>CM065302.1:51505536-52855092 GCA_032871835.1 Dipteronia dyeriana | reverse complement strand
AAATTCCTTACTTACATATTTTGAATACAATTTGACTATTGTTATTTGTACTGCAATGGTTCTATTGAGAATTCTATTGTTATCTGTACCGAGTATCGACATGCTATTGATTTCAAATATATATGAATTTGTAAAACCGTTTTGGCTCATTGTTCCGTAGTTACCGTTATTGTTATTGGTCTAGCTGGGATATTGTGTGCACACATACTGTTGTCGCGTCACTCGGGTAATTGTGACATACTGTTATTGTCGCGTCAAACGGGTAATTGTAACATACTGTTATTGCCGTGTCACACGGGTACTTGTGACACTACGAGACATGAGCTTACCGCTTTCCAAAACTGATTAATGCATACTATTTATACTATAAAATAATTCACTTACCATTTTATAAAGTGAATGATCTGTACCGTTTACTTCCGTAAAATTTTAGTGTTTTAAATAACGATTAATAGATGATATTTTGATTTAATATTGTATATCCTCTTTGATGAAATGATTTATGATTTAAGTATATCATTGAAGATGTTTTGAAATATTGCTTCAACCGTTTTAATGACATTAAGTATGTATATTGTATTAAAATGTTAATTCATGTTTTATAATGCGTTTTATTGTTTAAATTCCTGGAATGTTTATTATCAAGATTTTAATGGTAAAGGTTTTACAAAGGCCATTTTATTTTTAGTGTTATGCATGAATTCACTTACCGAGTTGACGGTTCACCCCTCGACACCACCATTTTACAGATTGAGTTTTCGGTCATAGAAGTGATGGAGATTACATTAGCATATTGGATATATGTATCGTTCGGAAGAATGTGATTCTTTGTGTGTATGTATTGTAAGTGTCCGGTATTAGTTAATATTGTAATTAAGTTAAACTCTAGAGATTTTAGTAAAATGAATGGTATCAGATATACATATTGTAATTTGTGGATATATTATTGATGATATAAGTTGTGACTATTGTAAATTAAGGTTTTGTAAGGTCTGGGTCACATAGCATTCCGATCCGGTTAGGTCTCGGATTAGGGGTGTTGCACATAGAGACACGTCATCACTTTATCATAGAATTGGTGGACAAAGGACGCATCGGCAATGATGAGCAGGTTACAGACATATTTACAAAGCCTTTGGGTTTTGATAAATTTGTGTATTTCAGAGACATGCTTGGCGTTGTAAATTTCTGCATTAAGGGGGAGTGTTAAAATTAATGCAGAGATTATGTGTTAGTGGTGCTAGAGTTTAGCATCACATGAGTCTTTAGATTGAGTCAAATAAGTGATCTCCACTTGCTAGTTTATTGGTGTAGTGGGATGTTGGGTTATGGTGCAATTTTCTAGTTAGTAGTGTGATTAATTTGTGGACAAGTAACTTTTAATGAGTCATGTTAAAGTTAGTGGTAGTCATAGGTTCTTATTTGTTGGTTATTAGTTTCCGGTAATTGCCCATATAAAGGCTTGTTTATGTTGAATGAAATGTCAATTGAATTCATCAAAATATTATCTTTTTTTTCTCCATTTTATCTTCTTGTTCCTCTCACTACCTAACAGTTGCTGAGAGAAGTCTTCTTGAGTGTGTTTAGCCCTTCCAAAAATTGTCAACACAGTGTCGACAGTCATGATATTAATGATTTCCCAACTAGTGTGGCATTGCTTAGAAACCCTTGTTGTGGATCATTGCAACATTTACTGCTCGAATCCTTATCCCAACCTCCTGCAACTTGAAGAGCCAGTTGCCTCAGGGAGAGGCACTCCACGAGCTTTGCAACAAAAAGAGTAGAAAACAAGAAGATACCTCTCATTATCGAACTCCCACCTCCCACTGAGGTATTGAACAAAAGTGTCAATGAGATACGGGCCAACATAGGAGGCCAATGTGTATGCAAGAGCAAGGAAAGCTGTCCAAAGAATTTCTTTCCAGACTGAGAAGACTATTGTTGTTGCCAGCTTTAGTGTTGTCACTCCATTCACCACACAACCATTCACCTCTGGCTTATTTCATAAAATTGAAAGTCCCCAACTACACTATCACCGCTGTCTAGTTGAGGAACATCCTCAAGGTCTAAAGTTTTTTATTACCAACAGCAAATAGAGAACCCATCCAAGAGAAAGTAAGAAGACTAAATGGACCAGCATTTGAATAAGGGATCACATTATCAACCCCTTTGGACTTATTCACACCATTTAAAAGGGGTTCTCGAAGAAGGGTATTTTCACCCCTCATTTTCCCCCAAAAACCCAATTTAACAGAAGAACAAACCCGCGACAACAGAGACAATATCAGATACAAATACTAAATTGGTAAAGACTCATGCTTTTTGTAAAGAACAATGTCTAAGAAATAGACAGATAAAAAAACCCCACCAAATTCTTAATAAAAATGGGAACCTTTGTTAACCTGAATTGAAGAATTGGGTAAGCAAGTAAACACAAATTGTACCCCAACCAAGTGTCCTAAGAACTAAGTCCAAAAGTGTCACAATTTTCTCATTAGACCAACCATTTCTATACCAATAGAAGTAACTCAATAATAATAATAAAAAAACTAAATTAAACACAAGAACACCCGAACAACAAAAAAGAGTAAGCTTATATCACAAATTCCACCTGTTCTTAAACCTCTGCTTTGACTCTTCACTACCACTAACATCACTTTCAGTTTATTGCAAACCCATGAAACAAACAAAGCAAGTAACAAAACTAAGTGTAATGAACCAGAAAACCCACGTATGAAAACGGGTTTGAGAAGAAAATCAGTAGAGCTGAGTGATAATTCAAAATAAAATCATCTCTCTAGTCTAGTCAAAGCATTAAATCTTTGTTTATTGGAATTCTTTATAATAAAATAAACAAAAAAAATGCTGACATTGATTGCCACGACTTAGTCTAGTTTGTGTGCTTAGCAAGAAATATTGTGACATTATTTATTAGGTTAGTCAAAAAGTGGAATCAATAAACATTCTCGTACTATAAAAGTTTCTGCAAGTTTTGACGGATCCAAGAACACTGTTACAATTAGGAAAATAACCATTTTATATTTATCGAGCAACATCTCTCACATACAATATTTTGAAAATTTTGTTAGATTGTTTGCAATCTTGAGAATTTACAACAACTCATGTAAGTATATGTTGTATGCATTGTCTTGACATAAATATGTTTTCTATTTGAAAATTGATTTTTAGTCTCACGAGCTTGTTTTTTTCTATAGGCAATGTTATTCTAAGGCACCAGCCAAAAACAAACGTAGCACAGAGGTTACCAAACCAACAAGAATAGACCAGACAGAGGCAAAACGACCCACAAAGATAGTTCCTGGCCACAAACAGTAACAACACCAACAAAGGGAAAAAAGACCAAGCAAACAACGAACACCAACCAAACATCATAAAAAACAAAAAACAAAAAACAAAGGCGAAAGACCATTACATATCACTCCAAGAGGGCACATTTCCTGAATTTCTGGACCCCTTTTTAGATAGATGATATGCAAAGGAGTTGAAGTCTTTGGAGCAGTAAACCACTGAAATCTGACCTCCATTCTTCACGACATCACGAATATTGAGAATGACTTGTGCATGATCAGTGTTTGTAAAGGTTTCGTTGTTAATCCACGAAACCGTTACTTGAGAGTCGCTAACAATCATAATATTCCTATCAATCAGCTTTGTTCTGGAAATACACAGCTGACACGCCTTTACGATCACAAAAAGCTCAGCTGATATGGCATCTTGACAGACTACAAAAACCGAAAAAATGCAATAGACCTTTCCTAAATGATTCCGAAGAACTCCTCCAATACCAGCCTGTTAGTATATTTGGGTATGGGTTGGAAACCCATTATACACCTAAATGGGTCAAGATCACAAACATACATGGGAGCCCCAAAATCCATGCACACCAAACCCAAGCAACCTAGCCCAATACATGCAAGGCCCATGTATCAACTTTTATAACTGCATGAGCAGTTTTTGTGGTATAAGAATAAGTTAAGAAACTGATATACAAAATAATATACAATACTTGTATTAGAGAAGGCATGATTGGATTGTATAGTATGTTCATGGGAAATGCAATAAGGCATGTGTGTGTACATGTGAAATGCAAAGCGTGTATTGAAAAAGTGCAAGGCATGGTCTTTGCAATGCTAGCCATGTGTGTGCTATGCAATGCAAAAGGTATGCGTGATGTGCAATGTAATAATGGATGTGTGCATATGTTTAACAGAGAACACAAAATACAGATATAAACACAAGAGAGATGTGGAGAAATTCATGGTAGAATTTTCTCCCATCTACAATCAAATAGTGGGTAAATTGCATTGTGATCAAAGGGGACTTTCCGATCGCGTGATCGTCCTCTGACCGTTGATACAATCCAGGTGTTCGATCCCGCTTCCGTTGAAATTCAGATTTTCGATGGTAAACGGTAATCTGAATTCATTTTGATTATATCGAATATTATTTTCATTGGTATCAGAGCAAGATTGAGACTGTATTCTGGTAGAAATGCCATGTTTAGGAATTTTTATTCACGTTTTGAATGCTTCACAATTCGATAATGACATAACACCACACACTTGTTATATTTCATTTAAAATGGCATGAATGTATACATACATACATATATATATATATATATATATATATATATATTATATATTTTTGTCATTATATGTTCTGGATTTTCTTGCCATGTTATAACTTAGAAATTGAGAGAATTTTGAAGAATTAAAAATGAAACCCGTGACTGTTATGGGGTTCGAAGTTCATTAACATTTTTTTATTCTCTACAATCATGGTACCATTAGATAGAGCCTTTCGATAGCTTTCCAACGATAGGTCATTTGCATAATTTGGTTAAGAAACGAGAGAAAAAAATGATTTCGAATATTTACTTTTGAAATCAAAATCTGGAAACTTGTTATGTTCTTGAATGTGGGTAAAGAACATGAAGAACATGTCCAACGCACCTATGAACGGAGAGTGCGTTTCACCCCTAACCCGAATGTCGTTTTTAAGGGCAATATGGAATTAAAATTAAATTTGGAGTCAAATGGTGGTGATCCCATGATCGGGGAATTCTGGGAAGACGGTGTGCATCACACTCTCCGCAGGGGGAGAGGGCACTGGGCACAAAAGGCTTGAGTGGTTCAGCTGTTGACTCGTGGATCACCCAGAAAATGCCACGTGTCAAGTGGTTGTGTCGTTTGCACCACGTGTCCTAGTGGTAACACGACACGTGTCGTTGACATGGTAAGAAGGAAACCGTTGACGGTTTCCGACCTCCGGGGAAGTTTTTGGTGATGATTTCAAAATCTTCGAACAGTAACCGGTTGCCACCTCATCACCTACCGGACCCGTTCCCGATTACGGTCGCCTATCGACAAATTTTCTTATGATATTTCGGACTACCGATGCCTTTTCCAGTGTCTAATAAGTTGTTTCCCAACGATCAAATGCGGTTTCCCGGTGACCATAAGTGGTTTTTCGGAGACCGATGGCGGTTTTTTCGGTAATGAAAAAAATATATTCTTTTTTAATTATTCCATTGATTTGTTTCGCTCCAATGAGAGCTGAATTAATGCCCTATAAATTCTGGATGAGATTGTTTAATAGGACGGATTCTAGCACGGATTCAAGTGACAAATTTTGGTGTGGATTCCAACGACAGTTTCCAGTATGATTTTCAGTGACGGTTTCTGGTTACGTTTTCTAGCACGGTTTCCGATACCGGTCACCTATGGGGTTTCCGGTAACATTTTTCGATACGGATTTCAAATATGGTTTCCAGTGATATTTCGACCACCGTGGATTTTTCCAGCAGGAACTTTAGTGTTGTTTTCTAACAATCATGGGAATTTTCCTGTGAAAAATTTGACCACGGAAATTTAGCTTCAGTGGGAGCTATGTATATTGAAAAATCTTCTTTTAAAATTATCTGTCTAATTAAATATGCAATCGGGAAAAGAAGTTTGTCAAGATGAGGTTCACAATAAATATACTAATATATTTTAGAACCGATCATAATAGATCCCACTATCATTGATACCTGATTCAAGCCAAATGTGAGATCTTAATGTGGAGCCAAAGAGAGGCTAACTTTTAAGAACTCAGGTTAGTCACGAGAGTTGTGACTAGACTAAGATATGTACAGTGAATAATATAAAGACATATGCATTCTTATTTAGAATGAAATTCATTGTAACACGTGTTTCATACCACGTGTGCTATATGTGACCGATGTGGAAAATGAGAGAACGAATCCCTGCTTCCTCATTGTGTAAGTTCCATTACGTTAACATCAAACAGTGTCCTTATCATCATTCACTCTATCTTGAAGTGATAGGATAATGTTAGCACCTTTAGCGTATTATTTCTAAGGCTATGATAATTCAGCCTATAAGGCACGTCTAGGGTAGCAGTTGTTCTAGAGACAGGGAGATAGAGATGAAATGGAAAGATTTAATGATTTTTTATCTGACTTATGTATTCACCGGTCTACCAATTGTATTTATTACAATTGTGAATACATGAAATGTGATAAATTCAAACATAGCTTTTAAGAGATTAAGTATGCTTTAGACTGATAAAATTATAAATTAAATCTAGGATTCAATAATGAACAATATTATCTCTTGTAAATAGAGATTTTACATTGAGACTGTTAGCTCCCTTATATATATATATATATATATATATATATATATATATATATATATATATTGATTGTTCATAGGTCAAACGATGCATTTACCCGTATGAACACTTTTGATAATGATTATAATATTTGTGTATAAATGTTTTAAAGGCTCCTCCGTATATATAACTTCTTATGCCATTTGGGGAGTGGTAGATGTTGATTAATAAGGTTGCACCTATGATGGGATTGTGGTAACTTAATTGTGCTGGCCCCACTTGTGCGAGTGGGAGATGTTAGTATATTTGGGTATGGGTTGGAGGCCTATTATACACCCAAGTGGGTCAAGAACACAAACATATATGGAGAGCCCAAAATCCATGTACACCAAGCCCAAGCAACCTAGCCCAATACATGCAAGGCCCATGTACCAACTTTTATAACTGCATGAGCAGTTTTTGTGTTATAAGAATAAGTTAAGAAACTGATGTACAAATTATATATACAATACGTGTATTAGAGAAGGCATGCATGGAATGTATATTATGTGCATGGGAAATGCAATAAGACATGTGTGTGTACATGTGAAATGCAAAACGTCTATTGAAAAAGTGCAAGGCAAGGTCTTTGCATTGCTAGCCATGTGTGTGCTGTGCAATGCAAAAGGTATGCGTGATGTGAAATGTAATAATGGATGAGAACACAAAAAACAGAGATAAATACAAGAGAGATGTGGAGGAATGTCATGGTAGAATTTTCTTCCATCTACAATTAAATAGTGGGTAAATTGCATTGTGATCAGAGGGGACTTTCCGATTGCGTGATCTTCCTATGACCGGTGATACAATCCAAGGTGTTCGATTCCGTTTCCGTTGGAATTCGGATTTTCGATGGTGAACGGTAATCCAAATTTGTTTTTGATTATATCGATTATTATTTTCATAGCCAAACTTGGAGAGCCTATAGCCGATCCATCTACAGTGAAACTCTGCTCATTCGCAGATGGAGGGAACAATCCACCGACTTAAGAATTCTTCCTATTTTTTTGTCTCTGTACAACATAAATCTAAATTTAGCAGCATGAAAGATATGGGGTCAGACGAGCTTCCCTACAGATATTTGAGCCACCACGCAACTCTTAATCTCACTATGTCCCTCCGACTTAACACTATTAGCATCTTCATCCCTAAACATTTATTATTCTCGTCTCCCCCAAATCGTCCAGGAGATAGCAAAAAAGAGGGTTCTTAGGCTCTCTTAGCCATTTTTTCAAGCACAAACCTTCCCAACCATTCAACTACTCTTGTAAAGATCTTGACAAACAAGAGTTCACTCCCTCACCCCCCCCCCCCCCCCCCCCCCCCCCCCCCCCCCCCCCCCCCCCCCCCCCCCCCCCCCCCCCCCCCCCCCCCCACCATCCCATACACGCCTGCCACAACCTTGAGGACCACAAGCACCATAAGAAGAGATTGTCTAAGGTTTCTTCTGCTTCCATACAAAAAGGACAATCCATTTTTCTGTCCATCGAAACACCAAACCTATTTAAAAACACTTTTTACAAGGATTCTACCATGTAACAATTGCCAAACAAACATCTCAATCTTAGGTGGGCACACACCTTGCCAAACCGAAATCTACCACTCTTTCCAACCGACAATGCTTCTAAACATCTTCCAAAGGATTTGACTGTAAAACATCCATTAATGTCGTGAGCCAACCCTATAGTGCCTTGAACTGAATCTCTAAAGGTCAAGCTTTCTAAGTACACTTTAAAGCAACCTCATTGATCTTGTTCCCAGTTAAAAAGGTTTTTCCTCAAGAGGACCTCTCATCTACTGCCCATATTGTCCTCTAACCACTAATCTCAAATGCTCCCTGATTTGTTGCAGCTAGAGTGTAAATCCTAGGAAAAGCCATCTTCAAAGGAATGCCATCTGTCAAAAATCTGGCTTTGGCACGTCTGCCCACCACAACTCACAGACCTTCCGCAAGAATGTTAGTTGTTCTACTGCTCTGCTCAAATAAGGAACCCACTGCCTTCACGAAGGCCGAGCACTTTACCCCGTACTTCCAATCCCACCTTAGATTGTCTTTCGAAATACCATATTTTGTGCAGATTACTCTCTTTCATATATGAGCCTTCTCTGTACCAAACCTCCAATCCCACTTCGCTAAGAGACCTTTGTTCTTGAGCGAAATCGAACCAATACCTATACCACCATTCCATTTGCTTTTACACAACTCTTCCCACTTTATAGGATGGATTTTCTTTTTTTTTTGTACCCCATCCCCTAAAAGAAATTGCGCTTAAGCGTTTCTAGCTTGAGAGCCATACATACAGGCACCTTGAAAACTGACATGTAGTATATCATAATGCTAGCCATCACAGTTCTTATAATCACAAGTCGTCCTCATTTGTTCAAAAACACCTTTTTCCAGGGAACAAGTCTACGTTCCACTCTTCTAACCACATCTGCCCAAAATAACTTAGCCGAACGGACGACCTTCTAATTGTAAACCTAAATAACTATAAGGTAATGACCCTTTGGCACATCTGAAAATGGCTGCCCAATCCTCCTCTCCATTTCCCTTATTTCAAACCCTAACAACACGAAATTTTTGAAAATTCAGCCTCAAGCCAGAGGCCAGTTCAAAACATCTCAGAATCCTCCTAGCATTCGAGAGGAACTCCATATTAGGTTGAATAAACAGAATAGTGTCATATGAAAACTGTAGGTGAGAAATATGGACATCCCCGTTGCCTAAAATCACCCATTTCACCATTCCTTTACCTGTCGCTTTTTGAAACAAAGTGCTCAAACCTTCAACCGCCACATTGAAGAGAAACGGAGAGAGATGATCACCTTGACGAAGACCCCTTTCCAACCTGAACTCCTTAGTTGGACTCCCATTGACAAGAATCGAAAGGGCAGGAGAAGAAATACAACAACCCATCCAATTCCTCCATTTTTCACCAAAACCCATTTCTTTTAAAACATCATCCAGAAAGGTATGATCTAAACTATCATAAGCCTTCTCTAAATCCAGTTTAACCACCAAACCCCCTGTTTCTGAATTTTTTCAAAGGTGGATGGTCTCATCTGCAATCACAAAGCTATCCAAAATCTGACGATTTCCTACAAAACCCATCTACGACTCGCCAATAACCGAACTCATAACCCTTTTCATTATATTTGCTAAAATTTTAGCTAACACTTTGTGCAGGGAACCCACTAAGCTTATTGGCCTAAAATCTTTCACTAACTCTTGTTTGACGCATTTAGGAATCAAAGCTATAAAAGTCTTATTAAGCTCTTTCACTATCGTCCCGTCACCATGGAAATCTTCAAGCAACTGTAGAAAGTCACCTTCAATAACATCCCAATTATCTTTTATGAATTTTAGGTTGAATCCATATGGTCCTGGTGCCTTGTTGCCATTGCAGCTAGATAGAGCCTCACTAGCCTCTTCCTTAGAAAAGATAAACTCTAAAGACTTCCTTTCCTCAATCGAAAGAGTTTTAACTAGTAAGTTATGAATTGTTGGTCGCCGCCAAGAAACATTCTTATAGAAAGTCTCAAAATAATATGGAACCTCCTCCTTAATTTCACTAGGGATAACCTTTCTAGAACCTCCCAAGCCCATGTTCTCGATGTAGTTGTTCTCGTATCTTCCACTGGCCACACACTGGGAAAACCTTGAGTTCCTATCGCATTTCACTAACCAACTAATCCTAGATTTTTGCCTCCATTCTTATTCCTCTAATCTGAGAATTTTCCAAAATTCTACCATAACCTTAACTTTCTCATGCCTTAGGTTCAGTGACCACCCATCTCTTATCGCATAGTTCTCTATCTTTGCCAACTGATCCTCATAGACCTTGGTAGATCTTTTCCCTGACTTATGATCAACCATCCATCTTTCACAGCTATTTTCACCTTTCACAACTTAAGCTGAAGACAGTAGTTGCTCATCCTTTTTGATTGGAAACCAAGCCAAACTTTCTTCACCTTATAAACCAAACTTTTACCTTCTAACCATACATTGAAAAACCTAAAAGGCTTCGGACCCCAGTTTTTTAGCGGAAACACCTAAATAAATAACATTATGATCCGATATACTTCTAGTCAAGAAACCAAGAGGGAAACATTGGCGAAACTAAAAAACTATCCAGTCTTGCCCAAGAGCCCAAAACCCTATTGTTCTACCAAGTAAAATCGATCCCTCTCATAGGAATGTACACCATTTTTGCCTAAAGAATGAAACTATTGAAGTTTCTTGTAGACCACGTATCAAAGTTCCCACCTCTCCTCTCTGAAGCATTAAGAACGGTATTAAAATCCCCACCAATGCACCAGGGCATTGAGATTGAAAGTTGCAAATTGAGAATGAAACCCCACAACTCTTTTCGCTCTTTCTCTATATTAGAAACATAGACATTACATAACATAACTTTTTTATCTTGTTTGACCAATGTGCCAATCAGAAATAAGCACCATTTATTCGAAATGCAATCGGTCACAGTAAAAAAAATCCTCATTCCAAAACAAAATCAGACCTCCGGCCAAACCAATCGCGTCCATCCCAACACCCCTCTCAAGAAGGGAACCCCAAATACTCCTGATAACTTTTCTGTCAAAAGAGTCCGGCTTTGATTCCTGAATGAAACACACTGTTGGTTTATGCTCAAACACAACATTTCCAACTTTTCTCCTCGTAACCATTTTCCAAGACCTCTAACGTTCCAAGGTAGGACTAACATAAACACTAAAAGAGACCAAACAACATAAAGAAAATAGGGGAGGTTTATTGGAATCTAACCTCGTCCTCCTTCTCCCTAGTTTGTAACAATTTCTATTATTTGTATGCTCTCCATGGAAATCGAATCCCAATGCCACACCTGTTTCTAGAAATTTGGCAACCTCTACTTCCAGATTCCAATCTTCCTCATTGATGGATATAACTCCCACTGTATTCCTTTTATGCATGTTGACCCTTATCGTTACCCCTTTCTCTATGACTTTTGCTATTTCTTCCTCTAAGTTCCACACAACTCTCTTTTGCATCCCTCTCTCTTATGTTAACTCAATTGCCTCTTTAGAGCCCTCAGATGTAGTTTTTGACATCCTGGTTGTCATAGGATGAAACCTAGATGTCGAATTCAACCCATTACCTCTACTCTTCTTTCTTCTTACCTCTTTCAGGCTTCTAGAGTTTCTTTCCTTTACCGTTATGGAAGGCCCCTGTATCGGATCTGTTTCAACAGTATTCTCTGTATCTTGGTGCCTTTACCCTCCAGAAGTGTTGTTAATTTCACCATCCTCTTGACCCCTTAAATCAATACATATGTTGATACCCTCCTCGAACCTTCCTCTAGAGCCCAAATGATCACCACATTGTTCTTTTGCCAAAATGTTGCATATTTTGGTCTGATTTTCAACTTGTTTATCGTAGCCCATGCTTGAAACATCTTCTTATGTTTCCTTATCTGATGTTGAAGATGTTACCAGACAAGTATTTCTATTATGGATCACTTCTCATAGCCCGTTTCCAACATACTCAGTTAGGCCCAATAATTTAGGTTTTGAGCTTTCCCCAATCATAGTCTTTGAGCCCAAAATTGTCGTAGACCTAAAGTTATATGAACTAGAGTCCTTGTCACAACTAAACTACCTAGTTGCTTAGCTTTTCCTTTCCCATTCATATACTTCCTTTCGTAACCTCTCTTCCTTTTGGTTTCGTTCTCAATGTCTGACATCACCTACTCTTTCCTTTGTCCAAATTATACCTTTCCTCACCACCTTTTTTCAAATCCTAATTGGGAAAGCTAATAAAAGCATTTTCCTTGTTTTTTAGTCTGAACCTCTTTCTATCTCCCATATTTTCTTCTACGAAGTGACTCCTTTCAAACTAACTGCCCATACTACTAGCCTGTTTTTGATTTCAAAATTCCTCAGTTGTTTTCAAGCTAGGTCTTATGCCTAGGCACTCAACTACCTAGCTTTGAGATACCGAATCGAAGCTTTCAACCAATCTCACCATTGACACTTTTCTTTCTACCTGTACTCTCACCATAGATGTTGCGTTTCTTTCAGGAGAACATACCACCATAATCCTCCCTTAATCAAGCCTTGCTCTGCTCTCTGTATCTTTCTCAATCTAAACCATTTCTCATACCCGGACTCCAAGCTTTTTAAAGAAAGGTTTGCGACAACAATTCAAAGGCACTCCATAAATATCTATCCATTTCAAAGTCGATAACCGATTTCTCTCCTCATTCCATATAAACATAAAACAAAGCTATCTCTCCATAAGAATTCATTGTTAATGAATCCATCCCTGTCAAACTCTGATTCAAAAGTCCACACAACGTCTTTCCCTCCAAAAAAGAGGATGAGAAAACAAAACCTCTAGAATCCAACTTTTGATTCACTGGATCGTTGTTAGAGAATTCTTTTAAGCGGCCTATTGTACTTCTACTCAGTCATGCCATATCCTCTTTTGCCCCGGATCAGGTCTTTGAAATAACGTTATCAACCCTCCATAGTTTCTTCTCTAACTCTATTTCTATATCTGACTTTATCACTCCAGCATAGGATTGTCTTCCTTGGCTTTTGGAGGCCCTCGTAAACTCCCCATTAGATTCATCCATCTCATCTCGACTATCCCTTTTCTTGGGTTCATTCTCTTTCATCCTGTTAAATGAGCCTTCCCTGGTCGATTTCCGTTTGTTCCATTCAAGTTAAACTACCTTAGCACTGATTGGCCATCCATAAACATGCATTCCATCCACCCTTTTAGCCACCCTGTTCGCCTCCTCCAAAGTCGCAAACCTTATGAAAGCATAACAGCTGCGTCTATTTTTATTTGACAGAAACACGTATCTCACCTTTCCAAAGTGTTTGAAGATGCCCCATAAACATGGTGTATCGACTATGGAATTAAGATTACCCACAAAAACCGAAGTCAAATTCTCCCTGAAATCTTTTCTCCACCCCCGGGCCACACTTTTCCTTCTCTCCGATCTATTACCCTCAAAAGAGCAGGACCTTCTCTCTCTAACTCTCTCTCTCTCAACATTTTTGAATATGAATGAATATTAGTTTGCTGTATAGAAGCATTTTTTTGTAAGATCGAAAATTATATTCTTTTGCTTCAAAGGGAAGCACATGTTTATGATGAATTGTTAGATGAATCATGAATATTGTATATGGTTCTTCCCATTGTCTCTCCAATAGAAAAACTCTCAAAACACTTTTTGGTTCTACATAATTGATTATTGCTTGATCTGTTTCTTAGTTTATGTTTTTCTTCTTTGTCAGTCCCAGTTGGGTTTTGTTTTGTTGGGCCTTGCCCGGTCTCCTTTCAGTTGCTCTTTTAGGCTTTTGTCTTGCTTTGTGTTCTTCCTTGTGGGCCATTTTTTGGATTTGCCTTTGTTTTCTGGGCTTGGTTTTTGTTCTCCGTTGGTCTGGTAGCCTACAACCTTTTTTTCTTCCGGCCTTCTTGGCTCGATGAATAAAACTCAGCATCCGTTAAAAAAACATTCACACACACATACATAGTCATGCTTTTCATTTACCATATCTTGTCATGCATTTGTGCTTTTACATGTTATATTTAATTAGTAATGAGTTCGTTTGAAGGGAGTTCGAATTGCTTAAAGAGAGCACAGAAATAGGGAAATCTGGGCTGCCACTAGTAGCAGTCTTCAGTGCTCGAGCAGCGAGGACACAATTTGCTGCTGGAAGCAGTTGAACCGGATAAAGCTCCGTTTAAAAGAGCTTCTTCGAGTAGTTCTTTTAGAAGTAGATCTTGAGTGAGTGGAGGGTTGGTTATTTGAATGATTTTGAATGGGCTGCTGGGAGTTCGGTTTGAAAAAAAACTTGAAACCTAACAAAATCATAAAACTTGAAATTTTCTAGAAGCTTGAAATCTTCAAAAAAACTTGATATGTTTTGCGAAAACTTGAAATGTTTTACAAATTTTCCTTTGAAATAAAAGCTAACGTGGCGATTATTTACTAGAAAAGATATGTTTCTATGTTCTTCCTTATTATTTCTTTTTTGTCTTTATAATCTTATAAAGATAGTAAGATATATGAATATTGGCATTTAAAACTAGAAGCTAATTGCAGATATCGGTATTGTTTAATTATTGTTGCAGGTATGGAAGAAGTAAATGATGTTGCTCTCTAGTTCATTTAGCAATTAGGTTGAGTAATCATCCGGGGAAATTATCAAATTAATAAGACATGTTGGCGTAGTACCAACACTTGTGATCTTGTATTGAACTTATGTGAGAATTATCACAACAATTATCGTATGTTATTTGTATATACAATAAGGAACTGATGTTTATTTACTTTGTTTTTGTATAAAGGTACAAAAAATCGTTTGTTATATGACCCAAAATTATGGTTTATTGTTGTTCTCTGCTCCAAAGCTCTGAAAATTGTTTCATCAGTGAAGTTGACCAAAAAGGTCAATCCTTACCACTCTGACTCTGGCTATGGACTGCTTGTGGTGGTCCAATATATAGTCGCTTCAGATTCTTGTTACATTTAACAAATAAATTAACCAAACAGTTATATCATTATCGGTCTTCGGTGAATTATATTATATAAAGTTGTATCAAAATTGGTGAACTGATAGATCAAGTTCTCTAACTCAAATATTTCAGATCAATCAACACCACCTCCATGGACAGATCATCACATGGGCTCAAGCCGGCCCCAACTTAAAAAAAAAAGTAAAAAAAATTGCAGAATACAGCCTTTATACATTAATATTTAGTTATAATTTTAGATCCAATAAATAAAGCTCCTTGTTGTATCTCACCATCGTTTTCTCTTAATCTCTTGTTTCATTTTTATCATTCTAATTTATATTTTCAATTTTGACCCACACCTACAACTTGAATAAAAGAGATTTTTTAATAACAACTGTATCATACATACTCGTTCAAAGAGCAACCAGAATGCTTGCTTATTGTCTGCCCATAGTTTCCATTTCTTATTGGTTATTACTTTTTATAATATTAATTGTGTTAATTTAACTAGGTTAGCCCGATCTTGAAAAAAATTATCTTGTCTAATTCACTGATCAATCGGAAATTTTACGAGCATAAACTTCTTATTTAAACCATAATCAACCGCACCATTCAAATATGTTTATCCGTGCACTCTCCATGAGGTCATCATCTTACCAGTTGTAGGTTTTAGAATGTATACAGCTGTAGGTCATCGTCGTTGTTGCATGCCTTTTCTATTTATTTTTATTTTTTTGATCAAGGACAATGTATGGATAGGTCATAGGTTAGGATGGTAATCAAATTCAACGACGAAACAAGATTTCTTTTTAGATGGACCTTTAGGACTTAAAGTCTATGGCTTTGCAGTTTAATTACAACAGTAGTTGGAAACTTCAGCGCCAATCCAATCCTAGTTTATTAAAATCCATTAATACAACTTCCGAAACCAATATTTAATTTTAAAATAATTTATCTGATTTCATTCTTCTTTAAATGAATAATGTGTGGTGGATCTTGTTGTAAGTTTTCAACATGTTTAAGTTGCTTGTTTGTTTGTTTTTTCCTCAAAAAGAAAAAAAAAACTATTTAGAATCACTGATGAATTGTAGTATTTTCAGAGCCATTTAGAAATTACTAATTCAATCAAAGAAACAGTGTACCATTCCTAAATTATTTATCGATCTTTTTTTTTTCAAATCAACTTTTTTTAAAACCATTAATTTTAAAATAGAATAATGTTTTTTTTAAAAGAATAAAATAGTATTTTATTTTTTATAGCCATTTTATTTTATTTTAATGCACATTTTATTTTAAAGTTTTGAAATATTACTATCAACTTATATTTTGAATTTTATTCTAATTAAAATGAATAATGAAAATAAAATACTTTAAATCATATTATTTCATTTTGATATTCTATTTGGTTATGGTGACTTCTCAATCAATTTAGTTCGTTTTAAAATATTAATATAAAATATTTATTTTATATTAATTTTTTTATTTATATTAATATTGATATTAATATAAGTTGATATTAATATTTCAAAACTTTAAAATAAAATAAAATAAAATGGGTATAAAAAAAATAGGCATCACAAATACACAATATCCAAATAAACTATCAAAAATAAATAATTGACTTACACATGTATCATCTTCTGATTGATCCATACTCTTTGATAGGGCTATTACAAATTGTATTATGAGTTGATCCATATTTATCTTTTGAGTGAGACATCTCCCACGGTTGACAATTTTATCACTCTAATTATTGTTAACTCTTATGATATTAATTAAAAGTCCGATGTATTTGTTTTGTTTTTTGTTTTTGGCCTCCGATAGCTCTTTTCAATAAAATTATCTTTCAAATAAAAAAAAAAGTCCGACGAATTTGTCTGCCACATAATCTATAAAACAAATTAAGTAGAACCAACAAAAAGCTGTGCCATAATTGGGTTTAAGAGCTTTTAATGTAGAAAAGAATAAAATACTCGATTAATTAACATCTACAATAACTTATGGCACTTAGCACTTATCGAAAGCCTAAAACCATTTAAATAAGTGTTAGCAAATTTCATCCTCCCTCAGTCGTCAAGCCTTTAATCTATAAATAAATGTTGCTAGCATAAACTTCTTACAACATTGATCAATTTATCATAATCCAAATCTGCTCGATCATCCGTGTAATCTTCAACAATCCAAAACTAATGCATTAAATGAAGAGAGTTGATTTCCCACTTCTTGTTCTCTCTTCAATTAATGCATGTGAGACCTAGCAACACAAGGGGAAACCTACTCACCATAATTATAGATTATTTAACATGTAAAGTTATATAATAATAGATTGGAAGAGGTGGTGTAAACTTCTGAGAAATCATTTTCTCGTTTGATTGAAACTAGACTTTCGTTGTATCTAAAAACATCATCAGACAGGACCCATGGAATTCCAAGATCGATTTCTTCTTTGCTGTTAAGATCAAGTAAGAGCAAATGCTCTGCACCAAGTCCATGACTCATAAAAATGGTGTCATTCTTCCAATATCTCAACGGTCCATTTTCATAGTCATGAGTTGAAGTCAATCGTATGGTCCAACATCCATCTCTCATCATCCAGATACTAAAATCAAATTCAGGATTATAACTTACAGTTAATAGATACAGAGAGTCATCAACTACCTCCAGAATTGAACATCCTCCATTTAAAGGATGTGTTGGTAAATCTATCTCTTGGAATATCTCGCTACTGATATCAAATGAAAGAATAACGTATTCGGATTCCATTTCTCTCAGTGCTAACCAATGACAAACTCCATTCAAGTATGAGTTTTGAGAAGAACATTTAACCCAGACATAACGTCTTAGTTCAGCAACTTGTAAATCTCTCCAAGAATCATTATTGAAGGAGTACAATGAAACATGCGAGTCTAAGATATCATCATAACCTGATGCTTCGGAATAGCGACGCAAGAAAACCAACTTATAATCATCACTGAGTGGATCATACCCACATCCAAAATAAAAACGCGTCGCTAAGGTCATATTATACGGACTAACAAATCTACATTGTGGTAGT
Source organism: Dipteronia dyeriana (assembly GCA_032871835.1). NCBI lineage: Eukaryota > Viridiplantae > Streptophyta > Magnoliopsida > Sapindales > Sapindaceae > Dipteronia > Dipteronia dyeriana. The sequence goes on along the minus strand of CM065302.1, from coordinate 52,836,847 downwards.
GCTCTTGTTTCTCTGATTGCGATATTCAAAAGATATATGCGATTATATTCTTCTTGGTATACAAGAAACAAGCCATCGTAAGGACCAAAAAGCTCACCAGGTATGGGAAATTGAGAATCGAGAACTTGATAGGATAAATCTTTCAATGTTTTATCAAGGAACAAAGCATAATAAAATGGATATCCAGGGTCACAATTATAGTTAGAATTGCAGACAACAAGATGAGTATCGTCATTGTTGTGACTTTTGAGATGTGTGGAAATAAAGCCAGGATTTTGAATTAGAGCATACCATGTTTTGCAAACGCATTTGCATCGCAAAAGAGATATAACAGATAACTTTAATAGAATTAAAGTCATCACTTCAGAAGGAATATTTTCAACATTCTTCATTATTAGCTCTCTCGAATTTTCCTATAAATCAATTGATTATTCTTCCCCTACAAAAACAACATTTTCAAGGTATTTTATAAATGAATTGAAATGTTTTTATCAAAGAAAAACAAAGCAAATATTTATTTTAACTCAAGATCAATATAATTACATCTCAGACAATAAGAAAATTTTAAGAATCATATCTAGAACTGAATGTTCTCAATTCTTAATTACAGTACCTTGATTGCTTTGAGAATCCAACAATAATGATGAGTGGTCAATGTAGGGACGAGGAAAGTGAGGGTTTGTAGGAAAAAGAGACACTGTAGTATATTATTTGTTGTGGCGGCTAAAGGAAGAGAAAATGAAAAAGAAGAGTTATTTTCTTGATGATATAACCCTAGCCACCCTTAATGCCCCTATTTGCATTTTTCAATGCTCAATCAAAATCAGGATTTTAGTGAGGGCAAATTGCATAAACTTGCCCTAGTTATATACTTATTTACATAGAAATCGGTGAAAAAATCATAATAACACTCACAACCCCTTAACTCATTGACTAACAGTGGTCACTAAGGTTAAAGGGTCATTTGGTCTTTTTGTTTATGTTGCTAAACAAATAAAGAAAAAAAATGAGATTGCCTAATCAAATCTATACAGTACTAATATATTTTGTTCATGTGCAAACAAGATTTCTCTTAAATGAATGTGTATATTTCGTTTGATGATCTTAAAATATTTTTCATTTAGGAATGTGAAGGGGATACGTTCAGATGTGTCAAATGTTGTCCATGCTGAAGAATTTGAATACAGAGATCCTGTTGACGGTTCCATCTCAAAGTATTATAGGATCCGATATTTGTTTGAGGATGGATCACGATTGGTGAGTAGACTTCCTTATATGCACGGTTGCAAATTGTATGGGCAAAGCAAACCTGTGCAACCAAGATATTAAATTTTAGAGTGCAGCAAAACGATATTTTTTAAAACAAATTGAAGTTGAAGGTAGAAGAATTAAATGTTTGAGTAGTAGAATCCTAAACTATCTTCTTGACTTGTATTTGCTTGATCAGCTTCGTTCTGAGGCTCTTCACTAATACTTGATTGCCATTGTCATTATGAGTTCCGCCAGTCATAGATGCTTCACCGACATCATTTCGAGGCCTATGAAAATAGACAAGTTCTGATTGAGTAGAAAGAGATCAACAATCTTAGAGAAAAATAGTTGATGTTGAAATTGATGTTAGACCTGCCTCTCTGAGAATGAGAGATATTGGACCTATGAATGAAGATTTAGAGAAATAAGACATTTTTCTAATGAATTTTTAACTTGTATCTGAGTTGTTTTATTGAATTGTCAAATGAATGATAACAATAGCCTACGAAGTTTTTAAGTTAAGTACTTGAATTTAACACCTTGTATCCGGAATTATTATTTTTCCAACATTTTGTTGTCGATGGGATCATGTAACCAAGATCGCTTCAATTTTTTTTTATATATATATATATGTACAACTCCCATTAGAATTTGGTTTGCAAAATCTAATCCATTCCTGCTAACCATTTTATTTTATTTTAATTTTACATATTTTTCTTTTAACCGGCTTTACATGTGGTCATTTTATCTACTATGTTATTAATAAATTAATTTCTCCAAAGTTTGTTACTTGCCGCTTGAATTTATAATTCTAATCCATTCCTGCTAACCATTTCATATTATTTTACTCATTTAACCGGCTTTACTTGTGGTCATTTTATCTACCTCTCTAATTAATAAATTAATTTCTCCAAAGTTTGCTACTTGCCGCTTGAATTTATTCTTTATACTTTATATATATATATATATATATATATATATATATATATATATATATATATATATATATATTGTTGGAGTATGTAAAGACCGAAGTCAACACGAAGGGACAGTGGCCAAATTTGAGCTTACCGTTGTGCATTACGTTGTAGCCCTTACAACGGTAATGACAGTGGTCCACCATTATTTGAGAGCGTTGTGAATTATGACAGCAGTAGGACAGCAGTTTGTCTCCAGTAAGTTCACACTGTGACAGCACTGTGGTACATACAGTAGTGCACCATATATTGAAGACCGTTACGAAGAGCGTTGTGGCCTTAACAACGGTAGTGACAGCAGTCGAACACAAATTTACGTGAAATAAGAAATCTTACGTTGAGCAGAAAATGGAAAAAGAAATAGACTCCAATTGGGTTTGACCAACCCTATTGCTCCCATATAAATTCTACCATTATGTATACTCTGATGTGTGTGCGTAATGTGTGAGAAAATTGCTGCAGAGAGAGAGCAATTATAGAGAGACAGAGAGATTATAATCAACTCTGAAAATGAAAGCTTAGTGAATCAAAAGCAAAACAGAGAGAAAATGAAAGAAAGAGATGCTCTGTAATATTATTGCGAACAAGTGAATAATGATATTGATAGTCTGAAACTTTATATAGTCTGATTATTACAAACAGAGCTCCTAACAACTTTCCTTAAATTGTGGTAACATAATCCTACATGTCACTATATTATTAGCTCTTGATAGAGCTGATATGTGGACTCTGTTATAATTGACTTTGATTATCTACCAGAAGCTCTACCTCAAGACTAGAGAATGTCTTCATCTAGACCGCACGATCTCATAGTGATCATGGTCTAATGTGAGTTGTGATTACAGTTGATCAAAGATCAAGGTGGTATAACATTACCCCTCAAACGAAACTTGGTATTTGCCAAGATGAGTTTGTCTCTAACAATCAGAAATTAAGTAATGCCAAGAGGCTTGGTGAGAATGTCAGCTATTTGATCATCAGTTGGGATGTACTGTACATCTTGCTCTTTCATTTCAACCTTATCACGAATAAAATGTGAGTCTAGTTCGATGCGTTTGGTACGTGAGTGAAACACAGGGTTCTTAGCTAGAGAACTTGCCCCTGTATTATCACACCACAACATAGGAATGGAAGATAATAGCATCCCAATCTTTTTTAGCAAGGATTTTAACCAGAAAACCTTTGTTGTAGCCTGAGCCAAGGCTCTATACTCAGCCTCACAACTGGATCTAGCCACCATCTTTTGCTTCCTAGAACCCCATGAAATTAAATTTCCTCCAAGATACATGAACTCCATGAAATTTAGATTTCATCCAAATTTTTTGCCCAATCAGCATCTTAAAACCCTCCAAGCTTAAGCGAGGAACCTCTCTGAAGAGGTCTGAAACTAAGACAAAAATCCAAAGTACCCTTGATGTTTCTTAAAATTCTTTTGCAAGCCAACCAATGGACCACTGTTAGAGTTGTCAAGAATTGACTAAGCCTATTAACTGTAAAAGAAATATTTGGGCATGTGAGAGTAAGATACTATAGAGCTCCCACAGTACTTCTATAAAGGGTTGGTTTTGCAAAAGGTTCCCCATCAGATTGAGTAAGCTTGTTATTAGTGCTCATAGGTGTTGGACATGACGTGCAATCAATCATGTTAGACTTTTTGAGCAAATTAACTGCATACTTGCTTTAGGTTAGACAGATACCTTGATCACTTCTTGTAGCTTCAAAACCTAGAAAATAGTTGAGTTCACCTAGATCCTTAAGAGCAAAATTCTTAATGAGATCACAGACAACATGTTTGAGCAGTTCTTTGTCATTCCCTGACAAGAGAATTTCGTCCACGTATACTAAAAGAAGAACATTGATCTTTATGTTCTTGAAAATAAACAAAGATGTATCATCCTTTGAATTTACAAACCCCCATATCTCTAATTCTGATTAAGCTTCTCATACCAAGCTCTTGAAGCTTGTTTAAGCTTATAAAGAGACTTCACAATCTTACAAACATGTTGAGGATATGTAGAATTCACATAACCTTCCGACCGATCCATGTAAACATTCTCCTTCAATTTTCCATTGAGAAATGCGCTATTGATGTCTAATTGCTTGATTTCAAATTATGAACAACAGCTAAAGGTAAGATTACTCCAATGGTTGAAAACTTTACCACAGGAATGAAAGTTTTCAAGTAATCAATATCTGCCGTTTGATGAAATCCTTTGACAACAAATCTTCCTTTGGCAACAAATCTTGCTTTGTGCCTTTGAATTGACCCATCTTGATTGTCTTTAAATCTATATACCCACTTATTGTCAACTGCATTCATGTTTGCCTCTTTTGGAACCAAGAACCTTTTAGAACCCTGTTCACTGGTAATGCAACAGAAATAGGTTTTGAAGTTTTTTATAAATATCGTAAACGATCCGGGACCAGTGAACTTAGGATCGTAATTTTTTAAAACTTATAGATATAAAATTATTACAATAATAAAGTATATGTATATACTGGAAATTGAAATCAATATAATCATAAGAAGATATTAGAACCTTACCAACGTTTGAAAGCTCCTTCACTTATTGCAATACTTCTGGTCTGTACCACTCAACCTTCCTCGCTATATCCCGGGACTAGTAACTGTGTATGGATGTGTCAGTCTCAGGAACTTTAATAGAGGATGTAGAGAAAAGACAAAGAAACTGTTTCTTCTATCTAAAAACAACTTCGAACAATTCCAGTTGTTAAAAAATATCTTATATTTTTTTTAATGTCCATGAAACACACTTTTGTCTCTTTGATATCTCACGCATACAATACACTTGCACACACTCTCAGAAAAGCTGATGCGTATCGTTTTTGTCTTTTAATCTCACACACCCACGTGCATGTTAATATTAAGAGCAAGCAAAATATTGATGCGTTTTTGTTTCAACGCATACATATCAAATGCATGTCATTTAACATACATCAATTGCATCAAATGCAAATCGGAGAGATATTATCAGTTTTGTTTTGTTTTTTTCTTAATGTGTGTTAATGTGTTTTTTAAGTTGATATCAATTACCATTCGTTTTTTCCAAAGACAATATATATATATATATATATATATATATATATATAACCAAATATATTTAATTATCTTTTAGAAAACTCATAGTATCTTTATTTGATTTTCAAACCCTTTGAAAATATCTCATATCTTTCAAAGATAATTATTTTTTTTTAATTTAAACATTTTAAATTCAATTTCAAATATTAAATTTAATAAAATAAAATAATCATATTATCTTATCCTATTTGAAATCAAATATCAACCAACACTGTCCATTTAGTGATTAATAACATAATTGAATAATTTTATTATTTAATTTATGTAATCACCATTATTCATGAATTTAATAATCTCATTATTCAATTAATTCCCGAATAAAAACGTGTCACTTTCGTAACACTATTAATTGGACAATACAATTAATTAACCGTGACCCTTGTTACTAAATTGATAGGGCTAGCAAGTGGACCTAATGGACACACCGTATTTTGAGTTTTGAGCTCCAATAATCCTAAGAATCATAAATTAAATTCTTTAGTTAATATTCCTTGATTATTAACTCTGGTATTATTCCACTAAAAACCCGAAGTTGCACTCTCTCAACTACAGACACTTTTATACAGACCGATACAACTCGGTGTCCATCTTTTTAACTATTAGACATGGTGTGATCCTCCACAGTAATTCATAATTAGCGCTAGAACACAATGTCCGTTATACCCCTTTAATTGCATATATCTTTTAAGTACTGTTGATTCTCTAATGGACAATAAATCCTACTTCCTCACGAAATTAAGAGAGTACTCATATTGTGCAATCCTTGAATCAACCCTTAAGGGAACTACCATCTACTTCTCACAAGAAGAAATGGATTCCACTATTGTGTACAAACCTTTCCAGCCACAAACCAAACCGTAATTCCAACACATAGAGCATATTGATCCGGAACTGCAACTGACCTCGCCCATAATATATCAAAGACGATGATCGAACATGAAGGAGTTGATAAGACATTCAGTATTAAGATCATCCACATAGAGTCATCAATACAGGAGACTACCTACTACCGATGCATAGGGTACACGTCTCATATCCTCAACTTCTTGAGGTGTCTTAAGACATTATTCCTTAGACAAGTGAACTCCATATCTGGAAGGTAAATTACCTTTCTTGAAGTTCTGCATAAAAAATTATACAAGAATCTTATCGATATATGATGCCCCAGACAATGCTATGAGTTTGTTCTTACGATCCCTTATAAGTTGGACCCCTATAACATAACTCGTATCTTCCAAATCTTTCATTTGGAATTGGCTAGCCAGCCAGCCTTTTACATCAAATAACACTCCCACATCATTCCCAATGAGTATGATGTCGTCCACGTATATGACCAAGAAAACTACTTTCTTATCAATGATGCACATACAGACACAAGGCTCATCGACATTCTGCTAGAAGCCATAGGTTTTGACCACATCATCAAACCTAATGTCTCAAGATCTAGATGCTTACTTAAGTTCATAGATGGACCTTTATAGTTTGCAAACCTTTTGCTCTTGTTCTAGAGACACGAATCCCTCTGGTTGTATCATATAGATGCTATGGTTAAAATTGTCATTCAAGAATGCAGTCTTGACGTCCATCTATCAAATTCATAATCAAATTAGGCAGCAATGGATAAGAGAATCCGAATAGACTTAAACATGGCTACTAAAGAGAAGGTCTCTTCATAATCGACCCTCTATTTCTAGGTATAACCCTTAGCCGCTAGTCTTGCTTTGAAGGTCTCTACATTCCCCTCAACTCTTCTCTTTCTTTTGTAGATCCACTTACACCCTATGGGCTTTACCCCATCAGGTAAGTCTATAAGATCCCAGACTGAGTTGGAGTACATAGACTCCATCTCGAGGTTCATGGCTTTAAGCCATTCCTCTTTAGCAGGATCTCGCAGTGCATTCTTAAATGTCAATGGATCATCCACACTATCAGCAAAGACAACACATTGTCCCTCACCTATAACTAAATAGCGTCCAGGTTGTCTTACAACCCTGCCAATACGTCTAGGTGGTAGTGTATCCTAATCAGGAACCATTTGACTCTTAGATATTTGTGGATCAACAACTCTTGTTGATGAAATACTAATATCACCAGGCTCTAACTCATTCAATACAATCTTAGAACGAGGTTTATGGTCACAAATATAATTATCCTAAAAAAATGTTGCATTTATCGATACAAATACTTTGATATCTTCGGGACTATAGAAGTGTCCACTTCTAGTCTCCTTAGAGCTTCCTACAAACATGCAGACCATAGACTTGGAGTCTAGTTTTCCACTTCTGTTCTTCATCAAGTGTGATGGACATCCGTATACCGGAAATATCGCAAACTAGTTTTACGACCATTCCACAACTCTAGAGGAGTCTTAGGAACATATTTGGATGGTACTACAATCAAAATGTATAATGTTATTTATAACGCATATCCCCAGAAGGAATTTGGTAATTATACGAAACTAATCATAGATCTTACAATTTCCATCAGGGTTCTATTTATCCTCTCCACTACACTATTTTGCTAAGGTGTACCGGGAGCTGTGAGTTGGGAAACTAGCCCATGCTCGACCATGAAGTCTTCAAAATCTTAGTAAAGGTACTCACCTCCACGATCCGATCATAGTGATTTGATAATCCTACCTAATTGATTCTTAACTTCAACTCAAAATTCTTTGAACTTTTCAAATGTTTCTGACTTTCGTTGCATTAGATAGACATATTTATTTCTTGAGTAGTCATCTATAAAGGTGACGTAATACTCATAGCCACCCCTAGCTCTAACATTCATCAATCCGTAGGCGTCTATATGTATGAGCTCCATTGTCTCTATAGCTCTAAGTTTGCTCTTTTCTAGTAAAAGGTCTCTTAGTCATCTTACCTTCTAATCAGGATTCGTAGACAGGTAAGGTGCCAACCTTTAACTCACTTAAAGGTCCATTTTTTACTAGTTTGTCTATCCAGTCAAGGTTGATATGACAAAGTCTTAGATGCTAGAGATATGTGACATTATCTGAAGAAATCTTATATCGTTTAGTTTTTGGATTTTTAACCTTAAACATTTCAGTGTTTAGCAGTGTAGTATGTACTAACGGTTAACACATACAAATTGTTTTCATTAATTCCTGAACAAATGTTCAAACCATTCTTTCAAATAATAACAGACTTATTATTACAAGAAACATAATATGATTGTTCTAACAACTTAGAAACGGAAATTAAAATCTGTGTAAATCAAGGAATATAAAAAACATTGTTCAATAATAAAAAAACTATTATTATTACAAAATTGCAATGTTATTGCTCCCACTGTTTTGGATAATACGATATCCCCCGACCCCACATGCATTGAGAAGGCTCCATCATCTAACTGTGTCCAAGAATCAGTCTACTGTGAAGAAGAACAAACATGATTAGTGGCCTCCGAATCAACTATCCAGGGTGAAGAATCATCTTCCACTAAACAAGATTCAAGAACAAGTAAATCACATTTACCTTTCGTATCTTTCTTCTTGGCTACCTCCTCTAGATACTAAGGACAGTTTCTCTTCCAGTGCCCGACCTTAATACAATGGAAACATTTTTCTTTGTCTTTATCGGTGGAGGTGCCCTTCTTTCTTACTTTAGGCGTTCTTGGTCTTAGGATTACCTTTGGCCTTCCTAGCAGACCTCTTCCTCTTCCTCTTCCTCTTCTTATTATTAGAGAAGGAAAATGGCTCGGTAACATTTGTCTCACCAGTCATACCTTTGTTGTCTTTAGTCAAGGACTCAGAAGTAGCGAGCTCATTGAGCAATTGTGTGAGACTGAACCCTAACTTGTTCATCCAGTAGTTGCTCTTATACTAATGGAAACTCTTTGGAAGAGTTGTCAGTATGATGCTCACTTGACTGGGTTCGTCAATGGCCCCGCTATTGACTTTTACCATGTTGAAGTAGAACATCATGCTCATGATATGTTCCCGAACTAATGTACCTTTCTGCATACGAGCGAGTATAGCGTAACAAATAGCTTCGTGTCGCTTTTGCTCGAAGGGCCGCCTAAACATAGCTTGTAATGACTCCATGATTTCGAACGCTAAAGCTATTGCTTCGTGCTTTATGACAAGTACGTCTGTCATATAAGCTAATAGGTATGTTTAGGCATTCTCACACCCATCGTTGGTATGCCTCACGAACTCTTTGTGAGGCATTGGCAGCAGACGCTAGAGGACATTCCTTCGTAAGCAGAAACTTAAGGTCTTTGGTGACCAATATTACATTAATATTTAGTTTCCACTTAGTGTAGCTATCACCAGTAATTTGTCGTTTACAAGAATTTGTAGTATCATTGAAGACATAATTGCTGAAATAAATAAAACATCCATTCTTTCATTCATTAAAAACAAGTACGAGTGCTTTGGTATAAATTTAAACATGATGCATAAACATGTTTAACGAACTAGGACTACCTTAAAACCAGTTACTACACCACGACAATTCAATATACTACAAAGAAGTGCCGCATTAGGGTCGGTCAAGTCTTTACATGTTGGACCGAGACATTCTCAATCAAATGATATTCTAGAATAACTCTTATTTCATATCATTCAATCATCATTTATTCAGTCAGGTTTTTAATTAACAAAAATTAATCAAAATCTTCATGAGTGTAGCCCACCATTTCAGATCTCACGAGCTTAACTCGATAATTTCCGCCTTATGGTCTGTCAATCCTGAAATGCCCTCAAAAATCCTATCCGTTAGAAAGTCAACCTTTGTATTGATCTTTATGGAAACCCTCCTTAGGGAGGATAAAAGCAAAGCTGTAACGAGGCTCCACTCGGATCATACGGTGTTGAACTAATGATGGAAACTGCGGGATATATATGTCATATATCACTCTCCTACTCACTATTTTAAAGCTAGGGTTTTCTATTATCCGTGAATGCACCTAGACTCTACATGACCAAATGACTAACTTTAATTAAGTTATCTAGCGCATTAACTAATTCATAATTATTAGAATCAAATTCTAATTAACTAATAAATTATTAATGATTTGTAACAATAAAAAATCTAATCTGTTAGTGAATAATCTAAGTCTTTTTAAACTATTTACTAAGGTCAGATTATTACGTTAGTGTTTACAAAGTTTTAACCATTAAAACTCTAACGCTTTATTCGGTTAATTTATTATTAGGATCTAATCATATTAATCCTAATTACAATAAATGACCCTATTAATCTAATTTATTAAAGTCTTTAATAACAAGATTAATATTAATAACAATTACCAAGTTTTTTAACATTAAAAAACTAATCCCATTTTCATAACCAATGATGTATATATTGATTTTAATCATATTAAAAACAAATACATGAAAAACTAGGCTATAATGCATGTATGACATATCAAATATATTTGTGTAGGCAAATCTAATCTAAATGACATAGTATGCATGACAGTGTTTTTATCATCACATAATATAAAACATACATGAATTGACCGACTATTGTGGATTATTTAACCTAAAAATTTAGAATCTAAAATTATAAAAATTCCCCAAGGCATTCCTTGGTCTTCTTATACCTTCAGAAATCTTCCAGTCACTTCAGGTCACTCGTCACTCCGATTTATCTCCTGAATTCTTCATCGTGATTTTTTCAAGTCTTCAATATAGTTTACAATTTTTTTTATTATTTACAATACAATAACAGTAAAACATAAAAATAAAAGTATACAACCCATAAACCCTAAATCTTCAGTACCATATAATTAACGATCAATCATATTTTTTGTAAATTAATATATATACATACATACAAAAAACATCATACAGTCAATTTAAACAGTGCATACACAATCATACATACAAGAGCATCGAAACCAATTTCCTGTTCCGAAAAAAAATTAGGCTCTGATACTAATTATTGGAACCCTGTTCACTGGTAACGCAGCGAAAATAGGTTTTAAATTTTTTTATAAGATCCTAAACGATCTGGGACCAGTGAACTTAGGATCGTAATTTTCTAAAACTTATACATATAAAATTATTACAATTATAAAGTTTATGCAAACACAGGAAATTGAAATCAATAAAATCAAAAGATGATATTAGAACTTACCAACGTTTAAAGGCTCCTTCACTTTTTGTAATACTTCTAGTCTGTACCAATTGATCTTCTTCGTTATATCCCGAGACTGATAACTACGTGTAGACGCGTCACGGTCTTAGGAACTTAAATGGAGGATGTAGAGAAAGACGAAGAAACTCTCTCTTCTATGTGAGAACAACTTATAAAAAATATTTTATATTTTTTTTAATGTGCATGAACACACTTTTCTCTCTTTGATATCGCAGGCACACAATATACTTGCACACACTCGCAAAAAAACTTTTATGTATCCTTTTTGTCATTTAATCTCACATACCCACTTGCACTTTATTATTAAGAGGAAGCAAAAAAACTGATGCGTTTTTTTCAGCGCGTACATATCAAATGCATGTCATTTAACACACATCAATTGCATCAAATGCAAATTGAAGAGATATGGTCAGTTTTGTTTTGTTTTTTTTTTCTTAATGTTTGTTAATGTGTTTTTTAAGTTGATATCGGTTATAATTTGTTTTTTCCAAAGACAATATATATATATATATATATCCAATATATATTTAATTATCTTTCAAAAAACTCATAATATCTTTATTTGATTTTCAAACCCTTTTAAAATATCTCATATCTTTCAAAGATAATTAAATATTTGTTTTTTTCTTAATTTAAACATTTTACTTTCAATTTCAAATATTTAATTTAATTAAATAAAATAATCATATTATCTTATTCTATTTGAAATCAAATATCAACTAACGCCTTCCATTTAGTGATTAATAACTAATTAAATAATCTTATTATTTAATTTAGTTAATCATCATTATTCATTAATTAAATAATCTCAATATTCAGTTAATTTCTAAATAAATATGTGCCACTTTCGTAACACTATTAATTGGACAATTCAGTTAATTAACTGTAATCCTTGTTTTCTAAATTGATCGGGCTAATAAGGGGAAATGGACCCACATTATTTTGAGCTCTAAAAATCCTACGAATCATTAATTAAACTCTTTAATTAATATTCCTTGATTATTAACTCTCATGTTGTTCCAATAAAAACCCGAAACTGTACTCTCTCAACTGTAGACGCTTTTACACAAACCGATACAACTCAGTGTCCATCGATTTAGCTGTTACACAAGGTGTGATACTCCAGAGTAGTTCATAATTATAGCTTGGTCACAATGTCCATTATACCCCTCTTATTATGCTTATTATATGGTCTCAAAATGGAAAACAAGCACATCTGAATACCTTTAACAACATGTAATTAGGTGAAATATGAAATAACTTTTGAAAAAGAGAGACATGATCTAAAATAGGAGTAGAAAGCCTATTGATAACATAGACAGTTGTATGAAAAGCATCCCACCAGAATGTCATAGGTAGTTGAGCTTGAGCAAGAAGTGTCAATCCAACTTCAACTATATGCATGTGCTTGTGTTCAGAAATCCCATTTTTCTAGTGTATATGAGGACAAGGAGGTCTAAAAGCTACCCATAGTTGACTAAGGTTTTAAGCCAAAGGTCTATATTTACCACCTCGATCACTTTGCACACACTTTATTTTCCTGTCAAAAGCTAATTCAACATGCTTTTGAAAACTAATAAAAGTTTCTTTAACCTGTGATTTAGCATGTAAAGGGTAAATCCAAGAAAACCTAGAGTAGGCATCCAGAAAGTAAACTTAATATCTAAAACCCTGACTATACTGATATGGAGAGGGACCCCATACATAAGTGAATATCATATCTAAAAGGGCCTTGTACATAGTTTGTGAAAAGCCAAATGGTTGTTTATAAACCTTCCAATATTGACAAGCAGAATAAAAATCCAAAGAAGATGATGTTGTAAATGGCATAAATAATCTTTATTAATTATTTAATATATTGAATTAGTTAATTCAATTCAATTTCGAATTAATAAATTAAGTTTTCTTAACACTTGTTTAAGAAGGGAAAAAGAAGGATGACCAAGTTTGCTATGCCAAACTGATAGAATATCACCTTTTTTTCCAGATAGAAACACATTACAAGGCCTTGCATGTATTATTCTGTTTACAAGAAAAGCTGAGTTTGGTGACTGATATGAAGTATTTAGATGAAAACCATCTAACACAACACATTTGTTATTCACTCTAGCATTAGATGAAATACAAAGAGTTTTAGCAACATAATTATTACAAGGTATAACAGAACTTGATTGAGAACTAGAATAAGAACACTCAGACACGGAATTTGACAACAACAAAAAAGCTTGAAGCTTTGATGAACTTGACACGAGATTAGTTGTTGAAAGGTCCAGCTAATAGAGGCCATTTTTCAAACCCCCCTGCATTAGAACCTTCCTCAATTTTTTGTCCTTAATAACACAAGATTCAGAATTAAACTCAACAACAACATCATTATCCTTTGTAAATTGAGATATGTTGAGCAAATTTTTAGTGATAGTAGGAACATACAAGATGTTATACATAAATAGAGGTGTTTATGGTGTTGTGTGTGAGGCAACAATTAAAGAACCAATATGAGAAATGTCAAGTTTAGCACCATCACCTACTGAGAGTTTATCAATTCCATTGTATTCCAAACTTTAAGAGATGTTATGCATATCAGCTGTTATGTGGTTTGTGGAGACACTATCCACATACCAAGATGGATCTATAACTATGCTTAGAGAGGCAATAAGAGTACTAGGTTCGCATTTCGAACATAGCTAGTATAGGAATTGAACCTCTAGTCCTTGTCTAACAGTTACATTAACAATAACAACATCATATTCAAAGCCAATTCCACCAAGAACTTGTGAAATTAATTCTTATTCAGTGATAGGCTGACCAGTAGCAGCTAGGTTTTCACTAATGGTTTTCATTTTCAAGATGAATTCACCAATTGACATGGATCTTTCTAGGTGTTTTGAAGTTCATGCCTTAGTTGTAATGCTCTTTGCTTTAGATTGTAGAGCAAATAGATTTTCAAGAGTTTCCCATATGTCATAAGAAGTTAAGTAATGTGTTACCTGACCAAAAATAGCTTCACTCAACAGGGAAAAAAACCAACAAACCAGCAACTGATTGGTTTTCTTCCATCGATATAGTCTTCATTCAAGATCTGCTCAAATTCATTCGAATTTCCACAACGAATCTGCTTGAAATGTGATGGACACTTGCTTGGATTTATCATGAAATCCTCCAAATTAAAAGATCAATCGAAAGCATTTGGAGCTCCCAAAAATTGTAGTTCTTCTGATCAAGCTAGATCGGAAGCTTAAAATTCAGATTGGAAGTGAGTATTGAGACCTAAGACCTTGACGACTGTGAACTTGAGTTGTTAGGCTCATGAACACTTCAGATCTTTCCATGGGACTAGCTTTGGATCAATCCTCCATGACTACAAGTCTAATGCTCTGATACCATGAAAGCTTAGTGAATCAAAAGCAAAACAGAGAGAAAATGAAAGAAAGAGAAGCTCTATAATATTATTGAGAACAAGAAAATAATATTATGTGATAGACTGAGGTTTTATATAGTATGATTATTACAAGGAGATCTCCTATCAACTTTCCTTAAATTGCGGTAACATAATCCTACATGTCATTATGCTATTGGCTCTTGATAGAGCTGATATGTGGATTCTATTGTGATTGGCTTTGATTAGCTACCAAAAACTCTACCTGAAGACTAGCGATGTCTTCATCTGGACCGCATGATCTCATAGTGATCATGGGTTGATGTGAGCTATGATTACACTTGATCAAAGATCAAGGTGGTCTAATAGAAAATTATGGATTGAGTACGGTGCGTTCCGTGGACGTGGACGTAGACAAATTGCTGAACCACGTAAAATCTTTGGCGTCGTCTTTTTCTTCTTATTGCTTTCTTCTTATTGATCATGGGTTGAAATAATTAAAAAATATACCATGCCATCTTTCAGAGATTGAAAGAGAAGTTTTTGACGATTACTTCACTTGATAGTGATGAGCCAAAGATTTTAGAATTGAGCTATCACTTATATCTACTAAGTGAATATATGAATGAAAGCAATGGAATAGGAGATGGAGTATAGAAAAGTAATCATGTTCGGGACTTGATTCACTTACCGCTTGGTCATTAGACCGTTATGAATGTATGGATTCCATATATATCATATGTAAGGCGGAAAGTACTAATGAGAGGTATAAGACTTGATTAATTGCAATGAAGAAACTTATTCTTTGGAAGTAAAGTTTTCTTCTATATGCCATATGCCTTATTCTAGCACTAGTCACATATTTGAACCTGAAATTACATCGATGTAATGATTGTACTTCTCGATAGAGAAGTAGAGGAAGAGATTTACATAGAAAAGCATGAAAATTTTTGTTTCAAAAGACCAATAGCGTATAAGTGGGCATACTTAATGTATGGTCTGAAACAATCCTCTAGAAGATGGTATCTTTTATTTCATCAAGCTGTAATGTCTTACAAATTAATGATGACTAAAGATAGCCATGGTAAGTGCACTAAATAGATTAAGGATAATTTTTATATTATCTACATGTGGACTATATGTCTTGGCTAGAAATAATAAAGAGTTTATAAAACCATAATGAAATGGTAATTCTCAATTTTCTTTGAGATTTTATATGAGCAATGTGGCTTATATATATTAGGAGAGAGAGTTAAGTTGGAATGAGCAATTATAAGCTCGTAAATACTCCTATTGTGAAATTACAAACTCTTAGCCTCAATGTGTACCTTGAAACTCCATAAGATCAGGTTATTAATTACAAGTTCTTTATGTTAGTACCATACAGAGTCTCATGTACATTGTTATATGTACAAAGTGTATAATTAGTTACGTCGTAAGATTGATGAGTGCACACCAATATAATCCTTGATTACAGCATTGAGTTGTTGTCAAGAGGATTATGACATACCTTGAAAGTACGACTAACTAATTAGTGTACATTGTGATATGCACAAGGCCCATCAGAAATTATTCTACAAGATTGGTAAATGTATACCAATATAATCCTAGATTGAGAGGATTATGATATAACTTCAATAGTAAGGAAATTTACTGTTAATGCTAGCATAATTACATACATAATGTAATAGAAATATGCTGTCAGATTGAAACCAACATTCTTACACGTGCAGTCACATCAGTTGCTGAGATAGCAAGCTGAGATGACACACACACACACACACACACACACACACACACACACACACACACACACACACATATATATATATATATATATATATATATTAGAGAATATGTAGGATATATTCTCATGGAACTAGTGTATATGAATATGTCACATTGAATTTGTCAAGATGAGGTTCACAATAAATATAATAATATAATTTAGAACCGATCATGATAGACACCACTATTATTGATACCTGATTCAAGCCAGATGTGAGATCCTAATGTGGTGCCAGAGAGAGGCGAGCTTTTAAGAACTCAGGTTAGTCACGAGAGTTGTAACTAGACTAAAATCTGTACAGTGAATAATATAAAGACATATGCATTCTTATTTAGAATGAAATTCATTGTAACACGTGTTTCATACCACATGTGCTATATGTGACCGATGTGGAAAATGAGAGAATGAATCCTTGCATCCTCATTGTGTAAGTTCCATTGAAGTTTTACGTTAAATTCAAACAGTGTCCTTATGATCATTCACTCTGTCTTGAAGTGATAGGATAATGTTAGCACCTTTAGCGTGTTATTTCTAAGACTATGATAATTCAGCCTATAAGGCACGTCTAGGGTAGCAGTTGTTCTAGAGATGGAGAGATAGAGATGAAATGGAAAGGTTTAATGAATTTTTATCTGACTTATGTATTCACCAGTCAACCAATTGTATTTGTTACAATTGTGAATACATGAAATGTGATAAATTCAAACATAGCTTTTGAGGGATTAAGTATGCTTTCAACTGATAAAAATTATAAATTAAATCCAGAAAACAATAATGAACAATATTATCTCTTATAAATAGGGAATTTACATTGTAGATTGTTAGCTCCCTTATATATATATATATATATATATATATATATATATATTGATTGTTCATAGGTCACACGATGCATTTACCCGTATGAACACTTTTGATAATGATTATAATATTTGTGTTTAAATGTTTTAAAGGCTCCTTCGTATATATCACTTCTTATGCCATTTGGTGAGTGGTAAATGTTGATTAATAAAGTTGCACTTACGATGGGATTGTGGTAACTTAACCGTGTTGGCCCCACTTGTACGAGTGGGAGATGTTAGTATATTTGAGTATGGGTTGGAGACCCATTATACACCAAAGTGGGCCAAGAACACAAACATACATGGAGAGCCCAAAATCCTTGTACACCAAGCCCAAGCAACCTAGCCCAATACATGCAAGGCCCATGTATCAACTTTTATAACTGCATGAGCAGTTTTTGTGGTATAAGAATCGGTTAAGAAATTGATGTACAAAATATATATACAATACGTGTATTAGAGAAGGCATGCATGGAATGTATAGTATATGCATGGGAAATGCAATAAGGCATGTGTGTGTACATGTGAAATGCAAAGCGTGTATTGAAAAAGTGCAAAGCATGGTCTTTGCAATGCTAGCCATTTGTGTGTTGTGCATTGCAAAAGGTATGCGTGCTATGCAATGCAATAATGGATGTGTGCATATGTTTAACAAAGAACACCAAATACAGAGATAAACACAAGAGAGATGTGGAGAAATTCATGGTAGAATTTTCTCCCATCTACAATCAAATAGTGGGTAAATTGCATTGTGATCAGTGAGGACTTTCTGATTGCGTGATCTTCCTCTGACCGGTGATACAACCCAAGGTGTACGATTCCGCTTCCACTGGAATTCAGATTTTCAATGGTGAACGGTAATCCAAATTCATTTTGATTATATCGAATATTATTTTCACAGCAGAACCCGGAGAGCCTCTAACCGATCCATCTACATTGAAACTCAGCTCATTTACAGATGGAGGGAACAAATCCACGGACTTAAGAATTTTCCTTTTTTTTTATCTCTGTACAACATAAATCTAAATTGAGCAGCATGAAGGTTATGGGGTCCGACGAGCTTCCCCACAAATATTTGAACAACCACGCCACTCTTAATCTCACTATGTCCTCTGACTTAACACTATTAGCATCTTCATTCCTAAACACCTTATTATTCCTCGTCTCCCAAATCGTTTAGGAGATAGCGAAAAAGAGGGTTCTCTAGGCTCTCTCAGCCATTTTTTCCAATCACAAACCTTCCCAACCCACTCCACTAATCTTGTAAAGATCTTGACAAACAAGATTTCACCCCACTATCCCATACACGCCTGCCACAACCTTGAGGACCACAAGCACCACACGAAGAGATTGTCCAAGGTTTCTTCTGCTTCCATACAAAAAGGACAATCCATATTTACGTCCATCGAAACACCAAACCTGTTTAAAACACTTTTAACAAGGATTCTATTATGTAACAACTGCCAAACAAACATCTCAATCTTAGGTGGGCACACAACTTTCCAAACCCAATCGAAATCTACCATTCTTCCAACCGACAATGCTTCTAAACATCTTCCAAAGGATTTGACTGTAAAACATCCATTAATGTCGTGAGCCAACCCTATAGTGTCCTGAACTGAATCTCTGAAGGTCAAGCTTTCTAAGAACACTTTAAAGAAACCTCATTGATCTCGTTCCCAATCAAAAAGGTTTTACCTCAAAAGGACCTCTCATCTACTACCCATATTGTCCTCTAACAAATAATCTCTAATGCTCCTTGATTTGTTGACAGGTAGAGTATAAATCCTAGGAAAAGCCATCTTCAAAATAATGCCATCCGCCTAAAATCTGGCTTGTTCACGTCTGCCCACCACAACTCACAGTCCTTTTGTAAGAATTTAGTTGTTCTATTGCTCTGCTCAAATAAGGAACCCACTGCCTTCACGAAGGCTGACCACTTCACCTCGTACTTCTAATCCCACCTTAGATTGTCTTTCGAAATACCATATTTTACGCAGATTACTCTCTTTTATATAAGAGCCTTCTCTTTACCAAACCTCCATGCCCACTTCGTTAGGAGGCCTTTGTTCTTGAGCGAAATCGAACCAATACCTATACCGCCATTCCATTTTCTTTTACACAACTCTTCCCACTTTATCGGATGATTTTTTTTTTTTTATACCCCATCCCCCAGAAGAAGTTGCGCTTAAGCGTTTCTAGCTTGAGAGCCACACATACAGACATCTTGAAAACTGACATGTAGTATATCAGAATGCTAGCCATCACAGTTTTTATAATCACAAGTTTTCCTCATTTGTTCAAAAACACCTTTTTCTAGGGAGCAAGTCTACTTTCCACCCAAAAGAACTTAGCCGACGGACGACCTTCCAATTATAGACCTAAATAACCAAAAGGCAATGACCCTTTGGCACATCTGAAAATGGTTGCCCAATCCTCCTCTCCACTTCCCTTATTTCGAACCCTGACAACACTAGATTTCTGAAAATTCAGCCTCAAGCCAGAGGCCAGTTCAAAACATCTCAGAATCCTCCTAACATTCGAGAGGTACTCCATAATTGGTTGAATAAACAGAATTGCATCATATGCAAACTGTAGGTGAGAAATATAGACATCCCCGTTGCCTAAAATCACCATTTTCACCATTTCTTTACCCGTCACTTTTTGAAGCAAATCGCTCAAACCTTCAACAGCCACGTTAAAGAGAAACAGAGAGAGGATCATCTTGACGAATGCTCCTTTCCAACCTGAACTCCTTAGTTGGACTCCCATTGACAAGAATCGAAAGGGCCGGTGAAGAAATACTGCAACCCATCCAATTCCTCGATTTTCCATCAAAACCCATTTCTTTCAAAACATCATCCAGAAAGGTATGATCTAAACTATCATAAGCCTTCTCAAAATCTAGTTTAACCACCAAACCCCCATGTTTCTGAAAATTTTCAAAGGTGGATGATTTCATTTGCAATCACAAAGCTATCCAAAATCTGACGATTTCTTACAAAAGCCATCTGCTACTCGCCAATAACCGAACTCATAACCCTCTTCATTATATTTACCAAAATTTTAGCTAACACTTTGTACAGGGAACTCACTAAGCTTATTGGCCTGAAATCTTTTACTAGCTCTTGTTTGACGCATTTAGGAATCAAAGCTATAAAAGTCTTATTAAGCACTTTCACTATCGTCCCGTCACCATGGAAATCTTCAAGCAACTGTAGAAAGTCACCTTCAATAACATCCCAATTATCTTTTATGAATTTTAGGTTGAAGCCATCTGGTTCTGGTGCCTTGTTGCCATTGCAGCTAGATAGAGCCTCCCTAGCCTCTTCCTTAGAAAAGATAACCTCTAAAGACTTTCTTTCCTCAATCGAAAGAGTTTTAACTAGTAAGTTATGTATTGTTGGTCGCCGCCAAGAAAAATTCTTATAGAAAGTCCCAAAAAAATTGATAAGCTCGTTTTTCATACTTTACGTACCCGTCATTTTGTATAGTTTTGCTCTCGTTTTCTTTGCATACTCCATCTTTTGATATTCTAAATACTTAAACAGGTCCTCTATAGTCAGGAGTTATCCTCTTGCGAAACCGGGAGTTTTCGGAGCAAAAAGAAGGTTTTAGCTCAGTATAGAACGAGAAGTGTGGTACTCGTACCGCATTAGAAGGAAGTGCGTACCGCACTTCTGACCGCACAGTAGGACAACAAAAATACTAGAAGCAAGTGTGGTACGCAGCGTTGAAGTGAACCGCACTTCGTACCGCGTGAGATGGCAGAGGAAATTATATAAGGTTTCAAATGCAGCAAGCGTACCACATCAAAAGGAAGCGTGAACCGCATCACGTACCGTGTAAGATTCCAGCAACTAAAATTAAACTGATGTGCGGTACGATGTGTCTAAGTGAACCGTACATTATAACAGATCTTAAATACTCTATTTCGTGAACAGATGAGTGGCTTTATTGTGGGACCCTCTCTCTTATTTCTGATTAAACATTGAAGGATGATGTTCCTAGAGGCTGAGAGGGTGTCTTTGGGACCCTCCTACACAAGTGGGGGGAGGGTGGCTTCTTGTTGCCTATAAAGTTAAGAGAGAGAGGTGAGAGAAAGGGAATCTAAGAATTGAAAAACACACCCGACCAGCTTAGCTCCTTGACGATTTTAGGGTTCTCTCTTCATTCTCGGACCAAGTTCTTCAAGATTTGATAAGCTAGGGCAAGGTTTGGTTGATCCAAGGAAGCTAGGGAAGCTCAAGCTATAAAAGATTGAAGCTACAATTTAGTTTTATCACTTCAACTCTTCCTTTCTCTTGTTTCTTTATACTGATTCAAGATTTGTATTGATGTTAGCTTATCTATGCTTATTTTTGTATAGAATGAGCTAATTATTCTTATGTTAGAACAAGATGATGCTTAACCCTTGATTCATTTGTGATAGACTTTTTGATTTCTCTATTTTTGTGCTTGTGGGGCTATATGGAGGTTTTGAATGCTTAAGGCTTTTGCTTAATTGATCATTTTGTAATCGATCTGTGGTTGGATGCTAAGTATCGAGAGGAAATTTATTTGACAATGCTTAGATAAATGTTTACTATGCTTGACTAGAAAGTGCTATAACCACTAGGCTAGCGTATAGGGTTCAAATTGTATGCTAAGTGCTTAACTGGTCTATACATATTATCCGGATTGCTTGAGAAAGATTCCAGGTATGTATAGATACAATCTCTAATACATCGAGAGAGGTTAGAGATTTGTTTAAAGAATACGAATCTATAGCATGAACTGCACTTCGTACCGCTTATCGTGAGAATTTTTGAGATTTAAAGAGGTAAGTCTCGACATTCTCTCATTCTCACCCTCTCTCCCCTCTTTTCAAAACTCTTTCAAGCTAAGGCCTTACACGAATTCAACCGGTATGTAACTCTAACTTCCTCTTCTCTCTCACTTTATCTTTTATTCATGGAATCATGCCCTAGATTAAGCATGTTTCAATCAAATCAAGCTAGGGCATAGTTTTATGTATGATTGTATAGGTTAGGGTTTCGAAATTTTGGGAGTTTTTCTTTGTAGTTGCTTTTCTTGAGTTTCAATTTTTTATGTAGACCACAATCACATACAAAATACTACAATATAGTATTTATAGATTGTTTGAGCAATTTTTTGTGTGTGGATTTGTGGGTTTTTGAAGAGATTCCGATTTTAGGGTGATTGTGGGTGAAATTGAGTTGTTTTTAATATTTGTGTGAGTAGTTTTTCGCCTATAATGGAAGAATAATCGATAAATTAGACCATATTTGTGGCTATACTTGGCATCAATTTTATGGAAGCTTAAAAGGAGATTGATGATTTTGGTTGTCATGTTGATTGTGTTTTTGAAGTGATAGAACTAAGAGTAATTGCGAATTTGTGTGTCTTTGTGTTTTCTTGGTTTGTTTTTGTAGGAACACAATCTCACAGCTAAAGATGCCACCCAAGAAGAATACAAAGTTCGTTCCCACCAGAATGAGGAAAGTCGGATCATCATCCAAAGCAACGCAGCAGTGTGTGCGGAACCGTGATTATGGGAGACGGATGGAAAAGTTCAATGATGCAAACATCATTTTTGAGAGAGGTATGCACCTTGTGGAACTCAAGGACACACCAATCCCCATGATCGTGACACAATGAGGATGACAGATTTTTGTCAGTGTCCCGACGGACGCCAATGTTTCATTGGTAAAAGAGTTCTATGCCGGTATGATACCAGAGGCAGTGAAGGAAGGTATACCGGTTTTGGTAAGAGACATACCGGTCATGATCAATGCCACCAATATCAACGCTCAATTTGGCACATCAGACTACCCACGATTCAACAAAGGGTATAAGAGCAGGCATAACACTAAGTCACGTTTGATAATGGTACTCAGAAGGATAGATGATGGTGTGTGGGAGCATGGTCACATGCTTAAGCAGTCAGAGCTTCCTCGGTAGGCGTTTTGGAACCTTTTTAACACTTTCTCCCTCATGTCAACCACTCACAGAACTACAGTTTCAGTGCCGATAGCAGATTTACTCAGCTGCATTCAAGATCAGACAAAGATTGATATAGGCCAAGTTATAATGAATGCAATTTTAGAGGCAGCCTCGATTCATGTGCATCCGCAAGCAAAGCCAAGGTCAATCATCTTTCCTAGCCATATCACTGCTCTCCTGAAGAACGAAGGAGTCCCAGAAATTACCACAGATGAAGTAAATATTAACCCCATGGGGGACCTTAATAAAAGATCATGACAGGGCGTTACAATCAAAACCAAGGGAAAGAAGAGGCCGAGGATTACTGAGGGTCCATCTAGCACTTCGAGTGAAGAGGAACCTGATTTTGAATTTAGGGAATCAGAGGAAGAGGACCAGAACCATGAGGACCATGCATCATAGTCCATGCTAGCCAATTCTGAGCACTGTAGAAGGCATCCAGCTTGGTATGACTGGCCTCGAGGATAACCTGCAGGTAGTGAGGGAGCGGACAGATCTGATCCATTCTAGGATGGATCTCTTTGAGAAAAAGAAGAGAGATCAGAGAGATGATCTTACTGACATCCGGAGGCAAGCTGGCTTCCAGACTTATCAAAGAAGGAGAAGACCTCGCCCGTCTTCTGCCGGCATCTCAATTTTAGAGGACCAGGCTGCCTAGAGGGCTGCAGCAGATGCTGAGAGGGTTCGAGCAGAAGATGTAGCTGCATTGCAGGACAGAGGGAAGGGATACATATAGCGCTAGCAATCTACTACCAGGATATCTCTAACAAACTTTTGTGTTTATGTTTTTTTTTTCCATTTTTTTTATTGATTATAACTAGTAGACTTAGCATATGTTACTAAATGTGTGGATAACTCATTTTGGCTTTTGTTTAGCATATTTCGGATTTTTTCAGATTTATTTAGTTTTCGTTTCAAAATTTCATTCAGGATAATGTTAGATTTGGCTTGGGGGTGTTGGAATAGAAGTTTAGAGAACATGATATATTGTACAAAATTTTTTGTTTTTCTTGCTAAGTAGAATTTCAGAGCACTAATCCTGCTCGAACGAGATGCTTTTGGGTTGTGCCTTTTTCAGGCAGTTGTTGCATGCTTTGTACCACTAGGGTTGTGATTACTAAAGCCATACTATATGGCTTGCACACATCTTGCCGGGCTCTACAGTGTCCCAGTGAAGAGGGTAGCGCGCTTGAAATGTTTAGGTCATTAGTGGAGACTACCCTGTAAGTCTATATAATCTAGAAATGTGTCACTTGAGCGATAATGTTATTTACCTATCTATACACTTTTCCGTTAGGCATTTAGGAGGCATCATTAGGAGTTAGGCATGTTTGTAATTCTTTATTGAGTTTGTTGCCATGGTTTCATTTCCGCTTGTTCTATACCTTTTGAGATGAAGTAGGCTTATGTGTGAAACCTGAGACAATGGCCTAAACACGTCCCATACCCGTGTGCGGAAAAAAAAATCCATACCAATTTACCTAGCCGTGTTACACACTACATCACAAATCTAAACACAATACCAACCCCGTGCTATGATCATGACTTGGTTGTTCTAATGAAAGCTTAAATAAAGAAGCTCGACAAATTGTGCAGTTCGAAATGCAGCCAAATGAAACATCTTGATATTGATTTCTCTAAAAATAAATAAATAAATATTTGATGCCAAAGAATGAAAAAGTAATGGCAATCAACACCTTTAGAGCCGCTTAATTCTCTTGTGTATAATCAATGCCTAGTAAATTGGGCTAGAAAATAAGGTTACTCATTTTTGTACTTCGTATATCCAAGCTCGATCACTAGCCTCACCTGTATCTATACCAACCCAGCCTCGTCATACCCAATTTGACATAAACCCAGTGAAACAAAATAGAAGTCCTAGCTGATCTTTGGGAAGGACTTGTTTTTGGAAATATTACCATGGTAAAATGATATTGTCTGATTCTTGTTTACTTTTTCACTTCTCCTAAAATACTTACGTTCAAAGATTTTCATATGTGCACATTTCTTAATCTTTTCATGCATAACTCCAGTGTTGCGCATATGCTTGTTGAGTGAGCCTAGGATATGTGTGGAAAAATGAGAGTTGAATCCGGTAAGGTTTAGAGTCAAGGCGTAATGCAGTCATATGACTTTTGTCTTCAATACTTATGGATCTAGAGTCACAATGTAGCCTGGAATTGCAATCCTCCGTGTTGAAGCACCTTGGTCTGCACTCCTCGGTGGTCTTAGCATGCTAGTTTTTCGATTTTTGATTCACCCAAATCCGCATCTCTTTCTTCAGTTGATTCAGCAAGAAATAAAGTAAATCTAGATATAGTTTAGTTCTCGTACAATTTTTTGTCCCAGGTTTTGCTCGAGGACGAGCAAAAATTCTTGTTTGGGGGTTGATAAGCTCATTTTTCATGCTTTACGTACCCATTATTTTGTATAGTTTTGCTCCCGTTTTCTTTGCGAACTCCATCTTTTGATGTTCTAAATACTTAAACATGTCATCTATAGCCAGGAGTTATCCTTGTGCGAAACCAGGAGTTTTCGGAGCGAAAAAAAGGTTTTAGCTCAGTATAGAATGAGAAGTGCGGTACGCGTACCGCACTAGAAAGAAGTGCGTACTACACTTCGTACCGCACTGCAGGACATCAGAAATACTAGAAGCAGGTGCGGTGCGCAGCGTTGAAGTGAACCGCACTTCGTACCATGCAGCAAGACAACAGAAATACTAGAAGCAAGTACGGTAGGCGGCGTCGAAGTGAACCGCACTTCATACCATGCGAGATGGCAGAGGAAATTATATAAGGCTTCAAGTGCGGTACACGTACTATATCAGAAGGAAGCGTGAACCGCATCACGTACCGCACAAGATTCCAACAACTAAAATTAAACTGATGTGCAGTACGATATGTTGAAGTGAACCGCACATCGAACCACACATTATAACAGATCTTGAATACTCTGTTTCGCGAACAGATAAGTGGCTTTATTGTGGGACCTCCTCTTTTATCTCTGATTAAACATTGATGGGAGATGTTCTTAGAGGCTGTGAGGGTGTCTTTGGGAACCTCCTGCACAAGTGGGGGGGGGGGGGGGGGACGAGGCTTCTTGTTGCCTATAAAGTTAAGAAAGAGATGTGAGAGAAGGGGGACTGAGAATTGAAAAACACACCAAACCAGCACTGCTCCTTGAAGATTTTGGGGTTCTCTCTTCATTTATGGATCGAGTTATTCAAGATTTGATAAGCTAGGGCAAGGTTTGGTTGATCCAAGGAAGCTAGGGAAGTTCAAGCTACAAGAAATTGAAGCTACAATTTAGTTTTATCTCTTCAACTCTTCTCTTCTCTTGCTTCTTTATATTGAATCATGATTTGTATTGATGTTAGCTCATCTATGTTTATTTTTGTATAGATTGAGCTAATTATTCTTATGTTAGAACATGATGATGCTTAACCATTGATTCATTTGTGATAGACTCTTTGATTTCTCTATTTTTATGCTTGTGGAGCTATATGGATGTTTTGAATGCTTAAGGATTTTGCTTAATTGATCATTTTGTAATCGATCTATGGTTGGATGCTAAGTACCGAGAGGAGATGTATTTGACAATGCTTAGATAAATGTTCACTATGCTTGACTAGAAAGTGCTAGAACCACTAGGCTAGCGTATAGGGTTCAAATTGTATTCTAAGTGCTTAACGGGTTTATACATATTGTCCGGATTGCTTGAGAAAGATTCTAGTTATGTATAGACACTATCTCTAATACATCGAGAGAGGTTAGAGATTTTTTTAGAGAATACGAATCTATAGCATGTACACGCACGAATTAGGAGTCAAAGAAGTCAAGTGTGCTATTGGGAGGGTTAAAGCGGATTCGAGTTCTAACATGTTTTCCATACATTTCTATAAGTGTTAAGTTAGATAATTTAGTATGTGTTTGAGTTAATTTACTTTATTGCAATTCTTGAAAACTCATGTTTTAAATTGTTCAAATAGTTTACAAGCTTTTGAATTCCAGTAATCTTAACATTTTTCCCTGTGGAAACGATCCCTACATTGTCACTATACTATCATTCCGACCTCGTGCTATTGCAAGAGTCAATAAGTCTAGTTTGACATGATCAATAATCTTCAACCCCCTTCTTAATTTCACTAAGGATAACCTTTCTAGAACCTCCCAAGACCATGTTCTCGATGTAGTTGTTCCCGCATCTCTCACTGGTCACACACTGAAAAAACCTCGAGTTCCTATTGCCTTTTACTAACCAATTAATACTAGATTTCTGCCTCCATTCTTATTCCTCTAATCTTAGAATTTTCCAAAATTCTACCATAACCTTAACGTTCTCATGCCTTAGGTCCAGTGACCACCCATCTCTTATCGTATAGCTCTTTATCTTTGCCAATTGATCCTCACAGACCTTGGTATACCTTTTCCCTGACTTATAATCAACCACCCATCTTTTCACAGCTCTTTTCACCTTTCTCAACTTAAGCTAAAGGCAGTAGTTGCTCGTCCTTTTTGATTGGCAACCAAGCCAAACTTTCTTCACCTCAAACACCAAACTTTAATCTTCAAACCATACATTGAAAAACCTGAAAGGCTTAGGACCCTAGTTTTTAGCCGAAACACCTAAATAAATAGCACTATGATCCGATATACTTCTAGGAAGCCTAACCTGGACCAAATCAGGAAACCAAGAGAGAAACATTTAAAAACCTATCCAGTATTGCCCAAGAGCCCGAAACCGTATTGTTCTACCAAGTAAAATCGATCCCTCTCATAGGAATGTACACCACTTTTTCTTGAAGAATGAAACTATTGAAGTTTCTTGTAGACCACGTATCAAAGTTCCCACATCCCCTCTCCGAAGCATTAAGAACGGTATTAAAATCCCCACCAATGCACCAGGGAATTGAGAATGAAAGTTGCAAATTGAGAATGAAACCCCACAGCTCTTTTCGCTCTTTCTCTATATTAGAAACATAGACATTACAGAACGCAACTTGTTTATCTTGTTTGACCAATGAGCCAATCAGAACTAAGCACCATTTATTCGAAATGCAATCGGTTACCGTGAAAAAAATCCTCATTCCACAATGAAATCAAACCCCCAGCCGAACCAAACGCGTCCATCCCAATACCCCTCTCAAGAAGGGAACCCCAAATACTCCTGATAACTTTTCTTTCAAAAGAGTCCATCTTTGATTCCTGAATGAAACACACAGCTGGTTTATGCTCAAACATAACCTTTCTAACTTTTCTCCTCTTAACCATTTTCCTAAAACCTCTAATGTTCCAGGGTAGGACTAACATAAACACTAAAAGAGACAAAACAACACAAAGAAAACAGGGGAGGCTTATTGGAATCTAACCTCATACTCATTCTCGCTGGTTGTAACAATTTCTATTATTTGTCTGCTCTCCATGGAAATCGACTCCCAATGCCGCACTTGTTTCTAGAAATATGGCAACCTCTACTTCCAGATTCCAATCTTCCTCGGTGATGGATATAACTCCCACTATATTCCTTTTATGTATGTTGACCCCTATCGTTACCCCTTTCTCTATGACTTTTACGATTTCTTCCTCTAAGTTCCACACAACTCTCTTTTGCATCCCTTTTTTTTTTTCAACTCGGTTGCCTCTTTAGAGCCCTGAGATGTAGTTTTTGACATCTTGGTTGTCATAGGATAAATCCTAGATGTCGAATTCAACCCATTACCTCTACTCTTCTTTCTTGTTACCTCTTTTAGGCTTCTGAAGTTTCTTTCCTTTACCGTTATGGAAAGCCCTGTATCGGATCTGTTTCAGCAACATTCTCTGTATCTTGGTGCCTTTCCCCACCAGAAGTGTTGTTAATTTCGCCATCCTTTTAACCCTTTAAATCAATACATTTGTTGATACCCTCCTCGAACCTTCCTCTAGAGCCCAAATGATCACCACCTTGTTCTTTTGCCAAAATGTTGCACATTTTGGTCTGATTTTCAACCTGTTTATTGTAGCCCATGCTTGAAACATCTTCTTATGCTTCCTTATCTCATGTAAAAGATGTTACCAGACAAGTATTCCTATTATGGATCACATCTCATAGCCCATTTCCAACATATTCAGTTAGGCCCAATAATTTAGGTTTTGAGCTTTCCCCAATCATAGTCTTTGAGCTCAAAAATGGCCGCAGGCCTAAAGTTATATGAACTGGAGTCCTTATCACAACTAACTACCTTGTTGCTTAGCTTTTCCTTTCCCATCCATATACTTCCTTCCACAACCTCTCTCCCTTTTGGTTTCGTTCTCAATGTCTGACACCACCTACTCTTTCCTTTGTCCAAAATACACCTTTCCTCACCACCTTTTTTCAAATCCTAATTGGGAAAGCTAACAAAAGCATTTTTCTTGTCTTTTAGTCTGAACCTCCCTCTATCTCCCATATTTTCTTCTACGAAGTGACTCCTTTCAAACTAACAGCCCCTGCTACCAACCTGTTTTTTATTTCAAAATTCCTCACTCAGTTGTTTTCAAGCTAGGTCTTAGGCCTAGGCATTCAACTACTCAACTTTGAGATACCGAATCAGAGCTTTCAACTAATCTCACCATTGACACCTTTCTTCTTACCTGTACCCTCATCATCGATGTTGTGCTTCTTTCTAGAGAACATACCACCAGAATCCTCCTTTTATCAAGCTTTGCTCTGCACTCTATATCTTCTTCAATCCAAACCATTTCTCCTACCTGGCCTCCAAGCTTTTTGAAGAAAGGTTTGCGACAACAATTCAAAGGCACTCCATAAATATCTATCCATTTCAAAGTTGACAACCGATTTCTCTCCTCATTCCATATAGACATAAAACAAAGCTATCTCTCCATAAGAATTCATTGTTAATGAATCAATCCCTGTCACACTCCGATTCAAAAGTCCACACAACGTCTTTCCCTCCAAAGAAAGAGGATGAGAAAACAAAACCTCTAGAATCCAACTTTTGATTCACTGGATCTATGTTAGAGAATTTTTTTAAGTGGCCTATTGCACTTTTACTCAGTCATGCCATATCCTCTGTTGCCCCGGATCAGGTCATTGAAATAACGCTATCCACCTTCCATAGTTTCTTCTCTAACTCTATTTCTATATCTGACTTTATCACTCCAGCATAGGATTGTCTTCCTTGGCTTATGGAGGCCCTCGTAAACTCCCTATTAGATTCATCCATCTCATCTCGACCCTTTTCTTGGGTTCATTCTCTTTCATCCTGTTAAATGAGCCTTCCCCGGTTGATCATCGTCTGTTCCATTCAAGTTCAACTACCTTTGCACTGATTGGTCATCCATAAACATGCATTTCATCAACACTTTTAGCCATCCTGTTCGCCTTCTCTAAAGTCGCAAAACTTATGAAAGCATAACAGTTGTGTCTATTTTTATTTGACAGAAACACGTATCTCACATTTCCAAAGTGTTTAAAGATGCCCCATAAACATGGTGTATCGACTATCGAATTAAGATTACCCACAAAAACAGAAGTCAAATTCTCCCTAAAATCTTTTCTCCACCCTCAGGCCACACTTTCCCTTCTCTCCGATCTATTACCCACAAAAGAACATGACCTTCTCTCTCTAACTCTCTCTCTCTCTCTCAAAATTTTTGAATATGAATGAATATTAGTTTGCTGTATGGAAGCATTTTTTTATAAGATCGAAAATTATATTCTTTTGCTTTAAAAGGAAGCACATGTTTATGATGAATTGTTAGATGAATCATGAATATTGTATATGGTTCTTCCTATGTCTCTCCAATAGAAAAACTCTCAAAACACTTTTTGAATGTACATAATTGATTGTTGCTTGATCTGTTTCTTAGTTTATGTTTTTCTTCTTTGTCGGTCCCGGTTGGGTTTTGTTTTGTTAGGCCTTGCCCGGTCTCTTTTCAGTTGCTCTTTTAAGCGTTTGTCTTGCTTGGTGTGTCTTCCGTGTGGGCTGCTTTTTGGATTCGCCTTTGATTTCTAGATTTGGTTTTTGTTCTCCGTTGGTCTGGTAGCCTAGTTGCTTTTTTTCTTCCTGCCTTCTTGGCTCGATGAATAAAATTCAGCGTCTGTTAAAAAAAAATCACACACATACATAATCATGCTTTCATTTGCCATATCTTGTCATGCATTTGTGCTTTTACATGTTATATTTAATTAGTAATGAGTTCGTTTGAAGGGATTTCGAATTGCTTAAAGATAGCACAGAAATAGGGAAATATGGGCTGCCACTAGTAGCATTTTTCAGTGCTCAAGCAACGAGGACAAAGTTTGCTGCTGGAAGCAGTTGTACCGGATAAAGCTCCGTTTAAAAGAGTTTTTTCAAATAGTTCTTTTAGAAGTAGATCTTGAGTGAGTGGAGGGTTGGTATTTTGAATGATTTGGAATGGGCTGTTGGGAGTTCGGTTTGAAAAAAACTTGAAACCTAACAAAATCATAAAACTTGAAATTTTCTAGAAGCTTGAAATCTTCAAAAAAACTTATATGTTTTGCGAAAACTTGAAATGTTTTACAAATTTTCCTTTGAAATAAAAGCTAACGTGGCAATTATTTACTAGAAAAGATATGTTTCTATGTTCTTCCTTATTATTTCATTTTTGTCTTTATAATCTTATAAAGATAGTAAGATATATGAATATTGGCATTTAAAACTAGAAGCTAATTGCAGATATCGGTATTGTTTAATTATTGTTGCAGGTGTGGAAGAAGTAAATGATGTCGCTCTCTAGTTCATTTAGTAATTAGGTTGAGTAATCATCCGGGGAAATTATCAAATTAATAAGACATGTTGGCGTAGTACCAACACTTGTGATCTTGTATTGAACTTATGTGAGAATTATCACAACAATTATCGTATGTTATTTGTATATACAATAAGGAACTGATGTTTATTTACTTTGTTTTTGTATAAAGGTACAAAAAATCGTTTGTTATATGACCCAAAATTATGGTTTATTGTTGTTCTCTGCTCCAAAGCTCTGAAAATTGTTTCATCAGTGAAGTTGACCAAAAAGGTCAATCCTTACCACTCTGACTCTGGCTATGGACTGCTTGTGGTGGTCCAATATATAGTCGCTTCAGATTCTTGTTACATTTAACAGATAAATTAACCAAGCAGCTACATCACTGTCGGTCTTCAGTGAATTATATTATATAAAGTTGTATCAAAATTGGTGAACTGATAGATCAAGTTCTCTAACTCAAATATTTCATATCAATCAATATCACCTCCATGGACAGATCATCACATGGGCTCAAGTCGGCCCCAACTTAAAAAAAAAAGTAAAAAAAAATTGCAGAATACAGCCTTTACACATTAATATTTAGTTATAATTTTAGATCCATTAAATAAAGCTCCTTGTTGTATCTCACCATCGTTTTCTCTTAATCTCTTGTTTCATTTTTATCATTCTAATTTATATTTTCAATTTTGACCCACACCTACAACTTGAATAAAAGAGATTTTTTAATAACAACTGTATCATACATACTCGTTCAAAGAGCAACCAGAATGCTTGCTTATTGTCTGCCCATAGTTTCCATTTCTTATTGGTTATTACTTTTTATAATATTAATTGTGTTAATTTAACTAGGTTAGCCCGATCTTGAAAAAAATTATCTTGTCTAATTCACTGATCAATCGGAAATTTTACGAGCATAAACTTCTTATTTAAACCATAATCAACCGCACCATTCAAATATGTTTATCCGTGCACTCTCCATGAGGTCATCATCTTACCAGTTGTAGGTTTTAGAATGTATACAGCTGTAGGTCATCGTCGTTGTTGCATGCCTTTTCTATTTATTTTTATTTTTTTGATCAAGGACAATGTATGGATAGGTCATAGGTTAGGATGGTAATCAAATTCAACGACGAAACAAGATTTCTTTTTAGATGGACCTTTAGGACTTAAAGTCTATGGCTTTGCAGTTTAATTACAACAGTAGTTGGAAACTTCAGAGCCAATCCAATCCTAGTTTATTAAAATCCATTAATACGACTTCCGAAACCAATATTTAATTTTAAAATAATTTATCTGATTTCATTCAAGACCTTGCTTGTATTTTTTTTCTTCTTCTTTAAATGAATAATGTGTGGTGGATCTTGTTGTTAGTTTTCAACATGTTTAAGTTGCTTGTTTGTTTGGTTTTTCCCTAAAAAGAAAGAAAAAAAAAACTATTTAGCATCACTGATGAACTGTAGTATTTTACAGCCATTTAGAAAATACTAATATAGTCAAAGAAACAGTGTACCATTCCTAAATTATTTATCGATCTTTGTTTTTCAAATCAACTTTTTTTTGAAACCATTAATTTTAAAATAGAATAATATTTTAAGAAAAAAGAATAAAATAGTATTTTATTTTTTATAGCCATTTTATTTTATTTTAATGCGCATTTTATTTTAAAGTTTTGAAATATTACTATCAACTTATATTTTGAATTTTATTCTAATTAAAATGAATAATGAAAATAAAATACTTTAAATCATATTATTTCATTTTGATATTCTATTTGGTTATGGTGACTTCTCAATCAATTTAGTTCGTTTTAAAATATTAATATAAAATATTTATTTTATATTAATTTTTTTATTTATATTAATATTGATATTAATATAAGTTGATATTAATATTTCAAAACTTTAAAATAAAATAAAATAAAATGGGTATAAAAAAAATAGGCATCACAAATACACAATATCCAAATAAACTATCAAAAATAAATAATTGACTTACACATGTATCATCTTCTGATTGATCCATACTCTTTGATAGGGCTATTACAAATTGTATTATGAGTTGATCCATATTTATCTTTTGAGTGAGACATCTCCCACGGTTGACAATTTTATCACTCTAATTATTGTTAACTCTTATGATATTAATTAAAAGTCCGATGTATTTGTTTTGTTTTTTGTTTTTGGCCTCCGATAGCTCTTTTCAATAAAATTATCTTTCAAATAAAAAAAAAAAGTCCGACGAATTTGTCTGCCACATAATCTATAAAACAAATTAAGTAGAACCAACAAAAAGCTGTGCCATAATTGGGTTTAAGAGCTTTTAATGTAGGAAAGAATAAAATACTCGATTAATTAACATCTACAATAACTTATGGCACTTAGCACTTATCGAAAGCCTAAAACCATTTAAATAAGTGTTAGCAAATTTCATCCTCCCTCAGTCGTCAAGCCTTTAATCTATAAATAAATGTTGCTAGCATAAACTTCTTACAACATTGATCAATTTATCATAATCCAAATCTGCTCGATCATCCGTGTAATCTTCAACAATCCAAAACTAATGCATTAAATGAAGAGAGTTGATTTCCCACTTCTTGTTCTCTCTTCAATTAATGCATGTGAGACCTAGCAACACAAGGGGAAACCTACTCACCATAATTATAGATTATTTAACATGTAAAGTTATATAATAATAGATTGGAAGAGGTGGTGTAAAAGAAGTTATATATAATAATAGATTAGTTCAAATGCTGTGCGCCAAGTCTGGGACTTATGAAAATGGTGTCATTCTTCCAATATCCCGTCGGACCATTTTCGTAGTCACCAGTCATAGTCAATCGTATGGTCCAACATCCATCTCTCATCATCCAGATACTAAACTCAAATTCAGGATTATAACGTACAGTTATTAGATAGAGAGAGTCATTAACTACCTCCAGCATTGAACATCCTCCATTTAAAGGATGTGTTGGTAAATCTATCTCTTGGAATATCTCGCTACTAATATCAAATGAAAGAATAACGTATTCGGATTCCATTTCTCTCAGTGCTAACCAATGACAACCTCCATTCAAGTATGAGTTTTGAGAAGAACATTTAACCCAGACATAACGTCTTAGTTCAGCAACTTGTAAATCTCTCCAAGAATCATTATTGAAGGAGTACAATGAAACATGCGAGTCTAAGATATCATCATAACCTGATGCTTCGGAATAGCGACGCAAGAAAACCAACTTATAATCATCACTGAGTGGATCATACCCACATCCAAAATAAAAACGCGTCGCTAAGGTCATATTATACGGACTAACAAATCTACATTGTGGTAGTGCTCTTGTTTCTCTGATTGCGATATTCAAAAGATATATGCGATTATATTCTTCTTGGTATACAAGAAACAAGCCATCGTAAGGACCAAAAAGCTCACCAGGTATGGGAAATTGAGAATCGAGAACTTGATAGGATAAATCTTTCAATGTTTTATCAAGGAACAAAGCATAATAAAATGGATATCCAGGGTCACAATTATAGTTAGAATTGCAGACAACAAGATGAGTATCGTCATTGTTGTGACTTTTGAGATGTGTGGAAATAAAACCAGGGTTTTGAATTAGAGCATACCATGTTTTGCAAACGCATTTACATCGCAAAAGAGTTATAACAGATAACTTTAATAGAATTAAAGTCATAACTTCATAAGAAATATTTTCAACATTCTTCATTATTAGCTCTCTCGAATTTTCCTATAAATCAATTGATTATTCTTCCCCTGCAAAAACAACATTTTCAAGGTATTTTATAAATGAATTGAAATGTTTTTATCAAAGAAAAACAAAGCAAATATTTATTTTTAACTCAAGATCAATATAATCACATATCAGACAATAAGAAAATTTTAAGAATCATACCTAGAATTGAATGTTCTCGATTCTTAATTCCAGTACGTTGATTGCTTTGAGAATCCAACAATAATCGTGAGTGGTCAATGTAGGGACGAGGAAAGTGAGGGGTTTGTTGGAATAAGAGACACAGTAGTATATTATTTTTTGTGGCAACTAAAGGAAGAGAAAATGAAAAAGAAGTGTTCTTTTCTTGATGCTACAACATAACCCTAGCCACCCTTAAAGCCCCTATTTATATTGCTCAATAAAAATTAGGGTTTTAGAATGGGAAAATTGCATAAGCATACCCTTGTTATATAATTATTTACATAGAACCAAAATGGGTTCCGGATTGATGGAAGACAGGCTTGAGTAGAGTGTCTTTTGATCTTTTTTGTTTTTAACCCCTGTTTTGTAGTTTGTGGCTGCTTGTTTGTCTGGCTTGTGGTGTTTTTTCCCTTGTGCTTTTGGTTGTTCTTGTTCTCGTTTTTTTTTTTTTGGGTTTGGGTATGTTTGTGCCCTGTTCCTCCCTTTTGCAGTCTTTAGGCTGTTGAATAAATTTTCATTGTTTAAAAAAAAAATTGAAATCGTTGAAAAAATAATAATAACACTTATAATCCCTTGACCACTTGACCCATTGACTAACGGTGGTCACTAATGGTTAAAGGGTAATTTGATCTTTTTGTTGAGTGTTATTAAACAA
Source organism: Dipteronia dyeriana (assembly GCA_032871835.1). Lineage (NCBI taxonomy): Eukaryota > Viridiplantae > Streptophyta > Magnoliopsida > Sapindales > Sapindaceae > Dipteronia > Dipteronia dyeriana. The sequence goes on along the minus strand of CM065302.1, from coordinate 52,800,048 downwards.
ATAAAGAAAAAAAAATGAGATTGCTCTATCAAAGTGGGAATTGAAGAAATAGTCTTTCCTAAGTTTGAAGGCAAAAATGTCCGGTTCTCATAAAAATTACAAAAATGTCTTTTTTAAGTTGGTTTTACAACATTACCCTCTAAGTCATTTATTTGAGAATTACCAAGTTGCCCTTCTTTATTCCCTAAAACCTACAACCTTACCAAACAACCCTCCCTCCTTCAGTTAACCCTTATTTCCTCTAAACTTGAAAAAAAATCCCCAAATTTAAAAATCACCAACTGAACTGTCGAAGAAGAAGAAAACAACTCAGGACGAAGAAGGCCCAAAAGAAACAGAGCATAGAAGGCAGACAATAGGACAAGAACCTGGTCCAAGAAAGGACCAAAGAAAAACCACAAGAAACAGAGCACACCCCACACAATGCCAGAAAAAAGAAAACCAAAAGAACCAAACAAACGCAACCAACACAAAAGAAACCAAACCATCCACACAGAACAACGAAACAAAAACTGTTATTTGTGGATTGTTATTTAATATAATTATGATAATTATAATCTTTTCGGATTTAAAAAAGAAAAGTTATGATGATGATGATCGAGGACGAATATGTTTTGATGTTTAAGGATTTTTAGTGTACGTAGGTTCAGTTTGGCATTGCTTTCCCAGCTACTTTTGGGGCCAAAAGTGATTCTGTACGTAAGATAGGGTGTTTGGTAAAATCACGGGGAAGTGCTTTTGGTGACTTTTAGCTTCTCCCAACTGAGTTTTTGAGAAGCTACAAATACATGCCTTTGGATTTTGGCTTCTGACTTCTGACTTCTGGCTTCTGCTTTTAGAAAACACGCTACAGTGATATTAAATGAAATTGTATTAACTTTCTAACTTTGTCTTTGCCTTTTACTAAATGTAATAAAAAAGATTGGGCTTATATTTCTATATAAAAAAAAATTGTCATAACTGCATAAAAAAACAGGGATAATTAATTCAATAAAGTAGAATAAAAATAAAATAAAAAAATAAAGTAGAATAAAATAAATAAATAAATAAATAAATGAGGCTAATTAATTAAATAAAATAGAATAAAAAATATAGGGCTAATTAATTTAATAAAGTACCATAATTATATAACACTTAACACTAAACACAAATAAACAAGAAAAATGTAAAGTATAACACATTAGTACCATTTAGATGTCTATGTCCTTTTAGTAATTTTACACACTCACAACAAATTTTATTTTAATTTACCAAACACATTGAAATTGTTTTTAGTTCTCACAGCACTTTTGAAAATCAGTTTACCAAATACTCAGCTGATTCTTCCCACAGCATGTCCAAAAGCAATTCTCTCCACAGCAATTTCAAAAGCATTTCTGCTCACAACACATCAATTCCAAATTGGGCCATACTGTGTCAAAGCGTCTCACAGTTAGAAAGTTGGACAAGTTCGAGAAGAACGTTATGAAAAGAGGTGTGGTGCTCGAAACTAAAATGAAACAAACCAAGAATTAGAAATGAAACTATTTTGTACCACTATATTTTTTTTAAAATAATTATAATACATTTCCTATAATAGACTTTACTTGTGGTCATTTTATATTTTTATCTACTCTCTTATTAATAAATTTCTTCATTTTATCTACTATACTGTGTTTTCTTTTCAGCTAATAAATTTCTCCAAAGTTTGGTAGTTGACGTTTGAGTTTATTCTTTATGTATATATAACAAATCCTTCCGTTATTCTGGGTAAAAAAAAAAAAAAAAAAAAAAAAACCTTTATTTTCAATATGTAGTACACATACAGTGGTCCAACAATACATAGAAACTAAAAAGAAACAAACCAAGAATTACAAATGAAACTATTTTGTACCATAATATGCCATAATTTAAAATTTTAAAGAAAACATTGTCATACAATTCAAGTTAAAATGTATCTAAATAACGCCCAAGACATGCCATGGAATGTCAAAAACTTCTGAGAAATCATTTTCTCGTTTGACTGAAACTAGACTTTCATTGTATCTAAAAACGTCATCAGACAGGACCCATGGAATTCCAAGATCGATTTCTGCTTTGCTGTTAAGATCAAGTAAGAGCAAATGCTCTGCACCAAGTCCATGACTCATAAAAATGGTGTCATTCTTCCAATATCTCAACGGTCCATTTTCGAAGTCATGAGTTGAAGTCAACCGTATGGTCCAACATCCATCTCTCATCATCCAGATACTAAAATCAAATTCAGGATTATAACTTACAGTTAATAGATAGAGAGAGTCATCAACTACCTCCAGAATTGAACATCCTCCATTTAAAGGATGTGTTGGTAAATCTATCTCTTGGAATATCTCGCTACTAATATCAAATGAAAGAATAACGTATTCGGATTCCATTTCTCTCAGTGCTAACCAATGACAAACTCCATTCAAGTATGAGTTTTGAGAAGAACATTTAACCCAGACATAACGTCTTAGTTCAGCAACTTGTAAATCTCTCCAAGAATCATTATTGAAGGAGTACAATGAAACATGCGAGTCTAAGATATCATCATAACCTGATGCTTCGGAATAGTGACGCAAGAAAACCAACTTATAATCATCACTGAGTGGATCATACCCACATCCAAAATAAAAACGCGTCGCTAAGGTCATATTATACGGACTAACAAATCTACATTGTGGTAGTGCTCTTGTTTCTCTGATTGCGATATTCAAAAGATATATGCGATTATATTCTTCTTGGTATACAAGAAACAAGCCATCGTAAGGACCAAAAAGCTCACCAGGTATGGGAAATTGAGAATCGAGAACTTGATAGGATAAATCTTTCAATGTTTTATCAAGGAACAAAGCATAATAAAATGGATATCCAGGGTCACAATTATAGTTAGAATTGCAGACAACAAGATGAGTATCGTCATTGTTGTGACTTTTGAGATGTGTGGAAATAAAGCCAGGATTTTGAATTAGAGCATACCATGTTTTGCAAACGCATTTGCATCGCAAAAGAGATATAACAGATAACTTTAATAGAATTAAAGTCATCACTTCAGAAGGAATATTTTCAACATTCTTCATTATTAGCTCTCTCGAATTTTCCTATAAATCAATTGATTATTCTTCCCCTACAAAAACAACATTTTCAAGGTATTTTATAAATGAATTGAAATGTTTTTATCAAAGAAAAACAAAGCAAATATTTATTTTAACTCAAGATCAATATAATTACATCTCAGACAATAAGAAAATTTTAAGAATCATATCTAGAACTGAATGTTCTCAATTCTTAATTACAGTACCTTGATTGCTTTGAGAATCCAACAATAATGATGAGTGGTCAATGTAGGGACGAGGAAAGTGAGGGTTTGTAGGAAAAAGAGACACTGTAGTATATTATTTGTTGTGGCGGCTAAAGGAAGAGAAAATGAAAAAGAAGTGTTCTTTTCTTGATGATATAACCCTAGCCACCCTTAATGCCCCTATTTGCATTTTTCAATGCTCAATCAAAATCAGGATTTTAGTAAGGGCAAATTGCATAAACTTGCCCTGGTTATATACTTATTTACATAAAAATCGGTGAAAAAATCATAGTAACACTCACAACCCCTTAACCCATTGACTAACAGTGGTCACTAACGGTTAAAGGGTAATTTGGTCTTTTTGTTCATGTTGCTAAACAAATAAAGAAAAAAAATGAGATTGCCCAATCAAATCTATGCAGTAGTAATATATTTTGTTCATGTGCAAACAAGATTTCTCCTAAATGAATGTGTATATTTCGTTTGATGATCTTAAAATATTTTTCATCTAGGAATATGAAGGGGATATGTTCAAATGTGTCAAATGTTATCCATGCTGAAGAATTTGAACACAGAGATCCTGTTGACGGTTCCATCTCAAAGTATTAGAGGGTCGGATATTTGTTTAAGGATGGATCACGATTGGTGAGTAGACTTCCTTATATGCATGGTTGCGAATTGTATGGGCAAAGCAAACCTGTGCAACCAAGATATTAAATTTTAGAGTGCAGCAAAACGATATTTTTGAAAACAAATTGAAGTTGAAGGTAGAAGAATTAAATGTTTGAGTAGTAGAATCCTAAACTATCTTCTTGACTCGTATTTGCTTGATCAGCTTCGTTCTGAGGCTCTTCGGTAGTGCTTGATTGACCATTGTCATTATGAGTTCCGCCAATCAGATGCTTCTCCGACATCATTTCGAGGCCTATGAAAATAGACAAGTTCTGATTGAGTAGAAAGAGATCAACAATCTTAGCGAAAAATAGTTGATGTTGAAATTGATGTTAGACCTGCCTCTCTGAGAATGTGAGCTATTGGACCTATGAATGAAGATTTAGAGAAATAAGACAATTTTCTAATGAATTTTTAACTTGTATCTGAGTTGTTTTATTGAATTGTCGAATGAATGATAACAATTGCCTACGAAGTTTTTAAGTTAAGTACTTGAATTTAACACCTTGTATCCGGAATTATTATTTTTCCAACATTTTGTTGTCGATGGGATCATGTAACCAAGATCACTTCAATTTTTTTTTATATATGTACAACTCCCATTAGAATTTGGTTTGCAAAATCTAATCCATTCCTGCTAACCATTTTATTTTATTTTATTTTTACATATTTTTCTTTTAACCAGCTTTACCTGTGGTCATTTTATCTACTCTGTTATTAATAAATTAATTTCTCCAAAGTTTGCTACTTGCCGCTTGAATTTATAATTCTAATCCATTCTTGCTAACCATTTCATTTTTTTTTACTCATTTAACCGGCTTTACTTGTGGTCATTTTATCTACCTCTCTAATTAATAAATTAATTTTTCCAAAGTTTGCTACTTGCCGCTTGAATTTATTCTTTATACTTTATATATATATATATATATATATATATATATATATATATATTGTTGGAGTATGTGAAGACCGAAGTCAACACGAAGGGATAGTGGCCAAATTTGAGCTTACCGTTGTGCATTGCGTTGTAGCCCTTACAATGGTAATGACAGTGGTCCACCATTATTTGAGAGCGTTGTGAATTATGACAGCGGTGGGACAGCAGTTTGTCTCCAGTAAGTTCACACTGTGGTACATACAGTAGTGCACCATATATTGAAGACCGTTACGAAGAGCATTGTGGCCTTAACAACGGTAATAACAGCGGTAGAACACAAATTCACGTGAAACAAGAAATCTTACGTAGAGAAGAAAATGGAAAAAGAAATATACTCCAATTGGGTTTGACCAACCCTATTGCTCCCATATAAATTCTACCATTATGTGTACTCTGATGTGTGTGCGTAATGTGTGAGAAAATTGCTACAGAGATAGAGCAATTATAGAGAGACAGAGAGACTATAATCAACTCTGAAAATGAAAGCTTAGTGAATCAAAAGCAAAACAGAGAGAAAATGAAAGAAAGAGAAGCTCTGTAATATTATTGCGAACAAGTGAATAATGATATTGATAGTCTGAAACTTTATATAGTCTGATTATTACAAAGAGAGCTCCTAACAACATTCCTTAAATTGTGGTAACATAATCCTACATGTCACTATGTTATTAGCTCTTGATAGAGCTGATATGTGGACTCTGTTATAATTGACTTTGATTAGCTACCAGAAGCTCTACCTCAAGACTAAAGAATGTCTTTATCTAGACCGCATGATCTCATAGTGATCATGGTCTAATATGAGTTGTGATTACAGTTGATCAAAGATCAAGGTGGTCTAACATTACCCCTCAAACGAAACTTGGTATTTGCCAAGATGAGTTTGTCTCTAAGAATCAGAAATTAAGTAATGCCAAGAGGCTTGGTGAGAATATCAGCTATTTGATCATCAGTTGGGATGTACTGTACATCTTGCTCTTTCATTTCAACCTTATCACGAATAAAATGTAAGTCTAGTTCGATGCGTTTGGTACGTGAGTGAAACACAGGGTTCTTTGCTAGAGAACCTGCCCCTGTATTATCACACCACAACATAGGAGTGGAAGATAATTGCATCCCAATCTTTGTTAGCAAGGATTTTAACCAGAAAACCTTTGTTGTAGCCTGAGCCAAGGCTCTATACTCAACTTCACAACATGATCTAGCCACCATCTTTTGCTTTCTAGAACTCCATGAAATTAGATTTCCTCCAAGATACATGAACTCCATGAAATTTAGATTTCATCCAAATTTTTTGCCCAATCAGCATCTGAAAATCCTTCAAGCTTAAGCGAGGAACCTTCCTGAAGAGGTCTGAAACTAAGACCAAAATCCAAAGTACCCTTGATGTTTCTTAAAATTCTTTTGCAAGCCAACCAATGTACCACTGTTAGAGTTGTCAAGAATTTACTAAGCCTATTAACTGCAAAAGAAATATCTGGACGTGTGAGAGTAAGATACTATAGAGCTCCCACAGTACTTCTATAAAGGGTTGGTTTTGCAAAAGGTTCCTCATCAGATTGAGTAAGCTTGTTATTAGTGCTCATAGGTGTTGGACATGACGTGTAATCAATCATGTTAGACTTTTTAAGCAAATCAACTGCATACTTGCTTTAGGTTAGACAGATACCTTGATCACTTCTTGTAGCTTCAAAACCTAGAAAATAGTTGAGTTCACCTAGATCCTTAAGAGCAAAATTCTTGTTGAGATCACAGACAACATGTTTGAGCAGTTCTTTGTCATTCCCTGACAAGAGAATTTCGTCCACGTATACTAAAAGAAGAACATTGATCTTTATGTTCTTGAAAATAAACAAAGATGTATCATCCTTTGAATTTACAAACCCCCATATCTCTAATGTTGATTTAAGCTTCTCATACCAAGCTCTTGAAGCTTGTTTAAGCTTACAAAGAGACTTCACAATCTTACAAACATGTTGAGGATATTTAGAACTCACATAACCTTCGGATCGATCCATGTAAACATTCTCCTTCAATTTTCCATTGAGAAATGCGCTATTGATGTCTAATTGCTTGATTTCAAATTATGAACAACAGCTAAATGTAAGATTACTCTAATGGTTGAAGACAATTACCACAGGGCTGAAAGTTTTCAAGTAATCAATACCTGTCGTTTAATAAAATCCTTTGACAACAAATCTTGCTTTGGTAACAAATCTTGCTTTGTGCCTTTGAATTGACCCATCTTGATTCTCTTTAAATCTATATACCCACTTATTGTCAACCGCATTCATGTGTGCCTCTTTTGGAACCAAGAACCTTTTAGAACCCTGTTCACTGGCAATGCAACAGAAATAGGTTTTGAAGTTTTTTATAAATATCGTAAACGATCTGGGACCAGTGAACTTAGGATCGTAATTTTTTAAAACTTATAGATATAAAATTATTACAATAATAAAGTATATGTATATACTGGAAATTGAAATCAATATAATCATAAGAAGATATTAGAACCTTACCAACGTTTGAAAGCTCCTTCACTTGTTGTAATACTTTTGGTCTGTACCACTCAACCTTTCTCGCTATATCCCAGGACTAGTAACTGTGTGTGGATGTGTCAGTCTCAGGAACTTTAATAGATGATGTAGATAAAAGACAAAGAAACTGTTTCTTCTATCTGAGAACAACTTCGAACAATTCCGGTTGTTAAAAAATATCTTATATTTTTTTTATGTTCATGAAACACACTTTTGTCTCTTTGATATCTCACGCATACAATACACTTGCACACACTCTCAGAAAAGCTGATGCGTATCGCTTTTGTCTTTTAATCTCACACACCAACTTGCATGTTAATATTAAGAGCAAGCAAAATATTGATGCGTTTTTGTTTCAACGCATACATATCAAATGCATGTCATTTAAAATACATCAATTGCATCAAATGCAAAAATGAAGAGATATTATCAGTTTTGTTTTGTTTTGTTTTTTTCTTAATGTGTGTTAATGTGTTTTTTAAGTTGATATCAATTACCATTCGTTTTTTCCAGAGACTATATATATATATATCCAAATATATTTAATTATCTTTTAGAAAACTCATAGTATCTTTATTTGATTTTCAATCCCATTGAAAATATCTCATATCTTTCAAAGATAATTAAAAAAAAAATTAATTTAAACATTTTAAATTCAATTTCAAATATTTAATTTAATAAAATAAAATAATCATATTATCTTATCCTATTTGAAATCAAATATCAAACAACACCGTCCATTTAGTGATTAATAACATAATTGAATAATTTTATTATTTAATTTATATAATCATCATTATTCATTAATTTAATAATCTCATTATTCAATTAATTTCCGAATAAATACGTGTCACTTTCGTAACACTATTAATTGGACAATCCAATTAATTAACCGTGACCCTTGTTACTAAATCGACCGGGCTAGCAAGTGGACCTAATGGACACACGGTATTTTGATTTTTGAGCTCCAATAATCCTAAGAATCATAAATTAAACTCTTTAGTTAATATTCCTTGATTATTAACTCTGATATTATTCCACTAAAAACCCGAATATGCACTCTCTCAACTACAGACACTTTTATATAGACCGATACAACTCGGTGTCCATCTATTTAACTATTACACATGGTGTGATCCTCCATAGTAGTTCATAATTAGCGCTAGACCACAATGTCTGTTATACCCCTTTAATTGCATATATCTTTTAAGTACTGTTGATTCTCTAATGGACAATAAATCCTACTTCCGCACGAAATTAAGAGAGTGCTCATATTGTGCAATCCTTGAATCAACCCATAAGGGAACTACCATCTACTTCTCACAAGAAGAAATGGATTCCACTATTGTGTACAAACCTTCCCAGCCACAAGCCAAACCGTAATTCCAACACATTGAGCATATTGATCCGGAACTGCATCTTACCTCGCCCATGATATATCAAAGACGATGATCGAACCTGAAGAAGTTGATAAGACATTCATTATTAAGATCATCCACATATAGTCATCAATACATGAGAGTACCTACTACCGATGCATAGGGTACACGTCTCATATCCTCAACTTCTTGAGGTGTCTTAAGACATTATTCCTTAGACAAGTGAATTGCATGTCTGGAAGGTAAATTACATTTCTTGAAGTTCTGCATAAAAAATTACACAAGAATCTTATCGATATATGATGCCCCAGACAATGCTATGAGTTTGTTCTTACGATCCCTTATAAGTTGGACCTCTATAACATAACTCGTATCTTCCAAATCTTTCATTTGTAATTGGCTAGCCAGCCTTTTACATCAAATAACACTCCCGCATCATTCCCAATGAGTAGGATGTCGTCCACGTATAGGACCAAGAAAACTACTTTCTTATCAATGATGAACATACAGATACAAGGCTCATCGACATTCTGCTAGAAGCCATAGGTTTTGATCACATCATCAAACCTAATGTCTCAAGATCTAGATGCTTACTTAAGTTTATAGATGGACCTTTACAGTTTGCAAACCTTTTGCTCTTGATCTAGAGACACGAATCCCTCTGGTTGTAATTGTCATTCAAGAATGCAGTCTTGACGTCCATCTATCAAGTTCATAATCAAAATAGGCAGCAATGGATAAGAGAATCCGTATAGACTTAAACATGGCTACTAAAGAGAAGAACTCTTCATAATCGACCCTCTATTTCTGGGTATAACCTTTAGCCGTTTTTCTTGCTTTGAAGATCTCTACCTTCCCGTCAACTCTTCTCTTTCTTTTGTAAATCCACTTACACCCTATGGGTTTTACCCCATCAGGTAAGTCTATAAGATCCCAGACTGAGTTGGAGTACATAGACTCCATCTGGAGGTTCATGGCTTTAAGCCATTCCTCTTTAGCAGGATCTCGCAATGCATTCTTAAATGTCAATGGATCATCCATACTATTAGCAGAGACAACACATTGTCCCTCACCTATAACTAAATAGCGTCCAGGTTGTCTTTCAACCCTCCCAATACGTCTAGGTGATAGTGTATCCTAATCAGGAACCATTTGACTCTTAGATGTTTATGGATCAACAACTCTTATTGATGAAATACTAATATCACCAGGCTCTAACTCATTCAATACAATCTTAGAACGAGGTTTATGGTCACAAATATAATTGTCCTTAAAAAATGTTGCATTTATCGATACAAATACTTTGATATCTTTGGGACTATAGAAGTGTCCACTTCTAGTCTCCTTGGATCTTCCTACAAACATACAGACCACAAACTTGGAGTCTAGTTTTCCACTTATGTTCTTCATCAAGTGTGCTGGACATCCGTATACCGGAAATATCATAAACTAGCTTTACGACCATTCCACAACTCTAGAGGAGTCTTAGGAACATATTTGGATGGTACTACAATCAAAATGTATAATGCTATTTATAACGCATATCTCTAGAAGGAATTTGGTAATTATGAGAAACTAATCATAGATCTTACAATTTCCATCAGGGTTCTATTTCTCCTCTCCGCTACACCATTTTGCTAAGGTGTACCGGGAGCTGTGAGTTGGGAAACTAGCCCATGCTCGACCATGAAGTCTTCAAAATCTTAGTAAAGGTACTCACCTCCACGATCCGATCATAGTGATTTGATAATCCTACCTAATTGATTCTTAACTTCAACTCAAAATTCTTTGAACTTTTTAAATGTTTTTTATTTTCGTTGCATTAGATAGACATATTTATTTCTTGAGTAGTCATCTATAAAGGTGACGTAATACTCATAGTCACCCATAGCTCTAACATTCATCAATCCGTATGTGTCTATATGTATGAGCTCCAGTGTCTCTATAGCTATAAGCTCGCTCTTTTATAGTAAAAGGTCTCTTAGTCATCTTACCTTCTAAACAGGATTCGTAGACAGGTAAGGTGCCAACCTTTAACTCACTTAAAGGTCCACTTTTTACCAGTTTTTCTATCCAGTCAAGGTTGATATGACAAAGTCTTAGATGCTAGTGATATGTGACATTATCTGGAGAAATCTTATATCGTTTAGTTTTTTGAATTTTTAACCTTAAACATTTCAGTGTTTAGCAGTGTAGTATGTACTAACGGTTAACACATACAAATTGTTTTCATTAATTCCTGAACAAATGTTCAAACCATTCTTTCCAATAATAACAGACTTATTATTACAACAAACATAATATGATTGTTCTAACAACTTAGAAACGGAAATCAAAATCCGTGTAAATCCAGGAATATGGAAAACATTGTTCAATAATAAAAAAAACTATTATTATTACAAAATTGCAATGTTATTGCTCCCACTGTTTTGGATAATACGATATCCCCCGACCCCACATGCATTGAGAAGGCTCCATCATCTAACTGTGTCCAATAATCAGTCTACTGTGAAGAAGAACAAACATGATTAGTGGCCTCCGAATCAACTATCCAGGGTGAATAATCATTTTCCACTAAACAAGATTCAAGAACAAGTAAATCATATTTACCTTTCGTATCTTTCTTCTTGGCTACCTCCTCTAGATATTGAGGACAGTTTCTCTTCCAGTGCCAGACCTTAATACAATGGAAACATTTTTCTTTGTCTTTATCGGTGGAGGTGCCCTTCTTTCTTACTTTGTGCGCTCTTGGTCTTGGGCTTACCTTTGGCCTTCCTAGCAGACTTCTTCCTCTTCTTATTATTAGAGAAAGAAAATGGCTCGGTAACATTAGTCTCACCGGTCATACCTTTGTTGTCTTTAGTCAAGGACTCAAAAGTAGCGATCTCATTGAGCAATTGTGTGAGACTTAACCCTAACTTGTTCATCCAGTAGTTGCTCTTATACTGATCGAAACTCTTTGGAAAAGTTGTCAGTATGATGCTCACTTGACTGGGTTCGTCAATGGACCCGCTATTGACTTTTACCATGTTGAAGTAGAACATCATGCTCAGGATATGTTCCCGAACTAATGTACCTTTCTTCATGCGAGCGAGTTTAGTGAAACAAACTGCTTTGTGTCGCTTTCGCTCGAAAGGCTGCCCAAACATAGCTTGTAATGACTCCATGATTTTGAACGCTAAAGCTATTGCTTCGTGCTTTGTGACAAGTATGTCTGTCATATAAGCTAATAGGTATGTTTAGGCCTTCTCACACCCATCGTTGGTATGCCTCACGAACTCTTTGTGAGGCATTGGCAGCAGACGCTGGAGGACATTCCTTTTTAAGCAGAAACTTAAGGTCTTTAGTGACCAATATTACATTAATATTTAGTTTTCACTTAGTGTAGCTATCAGCAGTAATTTGTCGTTTGCAAGAATTTGTAGTATCATAGAAGACATAATTGCTGAAATAAATAAAACATCCATTCTTTCATTCATTAAAAACAAGTACGAGTGCTTTGGTATAAATTTAAACATGATGCATAAACATGTTTAACGAACTAAGACTACCTTAAAACCAGTTACTACACCACGACAATCCAATATGCTACAAAGAAGTGCCGCATTAGGGTCGGTCAAGTCTTTACATGTTGGACCGAGACATTCTTAATCAAATGATATTCTCGAATAACTCTTATTTCATATCATTAAATCATCATTTATTCAGTCAGGTTTTTAATTAACAAAAATTAATCAAAATCTTCGTGAGTGTAACCCATTATTTCAGATCTCACGAGCTTAACTCGATAATTTCCGCCTTATGGTCGGTCAATCCTGAAATGCCCTCAAAAATCCTATCCGTTAGAAAGTCAACCTTTGTATTGATCTTTATGGAAACCCTCCTTAGGGAGGATAAAAGCAAAGCTGTAACGAGGCTCCACTCGGATCATACGGTGTTGAACTAATGATGGAAACTGCGTGATATATATGTCATATATCACTCTCCCACTCACTATTTTAAAGCTAGGGTTTTCTATTATCCGTGAATGCACCTAGACTTTACATGACCAAATGGCTAACTTTAATTAAGTTATCTAGCGCATTAACTAATTCATTATTATTAGAATCAAATTCTAATTAACTAATAAATTATTAATGGTTTGTAACAATTAAAAATCTAATCTGTTAGTGAATAATCTAAGTCTCTTTAAACTATTTACTAAGGTCAGATTATTACGTTAGTGTTTACAAAGTTTTAACCATTAAAACTCTAACACTTTATTCGGTTAATTTATTATTAGGATATTAATCATATTAATCCTAATTACAATAAATGACCCTATTAATCTAATTTATTAAACTCTTTAATAACAAGATTAATATTAATAACAATTACCAAGTTTTTTAACATTAAAAAACTAATCTCATTTTCATAACCAATGACGTATATACTGATTTTAATCATATTAAAAAAAATACATGAAAAACTAGGCTATAATGCATGTATGACATATCAAATATATTTGTGTAGGTACATCTAATCTAAATGACATAGTATGCATGACAATGCTTTTATCATCACATAATATAAAACATATATGAATTGACCGACTATTGTGGATTATTTAACCTAAAAATTTAGAATCTAAAATTATAAAAATACCCCAAGGCATTCCTTGGTCTTCTTATACCTTCAGAAATCTTCCAGTCACTTCAGGTCACTCCGATTTATCTCATGAATCCTTTATCGTGATTTTTTCAAGTCTTCAATATAGTTTACAATTTATTATTATTATTTACAGTACAATAACAGTAAAACATAAAAATAAAAATATACAACCCATAAACCCTAAATCCTCAGTACCATATAATTAACGATCAATCATGTTTTTTGTAAATTATTATATATATATATATATATATACAAAAAATATCATACAGTCAATTTAAACAGTGCATACACAATCATACATACAAGAGCATCGAAACCAATTTCCTGTTCTAAAAAAAAATTAGGCTCTGATACTAATTATTGGAACCCTGTTCACTGGTAACGCAGCGGAAATAGGTTTTAAATTTTTTTATAAAGATCCTAAACGATCTGGGACCAGTGAACTTAGGATCGTAATTTTCTGAAACTTATACATATAAAATTATTACAATTATAAAGTTTATGCAAACACAAGAAATTGAAATCAATAAAATCAAAATATGATATTAGAACTTACCAACGTTTAAAGGCTCCTTCACTTTTTGTAATGCTTCTGGTATGTACCACTTGATCTTCCTCGCTATATCCCGAGACTGATAACTACGTATGGACGTGTCACGGTCTTAGGAACTTAAATGGAGGATGTAGAGAAAGACGAAAAAACTCTCTCTTCTATGTGAGAACAACTTATAAAAAATATTTTATATTTTTTTTAATGTGCATGAACACACTCTCAAAAAAACTTTTATGTATCCTTTTTGTCATTAAATCTCACATACCCACTTGCACTTTAGTATTAAGAGCAAGCAAAAAAACTGATGCGTTTTTTTTTCTCAGCACGTACATATCAAATGCATGTCATTTAACACACATCAATTGCATCAAATGCAAATTGAAGAGATATGGTCAGTTTTGTTTTTTTTTTTCTTAATGTTTGTTAATGTGTTTTTTAAGTTGATATCGGTTATCATCTGTTTTTTCCAAAGAAAATATATATATCCAATATATATTTAATTATCTTTCAAAAAACTCATAATATCTTTATTTGATTTTCAAACCCTTTTAAAATATCTCATATCTTTCAAAGATAATTAAATATTTATTTTTTTCTTAATTTAAACATTTTACTTTCAATTTCAAATATTTAATTTAATTAAATAAAATAATCATATTATCTTATTCTATTTTAAATCAAATATCAACTAACACCTTCCATTTAGTGATTAATAACTAATTAAATAATCTTATTATTTAATTTAGTTAACCACCATTATTCACTAATTAAATAATCTCAATATTCAGTTAATTTCTGAATAAATATATGTCACTTTCGTAACACTATTAATTGGACAATTCAGTTAATTAACCGTAATCCTTGTTTCCTAAATCGATCGGGCTAATAAGGGGACCTAATGGACCCACAGTATTTTGAGCTCTAATAATCCTAGGAATCATTAATTAAACTCTTTAATTAATATTCCTTGATTATTAACTCTCGTGTTATTCCACTAAAAACCCGAAACTGTACTCTCTCAACTGTAGATGCTTTTACACAAACCGATACAACTCAGTGTCCATCGATTTAGATGTTACACAAGGTGTGATCCTCCACAGTAGTTCATAATTATAGCTGGGTCATAATATCCGTTATACCCCTCTAATTATGCTTATTATATGGTCTCAAAATGGAAAACAAGCACACCTGAATACCTTTAACAACATGTAATCAGGTGAAATATGAAAAAACTTTTGAAAAGGAGAGACATGATCTAAAATAGGAGTAGGAAGCCTATTGATAACATAGACAGTTGTATGAAAAGCATCCCACCAGAATGTCATAGGTAGTTGAGCTTGAGCAAGAAGTGTCGATCCAACATCAACTATATGCATGTGCTTGTGTTTAGAAATCCCATTTTTCTAGTGTATATGAGGACAAGGAGGTCTAAAAGCTAGCCCTAGTTGACTAAGGTTTTAAGCCAAAGGTCTATATTTACCACCTCGATCACTTTGTACACACTTTATTTTCCTGTCAAAAGCTAATTCAACATGCTTTTGAAAACTAATAAAAGTTTCTTTAACCTGTGATTTAGCTTGTAAAGGGTAAATCCAAGAAAACCTAGAGTAGGCATCCACAAAGTAAATGTAATATCTAAAACCCTGACTATACTGATATGGAGAGGGACCCCATACATAAGTGAATATCATATCTAAAAGGGCATTGTACATAGTTTGTGAAAATCCAAATGGTTGTTTATAAACCTTCCCATATTGACAGGCAGAATAAAAATCCAAAGAAGATGATGTTGTACATGGCATATTAAGTTTTCTTAACACTTGTTTAAGAAGGGAAAAAGAAGGATGACCAAGTTTGCTATTCCAAACTGATAGAATATCACCATTTTTTTCAGACAGAAACACATTACAAGGCCTTGCAAGTATTATTATGTTTACAATAAAAGCTGAGTTTGGTGACTAATATGAAGTATTTAGATGAAAACCATCTAACACAACACATTTGTTATTCACTCTAGCATTAGATGAAATACAAAGAGTTTTAGCAACACAATTATTACAAGGTATAACAGAACTTGACTGAGAACTAGAACAAGAACACTCAGACACGGAATTTGACAACAAAAAAAAGCTTGAAGCTTTGATGAACTTGACACGAGATTAGTTGTTGAAAGGTCCAGCTGATAGAGACCATTTTTCAAACCTCCCTGCATTAGAACCTTCCTCAATTTCTTGTCCTTAATAACACAAGATTTAGAATTAAACTCAACAACAACAACATTATCCTTTGTAAATTGAGATATGTTGAGCAAAGTTTAAGTGATAGTGGGAACATACAAGATGTTATACATAAATAGAGGTGTTTGCGGTGTTGTGTGTGAGGCAACAATTGAAGAACCAATATGAGAAATGTCAAGTTTAGCACCATCACCTACTGAGAGTTTATCAATTCCATTGTATTCCAAACTTTAAGAGATGTTATGCATATTAGCTGTTATGTGATTTTTGGAGCCACTATCCACATACCAAGATAGATCTATGACTATGCTTGGAGAGGCAATAAGAGTACTAGGTTCGCATTTCCAACATAGCCAGTATAGGAATTGAACCTCTTCTAACGAAATTAATCCTTGTCTAACAGTTACATTAACAATAACAACATCATATTCAAAGCCAATTCCACCAAGAACTTGTGAAATTAATTCTTCTTCAATGATAGGCTGACCAGCAGCAGCTATGTTTTCACTAATGGTTTTCATTTTCAAGATGAATTCACCAATTGACATGGAACTTTCTAGGTGTTTTGAAGTTCATGCCTTAGTTGTAATGCTCTTGCTTTAGATTGTAGAGCAAATAGATTTTCAAGAGTTTCCCATATGTCATAGGAAGTTAAGTAATGTGTTACCTGACCAAAAATAGCTTCACTCAACAGAGAAAAAAAACCAACAAACCAGCAACTGATCGGTTTTCTTCCATCAATATAGTTTTCATTCAAGATCTGCTCAAATTCATTCAAATTTCAACAACTAATCTTCTTGAAATGTGATGGACACTTGCTTGGATTTATCATGAAATCCTACAAATTAAAAGCTCAACCGAAAGCACTTGGAGCTCCCAAAAATTGTAGTTCTTCTGATCAAGCTAGATCGGAAGCTTAAAATTCAGATTGGAAGTGAGTATTGAGACCTAAGACATTGACGACTGTGAACTTGAGTTGTTAGGCTCATGAACGCTTCAGATCTTTCCATGGGACTAGCTTTGGATCAATCCGCCATGACTACAAGTCTAATGCTCTGATACCATGAAAGCTTAGTGAATCAAAAGCAAAACAGAGAGAAAATGAAAGAAAGAGAAGCTCTATAATATTATTAAGAACAAGAAAATAATAATATGTGATAGACTGAGACTTTATATAGTATGATTATTACAAGGAGATCTCCTAACAACTTTCCTTAAATTGCGGTAACATAATCCTACATGTCACTATGCTATTGGCTCTTGATAGAGCTAATATGTGGATTCTATTGTGATTGGCTTTGATTAGCTACCAAAAGCTCTACCTGAAGACTAGAGATGTCTTCATCTGGACCGCATGATCTCATAGTGATCATGGGTTGATGTGAGCTATGATTACACTTGATCAAAGATCAAGGTGGTCTAATAGAAAATTATGGATCGAGTACGGTGTGTTCCGTGGACGTAGACAAATTGTTGAACCACGTAAAATCTTTGGCGTTGTCTTTTTCTTATTTTTGCTTTCATATTATATTATTTATTTGTGATCGGATTTGTGTGTGTGCGATTTATTCTCAACAGCATACATATTATATATATATATATATATATATATATATATATATATATATATTCTTCAATTATGAAAAAAAAAAGCTTTAGTTTCACTATATAGGCCACATTCGATGGTCCAACAAAAAACATAGAAACTAAAAAGAAATAAACCAAGAATTGCAAATGAAACTACTTTGCACCTTAATATGCCATCATTTAAAATTTAAAGAAAACATTACCATACAATTCAAGTTAAAATGTATCTAAATAACACCCAAGACATGCCATGGAATGTCAAAAACTTCAAAGAAACCATTTTCTCGTTTAATTAGACTTTCGTTGTATCTAAAAGGGTGCAGATAAGGGTGCAGATATTGCACCACCCAAAAAAATTATTTGCATACCCATTTTTTATGGGAAAATTATACAAACTTACACTAGTTATATGCATAATTACACTAAAATCAGTAAAAAATTATAATAACACTAATTTACCATTGACCGGTTAACTAATGGTTAACTAACCATTGAGAACAATTAGTCACTAACAAGGGAAAGATAATTTGGTATTTTTCAATTGTTATCGAATAAATGAAAAAAAAAGTGTCCAATAACATATCGTCACATCAGCCCTAACAATTTATTAATCAAATTTAATATTAATAAAAAAAAAATCAACTTCATCATCCCCTTCAATTTTTAGAGACCAAATCGCAACCCTACAGAAACCAAATCATATCTCAATACAAAGCAAATCGCAACCCAAAATAATTCTGCTTCTTCCTTCTCCACCTTTCTTCTTCTTCTTCACCATTCATCTTCTTCGTCTCCACCATTCATCTTTTTTACCATCACAATCTCTACCAAAAACACAAACAATAAAAATTATAAAAAAAAATTAGAGAAAAATATATATAATAGAGATTCCCCATGGAGGAGATGTAGTTCCACATTACCTCTATTTTTGTAGTAGATCAGGAACAAAAATATTCATTAACGGATAATTCGGATCTCCTCCATTTTTGGAGAATATCATAAACCAAAATCTTCATTAATGGAGGTATTAGATTTCCTCTAATGGAGATCAATTTCTCTTCCACTTGATTTCATTGGAGATTTGGCGAGAACATATTTTTTTTATATATTTTTTCTAATCTTGTAATTTGTAGAAGTTTTTTATTTCTTTTCATTATTTGGTTTTTACAACTCCTCTTTTTTAAAAAATATTCTGATTTCTTTTCTACAGTTATATGATTATATATATATATATATATTCATATTTTTAATTCATTAATTGATTTATTATAATATTTCGAAATACTAGAACAAGGGCAAAACAAACATTTTCCTTTTTCCAATTTGATTGAATAAGATTAATTATTATTTTTGTAAATGAGATTGGAAAGAATGGATTTCATAAAAGTATTTTGATTTTATTTATTAATTGTTATTATAAATAATAATAATAAATAATCAAATATACTCTAGGGGTATTTTGGAACTTTTGTTTGTTAAAGAGAGTCAACAGTTAACTCTAACTGTTGACCACTAACAGCATGGTATATTCATTTAATTATGAGCAAAAATTGAATATGTGAGTAATTAGGTCAAATGGTAGGGCACATTTGTACAATTTAACCAAAATTAAATAACTTTTTTAATTAAATAAAGTAATTAGTTTTATGATTTTTAAAAATTATTTTAATTTATATGTTTTTTGATTTATTTAATTTTGAATGAAAGTGTAATTATTTGTTGAATGAAAGTTTAAAGGAAATATTGTCTTATACTAATTGTATATGTTGACAGGCAAACATTTGGGCAGATAACCACCATCCAACGTGGCTTGTTGGTTGTTGGTAAATGATGCTAATTTAACTTAACAATGTTTCAAGTTTGAGTTGTCGCACCGTATGTCGTATATTAGTGAAATGAACTAAATTGAGCTATGCTAGATAAATTAGGGACCTTGCATGATAAGTAAACAAAAATGACAATTCCAAAAATGTCAGTGACAAACTTGAAGTTTGCCTGTAAATTTAGATTTTGATATCACTTTATGAATATAGTTCCTCTTGGATTTTCTAAATTTTTAAATTTATAATAATACAAATATATTTTTTATATTGTATCATCTTAAATTGTTATTTGATGGTAATTTTTTTTTATATCGAAGGTGCATCCATATGCTATACTAGACAAAAATTTGGGGTCAAATGGTTGAAGGAGAAGGACAAGAATACTAAATTTTTCCATTTTGTGGCAAATGGAAGGACAAGAAGTAACCGAGTAAGCTACGTCCTTTTCAATGGTGTTACGGTTTCAGACCCTCTTCAGGTAAGGACTGGAGTGTTTAAGTTCTTCAAGGAACATGTTATGAATGTTAAGTGGCCTCGTCCAAAGATTTTAGGTTTGAGTTTTAATCAGATCTCAGAAGCTCATAGGAACTCCCTGAAAGAGGCTTTTACTAGAAAAGAGGTGTGGTCGGTCGTGTGTTGTTGTGATGAGAACAAGGCCCAAGGCCCAAAGCCAAGGCCCCGACGGTTTAAACCTAAACTTCATCAACTCCAACTGGGAGGTGGTCCAGGATAACTTTATGAAGTTCATCCATGAGTTTCATGGTAATGGTGTTATTGTGAAAGATTTAAATAACACATTTATTGCTCTTATCGCCAAATGCTTGAAGCCGAAGACGATGAGAGACTTCAGACCAATTAGCTTGGTGGGCTCGATGTACAAGATCCTTGCAAAGATGTATTCTAATCAGTTAAATTAGGTTATGAATTTGGTGATTGGGGAGAGCATCAAATGGCATTTGTCAAGGATAGGCAAATTACCGATAGTTTTGTTATCGCGGAAGAAATAATTCATTCATAGAAAAATGACAAGAAAAGGGGTCTAATTGTGAAGTTGGATTTTGAGAACGCCTACAATAGTGGGAATCATTCCATTTTGGATTCCATTTTGAAGGAGATAGGCTTTGGTTGAAAATTGAGACATTGGATGTAGTGTTGTATTTCGATTCTGTCTCTTTCCATGTTAGCTATTGATAGCCCTACTATCTAATTTGAGTTGGGAAGTGGACTTGGGCAAGGAGTCCCTTTGTTGCCGTTTTTGTTTAATCTAATGGTAGAGAGCTTCAATGGTTTGTTGAAAAAAGCTTATGAACTGAACTTGTTGGGGGGTATCTCATTTGGTAATGATGAGGTTCACATATCACATCTTTAGGTTGCGGACGATATTGTTCTTTTCCTTGAACCAAAGTTGGAGTATCTAGTTAACGTGAAACGCATCCTCCAGTGCTTTGAGTTGGCTTCCAGATTAAGAATAAATTTTTACAAATCTTGTGTCGTTAAGGTGGGAAAAAGATTGGTGGATGTGGAAGAGTGGGCGAGTTTTTTCAAGTTCAAGAGAGCCACTCTTCCAATATCCTATCTCAATTTGCCTTTAGGTGATGGCCCAGGGTCGAAGGCGTTTTGGAATTTCATTTTCTTTGAATAAAGAAAGTGAGAAACATTTGGCTCCGTGGAAGAAGAAATTCTTGAACAAAGGTGAAAGGTTTGTTTTGATCAAGTTAGTTTTGTCTAGCTTTCCAACTTACTTCTTGTTGGTCTTTAGAATTCTGGTTGATATTGTTGTAGCAGTTGAGAAGATCCAAAGAATATTTTTAGGGGTCAGAAAAGGAAAATTCACGCTATGGACTGGGGGAGTCTTTACAAAAGCAAAAGGAAGGGAGGTCTTGGGATTGGGAGGGTTTTGGACAAAAACAAAGTCTTGTTGGCTAAGTGGGTGTGGAGATTTGGTAAGGAAGAGGGGTCCCTATGGAAGAGAGTCATTTGCACTAAGTTCATACAAAAGCACCTTTTAAAATGCAGGTCAAGTCATTTTTTGTAGGAATTAAGTGTAAAATTTGTGAAAATGTATCTTTATGTATATTTCTGAATTTCAAATATCTTACAAGCTTGTTTTTGGTGGATGAAGTCGATATGGTTGGTACGTTGCTTAGGATTCAAATTTGGACTTTCTTATATATAATTTATATATTCAATTAGTATACAGATAACAATTAGCAAACTGAGTGGTCCATTGATTTTGCAGTAAGAGCAAAAAAGTGTTATTGGCAGTTTGTCAAGTTTAGAACCGGTGGACCTGTCAGGTATTTGAAAGAAAAAATCTAGCTAAGTGACACGTCCTAAAGAAGTATTCATACTCCCAAGTATAAGAGTGTCATAATAATAAGTTAACCGGTAACACCGGACGAACCACAGGGAGGTTGTTCATTAGTCCTTGTAGAATTAATTATCTAGATTAATTACTAAGTTTGTTATAAATTGTAAATCAATTAAAATTAAAACTGGGGCTAAGGGATCCACTGTTGGTAATTCGAATATGATCCAATAATTATATTTAGTCCAGATTAATGGGATGATATTCCACTCCACTGACCACTCTCTGATAGAAGTGGATAAAAGTACTCACTGTGCTAGACAATATATGTTTGTCTACAGTGAGTCAAAACTTCACAAAGATTAGAGGGGATAAACCACTATCTGATAGATCTAATTAAAAGTACTCACTATGCTAAACAATATCTGTCTGTCTACAGTGAGTCAAAAACTCTACAAAGATCAGAGGGGAGAAACCATTCTCTGATAAATATGGGTAAAAGTACCCACTATGCTTGACAATATCTGTCTGTCTACAGTAAGTCAAAAAATCCACAAATATCAGAGGGGAGAAAGCATAAAAATAATAAAATTACCATAATTGGATCATATTTTCCATACCAACAGTATCACCTTTGGCCACAACTATATAAAATTAGCCAGACATAATTTAACAAGAAAATACCTATTTTATTTAAACTAAGAATTTGAGAACAAAAGAGAGAGAATTTTACAAATCTAATATCAGATATGGATTCAAAATGGAAACTAAGGGGAGAGGCCCCCTATTTATACAAAATACGAATGAAAATTGACTATCGGATGAATTTAGAATGAAGTGTTCAGATTTCACCACGTCATCAGTGAATAGTGAACAGTGAACTGTGAACTGTGAACTATGACAGTGAACAATAACGCATCGTGAATAGTGAATAGTGAATAGTGAACAGTGAACAGTGAACAGTGAACAGTGCACCGACTTCTAAAATATTATTCTCTGTAGCACGTGTACGGTGCACTTACAATTTAGGCCAATAGAAATGTGTCACATCATCGGTCAATAATCTTCTAGAAAGTCAACTATGAATAGTGCACCGACTTCTAGAATGTGATTCTCTACAGCCGCATGTATGGTGCACTCGTAATTTGGGCCAATAGGAATGTGACACATCATCAGGAACAATGAAAGTCAACTGTGAATAGTGACAGTCAACTGTGAACAGTGAATGGTCAAAATTACAAAAATACCATCTGTGGCCTTCCTAAGGTTTTTTGAAGTTCTAAACTTGAAAACGATGTTTGTTTTGCCATCTGACTTCACCATAATTCTGAATTGACCGAATTACCTCTGAAATACAAAGAAAAATTAATTGATTACTACACAACACATTTATTTAAGTGAGCGAACGAAATTATATCTAAATTGGGGAATTAATCATGTTGGAAGTGTAAAATGATGATATTATCCCTTAGGTGCGTTTGGCACGGAGATGGGACAGGACAGAGTGGGACAGGACAGGACAGGACGGGACAGGACGGGACAGTTGTTCCGTATTGTGTTTGGAATGCATAGGACAGAACTGTGAATTGTATTGTCATACGTTTGGTGTGGCTGGGACAAGACGGAACAAGAGGTGCAAATGACCAAAGTATCCATCCTGCCCTTTCTAATGTTTATAACAAATTATTATTAAAAAAAAACTTCTCAGATTTGGATCAAATTCTGGATTCTTCAATTTTTTTTTAATGAAACTAATTAAACTACAACCAAAATATGTTCTTAAATCAATTAATTCCACAAATTGATTCCACAAAACCAATTAATATTTTCTTAAATCAATTAATATGTTCTTACACAAAACCAACAAATCAATTCCATAAAATTCATCCTAATAATTAATATGTTCTTAATGAATTAAACAAAGAAAAAATATGAAAAAAAAACAGAGAAGACACAAAATCTGGAAAAATTGCTCAAATTCATACGATTTTCATTCCTCAAATTTGATTTTCAACTAATTAGAACAACATTTTCTTCAATAAAAAAAGCTTGACACAAATCATCATCATCATCATCGACGATCAACACCAAACTAAAATTTGAAAACAAATCGAAAAAACACCACCATTATCGTCGACACCAAACCACCGTTCGGTCTTTAAGCCAGTACCATCGACCATAAAAACCACCACCGTTCACCATCGAACCCAGCTTCAATCGAACATTCGAACCCAGAACCCAACTTCAATCGAACCCACAACCCTAAAACCCAGCTTCAATCAAACCCAAAACCCTAAAACCCAGCTTCAATCGAACCCAGCTTCAATCGAATCCATAACCTACCAGATTCAACCATTGATTTCGTGGAAGGGTTTTGGGTGTTGTCTCGGCGGTGGGGATTCTCCAGTGGAAAGATCGCGGCCATGCTCGACGGTGAATATGCATGCCGGCAAACCAATCGGCGAGGAGTTGTGACGGTTTGGAGAGAAGAACATTTTATTGTATTGGAGAGAGGAGAGAAGGCGAGAGATTGAGAGAAGGCGAGAGCAAAGAAGATTGAGAGAAGACTGATAGGGTTTTAAAATATATATAGTTGTAATTTTTGCAATATTTGAGGGCAAAAATGTCTTTTCCAGACTTGTTCCATGCATGGGACAAGTCTGGCCGACGGTCTCAGGTGGGACAATTTTTCATGGTTTTTGTCCCACCTTGTCCCGTCCCGTCCCACGCTAATAGCGTGCCAAACGTGGAACAAGAGAAAATTGTCCCGTCCTGTCCTGTCCCGTCCCGCGTACCAAACGCACCCTTAGTAAACATACATTTTTCTGTGTTAATCACTAAATATATGAGACTACTTCAAACACATGTATAACAATTAAACACATCTAGCATTTTAGTTGTTCGCTTCCTCTGAATCTGATGGTCTTCCCATTTTGTGAATGAAACAACATATGATTTGATTGATTCATTTCAATTTTTTCAATTTTCAAATGGCAGTAGATATAAAAATAACATAATATAAATGGAAGTGAAGGAAAAAAGATTTGTAAAGAAGAATATCACCTTACATAGAAGAAGTCATAAAAGTTTTTTCTTTTTCTTTTTTTGACGATAAGTCATAAAATATTTGAGTGAATGTTTTTAGGTTTAGTGAATGTTTATTTTGTGACACTATTTTATTATGTATATGTTTATACATTTTATAAAATTCAATATACAAGTTAAATTTTAAAAAATGTTATTATGTTCCATAATTTTTTAGATAATTATATACCAAATTCATAAATAATTTTTTTAATATATCAGAGTATCTATCGATATTATGTCATCTACCGCAGGCATTAACCGTGATCAAAAATCATGTTTTTCCATCATTGCTTCATAGACAATTGTAGTGAAATCTTAACTTTGTTTTCACTTCACAAAATTTCGCATTCAAATCATAGTTTTCGCATTTTACTTGATCATTTTATGTTCAACTTCATATGTTTGCATTCAGTTTGTAAGTTTTGCATTCCACTTTAAAGATTTTGTATTTAAAATTATATGTTTCGTGTTTTATTTCCTTCTAAGTTCGGATTTTACTTTATAAAAAGTCTCATTTTGGATGCTGCAAGTCTTGCGTTCAATATCACACATTAATTTTGCATTCCAATTCATAATTTTGATTTCACTTTATGATTTATGCGTTCAATTCACATTTGTGTGTTCTAGAGCAGAAGAATTGTGTTCAACTTTGCATGTGTACATTCATTTTGTAAGTTTTGTGTTCCACTTAATATATTTTGCTTCAACTTTACATGTTCTATGTTTATATTCACTAGTTTAAACTGTATTTGTAATAAGCATTATCGTATTTGATGAACAATATGGCATTCAATTTGGTATATTTTGTATTTCAATTCACAATTTTACATTCCCTTCACAACTTTTTCTTCAAATTTGCATTTTTGTGTTATATTTCAAGTTTTTTGATTTACTCACACGTTCCCTTTCAGTATATATATTTGCATTTAACTTTCATGTTGGCCTTCGTTTATATGTTATGTCTCACATAACATAATTTGCGTTCAACTTTATATGTTTTACGTTCATTTTGATAAGTTCAAATTATATTTACTCTCACAATTTTTGTATTCAACTTTACATATTTTGCGTTTTAGTAAATAATTTTTGGTTCATTTCTCAAATTTTGCATTTGTTGCACATCTTTTGTTCATGGTTTTTGAGTTCTAGCTACTTGATGCTTTTGTGTTTATTTTTTAACTTTTGCATTTCAAATAACAATATTTGCATTCATATTCACATGTTTTGTTTTCCAATTAATAATTTTGTACATACTTCATAAGTTTTATGTTCCTTTTCTAAAGTTCAAGTTGAACCTGTAATATAAATTTCACTTTATATGTTTACATTTAACTTGCATGTTGGGCTTCACTTCATATGTTGTGTCTCGTCTAACATATTTGCACTCAACTTTATATGTTTTATGTCTTTTTTGAAAAGTTTAAATTTTATTTGTAAGACAAATCTCTCATTCAACTTTATGCTTTATTCCAATTCATAAATTTATATTTGTTTCGCAATATTCACATTCAATTCACAATTTTCTCATTTTAATCATTGCATTCAACTATTTTAGGTTTTGTGTTTCAATCACAATTTTTGTATTCAACTTTACATATTTTGTTGACCAGTTAAAAATTTGGTTTCATTTCACAAATTTTGCATTCTCTTCAAATCTTTTGTTCATGGTCTTTGGGTTCTAGCTATGTGATACTTTGTATTTACTGCTTAACTTTTACATTTCAAATAACAATATTGGCATTCATATTCACATGTTTTACTTTCCAATTGACAATTTTGCACTTCATAAGTTTTGCATTCCATTTCTCAAGTAAAAGTTTAACTTGTATTAGAAATTTCACTTTGAGTGAAACAAGTCTCACATTTAATTTTACATATTTTGCATTCTATTTTCCAATTGATTTATGTTCATTTCACATATTTTTGTTCAACTTCACAAGTTTTGTGTCCTAATTGACCAATGTATAATTATGCATTCATTTCTATTTTGCAAGTTTGTGTTCACTTCACAAGTATTGTATTCCATATAACAATTTTTATGCCACAATTTTAATAGTCCATTTTGAAATTGTACCAAAATACCAACTCTTCGACAGAGGAAATAAGTCTAATATATAATTGTCAATTTCCTTATTTCTTGATTATTGACAATTATAGTTTTTTGTTTTTAGCCCTATCAATTGTGTCTCATGTTTGTTAACAGTTAATATAATTTCATTTCAATCTATACCTATAAAATTACAATATTACCCCTTAACATCTTCTTCCTCAATCTATCTACTATCTCTAACTTCTCACTCTACAATCAAAACAATTAACTTTAGAAAATAATAATCTAAATAAAAGTAAATTATAGATATCTTCAACCATGAAACCTATGAAGCATATGGCACCATTTACCTTCAGGCATCCATCTTGTAGGTTTCTATGCATAAAAGTTATATATAAGAACGGTGACAAATATTAGCACCTAAACTAAATTTTACATTATTAAAAGCACTTTATCACAAACATATTACACTATCAAAATCAAAGTAACTATCTTGATGGTGCGAACAATTTGTAATTAATAATTAAAACATGACAACAGCTTTTTTTCCCTGTTCTCGGCTTATACCTCATTTACTTGTAAAATAAAAGAGGAGGGAGAATAAGATAAATGATTGGTAAAAAAATGGATCCATATTTGAATTAAAATAAAAGAGATATTGAAATAAATGTTTTAAGATATTTGTCAAAAATGGATACATATTTGATTTTAGAAAATTGCATTGGAGATGAGAATATGCATTTCTTAAATTGTTTTGGCAAAGTGGATCAATATTCAATATATATGATGATGTGTTGATAAGCTCGTTTCTATGCTTTACGTACTTGTCATTTTGTATAATTTTGCTCTTGTTTTCTTTACAAACTCCATCTTTTGATGTTCTTAATTGCTTAAACAGGTCCCCTCTATTTAGGAGTTGTCCTTGCATGGAACCGGGAGATTTCGGGATGAAAAAGATGATTATAGCTTGATAAGGAGTGAGAAGTGCGATACGTGTACCGCACTAGAAGGAAGGGAGTACCGTATCTTGTATCGCGTTGGTGGACAGCAGATGCACTAGAGTAAAGTGCGGTACGCCGTGTCGAAGCGAACCGCTCCTCGTACCACATCTTAAGCAAATAGGTGCAAGAAGCTTCACATGAGGTATGCATACCACATCAGAAGAACATGCATACCGCATCTCTTGGCAATAGCTCAAATCACACTGACGTGTGGTACGCAGTGTCAAAGTGAACCGCACCTCAAACCGTATTTCAAGGCAGATTATGAATACTCTGTTTCGTGAACAGAGTAGGCATTTCATTGTGGGGGCCTCTTTCTTATCTCTGATTGGGTATGGTGAGGTGATATTTCTAAAAGCTAAAAGGATGTCTTTGGGACCCTCCTACACAAGTGGGGAGCTTCTTGAAACTCTATAAAAGAAATATTTAGAGTTGAGAGAAAGAGAATCTAAAAATCATCAACACACCAGACCAGATTCTCTTCACCACATTTTTGGAGGTTCTCTCTTCTTTTTGGAATGAGTTCTTCAAGGTTTGGAGCAGTTAGGGCAAGGTTTGGTTGATCCAAGGAAGCTATTGAAGCTCAAGCTTTAAGAGATGGAGTCTACAACTTAGTTTTATCTATTCTCTTCTTTTGCTTCTTTGTATTGTTCATGATGTGTATTGATGTTAGCTCATCTATGGCCTTTTTGTATAGTATGAGCTAAATATTCTTATGTTAGAACAAGATGATGCTTAACCCTTGATTTATTTGTGATTGTCTCTTTGATTTCTCTATTTGTGCTTGTGGATATATGGATGCTTTGAATGCTTAAGGCTTTTACTTAATTGATCCATGGTTAGATGCTAAGTACCGAGAGGAGACGCATTTGACAATGCTTAGATAAACATTCACTATGCTTAGACTAGAAAGTGCTAGAACCACTAGGCTAGCGTATAAGGGTTCAATTTGTATTCCAAATACTTAATGGGCATATATATATATTGTTCAGATTGCTTGAGAAAGATTACTAGTATATATAGATACTATCTTCAAATACATCGAGAGAGGTTAGAGATTTGTTTAGGGAATACGAACCCATAGCATTTACACACACGAATTAGGAGTCATAAGAGTCAAGTGTGGTATTGGGAATGGTGAAACGGATTCGAGTTCTAATATGTTTTTACTTACATTTCTATAAGTGTTGTGTTAGATAATATAGTTTGTATTTGAGTTAATTTACTTTATTACAACTCTTGGAAACTCATGTTTTTTAGATTGTTCAAATAGTTTGCAAGTCTTTGAATTCCAGTAATCATAACATTTATCCCTGTGGGAACGATCCTTACATTGTCATTATACCATCATTCTAACCTCGTGCTATTACAAGAGTCAACAAGTATAGTTTGACACGATCATGTGTCACTAGTTAGGAACATAAAATTGCATAGTTGCATTGGATACACTCTTATATATAATAATATTTATTATGTAATACATAAATATATATATATATATATTATAATATAAATATATTAGTATAATACATTTCATAATATATTATATATATTTATTTTATTATTATATCCATAACATATCATATTATTATAAATATTTTGTAATTAGGCATATTTTTATCAAAATACAGCTAATTCCATTCAATTGTTAATCAAAAAATAATAATAATGATTCCAATACTAAGTCTCAACCAAAAAAAAAAAAAAAACTGTTTTCTTTTACTTTCCATTCTCATTCTCATTCTCATTCTCATTACCATTACCATTACTATTACCATTTTCATACCATTATTATCACTTTCACAATTTCTCTCTAATTCTTTCTCTTAGACATTTGATCGAATACATTTATTGTTTTTGTTAAATAATTCAATATTTGTCAATATTAAAAGGCGTTTTGAATTTTAATTTAGCTTTTTAAAATGAAGTGTCTTCAATTTAGTAGTGTCAAAAGATAAATAGGATAATTCTTGAACAAAATAAATGTATTTAGAATATTTTTTTTTAATTTATGATTTTAAAATGGAGTTTCCTTATAAATGGAGTGTCAAAAGGTAAATTTGGATTGTAAAAAGAAGATCTCTGGAAAAAAAAATTAACTTACTGAGAATGGATAATTTGAACATCATAATTTTAAGGAATATAAACATTTTCCCCCATATAGTTTGCCCTAATAGACACTTTACACCATCTAGTTCTAGTAATGGTCATTCTTCCATATAACAATCATAATATTAGACGTTTTGCCCCCCCTGTCGTTAGGATTTCCATTAGATTAATACTTTGACCGATAAAAAAAACTAATTAAAAGACTTTGTTACCCTTGAATACATGAGTTATGGAGAAAATACATTTTTACCCCTAATAATACCATTTTTTTAATTAGAATTTAAAAAAAAAAACTAATAAAATCATTATAAAAAAAACATAATTGAAAAAAAAAAGATGGATCACTAGATGGAGGGTGGAGATAATAAATAAAAAAGCAACAAAAAATTCAGTAATAAAAAAAACAATTCAATATTTCAATAAATAAAAACAATCAAACATAGTTCATCACCATCATCTCCAGAGTCAATCTCCATGGTCCATATCAGACATGGATAATGGAGATTTTTTTTTAATATTGTTTTAGTTTTTCTTGTACAATTATGTTATTTTATTTGAAACATTTTTTGTTATTAAATTTAAAAGTTTATGTTTAGACTTTAGTTATTAATTGTTATTATTTTTATTTAGTTTTTCAATTTTTCATTTTATATGCAAACTCAATTGTTAATTTTAATAATTATTATTAGTAAATTAATATTGTTAAGTGTAGTAGTTAATATGAGTATTTTTTGTTAGTAAAATAATATTTTTAAGCATAATATTAATTTTAATATTTATTGTTAGTAAATTAAGATTATTAAGTGTAATAGTTAATATTAGTATTTTTTATTAGTAAAATAATATTTTAAAGCATAGTATTAATTGTAATAATTATTGATAGTAAATTAAGAATGTTAAGTCTAGTAGGTAATATTAGTATTTTTTGTTAGTAAAATAATATTTTAAAGCGTAGTATTAATTTTAATAATTATTGTTAGTAAATTAAGTTTGTTAAGTGTAGTAGGTAATATTAGTATTTTTTGTTAGTAAAATAGTATTTTAAAGCGTAGTTTTAATTTTATTGTTAGTAAATTAAAATTGTTAAGTGTAGTAGGTAATATTAGTAGTTATTTACTAGTAAAATAATATTTTTAAATGTTATATTAATTTTAATAATTATTGCTAGTAAATTAAGATTGTTAAGTGTAGTAAGTAATATTAGTATTTATTTGATAGTAAAATATTATTTTAAAGTATAGTATTAATTTTAATATTTATTGTTAGAAAATTTATCGATTTAATTTGTATTAGTGATTTTTAAAATTTTGTGATAGTAAATTATGAATTTTAAGTGTAGTAGTTAATATTAAAAAAAAATTAGTAAAATAATATTTTTAAGTGTCGTATTATTTTTAATAATTATTGTTAGTAAATTAAGATTGTTAAGGGTAGTAATTAATTTAAAATTATTTTATTACTAAATTTTGATTTTTTATTTGATTATTAATGACTATAGTGTTCATATTTGTACTTCAGAAAATAGGTCATAACTAGAAGCCTTATTTTACGGACAGTTTGAATATGCTTAACAATGAATTTGATATTTCAAAGCCGACCCATACTCAAGCGGGACCTTCTGGTTCCGCCGTTACACTATCATCACATCCCAAAAGATTAACATCAGATGTCTGGTAGTGTTTCAACTTAGTCCAAATGACACTCCCAGACGGGACGACCGTGTCTAAAGCTAAATGTAAGTTTTGTCATAAGGATTATGCCATAAGTAGGAGGGGAACTGGACATTTGAAAAGGCATATGCACAAATGTATGTCTGCACATGGACAGGTAGACACTACAACCCAGACACAACTACAACGGCACTCAGACGGGTTCGTTAAGACGTGGTAGTTTAATGCCATGCACGCTAGAGAGTGTTTGGCACGATACATTGCACAAACCGATCAACCAATCAGTGTTGGTGACAGTTCATTTTTTGAAGAATTAATCACATATGTATATAACCCTTATTTTGAATCTGTTTCTAGAACCACCACTAGAAATGATTTGATAAGATTGTTTAAAACCCAAGGAGATGACTTGATTGCTGATATACAACATCTAAGTCTCTGTTGCATTAAATTTTGATATTTGGAACTCATGTTCTAAATATGACTATTTATGTATCACAGGACACTATTTAGATTCTGAGTGGAGGATAACAAAAAGAATTCTTGGTTATCGTCCTATGGATTTTGCACATAGCGCAGAAAATATTTAAATGCCATTTTTTCTGTTTTAGAATCTTATGAAATCACGCATCGCATCCTTTCTTTCACATTATATAATGCATCTGTAAATACTAGCTATATTGTATTGTTTGTTGCAAGAAATATCCTGTAAGATGGAGGTTATTTCTTCCATCAACGGTATGTATATCATATTATAAATTTAGCTGTACAAGCTGGTTTAAAGCAAGCAAGTGACCAAATAGATCGCATCAGAGATGCCATTTATTAGATTTGTAGTTCTAATCCTAGATTCATTGAATTCAAGAGACACTATAAATTAAATGGTCTAAAACCCCGACGATTCCAAACTAATATGCCGTTAAGGTGGAACTCTATTTACTTAATGCTGGAAAATTGTTTGAATTATGATACAACCATTACATGTTTTTATAACATGAAATTGGTCAAAACTGGTCATCCTATAGCTAAAGCACTTACTATAGACGATTGGTATGTGGAAAGGGTTTTTGTTCAATTTTTAAAGATTTTTTACAATACCATTGTAACTCTTTTCGGGGTCTATTACCCCACATCTTTTCAAACAATCCATCAGATAGTGAAAATGTCTGAAGTGTTAAATAGTTATAGAGAAAATGAACATCTAGGCATTGCAGTTGTTGCCATGGAGACAAAGTTGAAAAAATATTGGGCTAACATTCCTCTATTTTATGCCTTAAGTCTTATAGTATATCCCATGGTTAAATTATCTGGTTTGGAAGTTTTGCTTGAGTTTATTGGTACTAATTTGTCAATATATTATTCAGAACAAATTACTAACATTCAAACCAAGTTGTTCGAGATTTTTCGTATTTATGATAGCAGGTTTGACAACATTGACACCCCCAATCAACATAAAAGGAGACAAAGCCGAAGCAAACAAGTTAGAGCCTTCTCAAATGATGAAAAAAGGATAAATCGGCAAGTACTTCTTCAGGGCAAAGATCTAGCCCATCTTCTTGTACCGAACTGATTAGGTACCTTGAAACACAATTCGATGATGTTGAAGACAAGAAAGAGTTTGATTTATTATTATAGCGGGAGACCTATTCGTACAGATATCCAGTTTTGTCACACCTAGCACGTGACATACTGGTTATCCCCGTGGCAACGGTGTCTTCAGAACAAGCTTTCAGCACTAGTGGATGCATAATTGAACCAAGAAGAAGTTGTTTGTCTCTGGAAATGGTGGAGGTATTAACATGCCTTCGGGATTGGGAGCATGCTAAAAAAAAGGTTACAAAATCAAACTATAGATAAAGAACTTATTCTAAATTTTAACAATCTATATATTGATGACCCTTCCGGTAGTTGCCATGGCCAGAACTAAGTTATACTTTTACATGTGTATTTACTTTTACAAACCTTCTTCACTAGTCCATGTTAATACTAGATTTTGGTTCCTCTTTCCTAAGTTTCTTGCTCAATTCTCGGGAAAAATCGAGTGTTTAATGGCTCTATTGAGATCTTTGCCGGTTTATCCCGGTTTATCAGTTAACAAGGGTATTTTTAGTGAAAGAGAGAATAATTGAGGCTTAAAAC
Source organism: Dipteronia dyeriana (assembly GCA_032871835.1). Lineage (NCBI taxonomy): Eukaryota > Viridiplantae > Streptophyta > Magnoliopsida > Sapindales > Sapindaceae > Dipteronia > Dipteronia dyeriana. The sequence continues at coordinate 52,766,011 of CM065302.1, read as the reverse complement.
ACAAAATTAGGAAGTTGGACTCTTGAAGAAGGTTTTTCACGGTTTAAGTGTCGTCTTGGCCCACCACGACAACCTTGAAATAGCAACTCTAGTGGTCAAAGTGCCGTTGATTTTGCAAGGAGGAAAAGGCACGAAAAACTGAAGGAAGAAATGTCACGGTATATGTGTCGTCTTGGACGACCGCAACACACAAAGCGACATGAATGCGTCTTAAGTGTCGCTGGTGCTGCCATTGATTTCTTGTACGGAAATGAAGATCAAGCGTTATTGTGGTTGAAGTGTCATCTTGGCCGATTGTGACAGTCTGTCAGGTCTAATTTTTAAAAAGATTTTTTCCTTTTTTGGAATCCATATAAATACCTCTATTTGTTTTATAACCTAAGCAACCAACCACGCGAGGATTTTAGACCCATCAACCTTTCTTACACTTTAACATCATCCATTTCACATATTTCCTCCTTACTTCATCTACAATACATCCTTGGAAGACTTGGGATGCAAGAAGAAGAAGGACATTAAGACTAGGAAGCTCACACGACCACTATGGATTTTCTCTACAACTTTTCCTTGCCTTTATTTTCTCTATTGAAATATAACTAAACCTTTATCTAGGAGACTGATGTAACCATATTGGATTACTCTTTGTAATTAATTAGTCTAATTTTCTTAATTCAATTCAATTCAATGTTAGTCTCAATTATTGATTTAATTGCTTTACTCTATCACTCATGTTTTATTATGACCACAAGAGATATGGGTGTGGGAGTTAGTTTATATAAAAGGTTGGGGCTTAGATGTGGATGATCATTCCATCTGAGCCTAAATCATAAGCTTAGTAATTGAGAAAGTTGGTGTATGCATGACCATGCTGTATTAACTTAGCTTAGAGTTAATGTTAAATAGAGGTTTCGACAATTACTTGTTGCATGAAAATGTGTGAGTAGTAGGAAAGACTAAGAACTTAATGGATTTATCTTAAACAAACCCTAAAATTATATTGAAGTGCTTAACGAGACTAAGAGATTGTATTGAGTGGTCCGATAAAGGTTGCATCAATTCCCTAGTGTTTTCTTCATTATATCCATCCTTGTGTGTTGTTGTTTTTAGTTTAGTTTATTTACAAATTGAAATTTAGTTTAATCAATTGTTTCCATCAAACCAAGCATTATGCAATTTAATTTTATGCACTTAGAGTAGATTTCACTTAGGTTAATTAGCATTCAACCAATAGAATCACTGATCCCAATGAACGAACTTTCTTTAAATTGAGTAGAGATAAAATACTGCATCACTTGCTATTTGACGGTCGAAGTACTAGTCTAACAGAAATCCTAACAATATGGGATAAAACGTCTAATATTTTAGTTTCCATAGGGAAGAATGATTATTACTGAAACTAGAGGGGACAAAATGTGTAATAAGGAAAACTACAGAGGGGAATTATTATATCCCTAATTTTAGGGATAATTTTGGGAATTATGTCAAAAAAAATTAGGGTCAATGAATATTGCCAAACTAAAAGTTTTCTTTTATACACACACACACACACACACATACACACACACACAAATTATGCTACTTTATCTGATTTTGATGTCCAAACATGGTGCTCAAATGATATGGCAACAATATAATCCATTCATATAAATTGAATTAGATTTGCATGATTTAAATGAATGGATTAGAGTGTTGCCACATCATTTAGGCAACAGATTTGGACAATATAGCATCAGTCTGCATGCACTTATCAGTGTTTATCCATAATTTATGGCTTAGATGCAATGCATTGATGTATTTTATATCAGTACGTAATGAGGAGAAAAAGACTATATATATAATGGTTCTCTCCTGAAGAATCCCTCATTTTAATTTCGGTAAGGACTTTAATAAAATCAATTCAATTTTTATGAATTTGATATGAATTTTTTCGTGGATGATAAGTTTTTAAGGAAATATAACTATGAGTAAAATTTGAGAATTATTCAAGCAATAGAACTATTTTCCTAATTTTATTAAATATGAAAGCATTGAAAAAATGAACGAAATATTAAAAAAATCAAGAAAAATAGTTCTAATGTTTAAAAAATTCTCAAATTTTATCCATAGTTATATTTCATGGAACTTATTATCGACACAAAAATTCAGTTCAAAATTCATAAAAATCGATGTGATTTTATTAAGGTCCTTACTGAAATTAAAATAAACGATCCCTCAGGAGAGATCCAAAATATATATATAGTGATGTTCACATGAGCACACTCGTGGATTTTATATGAATACATTGAATGTGATTCGTTGGATTCAACTACTTTAACTTAAACCAAATCAAAGTAATTGAATCTAACGACTTATATTCAATACACTCATGTATTTATATAAATGTATACTCATGTGAACACTATCGTGTGTATATATATATATATATATATATATATATATATATATATATATATATATATATATATATATATATATATCTGTCAAGAGAGAAAAACGAAACATGATGGCGTGAGGCGAGGGAGGAGAAAAGTAGATATATATATATATATATATACTAAACTGATGTAGGACCAACACTAGAAATAGAGACTAGATAGAGCATTTAGAGAGAAATAGAGAGAAACATATGGAATTGGGGATCGGAAATAGGAAGGGGAGAAAAAAAGAGGATTTAGGGATTGGAAAACTAATCAATCAATTTATTTCAATAATCAAGTCTGATTACAAAAAGGCTCTGAAGGTACCTTTTATAGCTAACAATATAAAAAGATGGGGTCAATAAATTATTGGCACCATTTGGGGGGTGTGTTATGCAAATATCACCATTTTACTAATGTATGTTTAAAATGCATCATATAGTGTGATCGGACAAAAATACCCTAAAGTTATCGTTTTGATAGTGTGAAAAAAGCCATAGTGAGAAGGAGACCTATGGTTACAGAATCGGCGGCGAAGTGACCGGAACGTGAACAAGAATACACCAGATTTGTTGCGATTGATAAAGGTAATTTATGTTCATTTTTTTTTCTGAATTTTGTAGTTGATAGCTTGTCATTGCATGTTAGACTTGCGTTTTGTTGATTGAATTCGTAGATTAAGGTTCAAAACGAGATCTGAGAATTGTTGTGGTTTAGGTTAGGGTTTGAAATTATGTTGAATATGTGATGATGAAGATGAAATTCTGGTATCGATGAATTCTACTTTTGAGAAATTTTGAAATCGAGAATTTTTTGAGCGAAATCGAGGTTTTTTGAAACCAGATCGAGGATTTTTAAATACGAATCGAGAAGATTTTTTAAAGAATCGAGGATATTTTCAAACGATCCATATTATTTTCAAACGATCGAGATTATTTTTCAAAGCATCGAGAATATTTTCAAACGATCAAGAATATTTTTCAAACGATCGAGAATATTTTCAAAAGATCGAGAATATTTTTCAAACGATCGAGAATTTTTTCAAACGAACGAGAATATTTTCAAAAGATCGAGAATATTTTTCAAACGATCGAGAATATTTTTCAAACGATCGAGAATTTTTTCAAACGATCGAGAATATTTTCAAACGATCGAGAACATTTTCAAAGGATCGAGAATTTTTTTCAAACGATCGAGAACATTTTCCAACGATCGAGAATATTTTCAAACGATCGAGAATATTTTTCAAACGATCGAGAACATTTTCAAACGATCGAGAACATTTTCAAACGATAGAGAATATTTTTCAAACGATCGAGAATATTTTTGAAACGATCGAGAATATTTTCAAAGGATCAAGAATATTAAGAAAGGATCAAGAATATTAAGAAAGGATCGAGAATATTAAGAAAGGATTGAGAATATTAAGAACTGAGTTTTTTTCGGTTTACTTATGTATTGTTTCTGTGACATTATAGATGATAAGCACATTGAAGGATTTCCTTAAAACTCCAGAAAGAGATTGGTTCAAGGGAAAATTGACTCGACACGACCAAAGCCCTCGCCTGTATAGACGATGCATTGAGCCGGGTCCCAGAACATTTTTCTGTTAAGGATCAACGTCGGTTCATGACGTTCTGTTTCGGTCATTTCATGTCGATGCACCGGGAGATGAAGTTTTCCGGTAGTGTTTTCCATCAGTTGTTATTGCGGGAGTTGGACCATGACGGGCCAACAGATGAGATGCGGTTCCTATTAGGGAACTCGGTGGTGAGGTTTTCGAAGGTGGAATTTTATCTCATCACCGGATTACGTTTTAGACTTGTACCATACACTGGTTTGTATGCTGCGGTGGATAATGACATACATCAGCGGTACTTTCGTAGAGCCGATGAGGTATCATTGGAGGAGTTGAAGGTTGTTCTTACCCTGAGAGAGTTTTAAGAGGAGTACGATGATGTCAAGTTGTGCCTCATATACATGCTGAACTGGATATTGATGGGGGTGGATGAGAGATTCAAGATTCCAGTTTGGCAGTTTCGGTTTTTGGAGGACCTCACTGCCTTCGATGCTTTCCTATGGGGTGCCCACGTATATAGGCATTCTATATTGTCTTTCAATCATGTGTTACCACGGCGACTTGAGGAGAGAGGCCAGCAGCTACAGGGCAATGTTCTACATACCGTTGAGGGGTACAACATTTACTGTCTGTTGCATGCCCTCTTGGTAAGAACTATGAATTACAAAATGGACTTAATAGTTCGTTGCCTAAATTTTTTGGATTCTAATTGTACTTATCTTTGATGCATATATTTGCTTTCGATGTGATCCCCTAGCTAAGCGTCGATTTCGGCGCCCGAAAGGCTACGGGGCTTTCTTCTCGTATGTTGAAGTGGGAGTTGAAAAAACAACCTAGAGGGAAGAAGTTGACCAAGATTTTCAGTGCTGGGGTATGTATTTAATTTGTTAATCGTTATATTAGTTACTATGTTTACAATGACATTCCTCTAACTAAGTTTTCAGATGTTTGCGAGGGAGGAAATCATGCCCACAGCAGCTGACGAGGGAGCACCATAATTCGCAGGCCTAAGCGAGGGGGGAGCCTGTATGTAGAGAAGGATAGGGTTCACCTTCCTTCTGTCTCTACTCAGACTACTGACAGCGGAAGACATGCAGAAGGTTCGGAGGAGGAGGGTGGGGGAGGGAGGCTCAGTGATATGGAGGCTTCTGACCCATCGGGCCCGAGTTTCAGTACCATGGACACTAACAGATCTGACCCGTCTTCTGGGCGAGTGAGGTATAGAAGGGTTCGGTTTACCACCACCGGACCTGCTGCATCTAGAGGGGATTCTCGTGCAGCCGTTGGACGTGATGTGGAGGTAAGTTGTGATGATAGTTTCATTTTTATTAACGCGACCTATTGAGTTTTTTAGTACTAACAATGTTGACATGAATTCAAGCCCAAGGGAATATCATTTCAACGAGTTACGTGAAGCCCTCCGGAAGAGTGAGGATGATCCACAGCGGCAGCACCGGGAGTTACTAGATATAATCTGGAAGAGCGAAGAGGATCGACAAGAGCAATACCAGGAGTTGCTCACATTGATCGGGAAGCTTTCCGGCATCAACACGTATACACACCGGGATGGTCCACCTAGTCTTGATCCTGACTTTACTCCCAGAGATAGGACATGTGGATATTATGGGGGGACACACAACACCGATGCTCATCAGGAGGATCCACATACTAAAGAGGCAGTTCCGGAGAGTGAGCCTGACCAGCGTACCAGAGATATAGGGTCTATTTCACGTACAGATGCAGGCTCATAAGGCGAGCGACAATTGGCCCCTCTGATCTAGCAGCAGACTCCCTCATCGGTTGATCAGCCCCCATTGGTCGAGCAGCAGCCTCCCCCTCCACCGCACCCATCGATTGATCGACAACCACCCTCTCCACCCCTTACATCCATCCAGCCTCATGGGGGACATACATGCTCATCGAACCACACCCCAGCTGGAGTTCGACTGGAGAGGTACGTACCGAAGTACGGTTGGCAGTTACTCAGCCCGTACACAGATCCCTACCGATCGAAGAGGGCGAGGATACAACTTGAGGCTCCGGAACACGTTTTCGATCTCCACGGACTGGTGGATGGTGACCAGTTAAAGGCTTACCGAGCCTTCAAGAAGAACATAAATAGGAAAACGTAAGTAATTCTTTTTTCTAATAAGCTGGCAGGTTTTCTTCTGTTCAATTGATTTTTTTATGTTGTTAATGTTAAATTCATGCAAACGTGATATGGACTTGCTGGAGCCAGTTGATACCCGTTGATGCTGTATGGTTCCATCAGATTTAAACCAACTTCGTAGACTTGGAGGACGAGGTATCACGAACCCGATATTTTTTATATAATGTTTTTTTTAGATTTGATACACTCCTAACACTTTATTACGGGTATATACTTCCAGCATATGGCCGCGTACCTCCATATTCTTAGGAACCGCCAGTGAGCATTCCTGAAAGCGTACAACCAAATGATAAACATCTTGGATACATAATTTTTTGTAAGTATTTCACAAAAATCATGATTACGTATGCTTTTACATTTGTTTGTAAAACAATACTAATTTTTGGAGATGAAATGTTAGTACAGTCTTATCTGGAGGTCCAATACAGGAGAATGATGTCTCGTGATGCTTGCCGGGACATCACCACGACGCGGTGGAATGTGTTGGGGTCCTGGTGGACCAATGAGGACCTTACGATGGTGCGTGGTACCCCGATTGGATGTCATCCGTGGCACGAGGTTGACAGGGTAATTGGTACTTGGTTTTCAATTACAAATATAAATGTATTTATACATCCTAACACCTTCTTTTTACGTTTATAAGTCCTGATACCATGCAACATTGGGTGGCAACATTGGTTATTGGTGACCGTCGACCTCATATCCAGAAAGATGTTCATAGTCGACCCTTGGAGACAAGAGGTCTCAGTGAATATCTGGAGGCAGCAAGTAGCCCCATTGCGATGGTTTTTGCCCTCGATGTTGCATCAGGCCGATTTTCATACTGTGCGATCCCCTGACCATGAGACGTTCCCCAAGAAAAATAGGCTCTTCTCAGTCAGCATGGTGTCTGCAACCAATGTCCCCAGCAGAAGAAATCGTAAGACATATTGTTTTCATTTACTTTGAGATTGAGTTATTAAATTATTATTGTTTTATTAACGCATGTTAATGTGTCCAACTGTAGGGGTAATTGTGGTCCCCACAGGTTGAGATTGATCAAGTACATTCTCGCGGACAGGTAGGATTTCGATTGGTCGGAAGACGATATAAAGATCATTTGGGAGAAGATGGCAGTTGAGATATTTTCAACTCCCGGCCCATTTAGTTTTATGTAGTAATTCTTCTGTACATGTACCATCTTTTTTGTAAAAAATACGTTACATTGAAATAAATTTTTAATTGATATTTTGTTTCCTTTTCAACTATAATAAATCACAAGTTGAACAGTAATTGGAAATCCTATTTAATTATAATTGAAATTCAGTTATTGAACAACTCATACGAGTACTAGATTTCACAATGTTATCATCAAAACGCCTAAAACCATTCCACGATCGAGTCTCTGGTCAGGCACGTTTGTCTGTTGTGGCCAACTGTATGACAAATGCTACACTTGCATCGGTATTCCTCAAGAACGACTCTGCTCGGACCTTCATTAATCAAAGCTGGGTTAGAACATCTTCTGGAATTATGCCATGGTTGTCCACATCTTTTACAGTTTTGTGTAGTTGTCCTCTCCGAAGAAGATATATGTCGACCCGCCCTCAAGGCGTCCTGCTTGTCTCTTGGAGATTGGATTCAAAACTACCCTCTCAGCGATGTCAGATGGCACAACCCAAGTGGAAGGATGTTCAACCGGTATAATAAGAATAAGGACTGAGCATGAGTCAATAAATGTATGTCTCTTGTAAAAGTTCGCACACAGGGAGGTGAAATCCATGTTTCGATCTCTGTAAAAATAATGAAAATAATGTGATTCGCGTTACAGTAATATTAACCGTATACTAAAAAGTATTATGTACCTTACGGCAGCAAGCGCGTGAGAACATGGAAGCCGGTCCATTTGGAATTCGTTGCATGTACAGGTCTTTTAGGCTAGGTCAACGGTCCACTATTTTCCAGACCGCTTCACGGAGAATATGTTCCAGTCAACTGGATTTACCGTCATAAAATTGCACTTCTCCATGCATTTTAGGATCACAATATATGTTGCGTCGGTCAACTGATACCGCATGGACTGTGCAGCGATATGACGATCATGAAAGCAACGTTATAGCATATTCCTAATGAACTCTGCCAGAGTCAACATAGGCAGTTTTCGTGCAAATTTCAGGCATGAGTTTATGCATTCTGTAGCATTTGTAGTCATCACCATGTACCTTCTGTTGGGGCATTGTACACGGGACCACTTGTGTGGACCGGTATCAATTACATAATCATGTGCATTCGGGTGCAAGTTTTGTAACTCTTTCATGTGTCGGTTATATTCCAACTCGGTGTACGCTCGAGCTGCTTTGTCCATTATTGTGGTAACATTCTTTCTGTGATATCGCTTTTTAATATTTTCAGAAAAGTGTCAGCAACATATGGTATGGGTGGCATAAAGAAACACTTTAGAAATCTCTGCTTCAATGCTTGCATGACAATCAGAAATGAAAACCAAATCATCTATATGGCCAAGGGCACCTTTCAAGCAATCCAAAAACCACTCCCATGATAGTTTGTTCTCTGAGTCACCGTAGCCAAAAGCAATGGAATAAACCTGTTCATTCTTATCTTGTGCAGTTGCAACAAACATTGTACCCCTGAATCTTCCCTTTAAATGGGTACCATCAAAGGTAATAACTAGACGTAAAAACCTCCGGAATCCTCTAAGTGAGGCACCCAATGACATAAAAAAGTAGAGGAATTTACCATCTTCGTTGCACTATAAGTCAGCTATTGTTCTGAGATTTTTTTCTTCCAACACGTAACCGAATGATGGTAATAGTTGGAAGGTTCCCTCATACGTTCTATAGGTGTGTGACAATGCATAATCGAGAGCTTGATATGTGTACATGATTTGAATGTCATACATTGTTTTCATGTCGGGGATTATGTCCTTATGACGCATTAGTCGACCACCATGTTGTTGCAATCTAGGTGCAGCAATTTTTGCAATTATGACTACACTAGCTTGTCAATGGTGGCGATGAATCTCCTCTAACGGACAAGTGTGATCGTTGACAAAACTTCTTACTTGGAAGTCTGTCGCTTCATCTCTCCTCACCACTCTTAACTTCTATGTACAATTGTCCATCAAACAAACCAAATGTAATGTTGTCTTGTTCGACCTTTTCACCTTCCACTCGAAGTTGTACCGTAATGCAAAATGCCCAACCAATCTCTTCAAATCCTTTTTACTAGGAAAAAATTACCCTTTATATATCATGTTTGTTGGTTCGTCTTCTGCCAAGTTCCTGCTTCCACCCATACCAAAAGAGTATGATTTTGCTCCTGGAATTACCCACGTTATGGCATTGTCAGAATCAGCTTCAGTTACATTAGGCCGGACCTCAGAGGTCCCAGGTATTTCTACTGCACTAGAACTACATCTGTGTACACGTCTTGCACGCCTTTCTGTTTGGATAGGTTCTTCATCTTCCTCATTGTTCGCTACATTATTTATCGGATGAAATTTGCTTCATTATCCACTTCATGAATTGGCCCAAAATTCGGTTCATTGTTCTGCTCATTATTCATGTCATTGTACATTTCATTATATTGGTGGTTGTACTACCCAGCATTCATTTCAATTTGAAAATCAAAGAACTCGTCCAATTGAGGTCCAGGTATATAACCATGGTCGGTTACTTTCGGTGGGACACTACATATGTTTTGCTGCTCTTCGTGTCTACTTCTTTCTGTGAACAATTGGTTGCTTCCGCCTGATGATCGAAATTGTTGGGTGTTTCCACGACCAGGGGTATCTTCAGCTATCACATTTGTTGTTGCCCTCTCAATTAGACTAACACATACTTGAAGGATCACCCTATCTTCCCTCAACATAAATTGAACATCATCGTCGTTTCTTATAAATATGCGACATGTTATCCCGGGAACGATTGATGTAGATTGTAGATCAGCAATGTATTTGTTGATATCGTACTTCACAACGGTTTGCACGATCGACACTAGCTCTTTGTAAGTTATATTTTTTGACACATAAATTCCTTGGTTCTCGGAACCGAAAAATCTTTGACTTCCATCAGGTAATTGCTCCCATCGACCGTTGTAAGGTATGACTATTCTCACCCGATCCATTGTCCTGTGAAAATCATCATCACAAACCATTATTAACAAATTAAAAAAAAAAGTTTACAATTATTAATAATTAAACAAATTTATTAAGTGTAAGGGATCGACAACATTATCAAAGGGATCGAGAACTTATTGTAAGGGATCGAGCTTTTTCCAAATGGATCGAGAACATTTTCAAGGGATCTAGAACTTTTTCCAAATGGATCGAGAACATTTTCAAGGGATCGAGAACATTTTCAAAGGATCGAGAACTTTTTCTAAATGGATCGAGAACTTTTTCCAAATGGATCGAGAACTTTTTCCAAATGGATCAAGAACTTTTTCAAGAGATTGAGAATTTTTTCAAGGGATCGAGAACTTTTCCAAATGGATCGAGAACTTTTTCAAGGACTTTTTCAAGGACTTTTTCAAGGGATCGATAATATTCTTCAAATTGTCGAGCATTTTTTTGAAATAATTGAACATTTTTTCCACATAATCGAGCTTTTTTCAACATATATAAAACCTCGGTTCAATAACAAATATGTTCGATTCTTCTTTACATACATATTCTCGGTCACACATAAAAATTACTCGGATCTATTAAATGTTCATACATGTTGTTACAACACAGAAATGCATGCAAAATTTCGAAAATGCATGAAAACAAAAAAGATAATACACGATATCATAAATATTAGTTACCTTCTTGTGCAGATTTTCGAATGAGACAACTTTCTTTTTTGGAGAGAGATAGACACAAGTTTTCAAACAACTTTTTTGGGGAGATACCGAGGATTTCAGAAACTTGCCTTTTACAGATAAAAGTTTAGGGGCAACTTCGGTAGTTCACCATAATAGGTACCTTTTAAACTTAAGTTATTAAACTGATGACATCATCGCAAAAGACAGTAAAAAAGGTGACATATCTCACAATTTCCACATAAAAAGATAAATATCTAAATCCTGAAATCTACACTACCCATAGTAAATGCCCACAAGGCCGTCCTAAGCTTCTGAGACCAGAACTAAATCATGGATTCTCTCGAGTAGCCAATTCGATGACCTCCATGAAGAATCATGCCATGAATACACAAAAGATCATATCCACGTTATAACGAACATTAAATTCCGTATACATGTGAGACAAGAGTTTGATTCCAAAGAAGAAACAAACTTATCTCCTCCTACGATAATCTTGAGCCCGTAATCTACTCGAAGTCAACAACTTTCAAATAGGGTATCCCGCCCGATAAGGAGGGAACGGATTCATAAAATCTTTACGGGCGATTCACGAGTTTAAACCTACTTGGAATATGTATAAATAGGTTCAAGCAGAGAAGAGAAAAAAAGATATAGAGTGAAAAAGAAGGAGAATTATGTTGGGCCTGAATTTTGTGATCAGAACACGATCATCATTGTATCTACTATTGTACAAGCACGAAAATGCCACCCTCCAATGTCCTAGAGAGTTTGAGAATGTATATGAGAGATCTATGTATACCACGAATAATCAATAATAAAGCTTTCGTTTGCTATCACAATAACCATTCAAATATTCATTTTTATCTCAGTAGGTTAGGTATCTAAGGTACTAACCCCGGCCACCACATCTGCGGTAGTGGTCTCGAGGGTGTTGATTGGAATTTCTCATCTTGAGCAAATTTCCTGTTAACACTAGCGTTCCTTTTCTAGGAATCAAAGTACTTAGGCGAACTGGCGAAAGGAACCTGGTAGGCAACTATGCCATTTAGATCCTTCCTAGCGGGGTAAACCCGACCAAGGCAGTAGGATGACCATTTGGTTGTCTTGGTCTCGTGATCTAGCAGGTAACTATACTCTTACGCTCAGATCCTTCTTAGGGGTGGTAGACCCGACCAAGGCATCAGGAATACTGGCCATCTATCTTGGTCTCGAGATCTAGATGGAAACTATGCTCTTATACAACCCTTCTTAGGGATGGTTGCCCGACCAAGGCATCAGGAATGCAAGCTAGCTATCCTGGTCTCAAGATCTGGACGATAACTATGCTCTTACACTTAGACCCTTCTTGGGGGTGGTAGCCCGACAAAGGCATCAAGAATGGTACCTAGCTATCCGGGTCTCGAGATCTGGACGGTAACTATGCTCTGACACTTACCTTCTTAGGGTGGTAGCCCGACCAAGGCATCAGGAATGCTGGCTAGTTATCTTAGTCTCGAGATCTGGATGGCAACTATGATCTTATACTCAGACCCTTCTTACGGGTTGTAGCCTGACCAAGGCATCAACAATGCTAGCTAGCTATCCTGGTCTCGAGATCTAGACGATAACTTTTCTCTTACATTCAGACCCTTATTGGGGTGGTAGCCCAACCAAGGCATCAAGAATGCTAGCTAGCTATCATGGTCTCGAGATCTGGATGACAAATATGCTCTTACGCTCAGACCCTTCCTAGCGGGGGGTGGTGCCCGGCCATGGCATCAGGGGTAGTGAGGGGGCTTCCCCGAAAAATCCCTGATCTCAAGGCTATAATTGTTGAAATACCATGTCGATCCTCCTAGAGGGATTAATCTGGTCTAGGGCATCATGAGTGATGTGTAGCTCTCCTGGTAATGGTGATCCTCCTGAAAGGATTTGATCCGGTCTAGGGTATCTCAATCCTAAGTGAATGGTGATCATAGGAGAACTATCATGGGGATTGAAATCAAAAGAGATACAAACTTATGGTGTTACCAATACGAGGTTGTATCATCTTATGGTGGTACCAGTTGGTAACCAGCCTCGCTCTGGAGCTTTTTCACGAGTAGAATCTCTTGAAACGATCTGAGTTATGGGTGTAGATGATAGATTGACCTTTCTTAAAAGGAATTTTTCATTGTGAATCAGTAACTAAGAGAAATCGTCACACGTTGGGGTCATTGCCCCTTCCACAAGGGTACTAGAGAGAATAATGAGCTCCGAGTCCCCAAGTGATGTAACTGTTTTAGAGGCCTGTTCGGGGTAGATAAGAATCTTTAATAATTATAATAGAGCTCAAGACCTCACTATGAGTGAATCGGGACCTCTAGGTGCTCCCTAAACGGATCGGGACATTGATGGCTCACCTGAACATTAAACAGCCCGGTACACATGGAGAGAACCCATCAGTATGATAATCTTCGAGAGCAAGCAGATGCTGCTAAGGTCGAGCTCATGCAAGCCAATGAGGACGGCTATTTCTTTGCAACCTACTAGGTGGATTAGGCTCTACCTCTCCCCTTAAGTGTCATTGATGGATAGAAAAGTGAGAGATCAAGAAGAAAGCTGCTGAGATGGCTGTGTATGCTCCCACCGTAGCTGGCAAGTCTTAGGTTACTAAAGAATACCCTAGTTAGAAATCCCATGTTGCAACAAGGGATCAATCCAAAGAGGGAGCTTCAGACCATCATACCTCTCCACCTGGACCTACTAAGGAGGTACTGGACCAGATTGAAACTACCAATGAGGGAAAAGTTTAGATTGGTTTTGTTGAAAATGGAGATACCCAGGTTGACCCAACCCTGATGAAGGTGGTGGCCCATCCTAGCATAGCAAAGGTGGAAGTCATCCATATTGGCTTTGCTCAAATAAAAGCCATAACTAGGTGGTTGTGCAAGTGACGGTTGTGCAAGTGGCAAGTAAGCCCCCAAGTGATCCAGAAGTAGGAGCTTTGGATGGGGAAACTACTCTCTCAAGAGAGGTCAAACTAGAAGAATAAGGAGTTGACCACGGTAGTAAGGGGTGCAGTCGTTCAGAATGAAACCTGACCAGAACTGAGGCAATCGTGGCTAATACGTAGGTAGACAAGGAGTTGATCCAACATGCATATGATCTGAAGAGAATTGAGTCCATGCATCGTGCCTTGCAAGGATTGCTCTAAAGGAGAAGAGAAAATCTGGAGGAAGTGGTCTAAACTCTGTATTGCAACATGGTTACCTTGGAAGCCAAGGTAGGTGCTTTATTTGTAGAATGACATTTCTACGTTGCTTTCTAGGTAGTTCGAGCTCTTCTTCGCTCTGACATGATCATCACTGGAGTATGGATACCTTGAGTAGATCATGGAGAAATCTGGGAGTTACCTAGGTTCGCTTCGACTGAAGTCGGACTTCTTGAACTGATGGGTGCGCAGACGATGAGGAGGACTTGGTAGCCATTTCAACCCTCATGCAAAGCCGCACTATAGTAGAACCTGTCTCGAAGTCCCATACTGCAAGGTAAGGGATGTATGAGGGGCTTCAAACTTGCTTACCTCTCTATCTGAATCTGTCAATGTAAAGGTCCATATTGATCCTACAAAGGAAAGAGAGGTCCGAATTGGTCTGGATGATGTGGGCCGCTGCAGAAGTTCGGGATGTAGAAGGAGCTTTAAACCTGCATATCTGTTCATTTGAATCTGTCAAGGAGGTTGAGATCCAGACCGATCTCAACAAGGAATGGGAGGTCTATAATGAAGCCATAGTTGTGGAAGAGGTCCCGATCGATCCAACTGAAGAGAAGGTTGTCAAGGCTGACTCAAGCTGATCCAATCAAGGTGTAGAAGCTGGCTCCAAAGTAGCGATGCTAAGGGATGGTGATCCTTCTTCCAATAAATTAGCGGGGCCATGGAGGAAAGACTTGCTACTGTCGAGGATACTAACTAGGAAGGTGGATCGGGATCATAGTGGCTCGCTAGGTGATGATTTGGCCCGATGCAAGGGAAGTGGAGCCATCGCCATGATATTGGTCCAGAGACATGCTTAGGATCCATAGAGTCCCCAACAACTAGGAGAAGGCTCTGAACCTTGCTGAAATGAACCGGGAGATCAGTGGCTCACTTGGGCATTGACAGATCCAGTATGTGAAGTGATAAGCCATTGGGCCTTGCAGGGGATGCTACTCTCGAGGCTTGCCTAAGCATGTAGAAGGCCCTAAAAAATATATGAAGCCTCTAGGCTCTCCTCGATCAGATCGGGGCATCGGTGGCTTGCTAGGGCGATGAATGACTTGGTACACATGGAGCAAAGCCATTGGTCTTGTAGCGATGCTACTGCTCCAGAGGCTTGCTTAGGCACGTATGAGGCCTTGCCAAGCGTGGGAAACCTCTAGGATCTCCTTGATTAGATCGGGCTTCAGTGGATTGGTAGGGCGATGAATGGCCCGGTACACATAAAGCGAAGCCACCGGTCTGGTACAGGTCTAAAGGAATGCTTGGGATCCTAGAAGTCCCCAGCAACTGAGAGAATGCTCCAGACCCTGCTGGAACAAACCGGGAGCTCAGTGGCTCACTTGGGTGTTGACCGGCCTAGTATAAAAAGTGAAGAGCAACTGAGTCTTGCAGTGGTGATGCTGTTAGGTTTTAGTTTGTGTTGGCATGAATTCCATATCAAAATGATGTTTACTTATAATGACTTAGTTGTTTAGGTCCACGATGATTCAAGCTTCAAAGAAGAAGAAACAACAAGTCAAACAAGTTCTAAGTCTTCAAAGAGAAAGGATGCAATTTGATTCTACAAAGGTATACTAAGATCTTATCTTTCTCTTACAAGGCTTAGGCACACACACACATATCATACATTTATGTCCCTGCAACGTTGTGCACCTTTATAGGCACACACATACAATTCATTCATATGTGTCCCTACATCATTGTGCACCATGTATAACACATTCACACACTTAAAGATGAATGCTCATGCATTGGTTTGGAAATAACATGCTTTGGAATATGCATGATTGGAAACTATCTCTATGTAGTTTTCATTCTAGTGTGAATTGTGTTTGTGTATGTATATGTTTATATAACATAGATATTGAACTTGTATTTAGTCTTAAATCATTCTTGATTGAGTTCCGGTCATTTCGGTTACTCATACTATTGATTTCAAGTTCTAAGTCAAAAGATACTACACTTTCAACTCATATTTCATATATTGTCTTCGTCTTCGTATGTTGAGTCGAATTATTATTTTCTGGGTTGAGTATCTTATATGTCCATGTTTGTGTGAGAGTCACGGTTCGTAATCCGTAAACAGATTTGAATTCCGAGTTTGGAGACCAGAGAACGGTCGAAGAACGCGAAAGAAGGTCGAAGGAGAAAGAAGCAAGCATTGTCTTCTTTCTCGAGATGGCGCGTGGCCAACTAGGGCAGCAAGCTTGCTTGGCTTCATTTTTCCCCTCTTAGTCATTTCACTTTCCCAAGCTTCCCACTCCTTTATAAACTCTTTCCCACTCACATTTCATTATAAGAAGAAATTCAAATCAAGTGTGCAGAAATTCTCTCTAAATTTTCTCACCTTACAAACACCATAACTTCTTCATTTGAACTTCGATTTAAGTGATTTGAAGTTGAGAGTGTTCATCTATTCATCCTTCATCTTTTCTCTGAAGGTTTGAGCTTATTTTGCTGCTGTTTTTGGTGCCTAATCATAAAAAAATGGGACTGCACCTAGATCAACTAAGGTATTGATTTTCTCTCAAAGTTTTCTTTTAAAACTTGATCAATTGCCTTGGGTTTTCTTCTTCTACATATATTTGTATATTGTGAGTGTTTTTATTTATGTTTTGAACACTTTCAAAGCTAGATTGAATTTCAATTGAAATCATACATGTTGAGTTAGGTTTTGATTTTGCCTATATTATCACATGTTTGAGATTGTATTATGCTAGCTTTGATTCTAGGACTATTTTATGATCTTTGATTGATTGATTTTGTGAAAAATAGTTCTTCACATGTATTAGGCTCTCTTGGGCGAATTTCTCACATAATACATGTGTTTATGTTCTTTTGAGCTATTCATGTGATTTGTTGAATCTATGATTAGGAATATGCTCTAGAACTTTTGCTTAGATCTATTTGACTTTGTCATATGATTTTAGCATGTTTTAGGTTTTTATGATTTAAACTTGATCTTGTGATTTGTTGATCATATCTTGTTATTCAAGTTTAGATATATGCATGAATCTAGTTTGTGATTAATGTTGAACATATCTTACATAATCTAGATTGGTTACTCATGCATAATAGACTAGACTATATGTGATTTGTGCATTCATGATCATGTCTAGTATTTTCCATAGGATGTGTTGATCATAGCATTCTATGTTGCGTGCTTGTTTGCGTTTTGCATTCATGATCATCTAGATGCCTTGTGAGAAGGAAGTCTTGACAATAGGTGTGAAACCTATGGTGTTGAGCAAGAAGTCTTGGCAAGAGGTGTGAAGCCTCGGATTGTCAAGCAAGGAAATCTTGGCTAGAGGTGTGAAGCATTGGATAGTCGAGCAAGGAGTCTTGCCTAGAGTTGGGAGAACTCGGATAGGTGAGGAAGGAAGTCTTGACTAGAGTCGTGAAGACTTAGTTGAGCAAGAAGTCTTGCCTTGGGTCGTGAAGATCCGGATAAGGTGAGCAAGGAAGTCTTGACAAGAAGTGTGAAGCCTCGGATTGTTGAGCATAGGGAAGCAACTTCTAGAGTAGGATATGAGGGTAGTTTCTAAGTGAAGAGGCCACTTGAGAGATTTTACTTGTTTTATCTACTAGTGGATTTTGTTTGCTGGTGGCTGCTAGCCCATGGATGTTTCCTCTTCGGAGGTTTACCACGTTATATCTTGTGTCAACTTTTCTCTATCCCTATCTCTCTAATATTTGTATTGTGGATAGAACTCTTTATATATGTTGACTTTCTTTCTATAATATAGATTGTGTATATGTTACAATTACTTGTTTGTATCACACTTTACTTATGTTTATATATTGATTAATTGTCTTTAATTAATATATATATTGTGATACAAACAATCTAGAGGGACAAACTTTTGTTTGTTTATAAGGGAGTCGAAAAAGGTGTCTAACCTATTCACCCCTCCCCCACCCCCCCCCCCCCCCCCCCCCCCCCCCCCCCCTCTCCTTCCCCTTCTAGGTTTGTCTTGAGCATTTAACCGTGATTGTATTTTCAGATCCTACTCTAGAGGCTTACTTAGGCATTTAGTATGCCTCAACAAATAAGAGAAGCCTATGGACTCTCCTCGATCAGATCGGGCTTCAATGGCTTGTTAGGACGATGAATGGCCCAGTTCATATAGAGCGAAACCACCAGTAGTGTAGCAGTGCTACTGCTCCTGAGGCTTGCTTAGGCATGTAGGAGGTCTTACCAAGCATGGGAAGCCTCTGGGCACTCCTCGATCAGATCGGGATTTGGTGGTTCAGTAGAGCGTTAAATGGCCCGGCACAAATAGAAAGGAACCACCGGTCTGGTACTGGTCCTGAAGCATGCTTGAGATCCTAGAAGTCCCCAATGAATGAGAGAAGGCTCTGGACCCCTCTGGATTGAATAAGAACCATGGTGACTTCCTTGGGCATTTGATGGCCCAATATAAATATAGAGGGGCCACATGTCTAGTACTAGTCCAGAGGCATGTTTGGGATCTAAGGAGTCCCCGGTAACTAAGAAAAGGCTCTAGACCCTGCTGGAACAAACTGGGAGCTTAGTGGCTCACTTGGGCATTGACCGGCTCGGTATAAGAAGTGAGGAGCCACCAAGCTGGTACTGGTCCATAAGCATGCTTGGGATTCTAGAAGTCCCCAACGACTGAGAGAAGGCTTTGGACCCCTCAAGAATGAGTAGAAACCATGGTGACACCTTTAGGCATTGGATGGCCTAATATAAATGGAGAGAGACCACCTATCTGGTACTGGTTCAGAGGCATGGTTGGATCCAAGGAGTCCCTAGCACCAGAGATGGCTCTAGAGCCTGCTATAATGAACCGAGAGCTCAGCGGCTCACTTTGGCGTTGAGCGGCCTGGTATAAGATGTGAGGAACCATTGAGCCTTACAGCAAGGCTTCTTACCTAGAGGCTTACTTAGGCATTTAGTAGGCCTCAACAAATGTAGAAAGCCTCTGGGCTGTCCTCGATCAGATCGACCTTTGGTGGCTTGTTAAGGCGATGAATGACCCAGTACACATGGAGCAAAGCCACCGGTCTTGTAGTGGTGCTACTACTCCATAGGCTTGCTTAGGCACATAGGTGACCTCAGCAAACGTGAGAAGCCTTTAGACTCTCCTCGATCAGATCAGGCTTCGGTGGCTTGCTAGGACGATAAATTATCCAGTACACATAGAGTGAAGCCACCGGTCTGGTACTAGTCCGGAGGCATGAATAGGATCTAAGGAGTCCCAACAACTGAAAGTCTGGACTCTACTAGAACGAAATAGGAGCTCAGTGGCTCACTTTGGCGTTGATTGGCCTGGTACACAAGGTGTGGAGCCACTAGTCTTCTACCGGTCATGCCGCTTCAAAGGCTGCACATCTAAGTTGGCTTCTTAGATTCTTGAGTTGACCTACTACCGCTACCTATGAGCTTCTGAATGGCGGATCTAGTGGCATGAGGGGATCCGTATGAACAGGTACAAGTTCAGTGGATCTACTAGATAGGTGATATACTGACAGCAGAGAAAATCTGCTATAAGGAAGTATGAGAGGTGCAGCTTTACTATGTAAGAGCTCTTGATGTATCGGAGTGGTTCAGCTATGTAAGAGACCTTCAAGCATAGAGCTATTGTATTGGAGCTCCATGATTATCTGAACAGGTTCGCTTCATAGAAGCAGCATAATGAACTGGTTCCACCAGGAGTCCCACGTACCATATTTCCTCCATAATGAACAAAACATGTTAAATGACAAAATGAGCACAACACGTAATGCATAGGCAATATAGACAACTACCTCGAAGGTCGCGGTCGGGGTAGGTACCACGTACCTTGATGATTTTGTATGAATATAAAGAAGGATGGCACAGTAGGTAGGAGACAAGTTATCCCGCCAGTCGGACTTCGTGTATATGATGGAGACATGGGGAGCTCAAGGTTCTCTTGCTGATGTAAAGGGGATGATCTTGGTCCATGGCCTCTAGTCTTGGTCCTGGTCCTCGGTCTCCTCTCTAGACGTCCTCGATCCAAATAGCAAGCGAAGGGGTAGGATTGGTGCTCCAGGACAATGTGGATGTGTTTGTGGAAGATTGGACCATCCAGTAGAGATTCATCACCTCTTGATACTTTTGATTGGGGTTGGAACCCCTCCTGGTACATGGGTCCTAGAACTTGGGCCTCGAGCCCGATTACTTCCCGTAGTTTACCGACCTATATAGCAAGTAAGGAGGGGTGCTCATCTAGCTCCAGTGTCGAAGAGCTCGATTTCTTCCATAGGAAGGATGCAGGAGAGCGCCTCGTATACCAAGAAGTGTATAATCGCATATATCTTTTGAATATCGCAACCAGAGAAACAAGAGCACTACCACAATGTAGATTTTTTAGTCCTTATAATATGACCTTAGCGACACGTTTTTATTTCAGATGTGGGTATGGTCCATTTAGTGATGATTATAAGTTGGTTATCTTGTGTCCATATTCCGATGAATTGGGTTATGATGATATCTTAGACTCGCATGTTTCATTATACTCCTTCAGTAATGATTCTTGGAGAGA
Organism: Dipteronia dyeriana; assembly: GCA_032871835.1. Classification (NCBI taxonomy): domain Eukaryota; kingdom Viridiplantae; phylum Streptophyta; class Magnoliopsida; order Sapindales; family Sapindaceae; genus Dipteronia; species Dipteronia dyeriana. The sequence continues at coordinate 52,745,289 of CM065302.1, read as the reverse complement.
TTTACAAGTTGCTGAACTAAGACGTTATCCCTAGGTTGAATATTCTTCTCAAAACTCATACTTGAATGGAGTTAGTCATTGGTTAGCACTGTAGAAATGGGTTCCGAATACGTTATTCTTACATTTGATATCAGCAGCGAGATATTCCAAGAGATAGATTTACCAACACATCCTTTCAATGGGGAATGTTCAATGCTGGAGGTAGTTGATGCTCTCTCTATCTATTAACAGTAAGTTATAATCCTGAATTTGAATTTAGTATCAGGATGGTGAGAGATGGATGTTGGACCATACGATCGACTTCGACTCATGACTATGAAAATGGACCGATGGGATATTGGAAGAATGACACCATTTTTATTTGTCATGGACTTGGTGAAGAGCATTTGCTCTTACTTGATATTAACAGTAAAGAAGAAATCGATCTTGAAATTCTATGGGTAGGGCCTTATGATGTTTTTAGATACAACGAAAGTCTAGTTTCAATCAAACGAGAAAATGATTTCTCAGAAGTTTTTGACATTCCATGGCATGTCTTGGGTGTTATTTCGATACATTTTAACTTGAATTGTATGACAATGTTTTCTTTAAAATTTTAAATTATGGCATATTATGGTACAAAATAGTTTCATTTGTAATTCTTGGTTTGTTTCTTTTTAGTTTCTATGTATTGTTGGACCGCTGACTGTGGACTATATAATGAAACTAAAGCTTCTTTTTTTTTCTCTTCTTTTTGTTCACCAAGAATAACGGAAGGATTTGTTATATATACGTAAAGAATAAACTCAAATGTCAACTAACAAACTTTGGAGAAATTTATTAGTTGAAAAGAAAACACGGTATAGTAGAGAAAATGAAGAAATTTATTACTAAGAGAGTAGATAAAAATATAAAATGACCATTTATTAATAAGAGAGTAGATAACAATATAAAATGACCACAATTAAAGCCTGTAATAGTATATATTTTATAATTATTTTAAAAAAATATATAGTGGTACAAAATAGTTTCATTTCTAATTATTGGTTTGTTTCTTTTTAGTTTCGGGCAGTGCACCTTTGTTCATAATGTTCTTCTCGAACTTGTCCAACCTTCTAACTGCGAGACGCTTTGAGACGGTATGTACACTATAAATCCTTGAACATCAAAACATGTTCATCCTCGATCATCATCATCATAACTTTTCCTTTTTAAAACCGAAAGGATTATAATTATCATAATTATACTAAATAACAATCCACAAATAACAAACAAATATTAATATATTCACAAAAAATTATAGGAAAATCAGCCTCCAGATTGGAACTACACTGCCAAGAAAAGCAAAAAGAAAAGAAAAATCCCTACCTATGTTCTTCATTTTTCGTTGTTCTCTCAGTCGCCTTTGTTCTTCTCTGTCGAGTTGCGTCATCGAGTCTCCTCTGTTCTTCTTCTTCTTCTTTTCCTTCTTTTTTCTTTTCGTTCTTCTTCTGTGCTTCTTCTTTTCTCAGTCGACAGACAACAACTCTTTTTCTCGTCTTCTTTTTTTTGTTCTTCACCTTTGGGCTTTTTCTTCCATAGTTGTTTTCTTCTTCTTCGACAGTTCGGTTGGTGATTTTTGAATTTGTGGATTTTTGCAAGTTTAGAGGGAATAAGGGTAAACTGAAGGAGGGAGGGCGTTTGGTAATGTTGTAGAATTAAGGGAATAAAGGAGGGCAACTTGGTAATTTCCAAATAAATGACTTAGAGGGTAATGTTGCCAACCAACTAAATAAAAGACATTTTGCAATTTTTGTGAGAAGTGGACATATATGTTATTTGAAACTTAAGAAAGGTTATTTTCTTCTATACTCACTTTGATTGAGCAGTCTGATTTTTTTTTTCTTTATTTGTTTAATAACACTAAACAAAAAGATCAAATTACCCTTTAACCATTAGTGACCACCGTTAGTCAATGGGTCAATGCTATTAAGATTTTTTCTTCGATTTCTTTGTAAATAAGTATATAACCAAGGTAATTTTATGCAATTTTCCTATTCTGAAACCCTAATTTTTATTGGGCATTATAAATAAGGGCTTTAAGGGTGGCTAGGTTTATATTGTAGCATCAAGAAAAGAACACTTCTTTTTCATTTTCTCTTCCTTTAGCTGCCACAAAAAATAATAAACTATAGTTTCTCTTATTCCTACAAACCCCTCACTTTCCTCGTCCCTATACATTGACCACTCACCATTATTGTTGGATTCTCAAAGCAATCAATGTACTGGAATTAAGAATAGAGAACATTCAATTCTAGATATGATTCTTAAAATTTTCTTATTGTCTGAGATGTAATTATATTGATCTTGAGTTAAAATAAATATTTGCTTTGTTTTTCTTTGATAAAAACATTTCAATTCATTTATAAAATACCTTGAAAATGTTGTTTTTGCAGGGGAAGAATAATCAATTGATTTATAGGAAAATTCAAGAGAGCTAATAATGAAGAATGTTGAAAATATTCCTTCTGAAGTGATGACTTTAATTCTATTAAAGTTATCTGTTATATCTCTTTTGCGATGCAAATGCGTTTGAAAAACATGGTATGCTCTAATTCAAAATCCTGGCTTTATTTCCACACATCTCAAAAGTCACAACAATGACGATACTCATCTTGTTGTCTGCAATTCTAACTATAATTGTGACCCTGGATATCCATTTTATTATGCTTTGTTCCTTGATAGAACATTGAAAGATTTATCCTATCAAGTTCTCGATTCTCAATTTCCCATGCCTGGTGAGCTTTTGGTCCTTACGATGGCTTGTTTCTTGTATACCAAGAAGAATATAATCGCATATATCTTTTGAATATCGCAACCAGAGAAACAAGACCACTACCACAGTGTAGATTTGTTAGTCCGTGACGCGTTTTTATTTTGGATGTGGGTATGATCCACTCAGTGATGATTATAAGTTGGTTTTCTTGCGTCACTATTCCGAAGCATCAGGTTATGATGATATCTTAGACTCGCATGTTTCATTGTACTCCTTCAATAATGATTCTTGGAGAGATTTACAAGTTGCTGAACTAAGACGTTATGTCTGGGTTAAATGTTCTTCTCAAAACTCATACTTGAATGGAGTTTGTCATTGGTTAGCACTGAGAGAAATGGAATCCGAATACGTTATTCTTTCATTTGATATTAGTAGCGAGATATTCCAAGAGATAGATTTACCAACACATCCTTTAAATGGAGGATGTTCAATTCTGGAGGTAGTTGATGACTCTCTTTATCTATTAACTGTAAGTTATAATCCTGAATTTGATTTTAGTATCTGGATGATGAGAGATGGATGTTGGACCATACGGTTGACTTCAACTCATGACTTCGAAAATGGACCGTTGAGATATTGGAAGAATGACACCATTTTTATGAGTCATGGACTTGGTGCAGAGCATTTGCTCTTACTTGATCTTAACAGCAAAGCAGAAATCGATCTTGGAATTCCATGGGTAGCGCCTGATGATGCTTTTAGATACAACGAAAGTCTAGTTTCAATCAAACGAGAAAATGATTTCTCAGATGTTTTTGACATTCCATGGCATGTCCTGGGTGTTGTTTAGACACATTTTAACTTGAATTGTATGGCAATGTTTTCTTTAAAATTTTAAATGATGGCATATTATTTTACAAAATAATTTCATTTGTAATTCTTGGTTTATTTCTTTTTAGTTTTTATGTATCGTTAGAGCATTTAAAGTTTGAAACCTATATAGTGAAACTAAAGCTTCTTTTTTTTTTAAAGAATAACGGAAGGATTGTTATATATATATAAAAAAAAATAAACTCAAACGTCAAAAAAATTGTTAGTTGAAGAGAAAACACAGAATAGTAAAGAAAATGAAGAAATTTATTAATAAGAGAGTAGATAAAATGACCACAAGTAAAACCTGTTACAGTATATATATTATATATACTTTCATTTGTAATTCTTGGTTTGTTTCTTTTTAGTTTCGGGCACTGTACCTCTTTTTACAACGTTCTTCTTGAATTTATCGTTTCCTAATTACGAGATATTTTGACACGATATGTTTATTATAAATCCTTGAACATCAAAATACGTGTGTCCCCGATCATCATCATCATCATAATTTGTAAATCCGAGAAGATTATAATTATCATATTTATATTAAATAACAATCCTCAAATGACAAACAAATATTAATATATTCACGTAAAAATATAAAATTATAGCAATATCATTCTTCAGATTGGAACTACACTGCCAAGATCTACAAAATTTGTTCACCGAAACAAGAAAATTCAACCAAAATCATCACCGACAAAAAACCTCAATATCTATTCCATGGAAACAAAATTTAATTAGCTAAAAATCACACAATTGCAATCTGTGTGAAACAAAATACAATGGCTTGCATGATCTACAAAAATCACACAATCCCTGCAGCTCAAACTAATCCGATGGATTCTTCAAATAACATGGCTGCATGCTCAATCACTGATATTGGTTGTGAGTCAAAAATCACCTGAAGGAAATGGAAACATAGGGCGAGTCTAAAATCACAAGTCAAAAATGATCACAATTTGCAATCTTCTTGAAACGCAAAGAGCTGATTGATTTAGCTAAAACCCAATAAAAGTGGTCATACAATTATAGTAGAGATACTTCCTCAGATTCAAAAGATAACAAATTAAATCTTCAAACTATTACCTAATAAGTTTATAACCCCAAAAATTAAATTAAAATATATTCTTCAACCCAAATTTCAATTATAACCCCAAAAATCACATTTATATTTACAAACAACAATGGCACGATTGAATTAATTATAAACAAAAATTAAGACGAAAAAAAAAAAAACAAAATCAACCGTAGAGAAATACTATCAGAGTTTGCATTCACAACCCAGGTGGCTCCATCAGGGGTTTCACTTGCAATTGAAACTGCCTTCAAAATGTTTCTCGATTTTCTCTTTGATTTCTGGTACTTTCTAAAAAAAAATTGATATGTAGATGAGAATAGAAGATAAGATGACCAAAGATGATGTTTTTTAGAGAGAGAGAGAGAGAGAGAGAAATGAAAATGAGAAGCGAGTGTAATTTTAAAGTAAAATAGAGTTTTTATTATCCTTCAAATTGTCCAAAAGTACAATTATTAAAATTTCGTACAGTAATGTATTTAAGGACGTGGGAATTTAATGGTTCCCTGACCACACGTCCTCACGGTCTCAGCCCACTCGTCGCCATTCGTTGACCTCTTCCCAACTTTACAAATCCCAGATTTGTGAAAAATTATTTTCAGACCCGATGCTAAGTCGTAGCATCTCAGGATTCTCCTTGCATTCTTTAAGAACTCCGAATTAGGCTTTAAGAAGATGGGAAACGTGAACTTGATTTGCCCCAACCGATGCCCCTTACATCAATCCTATTTCAAAAGCTTTCTGAAAAACGTGACTTAGCACTTCTATCACAATATTGAAACTCTCTCTATCCCAAACTGAGAAGTCGGACTACCGTTAACCAGAATTGAGAGCTTGGGCGATGAGATGCACCTTTGAATCCAAGACCGCCATCTCCCCCCAAGACCCATATCCTTCATGGTCGAATCCAAAAAAACATGGACTACCAGAACCCCATCCAAGAATGAATAATCTCGTTTGCAATGACAAAACTATCAAGAATTTGTCGGTTTTTAATGAACGCCATCTGATTTTCCCCAATAATGGACTCCACAACTTCTTTGAGACGGTTCGCCAATATCTTTGCCAACACCTTGTACATGCTACCAACAAAACTAATGGGTCTAAAATCGGTCATCTTCTCAGGTCTACTTCATTTCGGAATTAAAGCAATGAATGAGCTGCCTGAATGGAACTAATGAAGAAACTTCATGCAATCCTCCTTAATAATCTCCCAGTTGACTTTGATAAAGTTGAGATTTAGCCCATCCGGACCAGGGGCTTAGTTACCGCCACAGTTTCTTAACGCTTCCCACTCCTCCTCAACACTAAATGGTCTTTTAAGCATAGAAGCATCATCACCTAATAGTTGCTTAAAATTTAGACCAGTTACCTTAGGATGTTGCTAAGAGACTTTTTTAAACTGTTGTGCAAAGAAATTCAGAATCTCACTCTTGACAGTAGGAGGATCAGATACAACCATTCCATTTATTAAAATATCCCCAATGAAATTTCTTCTACGTCTACCATTTTCCATGAGATGGAAAAACTTTGGATTTATATCCCCATCAACTAACCATTTGATCCTAGACTTTTACATCCATATCTGTTCTTCACGTCTGATTTCTTTCCACATGACCGAAAGCAAGTCCAGCCTATCTATTCGCAGCTCCTCAGTCCAGCCATCCACAATTGCTTTTCGATCAATCTCTTCGAGATGCTTCTCACAGTTCAAAATCAAAGTTGAATCTTTCTTCTTGGCTGCCAACCTTTGTTTAATCCGGATTTTCAAAGCCTTGAGTTTAGAAAAAAAGACTCCATCCTACCGACCCTGAAACCTTGCAACCCTTCCAACCTTCCATAGCATACTTTATCAAATCTTTATCTTCTAGATCTGTATTGTAGAAACGGAATGGACAGAGGCCCCAGTCAACCTTTGGAACGCCTAAAGTAATGACATTGTGATCCGACACACTCTTCAGAAGGCCCTTTTGAACCAAATACTGAAACAACAACAGAAACAAAGGAGAAATCAGAAATCTATCCAGACGCGCCCACGAAGCCAACTCTCTATTATTGGTCCAAGTGAATGTTAAACCTGTCAAAGGAATATCAACCACGCCATTAACATCCACCCCTACTCATCTCGTGAGCCACCCCCTCCAAGAGAATTAATCACCCTACTGTCAAAAGAGCCTAGCTTAGTCTTTTGAAGAAACAACACCATTGGCTTGAGATTTAACACAAGATTCTTAACCACTCTCCTCTTCCCACACAACCCTAAGCCTCTAACATTCCAAGAGAGAACTAATATAAAAAACTCGAAACCTGACCCGGAACAAGATTGAAAGGCATAAGGCTACAACGAGTCTTTATTCCTCCCTCAATCTGCCAATTCCCTATCAACCAGAATACCAGTGATTTCTTCCATATTGCTCTTCAATCGAATCCAAAAGCAACCCCAGTCTCTATAACCTTTGCTATTTCTTCTTCTAGATTCCACCTATTCGTAACAGACATCTGATTTCTATCGACCATTCCTGGGTTAACCTTTCGACCTCCTTTCATCCCTAACCTGATTTTCTTCTCGGATTTCTTAGAAGAAAATTTCTTTTTCTGGCCACTGCCTCTAATGCTCTGTTTCTGACGACTGGTTCTCTTTAATCTAGCAGGGAAAGAACTATTACTTACCCCACCACGTTATCCTCGTCTAAACAACTGTCGAAATCGTCTCTATCTTCTTGAAAATCTTCAGACTGAACATCATCTTCAGTTGGTCTGAGCAAAAGAGTCTGACTAAAGTCGCCTATGTCCACCCTAAATTTGGATTTCACAAATTCGGCCTCTAACTCATTTAGGTGGGCTTTGATGGAGTCCTCCAGCGAAGGATCTATGGAGACCTGACCTGGGCCCTTGTCCAGGCCAGATGATGAAATCTTTCTATCCTGGTTCACTGGCCCAATAGCAAGAGACCATTTCCTGTCCACCCCATACCCTTTCTTATTAGTCTTATTCGAACATTCTCCTCTCCATTTTCTACAAATTATAAATTGGCCATCTCCCTCTTCTTCTGTAGATGAATCACTGTCAGAGCTGCCAATTTGTTTCCCCCAATGTTCTCCACGCTTTTCCAGGTTCAACTTTCCATTTCCAATATTATGAAAATTAACATTTGATTTTGGGACTTTCACCCACTTTTGTTTGCCTTTATCAATGAAATAATCCTCAGCACCCTCAGGCAAGCTATAAAGTTTTTGTATTTGATAGGGAAATCCAATGACACTGCTACCACTTTTTCTCTCACTGGCCATACTTTTGGAGACGACCTGTTGTCTTTCCTAACCTAACTTGATCTGACTAGGACTCACAAGACCCGTATTTCTATGTTTCCTTCCTGCTTTCTTCTACCATCTCACTCTGTCTTGTATTCAAATTCAAATTAGTATTCAAACCCAGAACCTTTTCACACCAGGACCAGTCTACCTCTTCTTCGTCTATCATCAACTGGACCATGAAGGTAGTAAGAATAGTGTTCACTTGAATATTAGTAAGAACTGGCTGATCTTGTTGAACAATAACTAACACTCTACCTCTATCCAATCTCCTTCTACTCAAAGTCTCCTCATGAATTAAGAGAGGCATTCCAACCATCCACCCAAGCTTCATAAAGAAAGTTAGGCCCCAACAGTGTAACGGGGTGCCTCTGCGGTTTAACCAGGCTAATCGAGATCTTGAGTATAGTGATTCCGACCATTTTTGCATCGATACGAAGCAGTCTTCCCAAAAGAATCTATTGCTTATGAACCCATCTTTTTCAATCTCCAATTCAAAGAACCTAAGGACACACTTATCCTTTACAAAGGATGCAGAGAATGAGAATCCTTTATTTTCCAACCTCTTGTTGACAAAGTCAACATTGGAAAAAGATTTCAAAAGCCCCACAACACATTTGTTGAGCCACTGATTATCCCTCTGCTTGATGGACCAAGACATTGAAAGAAAATCTTCTTGTTTTTGTTGATTCAACCTGACTTCGTGAACTCTTTCTTCGTGGGAGCTATACTCCTAAACATGATTGCCTTCCTGCTCCCCTTTAAAAATATCAACATAAGACTTGTTCCCTCTCAAGCCTCCCAAGAAAGACTTGTCTGCAGAAGGTTTATCATAAACTTCTCCTTGACGTTGGTTGAATTCTGTTGATCTCCTCCTGCTCCAACCATAAGAAGCTACCTTCGCTCGTATCGGCCAGCTATAAACATGCATACCATTGATGGACCTTGCAATCTTACTAGTTTCCTCTAAAGATTCAAATCGCAAGAAAGCGACTTTGCTCCTCCTTGAACTGTACTTTGGAGATAAATAAACATCCCGAATTCTTTCGAAAGGTTTGAACATACCCCATATACTTGCCTGATCCACAGAAGGATTGAGATTGTCCACGAACACTGAGAATAAACGGTCTCTGAAATCCCCACTGTGGTGTTGCCCTCCCTTTTCTTGCCTCTCTCTTAGAAAAGTCCCTCACTTTCTCTCTAAGTGTTTCTGTCATTATGCTTTTTTTTTATTTGTAATGAGATGAAATTTCACAAGTTTTATGTTTGATAGAAGCTTATACACACAAATTGTCCACCCGGTATTTGTAAGTCTTTATTTGTCAATTTGTATCTGAGAATGAGTGAATGACACCGATACAATATGAAAGAAATTATTAAAACACTTTTCAATATAGGGATCAATATTAAAACAAACAAGGGTTTAAATTGTGTTAATGGTTATTTGTAGTGAGTTGCATGTACACGATCTTTTATTTTATTATATTAACGAGAGCTATTTTTTATTTCGAACACAAACAAAAAATCAGAGCTATCTTTTATTTTATTAATGCCTAATATTATATTAATCTATTTGTAGAATCACGTTTAATATTAAATCATTTATTTTTTCGTATTTTCAACACAAATAATTGATTATTCAAATATCCTACTCAACAAATATATATTATCCAGGCAGTTCAAAAAAAAATTCATCTAGATTTTTATTGACCAACAAATGGAGAAGTTGATATTAGTTGTGATCTCCAAGTAATTTTACTTCTTTTACACCACCTCTTACTGTTAGAAGATAATAATGTATATATTATCTTTCCTATTTGTTGTATATATTCTTTCCTATTGTATTGTCTGATATTCAGCTAGACAACCCATAGTAGGAGTAGTCAGTTTATTTCTCTGTACAAATACCCGATTGATGAACAACAATATTATTCTAATATATTCAATATTTCTTCCATCTTTTCATGGTATCAGAGCAGGATTAATATCCTGTTTTATTGTCGCTGCACTTTAAATTTATCGTGTAGCATCCCTCTCTCTTTCAGTCATTATGGCCAATGATGGACTACCACCGACTCCTTCTATTCCTGGCAAGGAAATTGCCGATTCTAATGCAGATTCTTAAAGATCGAATATCTCAAACCCCTATTTCACTCATCTTTCAAATCATCTAGGTTGGGTTTTGATTTCCAAACCCTTGAATGGAGACGATTATTCTACTTGGAAAAGGGCTATGACTTTGGCTTTAAATTCCAAAAACAAAAGTAGGTTTAGTCGATGGTTCAATCAATTCATCTTTAAAGACAGTAGATCCTGAAAATTATGCAGCTTGGTCTCGGTGTAATGATATGGTCCATTCTTGGATCATCAACACTCTCAGTCTGGAAATTTCAGACAGTGTAATATATTACACCACTGCTAATGAAGTTTGGGAAGATCTTCGTGAGCGATTCTCTCAAAGTAACGCACCTCGCATCTTCGAGATTCAACGTGATATTGCCTATTTTTGACAAGAGCAACTCTCTGTCTCTACTTATTACACAAAACTAAAGGGCCTTTGGGATGAACTAAGTTCCTACAGTGATGCAGTACATGGAGCACAACAAGATCAGCAAAAATTGATGCAATTCCTAATGGGGTTGAATGATTCTTACAGTGGTGTTCGCGGCCAAATCCTCTTGATGAGCCTTCTTCCTTTGGTTCGCCAAGCATATTCCTCTGTCTCTCAAGAAGAAAAGCAGCGTCTCCTGAGCTCGACACACGCTGCAGATAATTCTGGTGGTACCGCTGCCATGGTTGTTCGAAGCAATAACAGCAGCAACTCCATTCCATCAGTTGGTACAAGAAGGTTCGACCGCCCATATGGTCCACATGATTTCAAATCACAAGAAAACTCACCATCACCAGATACTTTCAGTGGGGGACGCCGAGCAGATCAAGAGAGGAAACGAACAGGATTTGGAAGGGGACACCCACATTGTACACATTGTGGTGAATTGGGTCATTGGGTTCAGACTTGCTATGAATTACATGGGTATCCAGCAGGCCACCCAAAAGCTAAGTTTACAGGCCCAAAACGTTTTCATAACAGGCCAGCAGCAAATCATGTATCTGAATGTCTTTCTAAAGAGGACAGTAGCCCTGTTGTAGGAATTTCAGAGGCCGAATTAAAACAACTCTTATCACTTCTTGACAACAAAAATGAAGGATCTAGTTCTCAAGCACATGCCGTCACCAAGCCAGGTTTGTCTAAAATCGTCTCCCGCAGTTGGATCATTGATAGCGGAGCGACGGGTCATATTTCTTCATCATCAAAATTATTTTTCCGCACAAACAAAAACTGCTCATTACCTCCTGTATTATTGCCAAGTGGAGAAAAAGCTAAAATTGTTGCGAAATGATCATTACCTCTGAATTCAATTTATTATTTGAATAATGTGCTATGTGTACCTACATTCAAAGTTGATTTGATGTCAGTTAATCGTCTAACGAGAGACCTGAATTGTTCAATAACCTGTTTCCCTTATTGGTGTGTTTTACAGGATCTGGCTACGAGGAGGATGATTGGTTTGGGTAAACAGCGTGACGGACTATATTATTTAGTGGCATTGGCAACAAAGAAATCCGACACAAATACCTCACCCACAAATCGACCAACTTGCAACCTCACCATCTCATCCACCGATCTCTGGCATAACCGTTTAGGTCATGTATCATCACCTCGTTTGAGTTTCATTGCGAAGAATTTTTTGAATTTTTTGAATTTTTCGGTTCAGTCCAATAATGCTTGTCCATATGTCCTTTGGCTAAGCAGAGTCGTTTACCTTTTAGTCATAGTGTTATTTCTTCTGTAAAACCTTTTGAAATAATTCATTGTGATATTTTAGGTCGTTATCGACACTCTTCTCTTTCTGGTGCTTATAATTTTCTTACTATTGTTGACGACTATACACGTTTCACAAGGATTTTCTTGATGAGGCGCAAAAGTGAAGCTCAATCACTTTTAAAACATTTTTTTAATTATGTTCTCACACAATTTGAGTCTCACATTAAGATTTTTTGAAGTGACAATGGTGGGGAATTTATCTCTCTTCGTTCCTTTTTTTTATGATAATGGTGTCATTTTTCAACATTCTTATGTTTATACGCCTCAACAAAATGGGGTTGTGGAACGCAAACATCGTCACATCTTACAGGTGGCTCGGGATTTGAAATTTCAAGCTCGTCTCCTTACCCAATTTTGGGAAGAATGTGCTCTTAATGCTGTGCACATAATCAATAGGCTTCCTTCTCCGGTTCTCTCTTTCAAAACATCTTTCGAACTTCTCTACTCTAAACCGCCTTCTTTTTCTCATTTACGTGTCTTTGGTTGTTTGGCTTATGCAACTAATGTCCATACTTCACATAAATTTGACTATCGTCCCATACCCTCAGTTTTTATCGGATATCCTATTGGTCAAAAAGCTTACAAATTATTTGATTTGTCGACCAAAAAGATTTTCACTAGTCGCGATGTCAAGTTTCATGAGTCTGTCTTTCCTTACGCTTCTACCCAGCCTCAATCTGACCCACACACTACTTCTGGCCCGTCCACACATTCCGGCCCAATACCTCTTCTGGCCCATGACACCTCTTATTATTTTTACTCTAACTCAGACATCTCTTGTCCACACACAGCCCCTCATCGTCCAAACACACCACCTTTTCCACACACACCACCTGATCCAAACATTCCTCCTTCTTCCCCGATTCAGTGCTCTCCTTCCACCTCTCCTCCTCCACCGGATTCAGTATTTACGGTATTAGAGTCCTCGTCTCATCCGCCTCCTTAACCTCTTCTCTCCTCCTCTGTTCCCAATCCCGACCATTCACCCGACCCAGCTCCACTTCGGCGTTCCAACCTTCCCACCGGTCCACCAGCCAAGCTTCGTGTCTACGTCTGCACCACCGTTTCCTCCACCCAATCGTCCTCCTTGCTGCCTAGTCTAGTCCGACTAAAGGTACGAGATATCCGATGGCCAATTTTGTCGCTTATCATCGATATACACCTACATATCACTCTTTTATTGCTCAGATCAGTGCGGCCGCAGAACCCAGTTCTTATTCAGAGGCTGCCGCTCATCCTAAATGGCAGGAAGCCATGAGCTCTGAATTGCAGGCTCTCCAAGCCAACGGGACATGGTCTCTCGTCCCTCTCCCAGCCGGTAAGTCTCTTATTGGCTGCCGGTGGGTGTTTAAAATCAAGCATCATTCTGATGGTTCTATCGAGCGGTACAAGGCCCGTTTAGTCGCCAAAGGCTTCACTCAGCTGAAGGGTGTTGATTATCAGGACACCTTTTCCCCCACTCCCAGATAATTTTTGTTCGTTGCTTGATTGCCTTGGCTGCCTCTAACAGCTGGTCCATTCACCAAATGGATGTAAACAACGCTTTCCTCCATGGCGATTTGACTGAAGAAATATACATGTTTCAACCGTCAGGGCTTCGGCGACAGGAGGAGGATAACTTGGTGTGTCGCCTTCACAAGTCTTTGTACGGGTTGAAGCAAGCTTCTCGCCAGTGGTTCGCCAAGTTTTTAGAGGCCATTTGTTCCGCTGGTTATGTACAATCTCGAGCCGATTATTCTTTGTTCACCAGAAAACAAGGCAAGCCTTTTACTGCTCTCTTGATATATGTTGACAATATTTTAATTACTAGGAATGATCCTTTTTGCATTGTTGCAACTAAGAAATTTCTGCATAGTAATTTTCATATCAAAGAGCTTGGTAATTTGAAGTACTTTCTTGGCATTGAGGTTTCTACTTCTAAGAATGGAATTTTTATTTATCAACGTAAGTATGCGTTAGAAATCATTACGGATGCAGGGCTGTTAGGTGCAGCTCCCATTGATACTCCTATGGAACGAGGCTTGAAATTATCATATAAGAGTGATTTGCTTAAAGATTCAAGTCAGTATAGAAGATTAGTCGGCAGGTTGATTTACTTGACTGTTTCCAGGCCTGATATAACATATGATGTACATGTCCTGAGTAGATTCATGCATCAACCTCGAAAACTACATATGGAGGCAGCTCTTCGGGTCGTTAGATATCTAAAAGGGGCTCCTGGCAAAGGTTTGTTTTTCTATTCGAATAGTGATTTCAAGTTGAGAGCTTACTGTGACTCGGATTAGGCAGGTTGCCCACTTACTAGGAGGTCTACTACGGGTTATTGTGTCTTTCTTGGACCTTCATTGATATCTTAGAGGTCGAAACGACAGAAAACAGTTTCACTTTCTTCCGCTGAGGCAAAATATCGTGCAATGACAGGAGCCTGCTGTGAGTTGACATGGCTTCGATATCTATTGAAGGATTTGGGACTCTCACATGATGAACCTGATTTGTTGTATTGTGATAATAAGGCTGCTCTACACATTGCAGCCAACCCATTTTTTCATGAGCGAACTAGGCACATAGAGATGGATTGCCATTACATTAGAGACAAGATTCAAGATGGTTCGGTAACTACAAAATATGTAAATTCTACACATCAGCTGGCAGATGTCTTGACAAAGCCTTTGGGGAAAGAGTTTTTTGTTCCTATGGTTCACAAATTGGGAGTACAAGATATTCACTCTCCAACTTGAGGGGGAGTGTTAGAAGATAAGAACGTATATATTATCTTTCCTATTTGTTGTATATATTCTTTCCTATTGTATTGTTTAATATTCAGCTAGACAACCCATAGTCCCTGACTTGTAGGAGTAGTCAATTTATTTCTCTGTACAAATACCCGATACCCGATTGATGATCAATAATATTATTTCAATATATTCAATATTTCTTCCATCTTTTCACTTACAATACTATTATTATATAATTTTACATGTTAAATAATCTATACTTATGGTGAGTAGGTTTCCCCTCGTGTTGCAAGGTCTCACATGCATTAATTGAAGAGAGAACAAGAAGTGGGAATCAACTCTCTTCAAACATGGTTTTGGTTTGTTGCAGATTACACGGATGATCGAGTAGATTTGGGTGGTGCGTTGATTATGATAAATTGATCATTGTAGTAAGAAGTTTATGCTAGCAACATTTGTTTATAGATTCAAGGCTTGACGACCGAGGGAGGATGGAATTTGCTAACACTTATTTAAATGGTTTTAGGCTGTGGATAAGTGCTATAAGTTATTGTAGATGTTAATTAATCGAGTCTTTTATTCTTTTCTTCATTAAAAGCTCTTCAACCCAATTATGGCACAGCTTTTTGTTGGTTCTACTTAATTTGTTTTATAGATTAAGTGGCAGACAAATACGGACTTTTAATTAATATCATAAGAGTTAACAATAATTAGAGTGATAAAGTTGTCAACTATGGGAGATGTCTCACTTAAAAGATAAATATGGATCAACTCATAATACAATTTATAATAGCCCTATCAAAGAGTATGGATCAATCAGAAAATGATCCATGTGTAAGTCAATTATTTAATTTTAATAGTTTATTTGGATATTGTGTATTTGTGTAGCCTATTTTTTTATAGCCATTTTATTTTATTTTAATGCGTATTTTATTTAAAGTTTTAAAATTTTAATATCAACTGATATAAATATCAATATTAATATAAATAAATAAAAATTAATATAAAATAAATAATTTTTTTACTAATATTTAAAAATGAAATGAAATTGATTGAGAAGTCACCATAACCAAATAGATTATCAAAATGAAATATTATGATTTAAAGTATTTTATTTTCATCATTCATTTTAAATAGAATAAAATTCAAAATATAAGTTGATAGTAATATTTCAAAACTTTAAAATAAAATGCGCATTAAAATAAAATAAAATGGCTATAAAAAATAAAATACTATTTTATTCTTTTAAAAAAAACATTATTCTATTTTAAAATTAATGGTTTTAAAAAAAGTTGATTTGAAAAAAAAAAGATCGATAAATAATTTAGGAATGGTACACTGTTTCTTTGATTGAATTAGTAATTTCTAAATGGCTCTGAAAATACTACAATTCATCAGTGATTCTAAATAGTTTTTTTTTTCTTTTTGAGGAAAAAAAAAACAAACAAGCAACTTAAACATGTTGAAAGCTTACAACAAGATCCACCACACATTATTCATTTAAAGAAGAAAAAAAAAATACAAACAGGGTCTTGAATGAAATCAGATAAATTATTTTAAAATTAAAAAAAAAAAGAAATGGGAACTATAGGCAGCCAATAAATAAGCAAGCAAGCATCCTGGTTGCTCAAGACTCTTGCTCTTGTTTTGAACGAGTATGTATGATAGAGTAGTTATTAAAAACTCTCTTTTATTCAAGTTGCAGGTGTGGGTCAAAATTGAAAATATAAATTAGAATGATAAAAATGAAACAAGAGATTAAGAGAAAACGATGGTGAGATACAACAAGGAGCTTTATTTATTGGATCTAAAATTATAACTAAATATTAATGTATAAAGGCTGTATTCTGCAATTTTTTTTACTTTTTTTTTTAAGTTGGGGCCGGCTTGAGCCCATGTGATGATCTGTCCATGGAGGTGGTGTTGATTGATCTGAAATATTTGGTGTGAGAATTTGATCTACCAATTCATCAATTTTGATAGAACTTTGTATAATATAATTCACTTATGACCGACAGTGATGTAGCTGTTTGATTAATATATTTGATAAACGTAACAAGAATCTGAAATTATTATATATTGGACCACCACAAGCAGTCCATAGCTAGAGTCCAGGGTGGTAAGGATTGACCTTTTTGGTCAACTTCACTGATAAAAAAAATTGAGAGCTTTGGAGCAGAGAACAACAATAAACCATAATTTTGGGTCATATAACAAACCATTTTTTGTACCTTTATATAAAAACAAAGTAAATAAGCATCAATTCCTTATTGAATATACAAATAACATTCAATAATTGTTGTGATGATTCTCACATAAGTTCAATACAAGATCACAAGTGCTACAGCAATATGTGTTATTAAGTTGATAATGTGCCAGATGATTACTCAACCTAATTGCTAAATAAACTAGAGAGTAACATCATTTACTTCTTCCACGTACAATGATATCTGCAATTAGCTTCTAGTTTTAAATGCCAAAATTCATATATCTATTACGATCATGATAATAATACCTTTCAAAGGTTCATAAAGATACGTATCAGATGATTTATTTGTTGCTCTTTGCTTTGATCGTTTTTCAAGAACAATCACCCGATCGAGTTTATGAGATAGCAACTTATAAAACTTTGTTCACCTTTAATATAACAGATAATGGATTAATAATCATCTTATGATCAATTATCTTTCGTATTTGAGAGATACGAAAGCTCTATTTTGTATATAAGTAACTTTTCATTTACTTTTCTCTTCTAGAGAAACTTTCCCATTTGGAAATTAATCAATATAATAATGTTCAGATTGTTTGTAAAAATATAAACTATCATAAATTTAAATGATCTAATAGAAGATTAATCAAAATCAACATTAATCTCATAATGATATAGATGTGTTATCTTAGATCATGTCAGAGATGCAATAAGGAGATATACAACACAATCAATTATATATCTTAAAAAGTAAGCAAGTCCCTATATAGAAATCAGTAAATGTATCGAAATAATAAGTTCGCGCAATTATTTGGAGACGTTTGATAAGTGATTCCCCTGATTTATTTTGATTATGAGTATATCTGAAAACTAGATGTTAAACATCAATCCCAGATGTTTGCAATATTCATCAAATATCTTGTAACTTCAATCAAGTTAATATACCTGAAAAACTAATAATCAATGCAAGTAATATAGAGATGTTTGAAAATAAACAAGCATGTGATCATCTTGTAGATGTATCAATTAAAACCATATGATAATGAAAGGGATCATTTGATGGATGAATATATCCACATATATCCTCTTGAATTCTTTATAAGAATGATGAAGATTTAAAACCTACTTTTATAATAAGATGGGTTTCATACTAGCTTCCTCTGTGAACATGCAGTATATAAGTTCTCATTGAATAAAGAATCTTCTAGTTCTTTAATGGATATCCATGAGAATTTTTAATAATTCTACGTATAATTGTAGATCCTGGATGATCGAGACGGTCATACCAAAGTATAAATATTTTTTATTCCAAAAACTTCTGATTCATAACTGTATAAGTTTCTACACATTTGATAATAGTGTAATAAAATCCAGAAGATAAAGCACACAACTTTTCTGAAATGAGTTTCTGGCCTGGATTATGAGAAGTAACGCACAAATGTTCTATAATATCTTTATTCATATTTTCAATATGATATCCATTTCTCCGTATGTCTTTGAAACTAAGCAGATCCTTCTGGACCTACTTGAATATAATGCATCATCGATACATATTTTAGTATTGTTTGGTAATAATATCCTGACTCTTCCAGAGCCTTCTATCAAATCCAAGGGACCTGATATTGTATTAACATTTGCTTTGAGTAAAGTTAATTTCATAAAATATTTTTGATTCCGTAAAAACAGTATTAGTCGTTGCACTCTCGGCAAGACATATATTTCCATTCTGTAATTTGTATGGACATTACGTGTAATGTCATTTTATATCTCATATGAAATGATAATAATCTCTTCCCCCTTTTTTTTTTGCTTTTTTTTTAATAAGTTTATTTTGTGAACCCTTTTCTCATGTCAATTACAAATATCCACTCTTGGGGTATGTTTTGATAACTCATGAATATAAATATATCCAAATTTACTCTCTAAATATTGCTCATTTAGGTGCAAGTATAATAGGGATAAAATATCCTTTACAATTTCATTATACAAGATATTAGAATCTTAAATCCTTTTATGATACTCACAGCATCATGCTAGATGTATAGATCTTTTTTCTCAAATAAATGATACGTTAGGATCTTGAATCCCTTTATACGACACTCATAACATCCTGTTGGATGTGTATGAAATTGATAATTTCATTATTCGTTAGGATATTAAATCTCTTTTTTGATACTCATAGCATTCTGTTGGATGTGTATGAAATAGATTAAGTATTTTTTTTCAATTTCATTATTCGTTAGGATCTTAAATCCTTTTTAAGATACTCACATCATCCCGTTGAGATGTGTAGATCCTTTTGCTCAAATGAATAACATGTAAACATATTAATTCCAATATATGAGATAACGTTAGATTCTGAACAGGTTTGAAACCCCAGGTTCCAAATAATGAAGTATGACATTCATGTATATAACATTGGATCCAGAACTCTAGGTTCTCATCCGTTTTAAAAACCATGGCAACTTAAATATCATAAATCCAAAAAATTTAAGTTCTGGTTAGTCGGTCTAGCTGATCTCATATACTGTGTATAAATAATACAAATATTTAAATAGCATAATAATTAAACAATTTATTTAGAGACACAGCATAAGTCAGTCCTGAGACAAAACCTAAGCTAGTCCCGATACATAGCCTAAGCTAGTCTCATATATTGCATTAAAATAAATATTGAATATTAAAACAATTTATCTAGAGACACAACATAATCCAGTCCCGAGACACAGCCAAAGCCAATCCCGAGATATAGCATAAGCCAGTCTTGAGAAACTGCCTAAGACAGTCCCGAGACATAGCATGAGCCAATCTCATTTATTGCATAAAAATAAATGAATTCAGGGACATGAGTTCACCCGATATGTGCATAAAAATAAATCCAGAACTATAATATATAGGTTCCATTGACAGTATAAGTCATCTTGTTATACGAAACTATATATATATATCCAGAATTATGAGATGCAAGTAAATCATCTATCAAGAGATCCTTTTTACTTTTACGCAATTGTGTTGGAGATCAGGATCTTCCATTGCGTTTGAAAACAGAGTTAATAAAGCTTGAATTAATCAAAACAGTACTTACAAGTGGAATTAGTTGAAACTGATGGCACGAGTACATCCAAAGCGGTTAAAATAGTTGGAATTAGGTCCGACACGGTTGAAAACGGGTGAAAATTGCATTGAGTTGGGTAAAAAATATATCTAGACTGAGTAGACTTGGTAATATTCCATTATGCTAACGAAATATTCTCTAACGGTAACGGAATACGCTTTAGCTGAAACAGAATATTCCCTAACTGGCGACGTGTCGATGACATGGCATGCAACTGATGTGTCGTTGATATGGCACTGACAAAACGCGGATGTGGGGCTGATTGGACGACGACGTGGTCATCTTCTTCCTTAGAAAAAAACTATAGAAAATCTGGATTTTTTTTTAGTTTTGATCAATCTTTGACTGGAGCTAGAGAGTACGTTAGAATTTCGTTTGAGACGCGGTCAGTGGCGTCGGAATTGTATTTTCAAGAGGAACACAACTATATCCTCCTAAAAGTGATTCAAGCACTTCAAAATTTCTAGACTCTATCCAAAACAAAGCTATAACTGTCAAGAAATTTCTCTAGAATAAAATTACTACTTGTCATGCCTAGTTTATACTCGTGTTTATAACGTGTTGTAAATAAGTAAGTAAATAACAAATAATGATAAACTGAGATAGATATATTAAATAACAAACAAAGAAACAAAGGAGAGAGATGAGAGAGGAAAGAGAATATATTATCTTCTGTATTGATTTCAAGCATGCTCAAAAACCGATTAACCTATTTTACAATTGAAAGCTAGATTATATAAGCAAACTCACCACCTCTCAAGCCTTACAAATATCAAAGCCTTAGTCCTTAAGTTACATGACGCGATAGAAAACACAAAGGACTGACGTCTGTATTCTAAAATATATTGGAATCCACCTGAATTAAAGAGAAAACAAACTCTGAAATTTTATTGAATCAAAAGCTAATGAGTCTTTCGGCTTACAAGTCTATTTAAAGTGATTAAACCCTAACCCGAATCCTTGTTGGACAAGAAACGAAATTACATAGCAAAAGTTACAAAAAATAGTGAAAGTTACCAAAAATAGCGAAATTACGATAATTGCATAATTAAATGATACTAACGACCCTAAACAAATCAGAATTAACGGCATGCGATTCTGAGTTGTCAAAGTCAACTTATGACATAAAAGGAATCTTTCCTAAAATGGCAAAACTTGCAATTACGGGGCCTAAACGATGGAATTTGGCTAAAAAGGGCATGCCTCACCATCGTAGGCCGTGACTTGAAAATATCTTGTCGATTCACTTCAGATGAAGTCACTTAACCTTAAATTTAGGATGATCCCTCAAAGTCATGTAGGAATCTGCTACTTGTTCTACATCAATACAAGTCTTCTCCACGTGTGTCATTAAGTGGGCAAGTGTGGGTTCAAAGATAAGTGGTGAGGATCCACATTATTTATAACAGTTTTTAGATAGAAAACATGTTTGTGTAAAGAAAATGTATATTGTGGAAATGGTGAGAAATGTCACATTTTTTTGGGTGTGTTGCACTGATGTCACTGCTTTAATAAGTTAAGTTTAAAAGACACCTATTGTGGTGAACTACCCAAATTGCTCTTAAATTATCAATTTTTAATTTTCTTTGTACTTCCATCTCCACACTTTGATCACTGAAGACATTAACTCCTCTATCTCTATCTAATAAACATGTTTGTATAGCCTCACTCCGTCGTCATTCGAGTAATTGCATGGGTTTCAGCGGGACTTTCTCTCTCTACTTCACAACTCTGTCACTGTAAAATAAATGAAATAAATGAAATAAATCTGATGTGGAACAACTATTGGGTGTCTTTTTGTCTGTTCATCATAGGTGTCTTTTAAACATAACTTATTAAATCAGTGACTGTGTTGAAATACCACCTCCAAAAAGTGCTATTTATTTTTTGAACCATGCATACAACATATACTTACATGAGTTGTTGTAAATTCTCAAGATTGCAAACAATCTAAAATGGAATGAGACGAGATCATAAACAAATTTCCACTAATAATTTATATTTTCGTAATTGTAACAATGTCATTGAATCCGTCAAAACTTGTAGAAACTTTTAGGGCCTGTTTGGCACACTGAATTGGACTAGGATTCGAAAATTTTAGTCCCAATACGGTGTTTGGTCTCGTTTCAGATATGGGATTACTAATCCCAAAAACAAATTTAGTCCCATGATTATGGGCTTAAATAAACGCACCACCCACCCCACCTTTATTTGTCCTGGAATTATTTCCACCAACCCACACAAACTCATTTGATCACCAGTTTCTGATCATCATTCAACAAACAAACCCTGATATTCAAGACCATCACTGCCGCCACCTAGCACCTCGTCGTTGCCGCCACCAACACCAAAAATTTAAACAAAAATTACAAACAAAAAAAATATACAAAATAAAAAAGCAAAATAAATTGAACCAGACCACTCAATCTTCATAAAACCCATCTTCATCTAACAACATAGAACATATTGTGGAACAAAAACAATAATTATAAAAATAAAAAACAAAGAACAAAGCAGATCTTGCGTTATCGAAGATGGCGCATCCTACTAAACCACCACAAAAATCATTTCCATGGCGGCCTTCATGTGTTTGGTTACCAAGAAAATGAAAGGAAAGAAGAGAGGAGTGAAAACGAAGTAGAGATGAGATGAGATAATGAGATGGAGAGAAACAGAGGAGTGAAAATGAAGTAGAGAACAAAAGAGTGAAGAAATTGAGTGAACAAAGGAGAAAGTAAGTCTGGGGAGAGGAGAGAGGATGAGAGTTAATGGAGGAGAGAAAGAGAGATGAAAGGAGAGAGATAAGAATTAAAATAATGATTTTTCTTTTAAAAAAATTATTATATTTAATCCAATCTTATGTTTCACCCATACAAAACGTGATATTAATTCAGTCTAGTCTCAGGTTTCTCCAAACATAGTATAATATTAATTTAGTTTAATCCAGTCCAATCAAATCTCATCTAATCTCAGTCATATCTTAATCCAATCCAATCAAATCCCATGAAATAGTCCAATCAAATCTCGCGTACCAAACGGGCCGTTATAGTATGAGAATGTTTGTTGATTCCATTTTTGACTAACATAATAAATAATGTCACAATATTTCTTGCTAAGCACACAAACTAGACTCAGTGTGTGTTTGGTATAACATTTGTAAGGATCAAAAGCTCTTTCTTAGGTTAGAAGTTATTTTGAGGTTTTCTTTAGTTATTAGGCAAAACTCAAAACAGTTATTTTAATGTATGAATTGTCTCAATTACCCTTTATAAAAGCCATTTTATGTCTACTTAGAGAAGTCCAAAATTTGGGCTTTTCCAAAAGGTTTTTTTTTTTATGAGTTTTTTAAAACATATGAATTGTCTCAATTACCCTTTATACATATTTTAGATATGGGAAAGTATCATTTTCCCCCATGACCTTTGCCCTATTGCTAAGACAAGGACAGAGTTTGACCATATTGGTCGGTCTCCCCCCTCAAATGGAAAAAATGTATTATAGGCACCTTCTGTTACATTTTTCATCCATTAAATATATTATATTCCCCTTCTGTTACCTTTGCTTTATATAATTACCATTTTACCTTTAAAATGTTCATTAAATAAAAAAATTAAAGAAAATAAAAAAAATATTAAAAAATAGAAAACAAATATATTAAAAAAAACATAATTAAAAAATGATATCCATTGTCCATCTTTGAGATGGATGGTGGAGATATCCCTTTTTATTTTTTTCTTATTTAATTTTAAAAACAAATTTAAAAACAATTAAAAAAAAGATGTATCTCCACCACAATGGAGATATCTTTTTCATTTTATTTTTATATTGAAATTTAAAAATAGAAATTAAAAATAAAAAAGAATTTAATAAACCAGAATACCAAATACACTTTTTATCTCTACCAACATCAACATTGCCAACACCATTCAACCAAACCCATCATCATCACCACCACCACCATTTAGCCAAACCCATAATCATCATCAAAACTACCACCAATAGAAGATCGAAACTCACAGTTAGCGTCGCCGTCGAAACCTACCGCCTATATCGAAACCACCATCATCACCTGAAACAACCATTGTTACCACCAAAACACAGTGAATCACTATCACCCCAACCACCATAACTCAATCAATCGGCCATCCCCAAACCACCAGACCATAACCCAATTAACCACTCATCACCCAACCACCAAAACCCAGAACCTAGTCAATCGCCCGAATCGCCATCACCCAAAAAAACAAATTCAAACATAGAACCAAACCTAGATTTGAACAAATATGTGCAAGAACAGGTTTGAAACACCACCAAACCCATATTCGATTTAGAAACCTAAGAAACAAACCCTAGAAACAAACCGAACCAAACCTGTTCTCAGCCACCCTA
Organism: Dipteronia dyeriana; assembly: GCA_032871835.1. NCBI lineage: Eukaryota > Viridiplantae > Streptophyta > Magnoliopsida > Sapindales > Sapindaceae > Dipteronia > Dipteronia dyeriana. The sequence goes on along the minus strand of CM065302.1, from coordinate 52,720,962 downwards.
TATGGAATCGAACCCAGTTCTAGTTTCGAACCAACATACCAACCCACCCCACACCCAAAAGACCACCACCGAATCCAGCCCTTCCAATCGAACCTAAAAAACACCCACACCCAAATCCAATCAATGACGAAAAGGAAGAAGTAAAGAAAGAGAGAGAAAAGATGAAGATTTTTGTTTAGGCGAATATGAAGAGATGGAAGAAACCCCAAAACTGAGAGTGGCGACAGTGGTTGTTTTGACGGTAGTGACGAGAAGCAGAAGTTCAAGAAGAAGAAAAAGTGGGTTGGTGATAAAGGTGGTGGTGGTTGGGTTTTCTAGGTTAGGTCCATGGATATGTTGTGTATGTGTGGTGAATCAATGAATGATGGTCTGAGTTTAATTTGTGTGATGATGATTTGAGAAGATGATGATCACGATAAGGTGATGAGATGGATTGATAATGATCTGGGTTCAATTTGGGTTTTCTGGGCCGGGTTCATGGATCTGGGTTGAAATTCCCTAGAAAGTGTGTATTTATAACCTATAGAGGGGTGAATAAGTTTTAATTCAATAGATTACCAATTTTACGAATTAATCAATATTAACAATTCTACCATATTCTACTTAAATGCTCAATTAAATGACAACAAACATAAAACAATAGCAACACGGAAAATATACGTGGAAACCCTCCAAATGGGAAAAACCAAGGGCTATTTAAAGCGCCACCCTCGATCCCCAAAATCCACTATTGAGTAAAAGTTTACAACCTAGGTTGACCTCCCGTCTAACCCTCCAGTTACTAACCCTTTCACTCTACCCAACGGGCCATAATAGCGATTCTGGATCACTAGCCTTGTGCACTAACCACTTAGCCACAAGCTAAAATAATAATGAAGAGATAATGGAAACCTAAGTGAATATGCAAGAATATTCAATATGCAAAAATGCTAGGTCAATACATTCATGCTTATCTAGAAATAATAATGGCAATTAAAGCAAATCCTAGATATCAATGTTCTAAATGCAAAGGCAAAAAGAATTAGCTAGAAGGGAAAAATCGTCCTAAATGCTAGCTATCACAAATTAATGCATCTCAACCAACAATCAACACACAAGCATGTCATAAAAGCAATTAAACAACCAAGCAAGCAATTTATATGCAATAAAGACTAAAACCCTAGGTATACATGTCTTAGTAATGAAAACATAGAGATTAGAACATGTAGAGAATACCTAGTCATGAACAAACAAGAAACCCATGCTTGAAAGATGCTTGATGCTTTGGATTTTAAGGATGGTTGAGTAAAAATGCCTTCTTGGAGCTTCTCTCTCTAAAGAACTTTTTCTCACTCTCAAAATTAGGTTTGGAAGCTCATAAAAAATGAGTTGGGGAGAAGATGGTTCATTTATATGAAACCTAAATGAAACTACGTGGTTTTTGGCAAAATGCAACCAAAACGCATCAGGACCGCTAGCTGTACCGCGGTCCAAGCAAGTGTCCAGACCGCGGCACAAAGAGCGGTGTATGGTCTGGACAACGTCGCTCTGTAGGACGCTGTGCATGCAGCGTGCACAGACCGCGGTCTGGACATCATGCATCCTCTGTGAAACTCCGCTCGGGAGACCGCGGCATAGGTAACAAGCACAGACCGCAGTAGACACAGCGTGCATCCTCTGTCAAACACCGTTGTGCAGGCCACGGCGGGGGTACTGCACATAGAGCGGTCTAGACCGCGGTAAAGAAGAAAAAATCCTCTTTCTATGGCACAAACAAACATTCACACTCAAATAAAAAATAAGACACACAAGGCACTCAAAATGGCTAATAAGCATGTAAGCAAGATAATTAAAATAGAATGCATGAGTGTGAGTGTGAGTGTGTGCACTAAATCACTTCAATGAAGTTAAGCAAGTGATTTTACCTTTGATGTTTGAGCTTGGTTACGAACAATAAAGCCCTAAACTACTCTTACAATAATGATCCCAAAATGTGGTTGTCAACAAAATAAACCAATCAAAAACCGAGGAACTTACAATCTCCCCCTTTGGCTATTTCGTGACAAAACCTTTCACTCACAAAGTATCCTCACAACAAATAACAAGAAGTCAACAAACAACCATTCTATGTTACAAGAGATACCTAAAGCTAAATCTTCAAATCTTTCATCTCTTGAAGCATGATCATCCCTACAAAACAAAGAACTACACTTTCCAAGACAAGTGTATGAGAGGGATCAAGAAAAATGGAAACAAGTGCAATTTGCATGAAATAGAAACAAGTAACATGCAATAAACAATGCACAAAGCAAATGCTCCCCCTAAATAGGTCAGCTCCCCCTAAATAGGTCAACTCCCCATTAAAACATGCAAATATCAACTCCCCATAAATCTAACATTACTCCCCATTTTTGTCACAAGATAGGCAAAGGAGTATTCCCCAACCGGGATCCTATAGCAAAGAGAGATATTTACAATGTATATGCATAATCATATACAACAACTTTATGCAGGATAATTAAGAGAGAGAGAAAAAACATGGAAGTTTTATTGATTGAAACATGTGTGAAAGATTACCTTGAATGAAGTACATGCAACATCAACTTCCAAAAGCATGGTATTTGGTAAAGGAAAAATAACACATGAGGTTCCAAGAGAAGTCAAACCAATTTGCACCAGATTGACAATGGAAAACAAGATATAATTCAAAAACATAAGAGCAACCATCAAGCTTTACAAGTTGAACAAGACATGAACGACTATTGCGCCCTCTTAGATTTTTTTGGGCAAGATGCCCGTATGATAGTAGTCTTGTTCAATAGGTAAAGAGAGAGACTATTACTATTGGATTGTGAAATCCTTGAAATGGATACAATATCCTTATTGAATAAAGTCTCAAAGGCACTTGCACACATATTTGCATTCATTTTGTAAGCTTTAAATAAATTCATCATGCATATCACTTTAAGCATGTCAAGATCAAGTTTTCACAAACAATGGAGATAAACTTTGGGTCAATCAAATGTACTTTCCAATCAAGTTTCCTAGTCCAAAAATACATGTTTGAACATAAATGAGACATGCATTTCAAATAAGGCAAAAACACACTTATTAGATAAAAAGACATATAATAATATATGTATCCAAGATACTTAAGCAATTAATTAAAGAGCATAAAATTGAATAATTATTTGATTATTAAGATGCAAGTTCGCTCTCTTTGCTTGAGCTCTCCATATGGGGTCAACCACCAAAACCCATCAATGCATATGACAAATCCCAATAGACCTACTAAGAGATTTATACCTAGTTGAATCTAATGGTTTTGTAAACAAATCCGCTAGTTGATCATTTGTGCCTACATGTTCAAGTGCAATGCATTCGCTCTCAACTAGCTCCCTTATGAAATGATGTCTAATGTCAATATGCTTAGTTCTAGAATGTTGGACAGGATTTTTTGATATATTGATGGCACTCATGTTATCACAATAAAGGGTTAGAGTACCTTGCTCAAAGCCATAATCCACAAGCATTTGTTTCATCCAAAGGAGTTGTGTGCAAGCACTCCCAGCTGCTATATACTCGACCTCGGCTGTGGATAATGAGATGGAATTTTGCTTCTTGCAAAACCAAGACACAAGATTGTTCCCTAGGAAGAAGCAACTGCCCGATGTACTCTTCCTATCATCACAATTACCTGCCCAATCTGCATCACTAAAGCCAACTAAACTAGCATTAGCGTCAAAAGAGTATCATATCCCATAGTTGGATGTCTCATTCACATATCAAATGATTCTTTTCACAGAGGAGAGATGGGATTCCTTGGATTGGCTTGGTACCTAGCACATATACCAACACTAAAAGTTATATCGGGCCTACTAGCAGTCAAGTATAGCAAGCTCCCTATCATGCCACGATATAGACTTTGATCCACACTTTTTCCATTAGCATCCTTGCTAAGTTTCAAAGTGGTACTCATTGGTGTGTCACAATGTTTGGCATTCTCAAGGCCAAACTTCTTCACTAGGTTCTTGGCATACTTAGCTTGGGATATGAAAATCCCATCATGCATTTGCTTGATTTGCAAGCCTAGGAAGTAATTAAGTTCACCAACCATGCTCATTTCAAACTTATGATTCATGACATCAACAAATTGTTGAACTTTCAAGTTGTTGGTGGAACCAAAAACTATGTTATCAACATAAATTTGAGATATGAATAGCTCATCTTTAGTGCACTTGATGAACAAAGTCTTGTCAACACTACCTCTAGAGTAGTCATTGTCAACAAGATAAAGAGTGAAGCGCTCATACCAAGCCCTCGGTGCTTGTTTCAACCCATATAGCATCTTCTTGAGGCGATAAACATGATTGGGGTGGTGAGGATCCACAAACCCCATAGGTTGAATAACAAACACTTCATCTTGCAAAAATCCATTGAGGAAGGCACTCTTAACATCCATTTGATATAATTTAAATTTGTGAACACACGATATGGATAAGAGAAGCCTAATGGACTCTAAACGGGCAACGGGAGCAAAAGTATCCTGAAAGTCGATACCCTCAATTTGAGAGTATCCTTGTGCAACAAGTCTAGCTGTGTTCCGCACAATGTTGCCATCCTCATCTGATTTGTTCCTATAGACCCACTTGGTGCCTATTACATTAATGTTCTTAGGCCTAGGAACTAGAGTCCAAACCTCATTTCTTTCAAATTGGTTTAGCTCTTCTTGAATAGCAAAAACCCAAAACTCATCACTTAAAGCTTAATCTACCTTTTTGGGTTCAATTTGAGAGGTGTAGCAAGTGTAACTAATTTGATATGCTAATTGATGTCTAGTCCTCACACCCTTATTTACATTTCCAAGAATGTCACTCTTGTTGTGGAGATGCCTAACCTAAGGAGCGGGTTCCTTAAAGTCCAAAGTAGGATCTCTATCAAGAGATTGAGTGACCTCTTTTTCAAGCTTTGATTTCTCATCAATCTTTACCAAAGAAGTACCATCAACCACATTAATCTCCTCATCATGGTTACTAATCTTAGGCCTACAATCATCTATAACCACATTAGATGATTCCATAACACTTCGTGTCTTCAAATTAAAAACTCTATAGACCTTACTATTTAGGGCATAGCCAATGAAAATCCCCTCATCACTTTTAGCATCAAACTTGCCAAGTTAATCAGGGCCATTTAGAATGTAGCACTTGCTTCCAAATGAGTAGAAGTAGCTAACATTTGGCTTCCTACCCTTCCACAATTCATAGGAGGTTTGCCTAGTCCCGGGCCAAAGAAAAACCCTATTGCCTATATAATAAGCCGTATTGATAGCTTCAGCCCAAAGATTCCTAGGCACATTATTGCTATGCAACATCACACAAGCCATCTCTGGGAGGACTCTATTCTTCCTCTCTACTACCCCATTTTGTTGAGGAGTTCGAGGAGCCGAGAACTAATGGGAGATTCCAAGACTATCACAAAAAATTTCAAAGCAAACATTTTCAAATTCTTTCCCATGATCACTCTTAATTCTCTTAATGCATTTTATGTGAATCCTTCTCATTTTGAATTTTAGTACAAAGCATTTTAAAAGTTTCAAACGTTTCAGATTTTTCTCTAAGAAAGTAAGTCCAAGTAAATCTAGAAAAATCATCCACAGACACAAAAATGTACCTCTTGCCACCAAGACTTTCGGTTTGCATGGGACCCATAAGGTCCATATGAAGAAGCTCTAATGGCTTCTTAGTGGTAAGATACTTAACCTTCTTATGCACACACTTAGTTTGCTTTCCTTGTTGACAAGGTCCACAAACTCCCTCAATTCTATTTTCAAACTTAAGAAGGCCTCTCACTACTTTCAACCTCTCAAGAACTTTCAAGTCTTTGAAATTCATAAAACCTAACCTTTGATGCCATAATTCAACTTGATCACAACTAGACAAATTGCAAGAGATGCCATTAGAATCAAGACAATAACAATTGTCACTTGAACTTTTGCTTTTTAATAAAACATGTTCATCTTCTCTTAGAATAGAGCAATCAACTTTTCCAAACAAAATCGAAAGCCCTTCATCACATAAATGTGATATGCTAATGAGATTAGCTTGCAAGCCATCTACATAGAGAGCAATAGGCAATGAGGGCAAACCGGGGATGGAAATGTTTCCTTTTCTTAGAACCTTCTTACTTGAACCATCACCAAAGGTGACAAATCCACCATCCTCCATCACAAGAGTCTCAAGAAACTCTTTTTTCTGGTCATATGCCTAGAACATCCACTATTAAGATACCAAGTGTTAGAAGCTTTCGCCTTTAATGCCACTTGTGCCACATGGCAAACATACTCATTAGTTCTAGTCCACCTAGTAGCAACATTGTCATTCCTAGGAGCCTTGGGTTCATTGGCTCTAAAATTCCTAGGTGTATGCATTTTGGCTCTTCTAAGCATATTTTTCTCAATCATGCTTTCAAAACGACACAACTTAATGAATTTAAAACAATTCTGCCTTATGTGACCTTCAACACCACAATAATGACAAATGGGAGTAAAGTAAGAATTCATACCATATTCTTGTGCAAACATGGAAGACTTCCTTCTCCTTTGAGTTATCCTTTGGTGTTGAGTCGAATCTCTTCTTTGAAACATCCTTTACGGTTGAGCCACATTAGCTTCTCTTCTTGGTTGTGGGTGAACACTTCTTTGTTGAATTTGAGAGCTCCTTAGAGGTTGTGGTGTTGCTTGATGAGCTCTAGCTTTTGGTGAATGTGTTTTAGCTTAAGACTTTGTTTGTGCTTGCTTTGATGATTCACCAACCTCATTTGATCTCATTTGTTGGTATAACTCTTGAACCTCTTTGTCCTTTAGACTCTTGACAAAGATGGTCTTCTTCAAAGGAGTGGCATCCTTGCCTTCCATATATCCTAGGCCCGTTTTATCACTAAGACTCTTCCCACATGATAGCATCTTGTCAAGTCTCTCGGTTCCGGATGTCATCTTGGCTACTAACTCTTTCGCTTCCTTAAGCTCAATCTTTAAGTTTTCTTCACTCTTCTTAGTGATCACAAGCTCCAACTTTAAACTCTCTTCTAACTCTTTTACACTCTTTACCTTCTCACTCAAATTGGTAATCTTGAAGGTCAACTCTAAATTCTTCTTTTCAACTCTTGAACCTCCTTCTTCTTTTTCGATTTAGACTTTTCAAAAAACTTCATGAAGTCTACATAGTATATTTCCTCATCAATCTCAAACCTAGAGTTAGAAGAGGTACTCTCATCACTAGAGCCATCTACTTCTTCCTTGTCACTCACAACTTCCTTGCCACTATGAGATTTTGTGAAGGCAATGAAGTTTTCAACTCAATATTCATCATTCGAAGACTTTTCTTCCTTTTCTAAGTCTTCACTATCACTCAAAGTAGCCGCCATTGCCTTCCCTTTTTTCTTTTTCTTCAAATTTGCACATTCTAGAGCAATGTGACCAAAGCCACTGCATTCATAGCATTGAATGCCCTTCTTGGAGTCACTTTCTTAAAACTTTTCAATCTTCTTGAAGGGAGTTTTCCTTTTCACTTCCTTCCCCTTTGACCCAAAACCTTTCCTCTCAAACTTCATGAATTTCTTGAATCTTTTAACCATGAGGGTCATTTCTTCATCTGAGTCCTCATCCTCTTCTTCAACCTTAGTGGTCTTCAAGGCAATGCTCTTTTGCTTCTTCAGAGGTGTGGGTGAGTTATTCTATCTAGACTCATAAGCTAGAAGTCTTCCAATGACTTCACTCGGCTTCATGTTCTTGTACTCACAATTCTCTTCAAGTGCCGTCACTTTTGATTTGAACCTTGACGGAAGTGACCTCATAATCTTTTGCTTGACTATCTTATCTAAATAGGGGTCACCAAGTTGATGGCTTTGGTTGACAATATCCATCAACTTCACTTGGAAGTCATTGAAACATTCATGATCCTCCATTCCAATCATCTCAAACTGCATTTGAAGGACTTGGAGCTTTGAGTCCTTGACTACCTCGGTTCCCTCATGTGCCGTTTGAAGAATGTCCCAAGCCTCTTTTGTAATCCTATTGTTTTGGACCAGCTTGTACTGATTATCGTCCACGGCACAAAGAATGGCATGCATAGCCTTGTTGTTACTAGACTTAGGATTAGGAGCTTCTACACCATCGTCAGTGATCATTGTTGGAGGAGTATGACCGTCTTTAATAGCCATCCAAGCACGGTCATCTATTTTGCAAATATAGGCTTTCATCTTGCTCTTCCAAGTGGCATAATTCACCCCATTGAGCAAAAGGGGTCTTGTGCTTGAGGCTCCTTCATGACTATTTTTGTTCCCACTCATTGTGTTTGAGGGTAATGAATGATATGAAGATGCAAATGTAATGCAACACACAAAATGCAAACAACCAAAATGCACAATGTAAGACACACACAATGCACGGATCACCTAAGTATATCTAGGCACCGGCTCTGATACCAATTTAAATTCCCTAGAAATTATGTATCTATAACCTGGAGAGGGGTGAATAGGTTTTAATTCGATAGATTACCAATTTTACGAATTAATCAATATTAACAATTCTACCCTATTCTACTTAAATGCTCAATTAAATGACAACAAACATAAAACAATAGCAACACGGAAAATATACGTGGAAACCCTCCAAATGGGAAAAACCAAGGGCTATTTAGAGCGCCACCCTCGATCCTCAAAATCTACTATTGAGTAAAAGTTTACAACTTAGGTTGACCTCCCGTCTAACCCTCCAGTTACTAACCCTTTCACTCTACCCAATGGGCCTTAATAGCGATTCTGGATCACTAGTCTTGTGCACTAACCACTTAGCCACAAGCTAAAACAACAATGAAGAGATAATGGCAACCTAAGTGAATATGCAAGAATATTCAATATGCAAAAATGTTAGATCAATACATTCATGCTTATCTAGGATTTATAATGGCAATTAAAGCAAATCCTAGATATCAATGTTCTAAATGCAAAGGCAAGAAGAATTAGCTAGAAGGGAAAAATCGTCCTAAATGCTAGCTATCACAAATTAATGCATCTCAACCAACAATCAACACACAAGCATGTCATAAAAGCAATTAAAAAACCAAGCAAGCAATTAATATGCAATAAAGACTAAAACCCTATGTATACATGTCTTAGTAATGAAAACATAGAGATTAGAACATGTAGAGAATACCTAGTCATGAACAAACAAGAAACTCATGCTTGAAAGATACTTGATGCTTTGGATTTTAAGGATGGTTAAGTAAAAATGCCTTCTTGGAGCTTCTCTCTCTAAAGAACCTTTTCTCACTCTCAAAATTAGGTTTGGAAGCTCACAAAAAACGAGTTGGGGAGAAGATGGTTCATTTATATGAAGCCTAAATGAAACTACGTCGTTTTTGGCAAAACGCAACCAAAACACGTCAGGACCGCTGGCTGTACCGCGGTCCAGGCAAGTGTCCAGACAGCGGTACAGAGAGTGATGTATCGTCTGGACAACGCCGCTCTGTAGGACGCTATGCATACAGCGTGCACAGACCGCAGTCTGGATAGCATGCATCCTCTGTGAAACTCCGCTCGGGAGACCGCGGCATAGGTAACAAGCACAGACTGCGGTAGACACAGCGTGCATCCTCTGTCAAACACCGTTGTGCAGGCCGCAGCTGGGGTACTGCACATAGAGCGGTCTAGACCGCGGTAAAGAGGAAAAAATCCTCTTTCTAAGGCACAAACAAACATTCACACTCAAATAAAAAATAAGACACACAAGGCTCTCAAAATGGCAAATAAGCATGTAAGCAAGATAATAAAAATAGAATGCATGAATGTGAGTGTGTGCACTAAATCTCTTCAATGAAGTTAAGCAAGTGATTTTACCTTTGATGCTTGAGCTTGGTTACGAACAATGAAGCCCTAAACTACCCTTACAATATTCATCCAAAAATGTGGTTGTCAATGAAATAAGCCAATCAAAAACCGAGGAACTTATATGGGTTTAATTTATATGATGATGGTTGGGTTTTATTAGTTTAATTATTTGTTTTGTTTTTTTATTTTTTATTTAATTGTTTGCTTTTACAATATTGCCCCTTTTATTTTAATGGTCAATGTTATTTTGGATGGAAAAGGTAACAGAAAGGGCGTTTTTAACGTTTCTTTGATTTTAGAGGGAAAAACGGCCAAAATGGCCAAACCATGTCCTCATCTTAATAATAGAGCAAACGTCGGGGGGGAGAGGATGGTACTTTCCCTTTAAACATTCCATCATACAATCTTTCATTAAGTATATTATCATCACCCTTTTTATAATTTACACAACCAAAAACTATTTTAAAAAATACATTGTCAACATACTTTTTTGTAATTTACACGATTAAAAGCCTTTTTTATTAGAAACTCTACTACAATAGATCTACTCTAGAAACTATACTTGAAAAGCCATACCGAACACACTGTCAGTCGTGGCAATCATTGTCAGCTTTTTTGTTTATGTTATTATAATGGAGAAAATCTTCAGTGCACTGGGTGCACTGTTGAGTGATGCACCCGGCCACCGGAGAACAGACATGTGGAACAAAAATCGGTAAGAAATAAGTGTCACATCTATACCACATATGATTTTTGTTCCACATGTTTGTTGCTTATGGCCGGGTGCACCACTCAGCAGTACACCCAGTGCACTGAAGATTTTCTCTATTATAATGACTAAAAAGCAATAAAGAATTCCAACAAACAAAGATTTAATGCTTTGACTAGACTAGAGAGATGATTTTATGTTGAATTATAACTCAGATCTCCTCACAAACCCATCTTCAACTATGTATTCAGGTACTGATTTTCTTCTCAAACCCGTTTTGGTACGTGGGTTTTTTGGTTCATTGCACTTAGTTTTGTTACTTGCGTTGTTTGTTTCATGGGTTTGCAATAAACTAAAAGTGGATGTTAATCGTTGTGAAGAGTCAAAGTAGAGATTTTATGGTATAAGTTTACTCTTTTTTGTTGTTCAGGTGTTCTTGTGTTTAATTTAGTTTTGTTTTTGTTGAGTTACTTCTTCTTCTTTTGAAAAGGTTAATATATTGAAAGAAAAAACCGAGAACAACAGGGCCCAAGACAAAGCCACACACCAGAGAAACAATTACAATTCTGTAAGCACCCGGCAACCAAGAAACAAACCAAAGAAAAGCAACAAAAACAACACCAGACACAGGGCACAATACAAAGACACCCAACACAAAACAGAAAGACAAAACAGACCGACAGAGGAAACACAATCAGCAATCGCCCTATTCTACAAAATCACCACACGAACTAGACTCCATACCTGCCAAGCTATCCGTAAAGGAGTTAAACGCTCTCAATTCGAAAACGACCTTCATAGGACCAAAAAAACACATATTGATGTGAATATCATAGATTGTGTTAACTTGAGCAACATTGCCGAAATCGCCTTCATTCACCCATGAGACGGCGTTCTTCGAGTCACTAACCACGAGGTTATCCCGACCTCTAATATTCTGGTTCGATAAGCACAACTGAACCGCTGTTTGAATAGCCCATAATTCTGCTAAGTTAGAGTCAACTATCCCCACACAAAAAAAAGACACATAATTTTCCCTTTAGAATCCCTAAGAACTCCTCCAATCCCAACAGGCCCTAGCTTTCCTTTGGAAGAGCCATCCACATTAAATTTGAGAGAGTCCGCAGATGAGGGAATCCAATCCTCAATTTTGGGTAGTTTTCTTCTCTCTTTCTTCTTCAACACACAGCTCTGTAAAATTAAGTAACAGAGATTGCAAGGTTTCATGAGTCCTCTGTCCAAGATTTTTGAACCACTATACTATCCTAAATTTTAACAAATCAATTTCCTGCTCTATACACAGATTCTTGCCATCAAAAATCAGCTGGTTTCTTGATTCCCAAATGGTCTATGTAATAGCAAAAAACATAGAACACCGTATCCTCTCAAATTTATAGGCAGGGCAAAGACCTATCCAACCATCCATCCAACTTCTAATAGTGACAGTAAAACAATCTATATCATCCCACCAAGCCATGCAAGCAAGCCAAAGAGATTTTGACCATGAACAATGAAGGAACAGGTGATCGATGGTCTCATTGTGCACACTGCAGAAGGGACATTCCATACCCGAACTGATATTCATCCCCTACCTGTACATAATTTCTTTCACCAACACTCTTCCTCTCCACAATTGCCACATGAAGACCTCCATTTTGGGAGGGCATAACCCTTTCCAAAAGAAAGCAGGAACCGCTGACACAACCACATGATCTTTCTTTAAAGCTCTTCTAAAAGAACCAACCGAAAACTGCCCTTTCGAATCAAAAGTCCACACAATGGCATCTGAAACAATATTACGAATGGGATAGCAATATAAAAAGGTGAGAAAGAGTTTCCATTGATCATGTTCCCATCTAAAAGGAGGTCTTCTAGTCGTTATAAGCCAAACCCATTTCTGATTCAAAACTGACCAGCCACCAAAATCTTGAATCACCCCACTTTTGTTAACAGCTAAAGCATAGCACCTAGAAAAAGCTTCTTTCAAGGGTATGCCCTACACTTTGATATCTGACCAGAATAAAGCTCTATCTCCTTTACCAATGACCATTATAAAGCCATCCTTAATAATCTTAGCTGACTGAGAATTTACTTTAAATAAGCTCTCCAATGACTTAACAAAAAAAAGGCAGGTTTAGAGACTCGCCAATTCCAAAATAGAGCTTCCATTTTAATCTTATACTTAGAGCATATGATTCGCCTCCATAACGAATTCTCTTCTCTACTAAATCTTCATATCCATTTAGCTAACAACGCTTTGTTTTTATCGATAATTCTCCCAATTCCAAGCCCTCCATTACTTTTTCTTTTACACACCTCAACCCAGTTAACCGCATGAATTTTTCTTTTGAGAATTCTGTCACCCCACAAGAAACTCCTTTGAAGCTTTTCGATTCTTTGAGCCACACTAACCGGCATTTTAAACACAGAAAGGAAGTAGTTAGGAATGCTAGAAATCATAGCTTTAATCAAAACTAATCTCCCTCATTTTGATAAAAAAAATTCCTCTTCTAAGGAGCCAACTATTTTTCAATTTTATTAATAACGAGATCCCAAAAATTCTTAGATCCCGGCTTTCCCCCTAGTAGAAAACCAAGATAGGAAATAGAAAGGGTGGCCTTTTTGCATTTGAAGATTGAAGCCCAATAAGTCGATTCTATCGCCCTGCCGATTCCCACTCTCACAACACAAGATTTATGAAAGTTAATCTTTAGATCTGATCCCATCTCAAAATAATGGAGAACTCTCTTCACATTGTGAAGATATTCCTCTCTAGGTTTGATGAATAAAATTGTATCATCTGTAAATTGGAGATGGGACATGTGAAAGATCTCCTGCTTTAGTGTCGTGATTCTTCTTGAAAAAAATGATGATTGTCTTTTTCCCCACTCTTGTCTTTGGCACTTTCTGCCAACTTGTCAGTGTTATTGCCTTTCCAGCTATCATCACCTCTGTCCATCACATCTAAGAGAAACTCTTTGTTGAAAATGGATCTTTTGACTTCTCCTTTCATCCATGGATTTGAATCGTCTACCACAACCATAAATCTCTCTTCTGAAACCGATTCAAATTTCAAATCCAGTGTCTCTACCAACCATGAGAGATTGACTAGTAAAATCTCCTTCTCAATTGAAATCTGAAATGACCATGACGTATCAACTATATTCACTTTGTTAGGACATATGCGATCTCCAGGTAATGCTATCAACACTTTTCCCCTATCCAGACTTCTTTTGAGAAGAATATCATCTTCCATAAGAAGAAAATCACCCAACAGGTTCCCCAATCTTTTGAAGAAGGATGCATTTCAAAGATACAGAGGAACTCCCGAGAAATAAATCCAAATAGACCTAGATTGTGTTTTTGTTGATTTGGACCAGTATTCCATTGAAACAAAAGTGTCATCCCAGACGACTCTATTCTGCATGAACCTTTCACACTCTTGTTCTGATTCAAAACTCCATAAGATATTTTTTCCACCCAAATATTTTGAGGAAAAATTGATCCCTCTACCAATTAGTCTTTAGTTTACTCTAGAGAACCCGAGAATTCTTCTAGTACCCCAATGGCACATCTGTCTAGCCATATGCTATCTACATCCTTCCAGTCTAACACTAAATTCATAAGTTTTTCCTGTATTTCTTGCTCTATCTCTCTATCGGCTGTCTTTTTGTGGTCTCCTTGAACCACCTCTGTAAAAGATTGACCTCCCCTTTTCTGTCGATACAGCCCTTCTTCCCTCTTATATTGCCCTCTTTTTGAGACCTCTTCTGATTCTCTTCTTCCATTAAATCTAAACATATCCATTCTCATGTTATTCTATCCATAATGAGCTAGTTTAATACTAATGGGCCAGCTATAAACGTGCATACCATCTGTTTTAGCTGCCACTTTTCTTACTTCTTCTAGTGATTCAAACCTAATAAACGCAAACCCACTTTTCCTCGACGAGTTTGCATGTGAGAGATATACATCTCTTACCTTACCAAAAGTTTTGAACAGCCCCTATAAACATAATTGATCTACCTCTGGACTCAAGTTGTCACAAAAATGGAGAAAAGATTCTCCCTAAAATCTGTCCTCCTTTCATGACCCAAGGAGGCAGAGCTTCTCACTCTAGCTTTCATGATAATTAACACGTAGAGATTTTTGTTAAGTTACTTCTATTGGTATAGAAATGGTTGGTCTGATGAGAAAACTGTGACACTTTTGGACTTAGTTCTTAGGACACTTGGTTGGGGTACAATTTGTATTTACTTGTCTACCCAATTCTTCAATTCAAGTTAACAAAGGTTCCCATTTCTATTGAGATTTTGGTGGGGTTTTTATCAGTCTATTTCTTGTTATTGACATTGTTCTTTACAAAAAGCACGAGTCTTTACCAATTCAGTATTTTGTATCTGATATTGCCTCTGTTATCACGGGTTTGTTCTTCTGTTACATGGGGTATTTATGGGAAAATGAGGGTGAAGATACCCATATTTGAGAACCCCTTTTAAATGGTGCGAGTAAGTCCAAAGGGTTGATAATGTGACCCCTTATTCATCTGCTGGTCCATTTAGTCTTCTTACTTCTCTTGGATGGGTTTTCTATTTGCTATTTGTATACACATTGGCCTCCTATGTTGGCCCGTATCTCATTGACACTTTTGTTAAATACCTCAGTGGGAATCGGGAGTTCGATAATGAGGGGTATTCTCTTGTTTCTACCATTTTTGTTGCAAAGCTTGTGGAGTGCCTTTCCCTGAGGCACTGGCACTTCAAGTTACAGCAGGTTGGGATAAGGATTCGAGCAGTACTTGTTGCAATGTTCTACAACAATGGTTTAACCTTTCATGTCAAGCTAAGCAATGCCAAACTTGTGGGGAAATCATTAATTTCATGCCTGTTGATGCTAAGAGGCTTGGTGACTTCAGTTGGCACATGTTGTTGTTTTTAATACTTAAAAATAATTTGGTTAGAATCTGCTAAAAAAAACAAACATAAACAAAGGTTAGAGAATCGAGGCCCGTGTTTTACACAGTGTCCTTAAGACAATTTCACCATATATAACACCGTATGTATACAGCGACTGTCTCACAGGATACAACGAAAACCAAAAACAGAGAAAGAATGAATTATTATCTCTAAATTTCGTGAACGCAAGTAATTAATTCCTAGAATTGTAGACTAGGGTTTCTTATGTAAACGAAGTCAAAGATATTGAATTGGAAATTTCTTAATGACTACGTTTTTAAAGGAAAGTTAATCAACGGCATTCGTGTAAGCAGGTCGTGCAATCGAAGGTTCGAGGTCCTTGATTTGCACCCCCTCTGCGCGCGAGAGAGAGAGTCTCTATACCACACATGTTGACAAGCTACTATCACACACATACTTATATACTACATATAAGTTTTTTACCCAACCAACGTGGGATGCTCTTTTTCCCTTACACAATGGCTTCACTTTGAGACTCAATTTCTTATTCACCCATTAATCGATTTATGAGTTTGAGTATACCACTTCGAAGCTCTAACGAAGGAGAATTCAAATATACATTGATCTTTCATTTTCATGAAACCGATCATACTCAAATATCGCTCTCAACCTGTAAATTTGTCACAAATTTTCCAACACATGCATGATCCATGGATTTTTCTTGTGCAAATTGCTTTGGCCTTGATAATCTTCTATAAAAGTCTTATGCTAGCATCAATTACAACTCTTTTGGCAACCGTAATTGTTATATTGGGGAATTTTCCTTTGGGAAGATTGGAAGAGAAGTTTCAAGATAAGTTAATGAAATCAAAAGATAAAATAATGAAGGCAACTTCTGAGATATTAAGGTACATGAGAATCCTCAAGCTTCAGGTATGTGAAATGAAATTTTTATCTAAGATTATTGAGTTCAGAAAGACTGAGACTAGATGGTTGAAAATTATACGCTTATACTTCATCCATTACAAGTTTTGTCTTTTGGGGTGCACCTACATCTATGTTCATGGTCACTTTTGGTGCTTGTATGCTTTTGGGAATTCCACATGTGGAAATATATTGTCTGCACTTGGAACATTTGTAATCCTTCAAGAGCCAGTCTATGAAATTCCTGACACAATTTTAAATTCGTCAGAAGTTCTTGCCATTCAAAGGGCCTAACTGATCTCCTCTAACCAGCTATTAGCAGATCGAAATATCACCATCATCAGTGATTCCAAAGCAGCTGTGTCATGGGTCAATGGTGAAGGCTTCAGGTTCTTAAATCTTGTGAATGTGGTCTATCACATCAAGCAAATCCTTCTCATGAAGAATTCTTTATCCATCAAATTTATGCCAAGGAGTTCGAATTCATTAGCAGACAGCTTAGCAAAAGCAGGTTCTAGAACACAAAGGAAGAGACTGGAATTGGTTATTTCTGTTAGCAATTCCAAACCATAAACATCCATAAAATATCAAACCATAATCATAAGAGAAACATAGAAATTCTTAGATGAATATATTGAAACATACGCAGCAAAACATATATTAAAATACATGAGTGAAAACCAACTAACCATAGCTGTCAAAACTAATTACATCAACCCATACCTTCTGATGTGAAAAAAAAAACATCAAAACAGAAAAACCACACCTAACACCACAAACATTGGTGGCTGAACCAAGCTAGCTAAAACTAATACAACTAAAGCCATTGGAATCTCACTAAATACATTGTAAACTAACTAAACAATAGCCATGACATAACAAATAAACCATAAACCGAAAATGAACAAACCAGCAACAGATTTGGAGTCTCTTAGAAAACTTTTAAACTTCTCTTAGAAAACTTTTAAACTTAACACTCCTCCTTAAAAATTTTCTTGGAGACTCCAAGCTTTGCCCTTAAGACATTAAACTGACCATAGCCAAGTGCTTTAGTGAGAATGTCAGCCACTTGTTCCTCAGTTCTGCAATGAACCAATTTCACTTCTCCATCTCTTTCAGCCTCTCAAATTTTATGGAACTTCACATTGATATGCTTGGTTCTTCCATGTTGAACGGGATTTTTTGCCATTGAAATAGCTAAAATATTATCACACCATAATACAGTAGGCTTAGCTTGAATAAAGTTTAAATCAGTAAGGACCTTTCGGATCCAAATTGCTTGGTTAGTTGTTGCTGTTGTAGCTACATATTCTGCCTCTGATGTTGACTGTGCTACAACTTCTTGCTTCTTGGAATTCTAGGAGAATGCTCCACTTCCAAGAGAAAAATGTACCCAGTCGTGCATTTTGAATCATCAAAAGACATTGCCCAATCACTGTCCACATATCCGATCAATTCTCCATCAGATTTTTCATAACAAATGCCTAAGTCTAAAGTCCCTTTCAAGTATCTCAAGATCCTCTTCCTAACTCCAAAGTGAGTAAGGCTGGGAGAGTGCATAAATCTTGAAAGAATACCAGAAGGATACATCAAGTCAGGTCTAGTTACTGTCAAATACAATAGACTGCCAACTAGACTTTTGTAATTTGATTCGTCAACCTTTGCATCACCATCTGACTTGGTGAGTTTTTCGTTGATTACAAGAGGTGTTGAAACAAGCTTGCAGCTTTCTGTCTTGAACTTCCTCAAAACATCCATAGCATAATTCCTTTGTGTCAGAAAAATTCCATCATTGAGTTGATGCACTTCCATTCCAAGAAAGTAATTCATCACACCCAGATCTGTCATCTCAAATTCCTTTAGCATACTTACTTTAAACTTGACAATACCATCATCATTATTACCAGTAACTAGTAAGTCATCAACATACAAGGAGACAATGATATTGATGTCATTCCTATCAGTTTTAACATACAACGTAGCTTCATTTTGACTCCTTTTGAAACCATTTTACAGAAAATAAGAATCAAATTTGCTATACCAGGCCTTTGGGGCCTGCTTAAAACCATATAGGGCTTTGTAAAGCCTATAAACATCACTTTCATGCCTAGAAATCACATACCCTGGTGGCTGCTCCATATAAATTTCTTCTTGTAGACTTCCATTGAGGAATGCTGACTTGACATCAAGATGATACAATCTCCATTCATATTGAGCAGACAAGGCAGCAAGGAACCTGATTGTTTCATGTCTTGCCACAGGAGCAAAAGTGTCTACAAAATCAACTCTTGCTACTTGTGAATACCCTTTTTACCTCTAGCCTAGCTTTGTACTTGTTTATAGAACCATTTGGATTCAATTTTGTTCTATAAACCCATTTAACACCTATAATCTTTCTGTTACTTGGTCTAGGAACCAGCTGCCAAGTTTCATTTTTTACAATCATTTTCAACTCCTCTTGCATTGCAATCCTCCATTCTTCCATCTTTGAAGTCCTCATAGCTGGAAGGTTCATTCACCATAACATTACATCTCTCATAAATTTTTGCTAAGGATTTTGTCTTCAAAATAGGAGAATCAAACTCAGCTGTCAGATCATCATCAACTTCTACATCATCATGTGAATTCAGGTCATTTGTTCAGCTTGTATAGGCTTCATCTCAAGCTGAATCTCTCTAATATCTCACTGCACTTGCTTTTTTTCCCAATTCTAGTGAGCTCCTTCATCAAACTGCATATCTCTACTTACCAAAAATTTCTTGGTTTGAACATTATACAACCTATAACCTTTTGAACTCACTGTATAACCAATGAAAATTTCCAATTGAGCATTTTTATCAAGTTTTGTCCTCTTCACATCAGCTACATGAGTGTAGCAAATTGAACCAAAGACTTTGATATGCTTCACTGAGGGTTTTATACTAGTCCAAGCCTCCATTGGTGTCATACCTGAACAGCTTTGGTGGTAAGCCTATTCAAGATATACACTGATGTATGGACAGCTTCTGCCCAGAAGGACTTGGAAAATGTCTTCTCTACAATTAAGCTTCTAGCCATCTCCATTACTGTTCTATTCTTTCTCTCTGAGACTCCATTTTGTTGTAGAGTATAAGGAACAGTGAGTTGATGCTTGATTCCCATGTCTTCACAAAAAAACTTTAAATCTATTGGAGGTATACTCCCTGGCATTGTCTGATCTGAGATCCTTAAGCTTGCATCCACTTTCCATTTCAACCAAACTTTTGAACTTCGTAAATACATCAAAAGTCTGAGCTTTGTTGGCCAAGAAATACACTCATGTCATTCTTGTAAAGTCATCAATAAACAATAAAAAGTACAGACTTTGATTTAATGAGTGTATGCTCATTGGACCACATAAATCAGTATGGACCAATTCTAGTTTATTTTTAGCTCTAGTTACATTTGTTACTGGAAATGGCCTTCTATGCATTTTTCCATACTGACATGCATCACAAACATCTTCAATTCTACTAATTTCATGTAGACCTTACACCATGTTATGTGTTTGTACATAAACCAGTGCATTTACATTGAAGTGGCCTAACCTTTTGTGCCATATAATTGAATTATCATGCTTAGATTATAAGGCAGCATGCTTGACTTGTCTAAAATTGACTGGGAAGCTATTACCTAGCATTTTAATCCTAGCCACTTCTACATCATGACAATCAACAATAACACAACAATCATCTTTGAATGACAATGAGTATCCTCTCTTCAATAACTGAGCCACACTTAATAAGTTTTGATCTAAATCAGGTATGAATAGCACATCATGAATAATTTTAGTACCTGAATTTGTAGGAATTAGAACAAATCCTCTTCCTGCAGCCTGTACCACATTACCATTGCCTAGCTTGACTCTTGTTCTGTCAGTTCTGTCAAGAGAGGAAAATAATCTTTCATCCTTGGCCATATGACTTGTGCACTCACTGTCTACATACTACACTTCATTTGAGGCAACATTGCAAACCTGAGTCACCATGAACAGATGATCATCTGGGGTTTGTTCATCAGTGAAATTTTCTTATTGTGCAGGCTATTTTGTTTGCTGATTTGACTTGGCTCTGCAATAGCTCTCTTTGTGTCCCCATTTCTTACAATAATTGCACTGAATTTTTGGCTTCCCTTTGTACCAACAATCTTTTGCAAGATGATTGGTTCTTTTACATGTAGAACAAAATGAAAACTTGTTCCTTGCACCAGCTTCTGCGGAGCTACTGTCAAGCTTTGCTTTTCCTTTTATATCACCATTTCTTATACCAGAACCTTGTTTTTTTTTGTCTTTTTTGAATGGTTGATTCCCTTTGTGTCTAGCTTGGAAAGCACCCTCCATTTCATCACCATTTTTTATAGCAAGCCTCTGCTATTGGGCTTGCAATTTGCTATCCATATCAGAAACTGTCAAAGCTTTGAGATCACAAGACTCTTCAATAGCAGATACTTTTGCTTCAAATTTATCTGGTAAACTTATCAGCATCTTTTCCATAACTTTGTGGTCTTCAATAGTGTCACCATAGGGCCTTATTTGATTCGCCAACTCTGACAGCTTTGATGAATAATCCTTGACAGTTTCTCCTTCTTTCAATCTTAACATTTCAAACTCTCTTTTGAGAGTCAACAGCTTGACTGATCTCACCCTTTCACTGCCTTCTAACCTCTCTTTTAACTCATCCCATATCAACTTTGCAGTGTCAATATGCATAATGCTTGTGAAGACTGAATCTGACAAGGCTGAATACAGACATGTAACAGCTTTGTCTGTTGGATATGGCTTGAATTTCCAATGGCTACCAAACGGGATTCAACCAATGTGGAGACTTCCTAGAGACGTGGGATACATTTGGAAGTAGGAGATTGAGTTTGAGGGAGGGTTGAAGACCGAAGAACTGAAGAAAATGATTTCTAGCAAGTACCGCGGTATGGAAAAGTGCCTAGACCGCGGCACAGAGAGCGGTCAAACACCTATGAGATTACACGGTGTGGACCGCGGTGGAGGCAAGTACACCAATCGCGGTATTCAGAGCGGTGGACAACAGTGATGCATGCGGTGTAGGGCGTGGGTGGCCAACCACGACTCGAACCACATCAATGGTGGATTTTGTCCAAATAGGAATGTTGCACGAAATAGGAAATGTGTTTTCTTCTGGAAGTTCTTGTGCTAATCAGATTATGAAAGTTCTGTACTTAAAAGAAAAGGATTTCTTTTAAACAAGAAGATTTGTCATAAATAGAAAATAGTATTTATGTGGAACAAGTAATTCTTGTACGTTTAGGAGTAGGATTTCCTTTTATGTTAAACTCCATATAATTCATATAAATAGACCATAATAGTTATGCTATTCTGTGGTGGAGCAAATTAGCAAATATAGAGAGATCTTAAGAGAGCATTGGGTGTAATTGGGTTTGGTGTATTTTAAAGAGAGAATCTTGAGAGTGTGGTTGTAACAATTTATCACATAGTGGATTATTTCTCTTGTCATCCTAACGGCCGTGGTTTTTTTCCCGATTTAGGTTTCCACATATATTCTTGTGTTACGTGTTTGGATTTATATTCTCTTCATCTTAATTCTTTTACTTTACTATTGTTTGTTTGAGTTATATCTAGTAACGCTTCTACATAAATCCGCTAACATTGTCCCTCTTCATCTTTTCTTCTTCATGTTGTTTCATTTGAGCTATTGTTGGGTTAGCTCTTAGAGAAAGAACTTGCTTGTCTTCATTAACATAATCCCATAAACCAAATGCTTTCATATGGGACTTCATTTTGACAGTCCATAAATGATAATTTTCCCCAGAAAACTAAGGCACGTGAAGATTAGCATTGCTTGATGTAGCCATGCTTTCACTCATATATGTTTTTCTCTCACTCTCAAGTGTTTATACCTCACTGAATTCTAAAAGGAATAGAAAATAAACCTCACATACCCTTAAAGAAGAAAGCTCTGATACCACTGTTGGCAATTCCAAACCATAAACATTCATAAAACATCAAACCATAATCATAAGAGAAACATAGAAATTCTTAGATGAATATATTGAAACATACGCAGCAAAACATATATAAAAATACATAAGTGAAAACCAACTAAGCATAGCTGTCAAAACTAATTACATCAACCCATACCTTCTTATATGAAAAAAAACAGAAAAACAGAAAAACCACACTTTACACCACAAACATTGGTGGCTGAACCAAGCTAGCTAAAACTAATACAACTAAAGCCATTGGAAGCTAACTAAATACATTGTAAACTAACTAAACAATAGCCATGACATAACAAATAAACCATAATCATAAGAGAAACATAGAAATTCTTAAATGAATATATTGAAACATACGCAGCAAAACATATATAAAAATACATAAGTGAAAACCAACTAAGCATAGCTGTCAAAACTAATTACATCAACCCATACCTTCTTATATGAAAAAAAAACAGAAAAACAGAAAAACCACACTTTACACCACAAACATTGGTGGCCGAACCAAGCTAGCTAAAACTAATACAACTAAAGCCATTGGAAGCTAACTAAATACATTGTAAACTAACTAAACAATAGCCATGACATAACAAATAAACCATAATCATAAGAGAAACATAGAAATTCTTAGATGAATATATTGAAACATACGCAGCAAAACATATATAAAAATACATAAGTGAAAACCAACTAAGCATAGCTGTCAAAACTAATTACATCAACCCATACCTTCTTATATGAAAAAAAAAACAGAAAAACAGAAAAACCACACTTTACACCACAAACATTGGTGGCTGAACCAAGCTAGCTAAAACTAATACAACTAAAGCCATTGGAAGCTAACTAAATACATTGTAAACTAACTAAACAATAGCCATGACATAACAAATAAACCATAATCATAAGAGAAACATAGAAATTCTTAAATGAATATATTGAAACATACGCAGCAAAACATATATAAAAATACATAAGTGAAAACCAACTAAGCATAGCTGTCAAAACTAATTACATCAACCCATACCTTTTTATATGAAAAAAAAACAGAAAAACAGAAAAACCACACTTTACACCACAAACATTGGTGGCTGAACCAAGCTAGCTAAAACTAATACAACTAAAGCCATTGGAAGCTAACTAAATACATTGTAAACTAACTAAACAATAGCCATGACATAACAAATAAACCATAATCATAAGAGAAACATAGAAATTCTTAGATGAATATATTGAAACATACGCAGCAAAACATATATAAAAATACATAAGTGAAAACCAACTAAGCATAGCTGTCAAAACTAATTACATCAACCCATACCTTCTTATATGAAAAAAAAAACAGAAAAACAGAAAAACCACACTTTACACCACAAACATTGGTGGCTGAACCAAGCTAGCTAAAACTAATACAACTAAAGCCATTGGAAGCTAACTAAATACATTGTAAACTAACTAAACAATAGCCATGACATAACAAATAAACCATAATCATAAGAGAAACATAGAAATTCTTAAATGAATATATTGAAACATACGCAGCAAAACATATATAAAAATACATAAGTGAAAACCAACTAAGCATAGCTGTCAAAACTAATTACATCAACCCATACCTTCTTATATGAAAAAAAAAACAGAAAAACAGAAAAACCACACTTTACACCACAAACATTGGTGGCCGAACCAAGCTAGCTAAAACTAATACAACTAAAGCCATTGGAAGCTAACTAAATACATTGTAAACTAACTAAACAATAGCCATGACATAACAAATAAACCATAATCATAAGAGAAACATAGAAATTCTTAGATGAATATATTGAAACATACGCAGCAAAACATATATAAAAATACATAAGTGAAAACCAACTAAGCATAGCTGTCAAAACTAATTACATCAACCCATACCTTCTTATATGAAAAAAAAAACAGAAAAACAGAAAAACCACACTTTACACCACAAACATTGGTGGCTGAACCAAGCTAGCTAAAACTAATACAACTAAAGCCATTGGAAGCTAACTAAATACATTGTAAACTAACTAAACAATAGCCATGACATAACAAATAAACCATAATCATAAGAGAAACATAGAAATTCTTAAATGAATATATTGAAACATACGCAGCAAAACATATATAAAAATACATAAGTGAAAACCAACTAAGCATAGCTGTCAAAACTAATTACATCAACCCATACCATTTTATATGAAAAAAAAATAGAAAAACAGAAAAACCACACTTTACACCACAAACATTGGTGGCTGAACCAAGCTAGCTAAAACTAATACAACTAAAGCCATTGGAAGCTAACTAAATACATTGTAAACTAACTAAACAATAGCCATGACATAACAAATAAACCATAATCATAAGAGAAACATAGAAATTCTTAGATGAATATATTGAAACATACGCAGCAAAACATATATAAAAATACATAAGTGAAAACCAACTAAGCATAGCTGTCAAAACTAATTACATCAACCCATACCTTCTTATATGAAAAAAAAACAGAAAAACAGAAAAACCACACTTTACACCACAAACATTGGTGGCTGAACCAAGCTAGCTAAAACTAATACAACTAAAGCCATTGGAAGCTAACTAAATACATTGTAAACTAACTAAACAATAGCCATGACATAACAAATAAACCATAATCATAAGAGAAACATAGAAATTCTTAAATGAATATATTGAAACATACGCAGCAAAACATATATAAAAATACATAAGTGAAAACCAACTAAGCATAGCTGTCAAAACTAATTACATCAACCCATACCTTCTTATATGAAAAAAAAAACAAAAAAACAGAAAAACCACACTTTACACCACAAACATTGGTGGCCGAACCAAGTTAGCTAAAACTAATACAACTAAAGCCATTGGAAGCTAACTAAATACATTGTAAACTAACTAAACAATAGCCATGACATAACAAATAAACCATAATCATAAGAGAAACATAGAAATTCTTAGATGAATATATTGAAACATACGCAGCAAAACATATATAAAAATACATAAGTGAAAACCAACTAAGCATAGCTGTCAAAACTAATTACATCAACCCATACCTTCTTATATGAAAAAAAAAAACAGAAAAACAGAAAAACCACACTTTACACCACAAACATTGGTGGCTGAACCAAGCTAGCTAAAACTAATACAACTAAAGCCATTGGAAGCTAACTAAATACATTGTAAACTAACTAAACAATAGCCATGACATAACAAATAAACCATAATCATAAGAGAAACATAGAAATTCTTAAATGAATATATGGAAACATACGCAGCAAAACATATATAAAAATACATAAGTGAAAACCAACTAAGCATAGCTGTCAAAACTAATTACATCAACCCATACCTTTTTATATGAAAAAAAAACAGAAAAACAGAAAAACCACACTTTACACCACAAACATTGGTGGCTGAACCAAGCTAGCTAAAACTAATACAACTAAAGCCATTGGAAGCTAACTAAATACATTGTAAACTAACTAAACAATAGCCATGACATAACAAATAAACCATAATCATAAGAGAAACATAGAAATTCTTAGATGAATATATTGAAACATACGCAGCAAAACATATATAAAAATACATAAGTGAAAACCAACTAAGCATAGCTGTCAAAACTAATTACATCAACCCATACCTTCTTATATGAAAAAAAAAACAGAAAAACAGAAAAACCACACTTTACACCACAAACATTGGTGGCTGAACCAAGCTAGCTAAAACTAATACAACTAAAGCCATTGGAAGCTAACTAAATACATTGTAAACTAACTAAACAATAGCCATGACATAACAAATAAACCATAATCATAAGAGAAACATAGAAATTCTTAAATGAATATATTGAAACATACGCAGCAAAACATATATAAAAATACATAAGTGAAAACCAACTAAGCATAGCTGTCAAAACTAATTACATCAACCCATACCTTCTTATATGAAAAAAAAACAAAAAAACAGAAAAACCACACTTTACACCACAAACATTGGTGGCCGAACCAAGTTAGCTAAAACTAATACAACTAAAGCCATTGGAAGCTAACTAAATACATTGTAAACTAACTAAACAATAGCCATGACATAACAAATAAACCATAATCATAAGAGAAACATAGAAATTCTTAGATGAATATATTGAAACATACGCAGCAAAACATATATAAAAATACATAAGTGAAAACCAACTAAGCATAGCTGTCAAAACTAATTACATCAACCCATACCTTCTTATATGAAAAAAAAAACAGAAAAACAGAAAAACCACACTTTACACCACAAACATTGGTGGCTGAACCAAGCTAGCTAAAACTAATACAACTAAAGCCATTGGAAGCTAACTAAATACATTGTAAACTAACTAAACAATAGCCATGACATAACAAATAAACCATAATCATAAGAGAAACATAGAAATTCTTAAATGAATATATTGAAACATACGCAGCAAAACATATATAAAAATACATAAGTGAAAACCAACTAAGCATAGCTGTCAAAACTAATTACATCAACCCATACCTTTTTATATGAAAAAAAAACAGAAAAACAGAAAAACCACACTTTACACCACAAACATTGGTGGCTGAACCAAGCTAGCTAAAACTAATACAACTAAAGCCATTGGAAGCTAACTAAATACATTGTAAACTAACTAAACAATAGCCATGACATAACAAATAAACCATAATCATAAGAGAAACATAGAAATTCTTAGATGAATATATTGAAACATACGCAGCAAAACATATATAAAAATACATAAGTGAAAACCAACTAAGCATAGCTGTCAAAACTAATTACATCAACCCATACCTTCTTATATGAAAAAAAAAACAGAAAAACAGAAAAACCACACTTTACACCACAAACATTGGTGGCTGAACCAAGCTAGCTAAAACTAATACAACTAAAGCCATTGGAAGCTAACTAAATACATTGTAAACTAACTAAACAATAGCCATGACATAACAAATAAACCATAATCATAAGAGAAACATAGAAATTCTTAAATGAATATATTGAAACATACGCAGCAAAACATATATAAAAATACATAAGTGATAACCAACTAAGCATAGCTGTCAAAACTAATTACATCAACCCATACCTTCTTATATGAAAAAAAAAACAGAAAAACAGAAAAACCACACTTTACACCACAAACATTGGTGGCCGAACCAAGCTAGCTAAAACTAATACAACTAAAGCCATTGGAAGCTAACTAAATACATTGTAAACTAACTAAACAATAGCCATGACATAACAAATAAACCATAATCATAAGAGAAACATAGAAATTCTTAGATGAATATATTGAAACATACGCAGCAAAACATATATAAAAATACATAAGTGAAAACCAACTAAGCATAGCTGTCAAAACTAATTACATCAACCCATACCTTCTTATATGAAAAAAAAAACAGAAAAACAGAAAAACCACACTTTACACCACAAACATTGGTGGCTGAACCAAGCTAGCTAAAACTAATACAACTAAAGCCATTGGAAGCTAACTAAATACATTGTAAACTAACTAAACAATAGCCATGACATAACAAATAAACCATAATCATAAGAGAAACATAGAAATTCTTAAATGAATATATTGAAACATACGCAGCAAAACATATATAAAAATACATAAGTGAAAACCAACTAAGCATAGCTGTCAAAACTAATTACATCAACCCATACCATTTTATATGAAAAAAAAATAGAAAAACAGAAAAACCACACTTTACACCACAAACATTGGTGGCTGAACCAAGCTAGCTAAAACTAATACAACTAAAGCCATTGGAAGCTAACTAAATACATTGTAAACTAACTAAACAATAGCCATGACATAACAAATAAACCATAATCATAAGAGAAACATAGAAATTCTTAGATGAATATATTGAAACATACGCAGCAAAACATATATAAAAATACATAAGTGAAAACCAACTAAGCATAGCTGTCAAAACTAATTACATCAACCCATACCTTCTTATATGAAAAAAAAACAGAAAAACAGAAAAACCACACTTTACACCACAAACATTGGTGGCTGAACCAAGCTAGCTAAAACTAATACAACTAAAGCCATTGGAAGCTAACTAAATACATTGTAAACTAACTAAACAATAGCCATGACATAACAAATAAACCATAATCATAAGAGAAACATAGAAATTCTTAAATGAATATATTGAAACATACGCAGCAAAACATATATAAAAATACATAAGTGAAAACCAACTAAGCATAGCTGTCAAAACTAATTACATCAACCCATACCTTCTTATATGAAAAAAAAAACAAAAAAACAGAAAAACCACACTTTACACCACAAACATTGGTGGCCGAACCAAGTTAGCTAAAACTAATACAACTAAAGCCATTGGAAGCTAACTAAATACATTGTAAACTAACTAAACAATAGCCATGACATAACAAATAAACCATAATCATAAGAGAAACATAGAAATTCTTAGATGAATATATTGAAACATACGCAGCAAAACATATATAAAAATACATAAGTGAAAACCAACTAAGCATAGCTGTCAAAACTAATTACATCAACCCATACCTTCTTATATGAAAAAAAAAACAGAAAAACAGAAAAACCACACTTTACACCACAAACATTGGTGGCTGAACCAAGCTAGCTAAAACTAATACAACTAAAGCCATTGGAAGCTAACTAAATACATTGTAAACTAACTAAACAATAGCCATGACATAACAAATAAACCATAATCATAAGAGAAACATAGAAATTCTTAAATGAATATATGGAAACATACGCAGCAAAACATATATAAAAATACATAAGTGAAAACCAACTAAGCATAGCTGTCAAAACTAATTACATCAACCCATACCTTCTTATATGAAAAAAAAACAGAAAAACAGAAAAACCACACTTTACACCACAAACATTGGTGGCTGAACCAAGCTAGCTAAAACTAATACAACTAAAGCCATTGGAAGCTAACTAAATACATTGTAAACTAACTAAACAATAGCCATGACATAACAAATAAACCATAATCATAAGAGAAACATAGAAATTCTTAGATGAATATATTGAAACATACGCAGCAAAACATATATAAAAATACATAAGTGAAAACCAACTAAGCATAGCTGTCAAAACTAATTACATCAACCCATACCTTCTTATATGAAAAAAAAACAGAAAAACAGAAAAACCACACTTTACACCACAAACATTGGTGGCTGAACCAAGCTAGCTAAAACTAATACAACTAAAGCCATTGGAAGCTAACTAAATACATTGTAAACTAACTAAACAATAGCCATGACATAACAAATAAACCATAATCATAAGAGAAACATAGAAATTCTTAAATGAATATATTGAAACATACGCAGCAAAACATATATAAAAATACATAAGTGAAAACCAACTAAGCATAGCTGTCAAAACTAATTACATCAACCCATACCTTCTTATATGAAAAAAAAACAAAAAAACAGAAAAACCACACTTTACACCACAAACATTGGTGGCCGAACCAAGTTAGCTAAAACTAATACAACTAAAGCCATTGGAAGCTAACTAAATACATTGTAAACTAACTAAACAATAGCCATGACATAACAAATAAACCATAATCATAAGAGAAACATAGAAATTCTTAGATGAATATATTGAAACATACGCAGCAAAACATATATAAAAATACATAAGTGAAAACCAACTAAGCATAGCTGTCAAAACTAATTACATCAACCCATACCTTCTTATATGAAAAAAAAAACAGAAAAACAGAAAAACCACACTTTACACCACAAACATTGGTGGCTGAACCAAGCTAGCTAAAACTAATACAACTAAAGCCATTGGAAGCTAACTAAATACATTGTAAACTAACTAAACAATAGCCATGACATAACAAATAAACCATAATCATAAGAGAAACATAGAAATTCTTAAATGAATATATGGAAACATACGCAGCAAAACATATATAAAAATACATAAGTGAAAACCAACTAAGCATAGCTGTCAAAACTAATTACATCAACCCATACCTTTTTATATGAAAAAAAAACAGAAAAACAGAAAAACCACACTTTACACCACAAACATTGGTGGCTGAACCAAGCTAGCTAAAACTAATACAACTAAAGCCATTGGAAGCTAACTAAATACATTGTAAACTAACTAAACAATAGCCATGACATAACAAATAAACCATAATCATAAGAGAAACATAGAAATTCTTAGATGAATATATTGAAACATACGCAGCAAAACATATATAAAAATACATAAGTGAAAACCAACTAAGCATAGCTGTCAAAACTAATTACATCAACCCATACCTTCTTATATGAAAAAAAAACAGAAAAACAGAAAAACAGAAAAACCACACTTTACACCACAAACATTGGTGGCTGAACCAAGCTAGCTAAAACTAATACAACTAAAGCCATTGGAAGCTAACTAAATACATTGTAAACTAACTAAACAATAGCCATGACATAACAAATAAACCATAATCATAAGAGAAACATAGAAATTCTTAAATGAATATATTGAAACATACGCAGCAAAACATATATAAAAATACATAAGTGAAAACCAACTAAGCATAGCTGTCAAAACTAATTACATCAACCCATACCTTCTTCTATGAAAAAAAAACAAAAAAACAGAAAAACCACACTTTACACCACAAACATTGGTGGCTGAACCAAGCTAGCTAAAACTAATACAACTAAAGCCATTGGAAGCTAACTAAATACATTGTAAACTAACTAAACAATAGCCATGACATAACAAATAAACCATAATCATAAGAGAAACATAGAAATTCATAGATGAATATATTGAAACATACGCAGCAAAACATATATAAAAATACATAAGTGAAAACCAACTAAGCATAGCTGTCAAAACTAATTACATCAACCCATACCTTCTTATATGAAAAAAAAAGCAGAAAAACAGAAAAACCACACTTTACACCACAAACATTGGTGGCTGAACCAAGCTAGCTAAAACTAATACAACTAAAGCCATTGGAAGCTAACTAAATACATTGTAAACTAACTAAACAATAGCCATGACATAACAAATAAACCATAATCATAAGAGAAACATAGAAATTCTTAGATGAATATATTGAAACATACGCAGCAAAACATATATAAAAATACATAAGTGAAAACCAACTAATCATAGCTGTCAAAACTAATTACATCAACCCATACCTTCTTATATGAAAAAAAAAAACAGAAAAACAGAAAAACCACACTTTACACCACAAACATTGGTGGCTGAACCAAGCTAGCTAAAACTAATACAACTAAAGCCATTGGAAGCTAACTAAATACATTGTAAACTAACTAAACAATAGCCATGACATAACAAATAAACCATAATCATAAGAGAAACATAGAAATTCTTAGATGAATATATTGAAACATACGCAGCAAAACATATATAAAAATACATAAGTGAAAACCAACTAAGCATAGCTGTCAAAACTAATTACATCAACCCATACCTTCTTATATGAAAAAAAAAGCAGAAAAACAGAAAAACCACACTTTACACCACAAACATTGGTGGCTGAACCAAGCTAGCTAAAACTAATACAACTAAAGCCATTGGAAGCTAACTAAATACATTGTAAACTAACTAAACAATAGCCATGACATAACAAATAAACCATAATCATAAGAGAAACATAGAAATTCTTAGATGAATATATTGAAACATACGCAGCAAAACATATATAAAAATACATAAGTGAAAACCAACTAAGCATAGCTGTCAAAACTAATTACATCAACCCATACCATTTTATATGAAAAAAAAATAGAAAAACAGAAAAACCACACTTTACACCACAAACATTGGTGGCTGAACCAAGCTAGCTAAAACTAATACAACTAAAGCCATTGGAAGCTAACTAAATACATTGTAAACTAACTAAACAATAGCCATGACATAACAAATAAACCATAATCATAAGAGAAACATAGAAATTCTTAGATGAATATATTGAAACATACGCAGCAAAACATATATAAAAATACATAAGTGAAAACCAACTAAGCATAGCTGTCAAAACTAATTACATCAACCCATACCTTCTTATATGAAAAAAAAACAGAAAAACAGAAAAACCACACTTTACACCACAAACATTGGTGGCTGAACCAAGCTAGCTAAAACTAATACAACTAAAGCCATTGGAAGCTAACTAAATACATTGTAAACTAACTAAACAATAGCCATGACATAACAAATAAACCATAATCATAAGAGAAACATAGAAATTCTTAAATGAATATATTGAAACATACGCAGCAAAACATATATAAAAATACATAAGTGAAAACCAACTAAGCATAGCTGTCAAAACTAATTACATCAACCCATACCTTCTTATATGAAAAAAAAACAAAAAAACAGAAAAACCACACTTTACACCACAAACATTGGTGGCCGAACCAAGTTAGCTAAAACTAATACAACTAAAGCCATTGGAAGCTAACTAAATACATTGTAAACTAACTAAACAATAGCCATGACATAACAAATAAACCATAATCATAAGAGAAACATAGAAATTCTTAGATGAATATATTGAAACATACGCAGCAAAACATATATAAAAATACATAAGTGAAAACCAACTAAGCATAGCTGTCAAAACTAATTACATCAACCCATACCTTCTTATATGAAAAAAAAAACAGAAAAACAGAAAAACCACACTTTACACCACAAACATTGGTGGCTGAACCAAGCTAGCTAAAACTAATACAACTAAAGCCATTGGAAGCTAACTAAATACATTGTAAACTAACTAAACAATAGCCATGACATAACAAATAAACCATAATCATAAGAGAAACATAGAAATTCTTAAATGAATATATGGAAACATACGCAGCAAAACATATATAAAAATACATAAGTGAAAACCAACTAAGCATAGCTGTCAAAACTAATTACATCAACCCATACCTTTTTATATGAAAAAAAAACAGAAAAACAGAAAAACCACACTTTACACCACAAACATTGGTGGCTGAACCAAGCTAGCTAAAACTAATACAACTAAAGCCATTGGAAGCTAACTAAATACATTGTAAACTAACTAAACAATAGCCATGACATAACAAATAAACCATAATCATAAGAGAAACATAGAAATTCTTAGATGAATATATTGAAACATACGCAGCAAAACATATATAAAAATACATAAGTGAAAACCAACTAAGCATAGCTGTCAAAACTAATTACATCAACCCATACCTTCTTATATGAAAAAAAAACAGAAAAACAGAAAAACAGAAAAACCACACTTTACACCACAAACATTGGTGGCTGAACCAAGCTAGCTAAAACTAATACAACTAAAGCCATTGGAAGCTAACTAAATACATTGTAAACTAACTAAACAATAGCCATGACATAACAAATAAACCATAATCATAAGAGAAACATAGAAATTCTTAAATGAATATATTGAAACATACGCAGCAAAACATATATAAAAATACATAAGTGAAAACCAACTAAGCATAGCTGTCAAAACTAATTACATCAACCCATACCTTCTTCTATGAAAAAAAAACAAAAAAACAGAAAAACCACACTTTACACCACAAACATTGGTGGCTGAACCAAGCTAGCTAAAACTAATACAACTAAAGCCATTGGAAGCTAACTAAATACATTGTAAACTAACTAAACAATAGCCATGACATAACAAATAAACCATAATCATAAGAGAAACATAGAAATTCTTAGATGAATATATTGAAACATACGCAGCAAAACATATATAAAAATACATAAGTGAAAACCAACTAAGCATAGCTGTCAAAACTAATTACATCAACCCATACCTTCTTATATGAAAAAAAAAGCAGAAAAACAGAAAAACCACACTTTACACCACAAACATTGGTGGCTGAACCAAGCTAGCTAAAACTAATACAACTAAAGCCATTGGAAGCTAACTAAATACATTGTAAACTAACTAAACAATAGCCATGACATAACAAATAAACCATAATCATAAGAGAAACATAGAAATTCTTAGATGAATATATTGAAACATACGCAGCAAAACATATATAAAAATACATAAGTGAAAACCAACTAATCATAGCTGTCAAAACTAATTACATCAACCCATACCTTCTTATATGAAAAAAAAAAACAGAAAAACAGAAAAACCACACTTTACACCACAAACATTGGTGGCTGAACCAAGCTAGCTAAAACTAATACAACTAAAGCCATTGGAAGCTAACTAAATACATTGTAAACTAACTAAACAATAGCCATGACATAACAAATAAACCATAATCATAAGAGAAACATAGAAATTCTTAGATGAATATATTGAAACATACGCAGCAAAACATATATAAAAATACATAAGTGAAAACCAACTAAGCATAGCTGTCAAAACTAATTACATCAACCCATACCTTCTTATATGAAAAAAAAAGTAGAAAAACAGAAAAACCACACTTTACACCACAAACATTGGTGGCTGAACCAAGCTAGCTAAAACTAATACAACTAAAGCCATTGGAAGCTAACTAAATACATTGTAAACTAACTAAACAATAGCCATGACATAACAAATAAACCATAATCATAAGAGAAACATAGAAATTCTTAGATGAATATATTGAAACATACGCAGCAAAACATATATAAAAATACATAAGTGAAAACCAACTAATCATAGCTGTCAAAACTAATTACATCAACCCATACCTTCTTATATGAAAAAAAAAACAGAAAAACAGAAAAACCACACTTTACACCACAAACATTGGTGGCTGAACCAAGCTAGCTAAAACTAATACAACTAAAGCCATTGGAAGCTAACTAAATACATTGTAAACTAACTAAACAATAGCCATGACATAACAAATAAACCATAATCATAAGAGAAACATAGAAATTCTTTGATGAATATATTGAAACATACGCAGCAAAACATATATAAAAATACATGAGTGAAAACCAACTAAGCATAGCTGTCAAAACTAATTACATCAACCCATACCTTCTTATATGAAAAAAAAAACAGAAAAACAGAAAAACCACACTTTACACCACAAACATTGGTGGCTGAACCAAGCTAGCTAAAACTAATACAACTAAAGCCATTGCAAGCTAACTAAATAAATTGTAAACTAACTAAACAATAGCCATGACATAACAAATAAACCATAAACCGAAAATGAACAAACCAGCAACAGATTTGGAGTCTCTTAGAAAACTTTTAAACTTCAACAATTTTCTAAGTGTTCTGTCTGTGTTAGGGGCTTTGGTTTCACTGTGTTTTCCCCTGTTCTTGGAATGGGTGATTCTTTCTTGTTCTTTGTTTTTGTTGTGTTTCCCTGCTTGTGGTCTTGTGCCTTGGTCAAGGAGGCTGCTCCTCCTCTTGTGTTGTGTGGCTTGTTTGTCTTTGCCTCTTTTGGCTTTTTATAATAAATCGGCTGTTTCAAAAAAAAAAAAATGATAATCCAGACTAAGTTTACCCTTGGTACAATTGCATCATTCCTGCGGCTTGATGACTTGCAGTCTGATGTTGTAGAGAAGCAGCTTAGAGGTATTTCGGACACAGCAGTTGAGGCAGTTGATGGGAATTTCTCCTGGGATAAAGCTTCCTCAAATCCAACACTGAAAGATATTAATTTGAAAGTGTTGCATGGAACGAGAGTTGCTGTTTGTGGTACTGTCGGCTCTGGAAAATCAAGCTTACTTTCCTGCATTTTGGGAGAAGTACCCAAAATATCTGGTACTCTTAAGTTGTGCCGTACAAAGGCTTACGTCACTCAGTCACCATGGATTCAGAGTGGTAAGATTGAGGAGAATATTTTGTTTGGTAAGGAGATGGACAGAGAAAAATATGACTGAGTTCTTGAAGCATGTTTGCTAAAGGACCTGGAAATTCTGTCATTTGGTGATCAAACGGTTATAGGTGAGAGGGGAATCAATTTGAGTGGGGGACAAAAGCAAAGAATACAGATTGCCTGTGCTCTCTACCAAGATGTTGATATCTATATGTTTGATGATCCTTTTTAGTGCAGTGGATGCTCACATTGGATCTCTCTGTTCCATTCATAAATTTGTAATGTTAATATTTCTGAACTACTCACAAGGATGAGTTCATTGTACTGAATGTGGTAATTTAACATTCAAGTAACTCCACTGCACTCTGCTACTTATTGGATGTTTTCCATCTTCTTCTAGTTTAAAAAAGTTGTACTTATTTAAACTATCTTTGTGTGACAGGAGGTTTTGTTGGGGATTTTGAGGTCGAAGACAGTGTTTTATGTTACTCACCAGGTGGATTATTTACCCGCTGCTGATCTAATCTTGGTGAGCAATTAACATCACATTTTCCTACTATATCTACTTCCATATTTCATAAACTCAACTTGTACCTTATTATATAGGTCATGAAAGATGGAATAATTACACAAGCTGGAAAGAATGGTGACATTCTAAATTCAGGAACTGAATTCATGGGACTTGTGGGTGCACATAAGCAAGCTTTATCGACACTTGGTTTCATAGAGGGTGGACCGGGTTCTGAAAGAATAGGTATCAACAAAGAAAACGGTGGGAGCAGTATAAATTTGGTTTTTGAGAGAGAAGAAAATAAGGTTTCTCAGAATGATAAATCAGATGACGTAGCTGGGCGAAAAGGGCAGCTTGTTCAACAAGAAGAGAGAGAGAAAGGTAAAGTTGGGTTTTTAGTGTACTGGAAATATATCACGGAAGCTTATAACGGAGCTCTTGTGCCTTTTATATTGCTGGCTCAGATTCTCTTTGAGATACTTCAAATTGGCAGCAATTATTGGATGGCCTGGGCAACCCCGGTGTCAAAGGATTTCTATATAGCATTGGCTATTGGAAGTTCTTTTTGCATCCTTCCCAGAGAAACGCTTCTTGTAACTGCTGGTTACAAAACAGCCACACTACTCTTCAATAAGATGCAACCCCAAGTGGATGAATTCTGAACTGAGTAAGTGAATATCGGTTTCAATCTGATGCATTATATTCAATTATTTGACACTGATGTTTTCATTTATTTGCAAAATATATTAGTTTGATGTGTATATTCAAGTTGTTAAGATGTTCTTAGTAAGTGTGGAATGTAAGAAAGTTTTAGGAATGGACTTTTTGGGCATTATTTGGATTTGCCACAACCCGTTGTAGTTCACGGCATGCTTATTTACAACCTTCTAAAAGAGATTATTCATCTGAAAGGAAGAGATGATGAAATGTGGTTCGGCTTGGGACAGAAGAAAGTTTGTTTTGGCAAAAAACATTTTTGTGTATGTAGTGGGTTGAAAATGGGTGTGATGCCTGAAGGGTTTTTAAAGATGAAACCTGATGTAGAGGCTTATTTTTATACAAAATATTTCAAACATGCGCCGACACCAGAAGTCTTGGAGAGCATTTTTTTTCACAAGGAATGGAAGCGGACGACAAACACTTGTTAAAGATGGCGTACATCTTAATGGTATGCCAATTCTTTCTTTGGCAAAGATGACCAAAGGAGTGCCATACCGGATTAGTTGATAGCTTTAACCGATAATGAACAAGCTTTTACAAATTTTCCGGGGGGAACATATATCTTCGGTATGAAATTGTTTTGGCTTCACCGTTCAACTGAGAAACGACTTCAAAGACTGAGAGGGAAAAAGCCCTATACATACAACATACACGGATTTGCTCTAGCATTTCAGGTATGCGTACTTATTTTATGATCCTTTCAACAATACAAAAAATATTTGTATAAAAGTTGACATTGTTTGATTATTGTTATTGTATAGGTATGGGTCATTGAGACTATACCGCGGTTGACAAATGTCGTCGGTACACGAATTGGCTCGAGGTTTCCAAGGATAAAGAATTGGAATTTCAAAAAAAAAAGCCCTGAAGATCGAAAACAAGTTCACATCAGGGGGGTGTGTATTGCATTAATTTTTCTCTCGTCTATTATTTCTTCTCTCTTGCAATATATAAATTTTATATTACATAAATGTTATTAATGAATATAAGTTTAGGCTATAACATTGTTTGTTTCCTAAATATATATATCATTGGTAAACTGGGAAGTTGACCCGAAGGAATTGGAGACGGATTACTAAAAGTCATTGGACCCGGATGGAAAGCTACTACACAAGGGTAAGGTGGTAGAGGTTGAAGAAGTAATTGATGACGAAGAGGATGTTGGTTCTGATGAGGACCGAGATGAGAAATTGGAAGATCCTGTAAATATCAATGATGGAGATGTTGCTTTTTCCAACCACCAAAGAACAACATCGGTCCTGAGATCTTCAAACTCAATATCAGAACCCCCAACTAAAAAGCATTTCCCCCCCCAAAGGCAGAACTTCAAACTCCGAAGGTATCACCTTTGTTCTAGTATTGTGTTACATGTGATGTATTGTAATTTTGGTAACTTGCAAATTTTTTGATTTGCAATCTAAAATTCAGACTTCAGTGCCGACCAATATCGTTGAACTCTATTCAGTTATGGTTGTACTGCTTAAGGAATGTGAAGAACGGATGACTGCTTTTTATGGAGCAAAATTTAAGGAAAGTGAAGAACGGATAACTGCCTTCTGTAGAGCCGAATTCGTAAGTATTAGAGAAGAAATGGTGGCATTACACAAGGATAGAGATACAACTGTGGTGGTAACATCTGAACAACATATTCATACATCAAGCAACATCGGATCGGGTGAAAAATCAAAATCGGAAGAATATGGTAAGAGTGGTATACACTCAGGAGTTGCAAAAAGTGATGTTCTAACCGCTGTTGATTCTGAAATGCTTGATTTTCTAGGCGACACCGGAGTCGATGACAAACTGGATGATAGTGACCTTCCAACCAAAATTTTTGATGCCAGACTAGACAACACATATGTTCTAGTTGAGGGTTCAGAAGAAGCTTCAGTGCAGGATCCTGATGCCAATGTGGCCAAGACTGCTTTGAATGCCGAAATGGAAATGAGTGTCGTTTCAGACACAGTGGCTCAGGTACATGAAACTTATTATGAATTATGTTAACATGTCTTGTATGACTTCAAAATAGAACACTGTCTACACTGATAGTTGTTCATTTTTTCTCCATTGTATGCTTATTTCTTCATTTGTTTCTCTTATAGTTGTCATCATTAATCCATGTGTGCTCCTTAACAAAGGACTTAACATGTCAATAAGTCCCATTTTTCAGTTTCCCTGCTCGAATAACCCATTCACAGTTACTATTTTTACATGTTACTGTGAATCTTGTCTTCGTCGATCGCTTAACCTTCCACTCAAACCTCTCTGTTAGTGCATACATCCCTACATCATACTTCAATGTTTTCTTGTCCTTGAAAATCTACCCTTTGTATAATGGACCTCGGTCTCGGTCTTCAAAATAGTCCTTTGATCGAACAGCTTGAATTGAGTACAATTCTGACCCTCGTATTGTCCACGGTGATGCCATAGGTGTAGAAGTGTTGGTTGCTCCAGTATCCCCTGGATCTTGTCCAACAACTGTTGCTATTTATCCATCAACCGTTGTCACTTGCCCACAACATGGAGCAACATTCGGATGATCTTTAGGATCATCACTAGTATAACCACCGATACCATACTCGTCCCCTCTATCGGCGGTTTCACAAACATCCATGTCATCCACCTTTTCCTTCTGATTAGTTGATGTTGGAGTCTCCTGACCACCTTCTCTAGATATAAATACAGGTGAAAGCATAGACCCGAGCGGTTGGTTTCTGCTCTCACTGATTTGTAATATGGAGTACCGGCTGCGGAGTGTTGATCATTAGGTTTAAAAGGAGACTGTGTACATGCTACATTGATTGTTGTATGTGCTGCCTTTGTTGGAGTTTGAAATACATTTGCAGGGGTGCCTACTGGTACAGATTTATCGACCACTTCGACATGAATGCCATGCCATTGCAATTGGTTATGAGTAAGCACACAAATTACATCATCGTCAGTTGAAATGGATAATGTAAAGCTCCCAGCCTCCATTTTAAGTTGTGAACTTATCTTCAACTCAAATCTGTCGCTACTGACCCCGATCCAGTGGTATATCTTTTTCGTCAATTCATTGTATAATTCTTTCACCTTATTCATTATGCAGCATGCAAAAGAAATCGGACCAATGAACTGGTTACCCTTCCAATGTCCACTGGAGTGTACTACCACACCAGTCATCGTATCCATAGACCTTAAAAAACAGTATTAAACTCGTTCAGATAATGAAATAACTATACCATGAATAAGAAAAGAGAAAATAATGACTTTCATATTACATCCTTATTCTATAGCAGAAAAGATATGAGATAATTACTACAGAATTATTTGTCATGTAGTGGCCCCAAACAAGATAGAAAGTAGAAAACTAGCTAGGGAAATAAAAAATGGGGTTGCTATAGATATATACACTACGATTCACAAAGCCATCAATTTAATTTATAATAATAACAGTAACAATAAAACAATAATGACAAAGTATTTTTATTGGTCCTATATACTCATTTTGCATTAATAACTTCCTTCATATTAATTTTTTTAACTTATAAAATCACTAAATTACTTGCATATTTCATGGATATGGCTAATACCAACTCTTGGGGTTATGGAGATGGCTAACAAGCCTATTAGTTGTTATGCAGAATATTGTTATAATTGAATAAACCTATACCCTTATATAACCTTTGATAGTGATCAATTTGTTAAAAGTCAACTTGTTCATTTTTTGAAAGGGATAAATTAAAAAAAAATAGTTTTTTTTTCTTTTGAACAACCATTGATATGAGCAGGGCACAAAGCAAGACGAAAGAAAAGCCACAATATGCCACACAAGCAAAACAGAAACAAACAAGAGTACAACACCAAGAGAAATCGCCACAGGACCAGGCAAACAACACAAGAAAGCAATCTAAAACAGAGAGAAAGAAAACAAGAAGCAAACACCAAACAATTAACTAATCATGATTAAAATGGACATTGGGATGAAACCAAATAGATCTTCAAAGGCTTACAATTTTTATCACAGATGATTAAGTAATACAATACTATTTATAACCTTTTTCTGATCTTATATATATCTATTCTTCAATAATATAAAAACCCATCCTCCCACTGGAGAGAGGTTCGATTGATAAGGAAAAGGATAATGAATAAATGAAATATTGTATGGTTATTGAAGTCAACGGAACTCACCTTCTTGTAATTTTTGCACTCAGGATTGGGCAATTCAAGCGGCTTCGGTACTTTCTTCTTTAATTTATCTACTCCAAGACCCCGTTTATTATTCTTCAAAAAAGTTCTTATGGGCTCCAACCTACCCTGTTTGCACCATAAGTTCATCAGATAAAACTTAGAAACTGACATACATACTATTGACATTCTATAAGAGTGGCACATCATCAAAGGAATGATACAATTAGCCAGGAAAGACTACACGTATAAAACAGCAGAACACAAAATTCTCACTAGAATAGCTTACATAATTGATAATTCTACTCAATTTCAAGACAATCCACAACTCTTATCAATCATGTGTTCCCCTGAAGGCCAAACTATAAGAAAAATATTCCCTACTCATTGATGAACATATACATTTAAAGAGTTTAGTCAAGTAATTAGATCGAACACCAAATACCTAATCCAGTTTTGATCTCTCTTCCTTCTCCAATCAGAAACAAAGCAAAAACACTTTAAAACATGATACCAATCTAGTAATGGACTAGTACACCCAAAACTTTCAACAATTATATGACATTACACTAGAAAATCAAAATGTCAAACTAGGTTATTTTTAGCTAACCTGCTCACAGACTAGGTTACTGACTCTTAAACTGCAGAAGTTTAAAATCAATGCAAAGAATTCACAGTAAACGATATAAAAGTATACTCTGTTCGGTAGCTGAGCAAAATAGAGACAAAAACAATAATAAATTTCAATCAAGTATGCTCACAATGAAGTCCCTGCTCTTCTTTCATTATAATGAACATTTAAAACTCAATATTTCATTTCTTTTCCCACTATTTTCTTAGTAACCAAACAAGCAACACGAAGAAAAAGCAAGAACAAAAAATATATACATATACGTATACATGTCTAAAGAGCAGAGAAATTTTCAATCCAATTTTATGCTCACGGTGAAGTCCCTACTCTTCTTTCAATATAATCAACATTTAAAACTCAGTATTTCATTTCTTTTCCCGCTATTTTCTAAGCAACCAAACAAGCAACACGAAGAAAAAGCAAGAACAAAAAATATATACATATACGTATACATATCTAAATAGCAGAGAAAGTAATTGAAAATCAAGATGGAAGCTACCATAGCACATAAGGAAATCAAGGGTAATAGAGCACGAGTGAGAGAGAGAAATTTCACAAATCTAAAATTTTGATCTACCCAAATCCAAACAAATACAAACATTCAATAATCACAAATTCAACAAGTCCAAAGACTGACACTCATACCTCGTTTTCGATTTTGAAGATGAAGGTACTTGGTGGGTGGTTGTGGAAGTGGAAGAT
Organism: Dipteronia dyeriana; assembly: GCA_032871835.1. Classification (NCBI taxonomy): domain Eukaryota; kingdom Viridiplantae; phylum Streptophyta; class Magnoliopsida; order Sapindales; family Sapindaceae; genus Dipteronia; species Dipteronia dyeriana. Next base: position 52,677,895 of record CM065302.1, on the reverse strand, counting down.
GAATGTCGATGAAGATGGTGGAAGTTGAAGACAGATGAAGGTCGATGAAAGGGGACTGAAGAGGAGGGGTGTGGATGTCAGGTTTGAGCTAAAAAAAAATCCCTTTTTTGTAGCTCTAGAAATCTGGAAATGAATTGCTTGCAAGTGTTCAAGGGTAGATTCGTCACTTAGGCCCCGTTTGGTGCGCGGGATTGAATTGGAATATTTCATGGGATTGTATTGGATTGAGATGGGACTGGGATTAGATAGGATTGGACTGGACTGGACTGTACTAAATTAATACTATGTTGTGTTTGGAGAAACGTGGGACTGGACTGAATTAAGATCATGTTTTGTTTGGTGAAACATGGGATTTGACTAAATTTGATAATATTTTGAAATTGAATAATAAATTATTGAAATGTGTATTTAAAGAAAATAAATCTTTTAATTTATATATTATTAAAGTAATGATATTCAAAAATATTTTTAAAATATAGATTTATATTATTTTTAAATAAAATTTAAATATGTTTCGATTTTTTGTAATTTGTTTATTTTATAAAATATTATATATATATATATATACACACACATGTGGGACTACAGTAGGTCTAATAAATTTGGATTCTTCAATCCTATTGAGAGAAATTATGATTGATATAATCTCGGTCCTTAATAATTGAATGGAAATTGAATAACAAATTAGTATTCGTCATATGTTTGGTACAATTTTTGATTGGATTAATATATATATATGTGTGTGTGTGTGTGTGTGTGTGTGTGTGTGTGTGTGTGTGTGTCATATTATTACTTTTTTATTAAAAGTAAAGTTATAGTATATAATTTATTAAAAATATTTTTAAATAAAAAATATTTTTTAAAAAGTGAACAAACATAAATGAATCTAAGAATAAATTAAATTACAACTTAGGTATGAAATTATTATAAATTTAAAAAAAAAAGATAATGAAAATAAAATATAGAAAATAAAATAAAATAAAATAGATGGTTTTAGTCCCAGGACTAATAAACCCACCAGCATATGTGGGTTTATTTAGTCCCATGTTGATGGGACTATTGGGTACTGTTGGGAGATAAAATCTCAGTCTCATGCGGTTGCCAAACACGGGTTTAAGACTAACATAGTCCAATCCAATTCAAGTCCCAGGTACCAAACAGGGTCTTAGGACATTGAATGGACAATTTCGTCATTTGGCTTTTTTTAAGTGGAAAGGGTATTTTAGTCTTTGATGGGTTATTTAGGAGAAAGTAAAATCAAGAATGACTATTAAAGTAAATTTTTCAATCGGTGACTATTGCTTTTTGAAATTTGAGGATGGTTATTTCGATCTATTTCCACAAATTTGATCTTTTCTTTTTCTTTTTCTTTAGTAACGATGATTGCAATTTAAAAATATATATATTATAATTAGTCTAGTCTAGAGGTGTTCATGGTTCGGTTAAACCGTTCGAAATGGAACCGAAACCGTCTTCCAAAAACCATAACCGAAACCGAACCGTAACCGTCGATTACGAAACCGGTTGGAAATCGGTTCCCCGACGGTTCGGTTACGGTTATCCAATCCCAAAAACCATCTCAAAACCGGTGGTTATAACCGCCGGTTTTGGTATATTTTATTTATAAAAAAAAAACCAATAGAATTGGGACACGTGGAAATTCATTTGCAAAAAAAAAAAAAAAAAAACCAACCTTAACCGAACCAAACCGTCCCCCTCCTGTTACAGTTGCGGTTAGGCCATTTTACGGAACCGAAACCGAACCGTGGACACCTCTAGTCTAGTCCCATGTTCCACCAGACAAAACATAATATTAATTTAGTCCAGTCTCATATTTCTCCAAACACATTATAGTATTAATTTAGTCTAATTTAATCAAATCCAGTCTCATTCAATCTCAATCTCATCTCAATCCAGTCTAATCCATAAAATAGTCTAATCCAATCTCATGCACCAAATAGGACTTAAGGATGCGTTTGTTGCACCGGAATGGACAGGATTAGCTTATTTCCAATCATGATCACACGTTTGGTGAGCAGACCGGATTGGACAAACATTTCCGTGGGCCCCATCTCATATCCCGTTGAGACGGTACTAAATAATCCCGCAATGAAAGTCGGGCCTATTTTATTCCTCACCTCTTTTTTTTAATTTTTTTTACTAGGAATCCTTGATCCACTTGATATCAAACCCAGAAAATAATTTGAAGGGGAGATGATTTTCAATCGTCAAACCCATAAAAAAGAAAAGCAAAATTGGAAAATCAATCAATCATCTATCCCTACCATAACCACAACCACGTCTTGAAGAAGCAAGCCAGAAAGATATCAAAAACAAAATCAAACAAGAACAAATTTACCCATCTAGATCTAGACGGAGAGAGCAAGATGTGAGAGGAGAGAGAAGAGAGAAGAGAAGGAAATTTGATTTAAAAAAAACTGATTTGATCTCAAAAATCCATTTCCGGTGATCATCATTTCTGGCGAGAGAAGAGGAGAATTTGATTGAGAGTGGAGAAAAGATAAGAGAATTTGATCTTTTTGCCTTTTATTTTTTTGTTTTCCTTTTGTTGAATTATTGTTGATGTTAAACCGAAAGAGATCTACCACATTGTTGTTTTTTGCTTTTAACTTTTTTTTATTTTTTATTTTTTATTTTGTCCGATCCCATTTTTTACCAAACACATGATTGGATTATTTTTAGTCCAATATCATGTTACACCAAACATGGAAAACAATATAATTAATCCAATCCAATTCAATCCAATTACATATCTTAAAAATAATCTAATATTATTCCGTGTATCAAACGTATCCTAAAGGTTTCTGTAAGTTTTGACGGATTCAATGGCACTGATACAATTAGGAAAATATAAATTATTCGTGAAATTTGTTTATGATCTCATCTCATCCCTTTTTTGATTGTTTGCAATCTTGAGAATTTACAACAACTCGTGTAAGTATATGTTGTATGCATTGTCTTGACACAAATATGTTTTCTATCTGAAAACTGATTTTTTGTCTCTCGTGTTTGTTATGAATGAATATCTATGACACATGTTTAGAGGTTCAATGTTGTATATGGTTCTTCCCTTTCTCTCCCATAGCAAAACTCTCAAAACACTTTTTGATTGTTGCTTGGATATGATCAAGCTTTTCATTTACCATATATTGCCATGCATTTCTGCTTTTACATGTTATATTTAATTAGTGATGAGAGTTTGAATTGTTTAAAGAGAGCACAGAAATAGGGAAATCTGGGCTGCCAGGAGTGGCAGTCTTCACTGCTTGAGCAGTGAGGACACAGTTGGACCGGATGGGAACCAGCCTCCTTTAAAAAGAACCCTTTAAGTAAGTATTTTAAAAATAGATAGTAGATATTTTAAGAATAGACTCCTTTAAAAAGAACCCTTTAAGTAGGTATTTTAAGAATAGATAGTAGATATTTTAAGAATAGACTTTTTATCGGTTCAACGAATTTATCAATTAAAAAAAACTTTCTAAAATAGTAAGATTATTAAAATATTTAAAAATTATATTAAATAATCAGATCATATTAGACATTTCATTATAATTAAAAAAATCTCATTCAATGATAAAAAAAAAAAAGTTATTTGATTAAATTTATAAAATTATCTAGTTTAAATTGAATAAACTTGATAAGACACATTCTTCTCCGAGAGGTATATTTATATAAAATTTACCAACCAAACAATTAATTATTATTTTTTAGAAATACACTGATAAATCTACTATAAACAAATCTTTTATCTATATATGTTTTTTAAAAGTCCAACTAGAGACTTTTATCTAAAAAAATTTCCACCGCACAAGTACTAGACGGTTGGTTAGTTTATAACTCAAATATTTGAAATTTTAAAAAATAAAATCAAAATTAAAATTCTCACTCGTAAGTGCCGACAACTATATCATTTTTATATAATGCTAAGTCCTAGAAATCTTTTCCGAAAACCAACTTCTAAATATCTGGTAGTTAACAGACTTTTAATAATAATCATATCAGATATTGATTTGCTACGGATATCCAAATGGAAAACGTTATTAACTCATCAAAATTGTATATAAGATCTGTTTGTGCAACATGCATGTACCTAATCATGTACGATTTAAACAATCAAGCCATAATTAATAACATAAAATATTAAATAATTTTTATTCGGGTCAATGAATATAAAATAACAAAATCAATACTACCTTTAAGGTAATTAATCCTAACGCCTCCTACCCAAATCCTCAAATTCTACAACATTTACAAAAAAAAATTAAATAATCCGATCCTCCATTTGTACAGGTAGATAGCAACTTTAGACTTCATTTCGGGCACGCCACTTTGATACCTAATAATGCCTTTGGCAACCACCAACTCGGATTGTTTCCATCCCAAATACACCAAAATAAACAACAAAAAATCCACAAATGGTTAGGAAAACAAAACCACCATTTAGGCAGTTACTTGGATACCTAGCTCATACAAATCCATGTATGTTAACCCTGACTGCATATTTATTGATTCATCTAAAAACATAAACATAATTAGCATCTAGGTTGATCCATTCACTCTTAACATTTATAAAACGGTAAATCAATATCTCACTACTGAATTAACTACCAGGACTAGCATCACTTTATGAACATAAAGATAAATTCTACAAGGTAATTCACCTTGATTATGTTCCAGACAATTGTTCAACACAATCAGATAGGGTTCCGTAAACAAGTAATAACACCTCACACTTAACTTTCCACTAAATTGATCTAATCACTCCTCGACTATAGACAAATACATTTCTTAAACCAAATTTCAGTCACAAAAGCTCCGCTAAAGTACAGAAATACATACATTTCGGTCAAAACAACAAAATTTGAATTCATATTATGGGTGAAACTTGTACCCCAAAATTCATCCAACGGCTTATGACCAGGAATACCAAACTTGCACTCTAGAAAGATTACCACTCAAAATTAATGAGCGCCGCTTTTACAACCAAGCAAATTTCTCATTGATACTAGAGGCACCAAACAAGTACCTTGACAATTTCATAACACATTCTTGGAAAGCAGAATCAATCAGCTTGTCAGATGATACAACCAAATAACAATATCGCTTCACCTTGTTTCATAGCACAATTTTCAAGGACAATCTAGTGCCATGAAAATATTCTAAAATGGCAGGTTAATTTCAAGTCAATCACATCACCTCCATGTTACAAAAGTTTGCTGCTCTCACAATAAAATCTACCGACTGAGATATTAGCACTTTCTAAAATCAATCCTGGGAATGATAACAGAGGGAAAAAAAAAACATTTGAGATAGAATTATCCAGTAAACACCACCACAAAGAAAAACCAACTCAAGAACGCAGCCAAAAAACCAGTAGAGAAGGTCAGAAAAAAAAATTCAAAGGGAGGTCCAGGACAACAATGAATTGAGGCTATTTCAACAAGCAGCTCTCAGCATCTTCACTGCCAAAGCTCATTAAATATTTTAAGCCATCCTTGGATGTTGATTGTTGATGAGCTAACAAACAGCATAAATCAAGAAAACTTCAACTTGAAATTAGGGCAAGGACTAAATGAGCAAAGGGTAACAAAGTTCCTGTTAAACTAAATTACAATAACACAAGGTCACAAATAATTGCATCATTCAATTTTCATAAACTTAAAAATCCCTTTTACCGGTACTAGTAATAATGTAATATCACACGGACATAATACAAGCAACATGTATCACAGTTGTACATTCCGTCGCAGTACCAATTGAGAATGCTCAAAGATAAAAGCTGTATTACTACCATAAAGAAAATTTAGCATCTAAAATCAGAAGAGCAACCATACACAATGTGCAACACTTGAAAATTTAACTCTTAGTACTTACTAAAACTATATTAATACTTAAAGCCCAAACAGCAAATAGGTTCCTCGGATAAGTACAAAGACTAGTCTAACTCAGTCATTTTGACAACCAGCACTCAGATATAAACCACATCTTAAAGTGCAGATCAAGACATCAAGCGAAGAAGTGGCCGGTAAAAGCATAGCTAATACATTCATATAGTCTGCATTACGAAATCACCAGAACCACAACAAGCATCTGCGTCCAACAAGCTGTCATACACCTGAATCAAACACCCATTCACAACTCAATTCATCATTCCAGGTCATCAACAAAACAAAGTTCATGTTAAATTACAGCAAGTAGCCAAACAATCTATTATAACATATCTTGAAACTTTTTGATTGCCTAATATGAGAACGTGTCATGCAAACAAACCAACCAAAGTGGCAAGTAAATACATGTCAAACACCAATGCAAACAATGATGTCATGAAGCAAAGAACCTGCAACACGCCATGTAGAATTTATCACAAGATATGAAACTTCTGCCAAAAAATAGAGGTTTTAATTGATAGCCTAATAAGAGAAAGTGTCATGCAAACAAAGCAGCCGAAGTGGCAAGAAAATATATGTGAAAGGCCAGCAGAAATAATGATGTCAGGAAGCAGAGAACCTCCAACATGCCATGAAGAATTCATCACATGAAATGAAACTTCAGAAAAAAAAAATATAGAGGTTTTATTTGAACATGCCATGAAAAATTCATCATTTTTAAATTCATCACATAAAATGAAATTTATGGAAAAAATATATGTAGGTTTTTATTTGATAGCCTGATATGAAGACATCATGCAAACAAAGCCACCATAGTGGCTACATATATGTCAAAGGAAGCACACAGAATGATGTCATGAAGCAAAGAATATCCGACATGCCATGAAGAATTCATCACATGAAATGAAACTTCCGCAAAACATTCACCGCTTTATTTTACAAAGCCTAGACTTATACTATGTGTTCTGAAACAAATAATAATGAAAGATACTAGATACTAGTCATAAACATAACAGCTTAAACTTATATACTTAGCAGTGATGATAATTGTACATGCATATACATTTAATCTAGTTGTGCGTGATTAAGACCAGAAATCTAACTAAAGACTAAATTTAAAATTTATGGTTTAGGGCATAATTGCAAAGATATCTATTATTCAAGTTCCAAACAATCAACATGCCCCAGATTCCTAAAGCAGCTAGATTATACAAAATCAGCAAGAAACTCAGAGGCTTTCCAGCAAAGCGTCACAAAACTGGTGGACCTTATAATTTGCAATACATGCAAAAACCCAAACCCCTGTGTAAATAGCGAAAGTAAACACATTTCATAGGAAACCAGGAACAGTAAGCCAGATATGTTCATTAAAATGTCCTATAAATTCATTCATTATTCCACTTTCACTTAAATCATAAAATTAAAACCAAAATGCAGGCAATACAACATGATATAAACCAGTAATTGCCACATATAATTATTAATTCATGCAATGTTTTGGCACAACAGTTGGTCTAATTCGAAATCACAAAGTAATAGTAACCTTTTTTGTAAGATAATAATGAAACTTGTTCTCATGTTGAGATGGAAATCTTTCAGTACATAATATACCAAGTATTAAGCTAATATCTAAGATGAATACAGAATTCTAAAATTGACTGTCTTTTCTCTTCCTAATAAATGTTTTGACTTCGGCAAACATTTACAAGATGTTGTCCATTAAATGCAAAGATTCAAATCCAAAATCAAACAAATTGTGACCCGTGAACTTGTACGCTCGATTGATTGAAGTGCAGAGTTTTGTACAAATAGTAGATTTTAATCTTTCGGAATTGAAGTTTCTAAATGATACAAAATTCATGCCAACACAAAAACAATCAAAGTAAAACCTAAATGAAGTTACGAGGAACAATGAAGGATAATGAAAAATGCATTACAAAATACTATCAAATGAAAAAACAGCTTCCAGGACCAAATCACCCCAAAATTGGTAGCAAGGAAAAGCAAAATGCCAATCAAAAGTTTTACCACACAGTAGCTGAAAGTAACAATTTGACAAACAAATAAAGCACATGTACAACCAGAAAAGCTCAAAATACAATTTCTGCAAAAAGCCAAGCCAAAAAAAGGTAAATGATAAACTAATTGAACCAGGAACAAGCATCATCATAACACAAGACAATCAACAATCAAGACTATAACGATAACAAGCTACAATAAAAATCAAACAATTTCACAAAAGAACTCAAAACACTAAACCATGAACAAGAGCAAAAAAACAATCATGCCTATTAATAGAAATAACACACATTGAATCAAAATGAGTGAAGACTACCTCAATAATACGGTGGTCCATTTGGATACATTCCGCCCGGAGGAACCCTAGGCAACGGAGACGTCCCTGTTGCCTGGTGATGCTGACTTGGATATCCAGCAGACGTTCCGTAATGCCCGCTGTCAGGATACCCACCAGAAGGCATTCCAACTGAACTCGGTGGCAACCTATAACCGCCCAATCCAGCACCACCAAGCCCGCCATAACCCGTTGAGCCTGGCCCACCATAACCACCATAAGGACCACCCATCCCAGCACCATACCCGCCAGCACCAACACCACCCAAGGAAGACGGAACCTGTCCAGGTCCACCCGACGAGTTCAGATGATGACCCATAGGCGGGTGACCCGAATACGGACCATACGATCCGGGCCCACCATGCCCGCCATATGACCCCGGAATTGACCCCCCACCTGCAGGAGGACCCATCCCCATCCCATCCCCATGATTAACGTTAACATTACCCGGTCCACCGGTCTGAATCCCGTCTCCAGGCTTGGCCTTTTTATTATCAGCGAGCCTGCAATTCAGCTGCTTACCATCCACCGTCTTTATGGGATCGACCAAGGCGGCTTGAGCCCCATCGGCAGTCTTATAAACAAACAAGGCAAAACCCTTGGGCTTGCCGGTCTGCTTGTCGAAACCCAGCGGCCCCTCCTCAATTTCTCCGTAACAAGCAAAATGCGCCAACAGCTTGTCAGCTGACATGTCGTTTGGAACGTTCCCGACAAATATCTTTCTCATCGAAACATCGACAGGGTTGTTATTAGTGTTCCCTGAATTTCCTGCCACCGCTAGGTTGGTGACAGTCACGCGCCCGTCAATCTTCTTACTCGGCTCCTTGAGAGCCAGCGTGGCGCCGTCGATGTGCTTGAAGGTGATGAAACCATAGCCCTTAGATTTACCGGTGGCCTTGTCGAGGATGACGACGGCTTCCTCCAACTCGCCGTAGGCAGAGAAGATGGCACGGAGGCTCTCGGTGGTGGTGTCCCATCCCAGGCCTCGGATGAAGAGCTTGCGCTGGGTGGGGTCGGCGTCGGCGATGGATCGAACAGCATCAAGGACTTCGGGGTGGCGAGTGACGGCGTCGGAGAGAATATCGAGGAGTTGGTCGTTGGTGAGGCGTTCGATGATTTTCCGGGAATCTAGAGGAGTTAGTTTGGTGAGAGAGTCCGGGTCTGCCGATCCGGCGCCGTTTTCGTCAAGCTTGCGTTTCTTGGTTGGGTCCATTGAATTGAAGTTTGAGATAGTATTTGGAGATGTAAAACCCTAACCCTAGACCTCGGCTGACAGAGTAAGAGTGTGTGTGCGATATCAAATCAGAGAGAAGGTAAAGAAGATCCTTTTATAGGGCGATACGGTGTCGAGTTGCCTTATTGGTTCACTTTTCTATTGGGCCAATAGAGCCCAATTGATATTTTCATTCAATAAATATTTATTTATTTACTAAGAAATAATTAAATAATAAAACCAAAATTAATGTGAGGATCTATAGAGAATTTTGTGGAATATTCTTTAAAATATATAAAAATAGAGTACTACTATACGTTCAAAAAAAAATCAAATGATATGATATTTACGGTATCAATATCTTATAAATCATGAGATTATATAGTAGTTAATACGATGTTGACACTCCATATTTCCCATTATTTGAGAAAGAATTTGGAAAAAAAAATTGAACTTTAACATTACTCATACAAATAATATGATATTACTACTACACATGTTTTTACATACTAAAAATTTTAAAATATTTTTTACATTAATTGAAAATTAATAATATATATTGTTGCTAGGCTGTTTGCAAAACAAAAGAATCGTTAAAAGTGCCCGCTGGTGTTTATGTTTAAAAACCGATGATCATATCAATTTGATGGTCTCATATCATCTCTAATGGTATAAGTAAATTTGAATCATCAAAAGTTGTCACCTCAATATTTAAGGATTGTTTTTAAGGATTATTAAATTTTATGATTGCGTAGTCCACAATGAAGAGACGAATTTTACCTAATTGAAATTTTTAGTATCGAAACAATGATGAGATACATACGTGATCAGAGGAAAAGAAAATAAAAAAGAAGCTACGTATAAGAGAGAAAATATAAAATTATAACATCACTTATTTTGGGTTAAGTTTGTATTTGATGATTGAAAATAAATTTTCAAATTTGATTATTTAAAAGACAATTTGATTATTGATACCTGTTATTATTAAATTTTAATGATTCTATTAGATAATATTTTTTTAAAATTATAATTAAATTTTAATTAGTCTCATACTTTTGAGAATATAACGGGAGATGCTATCAAAAGAGGGCAAAGCAAATGTTGGGATATAAAACTAGTTTTTTGTTTTATAGGGAACAGCATTTATTATATTAATTAAAAATAGTCTAATGTGGATATTGTATATATCTCTTAATTGGCATATTAACATGATTTATTCTCTAAGGGCGCTACTAAAGATGATTTTTATGGCACTATAATAAAGCGTAGGGATTTCTCAGTTCGTAGCGGAATTACGAGTGATGTTATGTGTCCATTGTGACCGAGAAAAACGGAGACATCTATTCATGCTCTTTGGTGGTGCCCTTCTTCGGGCGAAGTGGTCGCTCTCAATTTCATTCCTGGAGTTTGCCATGTCTGTTAGGGCCCAAGTGAAGGTGGAGGAGTTTTAGTTGCTATGTGCAATTTGGTGTCGCATTTGGAGCAGAAGAAATCAGGCGGTACATTCCAAGAGAATTTTATCAGATGCAGAGGTTTTTCAGTAGGCTGCTTCTTGCATTCTGGATTATAGGAATGCGAATGTGGTTTGTGGAGAGAATGGAGTAGTGCCTAGATGGAATGCTCCAGTTTCGGGTGGTATACAAAATTAATACAGATGCTTCAGTTTCTCAGCAAGGGGAGAGGCCAGGTGTTGGTGTGGTGATTTGGGACCGTGATGGTAAGGTGATGGCTTCCTTTAGTCAAGGTTTCAACACTTGTTACCAGCCTCAGATTGCAGAGGTTATGGTCATCCTTGAAGGCATCTCTTTGGCTGTTAGTACAGGTCTGCTGCCGGCTGTCCTAGAATCCGACGCGTTGACAGTTGTAAATGATATCAGTTCTCAAGTTCCTCTTTGTGCTAATGTTGGTGTGGTTATCAGTGACATTCTAATTTTACTTATGCATGTTAATGTTTTGTCTATAAATTTTTGTTCCTACGTCGGCTAATACAGTGGTTCATTGTTTTGGCAAAACTAGCTCTTTTATATGTGGGGGAGTTTCTATAGTTGGAAGATTGTCCACTCTACGTGGAGAATCTTGTTTTGGGTGGTAAATTTGATTTAAAATTTTGACTTTAAAATCTCAATCATTCGTGTGTTTTTAATCCAGGAGTTATAAATGTATTCACATTTCAACCATCGGATTAAAAACATATAGATGGTTGAGGTCTTGTAGTTATAGATTTAAGTTGTTTTAGTCCCACTCATTTTCTATTAATGAGTTAGGCTAAGAGACCCCATGAGTTGCTAAGGCCTTAAAGTCACAAACTTAAACTGTTTTAGCATAAATTATTTTCTATTAACGATGTACTAATTACTTGATTAATTGAGTAATTACTGTGTGATTTGCGATCATAAGCCATAAAGGCGTCATTTACTGCTTTTTATTGATATCAGTTGTCATTATGCTTCTTTAATATGCCTCATGATGTCCTGCGTCGAGTGATAAAAAGTGAGAATGGTTTAAATGTCATGTGGAAGCTCCATTAGTTCAGTGACTAACTCGCAATCTCGTTGAAAGAATCGACGAACTCGACACTCATTATGGTGTGGCACTTAACCCTTTGCTAAGTGTAGCTCCACGTATTAGTTTTCGATGAGGTGATTTGCCAGTTGAGAAATTCATATAAAATATATGATGTTGAGAAATGGACCCTAATATTCTAATCTAAAATGGAGGTAAATCGGTATTGTCACGTTACTGTCCAATTTGCCTTAATGGTAAATTAAGCTCATTTAGCATGACGATATCTGTTAATCTTTGTTTTTGTTGGCTTGATTTCATGCTAAAATTCCTCTTACTTGTAATTCGTAGTTGCGTAGTATTAAGTCTTTTTTGATCTTCAAAGGGCTAACAACTTCGGTTTGCAAATTTAGTCATTCAAGGGATGTTTGGCTTGAAGATCGATGAGGTAGTTTTTCTTCATTCCTTGAAAGCCTTTGGGCAAGTGTGCACATACACGGTTCATATTATGTGTCATTATATTGTTGTGCATCAATTATAAACATACACATATCGTTTTTATGTTCATACATTTAGCATTTAGATTGATATCTAAACTTGTTACATCACTTGGATGTATCGTGCTTTGCTCGTGTGATGAACAGACATGTTTTGACATGTTCTGACATGTTCTGTAGTTATCGCGCGCTAGAGGCGCGACTTGCCCAACGTGGTCCAGAAATTGCTTTATGGTCATTTGTTGCAACGAAGCTTTGCGAAGTCTTTGTCGCGGTATTAAACCCGATTGTTTTTATAATATAACGATGTGACCATCATGCTACTTGATCCCGTTTTTTACCTTTATGATTTTATTCTATTGTGCGTTTTTTCACGATATTGTCATTGTGATGAACCACTCTATTTCTGCGCGACCAAATGTCGTGACCCACACATCACGGTACGTGGCGATATAGCGTCAGGAACAATTTTTTAAGCTTCGTTTCCGCCGACTATTTATATCTCGAGCACGATTTTTAGGGTTTTCACAACCCTTATAAATACGAAAAGATTTCTAAATCTTAAATAAGATATAGAAGTGTACAAGAGTCAAATCAGAGATTTTTTGTACTAGGAATTATAGAGATTTGATCGAGAGCACATTCAACACTACTTCACTTCCAAATACACTCTTTTCTCAAGCCACTCTTTAGCACTTTGGAGTAGATCCTACATCTATCACTAGGTAGGACCTCAAATCATTCTTTTGTTGTTATTTGTTTATTTACTTTATGTATGTTTGAGAATTGATTAGGATTGAGTGTTGACTTTGTGCGAATTGTATTTCTTGATCTAAACTATACTGTGTTTGATTTGCATTTCATATGTTCATATAGTCTTATTAGGTGTATTAATGATCATGCATTCTATTTGTTTAATTCATGTTTTATAAACACCTAGATCATAAGCCTTTGTGTTGAAGTCTTACTAGATCATAGTGTTTATTTGGGTAAGCAAGGTAAATGTATCAGCATCGCCAGTGAGAGGCCTGCAAATATATGTATCTTGGAAGACAACCCCCTCCCCCCCTCCGGTTGATTTATCTTGGTATACGATATTATTGTTTTGATGTGTCATGTTTGATCATTGCGCCATCTTTTAATGTCTCAAGAAGTTCAAGTTGCTGCAATCGAATTAATAAAGGAAACTTGATTCCTATGGATAACATTTTTTCCCCACGGGGCCCTAAATCCTCATCTCCTTTTGGGGAAAAATTAAAATCATCCCGATAGGGATGGGGATATGTATAAGTCCTCCATCCCCATTTTTACAATTCTCTTATTTCTCCCAGAATCTTTTTTGATTTTTTTTTTTAAATAAAGTATTCATTTCCCCATTTTAACTCTAGGTATAATTAATAGTCCTAAACTTTATTTTATTTTGAGATAATTTCACTAAAGTCCATACTTTTTGGTAAAATATCAATTTTTTTTGTAGAATATCACTTTTTTAAACATCTTTATCATATTGGCAACCTTGGTCCCTACTTTTTTTAAAATACATCATTTTAACCCTTCTATCAGTCAAAGATTAGTCAAACTTAATGGAATTAGGGGTATTTTGATTTTTAACATAATAACAAATGGCAATTAAATTTAAAAAAAAATAAAAAAGAAAATTATAAAACTATCATCAACGGTGGAAATCCATAGATTAGATGCCTCGACAGATCTTCATCGCCGACTAACCTCCATCATCGAGGCAATGGAGCTCGCCTTAGTCGAACGATCTTCATAGATTCTTTGTCATCTCCATTGCTCAGGGACGAAGTTTTGTCTCCATCAATAGATCTCCAACGCCGAGCGATGGAGATTCCACAGATAGGGATAGGGATAAGAACCAATATCCATCCTCATCTCCTCAATTGCCATCTTGTTGACTCCTTAGACAGAGAATTAAATTTTATTTATAGCATAAACTTTATACCTCTTTTTTGTGTTTCCCTCGTTATAATTCTTGATTACTAAATGCACTCTTAGACAAATTTACATAACCCAATACTTAAAATACTTATTTGAGTCGAGTCACCCTATTAAGACGAGTCAATTCGATTCATAAAAATAAAAACCAAGTTTACGTGAGTCATGGACTGTTTTGCCTTGACAAAAACCAAATTGAATAAGCCAAGTAAATGTTAAATATATACATATAAGGTTCAAAAATTTAATAGTATTCTTTAAAGAGTGATTTTTATGATTATCACAAACTTAATAACTTAAGTTTTAATAGCATATAAAGTATGGATCTGACAAGAATACCTTTAAAACACACTCAAAAAAATAAGTCTCGAAAAAATAAGTCTCATGTTTATTTATGTTTTTGAGATTTTTTTTTTCTGAGACTTATTTTATTGTTTCCGATACTTATTAGGTAGTTTCCGAGACTTATTAGGTAGTTTTTTAAACTTATTAAATATATTTATAATTTTCGAGACTCATTGGACAAAAAAGAAATTTTCAAAAACAATTTGGTCATCTTCTTCATCGAGACCTCCATTAGAGGTCTAATGAAGGTCGATTTTGACCTCCATTGGAAGTCGAATTGACCCCCAATGGAGGTCTTTCATCTCCATTGATGGAGGACCTCCAAGTTTTTGGGGAAAAAAACCATTAAAAAGGAGATTATGGCATTTTAGTCTATTGATGTCATTTAAACTTAACTTATTTATTGTGCTTAATTTAAAAATACTCGCAAGCGCACGAGTCTACTGTAGAATAGCTAATGCGAGTACAAGGTCGTTCACACGAGAACTGTGAAAAACTAATTGAATCTAAATTTAATCTAATCCTAACCTAGTTAACCGAATGTGATGAATTAAAGTTGATATTAAACTAATCTAAAAGAAAATAATGTCGAAAGCAATTAGTAAAGAATACTATGATATCAGAATTCACCATTGTGTAATTTCATAACTTCCTGATAATTTATTAATTCTCCGAATTATAGTGACAATTAAAAATCAATTTATTGTCAACCCATGAATTTAACAATAAACACATTTAATAAAAATCTTAAGTTCGTTTTCATTCACTTCAAAATACAATTTCTAAGCATTTCATGTATCCAATTTAATGAAAAATAAAGAATCAAAGAAATTATAATTAACGTTATGAAACCAAGAATAGATTAATATATATATATATATAACTATTAATGACACATGATATCATAGATGAAAGAGTTTAATATTTACTAATCAATTGAAGGTAAAACCATAAACATTAAAGAACAATATTTGAAAATCAATAAATATACCTGAAAATTATTCCATAATATGAAATTTCATCGTCTAATATAAAAAGAGTGTTATTTCTCATAATTTCCAATATATATATTATAAAATTAAGTATAAATAAATATATGGGTTATTTTAACTAGTCATGCATATTTATATATTGTTTTATTAAATATTATATATATTGTTTTAAGTTCATAAATATTATATATATATATATATATATATATTACTAACTTATAAATAAATAAATAACCACCCTATAAATAATCTAGAATATCTAATATGACACCCTCACCGTCTCATGCCGCTAATTTCAAGTCTCTAGTCCCTTCTATCTCTCATGTCATGATTTCACAAATCACAATATCACATAAACGAAATCTCATTATATATATTATGATATTTTGAATTAAAATGAAATGTAGTACGGATTATTTGAACTTTTATTTATATTATTAAGTTAAATAATTTTTTTAATACTTGAAATTATTAATTATTGAAATATATACTGTATAAATGAGTTATAACATGTTAATAGTTTCTCAAGAAGGAACTCTTATTTATAGTCCGAAAAGTCATTAAATCTTAAGCGGTATTAAAAATAAACGAATTGAACCAAAAAAAAAAATAGGTTCGAGTTAAATCGAATCAACTTGTTTTTACGAGTTAATCCGATTAACAAAAAATGAAAACCGAGTATACATAAATCATAATTTTATGAACGGTTTTGATCGAAAATCGAATTGATTTGACTCGCGTCCACCCTTATATATTTGATATTTCAGTGGATAGAATTTTAATTTATAAGGTTTTACACACGTATAAAAAAAAAAGAAAAAAAATATTATAATTGTAGATATAAAATTACTTTGTGATTCCTCATCATTAGTAACAAATTCTCTCCATGTAGGGTTTTAACTTATATCTACTTTTAAAATTGTATGATTGTTTATTTATCTTTTTAATTATTGTAATCGAATTTAAAGGGGATCATTTTAATCAAACTCAATATCTTCATTGGCATTATGCTATGATTGCTGTCATTCATATTAAACTCTTGGGTGCTTCAAGATCTATTGGTCATTAGTTGTCTAGCATAATAAACATGGTACCACTAAAGTATTGTAATAAAATTTAATTAGGCTACATGATAAAATAATGATTATAAACTTTGATAATAAAGTTTTTTTTTTTTTATAAAAAAAGAACTTAAATAATAAAGTTAATAATAAATAAGAATAAATTTGAGAAAGAAGTATCATCTACTTTTAAGAAGGGAAGCAATGCATCACCATGATCACTTGCATGGGAGGAGATACAAGTGATCTAGCTTGGGCTGAATACAAGTGATCTGGCCTGGGCTCCAGGCTAGCTTTTTCTATAAGAAAAATTATTTAATAATTTTGTTTTTTCTTTTCTTTTAAGTAATAGATAGAAATACAAATAAAATACAATTACAATATTAACATTGCTTAATAATTCAAAAAATAGTTTAGTTCATAATTTAATTTAATTGAGATAATCTCAATAGATTCATTAGAGTGATATACTCAATATTTTATTCACACTCCAACACATTAAAGTTTCATTTTCCTCTTCATTTTCTGTTCTTTTATAGATAAATGAAAAAAAAAATTGAATTCCTTACTTTTGCTTGTTCGAACAAGTTTTTAAGTTTATTTCGCCTGCTATTTTTTTCATTTAGATTTGTTTTTAAAAACTTTGTATTACAACTCTGTGTGGTTTAAGTAGAAAATTACGTTAATTTTACATAACAATGTTCTCTATTCGATTCGTTGCACCACAGGTGGTATAAAAAAAATTATAGTTAATTTAGTCCACCCGGACGATGAGTCTTGGTTTCACCTTTGATCACTTGTCATAATTAATCAATTAAATTTACCGTATATAAACCCAACAAAATTCATGAATCTTCCTGGTTTTATCTCTTCTTTGAATATCAGCACAGTGTTTACAGTGACGATGAGCAGTTCCAACACCCGATCCGTTGTTGCCACGAACTTGTCCACGAGTGGAAGCTAATGTAACCTGATGTAGGACAGTTTAAGAGGATTTTTTTTTCGATTTATGTTTATTTTCACCATACCCTGCTACGTCAATTTAGTTTACAAATGATAAAGACATATACAATGACAAATTAGAAATTATATGTTACCATTGTTGTAGAAGTTGTGGGAATGTTTTGTTATAGAGGGGAGTCCATCTTGTTGTGACGATGATAACACAATTGATGATGAACCACGACTCATAAAGGAGAGCGAGAAGCCATGGAAGAGGAGAGAAAAGAGAAGAAAAAAGAGGGTTACATCTAAAACTCTTTGTGTTGTGTTTATTGGTAAAGCCTTTTCGTACAGAAGGAAAGAGTAAAGGTCTGCAACCATGACCAAGGAAGATAATAAGAAGTTCAAGTTTTTTTCTATTTGTGTTGTACCAAAGGTTCATTTTAGTTAACAAGAGCTTACAAAGCCCTCCATGATTGTGGGTCTATATATATTATATTATGATGGAGTTCGATCATTATGCTCACTTACTGCAAGTAAGTTCTATCATAAAACACGATTACGTACCCAACACGACACGGCACGTCACGATACACATTTAATATTTAATATTTATTAAATTGTTTTTTTTACCTTAATTTGAGTTAGGGCCTTAGGCAACCGCCTAAGTTTTCTAAGACACCAGACACCCATGATAATACTAAAAGAAAAAGATTTGTAAATTAATTCTACAAATCTGTAAATTCAGCTAGTTTACTCTCTGATTACCTTGACTATTGTCGGATGTTTTCGACATTCTGTATTGGAAAAAATAGTCAACTCGCCGCATAGATCAAAGCAAAGGAAGCAGAATTTTTGGTTGCATCTTCTATGTTTCGTCCAAGTCTCTCGTACTCTTCCTACGAAAATATAATGCCAAACAATTATTCACTCTCAAAAATCAAAATAGAACAAATAAATCTTCTTGACATACCAGAAATTAGAAGATAATTTTAACTACCATCATCTTTTCCCATTCTTGTTCTAATTCCCAAAAATGATCATCAGTTTCAACACTAACACCCAAATCGAAAACTAGAACATACCCCGACACCAAACCAAACCAAACCAAACCAAAAACCTAGAAAGCTCATCACCCTATAACCTTGTGTTTGAGCACCAATCTTATCTCCAAATATTGAAATTTATTATCATTAACCTCCTCCCTTCTAGCGATAATTTCTAGCAAAGTATTGGTTATGATATATAGTAAAATAAAAAATGTGTCTTAAAGTTGTTCAGTCAATGATTTGGTCTGGATTTACTAGACTTGGGCCATAAACCAACCCAAATCTACGGTTTTATGCATATATGTGTCTTAAAGGATTGGTTTAATATCTTATATTTTGTTGGAATTTTCATAAATAAAAGGTTGTGATCGATTACAAAAGACACAACTTTTAATTGTAAAGACAACTTTTAATGTGTAAAGACATAACTCTTATAGTGTAAGGACACAACTATTGTGAAGAGATACAACCATTCATGAAACCACTATAAATACACAGGTATAGTTTGTCTTTAGAACATAACAAAACATACAATTCTCTACTATTTTTAAATTCTCTTTCTCTTCTTCCATTATCTCAGGCATCATCTAGATTATTATTTAGAGTGTTCTAAGTGGTTGATTCTTGTCGTATATAACTTGAAATCAACAATAAGATTATTAGGCTTTATTGAATCCTGATAGTAAAATTCTTAAACCCATTGTGTACTCGCCGTTTTACAGGAAATAGGAGAATTATTGTCTGAAATAATCGAATTCCGAGCCTTGAAATCTTATAATCATTTTTCCGCATTCTTAACGTGTTTGTTTGCAGCTATTCTCTCTTTCAGACCCCAAATTTCCAACAACTTTCAGACAATAATTAGCTCTATATGTAATGGAGAGATCGATTGTTGCACAATCTACTCAAGTGATGAATCAAGACTGGTTCGTCTTGACCGATTCGATGGAGAAAATTTCACTCGTTGGCAAGAAAATGTGAAATTCTTCTTAACAGCATTTCATTTGGCTCACATTCTCGAAGATGATTTGGAACCAATACCAGAAGAAAAGGTTGATGATTCAAAAGAACTAAAGGAAAAGCGAAAGAAGCGTAAGGAGGAAGATTATTTATGTAGGGGACATATTCTCAATGCTCTAGGACATACAGTTTACAATGCATATCAGAATATTGGCACTGTAAAAGAACGGTGGACTGCTTTGGATAACAAGTACCGCATTGAAGAGGCAAGTAATCAAAAATTTCTCATTGGTAATTTTATGGATTGTAAAATGTCTGATAAAAAGCCAATTATGACACAAGTCCATGAATTATTAAATATAATAAGTGATCTCAAAGTTGTTGGAGTTAATCTTGATGAATCATTTTTGGTGGGGGTTATAATTTCTAAACTCCCATCATCTTGGAATGGTTACAAGAAGAAACTCAAACATGATGAAAAAAAACATACTTTGGAATCAATTCAACGTCATATTCGTATTAAGGAAGATTCTAGGATCCATGAATCGAAGAATGAGCAAACTGATATTATGTCTAAGGCCAATGTTGTTGAAGATGAAAAATCTAATAATTATCTTGGGCCTAAGAATAATAATCAGTTTAAGAATCATCACCAAAACAAGAAGAAGAATCAAAAGAAGATTAAGGGAAATTGCTACTATTGTCAAAAACCCGGTCATATGGCGCAAGATTGTCACAAAAGAAAGAAAAATATTCAAAATCATGGGAATCAAGTAAACATGACTGATGACAAATATGTTGCTACCGTGTGTGAAGCCAATTCTATTGATATTGAAAGCGGATGGTGGCTAGACACATGAGCAACTGTACACATTTGTAAGGATCGTAATCTATTCAAGACGTACGAAAAGACTGATGACAGGAATGAAGTAAAAATGGTAAATAACTTCCGTAGTAAAGTCGTTGGCAAAGACATAGTGGAATTTTCATTTACTTATGGAAAAACTCTTACATTAGTTAATGTTTTACATGTACCTGATATGTGTAAAAATCTTGTATCTGGACACTTTCTTAACAAAAAAGGTTTCAAATTGGTGTATGAGTCAGATAAATTTGTATTGTCCAAAAACGGTACGTTTATTGGATAAGGATATTCTTGTAATGGTATGATTAAACTAAATATAATAAATAACATTTCTTCTGATTATATGGTTGACTTATCTATTTTAGGGCATGGTATATTAGGACATGTTAATTGTGGTACTATTAAGACTAGGCATAATTTAGGTTTGATTTCAAAATACAACTTTGACCATTCTAATAAATGTCACATATGTGTTCAATCTAAGATTACTCGAAAATCACATAAATCTATTGAAAGATCATCTAAACTGCTTAGTTTAATTCATAGTGATGTGTGTGATTATAAAAGTCATGTTATTCGTGGTAAAAATAAATATGTTATGACTTTTATTGACGATTACTCTAGATATACATTTATTTATTTGATAAAATGTAAATAAGAGGTTTTCGAAAAGTTTGTATCTTTCAAAGCGGAAGTTGAAACACAATTGAACCGTAAGATCAAAGTTTTACGATCTGATCGAGGAGGTGAGTATTATCCAAATGAATTCATAAAATTTTGTGAAGTTCATGGTATCGTCCATCGGTTCACGACGTCATATACGCCTGAACAAAATGGAATTGCTGAGAGAAAGAATAGAACCTTGACTGAAATGGTTAATGCTATGTTAATAAGTTCAGAATTATCTCTTTCTTGGTGAAGCCCTGATATCTGCATGTTATATTCTAAACAGAGTTCCTTTAAAAAGGGTTGACATATCACCATATGAATTATGGTTCAATCGAAAACCGAATCTTAAACATTTAAAAGATTGTGAGTGTCTTACTTATGTAAGAATATCTGACTCTAAAATACCAAAATTGGGTTGCAAAACTTATAGATGTGCATTTATCGGTTATTCTAAAAATAGTATCACATATAGATTTCTTAATCTAGATACTTTTAATATCACTGAATCAATTGATGCTAAATTTTTTGAGAACATAAATAAATCAAGCACTCATAATAAATTACTAAGAGATTCTAATATTCCATCAAATTCATTACCTGTTGATATTGATATGAATGATATATCTGAAAATTATAGTCCAAATTTACATGAAGAAACTGAATATAGGAGAAGTAAAAGGGCTCGAACAAAACGTACATTTGGTCCTGATTTCCTTGTCTATCTTGTAGAAGGAAATAGGAATGATATTGTTGATACTATTAAATATATTATGCATGTAGAAAATGATCCTGACACGTATACATATGCTATACAATCACGTGATGCTTGTTTTTGGAAAGAATCCATCAAAAATGAAATTGACTCAATTCTTACAAATCAAACATGGGTTTTAACTGATTTACCACCAGGTGCTAAACCTATTGGTTCTAAATGGATTTTTAAGAAGAAATTGAATGTCGATGGTTCCATTAACAAGTTTAAAGCTAGATTAGTAGCAAAAGGTTTTAAACAAAGACTTGGCATTGATTATTTTGATACATATGCACCTGTTGCCCGTATTGCATCTATTAGAGTATTAATTTCTCTTGCATCAATTCATAATTTAGTTATTCATCAAATGGGTGTTAAAACTGCATTTTTAAATGGTGATTTAGAAGAGGAAATTTATATGGAGCAACCAAAAGGGTATGTGATTCCAGGCCAAGAAAAGAAAGTTTGTAAGTTGATTAAATCTCTTTATGGCCTGAAGCAAGCGTCTAAATAGTGGCACGAAAAATTTGATAAAATACTATTATCGCATGGCTTTATTGTTAATGATGTTGATAAATGTATTTATTGCAAACATGATAATATAGAATGCACTGTTATTTGTTTGTATGGTGATGATATGCTTATATTTTGTTCTAGTTTGGCTTGTGTTGAAGAAACTAAGAGGGGAGGCCATTGAAGCTTGATCACAATCAATAAAAAGCCTAATCTACCTATACACATTAACCTCAATGTGGTATGTCAATGAAATAAGTCAATTAAGAATTGAGGAACTTATAATCTCCCCCTTTAGCTATTTTGTGACAAAACCATCACTCACAAATAATCCTCACAAATAGAAAACTAAATGTCAACAAAAGTTATTCTATATTCCAAAGAGATACCTAAATTCTAGATCTTCAAGTCTTCACTCTTTTGTAAAATAAGTGATCCTACAAAAACAGAGCAACTACATATTCCAAGACAAGTGTATGTGAGGTGATCTAGAGAAATAAAGTATAAAATAATTTGCATTAAAGAAGACAAGCAACATATAATGAAGTGCAAAACAAGACTCCCCCTAAATGAGCTACTCCTCCTCAAAACATAATTCTCCCACAACAAACAATCATACCAAAAACTCCTCCATCTTCAACATACTACTCCCCATTTTTTATCCTGGGATAGGCAAAGGAGTATCCCCAAACGGGTAGCTTTAGCAAAGAGAGATGTTAGCATCAATGATATTTGTATAATTATATACAAGAACTTTATGCAACTTAAATAAGTGAGAAAGATTAATCAAGGAGATTTATTTTTAAAAAGAATGTGTGAATTTGTTGCTTTGGATGTAAGACACATAACATCAAAGTTCAAGCAATGATATTTGGTAAAGTAAACATCAAAAGAGTTTCCATAAGAATTCAAACCAGTCTGTACCCTTTTGTCATAAGCAAACAATATATCATTCCCAAAAAATTTGTAACAAGCTAACAATTATATCAATTCTTAAAGGCAAACCAAGACATGGATCCAAGGATCCCATTAGATTTTTCCGAATATGATATCCGTATGATAGTAGTCTTGTTTACACCATTAAGAAGAGAGACACGACTAAATTAGATGAAATATCCTTATTGATTGAATTGATACAAGATCCTTATTGATTTTAGTCTTGTCAATTGTTTTCACACATATTTGCATTCAATTTTGAGCAATAAAAAATATCAAGCATATCAAATCAAGTATGTCAAGATCAAGTTCACATGTCATGGAGATAAATTATAGGTCATTTAAGTGTACTTCCCAATTAATTCTCTTAGTCCAAAAATCTCTAAAAATGCATTATTGAGGATATGAGAAATGCTTTTCTTTAAAATATAGCAATCATTCTTACCAAACAAGATGGAGAGACCATCATCACTAAGATGAGAAATGCTTAATAAGATTGGCTAACAAGTCATAAACATATAAGACATTTGACAATGAGGGTAAACCAGGTATGGAAATGTTTCATTTCCATATAACTTTCTTTCTAGACCCGTCACAAAAGGTGACAAATCCACCATCCCCCGTCATGTGCTTAAAGCACCCATTATCCAAATATCAAGAATTAGAGGCATTCACCTTCAAGGCAGTTTGAGCCACATAGCAAAAGTATTAATCTCCTCTAATCCACCTAGGTGAAGCATTTTTTTTTCCTAGTGGCCTTGGAATTATTGACTCTAGATTTCCTAGGATCATGCAACTTGACTCTATATTTTCTAGGAACATGCATATTGGCTCTAGTTCTATTTCTTTCAATCATGCTTTCAATTATATACTTCTTAATGTATTTAATGCAATTTGGAATAATGTGACCATCAACACCATAAAAATGACATGTAAGAGTATAGTAAGGAGCCATACCATGTCCTTGTGAGTACATTGGGGCTTTTTCATGTTGTTGGGGTTATCTTTGGTGTGGAGTTGGTTCTCTCCTTCTTTGTTGCTGAACTGTATTATATTGCTTCTTTGGTTGAGCTTGCGTGATTTGCCTCTTGACTTGATGGAATTTAAGTTGAGGAAAACTTGCTTATGAAGCTCTCGCTGGTTGAGCTTGAGTTTGAGCTTGCCCTCTTGGTGTCATTTTCACTTGGGCACTTTTTGAAAACTCTCATAGATCAATTTTATTCCCAGAATGTTTTGGAGGTAACTGTTCCTTAATGCTCATGCCCTTGACAAACATTGTCTTGCTTGAAGAAGATATCTCTTTGTCATCTACATATCCAAGACCTCTCTTATCACTCGACCTCTTTCCAATTCTCGATATATGGTCAAGTTTCCCTATGCTTGAAGTCATCTTAATAATCACTTCTAAGGCTTCTTCAAGTTCCTTTTCTATCCTCTGCCCATTCTTCTTATCTATCTTCACTTTTTTGTTCAAGTGGGTTACTTCAATTGCTAGCTTGAGATTTTCTTCTTTTAGCCTTAGAATCTTCTTTTTCATTTTCAATCTTAAGCTTTGAAAATGCTTGATGAAGTCTTCGAGGTCCATACTTTCCTCATTCCCATTTATAAAGTGGGATGAGGAATCCTCATCACTTGAGTTATCTTCAACGTGTTTCTCCTTCTCTTTAACACAGCTAACTTCTTACGCTTTTGAGAGAGGATATGAAGGTTATAAAGTTTGTCATATGGTCTTCATCATCTTTCCTCTTCTAAGTCATCATTATCACTCCAAATGGCGGCTATTGTCTTTCCTTTCTTCATGTTCTTCAAATTTCAACAGTTGGGAGATATGTGACATATACCACAACACTCATAACACTAGATGCTCTTTCTATTGTTCTTTTCTTGAATTGCTTCGACCATCTTGAAAGGGGTCTTCTTCTTCAACTCTTTGCCTTTGGATCCAAAGCCTTTCTTTTCGAACTTTATGAATTTCTTGAATCTTTTCACCATAAAGGTCATCTCCTAATCTGAGTCATCCTCCTCCTTCTCATTCTTGGAGGTCTTCAAAGCTATATTCTTTTGTTTCTTGGGTGGTGAAGGTGTAGGAACCTTCCTTGACTCATAGGCTAGAAGCCTTCCAATCATTTCACTTGGCTTCATCTTCTTATAGTCACTATTTTCGTCAAGTGTCGTCACATTCGTAGTGTTGCAGAAGTCCCCGACTTGGAGCGCCTAGTTAATGACTAGTCGCTAGTCGGAGCCCAACCGTCTTGATTTCAGTGGAGTCGGCCAGTTTAGGCGGAAAGGGTACAATAGCTGCCTAGTCGAAGCAAGTCGCCAGTCGGAGCAAGGTGCCGCCTGGTCGGTCAAACCGAAGTTGACAGACTTATGCCTAAAACGTCATCGTTTAGTGTAGTTTCATTAAAAAAAATTGAAATTCCAATATCTCAAATGTAAAACACAACAGAGAAGAGGCTTGCAACCAATTCAACTCCAAAATTCAAATGTCAAACACAAAACCGTCAACTCCGGTGGCAACTCCAACTTGCAACCATTTGTTTGGGGAGTTATGTCAGGCAAGAGAAATTTAAGGATTTAAAGATTAGGGATTTTGGGACGTGGATGGAAGTCTTTTGTAATGGCATGTATTTTGTGTTTAATTTTAATGAGTATGTTTGTGGAAAAGCTAAGAAAAAGAAGAATCAAGAAAATGAGAAGAGAATTGAGCGGAAGAGAGAAAGAGAGAGAATTTGTAAAAGAAGAAGAAGTTAGAAGATAAGAATTGAGAAGAGAATTGACTGGGAGAGAGAAAGAGAGAGAATATGTGAAAAATAAGTGGCTTGGAAAATAATCTCATGCATTGAGCTCACCACAATAATACTAATAACTGAATTGATTTTGATTTGACTTGATTCTTAATAGTCAATATTGAAATTTTTGGAATTTGATTTTCTCTTTTAGGTTTAATATATGAAATATTTTGATATTTATTTAATTACAGGAAAAAAATATAAAAAAGAAAAATTTATGTCGACCTCCGGTTTACCGTCTGTCTACCGATGACCAGCTTCCGACCATATATCTAGTCCCCGACTAGTCCTCGATTAATCTCTCTAGGCGTTAGGCGATAGGTCGCTGCCCAACTAGCGCCTAGTGACTTTTGTAACACTGCACCTTCGATTCGAACCTCTCGGCAAGTTCACCCTGGTGAGCAAGTGGGGTCTTTTACATGAAGCTCCTTTGCTTCCACCACCGTTCCCACTCATAGTGTTTGGGTATGGATGCAAATGAGATGCAACAAGTGAAATGGACAAATTCAAGAGACACAAACGAAAGAAAGGATCACCTAAATATGTCTAGAAACCTGCTCTGATACCAATTAAAATTAAAATAAGTGTGTCTAAAGTAACCTAGAGGGGGTGAATAGGTTTTAATCAATTAATCACAAACCTTTTTCAATTAATCAATGTTAACAAATTTACCCCATGATGACAAACAATCGATTAACAATTAAAAAACAGAAAACAATCAACAACACGACCATTGATTTACGTGAGAAACCCTCTAACTGGGCAAAACTCACTAGCTATCCATATAGCCATATACGATCCTCAAATTCACTAAATGTAATGATGTTTAAAACCTAGGTTGACATCTACTCACACCATTTTTAGAGCATATATGACAATGCTTGACACTCAATGAAGAGATAAACAACCTATGTGAATATGTAACAATATTCTAATATGCAATTAATGTTAGGCTACACTAAATGTTTATCTAAAGATTCATGATGGCAATTAAAACAATCCTAGATATCAGTATCTAAATGCAATACATAAAGATTTAACTAGAGGGCAATAATGTCCTAAATGCAAGCTATCAATGAACAACTAATCTCAACCAATTAAAGAAGACTCAAACATATTCAAGATAAGCTTAAGAAAAGGGTCATGCATTTAATCAACATAGTAAAAGCTAATCCTAGGCAAAGATGAACAATAAAGGAATTAATGATAACAATGAAGACCCATACTTGGATGATGAATAAGGATGATAGATGCATATGGGTTTTGAGATTGGTTGAGCAAAGATGAGTTCTTGAGAGTCTCTCTTTCTTAAAGAACACTTAGTCTCTTAAAATTTGGATTTTTGACTCTTAAAGACGAAATGTAGAAAAGATGGAGTGTGTGTGTGTGTGTGTATATATATATATATATATATATGATGATCTAGACAAAGTGACGTCATTTTGGTAAAGATGCTGCAAAAACGCGTCAAACAATGGTATGAGCAAAAGTCCAGACTGCTGTTCACACCGCGTGGAACCCTCTAGAGAAGATCGTGGTAAAAGCCGTTGGACAAGAGAGAAGCATCACCCGCGCAACCAACAATGGTCACACCACTGGAATGAACCGCGATTATGCAAGGTGTACCAACCACGGTATACACCGCGACACGAATCGCGAAAAAGAGATAAACTCTTTTTTCAACTTAGCAAAACATACCTAACCTATATGAATGATGTGCAAGTGTGAAGTAAGTGAAATGCACACAAAAAGGAAGCACAATTATCATGCAAGTCATATAAGCAAATGAAATTTAATGCAAGATTAATTATCATGTTCAAGCTAGTGAGTTGGTGCAATTAGATCTCTTCAAGAAGTCAAGGACAAGAGTTATACTTTTGAAGAGCTCTTGAGCTTGAGTTTTTAGGGAGGCCATTGCAGCTTGATCACAAGCAATAAAAAGCCTAAAATACCCTTACACATTAACCTCAATGTGGTTTGTCAACGAAATAAGTCAATCAAGAACTGGGGAACTTACAACAATAATGAAGTATAATAGCATACATACTCATATTTGATACCTTTTACGCTATGGTGATTAGGGATGGACATTAAGTAAATGGGGATGGACATTGGATGAGATTGAATTGGATATGACTAAATTAAAACTATGATGTGTGGTGTGGTATGAGATTGGAAAGAAAATAGTATTGTCCCTTGCGACACCCTTTGATATGCAGGATTGGATTATACTTGTTTATGTGATTCGATAGAATTGAGATGAAATTTAGATTGTAGATGAAATTGTATTGAATTGAATTGAACCAGACTAAATAATATATTATGTTCTTTTCGGTGAAATATAAGACTGAACTACATTAATTCTATACTTTGTAAATGAATTTGACTAAATATAATAATAGTTTAATTTGAAATTGAATAACAAATTAATGAAATAATTTCAATTTATATATTATTCAATTAACTAAATTTAAAAAATATATATAATTTATATTAATTTTCATTATATATACAGACATTTTCAAGTCAGTAAGTATTGATATAACCTCAACAGTGTGTTGGATATGGATCATTAGATTTACATACTTTAACTCAAAGTGGATGCACTTATTAAAACTTATCCATAATCAATGGTCCACATACAACGCACTGATAGAAAAACCACTATATATATATATATATATATATATATATATAATTCCGTGGAACTATAGAAAAGCCATCTACCTGATTTTGGTGTGGCATGGGAGAGAGAGAATGTGAGAAGTTAGAGAGTGAAAATTTCTGAGAGAAATTTGATTTCAGTTTCCTATAATTTTACATGCTGAAATTACAAAATAAAATTATACACCTTAAAAAATGAATTTCATTATTTCTAAATTGAAAGAACGTTAAGAAAGAAGAAAAAAACATATAAAAAGTAAGGGGTGAATTCATAAAGAGCAAAAAAAATTATTAGTTTATTGTTTTTAGCCACCAATTTATATTTTATTGACTTTGTCATTTTTTACCACTTTTGGATAAAATTACCCCTAAATTTTACTTTATCTGGTATGTAACTCTGTTGCATATCATTTGATTCCAAATTACATGCGAGTTGAATTTTCAAGTTAGATGTCAGTTAAGTTCTAAATTACATGTTAATTGACTTTCAACTTACATGTCAATGATTTCAAGTTACATCCTAATTGATTTCCAATTTTTTTGGTGAGTGAAGTAAAGACAAAATAGAGGGCAATCTTGATTGTTTAAGGCTAAAAATGATAAATATAATAAAATATAAATTTATGGCTAAAAACAATAAACCAATAAATTTTTTGTTTATTTCTTGCAATTTTCTCAAAAATTAATTATTCAATTTCAAAAGAGAAATACCTTTTTTCAGTCAAAAAATAAGGAGGTTTATTGTTTTTATCAAATATTAGTATTTTTATTGTTTCTACCCAATAATTATCTGTGAAGACCTAAATACCCCTTACTATTTTCTTTACCTATTCTCCCTCCTTCATTTTTTTTCCTTTGTTCTCTCTCTTCCTTCTTTCTCTCTTCAATCTCTTCTTTCTCTCTCTATCTCTTTCTCTCACGCCTCTCTATTCTCTCCACCACAATTTTGTTTTCAACCAGATCTCTCTCACGCCTCTCTACTCTTTAATTTAAGCATTTTATTTTTGTTCATCTTTTCTCTCTTTTGGTTTGCAAATCTGGGTTGTGTTCAGCAGCCGGTACGGTGGTTTGGATTTGAGTGTTAGCTGTTAATTTTAATAGTGGTTGTGGTTGTGTTTAAGTTTGGGTGTTGTTAGTTTAAAAAAAAAATAGATTTTGTTTTGTTTAAAATATTTTCCAAATTTTAAAAAACTTTAGGTTTTTTTTTTTTGAAAATTTTCCACATTATGTTTCCGGATGTTAAAAAAAAAATTCAGAATATGTTTGTTAATTTTTTTTTCCATATTTGACTTTGTTTAAAATAAATTCCAGGCTTTTTTTTTTAATTTTGAAAATTTCCAAACCAAATTATGAGGAAATCTGGAAAATTTCCAATTCTATTTAAATCTGGAAATTTATCCAAATTTCTTTAAACCCATCAGGCCACTAATTAAACACACTACGGCAACTCAATTAAACACTCAGGATAGACAAATTAAACACACAAATACAGACTAATTAAACAAAGCAGACGTAAATCAATTAAACACACTACGACAATACAATTAAACACGACAAGGTAGACTAATTAAATACATCAGGGCAACTCAATTAAATACACCAGGGTAGACCAGTTAAACACATCAGGACAGCTCAATTAAACACACTAGACAGATCAATTAAACACACTAGGGTAACTTAATTAAACACACCATGGAAAATCAACTAAACACACCAGGGTGACACCAAATTAAACACACCAAGTCGAACACAATTAAACACATCCGGAAAGAATAAGAATAATACTAGAGGTCTGGGAAGAAGAAGAAAAAGAAAAAGAAAAAGAAAAAGAAAATGAAAAAAATACGAAAAAAGTTGTTTTTTAAAAGAAAATGAAAATAGAGCATTTTTTTTTTTTATAAAGAATGGTAATTTTGTCCAAATAATGGATATTTTAGTTGAAACAATAAAAATACTAATTTCGGATAAAAACAATAAATACACTAACTTTACGGTTAATTTTAAAATTCTTCCATTTTAAAATGTTATCAAATAAAAGTTCCTTTCATGCTGTTGCCAAACACGCTTTGTATACGGCGTAGGATAAAGCATACGGTGGAGGATAAGTTGTGGGTGTGTTGTACACTTGTACCCCTTCTTTCATTTAATCTCAAAAAATAATCAAATTCAATCTCCTATACTATAAACATATAATTTTGTCCAATCCTGACACAAAGAACAAGAGAAGAGGAAAAAAATGATAAAAAGTAAACTACTTTATATAAATTAACTACCCCTTTCAAAATCCATTCTTTACCCTAAATTGTGCTGCTAATTTATTGTTAATATTATTATTTATAATTTACGTGAAAAAATTGGCAGAAAATCAAAGAATTACCGGAGGTGACAAGTCAGAGCAGCTCCAGAGATCGTGGAGATTTAGAGTCTCAGACTCAGCGGACCGGTAACAAGAGCTCTTCTATCAGTCACAAGAAAAAATGGCGGAAGTTTCTGATTATACACCGTGCGGTCCGTGCAAGTCAAATTCTTGTCTCTTCAACAAAAGATCAGAAAGCCTCCCACGAAAATGTTGGCTGTGCAGAGGACATTACTGCGGTTAGTTATTTTAAATATAGAACATATCATGACAAGCTATAAGAATATAACTAGTGTGTATATTTTACATTTAATTTGCATGCATGCGTGCGTGCAGGAACCCACAGAGATTGTGCAATTGCTAACCACTTCAACTGATCATTCTCAGGTTTTAATTGATATCTCATCGGATGCATCAAATGATCTCACTGAAATTCTGAGACTCCAACATGGAAGGGTTGATCAAAGAATTACCAGAGGTTTTAATTGATATCTCATCGGATGCATCAAATGATCTCACTGAAATTCTGAGACTCCAACATTTATAATTAGTTGCATGTTCTGCTCACGTCAAAATTTTGGCAGGAAATCAAAGAATTACCAGAGGTGACAAGCAAGAGAAGCTCCAGTAGTCTTGATCATGGAGATTTAGAGTCTCAGACTCAGCGAACCCGTAACAAGAGCTCTTCTACCAGTACTACCAAGAAAAAATGGCGGATGTTTCTGGTTATACACCGTGCAAGTCAAATTATTGTTTCTTTATCAAAAGATCAGAAAGCCTCCCACGAAAATATTGGCTGTGCAGAGGACATTACTGCGGTTAGTTGTTTTATATATATAACATATCATGACAAGCTATAAGAATATAACTGGTATAGATATTTACATTTTGCATGCATGCATGAATGCAGGAACCCACAGAGATTGTGCAAGTGCCACCCACTCCAACTAATCATTCTGGGGTTTCAATTGATATCTCATTGGATGCATCAAATGATGTCACTGAAAGTATGAAACTCCAACATGGAAGGGTTGACGAAATTGTCAATTCTGAGGACTTGGATTCCCTGCATAGCGTTGGAGGTGTCAACGGTATTGCACAAGCTCTTGGTATTGATTTACAGAAGGGAATTCCCGGTGATGAGAAAGATTTAAGTTCTCGACGACACATCGACAACAACCATATACTCTTCCAAGGAAAAGCTTCTGCTGCACAGGCTTCCTCAAGTTACTATTAAGGTGTTGTAACAGCTCAGTCATTTTTCTCCTCTCAGTGGCTGCAGCGTTATCTATCGGCTTTGGGATTGCCGAAAAAGGTCTAAGGACTGGTTGGTATGAAGGGTGTATCATAGCTCCCCTAATCGTCGTGCTCGTGGTCCTCTCTTCGATACGAGAATTCTTGATCGAAAAACAGAATAAGACGCAAAAGAGGTCACATTCACAGGTGAGGATTGATGTCCTAAGAGGAGGGAATTGGAAGAATATATCGATTTCTGATGTTGTATTGGGGGACATTGTGGTCTTGAAAAGAGGATACGAGGTCCCTGGTGACGGTTTGTTCATTTATGGAAGAAACTTGAAGTTAGGTGATGGGTCAAAAACAACAACAATTGATGAACGCAAGCCTTTCATCTACTATGGTTCAAAGGTGATTAATGGGGATGGTAGCATGCTCGTGACGTCTGTGGGGATGAACACAAAATGGGGTGAGATGATGAGACAGGTTACCAATGAACAAGCAGGCAAGATCACTTTTTTACCGGGGCTCAAATTGACAAGCTAAGCAATACATCGCAAATCATTGGGCTGTTAATCTCAATCCTCATCCTGGTAGTGGTGTTCCTACGATTGAAGTTTGGAAGTGAACATGATCATCATGATAATGGAGCCCCAGAAATCAAAGGAAAACCAATTTCTATCCAAGCCTTTGCTGATTTTATCAAGAGAATTAGTTTGAAACCAAGCGGGAGTGTCAATGTCTTGACGACTTCACTTACCTTGTTGGCGGTAGGATTTGCGGAAGGTGTACCTTTCATTGTTACTCTTGTCGTCATTTATTGGAACAAGAAGGCACTGTGTGACAAAGGCTACGTTAAAGAGTCACTGGCTTGTGTTGGTATGGGCTCAGTCACAACCATTTGCACTGGAAAAACTGGTGGCTTGACATTGAGCTCAGAGGTAGTTGAGGGCATCTGGATTGATGCGCAAGTCATTAGTGAAGAGACTGTAATAGGTACAAGTGTTGTTGACGCTTTGTGCAATGGAATCAGTGCACTAGGTAGCTCAATTGGAAATCCATTCCTTCCTTGGGCTACATCGAAGTTGGGTTTAGAACAGGAGATTTTGATGAGGAGGAAGAGAGACGAGAAAAGTCATGTGTGCTTGCATCGGAGTGGATCTGCAAAAACAATAATAGCCAAGTCCTCCTGCTACTACGATTGTGAAGGGACAGTGAAGATTTTGGATGAGCTTAAAAGGTCTGCTTTCCACCAAAATATTCAGCATATGCGGTCTAAAAATCTGAAAACTGTGGCATTTGCTCATGAGATGGTTGATAATGATCCAAACTCTGATGGTGACAACAGCTTAATCCTGATTGGACTGATTGGTCTGAAGCATATTTGTCCAATGGAGACAAAAAAAGCAGTGAAAGCTTTCATAGATGCTGGTGTTAACATGATACTGATTTCGGAAGATGATGTTTCAGAGCTACAAGCCATAGGACTTGAATTTGGATTGCTTAATGGGCAAGAAAGACAAGTGGTTGATGGTGAGGAATTTCGAAAACTCTGCGTTGGAGAGCGGAAGGACATGGTTGAGAATATCTCTGTGATTGGAAACTGTCTCCCATCTGACAAGCTCCTTCTAGTGCAGTGCTTGAAACAAAATGGCCATGTGGTAGCAATGGTTGGAACTAGAACAAATGACATTCCAGCACTCAAAGAAGCTAATTTGGGGATTGCTATGGGAACTGAGAGCAGTGAATTGGCCAAGGAGTGCTGTGACATTATCGTTTTTGACGAAGATTTCAGTTCATTGTTCACCATCCTCAGCTACGGAAGATGTGCTTATAACAACATCAAGAAGTATATCCAATTTGAGATCACCATGCTTGTTGCCTGGTTATTGGTTACCACCATCACAACAGTTACCTTTGGAGATGCCCCAGTTACAACAATTCAATGGTTTTGGGTAAACCTGATTGTTTCCATTGCAAGTGGACCTGCCTTATTGACAGAGCAACCACTGATGGACAAGCCACCGCTGATCAGAAAAACTGATCCGTTCATCACCAAATCTAAGTGGAGAAACATAATAACCCAAGCTTTATTTCAAGCTACCATTTTGGTGACTTTTCAATTCATAAGCCAGGCAATCCTAGGAATCAACAGCAAGGTTTGCGAAACTATGATCTTCAACATTTTTGTGCTTTTCCAGGTTTTCAACTTATTGAACAAAATAGGAAAGCCAAACTTTGTGGTGGGCATCTACCGGAACATATGGTTTCGGGTGGCTGTGGATGTGATATTGCTGCTACAACTCGCATTCATAGAGATTGCACATAAACTGGTCGGTAACGCAGAATTGAATGGTGAACAGTGGGGCATCTGTGTCCTAATTGGAATGCTCTCATTGCTCTCCGATCTCGCTGAAAAGAACATATCCACTTTGTTCAAGTATTGGTGTCTCACAGTCACAGGTTCACACATTGATTCAGAGATTGAACTTCCACTCATCAGCTCAGAATCTCAGATTCCATAGGAATTGTACGCAGAGGCGAACCCAAAAAAATAAATAAAGCAAAAGCTTTAAATTGTTGTGTTATTTTACCAAAGTACATTGGCCCCTGTTAGTCTTTTCTTTTTTTTTTTTTCTTTTTTTTTTTTAATTTATTTCTTTTTTTTTATTATTAATTTATTTGTTGTAACATAACATATGAGGCTGGATGCTAATATATTTGGTTTTTTAAAAAGTATTAATATATTTACCTTGTTAATTTAAATATTTGTTTTTGTTTCGGTCCTCCAAAACCAAAATCCTAACTTTACCCTTGATTGTACGTATCCCATCTAATCTACTTCAAATCTTATAATCATGTTCCCTTAATTATGCTAAAGGGTCCGGATGCCTTTGGACATGCTCTTAGAACCTAAACCGTTCATAAACTACTACTAATTAACAACAAAAGCAGCTACTAATAACATAATTAACAAGCAAAAATGTACAACAATAAATATAATAAGAATATATATGCATTATATATTATATAAAAATATATGTATATATAGCAAGGAATCGATTTAAAGCTCACCTCAGAACCAGATAATTGCTTCAATGGAGTTTTGAAAGTGGTGAGAGATGATGAGGTTGGTTGACTCGACTCTTCAAAGTCTTCTTCAGGTGTATACTATATACATAATGAAAAATATCCGTAAAAACAACAGGGAGTCGAGGACCACAGTCCACAAGCACATGGTGGTGCAAACGCACCGTTTCATGTATTCTTTTTAGCAATTTTGCACTCCTTATTAGAATTTGGGGCAAATTGTAAATATATCCCTGACTGACTTCATTTTTACTCATACGAAACTTTTACCCAAAATTGTACTAACATGGAAACCATCTATTCATTAGAATCATTACTGCCCATGCTGCTTAATTTGATATATATATATTAATATATACTATACGTCTATACCAAGAGTGAATTACAACCTCATAAACAAAAATTAACTCAAATTATATAATACTTCAACAACAACAAAATGTGATGGGTAAAACGATATATAATATTCAATTAATTCCATTCAAGTAAATAAAAATTATTTTGAAGATATGTCAAAAAACAATTAAGGAGTTTATTTTTTGAGCTATTTATTTTCCTATAATTTTCATCTTGAACTAAAAAAGAAAACATCATGGCAATTTGAAATTTTCATTGTATTTGTTTTCCCATCAAAATATTTCGTTGCTAATATCTCTCTCTCTTCAAAAAGATTGTTTGAAAATCGATTTACAACTCCCCTTTCTCCAAAAAACTTGTCTCTCTCTAAATTATGCACAAGAAGATAACATATATTTCTGATCTTCGTTTTTTTTATTATGCATTCTCCGAGTGGTGTAACAATGTATCAATTACTTATGATTTGTTGTCTCAGCCTTTGTATGAACATGTATGAACATGTAATCTCCAGTTTATGTCCGAGACTTTTTTCAAAGACTCGAAGCTTTTTTGAATAGTATCCGAGCTTTTTGTTAAAATGTCCGAACTTATTTAAAAAGTCTCCGAGGTTTTTTTTGAAGTTAATCTCCATGCTTTTTTTAGTAGGCGCCGAGCAATTTTTAAAAGAGTCTGAACTTTTTTAAACTGGTCCGAACATTTTTATAACCCTTGCAAAAAAAGCTCCAACCCTTCCCCAAAAAGCTTGGGCACTTGATAAAAAAGCTTGAACCCTTACCAAAAAATCTCGAACCCAAACCAAAAAAACTTGACCAAAACTCTCGAGCTATTTTAGCATGGGTTCGAGCTTTTTTGGGATGATTTATTTGTAATTTTTATTTTTATTTTTATTTTTATTTTGTTAATAATGGTTATGATGATGATTTTAATAGGAGAATGAATCAGGTGAGAATAGTCATATCTTACAACGGTCGATGAGAGCAGTTACCCGACAGAAGTCAGAGGTTTTTAGGTTTCGATAACTAAGGATTGTGTGTGCCAAAGAGCATGACTTACGAAGAATTGGTGTCGATCGTACAAACCGTTGTGAAGTATGATGTGAACAAATACAGTGTTGATCTACAGTCTATATCAATCGTTCCTGAGACCACATGTTGCACATTTATAAGAAATAACGATGATGTTCAGTTTATGCTAAGGGAAGATAGGGTGATCCCTTAAGTATGTGTTAGTCTAATTGAGAGGGCAACAAGATATGTGATAGGTAATGATGTCCATCATCATGAAAATTCCCAACAATTTCAATCGTTTAGCGGAAGCAACCAAGTGTGCACAGAAAGGACTAGGATCGAAGGTCGGTAAAATAGGTATGGTGTCCCACCGAAAGTAGCCGACCATGCTGCTATAGTCTGGATCTTAATTCGACGATGTGTTTGGTTGTCAAAATGGGATGAATTATGAGCAGTACAACGAGCAATACAATGATTTTTACAATGACATGAACAACCAGCAGAACACTGAACCGAATCTTGGGTCGATTTATGAGGTGGATAATAAGGCAAATATTGATCTCGTAGATCATGTTCAAAACACTGAGGAAGAGGAAGAACACTTCTAAATGGAAAGACGTGGAAGACGTGTACACAGATTTAGTAGCAGTGCACTAGATATGGCTGGGACTTCAGAGGTCCGGTCAAATGTAACTTTATATGATTCTGATAATGCCACAACATGGGTTATTTCCAGAGCAGATTCATACTCGTTTGGTATGGGTGGAAGCAGGAACTTGGTTTATGAAGAACCTACAAGCATGATTTATAAAGGTCAATTTTTTCCCACTAAAAAGGATTTGAAGAGACTAGTTGATCATTTTGCAATGCGACAGAACTTCGAGTGGAAGGTGAAAAAGTCCAATAAGACAACGTTACATCTGGCTTGTTTGATGGACTAGTCGTACATGGAAATTAAGAGTGGTGAGGAGAGATGAAAGGACGTACTTCCAAGTAAGAATTTTTGTCAACAAACACACTTGTCCATTGGAGGAGATTCACCGTCGTCATCGATAAGCCAGTGCAGTCATAATTGAAAAAGTAGTTGCATCTAGAATGCAACAACAGAATGGTTGTTTCATGCGTCCCAATGACATAATCGCCGACATGAAAACAATGTATGGGATCCAAATCCTGTACAGTAAGGCACATCAAGCTCTGCATTATGCGTTGTCACTAACCTATGGAACACATGAAGAAATTTTCCAACTACTACTATCTTTCGGTTAAGTATTGGAACAACAAAATCCTTGCACAATCATTGACTTACAGTGCGACAAATATGGTAAATTTCTCTATTTTTTCTTATCGTTGGGTGCCTCACTTAGAGGATTCCGAAGGTGTATGCGTCCAGTTATTACAGATGATGGTACCAATTTCAAGGGAAGATTCGGGGGTATAATGTTTGTTACAACTGCATTAGATGGAACGATCAGGTGTATCCAATTGCTTTTGAGTATGGCGACTCAGAAAACTACCTTTCATGGGAGTGGTTTTTGGATTGCTTGAAGAGTGTCCTTGGTCATATAAATGATCTGGTTTTCATTTCAAATCGATATGAAAGCATTGAGATATGATTTCTAAAATGTTCCCTCATGCCACTCATACCATATGTTGCTGGCATTTTTCAGAAAATATTAATAAGCGATTTCACAGAAAGGAAGTTACCGCCATAATGGACAACGCAGCTAGATCGTATACTGTATTGAAATATAACCGGCACATAGAAGAGTTACGTAACCTGCACCAGAATGCATTCGATTATGCCAATGATGCAGGTCCACACAAGTGGTCCCATGAATACTGTACCGAACGAAGGTATAGTGTGATGACAACAAATGTTGCAGAAACGATAAACTCTTGTCTAAAATTTGCACGATAACTGCCTATGTTGACACTAGCAGAGTTCATTATAAATATGCTACATAAGTGGTTTCACGATCGCCATCGAGTTGCACATCCCATGAGTCATCAGTTAACCGATGATGCCCATCTTGTGATCTTGACACGTGTCGAGAAATGTGGTTATATGACCGTTAATCCAGTGGACTATAACATATTCTCCCTTAAACGGTCCGGAAAACAGTGGACTGTTGACTTAGCCCGAAAGACCTGCACATGCAACAAATTTCAAATGGACATATTTCCATGTTTGCACGCACTCGCAACGGCAAGGTACATTACTAGAAACAGTTTACGCTTTATATTATTGAAACTTGAATCTTATTGTTTTCATTGTTGCTGTAGGGAGTGAAACTTAGATTTCACATCCCTATTTGCGGTCTACTATAAGAGGCTGACACATAGAATGGAATCATATACTTTCTACTGGAAAGTGAATTGGGTGAATTTGTTAATGAGGGTGATAAAGAAAGTGAATTGTGAAAAACTATTAAAACCTGTTGGAAGTAATAACTTCTTGACTAAGGGATCAAGATGGGAGAGTTTTTCTATAGAAGCTTGTGTCAAATTGATATAATTATATGGTATCCATAAAAAATAAAGCAATTAGTAAAATATGTTGAGGTTATCAATTAACTTAATTTGCAATTGTTGACAAACAAATTCAATTCAAGTCTATCAAAATTACAAAGTTAACTATGTTATAGTTAGGGATGACAATTTGACCCGCACCCGCAGACACCCACCCAAACCCGACCCTGTAGGGTCGGGTGTGGAAGGTGAATTTACGATCCGTGAACCAGTTTAATGAAAAACCCAATGAGTTCGCAGGCGGGTGCGGGTTAGCCCCACGAACCCGCATAAGTAAAATACTTGTATATAAGCATACATAGACATCTGAATTATTTTTTTATCGTTTTATTTTTATGGTTATTATTGTTTTGTAATGTATCAAGTATGGAATTAGAAATGGAAATTTAATTCATTTAAGTATCCAATAACATGTGGAAATTTACAAATGACAAATCGCGAGTTCACGGGTTCGTGGGTTATCCCGCGGGTGAAACATTCATCCGTGAACTCATATTGTTTCGTGGGTTCGCGGGTGAGGGTATGGTTGCAGTCATAAACCGCGGGTTCAAACCCGCCTATAAACCCACTTACCTACGCGGGTTCGAGGGCGGACGTGGGTGAGGAAAAGTTTCACGGGTGAGGGTTTGGATTTTACAAAACCAACCCGAACCCGACTCGCTATCATCCCTAATTATAGTGACAGTTTAACAAGAATAATAAGGAAAATCATTATGATAATTGATGCTGATTATAATTTATATATATATAAACAAGTAAATGTATTCATTCCTCAGGAGGTTGCCATGAGAAGAAAATCAGAAAATGTTGTCAATATTAATTTTGGTTAACATTACACTCCAAAGCCAGCCAATGGTTCGAGATATCAAGTTCTACATTTAAGGAAAATCATTATGATAATTGATGCTGATTATAATTTATATATATATAAACAAGTAAACATATTCATTCCTCAGGAGGTTGCCATGAGAAGAAAATCAGAAAATGTTGTCAATATTAATTTTGGTTAACATTACACTCCAAAGCCAGCCAATGGTTCGAGATATCAAGTTCTACATTCCTCGTAGCCTAAAATCTATATTTATACAAGCAAAAGATTAGACAACAATTCACTAGATCAAGTGACCATCAGCCTTGTTCTTTATAAGGAGTCCTGATCAATTTGCTAACATAAACCTCAAGACCACCACAGCCAGCAGCTTTCAGATGACGATCCAATACCTTGGGATCGGCACATATGACATGCTGACCTTTTCTGTATTGAATAAATTCTAGGCTCGGAAGGGTGTTCAAAATATCTTCTGCCTTGATTGCTGTCATGTTGCTAAGCTCCTAAATGGTTCACGGAACGAAGTTATGTATTTCAACGGCTATAACAATCAGCAATATCGACCAAAATTTGAGGAAAAAAATATGGGTTTAACAGGTAACGAACAACATAGTAGATTTTTACAAATTCAGCAACTAACCAAACACTGCTGGCATAATAACATTTAGGATAGGCCTGCTTACATTTGCATAGTTACTACATTTTTTTCCAATCATATCAACAAGTACAGACAAAAAAACGGAGAAGGTGCCAATATCATTTCCCTACCATTCATGTTTCCACAATAATTTTAAATTCCATCTGC
Organism: Dipteronia dyeriana; assembly: GCA_032871835.1. Classification (NCBI taxonomy): domain Eukaryota; kingdom Viridiplantae; phylum Streptophyta; class Magnoliopsida; order Sapindales; family Sapindaceae; genus Dipteronia; species Dipteronia dyeriana. The sequence goes on along the minus strand of CM065302.1, from coordinate 52,636,711 downwards.
GGAACACAGGTATAAGCAAATCCATGCATATATCCTAACTCAAAGGACAGAACCGGTTTCTTCCTTACCACCTTAAAAGTATGTGGGCTGTGTAATTTTCTTCACCACTTGATGCTTATACAATTTGTGCATGTGTGCATGCATACACAAGTAAAACAGGCAGTATTATAAGGGCTTAGGCATAAAGATCAGACTTATATAAAGGACAGTATATAATTTAATGCATAAAGGAGGAGATCAAAATACCTGAGCAAATTGAAATATTCATAACAGGGGAAAGAAAAAGACAACAGAAAGACATAGGTGTTAATTGTCTCAAGAAAATATCTTTATTTTATATTCGAGATAACATTTTTGCATTCAAGTTATTTCATATCATGTATCCGGAAAAAAAAAAGTTATTTCATATCATGAATAGAATTCAATATCAGGCTATGGTTAATTAGTCTTAACGATTTTCATTATTTGAGGTTACAAAATGGATTCTATAATTCTAAGAACTTCTATTGGATGTCCAAATACGACTCCAACAAGTCAGAGAAGAAGACAGCAGGGCATCAATACCAAACAAATAAACTTGCCTAAATTTTTACAAAAATTCAGAAAATGCATACCTTGATAGAAATATTACCTTTGTGTTTTTTCAAGATGTATAAAAGGACTCGGGTCCAGTATCCTCTGTAACTCAACAGACCAAGGTTAGAAAGGGGTCTTTCCGGTGCGTCAACTTTACCTTCCTTCTTGGACAATTCATATGCTGCCCCATGTCAAAGGAAACATTAGCAACTATCTCTACCTAAAATAAAACATGCATTAAACCGTGCAACAATCACATCGATAAATGACAAGGAAGAACTTTGACATCAACAAAGTTTTAATACAGTACACTCATGACCATCAAGTGATGTTGAGTGGATAATTTCATCATGCCTACTCAGGTCCAGCATGGATGTTAGACCAATGGTACTGTTGCACAGCCAGATTTAGACAGAATAGTGTAGGTGAAGAGCGGTACAGCCAGATTTAGACAAAATAATGTAGTCGAAGAGCGGTCTTTACCACAAAGACTCGCAAATCCTATCTTATATAGCACACAAGTCAATCTTTTAACTAACTAAATTCCTAATAGGTTATAAGGTGTTTGTAAATCACATAGGTGCTTTCAAAAAAAAAAAAAAAAACCAATAATATTGACTACAGTCCTTAACAGACTCAGATGTTAAAAGACTTTTAAGTTTTAAAAAAAAATATTCAAGTTGGTTTCTGCATTGATACTTTAAAGAAAGTGCAACCTTCTTACTAATATTATAGGGATTGTAGGAATTATTTCATAGGGCACAAGCATGGTGCACAAACACACTGAAAAAAAATATTTTAGAGAGAGATCAATATTAAGAATCACATAATCTAAGAAGAAATTAAACAAGTGAACTGCAGAGAGCTTACAGAAGGCAATCAAAAAATTCCCATATCCATTACTTTGATAAGGTGGTAAGGTAAAGATGCATGCCAAATTATAAGATTCCTCTGAATGCTTTTCCTGCATCATATCACATGATACATTTAGCCACTTGGATTTAATCTTTCTGAAAATATCCTACAGAAATTTCTAAATTGACATGCTCAAAATTACACTGCTTCAAATATGACCACCATAAGACCTAAATCGTTGACCAGACTGCCTTAAACAAAGCAAGAAGATGCACTAACAATTACATTGGAAAAATAGCCAACCAAGTGGCATCCACGATCATCACATTCACACAAAACGTAGAATAGAAACAGATCAACATCATAGTAAAGTGTCTTGTGGTCAAGAAATAACTTTGCCAAATAACAAAGATTCTGCCCATAAATCTTGTTCTTTTTGCCATCAACCTGTTCCAAACATATAATGAAAGAAACGATGAATCAACTGGCTTCATAGTTATCCGACGGGAAGAAATAAGAAAAATGCCAAATAAACTTTTTCTTCTTGCTATTAGCAAAGCAAAGTAAAACTGCAATTTCCAAGTAAATCAAAAATTTTAGTCACTTAAGAATCATATTAAATCTGTCAAAAGTCTTCTTAAACAGTCGATGCATGTCGAAAATGTTTACAATACTCAAACATTATACAGTCGACAAAATTACTGCTTATTTAGATATGTAAAAACCGGTGGGGGGTGAAACAATTGTGGGGCTATGAGAAGAAGGAAAAACGAGGTGTCAGCCATGTCATATTAAAATAAAACAATGGTGTCCAGCTATGAACTACAATATTAAAGACGAAAAACTGATATTAATGAAAGGATTTACGTCAAACATTGACAGTGTACCATTTCGGTATATCTCATCACCAGGCGGGTGCTTAAGATCACATTTCCTCTACGTAAACAGATAACTGAAAATAAAAAATTATATAGTAAAAAGATCTCTATTATGTCTACATGATTACAAAACAATAATAAATAGGAAACTGCAAAAGCGAGAGGAGGAGAATGTCAAGAGCACAGAATCCAATCTTTGAAGAACAATGACTTCTCTATCTTATTAATCTACTCAACCTTCAATGTGGCAAAACACAATGTGCAGAATAAATCCAGCCGAAACCATGAAAATAAGAAGTCAAGTCATATTTGAATTGAATATTGTGCTCAAATCAAAGCATAGTGTAATTTATTTATAAACCATTCACCAAAAATTTGGATAAACTAAATACTGAGAATGTACAAGTTCAGGTAATATTAATATATTATAGAAAAGTCTGTTAATTAAAACATTAGCACTTAAAAAAAAAAAATCGGCTATCATATCGAAAAACTTACAAATATCAAGAAAAGGCATAAGATTAAACTTTAACAAGGGCTTTCCATAATTGTACTTGGTAATTCTAACAAAATTAACTACTAACTATAGCATCCAAATGGTAGCCTGCCTAAATTTCCTACTAAGAAAGATTTCAATACATAATTCAGTAGATATATTAGAATGGATACGGTCACTATGACAACTACAACAAATTAAGAAGATAGGAAGATGATATATTCCTAGGTTTTTTCAGTTTCATTAGTTACATGAACATAAATATGCAGATTCAGAGACAGTTTTCTGTTCACAATATGATTAAAAATCATTCCAAACAGCCACATCTCATGAGAAATATAGCAATTCAATGGAGGCATTCTAGCCATGCATAACAATCAAGATCCATAAAAGATATTACTTTGGTAAATTATATCATTTATAACCCTTCAGCCGTACAAAAGACATATAAGATGCACCATAAGCATAAAGACAATCAATCATAGAACTTAGAATATAAAATTGCAAAACAAAGTGAACCAAATGCAGAATCACTCAAAAACCTTGCCACATAACTTTAAATCATGCATGTGCTACAACAATTTACACCATAAAGCACAAAAAAATAGCAAATTTGAAGCACATCTCACCATGTGCCTTTGAAGCTGTTCTTTGCGCTTCATGAAATTGGGACAAAACTCACAAAAGTACGGGAAAGGGGAGAAGTACCATGTCTCTATCTCATATCTTCCAAGTTCAATGGTTGCTATGTTTTTTACTTTTGTGAATTCTTCATGTTCACGTAAACTGGCAGCATCAAGCTCCTCGTGGCCCTATACAAGCAAAAAGGACATAATCAGCTAACATGATTTAAGAAAAAAGTTTCATCTCACACCATTCAATTATCAGCACCAGGCCTGAATTTCTACTTCATAAATTAACCTCACACTTCTTACAATGAAAATTATGTGATTGTAGAGCTGGTTGGAGATAAGAAGATAGTAGATTTATGATCCACTAAACTTTGACCCCAATCAAATATGATAAATTGGCGTAAAAATCCCAAATTTATCCTAAGCATAATGTAACTGATTATACCTCTTGAATTTAACTGATATCCTAACAGCAATTAGAAGTTCAATGCTAACCGATGAAAAACATGCATAATGAATATGAATTGTTCTGTGCCTTTTGTATTTCCTTAAGGTGCGTTTCAAAACACAACTACAGAGAACAATAACAAAAGAATAGAATAATGACGCAGGGCAAGAGCAGGGCAACAACAACTAATTCCATCAGATATTTTAATATTTTTAATTGTTAATTTTTTGCCATTTAGCTTATTTGTCATTTTCTATTTTGTTATGTTTTTGTCTTTTAGTGCCTAGTCTTTATCTTTTATGCGTGTATTTTCTGGAGGGACATCAGTTTTTGGAATAGAAAAGATATTTTTTTCTTTGGCTGATCAAACTCTGAGAGTTTGGTTTTATCAGTGAGTTTCGTTATTCCGACGAGCCACGACCCTTCGGAGAGTGTTTTCCCGGAGTTTAGTCGACTTCTACGTCAACCGGTATCAAAGCAACGGTTATTTCCCGACACTCGATGGCAGAAGGCGGAGATGATAATCGTGATGTTCAAGCCCTACGAAGTTCAATGACAACTTTGGAACAAAAAGTAGATCTAATTGCTGAATCACTTCGACAATTAGTTACGAATCTCAATTTTACTGGACGAAATGCAAATAGAGTGAATCCTCGTCGAGAACCACGGCCACATGTAGGGTTGAATTTGGGGAATCGACGAAATACTCCATTTCACAGGTCAGATTCAGAGGAAGAGCTGTATCAACTACCTAATCCACCTTTTGATACTGACACTGATGAAGAGGTAGAGGAATTGCATCTCAGGAATCAACGAGATGGTGGTCGGCGACAACCAAACAGAGCACCTGACTACCGATTGAAAATCGATATTCCAAATTTTGATGGTCATCTTCACATCGAAGAATTCCTTGATTGGATCCAAACCGTGGAGCATTTCTTCGAATACATGGAAGTATCTGAGGACAAGCAAGTGAAACTAGTGGCCTACAAGCTTCGAGGGGGAGCCTCTGCTTGGTGGGAACAGCTGATGTATAATCGAAGGAGAGAAGGTAAGGGTTCAGTGAGGACCTGGAATAGAATGAAGCAGTTGATGAAGAATCGCTTCTTACCAGCTGATTATGAACAAATGCTCTATGTCCGGTACCAACAATGTCAGCAAAAGGGATATAGATGAAGTATATGGTGATGATGGACAACTGGTTACCTGTATTTTACAAAAACTTTTATTAGCTCCCAAGCAGAAAAGCAACTCTCAGAGAAATACGATTTTTAGAACTCGTTGCACGATCAATAATCAAGTTTGTGATGTGATAATAGATAGTGGCAGTAGTGATAATGTGGTCTCGAATGCATTGGTCAAGGCTTTGGATCTCAAAACTGAGAAGCATCCTAAACCGTACAAGATTGGATGGATCAAGAAAGGAATTGACACAACAGTGACTGAGGTATGTCTAGTTACTTTCTCAATTGGTAAGTATTATCAAGATCAAGTGTTGTGTGATGTTATAGATATGGATGCTTGTCATGTACTTTTGGGGCGGCCATGGCAATTCGATGTTGATGCTAACCATAAGGGAAGAGCAAACAGTTATGTGTTTCAGTGGGGAGAAAGAAAGATAGCTCTTATGCCGACACCAACACCACCAAAACCTAAACCAGTTGAAAACACTGACCAACAATCATATCTAATTTTATCTAAGAAACAATTTATATTGGAGGCTACCAAAAGTCAGGGAATGGTGTTATTGGTTGTTAATGAAGCTCCTACAATCTTCCACTCATTGCCTAAAATGGTACAGCCATTACTGGAAGACTTTAAAGATGTAGCCCCTGACGATCTACCAGCAGTTTTACCTCCGGAGAGAGATATTGAACACCAAATTGACCTGCAACCTGGAGCTAGTTTACCCAACTTGCCTCATTACAGGATGAGTCCTAAAGAACATGAAGTATTGCAATCTATTGTTGATGATTTACTATCAAAACATCTTATAAGGCCTAGTTTAAGTCCCTGTGCGGTGCCAGCTTTACTAGTACCCAAGAAGGATGGGAGTTGGAGAATGTGTGTGGATAGTAGGGCAATCAATAAAATAACTATCAAATATAGGTTCCCAATTCCTAGAATCGAAGATCTATTGGATAAGTTGGAGGGGTCTGTCATCTTTTCAAAGCTGGACTTGAAGAGTGGTTATCATCAGATAAGAATCAAGGCTGGCGATGAGTGGAATACCGCTTTCAAAACAAGAGAGGGATTGTATGAGTGGCTAGTGATGCCCTTTGGTTTGTGCAATGCTCCTAGCACCTTCATGAGGTTAATGAACCATGTTTTAAAGCCATACAATGGTAAATTTCTGGTGGTTTATTTCGATGACATTTTGATATTTAGCAAGAGCCTTGAAGGCCAAATGGTACATTTGAAGCAGGTCTTGGAGTTGCTGCGACTTCATAAGCTTTATCTAAATTTAAAGAAATGTGAATTTCTCTCAGAAAGTTTATTGTTTTTAGGATTTGTTATTAGTAAGCAGGGAATTATGGTTGACGAAAAGAAAGTAGAAAGTATAAGAAATTGGCCTACTCCAAAATCTATCACTGATGTTAGAAGTTTTCATGGATTGGCATCATTTTATAGGAGGTTTATCAGAGGGTTCAGTAGTATAGCTGCTCCAATTACTAGTTGCATGAAAAAAGGTAAATTTGAGTGGGGGCATGAGCAGGATGTGAGCTTCACGTTGCTTAAAGAAAAATTAAGTACTACACCAGTATTAGCTCTGCCTAATTTTGACAAGGCATTTGTTGTGGAAACAGATGCTTCTATGATGGGCATCGGTGCTGTACTCAGCCAAGAAGGTAGACCACTTGAGTATTTTAGTGAAAAGTTGAATGAAGTCAGGCAAAGGTGGAGTACCTATGAGCAAGAGTTATATGCTATAGTGAGAGCCTTACAACATTGGGAGCATTTCCTTATTCAGAGAGAGTTTGTGTTGGAGAGTGACCATCAAGCACTTAAATTCATCAACTCGCAAAAGAACCTCAACCGTATGCATGCTAGATGGGTTTTGTATCTCCAAAAGTTTACCTTTGTTTTTAAACACAAATCTGGACAGCTTAATAAGGCTGCTGATGCTCTCAGTCGAAAAACATGCCTTTTGTCTAGTTTGCAAAGTGAGATTACAAGCTTCCATTGTCTCAAAGACCTATATGCCACTGATGTAGATTTCCAATTCATTTGGGAAAAATGTCAGAATAACTGTAGTCCAGCAGATTTCCATATTCATTGTGGCTACCTGCTTAAAGGAACTCAACTCTGTGTCCCTGCCACTTCTCTTCGCGAACACTTGATTCGAGAGTTCCATGCGGGGGGACTATCTGCACACCCTGGTAGAGACAAAACAGTAGCCCTGCTCATTGAACGATTTCATTGGCCTCACATGGTTAGTGAAATCACTAAGTTTGTTAAACGTTGTGGTATTTGTCAGCATATGCCAAGGGGCAGGTTCAAAACACTGGGTTATATACCCCATTACCAATTCCAGAGTCGATTAGGGAGGACTTAAGCATGGACTTCGTGCTTGGTTTACCAAAGACAACGAGACATGTTGATTCGATTTTAGTAGTTGTGGACAGGTTCTCAAAGATGGTTCATTTCATTGCTTGCAAGAAGACATCGGATGCAAGTAATGTTGCTCGGCTTTTCTTCAAAGAGATCGTGAGACTCCATGGTGTGCCCAAGTCAATTGTTTCCGATCGAGATGTTAAGTTCCTATGCCACTTCTGGAAAGAATTATGGAGGAGATTTGATACCAGCTTGAAATTTAGCAGTACTTCTCACCCACAGACTGATGGGCAAACTGAAGTAGTAAATAGGTCTCTTGGTAACATGCTGAGATGTTTAGCTAGTGACAAGCCAAAACAATGGGATCTAGCTCTTGCCCAAGCCGAATTTGCATTCAACAGCCAACCCAACAGGTCTACAGGGAAGTCACCGTTCTCGATTGTTTACCTCAAATCCCCAAACTTCACAGTTGATTTATTTGATTTCACTGGTGCTAAGAGCAAACCAGCTACTGAGCTAGCTCAATTTGTAACCCAAGTACACCAAGACATTCGAGAAAGTCTTCAACGGTCTAATTCCAAATACAAGGCTGCTGCAGATCAACATCGTCGCCGGAAACTATTCAATGAAGGTGATTTAGTGATGGTCCATCTAAGGAAGTATCGATTTCCTGCTGGCACATACAGTAAACTCAAGAGCAGGAAATATGGGCCTTTTCGAATTCGTCGTAAACTTGGGGACGATGCTTATCAGGTCGACCTTCCAGCTGAATTCAACATTTCTAACACCTTTAACATTGCTGATATTTTCGAATATCATCCACCGGATGATGCGCCTGTCATCATTCAAGATTCAAGGGTGAATCTTTTTCAAGAAGGGGAGATTGACGCAGGGCAAGAGCAGGGCAACAACTAATTCCATCAGATATTTTAATATTTTTAATTGTTAATTTTTTGCCATTTAGCTTATTTGTCATTTTCTATTTTGTTATGTTTTTGTCTTTTAGTGCCTAGTCTTTATCTTTTATGCGTGTATTTTCTGGAGGGACATCAGTTTTTGGAATAGAAAAGATATTTTTTTCTTTGGCTGTTCAAACTCTGAGAGTTTGGTTTTATCAGTGAGTTTCGTTATTCCGACGAGCCACGACCCTTCGGAGAGTGTTTTCCCGGAGTTTAGTCGACTTCTACGTCAAATAATCATCATTACCAACATTTTATAACTGTTTAAACTTGTATATACTTCTGCATGTGTCTCGTCAATTTTTCGTTTCTGATGAAGGTAATTTTCAAGCTTGTTACCTGGCAAGTAGATATAAAAGCAGAAGCATTCAAAAAAATAAAAGGAATGTCCTAACCTTCTCATAAAAAAATTGAAGAAATAACAATGCTATGGCAGAAGATATACAGTTGCCATGATTTCATTGACAACACCCAAAAAACAAAAGGAACAGAGTAGGAAACCAGAGTCTTACCTTGTCAAGTTGTTCAAGCTTCACCCATTAGCCAAGCCTCCTATTGACTGTGACATAGGGAGGGGAAAAGAAGAAAGGAGCATAAAACAGATAAACATTAATGATTAAATTTTGAAGCTCCTTATGTAGTTTGCATGTATGCAGATAAACCAGAGATGAGTATACCAGACAAATTAAATTGTGAAGCAATATTGCAAAACCCATTTATTGAATAAACAACCCAAAGAACAAAGAGACATCCTTCATAAAGAAACCATGAAAAAATTAAGGCAAAGACAAATTATATTATTCATATAATACTAAAGATGATTATAGTTTATGCCTTTATGGGTATGTGTACCAATGTATCTTGAACTTCAAGTCTTTTGACACTCTGCAACTGAATGCCCGTCCACTTTTTTTTTTTTTGTTGATTAGAAGAAAAGTCTATTAAAAGAAAGGGGATATACATAAAAGAGGTTGATCACCAGGAGGGTGAGCAGGTCACTACAAAAGCACGCTGCCACCAAGCAAACCCAACGGACCTTCAAAAAAACACCCTAACTATACACAAAACAAAGCTGAATAAAGAACTTTTATTTCACTTGAATACTGCAAGTCTGCAACCCAGTTTTACTGAATAATAAGTGAAACATGTTTAAATTCATAAGATACTGAAGCCAACAGATAAGTCCAGACCAGAATTCAATCCTTTCACGCATGGACTGGAAATCTTCCCCATGATGATCTTAACAAATTCTTCAATTTCTCTCATTCGAGACTCATCACAGCACATTTCCACAAAATTACAGCCTTTCTTTCCCCTTCCAAATTCTTTGGGGTTTCTGCCAAAACATTTCTACTAAAAGCTGGCACAGACCCACAAACACTTGCTGAAAGAAACAACTTTATTCTACAGCGGAGGATTTCAAGGATAATGCAGGAAACGATGTTTATACTGTCTGAACTCTTTTGGCACAACACACAACATTTAGGTGATAAGCACATATTCAGTATTTTCCTTTGGATTATATCATTATTGTAGCACTCTAACATGAGCTATAGTCCAGACCAGAAATTACCCTTGGAACTTTATCTTTTCAAATTAAGGTGGCCGGTTCAAAAGAAGAGAGGCTTGAATCATCATCACTAAGGGCAGGAAAAAATGTAAACTGAAAATGACCCCTGATTTCTGAAGAATACAGACTCTTTATCCTCTTTCATCCCTTCAATTGAACGCACTCAGAAGTACCCCTTTCCTAAAAATACAAGCGAAGAACAAAAAATATTAAAATAAAATAAATCAATAATCACCAGCATCACATAAACCGAAATGATTACCCTAAAACTACAGCAAATTGAAAAATTTACAGCAATGAAATAAATAAAATTATATAACGAGAGAGAGAGAGAGAGAGAACGAAGAACATACATTCGGTGTAATGAACATAGTACTCGTAATCGTTGGGCCCACCGATATGCATCTTGCAGCGTTCGATGACCTTGACTGGATGGTACTTTCCGTCCCTCCAACGGCACATGAAGCGAGTACCAACCTCGAGCGGTAGGATACTTGCCCTCCGTTTCCTTGAAGCCTCTGATTCCATAGATTCAAATCGAGGAGCATTTCCACTTGCCGACACCGGAGGCGTCATACGAACGGCCAGTAACTGAACCGTGGTTCTCTGTAGACTGTGGTCGTCTGTGTGTCTAGCGATCCCATTCTTCCTTGTACAGCTTCGATTGGGAGTTCAGTCCTGAAACAAGGCTAACATGGTCACACAATTCCATTTCATATATTATGGCCAAGTAAAACTAGTACCATTTGCCAAAAATTCAAAAGGTAAAACATATCATCCAACATTAGAAGCCAATTTGTAATCGGCTAAGGAGTAGAGAACGAAGAAGCGCGTGAACGGTGTGCCGTGGGGTATGGCGGGTGACCTATTTGTATCCCATTTTTAAAATTTTAATTTAATTATATAAAATTATATAATTTTATTAATTTTTAATTTTATTTTCAAAACTACCCATTCATTTACTTTTCAAATTTATAATACCTATTTCTTTTGTAATATATATATATATATACAATTCATCGATAATCTATAACATATATATATATATATAAAGGTGGGCACAATTTCATTAGTTTCATTAGAGATGCATCTAATGAAATAAAATTATATAACCAGAGAGAAAGAAACAAAAGACATACATCACGCGCTTTTTTTTTTTAAAATAAAAATACAATTCATCTTTAATCTATATATACATACAAACATATATATATATATATATATATAGTTTTCTCATATTCATTAACATGACTTATTCTTTTCTTTTTATTTTTATGGTAAAACCATTTTTATTAGACACGTTTTTTTTATGTAGTCAATTGGATTGATGGTGGTAGATTGTGAATGTGATATTAATCGTTTAATTTATTTTTTTTAACGATTGAGTTAGAGTTTTGTTGTGTTTTTATTTTATCAGAGATTAGGTTTTATTGGTTGCGATTCTTGATGTGATTTCGTTGCTTTTTTTATATAAATAACATTAACCTAATTTTAGAAGATCCATAATAAAATATGCAAAAGAATTTATACAAGTTATAGTATACCTGGAAGATCAAAAAGAAAATAACCCGAGGGAAAAAAGTAGCAAATATGGATCTGGAATCTGAGAAAAAACAAACAAACATGGTAAACATGAGATCAAGATTAGAGACACAAGTGATGACCATTAGATTTCGTGATAAATAACAAATAATCTCGAAACAAATTATGATGGTGCTTAGGGGTTTTAGGCAAAAATTTGAAATGAGACTCCTGAATGTGTAATGTAAAAATATTAAATTAAAAGTTAAAATAATTTATTTAAAATTTATTCTTATTTGTATAATGTAACAATATTGATTGAGTTATATATATATATATATATATATATATATATATATATATATATATATAGAGAGAGAGAGAGAGAGAGAGAGAGAGAGAGAGAGAGAGAGAGAGTTTTTGGTATTCTGATTAATATTTTTTGCAAAATATATCTAAAATTAATTAAACATGTAAATTAGATCAAGTTGGCCTATGCACAGTCCGATAAAACATGATTCTGTACACGGCACGACACGATACACTTCATTTAGCATTCTTGTTGAGTTTTTAACTGGTATTTAATATTTTTTATTTATAAAATTGTGTTTAAACCTTAATTTTTGTTGGGGTTTTAGGCAACACCACCTAAGTTGCCTAAGACAAGGGCCGCCCTTGATAGTACTAATAGAAAATGAATGATGTATAAATTAATTCTAACTATTAACAAAATTGACAAAACATTATGTAAATTCAGCTAGCTTACTCTTTCATTACCATGACTATTGTCGGATAGTTTCGGCATTCTATATCGAAAAAAACAGCCAACTTGCCGGATAGCTCAAAGCCAAAATAACCAGACTTTATAGATACATCTTCTATGTTTCATCCAAGTCCCCATACTCTTCTTTGAAAATATAAAACCAAACAAATTATTCACTCACTAAAAAAAAAAAAAAACTTCTTGACAGATCATAAATTAGAAAATAACTTTTACTACCTTCATCTTTTTCCATTATTGTTGCAACTCTCATGAATGATCATCAGTTTCAGTACCAGACAACACAGACTCGTCAAGCTGTAAGTACTTGAATGGAGCTCTAACTTGAACATTATATTTCTTACAAAATGGAATCCAAAGCTTAGCATACTTTGATGCTTCAACTAGAGCGTAGAATGTGAGAGAAGAGCAGCCATTGTCGGATACATAGCTGTTGGAGATTTTGGATCGATGATTGCGGAATCGTCGTGCATAATATATGCCCATAACTCATAGCAATTAATAACGTCAATATCAGAAAAAATAGATGAGAGAAAATAAATCAATCACAACACAAGATATACGTGGAAAACCCAAATCGGGTAAAAAACCACGGGCTGTCAGGACTACGGAGAAAATTTCATTATATGATAAATTGTTACAACCATATATTCTAGGATTCTCTCTCACACCTAAATCCTAAACCACGCTCACAAGATCTTCACCAAGAACCCCATAATATCTTCTAGGTCTCCCATGAATATCATCAACGGATCTTTAACTATATCTACTGATATTCCCTTTGATCCCTCTCCGGATATTCCCACGGGTCTCTCACCCGGATCTCTCCACTCTTTGATGTTACATGGTGTTCTTTTTGCTCCACACAAATAGCCTAGCTACTATGGTCTATTTATATGAATTACAGGGAGTTAAAGATAAAAGGAAATCATACTCCTAAACGTACAAGAATTGTTTGTTCCACATAAATACTATTTCTTATTTATGTCAAGTCTTCTTGTTTAAAAAAAAATCCTTTTCTTTTAAGTACAGGACTTTCCTAATCTGATCAGCACAAGAACTTCTAGAAGAAAACACATTTCCTATTTTCATATGTTCTTCTTTGCCTTCAAACTTCCGTCAAACACCATCTTCAACTTCCAAACGTTATACGAGCCAAAACCTAACAATTCTCCCCTTTGACTTGAATTCTCAAGACCTTTGTCCACATCCACGATTCTCATCACCAAGAATCAACATACCCCACCACAAGGTATAACCACTTAGGAACGAACCATCCTAAGATTTTTTTTTCTTCCTTTTGCTTTGTGTTCGTTGTTCCGGCACCATGTCGAAAAATAACCTACTGAAATTGTGATACAACTCCTCACGTCAGATTACCAGGGAGTTCGTCAGCCATCGACATCCTTGTCCACCATACACCTTGCATCATTTTCTGGCCAATGCTTTGTGCCCAATTATGGACCACTAGCAGCAACATATCCTCTTCCATGGCCAGTGGGAAAAACTGTGAAAAGGATAAACATGTCCTTGTATCACCCAATCCTATGAAAGACCTTTCGTCCTTGCATCACATACATGGTGAAAGACTTGCTACTAGAACGTGAAGTGCTTTACCGGATAAGCCCCACACCACCACCGGAGACTTTGAGCGTTCCTTTTTTTTTAATATTCAATTAGCGTCTTGTGTAACCCAGATTGGATCTCCATGACTTGTACCTGCCACCACAAGCCTAAAAAAAATCAGTTCTCCTCAATCTCTATTTTTTTCTTTTCCCACTGAGCTTGAAACCGCTTTCAAGACGTATCTTCTTTGCTAAACCATACTAGGCAACCATGAATCATCATCCATTTACCACCAAGTCCTCTATACGATCTCCCGTAAAGACTTGTAAACCACCATCGTTGAACCAAAGCTCTGATACCAATTGTTGGAGATTTTGGATCGATGATCACGGAATCGTCGTGCCTAATATATGCTCATAACTTATTGTAATTAATACCGTCAATAGTAGAAAAAATAGATGAGAGAAAATAAACCAATCCCAGTACAAGATATACGTGGAAAACCTAAATTGGGTAAAAAAACCACGGGCTGTCCGGACGACAGAGAAAATTCCACTATATGATAAATTGTTACAGCCATATATTCCAGGATTCTCTCTTACACAAAAACCCTAAACCACGCTCACAAGATCTTTAGCAAGAACCCCACAATATCCCCTAAGTCTCCCCTGAATATCACCCACGCCCTTTGATCTCTCTTCGGATATTCCCACGGGTCTCTCACCCGGATCTCTCCACTCTTTGATGTTACATGGTGTTCTTTTTGCTCCACACAAATAGCCTATTTATTATGGTCTATTTATATGAATTACAGAGAGTTAAAGATGAAAGGAAATCTTACTCCTAAACATAAAAGAATTGCTTGTTCCACATAAATACTATTTCCTATTTATGTCAAATCTTCTTGTTTAAAAGAAATCATTTTCTTTTAAGTACAGAACTTTCCTAATCTGATTAGCACAAGCACTTCTAGAAGAAAATAGGAAATTCTAGAAGAAAACACCTTTCCTATTTTCATCTGTTCTTTTTCGTCTTCAAACCTCCCTCAAACACCATCTTCAACTTCCAAAAGTTATACCACGTCTCTAGGAAGCTCCACATCAGTTGAGTCATGTTTGGTTAACATGGGTTCACTTGAGAATACGAGCCAAAACCTAACAATAGCAAGCCAATTTATTAGTTGGACAATCAACTGCCATCAAAGATAACACACTGTTTACGGCGCTGATGGGTGATTCCAACATTATATCCACTGTTGTCACTAACATGTCCACAAGTGGAAGCATTTGTACAATATAGATGATGTAGGACAAATTAGATGGATTTTTTTCTAACTTATTGTTATTTTCACCATATCTCGCTGTGTCAATATAGTTTACAAACGATAAAGACAAAAAATGACAAATTAGAAATTATATGTTATCGTTGTTGTAGAAGTTGTGGGGATGTTTTGTAATAGATGGGAGTCCATCTTGTGGTGATGATGATAACACAGTTGATGGTGAACCACGACTTGCAGAGGAGAGAGAGAAGACATGGATTTGGAGAGACAAAGGATGATAAACAAGGAGAGAAACGAGAAGGAACAAGAGGGTTACATCTAGAACTTTTTATGTTGTGTTTTTTGGAAAAACCTGTTCGTATAGATAAAGAGAGTAAAGGTTGGTGGCCATGGCCGAGGAAGATGATAATAAATTTAAGTATTTTCTGTCTGCATTTTATAAAAGGTTCACTTTAGTTAGCTAGAGCTTACAAGGCCCTCCAAGGGTGTATAACATATGATGATGGAATTAGATCATTACGCTCACTTGCTGCAAGTTCTAGCATAAAAAATAATTTCGTACATAGCATGGCACGACTCAATTTATTTAGCATTCTATACTGAGATTTTGCTTAGTATTTGATATTTTTTATTTATAAAATTATTTTTGGACCTTAATTTTAGTTAGGACTTAGGCAACTGCCTATGTTGCCTAAAACACTTGCTGCCCATGATGGTACTAAAAGAAAAAAATGTAAATTTACTTTAACTATTTACAAAATTAACTAAACATTATGTAAATTTAGCTAGCTTACTCTCTGATTACCATGACTATTGTCGGATGGTTTCGACGTTCTGTATCAAACAAACAACCAACTCACCTGATAGATCGAAGCAAAAATAAGCAGACTTTTTAGGTAGATCTTCTATGTTCCGTCTAAGTCCATCGTACTCTTCTTTGAAAATATAAAACCAAACAAATTATTCACTCACAAAATAAAAATAAATAAATCTTCTTTACATGTTTGAAATTAGAAGATAATTTTTGTTACCTTCATTTTTTCCGTTGTTGTTGCAACTCCCATGAATGATCAACAGTTTGAATACTAGACAACATAGACTCGTCCAACTGGAAGTACTTGAATGGAGCTCTAACTTGAACATTATTTTTCTTACAAAATGGAATCCAAAGCTTAGCAAACTTTAATTCTTCAACTAGAGCGTAGAATGTGAAAGGAGAGCACCAATCGTCAAATACATAGCAAGTCAGTTTATTAGCTGGATAATCAACTGCCATCAAAGACAAACCCATTATTTACAACGATGATATGTGATTCCAGCACTGGATCCGATGTTGTCACGTACATGTCCACGGGTGGAAGCACTTGTACCATGTATATGATGTAGGACAGTTTAAACGGATTTTTTTCCAATTTATGGTTATTTTCACCATATCCCGCTGTGTCAATATATTTTACAAATGATAAAGACGTAAAATGACAAAGTAGAAATTGTATGTTACCGTTGTTGTAGAAGTTGTGGGAATCTTTTGTAATATAGGGGAGTTCATATTGTGGTGACGATGATAACATAGTTGATGGTGAACCACGACTTGTAGAGGAGAGGAAGAAGACTTGGAAATTCATGGTGTTGGAGAGACAAAAGATGACAAACGACGAGAGAAAGGAGAAGGAAAAAGAGGGTTACATCTAGAACTTTTTATGTTGTGTTTTTTGGAAAAACCTTTTCGTATAGATAGAGAGATTAAAGGTTGGCGGTCATGGCCGAGGAAGACGATAATAAATTTAAGTGTTTTCTATCGGTGTTTTATCAAAGGTTCATTTTAGTTTGCTAAAGCTTACAAGGCCATCCAAGAGTGTGGGGTATGACGGTGGAATTCGATCATTAAGTTCACTTGCTACAAGTTCTAGCATAAAAAACAATTCCGTACATAGCACGGCATGGCACAGCAAGACATGGCACGAGCCGGTATGGCGTGATAGTTGACAGTGAAATTCGATGATAACATAGTTGATGTTAGTTTGTGTCTGTTGTTGTTTTTTTTGCTGTTTTTTCTTTAGAGTTGTTGTTGTGCTAGAGTCTTTATTTTTGTTTGGGGTGGGGGGTGTTTGTCATCTGAGTTTATTAGAAAGAAGAAATGAAGAAGAAGAAGAGGAAGAAGGAGAAAAAAAAATTACGAACAAGAGATCAAGAACGGTGTTTGATCAATTTTTCCAGAATTTAGAGGGATTAAATTCTTTTTCTTCTTTACATTTTCAGGTAAAATCACTTGCTTATTGTTGTTTTTTAGTTTTCAGTTTTTATCTTTGATTTCTTGTGTATTTCGGGTTTCATCATGAAGCTTGCCAATACCCAAAATAGTTAGAGATATTTTTATGAGAATTTATATTATGTTCACCGACTCATTATTCTTATATATTTTTGATATTTTTATGTTACGTGAATTTATGGCAAATGGCATGCGGATTGGGTTTGTTGGGGAGTTTTTGGTGTTTTTCGTTTCTTTTTTTTTTCAACTACTGGTTGTTGTTTGTTTGCGATTGTTATTGTGTTTTGTGGTTGCTTTTTCTTCAGAGTCTCAGTTGTCTCTGTTTTTGTTTGGGAGGGTACTTGTTATATGGGTTTGTTATGGCTTTGTGGTCTGTTTTTCTTGTGTTCCCTGTTTGCCTATCTAAGCTTAATAGCCAAACCGGTAAGATGGTATGTGAATGTTGGCCTAGAAATAATTGCTAGTTGTCATCACTCAAAACTTATAGTCAATTTTTGTTATGAAGAAATGAACAATCAGTGAAACATAATTGTAAAATATTGTTGAGAACAACTTATAGGTATTCCACCTTCTCTTTGTTCAAGGAAGGAGAAAAATTCTCCAATCTCCTTTTCATATACATTTTTTTCCTTTTCTTTTTTCAGTTTTTCTTGATGGTGAATGGACTCGCTACATATTTTTTGTCTGCTTGTGCGCATGGCTGCATTTTATTTATTTCATGATAATTAGATATGATTTCCAGAGAGAGATTAGTAACATTGAAAAATTGTATTTGTTGTGTTGCTTGTTTACTGTAAATTTCTCTTAGCAGACAGACTAGTTATATCTGAAAGGATAACCCTCAGTACCATGGCTGCCAACCTTTACCCTCTCCGTTTATACGAAAAGGCTTTTCTAAAAAACACAACCCGAAGAACTCTAGATTTAACCCTCATGTTCTTCTCTTTTCTCTCCTTTTATATCGTCTTTTGTCCCTTCAACACCATGGATTTCCATGGCTTCTCGCTTTCCTTTTCGAGTTGTGGTTCACCATCTACTGGGTTATCATCGTCACCACAAGATGGACTCCCCTCTATTATAAAAAATTCCCACAACTTCTAAAACAACGGTAACATATAATTTCGAATTTGTCATTTTATGTCTTTATCATTTGTTTTCTATACTTGTTATTTTCGTCTTTGTCTCAAATGGGTGTAGATATTTTGTTTCCAAAAAAGAATTTACATCTTGATCAAGCTGACTTCTGTCCTTTTCTTCCTTTGTTTTCATTTAGTGTCTCTGTTAGAAAAAGAATAAGGAATATAACAAGGTGTTTGTGAAAATTACTAAGACAACAAAACAGAGTATGGATCAGCTAATTTGACTGCCATTGATGAGTTTAAGCTCTAACTAAATTGTATTTTTTTTTTCTTAACTTACTACTACAAGAGAACTAGATGTTTATACAAGTGAATTGATCAAATTCTAACAGAATTCCCTAACATATTAGGGGAATAATTAACAAAATACCAGCTCACCAAATTTCCTAACTAACTTTGAAGTTATAAATGATACAGCTACCCACCTAGTCTAACTTTACATCGTGACAGCCTATTGTAATGGTTATGATGTGGTTTAAGATCAGGACCATGTGAGTCATGTCGGTTGATGAACAATGGTTGTCGCTTTTCTAACTTTGGACAACCATGTAGTTGATCAATGGATCATGTGTGAGAGCTGTGAGCTGGAAACAAGCTTTTTAGGCTTGCTTTGTGATCATATGTGCCTTTAGAGATATATGCCATATTTGTTTGTTTGTCAGTTACCTTCACATAGTGTTCCTAGGTTTCTCTTTTATGGTGTCTCAGCTGTTAGTTGTGTAGTTACCAGGGTGTTGTTTTTTCCTCTTTGCTTGTTGTTGTGTTGTGCTAGTTTCCAAGCCTTTTGGTGTTGGGTGTTGACTTATTGGCCTGTTGTTTGTTTGTCTTACCTTTTCAGCTTGTTGAATATAGATTGTTGTTAAAAAAAATCATTCTCTTAATATGTCCTACATCATATATAGGGTACAGGAGCCTCCACCCGTGGACATGTTCGTGACGACAGTGGATCCGGTGCTGGAATCGTCCATCATCACCGTAAACGATGTGATGTCTTTGATGGCAGTTGATTATCCGACTGATAAACTGGCTTGCTATGTATCCGATGATGGCTGCTATCCTCTCACCTTCCACGTTCTAGCTTAAGCATCAAAGTTAATCAAGCGTTGGATTCCATTCTGTAAGAAACATAATGTTCAAGTTAGAGCTTCATTTATGTACTTCCAGTTGTCTACTAGTGATCATTCATGGGAGTTCTAACAAGAATGGACAAAGATGAAGGTAGTAAAAATTATCTTCTAATTTCTGATCTGTCAATAACATCAAATTTTTTCTATTTTGTTAGTGAATAATTTGTTTGGTATTATGTTTTTGTTGGAAGAGTACGAGGGACTTGCACGAAACATAGAAGATGCAGCCAAAGAGTCTGCTTCTTTTGGCTTTGATTTATCTGGCGAGTTGGCTAGTTTTTCGGATACAGAATTTTGAAACCATCCGGCAATAGTCAAGGTAATTATCAGAGAGTAAGCTAATCATACAATATTTTATCTTTTATTATTTCTTAGGTTATTTTGCTATTCAGTTAATTCTTAGCTCACTTTATTTTCTACCAAAAAGGTGAGGAAAATTTTAAAATAGTCCCTATATTTTTATAGAATTAATGAAGATTCAAAAGAAGCAATATAAAGATTCATTTACTTTAATAGTTTTATTTTTATTATTTTATAAATTATATGTGAAAACAAGAAGGGTCTCTCAGATGGTATTCCACATTTAGTTTACATATCAAGAGAGAAGCAACCAAAGCATCCATAAAATTACAAAGCTAGAGCCATGAATGCATTAGTAAGCTATCAACTCTGCCATATTTGTATATTTTATAAACGATGATGTATATCTATTTACCAATTGCCATCTCTCCATTGATGACAATGTTTTGTATATATATGATTAACAAAATAGGGTCTCTGGATTGATGACAAATGCTCCATTCATGTTAAATGTGGACTGCTGCATGTTTGTCAATGATCCATAGGTTGTTAATCAAGCAAAGTACCTGATTCTCGGGTCCAAGGAAGAAGATTGTGCGTTTGTTTAATTTCAGTAATTATACCACGACAGGTCCGTTGATTCTTTAGTGCTTCTGCATGAAGTGAGTATAGAGTAAAATTACTATTCAGTCCCTTATATATTACTAATTTATGCATGTTTTCCGTATGTTTATGTTAATTAGTATATTGCAAAGGAATAGTGGGGATTCAAAGTCCTTTCTTTCAAGGGATAGGATGCTTCCACAAACGAAAAGTTATATACGGTCTATGGCTAGATGACATAGAAAATGAATGTGCGAGATATTTTAATCCAGTGAATGGTATACTTCATCAATTGTAGAATTATTTTTCCAATTTTCTTTCCGTTTACTTGGCTTTGGAATTTTCTTTGGAGTTGTGAGTTTATTATTGTCCTTTCAATGCAGGAGAGGTAAATAATGATGAAATAGTACTACAAGGGTTTGGAAATTCAAAGAAATTCATCAAATCAGTTGGTCATGCTTTGAAAGGAAAGATGGATATACCAATGAACCCATCAAACTATCTTGATGCGGCACACCAAGTTGTTGGTTCTACCTATGAGTATGGTAGTGGTTGGGGTGAAAATGTTAGTAATTAAAATTTCAAAAACGAATACCCTAATCAAAGAAATTAATTAGGTACATGTTACAAGCTTAATATTACTGTTGGGTCCTTTCTTATCAACTTAATCTTTTGTTCGTTGTTTCAGGTTGGGGTGTTTATATGGATCGACAGTAGAAGATAATCTAACTAGGATCACCATTCATAAAAAAGGGTGGAGATCAAGCTATTGTAATTCAGACCCACTTGGATTTCTTGGGTGTACACTATCTAGTTCAATAGCAGTCATGACCTAATAAAAAGGTGGTCCACAGGACTCTTTGAAATCCTCTTCAATAAAAACAACATCATTACTGCTAATCTCCAATTTAGGCATTGCATAGCCCATATGTGGCTCTTTACTTTGGACTTATGCTCATTTCATGAGCTCTCTTATGTTGCTTAACCAGTTTATTGCTTCATCACCAACTCAAATTTCTTACCTAAGGTAAGATTATACAAATTTTAATCGAACTGGATTCTCAGTTGATTGGATTTTGGGTCGCTAGCTAATACATTCAAGTTCATTATTTTACAATACTAATTTTAGAATGTCTACACATACAGCTTAAGAAACCAGGAATATACATACATGTTGCCATTTTCGTAAGGTATAACTTGTCTACTCTATCGTAATATATTCAAAGCGGCTTCTCAATTCGTTCAAGGTAGGTTAACCAATGCATGACAAGAATTATCACAATGAATGCATGGTTATTGGGTTTATCAGAGCCAATTTTTGAAATTACACGGAAAGACAAGTTTACGTCCAGTGATAATGGCAACAACATTGATGAAAAAACTAGTCAATTTACCTTCGATGAATCTATATATTTTATGGTGGGAACAACAATTCTGCTAGTGCAGCTGAGTGCGTTGGCCACGGGCTAATGTTTAATCAATGGTTCATTTTAAGTATTTTCTGTTTGGATTTTATCAAAGGTAAATTTTTGTTAGCTAGACCTTACAAGGACCTCCAAGAGTGTAGGGTATGTTGGTGAAATTCAATCATTAAGATCACATGCTGCAAGTTCTGGCATAAAAAATGATTCCGTACATAGCGACACGACATGGCACGGCCCGGCACCTCAGGAAAGTTTATGGTGGAATTCAATGAAAACACAGTTAATGTTAGTTTGTGATTGTTGTTTTGTATACAGTTTCAGGAACCGGGAATAAACATACATGTTACCTTTTTTTATGTATGACTTGTATACTCTATCGGAACATATTCAAAGCGGTTTCTCAGTTCGTTCATGATGGGTTAACCAATGCAATGCAAGAATTATCACAATGAGTGCATGGTTATTTGGATTTTTAAATGTAGTACTCAAACTATTGGGTTTATCAAAGCTGATTTTTAAAATTAAACGGAAGTACAAGTTTAATTCTAGAAATGATGGCAACAACATTGATGAAAAAACCGGAAAATTCACCTTCGATGAATCCGCATATTTTAAGGTGGGCATAACAATTTTGTTGGTGCAACTGATTGCGTTGGCCACATGCTTGCTTTCAATCAAAGGTTCATTTTAAGTTTTTATTATCTGCTTTTTATCACATGTTCATTTTAGTTAATTAGAGTTTACAAGGCCCTCCAAGAATGTGGGGTATGATGGTGGAATTTGATCATTAAGCTCACTTGCTGCAAGTTCTAGCAAAAAAAAAAACAATTCTCTACATAGCACAGCACGGCACGGCACGTCACTATGGTTGATGGTGGAATTCGATGATAACACAGTTGATGTTAGTTTGTGATTGTTGTTGTGCATGCATTTCCAGGAACCCGGAATATACATACATGTCATTTTTGTGATGTATAACTTTTATACTCTACCGGAATATATTCAAAACGGGGGTTCTCAATTCGTTCATGATAGATTGACCAATGCAAGGCAAGAATTGTCATAATGAGTGCATGGTTATTTAGATTTATAAATGCAGTACTCAATCTATTGGGTTTATTAAAGATTATTTTTGAAATTACACAGAAAGACAAGTTTAGTTCCAATGATGATGGCAACAATATTGATGAAAAAACTGGTCAATTTACCTTCGATGAAACCATATATTTTGTTGTGAGCGCAACAACTTTATTGATGCAGCTGACTGCGTTGGCCACAAGCTGGCATTTTATCAAAGGCTCATTTTAAGTGTTTTCTATCTGCGTTTTATCAAAGGTTCATTTTAGTTAGCCAGAGCTTATAAGGCTTTCCAAGAGTGTAAAGTATGATGGTGGAATTCAATCATTAAGCTCACTTGTTGCAAGTTCTAGCTTAAAAAATGATTTGGTACACGGCACGGCATGGCACGACATGGCACGGCCAGACACATCACGATAATTGAAGGTGGAATTCGATGATAACACAGTTGATGTTAGTCTGTGATTGTTGTTGTGCATGCATTTCCAGGAACCTAGAATAAACATACATGTTGTCGTTTTTATGATGTATAACTTGTATACTTTATCGGAATATATTCAAAGCGGCTTCTCAATTTGTTCATAGTGGGTTGACCAATGCACAGTAAGAATTGTCACAATGAGTGCATGGTTATTTGGATTTTTAAATGCAGTACTCAAGCTATTGGATTTATGAGAGCCGATTTTTGAAATTAAATGGAAAGACAAGTTTACTTCTGACGATGATGGCAACAACATTGATGAAAAAACTGGTCACTTTACCTTCGATGAATCAGCATATTTTTTGGTGGACACAACAATTATGCGGTGCAGCTGACCGCGTTGGCCACGGGCTTGCATTCAATCAAAGGTTCATTTTAAGTGTTTTATGTCTGCATTTTATCAAATGTTCATTTTAGTTAGCTAGAGCTTACGATGCTCATTAAGAGTGTAGGGTATGATGGTGAAATTAGATCATTAATCTCACTTGCAGCAAGTTCTAGCATAAAAAATGATTCCGTACATAGCATGGCACTGCATGGTCCGGCCTGGCACGTCACGATAGTTGATGTTGGAACTCGATGGTAACACGGTTAATGTTAGTTTATGATTGTTGTTGTGCATGCAGTTCCAGGAACCTGGAATATACATACATGTTGTTTTTTTTATGATGTATAACTTGTATACTCTATCGAAATATATTCAAAACAGCTTATCAGTTTGTTCATGGTGGGTTGACCAACGCAAGGTAAGAATTGTCACAATGAGTGCATGGTTATTTGGATTTTTAAATGCAGTACTCAAGTTATTGGGTTTATTAGAGCCGGTTTTTGAAATTACACGGAATGACAAGTTTACTTCAAATGATGATGACAACAACATTGATGAAAAAAACTAGTCAATTTACCTTCGATGAATCCGTATATTTTGTGGTGGGCACAACAATTTTCTGGTGTTGCTGACCGCGTTGGCCACAGGCTTGCATTTTTTCAAAGGTTAATTTAAGTGTTTTCTATCTGTATTTTATTAAAGGTTCATTTTTGTTCGCTAGAGCATACAATGCCCTCCAATAATGTGGGGTATGATGGTGGAATTCGATCATTAAGATTACATGCTATAAGTTCTAGCATTAAAAATGATTTCGTTCATAGCACAACACAGGATGGCACAACCCGACACGTCATGATAGTTGAAGTTGAAATTTGATGGTAACATTGTTGATGTTAATTTGTGATTGTTGTTGTACATGCAGTTCCAGGAACCTAGAATATACATACATGTTGCCGTTTTTTGTTATGTATAACATGTATACTCTATCGGAATATATTCAAAGCGTCTTCTTAGTTCTTTCATGGTGGGTTAACCAATGCACGATAAGAATTGTTACAATGAGTGCATGGTTATTTGGATTTTTAAATGCATTACTCATGCTATTGGGTTTATTAGTGCCAATTTTTGAAATTACAAGGAAACACAAGTTTACTTACAGTGATGATGGAAACAATATTGATGAAAAAACTGATCAATTTACCTTCGATGAATCTGTATATTTTATGGTGGGAATAATAATTCTACTTGTGAAGTTGTCCGCATTGGTAATAGGCTTGCATTTTATCAAAGGTTCAATTTAAGTGTTTTATGTCTGCGTTTTATGAAAGGTTCATTTTAGTTAGTTAGAGCTTACAAGGCCATCAAAGTATGTCGGGTATGATAATGGAATTCGATCATTAAGATCACATGCTGCAAGTTCTTGCATAAAAAATGATTTTGTACATAACACGACACGACATGGCACAGCATGACATGGTACGACCCAGCACATCACGATAGTTGACGTTGGGATTCAATGGTAACACAGTTGATGTTAGTTTGTGACTGTTGTTGTGCATGCAGTTTCAGGAACCTGGAATATACATGCTTGTTGCCGTTTTTATGATATATAACATGTATACTTTATCGGAATATATTCAAAGCGGCTTCTCAGTTTGTTCAAGGTGGGTTACCCAATGCATGACAAGAATTGTCACAATGAGTGCATGGTTATTTGGATTTTTAAATGCAGTACTCAAGCTATTGGGTTTATAAGAGTCGATTTTTGAAATTAAAATGAAAAATAAGTTTACTTCCAGTGATGATAGAAACAACATTGATGAAAAAACTGGTCAATTTACCTTCGATGAATTCGTATATTTTGTGATGGGTACAACAATTTTGCTGGTGCAGTTGACCGAGTTGGCCACGGGCTTGCATATTATCAAAGGTTCATTTTAAGTGTTTTTTGTCAGCATTTTATTAAAGGTTCATTTTTTTTAGTTAGAGCTTACAAGGCCTTCCAAGAGTGTGGGCTATGATGGTGGAATTCGATCATTAAGATATCATGCTGCAAGTTCTTGACGCAGTGAAAACGTAGAAAGAACTAGACCGACGTCTAAGTTCTATTGAAACTGGAATCCATCAGAAAGAAAATAAGAAATAAGTCTGAATTTTATTGAAAATTGAACTGATGAGCCTTTCGGCTTACAAGACTATTTATAGTGAAAACCCTAACCCGAATCCTTGTTAGATAAGAAACGAGATTACATACCAAAAGCTGTCATAAATAGCGAAACTGTCAAAAAAATAGCGAAATCACAAAAGTTACGGAAATATACCAAAAACTGTCATAAATAGCGAAACTGCCAAAAAAAATAGCGAAATCACAAAAGTTACGGAAAAAAAATATACTAACGACCATAAACAAGCCGGTATTAACGGTAGATGATTCTGGCTTGTCAAAGTCAACTTATGACTAAAACGAAAATTTCCCAAAAAGGAAAGAACTGCGATTTCATGGCCTAAATGATGGAATTTGGCCGAAAAAGGACGTGCCTCAACACCAAAGGTCTTGACTTCTGAAGATCTCACAGATTCCCTTCAATTAAGGTCATTTAATCTTGGATTTAAAATGGTCCCACCAAACCATGTAGGACTCAGCCACTTGTTCTACATCAGTTCTAGCATGAAAAATGATTCTGTACATAGCCCGTCCCGGCATGACACGACCCGGTACGTCACGATAGTTGATGTTGGAATTCGATGGTAACACGGTTAATGTTAGTTTGTGATTGTTGTTGTGCATGTATTTTCGGGAACCTGAAAATATACATACATGTAGCCGTTTTTGTGATGTATAACTTGTATATTCTATCGGAATATATTCAAAGTGGCTTCTCAGTTCATTCATGGTGGGTTGACCAATGCATGGTAAGAATTGTCACAATGAGTGCATTGTTATTTGTATTTTTAAATGCAATACTCAAGCTATTGGGTTTATTAGAGCCGATATTTGAAATTACACAGAAAAACAAATTTACTTCCAGTGATGATGGCAACAACATTGATGAAAAAACTGGTTAATTTACCTTCGATTAATCCAAATATTTTATGGTGGGCACAACAATTCTGTTGATGCAGTTGATCGCATTGGCCTCGAGCTTGCGTTTTATCAAAGGTTCATTTTAAGTGTTTTTTGTCTGCATTTTATCAAATGATCATTTTTTATAGCTAGAGCTTACAAGGCCCTCCAAGAGTGTGAGGTATGATGATGGAGTTCGATCATTAAGATCACATGCTGTAATTTCTATCATAAAAAATGATTCTGTACATAGCACGACACGACATGGCACGACCCGGCACGTCACAATAGTTGATATTGGAGTTCGATGGTAACACAGTTGATGTTAGTTTGTGATTGTTGTTATGCATTCAGTTACAGAAACCTGGAATATACATACATATTTTTGTTTTTATGATGTATAACGTGTATACTCTATCGGAATATATTCAGTTCGTTCATGGTGGGTTAACTAATGCATGGCAAGAATTGTCACAATGAGTGCATGGGTATTTAGATTTTTAAATGCATTACTCAGGCTATTGGGTTTATCAGAGTTGATCTTTTTAAATTACAAGGGAAAACAAATTTATTTCCAGTGATGATGGCAACAACATTGATGAAAAAACTGGTCAATTTACCTTCGATGAATCCGTATATTTTGTGGTTGGCATAACAATTTTACTAGTACAGCTGACCGCGTTGGCCACGGGCTTGCACTCTATCAAAAGTTCATTTTAGGCGTTTTCTGTTTGCGTTTTATCAAATGTTCATTTTAGTTTGCTAAAGCTTATACGGCCCTACAAGAGTGTGGGATATGATGGTGGAATTCGATCATTAAGCTCACTTCCTGCAAGTTCTAGTAGAAAAAACAGTTTTGTACATGGCACGACATGGCACGGTTCGACACGTCACAATAGTTGATGGTGGAATTTGATGATAACCCAGTTGATGTTAGTTTGTGATTGTTGTTGTGCATGCATTTCCAAGAACCTGGAATATAAATACATGTTTTCATTTTTCCGACGTATAACTTGTATACTCTTTTGGAATATATTCAAAGCGGCTTCTCAATTAGTTCAAGGTGGGTTAACCATTGCACGGTAAGAATTGTCACATTGAATGCATGGTTATTTGGATTTTTAATGCAGTACTCAAGCTATTGGGTTTATTAGAGTTGATTTTTAAAATTACACGGAAAGACAAGTTTACTTCCAGTGATGATGGCAATAACATTGATGAAAAAATTGGTCAATTTACCTTCGATGAATCTGCATATTTTGTGGTGGGTATAAAAATTCTGCTTGTGCAGCTGATCGCGTTGGCCATGGGCTTGCGTTTTATCAAAGAATTAATTTAAGCATTTTCTGTATACATTTTATCAAAGGTTCATTTTAGTTAGCTAGAGCTTACAAGACCTTCCAAGACTGTGGGGTATGATGGTGAAATTCGACCATTAAGATCACATGTTGTAAGTTCTAGCATAAAAATGATGTTGTACATAGCACGACATGACATGGCAAGACACAACACGTCACGATAGTTGAAGGTGGAATTCGATGATAGCATAACTGATGTTAGTTTGTGATTGTTGTTGTGCATGGAGTTCTAGGAACCTAAAATATACATACATGTTACTGTTTTTGTGATGTATAACTTGTATATTCTAACAGAATATATTCAAAGCAAATTCTCAGTTCATTCATGGTGAGCTAACCAATGCCTGTTAAGAATTGTCACAATAAGGGCATTGTTATTTGGATTTTAAAATGCAGTACTCAAGTTATTGGTTTATCAGAGTCGATTTTTGAAATTACACGGAAGGACAGGGTTACTTCCAGTGATGATGGCAATGATATTGATGAAAAAAATGGTCATTTTACCTTTGATGAATCCGTATATTTTATGGTGGGCACAATAATTCAACTGGTGCAACTGACCTCATTGGCCACGGGCTTGCATTTTATCAAAGGTTCATTTTATAAGTCTTCTATCTGTATTTTATCAAGGTTCATTTTGTTAGCTAGAGCTTACAAGGCCCTCCAAGAATGTGGGGTATGATGGTGGAACTCGATCGATAAAATCAACGATTTCGTACATAGCACGACACGACATGGCACGACCCGGCACGTCACGATAGTTGATGTTGGAATTCGTTGATAACACAATTGATGTTAGTTTGTGATTGTTGTTGTCCATGCAGTTCTAGAAATCTGGAATATACATACCTGTTGCCAATTTTATGAAGTATAACTTGTATACTCTATCAGAATATATTCAAATCGGCTTCCCAGTTCGTTCATGGTAGGAAAACCAATGTATTGCAAGAATTGTCACAATCAGTGCATGGATATTTGGATTTTTAAATACAGTACTCAAGCTGTTGGGTTTATCGGAGCCAATTTTTGAAATTACACAGAAATAAAAGTTTACTTCTAGTGATGATGGCAACAATATTGATGAAAAAACTGGTCAATTTACCTTCGATGAATTCGTATATTTTATGTTTGGCATAACAATTCTACTGGTACAGCTGATCGTGTTGGCCACGTGATTGTTAGGGTTGTAGCAACCACTAGCTAGTGGGCAGGGCTCTGAACTAGGAGAGGTTTTCTGTATTGGGTTTGTGGTGCTTTACTTCTGGCCCTTTGTATAAGGGTTTTTCAAGGAAGGTCATTTTGGAATTCTATGGTCAACTATTTTCAAATCTTCTGCTAGAACGTCGATTTTTGTGTTTGAGTAGAAAAGGCTACATGGTGTTTGATTGTCTTTTATGTATCTAAACATGGGGTATTTTGTAGATTCTGATCTTTGGCATATTAAGCTATATAATTAGAGAGTTTCCAAGTATAGTTTTCTGGTGTTTTTGTAGACTCTCTCTAGGTGGTGTCTAACAAAAAGTCTGCAGATGGTCACTGTTTTATGGAGTGGAATGTGGAATTTGTTTCGTAAGAGCTTGGCAACCGTGTGGTTCAATACTTTTTAAAGTATTCAGCTGGGGAATCAGTACTTGCTGTTGTGGGCACCGAGAGAACTGTTAGACACATGTTCTATATTGTTTCTAAGGAGTTTTTACGAGTCGATGGTGGAATTCGATCATTAAGATCACATTCTGCAAGTTCTAGCATAAAAAATGATTTCGTACATAGCACGACACGACATGGCACGGCCCGACACGTCATGATAGTTGATGTTGGAATTCGATGGTAACACAGTTGATGTTAGTTTGTGATTATTGTTATGCATGCAGTTCCTGAAATCTTGAATATACATACATGTTGTCGTTTTTATGATGTATAACTTGTATACTCTATCGGAATATATCTAAAGCGGTTTCTCAGTTAGTTCATGGTAGGATAACCAGTGCATGGCAAGAATTGTCACAATCAGTGCATGGTTATTTAACTTTTTAAATGTAGTACTCAAGTTGTTGGGTTTATCAGAGCCAATTTTTGAAATAACACGGAAAGATAAGTTTAGTTTCAGTGATAATGGCAACAACATTGATGAAAAAACTGGTTAATTTACCTTTGACGAATCCGTATATTTTATGGTGGGCACAACAATTCTACTGGTGCAGCTGATCATGTTGGCCACAAGCCTGCTAGGGTTGTAGTAACCATCAGTTGGTAGGCAGGGCTCAGAGCTAGGAGAGGTTTTCTGTAGTGGGTTTATGGTGCTCTGCTTTTAGCCCTTTGCATAAGAGCTTTTCAAGGAAGGTCATTTTGGAGTTCTGTGGTCAACTATTTTCAAATCTTCTGCTAGAATGTCGATTTTTGTGTGTTTGAGTAGAAAAGGCTACATGGTGTTTGATCGTCTTTTATGTATCTAAACATGGGGTATTTTTTAGATTCTGATCTTTGGCATATTAAGCTATATAATTAAATAGTTTCCAAGTAGAGTTTTCTTGTGTTTTTGTAGACTCTCTCTAGTTGATGTCTGTCAAAATGTCTACAGATGGTCATTGTTTTATGGAGTGGAGGGAGAAATTTGTTTTGTAAGAGTGTGGCAGCCCTGTGGTTTAATACTTTCTGAAGTATTCAGCTAGGAAATCTATACTTGCTGTTGTGAGCACTGAGAGAATTGTTTGACAAATGTTCTATGTTATTTCTTAGGAGTTTTTACGAGTCGATAGTGGAATTCGATCATTAAGATCACATGCTGCAAGTTCTAGTATAAAAAACGATTTCGTACATAGCACGACACGACATGGCACGGCTCGGCACGTCACGATAGTTGATGTTGGAATTCAATGGTAACACAGTTGATGTTAGTTTGTGATTGTTGTTGTGCATGCAGTTCCAGAAATCTGGAATATACATACGTGTTGTCGTTTTTATAATGTATAACTTGTATACTCTATCAGAATATATTCAAAGCGACTTCTTATTTCGTTCATGGTAGGATAACTAATGCATGGCAAGAATTATCACAATCAGGGCACGGTTATTTGGATTTTTAAATTCAGTACTCAAGTTGTTCGGTTTATCATAGCCAATTTTTGAAATAACACAGAAAGACAAGTTTACTTCCAGTGATGATGGCAACAACATTAATGAAAATGTAGTCAATTTACCTTCGATGAATCTATATATTTTATGGTGGGAATCACAATTCTACTGGTGAAGCTGGTCGCGTTGGCCACGGGCTTGCTAGGGTTGTAACAACCACTAGCTGGTGGACAAGGCTTTTCTGTAGTAGGTTTGTGGTGCTCTGCTTCTGGCCCTTTGCATAAGGGCTTTTCAAGGAAGGTCATTTTGGAATTCTATGGTCAACTATTTTAAAATCTTCTGCCAGAACTTCTATTTTTGTGTGTTTGAGTAGAAAAGGCTACATGGTGTTTGATCGTCTTTTAAGTATCTAAACATGGGGTATTTTGTAGATTCTGATCTTTGACATACTAAGCTATATAATCATAGAGTTTCCAAGTAGAGTTTTTTGGTGTTTTTGTAGACTCTCTCTAGGTGGTGTCTATCAAAATGTCTGCAGATGGTCACTGTTTTGTGGAGTAGAGGGATGAATTTGTTTCGTAAGAGCGTGGCAACCGTGTGGTTCGATACTTCCTGAAGTATTCAGCTGGGGAATCCATACTTGTTGTCGTAGGCACCGAGAGAATTGTTAGACACATTTTCTATGTTGTTTCTAAGGAGTTTTTATGAGTTGATGGTGGAATTTGATCATTAAGATCACATGCTGCAAGTTCTAGCTTAAAAAACGATTTCATACATAGAACGACACGGCATGGCACAGCCCATCACATCATGATAGTTGATGTTGGAATTTGATGGTAACACAGTTGATGTTAGTTTGTGATTGTTGTTGTATATGCAGTTCCAGAAACCTGGAATACACATACATGTTGCCGTTTTTGTGATGTATAACTTGTATACTCTATCGGAATATATCCAAAGCGGCTTCTCAGTTCATTCATGGTAGTATAACCAATGCATGGCAAGAATTGTCACAATGAGTGCATGGTTATTTGGATTTTTAAATGCAGTACTCAAGCTATTGGGTTTATAAGAGTCGATTTTTGAAATTAAACTGAAAAATAAGTTTACTTCCAGTGATGATAGCAACAACATTGATGAAAAAACTCGTCAATTTACCTTTGACGAATCTGTATATTTTATGGTGGGCACAACAATTCTACCAGTGCAGCTGATCGTGTTGGCCACGGACTTCTAGGGTCGTAGCAACCACCAGTTGGGGGGCAGGGCTCATATCTAGGAAAGGTTTTCTATAGTGAGTTTCTAGTGCTCTGCTTCTAGCCCTTTGCATAAGAGCTTTTCAAGGAAGGTTATTTTGGAATTCTGCGGTCAACTATTTTCAAATCTTCTGCTTGAACGTCACTTTTTGTGTGTTTGAGTAAAAAAAGCTATATGGTGTTTGATCTTCTTTTCTGTATCTAAACATGGGGTATTTTTTAGATTCTGATCTTTGGCATATTAAGCTATATAATTAGTGAGTTTCTAAGTAGAGTTTTCTGGTGTTTTGTAGACTCTCTCTAGGTGATGTCTGTCAAAATGTCTACAGATGGTCACTGTTTTGTGGAGTAGAGGGAGGAATTTGTTTCGCAAGAGCATGGCAACCATGTGGCTCAATACTTCCTGAAGTATTCAGTTGGGGAATCCATACTTGCTGTTGTGGGGCCCAATAGAATTGTTAGAAAAATGTTATATGTTGTTTCTGAGGAGTTTTTACGAGTCGATGGTGGAATTCGATCATTAAGATCACATGCTGCAAGTTCTAGCATAAAAAAGATTTTGTACATAGCACGGTACGACATGGCACGGCCCGACACGTCACGATAGTTGATGTTGGAATTCAATTGTAACACAGTTGATGTTAGTTTGTGATTGTTGTTGTGCATGCAGTTCCAGAAACCTGGAATATACATACATATTGCCGTTTTTATGATGTAACTTGTATACTCTATCAGAATATATTCAAAGGGGCTTCTCAGTTCGTTCATGGTAGGATAACCAATGCATGGTAAGAATTGTCACAATCAATGCATGGTTATTTAGCTTTTTTAATGCAATACTCAAGTTGTTGGGTTTATCGGAGCCAATTTTTGAAATAACACGGAAATACAAGTTTACTTTCAGTGATAATGGCAAAAACATTTATGAAAAAACTGGTCAATTTACCTTCGATGAATTCGTATATTTTATGTTTGGCATAACAATTCTACTGGTACAGCTGATCGTGTTGGCCACGTGATTGTTAGGGATGTAGCAACCACTAGCTGGTGGGCAGGGCTCTGAACTAGGAGAGGTTTTCTGTAGTGGGTTTCTGGTGCTCTGCTTCTGGCCCTTTGCATAAGGGCTTTTCAAGGAATGTCATTTTGGAATTCTGTGGTCAACAATTTTCAAATCTTCTACTTGAACTTCACTTTTTTTGTGTTTGAGTAAAAAAACCAACATGGTGTTTGATCTTCTTTTATATATCTAAACATGGGGTATTTTGTAGATTCTGATTTTGGCATATTAAGCTATATAATTAGAGAGTTTCCAAGTAGAGTTTTCTGGTGTTTTTGTAGACTCTCTCTAGGTGGTGTCTGTCAAAATGTTTGCAGATGGTCACTGTTTTGTGGAGTGGAAGATGGAATTTGTTTCGTAAGAGCGTAGCAACCGTATGGTTCAGTACTTCCTAAATTATTCAGCTGGGGAATCAGTACTTGCTATTGTGGGCACCGAGAGAATTGTTAGACACATGTTCTTTGTTGTTTCTATGGAGTTTTTATGAGTCTATGGTGCCAAAAATTCTATACATGCCGGTTGTAAATAGAGGTTGTCAAGAGAAGTTGTTGATTGGCCAACATCTTCAGGGAAATTAGTCCAGTACGTATCATCCCTTATCTTGGATTTTTGAGCTTCCTCTTTATTTTTTCCATTAATTGTAATATTGTAATTAACAAATAATGCTAGGAAATTTGTTATAAATGCATAGTCAGGTAATAAGTTATAACGTGTTGATTCTATGTAACGACATGCATATGGTGTTTAATTGTTAAGCAGAGTATGTCTTTAGAAAATTAATGTGTTCAGTATCATATGTTATAATAGAATCACCAAAAGACGATTTGGCGCAAGATTCAGGATCTCCTGAATGTCCTATGAATTGGGTCAATGGTCGGAAGATCCAAATACCGAAAGAAATGGTATATCTCTTTCACTTATCTCTGACTTATTGATAATTAATGATTTCAATGTTCAACACACCTCTTATGAATGTGGCGACTATGGGCACATCTCCACGGATTGTTGAAACTCGAAGAGCAAGAGTCGAAAGCAAATCATAGGCCTACTCTTGTACTAAGACTGAAGAAAGCTCTTCGGGTTTCAAGAGACATGAAAGGAATCATATGGCCTTTCCTACCTTACATGATGACAACTTAAAAGCAGCCACAAGACACTCATCACTCAATGAAGAAGCTAGTTTGGATGATGATTGCCACAAGAGCACAAGTGGTAGAAGCTTCGATAAAGAAAGTTCAAGTTCTAAGAACTTGAGTGATGAAAGGTTTATTTATGAAGACTTCATTGAAAGTTTTCAAAGGTCCTTGAAGAAGAAAAATGAAGAAATCAAGAAGTTGAAGAAGGAAAACCTTCAACTAAGGACCAAGTTGAATGACTCTTTGAAGACGAACGTGATTGATGTGTCTGAATATGAGAAGAAGATTGAATATTGCCACCAACGGATGAAGGCAATGAAAGATGAGTTTGCTAACAAAGAAAACTCTTTCAAAAAATTTAAGGAAAGAGAGACAATGTGCCTTGAAGAATTAAAAAAGGCCAAGATCGATCAAACAACCTCAAGGCAAAAGCAAAACCTTATCCAAGCAATCTTCAACTCAAGAAACATCCACACAAGCCTCAGCAACTCAACCAAGGCCAAGGCAATCTAAGAAGAAATGACAAGCCCTTGAGAATTCTTCACCTCTCCTAACAAGCCAACTATGAAGAAAGTAGGTGATCACAAGAAACATGTTCAACCAAAAAGGCATGATCAACTAGCTCAACCTCTTCAACAAGGTAGACCACAAAAGGTATACCACAAATGTGCCACTAATTGGCTCAAGCTCCAAGAAGAAGCCAACTGGTGCACCATCAAAGACAACCTCATCAACATGGCAAAGCCTCGATGAGATCTCAATGTAATGGTATTAATTCTTCCTTGGTACCTAATTGTCATTTTTGTGGCATGATTGGTCACTTAAAACCAAAGTGCTTTAAATATATTGAAGGGTGTAGGTTAGAAAGCAAAAAAGAATAAAAGGTTGAAAACAGTTTGCATGAACCTAAGGAAGTTAGAAACAATTCTATGACCACTAAATATATTGAAAAGGTCTATGACCACTAAATATATTGAAAAGGTGGAACCTAGGTGGGTTAGAAAGAATGAACCAGCTTGCCTTAGTGCCCATGTAACACCCGTAGATACAACTAGGTCCATTGGACTTAGTAGGTCTGTGGTAGTGTTGTAATTATGGAACGGCTCGGCCTACCGAGGCCCGTTTTCGAAAATAGTGGCACGGTACGGCACGCCGGCCTGCCTTAGGCGGACCATGCCGGGCTGGTCCACAGGCCTGGTCCACGGGCCGTTCTATAATCATTTGCGAATCCGATTTTTGAAAATAAAGTTTTTTTAGATTTTGGGTTTAGGGTTTAGGGTTTAGGGTTTAGGGTTTCGGATTTAAGGAAAATACAGTAATACAAAAAAAAATCGGTTGTTATATCAATTTAACAATTCAATTATATAAATGTAATTTTCAAATTAATGTGTTTATCTTTTGAAATAATTTATAGGAAAAATAATAATCAATTCCAAAAATGAATAAAGAAAAAGTAATACAAAAAAAAAATAGATGTTATTACGAAAATGTGAAATGACCAAATTTTTATTTATTTAATTATTTTTCACTTATGGAATTCAGTATTTTATATTTACATGATTGCCTCATTAAAAAACTTACCAAGAAAAATCCAGTAGAATAAAAACTTGGTAAGGGAAAAAGAGTGTAATTGTATTACAACTTACAAGTAAATACATATGTAAAAGTATAACCTAGTTCTGGCCCTGGCCACTTCCGAAAGGCTCATCAATATATAGATTGTTGAAATTTAGAATAAGTTCTTTATCCACCGTTTGATTTTGCAACCTTTTTTTAACATGCTCCCAACCCCGAATACATGTTAATACCTACACCATATCCGGAGATAAACAGGTTCGTCTTGGTTCAATTATGCCTCCACTGGTGCTGAAAGCATGTTCTGAAGACACCGTTGACACGGGAATAACCAGTACGTCACGTGCTAAGTGTGACAGAATTGGATACATGTACATATAGGTCTTCCACCATAACAACAAATCAAACTCTTCATTGTCTTCAACAGCATCGAACTGTGCTTCAAGGTACCTAATCAGTTTGGTACAAGAAGATGGGCCAGATCTTTCCCCTGAAGAAGTACTTGTTGATTTGTCCTTTTTTTACAGTTTCAGAAGGCTCCAACTTGTTTGCTTCGGATGTGTCTCCGGTTGTGTTGATTGAGGGGTGTCAATGTTACCAAACCTCCTCTCATAAATACGAAAATTTTTGAACAACTTGGTTCGAATGTCAGTAATTTATTCTGAATAATCTATTGACAAATTAGTACCAATAAACTCAAACAAAACTTCTAAACCAGATAATTTAACCCTAGGATCTACTATAAGACTTAAGGCATAAAGTAGAGGAATGTTAGCCCAATATTTTTTCAAATTTGTCTCCATGGCAACAACTGCAGCGCCTAGATGTTCATCTTCTCTATAACTATTTAACACTTCAGACATTTTCACATTCTGATGGATTGTCTGGGAAGATGTAGGGTAATAAACCCCGGAAAGAGTTACAGTGGCATTGTAATAAATCCTTAAAAAATGAACAAAAACCCTTGCTACATACCAATCGTCTGTGATAAGTGTTTTTGCTTCAGGACGACCAGTTTCAACCAATTTCATGTTATAAAAACATGTAATGGTTATATCATAATCCAAACAATTTTCCAACATTAAGTAAGTAGAGTTGCACCTTACGGGCATATCAGTTTGGAATCGTGGGTTTGAGACCGTTTAATTTACAGTGTCTCTTAAATTCACTGAATCTAGGATTAGAACTGCAAATCCAAGAAATGGCATCTTTGATGCGATCTATTTGGTTTCTTACCTGTTTTAAACCAGCCTATACAACTAAATTTATAATATGACGTGCACACCGTTGATGGAAGAAATAACCTTCATCTTGTAGGATATTTCTTGCAACAAACAATGCAATAGTGCTAGTATTTGTAGATGCATTATCTAATGTGATAGAAAGGATGCGATGCATGATTTATTAAGTTTCTAAAACAGAAAGAATGACATTAAAAATATTTTCTGAGGTATGTGCAAAATCCATAGGACGAAAACCCAGAATTTTTTTTTGTTATCCTTCATTCAGAATCTAAATAGTGTCTTGTGACACATAAATAGTCATGTTTGGAACATGCATTCCAAATATCAGAAGTTAATATAACAGAGACACTTAAATGTTGTATATCAGCAATTAAGTCATCTCTTTGGGTTTCAAACAATCTTATCAAATCTTTTCTAGTGGTGGTTATAGAAACATGTTCAAATTGGGGGTTGTATACAGATGTGATTAATTCTTTATGAAATTGACTGCCACTAACACTGATCGGTTGATCAGTTTGTGCAATGTATCGTGCCAAGCACTCTCTAGCGTGTATGGTGTCAAACGGCCACGTCGTAACGGGCCAGTCTAGGTGCCGTTGTAGTTATGTCGGGGTTGTAGTGTTTACCTCTCCATGTGTAGGGATACATTTGTACATATGTTGTCTCAAATGTCTGGTTCCCTTCGTACTTGTGACATAATCCTTATGACAAAACTTATATTTAGCTCTGGGAGTGTCATTTGGACTATGTTGAAACATTACCACACATCTGATGTTAATTTTTTGGGACGTGATGTTGGTGTAACGGTTGAACTAAAAGATCCTGCTTGAGTATGGGTCGGCTCTAAAATATCAAATTCATCGTTGAGCATGTCCAAATCGTCTAGAAAATAATACTGTTGATTATGATCAATTTCCTGAAGTACAAATATGAACACTATAGTCATGAATAATCATATTAAAAATCATATTTAGTAACAAAATAATTTTAAAATAATTACTACCCTTACAATCTTTATTTACTAACAAAACATATTAAAATTAGCCACTACACTTAAAATTCATAATATACTAACACAAAATATTAAAATGTTTCTACTACACTTAAAATTCATAATTTACTAACAAAAAATATTAAATTCACTACTACAAATTAAATTGATAAATTTAATAACAACAAATATTAAATTAAATACTACACTCAAAAATCTTTATTAACTAACAAAACATATTAAAATTAACAACTACACTTAAAATTCATAATATATTAACACAAAATATTAAAATGTTTCTACTACACTTAAAATTCATAATGTACTAACACAAAATAATAAAATGTTTCTACTAAACTTAAATTCATAATTTACTAACAAAAAAATTAAACTTAACTACAAAACTTAAAATTCATAATTTACTCATTAAAAAAAATTAAATTCAATAATACAAATTAAATTTCTAATTTTACTAATAACAAATATTAAAATTAATACTGAACTTCAAAATTTTAATACACTAAACAATAATATTAAAATTAACTAAGTATGCACAAAAAATGATAAACTAACTAACAAAATAAAAATGTTATCATTTAATAACTAAATTCTAAACATAAAATTATAAATTTACTATCAAAAAATGTTTTAACAAAACTAATAAGAAAATTGTACCTTTAAACTTTGGTGTGTTGGTGGAAAATTTAGAGAATAAGATAGGAAATTGGTATTAAAATTTTTATAGAGAGAATAATAATGAAATTGAATGAAAAAGTGTAGAGAATTGGAGAATGTAGAGATTGAGATTTGAGAGATTGAGAGATTGAGAGATTGAGAGAATGATAGAGAGAGAGAGAATGGAAAATGAAATGGATGGAAGTATTTATAGAAAAATTGGATTTGTGGGTCAAAATTAAATTTGGAAGACTTCAGGGTTTTTTTTTGTAATTTGTGAAGCCTCCAACTGTTGGAATTTAAAATCCAGCCATTGGATGGAATATTTAAAAAAAATCAAACAAACGGTCCAATTTTCCGGCTGGTGTGCCGGTCTAGCCGGCAGGTCAAGTGGCATAGTATGCCGGCTACGCGTGCCGTGGCAGGCCAGCCTGCCGGACCTGGCCCCTGCTGCCCAGCACGCGGACTGTCTCGTTCCTGGCTTTGGCCTGGCCTGGCCTGCTTCCTCCATGGGCCGTGCTTGGCACGACCCGTTTTCCTTAGCGGACCGACCTGTCTCGGGTTGGCCCAAATTTATAGCACTAGTCTATAGGGGATCATTTCTCCCATTGAATTGATTGTATTTGACCCCATGAGGGGAGCTCAAACAAAGAGAACGAACTTGCATGATTCGCTTTGTGCAAAAAATTGATTTATTTCATGATCTTTTGATAATTGTTTAAGATTCTTGGTTGCACATATATGCTTATATGCTATTTTTTTAATAAGTGTGCATCATTGCTTTGCTTATAATCCATGTCATATTTAAGGTCAAACATATATTTTTGGACTAGGAGAATTGATTGGAAAGTACATTTGATTGACAGATAATTTATCTCCATGACATGTGAACTTGATTGTTATGACATGCTTAAAATGATATGCATAAAATGCTTTTGATTGCCTTAATGCAAATGTGTGTGAATGCAAATAAGAAGACTAATTAATAAAGATCTTGTAACCATACAGTCAATAAGGATTTTGTATCCAAATTAGTCTTCTCTTTCTTCTTAATGGTTAAGCATGATTACTATCATACGGATAATTATCCGGAAAAATCTAATAGGATCTCTTAATCCAATGTCTTGATTTTCCCTTAAAGATTGATATAGTTGTTTGTGTGTTACAAATGCTTTTGAAAAACTATATCATGTTTGCTTATGATAAAAGGGTACAAATTGGTTTGAATTCCTTTGGAAACTCTTTTGATGTTTGTTTTGCTAAATACCATTGCTTGAACTTTAATGTTATACTTTTTGCATGCGAAGCAACAATTTCACATATTTTTCCTTAAATAAAACTCCTTTGAATCTCTCTCAATTACTTAAGTTTCATAAAATCTGTGTATATGATGCATCGTATTTGTGAGCAACAATTTCACATATTTTTCCTTAAATAAAACTCCTTTGAATCTCTCTCAATTACTTAAGTTTCATAAAATCTGTGTATATGATGCATCGTATTTGTGCTAATAGCTCTCTTTGCTAAAGCAACCCGATATAGAGAGCTTTTTTGGCTATCTCATGACAAAAATGATAAGCCGTCTTGAGAGATATAGATGGAGCATTTTTTTATGTTGTGGGGAGAAGTCGTGGAAGAGAGTAATCGTTTAGGGGGAGCATTGCATTACACTACACTAAATTGATTAAATTGTCTTCTTAATGCAAATGATTGTTTTTGTTTTGAACGCCTCATATGTGCTTGTTCTGGGAAAGTGCCTCTTAGCTATAGTGTGTAGGTATGAAGATCAACAAAGAGATTGAAGACCTTGAAGACTTAGTATCTTAGGCTTCTCTAAATGTAACATAGAATTACTTGTTGACCAATAGCTTTGTTTTTTTTTTGTGGATTTATTTGTGAGTGGTGAATTTGTCATGAAATAGCCAAATAGTGAGATTATAAGTACCTCATTTTTATGATTGACTTATTTTATGATAAATTGGGGATTTAATTTGCAAGGGTAGACTAGATCTTCAATGTGCATGATCAACCTTCAATGGCATCGTCAAATCAAAAGAACTTCAAAGGTATATCACTTTGCTTAACTCTTTGAAGAGACTTAGTTGCAAGCACACACACACTTTATTCTCATGCATGTTTATTCATCTTGCAATGTGCCTCTTTTGCTTACATGTTTGCAACCCTTTCTTACCTTTTCCTTACTTGTTTGGTGTGTCTTTTGGCCTTGAAAATCCCTTAGAAATATGTGGGTGTACGGGTGAGTGCACTGGTGAGTGTGCATGTTTCCTACCCGGGCACTAAGCTGATGGGTCCCTCCCATAGAGTCACCCGTGAAAAGCCTTCCAGGCTTTTCCGCAGTACATGTCTCCGCAAGAGCCTCCTGTAGAGTCACCTATGAAAAGCCTTTTAGGCTTTTTCGCGAGATAAGTCTCTGCAGGAGCCTCCCACAGAAGACCCAGAAGTTAGGTTATGTTATGCGGATGCACAGGTGAGTGTAGGGGTCTACCACGCGCGTACTGAGCTGATTCTGGGGTAAAAATTTCTTTTCCCTGGTGTAGTTTTGCCACCCTATAAATTCTTCATCTTCTTCCCTATTTAGACCTAGAACTTAAAATTTCCATATCCTAGTGAGAGAAAGAGTTCTCTTAGAGAGAGAAAGCTTTAAGCTTTATTCTTTGACTCTTCAAACCCTAAAACCTATCTTCATCTTGCATCTCTAGCATCATTCAATCATGAGTCTTCATTAATGTCTTTACTTGGTAAGTAGAACTAACATCCTTGCTCATTTATTGTTCTCGTTTATCAAGACATGACATTTATTGCTTAGGTTAGTAAATCTTCATATTTATTGTTTATCAATTGAAGTTATGACATGTTTGGGGTTTGTTTGTGATAACTAGCATTTAGGACATTATTTCTCTCTATCTAAATCTCTATGCTTTGCATTTATATATTGTTGATTAGGACTTATTTATTGTATTTGTTAATTACATTTATTGTCATTGTCATGATTAATGACAACTTGTGTTGATGTGACTTTGTTTGATGACTGGATTTTAAACTTGCATATCTATATCTAGTTAGATCTTTATGAGCATTCATATAGACGTTGATATCTATGATTTGTACTTATTGACATATTTAAATTTCTAAACAAGCATTTAGTGTTGCCTAACATTAATTGCATTTACAATATATTCATATATTCACATAGGTTGTTGATCTCTTGTTTGAGAGTTAAGTATTGTGATTATGGGTGTGTAGTGCACAAGCAAAATGGTCAAGGATCACTATAAAAGGTTTGTTGGGTAGTAATGGTGGGTTTGTGACCGAGAATGGTGTGACTAAAGGTCAACCTAGGTTGTAAATATCATTATGTATAGTGGATTTGCGAACCATATGCGGCTAGAAGGATAGCTCATGAGTTTTGTCCAGTTGTAGGGTTTCTCACATAAAAGAAATCAAGTGTTTTTATTTTCCGTTCTTTACTTGATTTGTGCTGCTTGTTTGAATTGGGTTTATTTTTAATATTGACTAATCGAAACATTGTTAATAATTGATTAACAACTCATTCACCCCTATCCCCCAGGTTGTTTAGACACACGTGTTTATTTATTTTCAGAATGAGTGGAATGAAGGAAGGCACAACTTAGTTTATTCACCCAAGCTTGTCTAAGTCTACATTTCTTAGAACCTGTAGCTCTATGATCAGTCCCATTCTAGATTTTTGTGTGCATGGGTCGATGTTGAAGTAGCACTTGTAGACCATCCACTAATAAAAAAGGAAACCCGGTAGACCAAAACTTGTAAGGAAGAAAGAATCACATAAGAAACCCAAAGCAGCTAGGAGTGGGAGTGTTGTTTGAACAAGATGCAAAAAACATAGCCATAACAAAAGGACTTGTAAAGCTGACATCGCTTCTGAAAGCAATAAAGTAAACTACTGTCATTTCCATTACTTACCACATTTTCTATTGTGTACTGCTCTTTCTATTGGTGTTTTTTTTGTACTGGTTCCTTATTGCCTTTTCTATTTGTGTTTTTTTATGTACAGAGGGTTGCAAATGGTGTGAACAAGTCGCCAATCAATGCACGAGCAGAAGTTGTTGCCTCCTCTTCACTACCTCCCACATAAGTTTAGACTCAACCACAATCTCAAGTGACAATACAGCTAGTTTGATTTCAAATTGGTACTATAGCTGGTTGATTTTCCATTCTTTTATTGGATGTTATATGTATTTTGCTAGTTAGCACCGAAACAAATTCATTGATGTGCTTAGATATTTGTACTTGGTACCATTTGTTGGTTTTATGGTATGGAAACATTTTATGCTGATTATGTCTATGACTATTATCTGTTTGAAATTTTACAACAATACATATGATGTTTTGTTTTCTTTAATTCATAGAAATTTAAAAGTGCACTATAGCTTCCATTTAATTAAATCTAGGAGTGCATTGCATTACATCTTTATCACATCAATAAAAAACACATATATAGAGAGATAAAAGAATATCATATTTACTAGTATCATCATCCTTAACCTACTTTGTATAGACTCCAAATTATGCATTCTTCCATTTAAACTAGTTTCCAAGTTATTCATCTTTGCATTTAAAACTTTCACTTCTTCATCAACTGT
The DNA here is from genome assembly GCA_032871835.1 of Dipteronia dyeriana. Classification (NCBI taxonomy): domain Eukaryota; kingdom Viridiplantae; phylum Streptophyta; class Magnoliopsida; order Sapindales; family Sapindaceae; genus Dipteronia; species Dipteronia dyeriana. Next base: position 52,592,773 of record CM065302.1, on the reverse strand, counting down.
TGAATAACTATTCTTTTCTTCAGAACTTGGAAACTTGATGTAAACTCTTGAATCCGACTCCCACCAAATAAAGTATTTGCATTGCCTGTTTTCACAAAATTAAACAACTCACTTGGATTGATTTTTGAATTGGATATCTTCACACCAACCTTTTTTCCACATATGTATAATTTGTTTCTGAATATTATTTTCACACCATTAATGTTGTTTGACGTTGTAGAACTTCCTTCCATGGTTGAAAGGAATATTTATTTGTAAACTCAAGTGTGTTTGTGAAAAGTATGGTGTTTGCAAGTTGTAACAGGAGGGATGATGAAAGTTGCACAAGAGCAAATGTGGGATTCTAAATAAGGGAGATGGGTTTTTTGTAGCACTTAATCTAGCCGTTGAGTCCCAACGGTTAGCTTAAAGGGGTAAAAAAATACTTTCTCTATCACCATCACGTGTCAAGAGTAAAAATGTATTTAATTTTTTTTTTGTCAAAGTTGCTTTATTTAACAGAAATCATAAGGGTATATCTTTGAATAATTTGGTTTTACAGGGAAGACCGGTCATTTTTAAAATTAGAGGGGGTAAAGTTATGAATATGAAAAACTAAGGGGGAAAATAAGGCTCCATCATGCAACTGTTTTTAGGTCTGTTTTCATTTTTGTTTTCCAAAAACAATTTTGATTTCACATTTGTTAACCGTTTATCATTTTATTTTCAAAAAACAAAAAACAAAATGAAAAACAAAATCAGTGTTAACAGTGAAATATTTGAAAAACATAAGGGTCCGTCCTGTAAACGTTTTTCAGTTGCTGTTTTTCGAAAATAAAAATGAAAATGAAAACAGTATTTTTGGTTTCAATTTCGAATTCTGAAAACACGTCTGGTAGCATATACTGAAAGCTGTATTTTGAAATTGAAAACGAAAAAAACGCGTCTGGTAGGTTAACCGAAAACTATCAAAAATTGAAATTTCAATTTTGACATTTTGTTTAATATTATTACAACTATAAAAAAAAATGATTACATAATTAACCAATATAATTATTATATTGTAATTTTTAAATTAAACAAAAGTAACACATTAAAAATTAATTCAAAAAAACATATCAAAAAAAGAATTAATCAAAACTAAACTCTTAAATTATAAATAAATAACTACAATATATATATTATTATATAATAAAATTTAATATTATATTATATATTACATTATATCCTATATAAATATATAATATTTGATATATATATATATTATTATATATAACAACACTATATATATATATATATATCATAATATATATAGTATTAATATATATATATACATATATAATATATCTAGATATATATAGATATATTATAACATTATATACATTATATAAATAATATATAATATTTTATTATTATGTATAATAATATAATATTTTATATATTAATATTATATAATATATAGTATAGAGGGAATTGCGGGAAATGATCACAATTTTTATTGAGTTATTGTTTTTAGCCAAAACTTTATTTTTGCTTAAAATTATCATCTTTAACCATGAACTGCCAAATATACCCTCATTTTTGTTTTTAGTGTCCCAAATTTTCTCACTCAAAGTTTTCACTTATCAGTGCTTTGTTTTTCAATTTCTCACGCTCTCTCTCTCGCTCTCTCTGTTTGTTCTCTAATTGTTTTGTTTCTTCTCTCTCAAACCGTGATCTCTCTGAAAACCGATTTGCTTCTTCTCTCTGAAACCGTGTTCTCTTTTGCTCCTTCTCTCTCAAATCGTGTTCTCTCACTCTGAAAAATCGAGCTTCATCTCTCTGAAAATCGAGGCTGCAAATCAGGTCTGAAACTTGTGGGTCTTCCTCTCTTCAGGTAGATCCAAATCCGAAACCTAGCATTCAGCTCTTTGTTAAAGTAGTTGAAGGTATGTATCCCTTTCCTACTTGTTTTTTACAAGAATGAACAAGTTTAATTTGAAGAAAAATAGAATGGTTTATATTTTGAGTGAAACCCATGGACTGTCAATTTTTGTTATCAGGTTACATGATAGGCCAATTAATTGTTACATGCCAGTTCAATCTAATGTTACATGCCAGTTCAACAATATGTTACATGTCAGTTCAATTTAATGTTACATGACAATATTTTTTTAAATTACATGCTAGGTTATTTTTTGTACTCAAGTTACATACTAGGTTATTTTTAAAGTTACATGCTAGGTTATTTTTTAAGTTACTTGCTAGGTTAATTTTTAAGTTACATGCTAGGTTATTTTTTAAGTCACATGCTTGGTTATTTATGAAGTTACATGGTCTGTTATTTATGAAGTTATATGCCAAGTGATTTGTGAATTTACATTCCATCAAAGTCCTATTTTTTTACATGTAAATTCATTTTAAAGTTACATGTCAAATACTTTTAATGTCAATTACTTGACTTGTAGGAATATGGATGAAACGAAATTGGTCATCCATCATGGTGGAATTTGGAAGGGTAATTGTTATGAGGGTGGTATAACAAAGTGGGTCAATGTTCCTAGATGTGTAAGTTATGATGGCTTGGTGAAGTTGGTAGAATATGTTGTCAAAGTTGATGTTGCTAGGTACAACTTACAATTATGGTCATTGGCGATTACAATTATTGGTACTTCTCGTCCGAGAATTGAGAATGACAATGACGTGTCATGTATGATGAATGTAGATAATTTATTACCTAAGGTTTTTGTCTCTGTTTCTGTGAAGGAAACAACATATTGTGTGCAAGATGACAACCTATGTAACCTACCTACTTCACAACCCGTGTATGGCGGGTTTCTTCGGCAACTAGCAGGATATGGGTCCATTCCAATTGTAGACCTAAGTGTATGTAACGATGAAACCATTGACGATGAAGAGAACAATCAATGGCCGGACTCCGATAATAGTGATGATAGCTCGATACCCAACGTTGGCAGAGGTAGTCACGGCGATGAATATTGGCATGATAGAGTGGGTTGTGGTTCTGAGAGTGTTGGAGGACATGGATGTGCTGGTCCATAGAGTTTTGCTATATTTTACGGTGTTTCCTTTCGAGAGGATGGTTTGGGTGACGATGTTGATCAAACTTCTGAACATGCTTCCCTACGAGCTTGAGTTATTCCTGAAGCAGAAAGGTATTCTTTTAAACCCATTAGCGCGGAGGAAGCTTGTTCAAATGATGGTCGATTATACAAGGGTAGAATATTTCAATGCAAGAAAGATCTGAAGAGAACGTTGAATTGTATGCATTGAATGAGGGATTTGAAGTGCGGATTAGAAGGTCTAGCAAGACACGTTATGAGGCTGGATGTAAGGATTGCAAGTGTGCTTTCCATTTACGTGGAATTAAGATGCAAAAATGAGAATATTGGGTGGTTCAAATGTTCGTATAGGATCATACGTGCAATATCGATGGTTTCCACGCACTTCTTCGATAAGCAAATTGATGGACTGTCGGAGAACTATTAGCACCAAAGTTGCAAGTACACGGACACTCTCTAAAACCCAAAGATATCATGGTCGAAATGCAAGTGGAACATGGACTACATTTGTTGTATTCAAAGGCTTGGAAAGCAAATGATCATGCAGAGGCATATGTTTTTGGTCCTCCCGAAGAATCATTCAAGTTGTTGCCTGCTTACTGTCATCGATTGAAAGAAGTAAATCCAGGGACTATTACGACGTTGAAAACAAATGTTGCAAATCAGTTTGAATATATGGTCATCGCTCATGCCACATCACTTCATGGATTGCGTACCATGATTCGACCAGTTATTGCCATTGGCGGTACTCATTTGAAGGGTAAATTTTCTGGTATTATGTTTGTAGCTATATGTTTGGATGCAAAAAACCAGGTTTTTCCTTTAGCATATGGCTTTGGCGACGTTGAAGATGAAATGTCATGGACATGGTTTTTGAATGAGCTTAAAAATGCTATTGGTAGTCATGAGGATTGTATGATCATATCTGACTGCCACCTCAGTATCAAGGTTGCAATGGAGAAAGTGTACTGTAACGTACCACATGGATATTGTGTGTTTTACATGGCTCAAAACATCAAAAAAGATTACAAAAGGAAAGATGTGAGCCTTCTTTTCAAACAAGCATGGAAGGCATACCGGAAATCTGAATTCAAGGAAACGATGTTGGAAATGATGAAGGTTAATAGGGTAGCATTAGAAGAATTAATGAATGTTGGTCCCGAAATGTGGTCTCGTGCTTACTCTCCTGTTAGGCATTATAGGTTGATGACCTCTAGCATTACCGAGTCGATGAATTCATGTTTGGTACATGCTCATCAAATGACAATAACAATCATGATTGAGTTTATTAGAGACATACTCCAGAAATGGTTTCATAAGCGTCGGACCAAGGCTGAAAAAACTCGGACACAATTGACTCCATGGGCCATTGAATTAATAAAAGAAAGAAATATTGATTCAAAAAAGTACACGGTTCTTCCAATTGATTCTGTTAACTTCAATGTTAAGGATGGAAATAAAGATGGTTTGGTAAACCTTTATGAAAAGACTTGTAGCTATACGAAATTTGAAGTTGATAAACTCCCATGTCGACATGCATTAGCTGCAATAAGGTTAATATCCTCTTCTTCCATTGTAATTTGTCTTCTTACCTATTTGATTCAATTAATTACTCATAATCTTGTCCTTTGTAGGTATGCGAAGAAACCCTTACCCGATTATTGTGGGGATTGCTACAAAACCAGAAGTTGGGTTGAAGGATATGCATGGACCATTTTCCCTGTTGGGCATCCTAGTGATTGGAATATTCCTGAAGATGTTTGATCAAAGGTTCTTCTTCCGCCTCCTTTTCGTGCACAAGCTGAAAGACCAAGAAAAAAGAGATTTAAATCTGTCGGAGAACATGGTAATGGAAAGACCAGAAATTGTACGATTTGTAAAAAATCGGGTCACAACCGACAGAATTGCAGGAATGCACAGCCTTGTCAGGCTCCTCCACCATGCCCATCCGTATCATCTGTAACATCCGCAATATCGAAGCGACCACGTAGACCTTACAGATGCAGGAAGTGTGGAGATGAAGGTCACAATTCACAAAAGTGTCCATTGGCACAAGAAGAAGTTGGTACATCCTAGATTTTACTGTATCAGTGATGTAGACTTTATAAAGCTCTTATTGAATTTGATAGTTGAATTACAATAACTCCATTAATGTTACATGTAAGAAGTTACATACCAGTTCAAAATGAAGTTACATGATAGTTCATAAATAATTTCATTTCAGAATACTCCAGTAATGTTACATGTTAGAAGTTACATGCCAGTTGAAAATGAAGTTACATGCTAGTTGAAAATGAAGTTACATGATAGTTCATAAATAATTTCATTTCAAAATACTCCAGCAATGTTACATGTTAGAAGTTACATGCCAGTTGAAAATGAAGTTACATGATAGTTCATAAATAATTTCATTTCAGAATACTCCAGTAATGTTACATGTTAGAAGTTATATGCCAGTTCAAAATAAAGTTACATGCCAGTTGAAAATGAAGTTACATGATAGTTCATAAATAATTTTATTTCAGAATACTCTAGTAATATTACATGTTAGAAGTTACATGTCAGTTCAAAACCAAGTTACATGCTAGTGCAAAACCAAGTTACATCCTTGGCCATAAATAATTTCATTTTAGAATACTACAGCAATGTTACATGTTAGAAGTTACATGCCAGTTCAAAATGATGTTATATGCTAGTTCAAAATGAAGTTACATGCCAGTGCAAAAACATGAAGTTACATGTCATTCATTTCAAAATGGGACTCCAGTATAAATTCATTCGTACAGTTCCAATAATGTACATCGTCAAGTCAAGAAACCTATGAATCTGTCGGTACACTGTTAGCATAAATTTCTAGTGCCATTTCCTCCCTAAAGCCGGGGATGTTTTTGGTTCCCCAACCCTAAAAACATTTATGACGCATCAACATGTTTGCGTATCGGCATGTGAAGACACCACAACTATCGCTGTCTAGTTGTGATGGTAGCTTCTTCGGAATTGATTGTTCAACAAAAAACATCATCCCATCAGGTGATATGCCTCTTTTGTCAAAATATCTGAATGCTTGCAAAATTGCTGGACTTAAATGCAAGAGTGGGGTGATCTGCTTCACACGTTTCTGAATATTGGTTGTCTTGTACAGTGGATCATAAATACAGACATTGAGTTTTTCCAAATCAACATCACATAATATCCAATGTCCTGTTGGATCACCAACAACACATGGCACCAACAACTGAATAAAAGAAGTAACAAATTACGATTAGTCACTTCAACAGTACATTACATGACAGAAAGTTCAAGTTACATGCTAGTACGAAACAATGTTACATGCTAGTACAAAACTAAGTTAAAAATAAAACGACAAAAAATAATTCACATGTCTATGTATGTTTATATACAATTATTTTATTTATGTGGGTTCACGGGTCCAACCCGTGGGTTCATTTTTCCAACCCGCACCCGTCAGTGAACCCACCGGGTTTTTCATTAAATGGGTTCACGGGTCTGCGGGTCATAAATTCACCATCCACACCCGACCCTACAGGGTCTGGTTCAGGCAAGTTCCCACGGGTGCGGGTCAAATTGTCATCCCTATATGTTATGTATTGCATAAGACCTGATATAGCATATGCAATAGGTATGCTATGTCGATTCATAAGTAATCCAAGTAATGAACATTGGAAAGCAATTTCTAGAGTTCTCAGATACTTAAAGGGAACAATAGACTACGGTTTACATTATCAAGGGTCCCCTCATATTTTGGAAGGATTTAGTGATGCGACCTGGAACAATGTAGAGATAAAATCAAAAAGTCTACCGTTGGGTGGATCTTCACTTTGGGAGGTGTTGTAGTGTCATGGAGATCAAAGAAGCAATCAATTGCTTCTAATTCGTCTATGTTATCAGAACTTATAGCATTAGCGGATGCAGCTAAAGAAGCAGAATGGCTTAAGTATCTTTTAATAGATATTCCTCTTTGGAAAAAGTCATCTCCCGCAGTCATGATAAATTGTGACAATAAAGCAACTATTTATAGGGTTGAGAATAAGACCTACAATGGCAAATCTAGACATGTGAGTCTAAGATATCAATCTTTAAGACAATTACTCAATTTTGGAGTAATTACGGTTGACTATGTTGACTCAAACAAAAACTTGGTTGGTACTTTAACAAAAGGAGTCGGTAATGAGATGATCTATAAGACATCAAAAAGAATGGGGCTAAGGTCTGTGAATGATGTCGATCACGTTTGATGGGAACCCAACTTATGTCTTGAAATGGATAGACAAAGTTCAATGTGGTACAAACAAGTCAAATATGTGATCATGGTACACTAGAGAATTTTAATTACCCTATTTCTTAATCTAGTGGTGTTTTTATGCATGATTAGAGCTTGAATTAAGTCCTTAATAAATTGAAATGAGTAACTCGCAAAATTACTTAGTAAATTTACCTTGTGAGTAATGGATGTTAGGCCGGTTCCTAAGAAAACAAGACCGTTTCTGAGAGCGCTCACGAAATCAGGATATTATGCACATGGCCATTAACGTGTAGAGCAATCAGAATACTCCACTCTTTAAAGTCAATATGTGCGATGATTCTGACAGATCTCTAAGGATTCTAGGTTCAAGATACGTTCACCTTAGCACCTTGATCATGTTTTGAATTATTTGTACTAAGTGTAAGTTCAAGTCCAAAAGACACTTATCATTATGTATTTGACTTGTAGATGATGACAAATATCTTCTTCTTGTAATTAATAAAACTATTATATATCATCTTTTGAAAATTGGTGGGGATTGTTGGAATTTTCATAAATAAAAGGTTGTGACTGATTACAAAAGGCACAACTTTTAATTGAAAAGACAACTTTTAATTGTAAAGACATTTTTTTTATTGTGTAAATGACACAACTTTTAATGTGTAAAGACATAACTCTTATAGTGTAAGGACACAACTGTTGTGAAGAGATACAACCATTCATGAAACCACTATAAATACACAGGTATAGTTTGTCTTTAGAACACAACAAAACATACAATTATCTTTCTCTTCTTCCATTCTCTCAGGCATCATCTAGATTATTATAAAGAGTTTTCTAAGTGGTTGATTCTTGTCATACATAACTTGAAATCAACAATAAGATTATTAGGCTTCATTGAATCCTTATGGAAAAATTCTCAAACCCATTGTGTACTCGCTGTTTTACGGGAAAGGGGAGAATTATTGTCTGAAAGAATCGAATTCCGAGTCTTGAAGTCTTATAATCATTTTTCCGCATTCTTACCGTGTTTGTTTACAGTTATTCTCTCTTTCAGACCCAAAATTTCCAACATATTTAGGAGTGATTTCTTGTCATGTGAATAATGTAAGCAATGATCAGTAGCAGATTATTGGTTGATCGTAATCATCATGAATCTTATTAACACAAACAATCTCTATATCACCACCATTCATAGAACATCACTTCTACATACATCCTGCCTAAATCACTCATAAACTAGTCTTATTGAACCAAAATAATTACACTCAATACAAGATAAGCTTCTATAATTACAAATACACAATTTTACAACATTAAAAGTCCCCCCCCCCCCCCCACCATCCACAAAAAAAAAAAAAAAAAACTCAATACATGGCAATTTTACCATGTCTTCGAGAGTGGTTTTGTATAAAATCCAAACATATTATACTGATTTTATTCTTATTTTTATATTTATATTTAAAAAAACACTTGTGAACATTTTTGAAAAAGTTTAAGATGCATCATAACTATATATCAACATATGATGTGGTGCATTTGATAAAATTATATTTTAATAAGTGAAGTAAGAGAGATGTGAAATTGAAGTTAATCAGACTTCAATTTATATTTAATCCGCTCATTTCACGTATCAAAATTTGAATATATTAGAGTGGAAATTGTGAGAAATGTCATTTTTTTGTGCGTTGTACTGATGTCACTGCTTTAACAAGTTAAGTTTAAAATATACCTATTATGGTAAATTATCCAAATTGTTCTTAAATAATCAATTTTTAATTTTCTTTATACTTTCATCTCCACACTTTGATCACTGAAAACAGAAACTCCTCTCTCTTTCTTCAATAAACTAGTCTGAAAATCGATCTACAACTTATCTGAAAGTCGACATGTTTCAACACAACAAGGTATTCTAAATCTTGTAACAATTTATCCATTACTTTTGCCTATCCAACCCGAAGATGAAAATGAATTTCTGGGTTTTCGAGACTTTTTGAAACATTTCCAAGCTTTTTTAACCTAATCCGAGCTTTTTTTTGAAATACGTATGAACTTTTTGTATAGAAAAATTATGTTTGTTTAACTTTGAAGCTTCGAGACCTTTTGAAACATGTCCGAGATTTTTTAAACCAAATCCGAGACTTTTTAAAACACGTCCGAGCTTTTTCTTTAGGAAGATTTGGCTGGTTAAACTTTGTAGTGCCCAAGCATTGAGAACTTCAATTTTGATCCCATCAAATTGAACAAGTAGGTCTAAAACTTTACTGTAAAAGGAGCATCCCGATCGCTCATAATATCGGCTGACACCCCAAAATGCTTCACCACATTCTTAAAAAATAATTATGCTGCTTTTTCTGCTAGACATGCATTTGGAGCTACAATAAACACTGTATACTGTAAAAACCTGTCAACCACCACCAAAACATATCTCATACCATAACTTCGGGAACAATAAAATCCATAGAAATTGAAACTCATGGCTTCTCTAGAATTGGCAATGGTTGCAACAAACCAGCCTGTTTCTTTCGTTCAGTCTTGTCAAGATGACAAACCAAACGTGTCTTGACATACATCTCCACATCCTCACTCAATTTGGGCCAATAGTAGCTCATAGACAACAAGGCTACCATTCAACCCCTAGATGTCCCGCCCACGACAAGTCATGTGTCTCGTTCAACAATTCCTGCTTTAGTCCACCGCCACTTGGAAGAAACAAACTACTGCCTTTGGCATACAATAGGTTATCTTCCACCCAATATCTATGCACCCGGCCATCTACCACCTCTTGCCTTAGTTTGATGTAGTTAGAATCAGTCTCAGCTTGCTCATTCACTCTTTTCAAAAAGTTAGACTTTAAGACAGCCAATGCAGAAACATACCCTTGTATTTCTTTTCTACTCAAAGCATCAGCTACTTGATTCTGACGGCCATAACAATACACCCACACAAAATTAAATTCAACCAAGTATTCCTACTAACGTGCTTGCTTAGGAGTCATCTTCTTCTATGTCTTGAAATAAGTGTTTGCAACATTATCAGTCACCACTTTAAATTTTATTCCCAACAAGTAGTGCCTCAAAGTATCAAGACAATGTATTACTGTTGTCATCTCCTTTTCATGGGTTGAATACATATGTTCTACCTCTTTCAACTTTCTGCTTTCAAAAGCAATTAGATGACCCTCTTGACCAAGAACTCCTCCAAGAGCTCTATCAGAGGCATCAATATGCAGTTCAAAAGGCTTCTCAAAATCTGGTAGATAAAACACAGGTTCTGAAGACACTACTATCTTCAGCTTGTCAAATGCACTCGGACATGCTTCATACCACACTCATTTTCTGTCCTTCTACAACAAATCAGTCAATGGACTAACTTTCTTTGAATAACCTTCAATGAAACCTCTATAGTAATTTGCAAGGCCTAGAAAAGAACTTAAATTTACAACTTTAGAAGGAGCTGACCAGTTTCGGATGACTTCAACCTTCCTTTCATCCATCCTAATTTTTCCCTTACAGACCCAATGCCCCAAGAACATCACTTCTTACAGGCATAACTCACATTTCTCCTTCTTAACATATAACTTGTGCTCCCTTAACCGAGAGAACACTCTCCTCAAATGAACAATATGCTCAGCCAAAGTTTCACTGTATACCACCATACCATCTAGCTACATAATAATAAACTTATCCAAGAACTCATACAATACATCATTCATCAAATTGCAAAACGTAGCAGGTGTTGGGATTATGCTCGATAGCAAGAGTATAATAATGTATTTGACAATCTTTTCATATTAATAAAGTGATTTCTAGTTTAACAAATCTTATAGCATTTATAGTTTAATTATTATAATTGTCAAAAGTAAATAATCATAAGGTCAAAAGACTATGAGAAAAGAAGAATTGTTCATACATCTAGATATGTATGAGATAGACATAATTTTTTAGTTAGTCTTGAATAATATTCTCAACTTAAGATAAAGGTTGGGCGTCTTTATCTTGTTAAATTTATAGATTCTTTTGTTAGCATTTGAGTGGGATCAAATGTGTTATAATGAGTCTAAAATCATCAAAGTGTGGTGTCTTTGGGCAAAAGAATCTAGTGCAATTGGTGCATTGAATTGGATCACAATGAAATACTTTATCTAGAACCGTCAATGGATAAAAGTTTTCATTTGAAGACAATCGGAGAGTCTATCTCAATCCTGAGATAAATGATGGACTTACGGTTGTAAGTGTTATCATTTGAGCTATCAATGAGTACGATTATATAGCATAGTCTATCCTCGATAGTTTGATGGTATCCATTTGTTATTCGATAGAGGACTTCATTTATAGATATGGACATCGTGACTCCATTTATTAAATGAGAGTAGAATATCATCATATGGATGTTTTGAGGTATTGGATATTAAATCTTAACGTTAAGTTTTCAATAGTGTCTATTGAAACATGGTTTCTGGACAAGTCAAAATATCCAAGTTCAAAATGTGGTCATATGAGTAAATATGGTAACTTGGAGAGCTATAGGAGGTCTATGAGCTCTTGGCGATTACTAATATTCTTCACGATGATAAACTTCCTCCAATAAGGATGTCTAAGGTATGAGTAAGAAATATTAACTTATTTTATCTTTATTTAAGAGTTCAATTTTAGTTCTTTAGTGGACTAAAATTAATAGATCCGACCTAAGTGAATCATTTGTTGATTGTGATTGAGTTGTATCTATTGGAGCTTAAATTTAGATAGTCCGCCAAGATCCCCAATCCACACGAACTTGCATGGATCACTTGATATATTCTACCGGACCAATTTAAGGGTCCATCAAGAATTGTATTAAGGCATGTGGACTTGTTTCTTTTGTAAGAATGGGTTTAGTTCACATGTGGACTTTTTTTTTAAGGTCCAATGGATTTAATAAAATAAGAAAAATAATATATATGCCTATATAATGGTGTTGGGCGGCAAAGCTATATAGTTTAGCTTAATTATATTATTTTTATTTTATTATTTAATTAAATAAAAATTAATTAATTTGGTAATTAATTATTTATTTAATTAAAAGTCAAAATCTTTTTCCTAATAGGAGATGGTCTCATAATATGATACTAGTGTTGGTAGTATAATTAATATTATAGATTATATTTGATAAGTAGATAAATAATAGAAATTATTTATCTAGTCAAATTAGGAAATCTTTAATATGGTTACAAATACTCTAATGAGTTGGATCAGGAGTCTTGGTGTAGAGTAGAATTCTTCTTTGAAAAGGATTATTAACTACCAAGTAAATCCACCTAAGGAAAGAATTATTGTCAACCAAGTAAATCCTTCTTAGAAGGGGATTTATGATCCTATATATACACCTCATAATTGTCGGCCAGCCCTATGATTTTATGAGTAAAATTTTGGCAAGCAAGGTGATTTTCTAAGAGAGAATTCGACCAAGCAAGAGAGAATTTTGAGGGAGAAAAAATTAGGCTTTTGCTCTAGACAAAATTCGGTTAACTCATAAATAAAGGGTGTAGAATTTGGCCAAAGAAAATAGGAAAAATGAATGCTTTTGTTTTTGATAGTACACTAGAATCCTTTACATCAAAAGGGTTTTTTGTACAAAATCAAATCGGGTTCACGCGAGTTTCAATCAATTAGATTGATAATTCACAAGTGACCAGACGTTCTTGGATTTTTCTCTTGGAGGATAATTGTAACTAACAAAGAAAAAGATTTTGTTTGTTTCCGTACTCAGGTATTGAAACAAATATTATGGTGTGTTTAAGATTAATCTAGAGGGGGGTGAATAGATTTTAAACAATACCAAATTTTTGTTAATGGTCAAGTTGATGAAAATACCCCTAACTAGTTACAATAATATCACAAGTGTAATAAGTGCAGAAATAATAAAGACACTTGAGATATGCGTGGAAACCCTTCAAATGGAAAAAACCACGGGCTGTTAAGAGCGCCACACTCGAACCTCGAATCCACTAATGGCACAGGAATAACAACCTAATCCCGGTTTAAAATCCACCACCACTACCTAATCCCGGTATAAATGAACCTAGTCCATCTTGCTTGCGATTTAAGCTACCTAATCCCTAAAGCAACACAAGTCTTACTTCTCAATGAAGAGATAAAATGGCCTATTTGAATATATGATGATATTCAAAGAACAAACAAGGCTAGGAAACCTCATATGCTTATCTAGGATAATGATATGGCAATTAATGCAATCCTAGATATCAAGAGCTAAATGACATGTTCAAAAGCTTAGCTAAACATAGATCAAACAATCCTATGAAGCTATCACAATACAACACTCAATCATGTCATCACAACAATCTCTAATTTGTATCTAGAATATATTCTAAAAGCATACAAATTATTAAAGAGATGGCTTAGCAAGAAAAACACTTAACTTGTAAGAAGATAGTGAGAAACTTACCAAACAAGATGTGATGATGCAAAACTATCCATTGATGCACTCTAAATGATCTTAGATGATGCAAGATGAAGTTTTTATGTACATGGGAATGCTTTGAGTGTTTAAAGATGAGTTCTTGGAAGATTTTTCCTTTTGAAATGTGTTCTAAGGAAAAGATATGATGTTCTGAACTCTCACACGACCTGAATACAAAAATTTATATATATATGAGTTTCAACCAAGGTAAGGTCGTTTTGAAAAAAAAGTTTCAGCTCCCGCTATATGCGCTGGTGAGGTGCGCTGATCGAGTAGCGCACAACCTAAATTTCCAATAGGCGCTGGTAGAGTGGCGCAGCTCAGTGGCGCAGCTCAGTGGCGCATGACATGCGACGATCCATTGGAATGTTTCGTTGGTGAGGCTGCGCTAGTCGAGTAGCGCACCACCAGCGCACTGCCCACTTTTTCAATGTTACGCGGGTGGAGTGGCGCAGCTCAGTGGCGCATGACAAGCGACGATCCACTGGAATGTTGTGTTGGTGAGGCTGCGCTAGTCGAGTAGCGCAATGCCCACTTTTTCAACACTCAAACACACATTTTCAACAAGTCCTAGAGTGATGAAGATGCATCATATACTAATGCCTAAAATGTCATGGTACTTTAATTACAAGATGGAAATAAATCAAGAAAAGTCATTTAAACAAAAATGAACACAAGTATAAACACACAACATATATGAGTAAGAGTTATGCATGAATTTGTGAGTGTGTGCAACTATCTCTTCAAAACAAGTAAGCACAAGAATTTTACCTTTGGTGCTTATTCTCTTGAGGTCTTGAGAGCCTAAGCTACCCTTACATAAAACCCCAAAAATGTGATTTGTTCACGAAATAAGCCAATCAATAAATGAGGACTTTACAGGTATACAATTTAAAGAAAGGGAGCTCACACTCCTAGGTGATTCACGTTCGTGATTGGATTGGAAGATCTTGCGGATTCAATTCGGCACTTGTTCAATAGTCACAAGAAAAAGGTGCGATACTTTTTATATACATCAACTAATCTACAGTTAAGGTTCTTGTTATTAAAAAGGGAAAAAAAATATTTATACTGAAACCCTAATTTCAATTTTTCACGTTTCCGTTGCGCGATTTTCCCTACAGCAGGAGCATTGGTTAATCCAAAAAAGCTGCATTGGTTAATCTAAAAGACATCACTAAAAACTCAAAAGAGTCATACATTGTCACATATGTAGTCTTTGTTTCATCACCTTCAGCCACCCTGACTTACCAATAACCAGACCTAAGGTCTAGTTTGGTGAAATAAGAGGTCTTAGACAATCTGTCGAACAAGTCAGCTACATTCAGCACTGGGTACTTATTCTTCACAGTGACCTTGTTCAATGCTCTATAATCCAAGCACATTCGCAACGATCCATCTTGCTTTTTCTGAAATAGCATAGGAGCACCATAGGGAGCACCATAGGGAGCTTTAGATGGTTGCACTAGACCAGCTTCTAATAGCCCATCCAACTGTTTCCTCAGCTCTACCAACTCACGGGGTGTCATTCTATAAGGAGCTTGTGCTGGTTGTTTGGCCTTGCCTCCAAATCAATCCAATGGTTTGTAGTCCTTCTAGGTGGAAGTTCCCTTGGCAGCTCATTAGGCATAACATCAGTAAATTCTTCAAGTACTGCCCCAACGTTGCACAAACCAAGCTTTTTTTTACACGCCAAGCTTGCTGTCTGCACATCAAGTTTTAGAAAAACTATGTTTGTTTAACTTTGAAGCTTCGAGACCTTTTGAAACATGTCCGAGCTTTTTTTGAACCAAATCCAATACTTTTTGAAACACGCCCGAGCTTTTTCTTTAGGAAAAATTGGTTGGTTAAACTTTGTAGTGTCCGAGCTTTTTTTTTTCAAAGCGTCGAGCTTTTTTTTTTAAAGCGTCGAGCTTTTTTTTTGTAGCTCCGAGCTTTTCAAAATTGTGTTCGAGACTGTTTTCAAAAGTTCGTGCTTTTTAAAATAGTGTCCGAGCCTTTTTCTTGCAATACCTTTGTTTGGTTAAACTTTATAGTGTCCAAACATTTTTGTGAAAGGTCCGAAATTTGTATAAAAGTCTCGAGCTTTTTTTTCAAAGCTCTGAGCATTTTTTTTAAAAGCGTCAAGTTTTTTTGTACAACTCCGAGCTTTTTAACACTGTGTCCTAGACTTTTGTTCAAAGGTTCGTGCTTTTTAAAACACGAACCTACCTGCTTGGTTTCGAGACTTTTACTAAGGGCTCCGAGCCTTTTGTAATTACATTTCGAGCATTTTAAGTACTGGCAAAAAAAGAAAGCTCAGGGGGAGCTACCCCTTGCTCCCCCGTGAGCTAACCAGGCAGCTCGATCACCGTGAGCTCAGTGGAGAGCTCGACCCCCGAATGCGTCTGTGTAGTGCCACTCCGTCGTCATTCGAGTGATTGTTTGGGTTTCAACGTGGTTTTCTCTTTCTACTTCACAACTCTGTCACTGTAAAATGAATGAAAGAAATCTGATGTGGAATAACTATTGGGTATATTTTTATCCGTTCACCATAATCGGTGTCTTTTAAACATAAGTTACTAAAGTAGTGAAACTGTTCAAATGTTACCTCCAAAAAGTATAATTTAAGTTTTGAACTCTTAGATCAAATACACCACCTCATATGCTAATAATATATGATGGGTCGGTCTTATACACCTCCAAACTTTATTCGTTAATATTTTATTTTTCATACAAATACAAAAACACTCTCAAACTCATAATTTAAGGCATGAATTGAATGAAGAATAATGAGTCAATTTGGAAATAATTAATTTACCTTATTTGTCAAATTGTTTTTGGGACCCACTTCCAAATTGGAACACCACATAGTCACACAAGACCTGTTCTTATTAGTGTTTTGAAAAACACAAGTGCTTTTACTTTATCATCCCCAATTCCCCATCAGTATTCAGTAGTATCAAACTCTAAATTTGAACAGCAAAAGAAATAAGCACCTCTTCTCTTCTCCTCCTCCTTAGAGGTTGAAGAAGAATCAAGGGGTTGGGGAGAATCAGGAGCGGGTTTCGTGATCACCGAAATGTCGTATTCTGGAGTAAGTTCATGATCATCAGTTGAAATTGGAGCATAGACGTTGATCTTCTCAATCTCAGTAGCTGCAGCCATTGATAATTTATGCTTCACAAATTGTGTGGAGTGGGAGATAAAAAGGCCAAAATAGAGAGGTATATATGTATATTGGCAAAGTCAACTCTGAGTTTTTGACTTTTGAGTTACAAGAAACTGATTAGCTTAATTATTAAGGTATATAACATTAAAATAGAAATAAATAATAATAATTTTTTAAAATATTAAAAAAAAACACCAATACTAATAAACCTAAAAATTTAGTTCAAATTTAAACTTAAATAACGTGGTAAGTGATTTTTCATTAATCACACCATTACATGTTTTATGTGATGATGACAACTCATTTATCATATCATTTAGATTGAAATTTGGACTAAATTATTGGATTTGGATTTTCGAGTATTACTCAACAAAAATTGACTTATACTTTGAAATGGTCTAAAATTTGCTCAGATTATTATTTTTGACTAAATTTGCTCAAATTATTTGCCAAGCTATTTTAGCAAACTAATTTATAATTACCACGTTATCTTTAGCTTGGCGTCAATCTACTTAATAATTATAATTCACCTTGCCACATTATTAGTGATATTATTCTGAAACATGAAAGTGTAAAATTAATAAAATAATTGAATTTTGTTTTCAATCACACAAAAAACATTTCATTTCACATCATAACAATACAATTACATTAATACCCTCATTTCAGCAGCATCTCACCAACATTAAAGTATTAATGGTACATTTGATATGTTTTTTTTATTAGAGCTTCTAAATATATCTTTTACTAATGAGTTTTTATTGAGTAGAAAATTCAATAAAAAAAAGTTTCTGGTTATATAAATTATAAAAATGATGTTGATAATGTATTTTTTAAAAATAGCTTTTGGTTGTGTAAATTATAAAAAAAATATTGACAATATATTTATAATAAAATAATTGTATTGTAAAATATCTAAAATTTATAAGGTAATTGAGACTTAAGACAATTCATAAGTTTCTAAAAAGCTCATAAAAAACAAAGTTTTGGGGAAAGCCAATTAAGACAGTTCATATATTAAAAAAATTGTTTTGATTTTTACCAAATAACTAAAATAACTTCAAAACAGTTTCTAATATTTAAAAAGCGGTATTGGTCTTTACAAAAACCTATCAAACCACTTTAAACATTCATGTTGGTGGGCTTGAGGAAAGTTAAAGGGTATTTTGGTCAAGTTAGTGCCTTCAACACACACAAAAAAAGCTGGTGGAGAACTCAAAATTGATTCTCTCAAAATTTAAGGACTAAAATGGAAATTTCTCAAAATTCAGTGTTTGGTATTGTCAGGAATCAGGACTCAGGAGGTAGCGATTACAAACGAAAACAATCATCAACGTCTGGTCGCTGTTCACTTCAGCTTCTTCCATTACAAGTTATCTCTTCCGGGTTTCATACACACAAGTGGGTACATTTGAAAATTGAAACCCTGTAAAAATATCTGCTTGTATGCTTAATTGCACACACAAAAAACGTCTACGCTTCATCTTCGTTTCTCCGATGCCAGTTTCTCATTCCTTGTAAGTTTTTCTTCTCTAATTTTGTATTCTACTTAATTGTACTTGTATTTCATTTTCACGTAGAGAAGAAAAAACCCATTTCAAGTATGCCATTAATTTTTTATTTCATTTGCAAATTTACATTTTTTTACATGTATTATTTGAATTGCTTGTTAGTTTGATTGTGTGAAAGTTTTTCTAGTGCACAAATGATGATAAAGGCAGTGTATGCTATCATAGTATCATGATGATGATTCATTAAGAGGGTATTGGTTTCCATAGATAATAATGAACTTGAGTTGTAGAGCCTGAAACCTCTGTAAATGGAATTATATATGCATACACTTAGGAATTTTCTGATAAGATTGACATTGAGTGTTTTTCTAGGGAAATGGGCTGATTCTACAGCTACTTTTTCTCTTTGGAAAGTTATTTTCAGTGCCTGCATTTTAAGGACATAATCAATCAATTCATATTATGGGTAGAATCTAGAACACAGAAAACACATGAAGCTTTTTCTACCTTGCATTCACTTCTAGTACTGAAAGTGCTCATTGATTGTATAGTGTTGATGGTTTACTGGAAAAAATGTATTTAAATGTTAACAAGTAACTTCACTCAGGATCGCTATGTATAACCAAGGTTGTCTTTTAACCATTTATCAGGAGATTGTCGGTTCCATATCCATCTCTCAGGAGATTGTCGATTCCGTATCCATCTCTCCATCATGTTCCAAACACCCTTTTATGGCCTTCTTCTGCTATAATGGAACACACTCACTGTCAACCATATACGTTTCAAGCAAATTATCACGAATCTGCTGCGAAGAAATTATCTCCCTTTTTTTCACATTTTAATTCCTTGAGAGATCACCCTTTTGGAGCCTTGAATATTAGTCTTGACGTGGGGAAGATGTCTGGTGTATGCAATTGTTACATGCCAGAAGTTAGTATAGATTCATCTGAGATGCAAACTTCTAACAAGGATGCTAAAATAGATATATATTATCAGTCTCTTGATTACCGTGGTGAAAAATATCAAAAGGAAATGGAAAGAAGAAGAAAAATAGGATCGGCCAACAAGGGGAGGGTTCCATGGAACAAAGGCATAAAACATACTGCAGGTAAGTACTAAATGTAAGTGTGTCAATTTACATGAAACCTTAATAACTTCAGATAATGCTAAAATTTAATCTTTTATGTATCCAGAGACTCGCGTGAGAATCAAGCGGAGAACAATAGAAGCCTTGAGAGATGCCAAGGTGAAGTCATGTAAGATTCAGTATATCTGCAATTCCATTAATTTTATATGAAAAATCTATTAAAATATTGGGTAAGAATTCTTATCATGTGTGAGAATCATAGGCCTACTTTTGCAAATATTCATCTTTGTTGTTGTAATTGCCATCTGGTCCTAGAAGTTCTAGCAGCCTTTTTAATGTGTAAAATGACTTCCAGAAAACAGCAAATTCCTTTTGGTATTTATTTTCTGTTGTACTTGCACTTTTGATATTGTGGATCCTGAACTTGATGCGTCGGACAAATCAAGATTCAGTAGCAACAATCTGTAGAACATGTAAAAGAAATTTTTATTTTAAAGAAATGCCCATATAATGATAAAAATGAACTCTCTACCAAAAAACCCTCAGATAACCAATTTTGATTTTCAAAACAGAATAATATACCATTCAGTTCAACAATATCTTGAGCCAAAGGATCACTACAACAAAAACTGAAAGTTTATAATTTTAATTGTATGTGATAATTATTTAGAAATTCTAAACTTATTCTACTTTTTTTCTTGTGTCATAAATTTCTTGGAGTATTCCATATTGATCCCGAATTCTATTTCTTAATGGAGAGCTTTGAAAAATTTTGCTTCAAATTAAAACAAATTATCTAATAAACCTTTGCTTTTCCCCCCAAATTGAAGTGGAGGAAATAGCCCCAGCTTATTAGTCATTCTATAGTGGATCCGCTCTTCTGTTTATTTCCATTTTTCGTACAGATTTTAAACTAATCTTAATTTACTTTTCTTTCTCAATTTCCTGTTTTCCTTGTTTTTTTACCTTAACTTTCAGGTTAGGATGAAGATGGCTGAACATCCCCGTTATCATAGGTAAGCTTTCTCTGTTGTAGCACTTTTATTTTTTACTCACAAATGATAATAATTCGGACTTAGAAATTAAGAATCACATGCTAGTAAGCTGTTATTAACCACTGGAACCCTAAGTTGGGATAGGTTTTGTTCATATATGATGTGAAATGAAATCATTTAAGAATTTGGGTATTGCTTTTGCATTTATGTATCAAAAACTTGTGGATCATGGAAGAATTGGAAGAAATAGTGCTCTGGTAAGCTTGAGTTTTCTTCCTACGATTTTAATGAGTAATGGTTGGTAATTTCACATAAGCATGACAAACAAATATACAGGACTATTGATTTCAGTTGTTAGGTTTGTAAATCTGAGAATGTTAGTCAAAATAGGAAACTGATAGCTTGGAAATTTAAATTCTGAGAAAAGATTTTTGCCCGTGTAACTGGAACCTTAAACATTTTCATTTTTCCCCATCATTTAAAGAGCATTTTAAGCATTGCACAAAAAGTTATTCCAACTAATTCCATGATCTCTAAGATTTGTCTTCCAATCACATATGATCAGCAAACAATTTCTAGCAGCTTGTTGAAATCTTCCTTGGTTACAGTCTTACAGATTCAATTTAAGTTGATATTCATCTATGATATGACTCGTTTATTTATCATTACTTGATCGTGTCTTATCATAAGTTTTTGTGTTCTTCCCTGAGGTTTAGCATTAATTATTGACTCATTAAAACAACACAAATGTGTAACACAGTTTTCTGAACTTCAAAGATTGAGAACTCAAAATTGATTCTCTTGTAGTGATGAGAGCAAGGCAAGAATAGGGTCTACATTAAGACATGTTTGGCGCAAGCGTTTGAGATGGAAACAATGGGGTGAAAATTTTATACTATCATGGTCAATGAGCATAGCAAAAGCTGCTAAAGATGGATGGACTGACCAGCAAGAGCTAAATTGGGATAGCTATGAGAAGTTAGAACAAGAAATGACTGTCCAACAACTCCAGTTGGCGACAGACAAGGCAAAGGCAAAGGAGATTGCAAAGAAAATAAGAGAGAAAGCAGCTCTGAAAAGAGCAGAGAAAGTAGCTATGGCAAATGCACAGAAGATGGCAAGCCTATCTCAAAAGAGAAAAGAGCGAGAGGATAAAGCAAAAGCAAGAAGAGAAATAAAGAGAAAGACAGGAAGAAAATCAAAGAAAGATGGAGAGTTATCAATTTCCCAAGGATTGAAACTTAAGCAGAGATTAACAAAGGTAAAATCCTATGATATTGCTTGACTTATATCTAATACCTTGCAGGAATAGTGGAAATCGCTAATGTCAGGCTATTGTATGCCAAATTTAAAGTGAATAAGTACGTGGACAAGGGCTAAGTTTACGCAATGGCGTTTATTATAGAATTGTAGAGTATAAGCTCTAAAACCATGGTAGGTTGGAATATTTAGGAGAATAAAGAAAATATGAGACAGATCCAAAAAGAGAGAATTAAATATTAATACATGAAGAACATTTGGTCCATGAAGGTTAGCATAATGGTCTGGCCTGTAGTTTGGGGTTTGAATCCCCTCATGGGTACCTCTACATGGACAGAGGCCATAGTTTTCTGCTTCCTAAGATTGTAGGGTTGGGTGGGGGCCTAGTTTCAAACTCGGGATCTCTAAACTGATTCAGAGTATTTCTGGGTTATCACAAAATAAAAAATAAAAAATCTGAAGAACATTTGCACTTGCTGATTCTTATCACTTGATTATATCCATAAAGAGAAGTTTAAAGGATGGATTGTGCACATGGTAATATTTCATGCTTCAAGTAGGGAATTATCAGAATCATTCTGTAATGATTCTTTATTTTAACCTGCAAAAATAGGCTACTTGATAGTTTATTTATTTTTTTTCTCAATGTACATTTATGTTTTATCATCACTCTGATTTCTTTGGCTGGGCATCTCAGTGATGGAACTATAGTTGCCATGACAAGCCAAAAATCCTGTATCAATTTGTATACTTCTGTAACTCCGGCTTTGCAATATAGAACTCCTTGATGGTATCGTACATCATATCATGATAATGCAATTCTGTTATTTACTTCTAGCCTTGAATCTCTAATAATGTCATATTCTGTCTTGTCATTAGATTCACAAAAAGAAATCCGTAAATGGTCCAGTCACTATAAGAGGGAACTTGGTGAACTCTCATATCCCAGCTTGGGAGAAGTTGGACATAGACCTTATAAACAAAGAAAAAGTGCAGAGAGAAGTTTCACTTGCAGATCAGATCCGAGCAGCCAAAAACAAACGAATGCAGTCCACGGCAAAGGAAGTGCTGGTAGCTTCATCCTCTGCTCACCCATTCAGCATTAGATGCAGAGACTGAATTTAATTCAGGATTGAACTTTTTGCAGAAAAGTAGAATAAGGTTCACGGAGGACAATGTTAATAGGTAAGAATTCTTTACTGTTCTTGTCAGTTCATACTTAGAGTTATTGCTTGAGCTTTTCTTTTGATGGTGGAACAGTGAACTTTCAATGTGACTCCCAACTCTAATCAGTTTTTTACTTTGAAATTTAAATATATATATATTCCTATGTCAACGGGACAGGTCATTAGCAGTTCTTTTTGGTTTTCATTTTGCTTCCAACTTAGAAAATCAAAGAAAGAAAAAGTAATAAAAAGAGATACTGCACTGCCTTCATGTCCTCCCATTTCTTTCTACTCGACTCTGTCTAGCAGAGATGTCTAACACTGTCTTAACTAGATTGCCAATAAATTCTTTGATTTCTCATGTTTCTTAACAGGAGCTCAATCTGCTCTGAGTTTGCTCTGCAAGTCAAAACTATATACATATTACTTAGTTTAACAGCTTAGTATCCATAATTGTGCTGTCTGTGCAAGGTTGATGTGGATGGATATAGCCATATTTACACCTCATTGTTGTTTGTTTATGAATGAATGTGATTGTGGGTTTGCTCGTGCAATTCTCTACTTGATATATGTTGGTCTAATAAAACTTTCATTTGTCAGCTTAGGGAACAGCAGACTGAGAATCAGTGCAGCGAATTCACTGTGTATGGCAAAATCCTTTAGGCTCGTGCTACAAAATAACACTTCTTCGGCTGCTAGCTGTCAATGATACTAGACAGGTTAGATTTTTATATATTTCGAGGCAAACACTCTCCGGTCCCGATCTCCATAGAATTTTTTGGGTTGCATTTTGATGTATTCAGTGCTGATTATGTTGAATGATATATTGGCACATAACGATGTTATGATATGGCAATATTTTTCAGACAAGTACGTTTGATAGCCTAATTTCTTCAAACTCAGTCATGTGAATGAAAAGAGAAGAAAAGTTTATTAGAAGGCCAATTTGATCGGATTAGAAAACATTTGATTCAGACTATATAGTCCTTGATAATGAGGTTATGTAACCCAAAATGAGTGTAATGTTCTTCAAGTACAACCATATAAAGTCTGGATAAATTTGAAGTATTACAACAAATTTTAACATTGAACGGTCCAGATATCAACATGTACAACAGTTCTTTTAATACTATCATGATGTTATTTATATTAGTCGAAATTATCTTTGATAAAATCCCATCAAAACAGAATGTTTGCTACTTAAATTCAATCTGTAGAACTTAGTACTTCTAACACCTGTGTTAAAAAGACAACTCTGCATTGAACCAGTGCTTCGATCAAACATCAAGCACATTGCACTCATCAAAGTGCCAAGCAAAATTCATAGATCTAACTTTATAATCATAAAACAAATAATGCTAAAATAACCATCAATCTGGAGAATCCAAGCATCAACCATATTTATCTACATATCAGAATTAGTCTCTACCAGATGTGGATGGGATCACAACTCTGGGTACAATTTCTTCAACCTTGGTAAGGGTTTCCACCAGGCACGCCTCCATTACCATAGCTATTCTGGAACTCTGTGTTTCCACTTTGGTTATTATGCTGCATATTCCCAGGCGTGTTACTTGACCATCCTGCATTTGGCATCATTCCTGCGTTGTTGGGTGGTGGCATCCCACCATAGTTGTTGGGTTGTGTCCCCCTGCCATAGTTGTTGGGTTGTGTCCCGCCATAGTTCAGTGGCATTCCTCCATAGTTTCCTTGTGGCACACCACCTCCCATGTTCCCTTGTGGCGCACCACCTCCCATGTTCCCTTGTGGCACACCACCTCCCATGTTCCCTGGTGGCGCACCACCTCCCATGTTGGGTGGCATTCCTCCATAGTTTCCTTGTGGCGCACCACCTCCCATGTTGGGTGGCATTCCTCCATAGTTTCCTTGTGGCGCACCACCTCCCACGTTTCCTTGTGGAACACCACCTCCCACATTTCCTTGTGGAACACCACCTCCCATGTTGGGTGGAATTCCTCCGTAGTTTCCTTGTGGCGCACCACCTCCCATGTTTCCCTGTGGCGCACCACCTCCCACGTTTCCTTGTGGAACACCACCTCCCATGTTGGGCGGTGTCCGATTGAAGTTGTTGGGAGGCATGTTGCCGCCACGAGGAGGCATGTTGCTGCCCTGAGGCATGTTCTCCCTTCTTCTTTCATAGTTTCTGGATCTATCAAAGCTGCGAGGTCGATCATTGCGTCTATTCCGCTCATTTGCTCGAGCATTATTCCTAATCCACTCCTCATGGTACTTTGGGTCATACGGAACTGCTTGCCCATTGATAAAAGGCTCCCCTGACATATGGAAAATAAAAGACAAGGCAAACAATCATGTAAAAATGATTAAAGGGCAAGGTAAAAGGAGCACAAGAGAAAAAAATGGTCCATTGTGTATATAAAAAATGATGCAATTAATAAATTTATGCATAGAAAGTTTTTTAGCAAAACAAAGGAGTGACTGATAATGAAGAAAGCACCGATTGTTCTATGTCAATAGCGGTTAACACCATGTTTCTACCTTACATTACAAGTTAGGCTAGTTTGTTATGTATGAAGGAAATCCAAAATCATAACAAAATTTTATTGAAATGTATTATGAGTTATTCTTGATAACAGAGTTAAAATACTCAAAATATGTGACAACTATATTAAGTGTTGTATAAGGGAAAATATGTACTCCAAATGATACAATGCAAACAACAATATAATTAAATGCTCAGATCTTACCTCCATAATCTTTGTTCTTGACATCCAGGAATGAATCAGGAAGAACCCAACGAACATTAGGAAGCTCTGTAAAAAACGCAACAAATATAATTATGATTTTCCAATTTTCATCATAAATCACAAAAATAGAAACATACTTTTGATCTGTTCTGAAACTTCTTCATCCACAAGAGCCCCAAATGCAAAGTAGCACCTTGTTGAAACCGAGTAGATCTTCATTCTTGCTTCTTCCTCGCTGACAGAAGAATAACAAAATATTAGAAAAAAATGAATAGAAGATGTGCTAGTCTATTGACGGTACAAGCAAACTCTACATGTGAATTGTTAAAAGACTCTTGTCATCAATGATGTACTTTCACTTGCCTAAACATAAACACTTAGTTCAGATTTCATTTTGAATCACTAATTTACATGATAGTAGGACCAAAAGTTGCTTAACGAAATTATCTCAGTAATCAAGTAGTGTTAAAATACTAAACGTTACATCAGACTCGAAGGAAAACATAAACCGGCCACTCCTAATAAGATAACTCAACATGTCAAACAAAATGCAAGGACTGTTATTTAACTCTATATCATATCACAAACCGATAAAGCACTTTCATCAAACAAACAATAAGTAAAGCCTACACTGCCACAAATAACAATGTTTCATTTCCAAAGATATTTCTACGTATAAAGAACAAATGTTTGAGAAGAATAATGATATCATAACATACAGGATCTGGCAAGTTTTTCATTGAGTTCGTAATATTTCTTCTAAGTTTGGCTTTAGCTCAATCAACCAAGATCAGGATTATGGAAAACATGAGTCAGTCACATGAAAGATCCAAAGCAAGTGTCATTACATAAGAATCCAAGCCGGAAATGCTTGTGTGGACAGAACATTGCTTAACAACGCAAAATAAACATGGGTAAACAAGAAGCCAAAACAAAATACTGCAGAAAAAATAGTTTTCAAATGCATAATTATATAAGCAATACACAGACGTTTTCCATTTATTTTCATGTCAAACAAGCAAACAAATATACAAATTTTGGAAAGTTGAAACAAGAACCCAAAAATTGAAAAGTTGAGATTGGACCTGCCAATAACCGAAGCTAGGGTTTTGATGTAGAGATCAATGATCTCGTCCCTGGTAAAGTTGGGATCAGGTGGTTCCAGCACAATGAGCCAGTGCTTGAAATCACACCCTTCAAGCAAAATCGTCTCCTTGGGTGGCCGGTTCGACCAGTTGGGGTTTTGATCGTTGAGAGAGGATGATGTGGCGCGTGTCGACAAACTCCGGATAGCGGGGGAAGACCGACCGAGTTGGAGGGAGGAGGAGGCGGCGGCGAGAGGACGGAGGCGGCGGAGTAGGAGGGGAAGAGAATGTGAGGATGTGGGCTTGGTGAGTAAAGGAGCGACAGAACCGGAAGAGAAGGAGCGAGAGAAGAGGAACGCGAGGGGTTTGGCGGCGGCGGCAGTTGTGGTGGGTGTCAGCTTTGAGAGGAGACTTCGAGAGGAGATGTGGGTCGCCATGTTTAACAAAACCCTAAATGACAAGAGTGAGATTTTGAGGGTTTATGAGTAGGGTTTTATAGTGTCAGCGATAGAGAGAAGATAAGAATCGTAAGATATTGTTTTAGGGCAAATTGCAATAATGTGACCTAATCATATGTATAATTTAACTAAAACTGGTCAATATTACCGAATATTCCATAATTGCACAAATAGACATATAGTTAGGGCAGCTATGTAATTATGAGAGTTTTCTAGTTTTTCGTACAATTATACATACATTTAGGGACTTTAACGATATTGACCACTGTTTTATTATTTGAGGCAAATTGTACAAAGAATCCCCTATGTTTGGTATAATTACACTTTTAGTTTGCTTGGGCATAACATTATTGAGAAATGCTACACCGACATCCTATGCCGTTAGATTTAGCCCGTTAACTTCTAATGGTTTGGGGCAATACGGTAATTTTTACCAAATAAAACAAATTAACAAAAAAAATTATTAATTACTTTGTTATTAATTTATTATTATTTATAAATAATTTAATCACAAAAATTAATTAAAGAGTAAGATGGAGATTTTGTCTTTCCATCTCTGATTTTTGCATTTCATCGAGGATCAAAGACGGAGCAGACTGGGCAAAACTGGTCCATCTCTGATGAGATGGAGCAGCGACACTGTTTGTGTCAAAAAGCTTTCGAAATGTGCTGCGCATGAGATCTTCAGCAGATCTTCAACACCTATATCGGTGGTGAGGATCAGGATGACACAACTAATCCCAGTATATCACGATGAATCGGAGCTCAATAATTTTAAAAATAATAATAATAAGAGCAAGAAATATAATTATCTTTTCATACACTATTCACCAACCCAAGTTTTCATACAAAATTTATGGCAGCTATGCCCAGCTTGACAAAATTTGAATTGGAGAAACGTAAGTCCAGAGTAATCAACAAAATTCTTAGAAAAACAACACATTACATTTGTAATGAAAATTAAATAATTGGAATACATTCATCATGTTAACTTGAGCAATGAATATCTTCTTCATTATCTTTTTCAATTTCTTCTCTTCCTCTTTTTCGACTTTGCACGCCAATCTGCATTTTTCTTTGACATATTACTAGGTTTTTGTTGTACATTTTTCTTTGATGAGTTTTTCGATTTCTGCTTCTTGTGTGGTTCTGGAGAAGCCACCTGATTTGCATTTTCTTCTTCATCAGAGGATGGGGTGTCGGAGTCAATCCTAGGCTCATCATCTTCATCGGAACTAAGTACCAAGTCCTCCACAACATCTTCTTCTTGCGGTTGTTGCCGTGTCTTTTTCTTCTTCTCCTCTTCAGGAGCCTTGGTCCTGCAACACAAAGACAATTCCGCATAATTAGCCGCGACCCAACAGCAAAGTGCAAGATTGAAGCAAGACAAATAAACAGAAAGAAAAGTAGTAAAACCAATAACCATACTTTGAATCACTTCCGGGTAACCAGGCTGAACTGAAAACAGTGGCGCCTTGCTCGTCCCTGGTATCATCATCATCTTCTTCATCACTAGCACGTATTGGCTTGTCTCCAAATATGGAAGAGTTCTCACCGACAAGAACACTGAAACAACCAGCACATAATAAGACAAACCTTGATACGGAAACATATATATAAATAATAGCTAATAAGGAGCAAGATTAAACCTGGATTCCTTTAATGAGTCATTCCTTTGTTGCGCTCTCAGGCGTAGAGTAGCAACATATTGAGACAGAGGGCTAGCCCCCGACTTTTTCTCATCCTATGACAAAATAAAACCCATGTCAGATCCTAAAATCGATATCAATGACCAGCTAAAAACAACTAGAAAGTTCTCTGACAAAAGAGAAAATAAAGAACCCATCATTTTCCTCGGTTGGCTCAACATTAATCAATTTGCTCCTGAGTCACTCGCCAAATTTCACTCATCTTTTGACCACAAATAAATAAATAAGTATTTCTCAAAGTAAAGGAGAAAACATTTTCAGAAGATTAAAAAGCTACATCAGGTCAACTAAAGCATGTTACAGATCATATTCTCAGAACATCAGGACTAAAGCATGTTACAGATCATATTCTCAGAACATCAGGGTTTACCAATCAATACTCCGGTTATCCTAAATAAATGTTCATAGTTTAAAACAATACAAAAATAGTACAGAAAAAATTTCTGCAAAGAAAATAGAAAAGGACATTGAAGTACTGACCTCAAGGAAAAATGATGCTGCAGGATCATTTGGTTGAAAAGTGATTGACGTACGCCTTTCATTTGTAAATTCGGAATTAGCCTCAATCTGGAAAGTGGAAGAGTTAAAACATTATTAGCTTGTACACAAGCTTTATTACATGCAGATGGGTTTTCTTATACAAGACAAAATAAAACGAAAAGAGTGTTATTGTCCTTAAATAGATTTCCACAAATCCAATTTTACTCTGCCAAAAACATCTGATCACTGCTCTAAAGAATAATATACCTGACGAATAAGATGCCTCATTTCTTTTCGGAATCTTTCAGCTTTTGTATATTTGCAAAAGCTACGCAACCGCACAGCAGGAATAAAGGACAACTCAAAGAAAGCAACAGAATAGCTCCATTGTAATAAATGTTCAGCAAGCTCTTCAATGACAGAATATACACATGCCTCCTGAAATGCTCGTGTCTTCACAGTAAGCTTGCCGACCTGCCATACAAAATTTCCCAAAATTCACATAAAGTAAGCAATAATATTCACATAAGCCAGAGGTTGCTCTTGAAAATACCTTGAGTACAGTACGCAGATCAACAGCTTTGCCAACACCACCGGTGGGGGGCCTATTCAATTCTTTCATCTCTAGCATGTCGAGAAGAAGCATAGAAACTGGTATAAAAGTATTGGTACAAGCAGCAATTCTGTTGAGCATTCTCACGCACCTTAATCTAAGGGGAAAGTACCGAGCAGTTGGAACTAGACGAGCAACCCCAGAAATTATCTGAGTCAACGGATAAGCAAGGGGAGTGAAATCTGCTTCTGAGCTGTAAGCACAGATAGCTCCAGTCCAAAGCTCAAGACAGTTGATGAATTTCCACTCACAAACTTTTCGAAATGCTTCCTACAACAAAGATAGTGAAAAGGAGACTCAGGTACAGAATAGTATTGAGAAAGGTCAAGATATTGGCTACCGGTAGGCGGTAGCACAACAATGCTCATATATTATTTCATCGGTGTAAATTGGTTAAACATCTAGCTAGTTTTGAAACACTGTTTCAAGGGCTAATAAACTGAGGTTGTTAAGTTAAGTTTGCAGACTTGAACAATGCAAGCTAACAGAGCTAAAAATAGAAGATAAAAATACTTCTCTACCGAAAGTATTTATCTATTAAAGAATAGATGAAAAGCACGTAAATTCTATCCCACATAAAATGGTTAAGATTTATAAAGTATTCTAAGGACAAATAAATCCTGAAGGTAGAATTTATGAAAAAGGAAAAGAAAGAGAAGGAACAAACACCTTAGTTTTCACATTAAATGCATCCCGCAAAATCATTGCCAGCTGCCGGATGAAAACAAAGGCATGTAGATATGCAGTTGGAAGGTCCACCCCAAGAAGTTCTACAACACAATTGCTAAGAAACTGGATATGTTGTAATTTTACTGCATTTATGAAGTGGCAGTTCAAAATGTAGGCTTTGTATATGCCTTTGAAGCAGTCATCTAAACAATCAGAACCAAGCCGGATGCATAAATCTCTCAAAAATAGAAAAGAAACAACCGGGAGGGCTCCTCCTCCTGTTCCCCAAAAGTGAAGTATAACCTAAAACAACAAAAGTAAAATATTTCTCATTTAGCAATTGCGTAAAAGGAAAATTTACTGGCAGAATAATGATTAAATACTGAAATCACAGTCTAAATATGCGAGCCATGCATATTAAATATTAAAGGCATAATCAAGATGTCCCAATTAATCAATTATGCATACTTTATTTCAAGTCACACAAACTAAAAGACTCCACCTTCTGCTGCATTCAAATATAAACATAAACACTTCATATAGAGAAATTGAACCCAAAGTTTCACAAAATGTGGAAAGACCCAATTATAATATAAGTAATTATGTCATATTTATACTTGACAAATGAAAGATGCCAACACCCTCACCATTACATTTGCCCCTCTTA
This sequence comes from Dipteronia dyeriana, assembly GCA_032871835.1. Taxonomy (NCBI): domain Eukaryota; kingdom Viridiplantae; phylum Streptophyta; class Magnoliopsida; order Sapindales; family Sapindaceae; genus Dipteronia; species Dipteronia dyeriana. The sequence continues at coordinate 52,561,432 of CM065302.1, read as the reverse complement.
ATGGTCCATATACGTGGCATGTCATCTGCCAGTGGTATGTTATAAGCAAATGTATTTTTCTTTTCTTTTTGCTAGTGATATTGGAGGATGTAATCCCATGTCAAAACATGTATGTGCCTATACATGTATTATTGCATATTCATTAGACTAGTACATAGAATCCCACGGCATTTGCATACTACTACATACACAAACAGCATAGAAAAAATTGAATGACCAGAAAAAGATTTATACATATGTGCATACCTTAACGTATTTCCTCAAAAAGCTAGGAAAAGCAGCCAAGAATACAGATGAAAATTTCAGACGCCGTAAAGTAAATGATATCATTTCTGTGTCAGTCATTTGATTCAAAACATGCAGGGAATTCCCAAGATATGACTTGACTAAATGATTGTATTTCTTCCATTGTTTTGTGTGCATCAGATCTATTATGATCTCTTTCTTTCCACCAGATGAAGGAAGTTTCAACATCTTTCGAAGAATTCCATCCATCTCACTTAGTACAAATAACATAGTTTTATTAAAGACATTACTAGACATGACACTAAACTTCGCTGATGAGTCATCCCCAGCATCATCACCATAGTGGCAGGCAGTCCTAAAAGCTCTCATAAGATTGCGAACCGCACCTAATTGTCCATTTTCTCTAATTGAATTACACCATGAATCAACCATTGCAGCAGTTATAACTTTATTTGCTGGTTTCTCTTCACCATCTTCCACATCCTGCCCAAGAATTTCCTCATCTGCTTGCATATCTGTATCTTCCACGTCAGTATCAACATCATCCTGCATAAAATTGTAACAACTTTGATTGGGCCATCGATTCAGCTAACATTATAAGCAGCACAAACTTAATTTGTATACTCACATCAATATCCTCATCATCAAATTCTAGAAGTTCCTTGTCATGATCTTGCAGAAACTTGAAGAATTCTGGGTCCTACAGAAAACAGTTTTGATAACTTCAATATTAACAGCGCTTCACAGATAAAAATTTGAAAAACCAAATAATGATTCCAGTAACATGATATTTCAACATCTAATTCATGATTATTGTTTATACTAATAATTGCATTAAATAATAGAGTCATATCGAATGTCCATCACTGTGATTGAACTTACAAATCAGAAAATCAATCAACAATAAAAATAACCATAATGGAATACACTTTGCATTGCAAACCCCATTTCAACAATTTTCTATGACTTGCAGCAGAGGAAATAAAAAATTTCACCGGTTATAAAGCTACTGGTTGCTACTCAAATAACAATGGTGCCAAGCAAATACATAAATTATTCTTTAAATACAACATCAATTGACACAAAACTCAACTCAGCTAAGCCTTGGTCTTAACTAGATAAGGTTGACTATATAATCCTTATTCCATGTTCTATCTAGAAAATTATATAAACTGTATTCAGCAAATTGATTGAAAAAGGTATTAGTGATTATAATGCTATATATACTATGCAGGAAATGTAAATCAGATGGAATTATGGAAACAGTAGAAACAGCCAAGAAGCTTCTCAGACACTATGAATAAAATGAAATATACTCGGTATATAGTAAATGCAACAATCAAACTCAAGAAAACCCAACAATCTAGCATCGAAAACATTACAAATAAGACTCCATATGATCTCAATGATTCATAGTTAGCAACACATTAAAGAAAAAATATATATATATTCTAGATAACATAATTGGAATAAAAACGCTAACCTTTTCCTGAAGCCTTTCTAATTGCTCCTTATGCTCTTTTGCTACTTTACCAGGTTTAGAGGCCAGTCTATTTTTGTTATCATCTTCTTCCATTTCAACACTTATTTCAGGGTCTAAACTCCATGCTGAAGTCACAAACAAAATAAAATATACAAAATCATTTTAAACACATAAATGTTAAAACCAGAAATGCAAGCATACACAGAAACTACAAACCACTGAGCAAAAAAAGTTAGAACCATTAATAAAAAAGCATGTAAAGGAAAGAACCTTTCTTTTTGGCACCCATGTTGATAATGAAACTACAGCCGAGGGTGTGGAAGTCAAGTGCAGACACTGAGAGTGCCTTGATCTTGGTTGAAGTTATAGAACTACTTCTAGCAAATATACATCCCACAAGTTCCAATTGATCTAAAGTAACATCTGCAAAATGAAAAAAAGAAATTATAATTATCAATTATGAATAATTTGTATAGTATGACAGTGAAATAAGCATGGGAAAAAAAAAAAAAAACTCCCCCACACAAACAGAATCGATGACGAAAAAAAAAAATCGAACTTAAAAAATAGAAGAATACAGAGAGAGAGAAATACGAGTGGACCTGAGAGAAGGAAAGAGCGTTGAACAGAGAATCTATGTATTGAATATTATCAGAATTAAAACTGCGAACAGGAAGCTAAACCTCACATACCTGTGAAAAAGGAGCAAGGAAAACAAAAGCCCTAACGTTCGATCTTTTGGGGTTTTGACTTCTAATGATCAAGTCACAGTTGGGATGGAATGGTCCGGGTTCGGTTCTAAACCGGACCCGCTAAACATTTTAGGAGTTAGGACACAGATCTGGACCCGAATATATTCGTGGGTTAGGGTCCGGGTCTAGAACTGCGGGTCTTAAAAAGACCTAGACCCGACCCGCGGAAATCGATCAAATAATGTTGATCTCAAACTAAAAGAAAAAAAAATTGGACCAAATCCAGCAAGCTTTCTACACCGGTAAACAACCCACCATGTCAGTTTCTTGCAGCGTGGAATACGTTTTGATCATGAGATTCTCGCGGTGGATGTGGAAGCGTTGCACCTATGTGGGCTCCGATGACAGCGCCTCATAGTCCAAGTGTCCAACGAAACCCCTAAAGAATTCGAGCCTCGTTATTGGAGACCTTGAATGGGTTCGGGTCTGGGTTTTTTATCAGATCAGTACCATAATGCAATGCGGGTAGCATAATTTATATCTAGACCCGACCTACAATCCGAATATATGTGATTACCAAATTGGTCCTAACTTTTTTAAAAATTTCAAGTAGTTTGCGACGTTTATAAAAATAATCAAATTGGTCCATGACTCTTTAAATTGGGTCACTTTAGTCACTAAATTTTTCAAAACTAACCAACATAGGAATCTGCAGATAGTTAGGTCAACTATTAGTTTAACCATATATAAAGTAAAAGACAAAAATAACACCATAAAATTAATCATTAAGATAAAAAAAAATAAAAAACATATATAAATGAAAATAAGGGTTAATATTAAAACACCCCTCACCTTTGAACTATTATTGAATGTATAGTTACAATGTTTTTATTTTATAAACCTCCCATATAGACTAACACCGTAGAATTCCGTTTGTGTTGATTGAGTTTGACCGTTAAAAAATCTAAAATATATATATTTAAGCTTCAATTGTAAGAATTGACCATTATATCCTCATACGTTTATCTAATAAAAATTAATAAAATGATACAAAATGTGGGAATGTTAACTTAAAAAGTAGAAGTTATTGTGGACAATTTTATATTTTTATTTCAAAAAAATAGCAAAATTACAAATTAACCAAAAGCATTGAAAATAAACCAAAATATTTATTTATTGTATTTTTTTATAAATCCAAGCAAATACTCATTTTTAACGCTTTTGGTTCATTTGTAATTTTGTTATTTTTAGGAATAAAATTGTCTACAAAATAACTTCTCCTTTACAAGTTAACATTCTCACATTTTGTATCATTTTATTAGTTTATTTAGTAAAAGTATGAGGGTATAATGGTCAATTCATAAAATTAAAGCTTAAATAGGGATATTTTAGATTTTTTAACGGTCAAACTCAGACAACACAAATGAATTGTTAACTGTGTTAGTTCATAGGGGAGGTTTCTAAAATAAAAGCATTTATAAATATACATACAATAATAGTTCAAAGGTGAGAGGAAGTTTTTAATATTAATCCTAAAAATAATATATTTGAAAAAAAAACCGCTGGTGAAGGAGATTAACGAGGCATCAGAGCTTCTGGTTGTTAGCGTGCCAAACTCCTCCAACAAGTCGTTGGTCTCTTCCCACAATGGTCTCTTTTGTAGTTTTAAATCTCCAGGGTTAGTATTAAAAACATCTCATCACCTTTGAACTATTATTGAATGTATAGCTACAAATGTTTTTATTTTAGAAACCTCTCATATAGACTAACACCGTAGAATTCCGTTTGTGCTGCCTGAGTTTGACCGTTAAAAAATCTAAAATATCTATATTCAAACTTCAATTGTATGAACTGATCATTATATCCTCATTCGTTTACCTAATAAAAATTAATAAAATGATACAAAATGTGGGAATGTTAACTTAAAAAGTAGAAGTTATTATGGACAATTATATCACAAAAAATAGCAAAATTATAAATGAACCAAAAGCATTGAAAATAAACCAAAATATGTATTTATTTATATATTTTTATAAATCCAAACAAATACTCATTTTTAACGCTTTTGATTCATTTGTAATTTTATTATTTTTATGAATAAAATTGTCCACAAAATAAATTCTCCCTTACAAGTTAACATTCTCACGTTTTGTATCATTTTATTAGTTTATTTAGTAAAAGTACGAGGGTATAATGGTCAATTCATAAAATTAAAGCTTAAATAGAGATATTTTAGATTTTTTAACGGTCAAACTTAGACAACACAAATGAAATGCTAGCGGTATTAGTTCATATGTGAGGTTTCTAATATAAAAGTATTTGTAAATATACATCCAATAATATTTCAAAGGTGAGTGGAAGTTTTTATTATTAATCCTAAAAATAATATAGTTGAAAAATAAAAACGTTGGTGGAGGAGATCGACGAGGCGTCGGAGCTTCTGGTTGTTAGCGTGCCAAACTCCTCCAACAAGTCACCGATCTCTTCACACAATGGTCTCTCTTGTAGTTTTAAATATCCAGGGAAAATCGTCATCGGAGTTGTTTGGTTTGGTAGGTGGGAGATGTTCTTCAACCTTTTTCAGTCTCTAGTTTCCCACACATTTTACGTTAACTCTTATGTCTTACTTTATCATTTAACATTAGATTTTGGTTTTATGGACTTATGTGTTTTAACTCATGTATTTTTCTACTTTGATTGATTTTCATTGTCAATTCTTAGAAATAATATTAACAACTTGGCTTAATCGAATAATTGTGATAGAATCGGCCTAATAAAATCACCAAATCTTCTAAAGCCTACCAAATGCAGATGTCCTTTGCGATATAGATCTTCCTGATCGTGGAGGGTGGATTTTTTTCTATATTTTTAATTTAGTATTATTATTATTATTATTATTATTATTATTATTATTATTATTATTATTAGAATTTCATAATGTTTCTTTATTATATAAAATGAATTTAGTTTTTAGTTTTGATTTTATTTTTACAAAAGAAGAAAATATCCTTTGACTATTAAGTTTGGCTAACGAAATGTTAATTGAGGGACTAATTCTGTACTTGTGAAAAAGTTATTGATCAATTTAGTCACATTTATAAAAGTCGCTAACTAATTAGAATTTAAAAAAAAAATCCAGGATGAATTTGGTAATTGTTCTCCGAATATTAAAACCTAGACCTAACCCATACGGTTTGGATCTGGTTCCATAATTATAGGCTGGGATGAAATTGTCATCCTAAATTCGGGTGAAATCGTCATTCCTAATATTCATTTTCTATGTGTCCTGTAAAAAAATTATTTAGATTTTATTTTTGTTGGGTTTGCCCATAAGACTTGAAGAGGGTCGAGCCTCAAGCAGACTTGGGCCTTGGTCTAAGCAATCTCTAATGGTTTTTTTATATGGCCCGAGCCCGTTTGACTACTTTAGATTTAGGTTTAGTTTTTCAAATTACATCATACACTATTATGCCAAATGACATTTATATCCTTAGTTATTTTAAAATTGCAATTTTACCTTCATAAACGTGTCAACCTACAACCCATTATCTAAACCTGACACGATCTGTTTAAATAAACGAGCTACATACGTTGACATGATTAATAACCCGATCCTGATTATCTATTACGGATTCGTGCGTGCTTGTGAGTATCGACCCAAATTGCCAACCTTCGGACAATGAATAATTTGTGTAGCCTAACCCACAAAAAATAAAACTTACAATTTTAGACAAATAAAAAAAACATAGGTAAATACACCGGCACATTTTGAAGTTTGACATAAAGACAATTGGAAAGCAAGTTTGAGTTTATCTACTCAAGCCTCCATTGTCGTTAACCTCAAACTCAATCTATTAATGAATAACAGTGAAAGGGCATTTATGATGTTTTAAATGAAATACTATTAAGAAAAAAGTAATGTCACTTTGTCCGAATGATGTGATAATACTTCAATATATTCATTTAAATCGGATTATATTTGTATGAATTAAATGAATGAAGGCACCATATTTGGACACCAATTTTGGACACTAGATTTGGACACCAAAATTGGGTAAAGTAGCATTACTCTTGTTAATAGTGAAATTTGGTCAGGGGGTCAAGGAGAAATTTTTCACTTTCCCGCCACAAGTCGAAACCCATAATCGATAATCATGAAGCCCGGATAGACCATAAAGCCACCCATCAGGAGCAGGGAAGGTCGGTTCGACTTCAAAACCACTAGAATACCGGAACCCGGGCTCCTCCAGGCCATTTATCGGGGAACCTCGGCTCTGAGGTCGAGCTCCTCAACCGCCCCGTGAATGCCAGGAGAAGTCTCCAAAATCAAGAGACATTCGAGAGAAGCCCGCCAACCTCTCCAGAAGGCCGTTGTCCTTGCTGGACATAAAGGAAGAATCACGCTTAAATCTACACTACCTCGGCTACCTCCCAGGAATGTCTACAAGAGCACATCAAGCCCCCAAGGGTCAGGGAAAATCTATCTCAAGCTTTTAAGATCAGAGTCGGAACAGGGATCTACCTCACTCTATTGGGCAACAGGTAGCTAGCTGGGTGACCTCTATGAAAAACCATGCCGCGATAACATACAAGATCATTTCTAGAAGATAACCATCATTAATCCGGTATACGTGCAAACCAAGAGTTTGATTCCAAAAAAGGAAACAAACTCATTCACGTTAATTGTTCCCGTTATTTATTCGGGGTCAACCAATTTTAAATGTAGGATCCCCCCCCCCCCCCCCCCCCCCCCCCCCCCGATAAGGAGGAAACGGATTCAAAGGATCGTGGTGGGATATCAATAAATTCAAACCAACCTGGACCATGTATAAATAGAGCCAAGCACGATAGCCAAGGACAGAAAAAAGAAAGAAAGATAGCAACAGAGAGAAGAGAGAAAGAAAATAAGAGGGGAAAGCCTAAATTCTGTATTCAAAACACGGTCACCTCCGTTTCCACTATTCGACAGGCATAGAGTTGCCACCACCCTACATCTTAGAGAGACTGCAAGCATATAAGAGAGTGATTTGTATTTTAAAGCAAGTATCAATAATAAAAGCTCATATTTACTGTTATTACGATCCAGCCTCTTGTTTATCTCTTACCAGGTCAGGTACCAACAGTATCGACCCTGGCAAGGAAACTTCGTCCCTACTTCCATGCTCATTCAATAGCAGTGGTGACGGACCAACCCCTCTATCAATTCTTACAAAGGCCGGATGTTTCTGGAAGGATGGTTATATGGGCCCTAGAGCTTACCCAATTTGATTTAAAGTATAAGCCTAGGACTGCGATAAAAGCTCAGGCACTAGCAGACTTTATAGCCGAGCTCTCAATACCTTCAGACCAGGCAGCCCCTACGGTAACATATGTAACCCTTGAGAGGATTCCAGAATCTGACAACTGGCCAGAATGCTGCGAGTCGTTGGCTCTCTACACTAATGGAGCTTCCGGGCAATCTGGGGGAGGAGCGGGCATAGTCCTCATCGACCTAGAAGTAACTGAGTGCTGCCACTATTTCAGGTTTGAATTTAAAGCCACAAACAATGAGACGGAGTACGAAGCCCTGCTAGCTGAAATAAAAGGCAGGCATAGAACTTGGGGTTGATTACCTGAATATCAAGAGCGACTCTTCACTCGTGGTCAACCAAGTCTCTAGAGATTATCAGGCAAAAAGGGATAATATGATCGTGTACCTGAGATTGGTTCAACAACTCAAAAGCATATTTAAGGGATTCAGAATCGACCAGATACCTCAACAGTTAAATCATCGGGCTGACATCCTTACCAAGATAGTTGCATATGGTGGCCAGACCCTACCTCACGGAGTCCCTCTTCAAGTAATCCCCATACCTAGCATTATGACAGGTAAGGAAGCTTATACCTTGGGCCGACAGTCATGCTGGATGGATCCAATAGTAGAGTATCTATAGGATGGGAAACTCCTCGGGGATCCCGACCAAGCTAGGAGGGTTAAAAGGCTCTTGGTCTGGTATTGTGTGGTGGATGGGCATTTATACCGAAGGGAAAAATCATTTCCCCTGCTCCAATGTCTACACCCTGAAGACGCCAAGTGGTCTTTGAGAGAGGTTCATTCCGGGGAATACGGGAACCATATTGGTGGAGAGGCCTTAGCATATCAGGCTCTCTGCATAGGGTATTATTAGCTGACCATCCATCAAGATGCGAAGAACTTGGTGCAAACCTACGAGGCATGCCATAAGGCTGCAAACTAGAGTCACCTCCCTCCGGAGCGCTTGTCGTCCCTTAGCTCGCCATACCCCTTTGCTATGTGGGGAGTAGATTTAATTGGACTGCTTCCTACAGCTCCGGGATAGGCCAAGCATGCTATCGTAGAGATTGACTATTTCACAAGATGGGTTGAAGTCGGACCACTCTCTCAGATATCAGAAGAAAACAGTTCGATAATGGCCGATTCAGAGATTTCTGTGAAGGCTGGGGAATCGACCTTCGGTTTGCTTCGGTAGCCCACCCTCAGACCAATGGTCTGGTGGAATCCATGAACAAAATCATTAAGAAGTTGTTAAAGAAAAAGCTACAGCAGAAGAAAGGCAGATGTGTAGAGGAACTTCCCGAAGTCCTCTGGGCTTACCGCACTACAAGGAGAACGGCTACCTGGGAAACGCCCTACTCGTTGGCCTTCAGGGTTGAAGTAGTCCTACCTATAGAGCATAAGTTGACCTCCTTTAGAGTCAAACATTTCAAACCAGAGAGCAATGAAAGTAAGCTCCGAGATAGCTTGGACCTCCTGGAGGAAAAACAAGATCGAATAGCTGATAAGGTAGCAATATACCAAAGCAGAATTGCCAGGTACTTCAACAGGAGGGTTAGAGCCCGAAACTTCAAAGAATGAGACCTAGTTCTCAGGAAAGAAACGTTGAATACCAGGAAGATGTCAGACGGGGTCCTAGGGCCCAACTGGGAAGGACCATACCTAATAAAGATGGTGATCCATAATGGGGTGTACAAGCTCGAGGATATGAATGGCCGACTCATTGACCATACTTGGAATGCGGATCACCTAAGGAAATTCTACCCTTGAACATGGGACTCAGGAGCAGGTGGCCTACGACTAGTTTCTTTTTTCTTAATGTACTTCATCCTCCATATTAATAAAGCCAGCTTTTCTTGTTTACTCCTTCTTCAACTATGTCCTACAATGATTTAGGTCTACATGGAAAATTCGACATTATCACCTCAAGACCAGGGGTAAGCCGGGGAAGCCCCCATCCGCCACTCATGATGCCTCGGTCGGGTACTCCCCCGTCAAGAAGGGTCTAAGTGTAAGAGCATAGTTGCCATCCAGATCTCGAGACCAGGAAATAGCTAGATAGCCCTCCTGCTGTCTTGGTCGGGCTACCACCCCCAAGAAGGATCTGAATGTAAAAGCATAGTTGTCATCCAGATCTCGAGACCAGGAAATAGCTAGATAGCTCTTCTGATGCCTTGGTCGAGCTACCACCCTCAAGAAGGATCGAAGTGTAAGAGCATAGTTGTCATCCAGATCTCAAGACCAGAAAATAGCTAGATAGCCCTCCTGATGCCTTGGTCGGGCTACCACCCCCAAGAAGGATCTGAGTGTAACAGTATAGTTGCCATCCAGATCTCGAGACCAGGAAATAGCTAGATAACCCTCATGATGCCTTGGTTGGGCTACCACCCCCAGTAAAGATTCGAATTAAAAAGCACAGAAGCCTTCCCGATCCCTAGCTTAAAAATGGAGACTAGACAGTTCCTTACTTAATGCCTCGTTTGGGTTGTAACCCCCTAAAAGGGTTCAGGGATAGAGGGATCGATTTACTCTAAATATACCAGTTAGTTCTGGTTAACTAGCCCTCCTTGATACGTGGTCACTCACTATAACAGACCCACAATCAAACAAGGGGACTATCGACTATGGAAGTTGATCTGCGAGATTCAGTGGTCCGAAAGCCCAACGCTAACTGTCCGTTTTCACACTAAAACAGTTTAATTATCTTGTTGTTCCCCAAAGATAGTTTGTTTCGCTATAAATGTTGGACCTACAGGAGATCAAGTAAGTACATGTAAGTCGGAGTGAGAGTTAGATCTAAAATTGAAGCTATATTATTAGGTGGGGGAGTTTATTCCCTAACAAGGCTACAGCAAGCAGGGAGCCCAATCCCTGATTCCGGGCTACAAAAAAAAAGAATAAAATGACAAAATGTCAAACACAGTTAAAGATGGGATGCCACCCCCTTTTCCGGGCATTCAAAATGAATTACATGGGAGAAAACTCAAACTTCTTCGTCTTCCTGAGGACCTCCCGTCTCCTCTTCTATATAGTGGACCTCGCCCCCTGCTCCCCTCTCCGATCGTAGCTCATCCTGATCAGCTGTATCTACCATCTCCACCTCCTTCCGGGGATCAGCCTTGGTTGCTTCGGGGTCAACAGGATCCTCCTCCCATGATTTCATTTATCACCGCCATAACTTCAGGCCGTATGGCTGAATCAAGAAGGCTGGCCACTAACTCAGGTATAATCCGGCCTTCTGTTGACTCCACTCCTGAGAGCATTGTTGGGGGATATCGGGCTTCAGCAAGGCCTTCTTCTAGCTCCTCAGTTTGGACCCCCACGAGGATTCGCCAGGACCAGATGCTGGGAAGGTTGGAACATGAGGAGGCAGATCTGGCACCTCCAGCAGCTTCCCAGCTCCCTCCCCATAATGACCAGCTCCATCATTTTCGGGGTGAGACATCTCCGTAACCCATGACATAACCTCATCTCTATCTTAGCTGGTGATTCTAGATAGATCAAATGGGGGAGGAAGAGCTACTGCAACCTGATAAGAGGCATAGAAGTACCCCTCATTAAAAGAGGCTTCCACCTCGGCCTGGAGCTGGGTAATTTGAGCCTACAAAGCTTGGTTCTCGACATCCAGAGCCTTCGCCTCTCCCTTCGAGTCATCCCGCTGGCTAGCTCGTCGCTTCGACCAGAGAGTTTCCTGATCAAAAGCCCTCTTCAACCTCTTATGGTCGCACTGGAGCTCAGCTAGTTGTGTTTCCATTCCCTGTTGACTGGAGATCATCTCTCGGACCAAGGTTTAAGTCCGTACAAGCAACCTCATGGCTCGCTCAGCCTCAGCCTCAACCTCAACCTTGGCTGCCCGATCGGGCAGGAAGGCAACCCGATGTCCCATGGATACCTGAAACTTGAAGGCCTGCAAAGAAAATTCATGTTAGAAAATGACAAACCAAGCGGCTGAATAAAGAAGTAAAAGCGACGATTACCTCAGCTAGTAGGGCAAACCCTTTGGTAATCATGATATCCACGGGCATCGAGGACATCCTAAAAATCCCGCCGCCTGAACAGGATGCAACGAATTGCTTCAGGACCTCGTCTGACCCGTCGACCTCAATTGCTGGTGGGGGAGAGAAAGGGCGACCTTAGGAGTAACTTCGGGCTCCCTGGGAACCTGGACTGCCCGAGATACAGTCGGATCAGTAGAAAGGGATAATGTGACTGAGGAAGCATTGTTTAAAGCAAAAACTACTGGTGAGGGGGCAATAGTGGACTTATCAGCGGCATGGGAAGCGGGCCCTCCTCGGTTTAGAGCCTTTGTCGCCCGAGATGCAAGGATAGCCATCTTAGACTTCACCGAAGAAGGCGTTGGAGCAGGAGTAAGCAAGGTAGCAGTTTTAATGGTTGACCCCCCCTTCTTTGAAGCAGCAGAGAGAGCTCCCGGGGATGATCTGGAAGGAGGAAGAGAAGTCCTTTCTTGTCGGGCTGGTTCTAGAAGCCAGAGCCGATAGAGACGTTCCTGCTAGAACGACGGCGCTGGCGGACCGGGAAAGATTCCTTATCGCTCGAAATTCCTTACACCCGTTTATGAGGAACTAGGTTAGGGCCTCTGATGCCCTCAACCAAGGCGTCAATTCTGTCTGAGGAAGTCGACATCAATGGGTAAGAGGAGCTTGAAAATAAGCGGATGATATAGGGAAATCGACAGAGAAAGCAGGAAAGAAGAAATCTGAAAATTTGAGATTTGAGAAAGTATGAAGAAAGTGACGGTAAGACCGGGTTTAAATAGAGGATTATCGGTGATATCATCGGGAAGATCACTTGGAGCCTTATTGCAGCTTTCTTTCTTCGAATAAAACACTGTTTCAAATTTAAATATTGGGTAATTAATGAGAAGATTTCGCTCTCATTAATTATCTTTATAGCGGAAAACTTTCTCAATCAAACAAGGAATCTGACTTAAACCTCAACTCTACCACCGGTGTTCAAGTCAGATGGGGACTTCTGTTAATAGTGAAATTTGGCCAGGGGGTCAAGGAGAAATTGTCCACTTTCCCGCCACAAGTCGAAACCCATAATCGACAATCATGAAGCCCAGATAGACCATAAAGCCACCCCTTAGGAGCAGGGAAGACCGGCTCGGCTTCAAAACCACTAGAATACCGGAACCCGGGCTCCTCCAGACCATCTATCGGGGAACCTCGGCTCTGAGGTCGAGCTCCTCAACCGCCCCGTGAATGCCAGGAGAAGTCTCCAAGCTCAAGAAACATTCGAGAGAAGCCCACCAACCTCTCCAAAAGCCCGTTGTCCTTGATGGACATAAATGAAGAATCACGCCTAAATCTACACTACCCCGGATACCTCCCAGGAATGTTTACAAGAGCACCTCAAGCCCCCAAGGGTCAGGAAAAATCCATCTCAAGCTTCTAAGAACAGTGTCGGAGCATAGATCTACCTCACTCTACGGGGCAACAGACAGCTGGCTGGGTGACCTCCATGAAAAACCATGCCACGATAACATACAAGATCATTTCTAGAAGATAACCATCATTAATCATGTATATGTGCGAACCAAGAGTTTGATTCCAAAAAGGAAACAAACTCATTCACGCTAATTGTTCCCGCTATTTATTCGGGGTCAACCACTTTAAAATGTAGGATCCCGCCCGATAAGGAGGAAACATATTCAAAGGATCGTGGCGGGATATCAGCAAATTCAAACCAACCTGGACCATGTATAAACAGAGCCAAGCACGATAGCCCGGGACAGAAAAAAAGATAGATAGCAATATAAAGAAGAGAGAAAGAAAAGAAGAGAAAAGAAGAGGGGAAAGCCTAAATTTTGTATTCAGAACACGGCCACATCCGTTTCCACTATTCAACAGGAATAGAGTTGCCATCACCCTACATCTTAGAGAGACCGCGAGCATATAAGAGAGTGATTTGTATTTTAAAGCAAGTATCAATAATAAAAACTCTCATTTACTCTTATTATGATTCAGTCTCTCGTCTATCTCTTAACAGATCAGGTACCAACGGTACCGACCCCGGTCACCACTTTCATGGTAGTGGTCTCGAGGGTGTTAACAGAAATTTCTCATCCCGAGTAAATTTCCCTTCAACAACTCTTAAGAAAAATTAATTAAAAGAAAAAAGTTAATAATTTTTCTTTTAAGAACAACAAACTACCAAATATGGAAAATCTCTCAAATCCAGTTACGGTGGAGTAGGCTCGCAAATATGGGTGTTTTTTAATAATAAAAATTTTAATAACTTTTTTTTTCCTTTTTTAATTTTATTTCATTTGAAAAGTCAAAAATGTCCTTCCACCGTTACTCATTAACCAATCGAGGTTAACGGTATGGGATGTTTGAGCAGAAAAATCCAAACTTACTCTCCAACTGTCTTTACATCAAACTTCAAGGTGTCAATAAACCCCATTAAAAAATAAATAAATAAATAAATAACGAGCCACATTGATTCATGTAAAGTTTGTCTCTAGTTTGAAATCTTGTGCTTGTAGTGCACAATTCTTTACTGTAGTACACAACACTATTGAAAGTTAATCAATAATTTTAGAAGTCTTTAACCCCAAACAACTGAGTTGTCAGGTAATGTGGGAAGAATAGATGGTGAGACCATCCACCAAACCAACTCTGCACAGTCAACAAGCTGCTCACCTGAAAATGCTTCTCATTATAAGCAATCAACTCACCTTTTTTTTTCCTTCTTTGGTTTTCTTGCAACTCTCCAACTTATCATCAAACCCCCACCAAAAGCCTCATTTTTTCTTAAAGACAAAAAAACCAAGTCAAGTCCAATGCATTAACTTGTGTGGACTAGTTACACATTATTTGGTGGGTTAGCTCATCTTCTCTTATTCATCAACTTGTTTTCCTTAGCTTCACTTCTCCTTCACTTTCCCACTTCACCTTTCTCAGTTCTCACCATGGAATTGCCAGTGAAAGCACCCGTTCCGGGTAGTCAGAAAGCTTCATCATGCAGATTACAAGCCAAAAATCTGTCATACAAATTATGCAGCAAGTTTAATGAATTCAATTGGTTTTGTGCAAAGACAAGTCCAAAGTTGATTTTGAAGGATGTGAATTGTGAAGCTAAGCCTGGGGAGATAACTGCTATAGCTGGTCCTAGTGGAGCAGGAAAAACCACATTGCTAGAGATTCTTGCTGGGAAGATATCATCGACTAAAGTATCAGGTCAAGTGCTTGTCAATAACAGGCCAATGGATGCTCAACGTTTTCGGAGATTTTCCGGTTATGTCACTCAAGATGATGCCTTATTTCCATTGCTTACAGTGCAAGAAACCTTAATGTATAGTGCACTGCTAAGGCTACCAGCCGGGCGAAAAGAGGCTGCTACCAGAGTGAGAGGTTTGTTGAAGGAGCTTGGACTAGATCACGTCGCAAGTTCAAGAATTGGTGGAGGGTCATCAAATTCTGGCATTTCGGGTGGGGAAAGGCGAAGAGTTTCGATTGGTGTTGATTTAGTTCATGATCCTGCTGTCGTTTTGATTGATGAACCGACTTCCGGGTTGGATTCAGCTTCAGCTCTCCATGTGGTGACACTGCTTAAATCAATGGTGGTTAATCAAGGTAAGACCATTGTTTTAACCATCCATCAGCCAGGTTTTCGAATCCTCCAACTGTTTAATCAGCTTGTTTTGCTCTCAAATGGATTTGTTGTTCACAATGGAACATTGAATCTTCTTGAAGAGAGGCTTAAGTTTGCTGGACACCACATTCCTCGCCATGTCAACGTGCTAGAATTCGCGATTGATGTCATAGAAACCTTGGCTATACAAACATCAAGCACTCTCAACAGCCCACGTTGTCTCGGGACAAAACATGAAGCATACTCCAATCGTGTTGATGAAAATCTTATGTCCTGTCCAAACTCTCAATTCCAGGAGGTCTTAATACTAGGACAGAGATTTTGCAGCAACATATTTAGAACCAGACAACTTTTCGCCACAAGAGTTATACAAGCCTCAGTAGCTGGATTTGTTCTTGGAAGCATATTCTTTAATGTTGGCAATGACAAAGGACAGATTGCTCTACAAACCCAAATCGGATTCTTCGCTTTCAGTCTAACATTCTTGTTATCTTCCACAACAGAAGGCCTACCGATTTTCCTGCAAGAGAGAGGAATTCTAATGAGAGAAACTTCAAGAGGAGCATATAGAGTTTCTTCGTACGTTTTATCAAACACCCTCATCTTCATTCCTTTTCTTTTGATGATTGGTCTTCTCTTCACCACCCCAGTTTACTGGTTGATTGGTTTGAGAAGAGACATTGATGGGTTCATGTACTTTTCTCTGGTGGTGTGGATGGTTCTTCTGATGTCGAATTCTTTCGTAGCATGTTTCAGTGCTCTGGTGCCAAATTTCATTATGGGGACATCAGTCATTGCAGGGCTTATGGGATCTTTCTTTCTCTTTTCAGGATATTTTATATCCAAGGACAACATACCTGATTACTGGATTTTCATGCATTATTTGAGTATGTTTAAGTACCCATTTGAGTGTTTTATGATAAATGAATATGGAGGGCAAGGAAAAACAAGATGCTTGGAGTTCAAGAAACAAGAATGCAGTTTATATGGAAGTGGGTTCCTGAGGCAGCAACACCTGAAAGATTCACAGAAATGGAGCAATTTAGCTGTGATGTTCTCTTTCATTATTGGATATAGAGTGCTTTGTTTTCTCATCTTGTGGTACAGATGCAACAGAACCAGAAATTAAACAACACTTTACATGAGAGACAAGATTATGCTTTTTATTTCCTTTTTTCATTTTCTTTTTTTCCTTATTCTTTTGCCCATTTATCTTTATGATTGTAACTTTTACAGATTCATTGATAAAGGAATTGTAACTTATACTTATATTGAAATAAATAAAAGCTTTTTCAGGATTAATATAAGGTTAAGAAAAAAAAAGTTCAATCAATCCAGAATTGACATTGGTTTTCTTAGAATCTTCACATGAACCCTTTTTCTGCAGTTTGCATGCTACCAACCAGCAAATAGTATACCTGTTCAGATTTTCATAATCTTCTTCAAACTGCTTCAAGTATCTTATTTTCTATTTGAATTTTGTCTCAAATTCATCATCTAGTTCTTCATAACAGAATCAAACACAAAGTATAAAGGCGGTACATGAATCGAATTTATTATGGATGGGTAAATCATAAATGACATAAAAATCTTCCGGGGAAAATAAATATGCTTGAATCATATAATGGAAAAAGAAGAAAAATAACGCTGGAGAAGATGTTGCACGATCGAGAGAATGCTCGTCTTTATAAAATCACAAAGCACAAATAAATGAATGAATAATAGCTCACATTGCTTTTGTCTTTCCTGTAACTAGTGACAAGTGAGAACTGAGAAGTACAGCTGAGTAATCAAAGAAAATAGTTCCTTCTCCTTAAAAAGGAACAAAAATAACAAAACAAAAAAGACTAATTTTTCTGCCTTACGGAAAATTTACATCAAAGATCATCTCACAGAACCTGAAATTTTTGTATCACTTGGTTATCACCTATATGTACTTAAATGACTTCAAAAGTAAAATGTGTATCTTGCTAAAAAAAAATAAAAAAATAAAAAACCCAAAAAGTGGTACTATTAAAATGCTGACCAAAAATACCTTTAAATTTTTATTAGACTCAATTGCTTCTGTCATTTATAGAAGTGAAGGTCATGGTTGCATAAGAGTTATCCATATTTCCCGAAGATGAAGACGAATGATCCGGCTTGCTGGAGTCTGTGGATTTGCTAACATCGCACTTTTTCTGGCTCTTGTCGACTTTGAGGGCTAATAACTCAGAAAGAAGGCCAGGTTTTGATATCTTCTCTTCATTTACATCTATCTCGCCTGTTAGCATCTTCACTACAGTAGACATGGATGGTCGGTGTTTTGGCATATCTTGGGTGCAGAGAAGAGCAATCTTCAGATATCTATGAGCTTCTTCAACATTGTAATCTTCATTCAATGATGCATCCACCAATCTCACCAGATCCCCTCTCTCATACAGTTCCCATGCCTACAGATAGCAATATCTCCTTAGTAAGGTTTCTCAATGTATCTAGTTCACAATAATCAAATTAAACGGAACATGACTCCATAAGTGATTTTTACTCACAAATCTACAAATCCTAGAAAAAAATCATTTAGAAAGTACCGAAATATAAAGCATCAAATACTAAAATGTAAGGAAAAAAAAATCAATGTCACGTTCACAACTTGAACAACAGAACAATCTTAAGCCACATCAGCAAACAAAAAGGAAGTAACCCATAAAACAAAAACTAGCTCATGCAGCAGGAGCATCAAGAACGGAGAAAAATAAAGTGCAGGATCCATCCAATTATTTGTTTTTAATTTAATACCTGCATATAGATTTTCATGCCAGAGAAAGAGGGCTCATAGGTAATTAAAATGATCACGGAATAATAACATTAGGGGTGGATATCCAGCTCTCCTTTTATGTCACACTTGAAAAATGATTCTGTTCTAAAGCTCTATTGCAACAAGGAGATGAAGATAATCAAAGTACGAATACCACTACAAGATAAAAATGTGTAAATCTGTACCCTTTCAAGGAGATACTGTTCGTTCGGAGGTAACAACTTGTTTGTGTTGCATCTCCCACTAACAATTTCCAGCAGCAGAACACCAAAACTGTATATATCTGCTTTCCTTGTCAACTGACCTCGTATAGCGTACTCAGGTGCTAGATAACCTCTACATAAACCCAATAAAAACATTTGAATAAATTGTTGCATTAAAGACATCTATAAAGTTACCAAGTAAGATATAGTAATAATCTGATATGTATAAAGTCCGAGCTGGTTATATTTATTCAAATTTACTCTATGGTTCCTAAAATTATTAAGTGGATCATCAACCAATGAACTCTACCTAGCAGATCACATTAACTGTTTTAGGGGATTATAGCAAAATTATGTTCAAAATCGATTTTCATTAAGTAATACTCCACATTACAGAGATTGTAATAAGAAAATTCACAAACTTACTCTGTCCCGGCAACACGTGTACTAATATGAGTCAGATTGTTTGGAAAAAGCTTTGCAAGACCAAAGTCGGAAATTTTGGGCATGAAATCCTTATCAAGAAGTATATTGCTTGCTTTGATGTCTCTATGAACAATATGTGGTTGAACCTCCTCATGAAGGAAAGCAAGTCCTCGAGCAACCTCAATGCAAATAAACTGACGTGTATGCCAATTGAATTGGATACTAGAGTGGCCGCGACCTAAAATAGAAAACCTTATTACTAGACTGTTTATAAACTCAAATGATAAATAAATAAATAAACATACAAAGCAGCTTACCGAGAAGTGTTTGTGCTAGACTGTTATTCTCAAGATAACCATACACCAAAATTCTATGGTTTCCTTCCACACAACAACCGAGCAACTTAACCAGGTTATCGTGTTTTACGTCAGCAATCACATTTATTTCAGTCAAAAACTCCCTCACACCTTGCCTTGAGTTAGATGATAGAACCTTTACAGCAGCCAGAGTGCCATCTCTGAGCCTTCCCTGTTCATTAAAATGAATTTTTAGAAGAAGCCAACTGTTGGAGTTGAAAACAAATGAACAATTCAATTTACTTATCGTGTAGCAATGATCAAGTATTTCTTCACACCTTGTAGACAGAACCAAACCCGCCCTGTCCTATTTTATTGGCTGGACTGAAGTTTTCCGTTGCCATTCTCAACTCCTTGTAAGAATACAGGTTAGTATTTTGAATACCTGAAACCTCTGTACCCATATAAATACATTAGAAGTTTCTAAACAAACATAAAGCATGTGGAAGGAAGAGTATTGCCAAGATGAAGAAATGCATGCATGGTTATGACTAATATAGCATAAGTATTTCACAAAAATTTAGTCCTTGTTGATAGCAAACTCGAGTACAAAGTAGATAATCTGACTACTTGACGGTTCATCTAAGTCACCTATACTGATAGATGATTAAATCTATTCAATTGTATGTACCTTCATCAACTTCTATTGTGTGTGTAGGCCGGGAAGCTCTCTTCTTTTTGAAACGTGAACAAAAACAAGTCATCACAAGCTGCTTTACGCAAACAGCTGCTTCAACTCAGATCAAACCTCTGCCCTGTATAAACAATTAATCATAGACTTGTCACATTATGATCAAAATGAGCACATTCTTGATTTAATGAAAGGTGACAAAAAAGGTAAACTTAGCTTGAATACATAACTACCAACGGCTTGAAATCAATATTTATGTGCATTCATAAAATCAAAAAGAGCTCATTAGCACTAAATTTTGCAATGTTTATAAAGCATGTCTATCAGTCAAGACATTTTCATTTGATAAATAATAAACACAACCAAACATCTAATTATAACTTTATTGATTGACTAGCTTCAAAAATCTTATCGAACCGGAAAGTTACTTAAACAAAACATATATTTCGAAAGGTAAATGAAAATATATGAGGGAATCTCTCAACAAGCACAGTGCAGAAGCTCAGTAGAGCCTTAAAACTTCAATAAAGACACGGAAACGTTAGGAGCAGAATTCTTAATTTTGATATTCGAATTTCGAAGGTTCTGAGAACTAAAATATAGAGTATATCAAATACTTCCGGTAATTGTGAATTCACCAAACGAACCAGATTCCTATCAGATGTTCCTAAACCTGAAGTAAGGAAGTCACTGAAGGATTCAATACAGAGAAAATTTAAGTAGAACTTTCTTTTGAGGAAAAAAAATCCAACATGTACAAACTTTGGGGAAGTTCATGGTCATTAAAGCCATGGACAATGAAATCTTTAATAAAGAAATATGATGATGTTGATGATATAAACATAAACTTTAAACACAAATCTGCAAACTTTGTTAATTTTTCATTATGGTGGATCCAATCAAACTAGCATATGGGTATTCAATTTTCAAAATGACCATTTACTAAAAAATATAAATTAAATTAAGGGAAGGGGAAAAAAAAAACAAGATATTATGATCTAAATATAATAATACAAGGTACAGAAGAATTAAGCATCGATATTCTCTGTTATCAGACTAAGGCACAAAATTGCATTTCACAATTAATACAATAACCAAAACAGAGCAAAGTAGAAAAATCAAAGAAACCAAAATCTATTTGAGAGAACCCATGAAAACAAAGTTAAACCCAAAGAGATGGTAAAGTTAAAAATTGGTGAGAAAGGAGAAATGAGCCCAGAATTCAACTTAGTCTTCTTGGCAACCAAACAAAAAAATGAAGAAACTGTGTAAGTTGGAAGCACTCACCTCAAATAAAGTGACACGAAAATAATGGTTGAAATCCAGAGACGACAAAGAGAGAGATTGTTGATGG
This sequence comes from Dipteronia dyeriana, assembly GCA_032871835.1. Taxonomy (NCBI): domain Eukaryota; kingdom Viridiplantae; phylum Streptophyta; class Magnoliopsida; order Sapindales; family Sapindaceae; genus Dipteronia; species Dipteronia dyeriana. The sequence goes on along the minus strand of CM065302.1, from coordinate 52,540,331 downwards.
AGTTGGGTGTGTAAATTTAGAATTTGCAGTTACAGGTCGTGCAAGGAGGAGAAGAAGGAGAAGAAGACGACGTCAACGAACAAATGGAAGAATAAAACAAGTTGAAATGTCAGATCTTTCATATATGGATATAATATAATTGTGTTACGACAACAATATTCACACAATATGTTTTAGAAATTTGGACCATGTGCTGATATGCACAACGACTCTAACAAAGTGGTTAGTCATTTCCCCTTTCACTGCAAATTTGGTGACGGGGTTGGTCGCGGTTTGCTTATTAAATTCTATTACGTCTTAAATTAATATAAATTAATTTTTAGAAAAAGTAAAAAAAATTAACTTGTACCTTATTATAAAGTTAGTACGGTTGAGTTTTTTAAAATAAATTTCTATAAATATCTTATAATAATTTATACATTTAAATTTTTATCTTCATATAATAAAATCTTAAAAATCAATTTTCTAACAATTTTCAATTTTAAAGAAACCCAAACACAGTTTAATCAATTTTAGGTTTACAATAAGTCATCCAACATATAAAAACAAACATATTATATTATCTTAATTTATAATATGTATTTATATATGTAATAAATTAAGGTCTTATAAGACTTTTGATAAATAAAAAAAAAAAAAACAAACAAACAAACAGCCCCTTAAGCTTGATTAGAGTCGAACTTTTTTATAAAAAATAAATTAAATTAAACCCAGATGTAGAATGTTTTGATCAAAACTACCGTAACAGTGAAAGGTTTTAATGAATTTGTATCTTCTATTGATCTTATTATTAAATTTTTATTATTATTAAAATGATTGGTGATTTGAAACTAGTTTTTTTTTTATTAAAAAAAAATCAACTACTAGAATATGAATTTTAAGGAATTACATTTTGTTTTTTACGTTTCAATGAAAAACCACTTTTTTAACACGATTTATATGTATTATGGGCTTCGGTCCTATTTTTGTTTTTAAAAAAAATGCATCAAATTGATTCTCATTTAATTAACCCTTAGTCAAAGTTTCTTTTAGTCATATTTTGATGTTTAGTGACACATGAGGTTTATATATATATATATAAATTATTAAATTTATAAATAAAAAAATTAAGGTGATTCGATGTAAAACCTGAATTTGGGTTATATATGAACTACATAGATGCAGCTAAGGGGCTACCAGTTTATTTTCTAATTCTTTAACGTTTTTTAATAAAATTTATATTAATTGTATAATAATATTATTATATCTATATAACAACATGAAATGTTTTCTTAGCTATCAACATCAATAAAGGAAAATTGTAATTTTCTACTTCTCTTCTTTATGAGTTGAGTTTTGTTCTAAAATTGAATGTAATTAAATGTGGATTATTTCACAACCTTTTAAGCCACCGCTTGAATCCACGTGCAAGTAAATGATTTAATTGCTTCATACATAAGCCATGTTATGTGGCAAAATTAGGTGGTAAATTACAATTAGCATCCATTGTTTTATTGTCTATATAAAAACCCATTCTTTGTAAATTGAGACAGTCAAAAAAAAATAAACTCTGATCAATAAAAGTATATACTCTCTCTCGTATGTCTTTCATCTCTCCCTATTCTATTTATATGTTATCATGTATTCTTTCAATTGTTCTTCATATGTTATTCATCTGTTATTCATTTTATTTTAATTTATAACACGTTATCAGTATGAAAAATCTATTTGGTAAAAATAATCACCAAATAGGTAAACTCTTTACACATATACCACGAGGTCGCGGATTCGAGTCATCTCTTAAAAAAAACCTGAATTTAAGTAATAGTGTAATGCTTAAATATATATAGAGAGAAAAGAAAATATTGTTAATAGATGGAATCAAAAATTCTCTATTTGATTTATACATGAAAAATTATTTAAATGAATAAGTAATATTATTTTATCTAAATTTGATGTCCAAATGATGTGTCATCACCGTAATCTATTCATTAAAATCATACACATTTAATATAATTTAAATAAATAGATTATAATGATGTCACGTTATTTGAGTATTATATTTATACATAAATTTAAGTAAAATAATATTCAAAGGCAAATGGACGTGATAACGCAGCAAATTACTAATTTTAATACTAGTTGAAAAGTCAACACAATTTTCCCTATCCTTTGACCAATTGTGACATCAGTACATCACTAAATTCATGTATTAAACTATTCACTTTAATAAGCAGTAGTTAACAAGAGGCAATTACACAAATTACTTCGTTTTTTTTTTCTCATTGCTATCATTTTTAAATTTCTACTTCTATTCAATAATTTTAAACAATTTGTTCATGATCCTATAAAAAAAACCAAAATTTAGGAATCAATCTTCAAGTATAATATGTAAATTATAAATGAGTAATGCTAGGTTTTTTATTTTTTTTTTTTATTTCTTTCCGAATAGTGTTGACACGAGATATGTCAATATCTTATAAATCATGAGATTATGTGTTGAGTGACGACGTGACGTGATGTTGACACATCAGTATCTCATGTGCCAACACTATTTGAAAAAATATCTGAGAAGCCTAGCATTACTTATTATAAATATATTTTTAAAACATTATTATATATATATATATATCTAAAAAAATAGATTTAAAAGTATAAAACATTTCTACTTCTTTTCTTTCAATATATATATATATATATATATATGTGTGTGTGTGTATGTTATCAGAACATTAGTTTTCTTAAAAAGGTGCCAATTTTAAAATTAATTAATTTGAAAATAAAAAAAATCAGATTATTAAAAACCGTTACCTCTTTAGAGTAGACATTACGCCGATTCGGTTCTAACCATGGAACCTGGCCTCAAAATCGGAACCGAAACCGAAACCGAACAGGGAACCGGACTAAGGCGGTTCGGTTCCGATTCCCTAAAATGTGGAACCGGTGATTCCGGTTAAATAATTTTTTTATTTTTTTAAGTTTTTTAGATATCTCGTTTTTTAATTAATTAATTAATTAATAATAATAATAATAATATAAAATAAGGTTGTAATGTAACTAATTGGCAATGACAGTGGTTGTATATGTTTTTTTTTATTATTATTTTATTTGTTTGTAAAACAAAAAAGAGGAATTGGATCGAACCGTTGGAATAGAAGGAACTGGATTGGAACCGGAACCACCGGTTCCGAACTGGAACCGAAACCAACGGTATATCTCCTTTTGAGAGAAGAAGAAAAAAAGGACAAAATAATAAAACTCATGCTAAACAAATAAAATAAAATAAAATAAATTCCAAGGCCAGTCAAAATAATACAAAAGCATGATAATACATAGTTGAATTAAATATTCCAATGACATCTTAAAAAAAAATTCCAATATAAATGAATCATAATACTGTATATTTGTTTGTCACATTAATTTTCTTATAATACAGTTTAGTAATACTAGATATTACAACTAAAATCATAACATTTCGTCACAATACATGTGACAGTTGATATGTCAATTTATAAATAAATATATATTAATAATAATTTATCTTACATGTATTCATATCGACCCCCGTCCATATTGTGATGAAAAAATTATGATTTTAGGTTTAATATCATGCATTACTCGTTAATTACTCGTTAAACACTTAAACTTATAAAAGTCTCGGCTTAGCATTCAATTATGGCTACCGATGTTGGCCCCATTTAGTGGCAAAAGTTTTTCAACGCATAGGACAATTTACTTATAAATCACGATTAAAACAATTCCCAACAAGTAATTCATTATTGTTGTCCTTTTTTAGAAAAAAAAAAACATCATAATTGAACTTGAAGGGGTTGACCTCTTCTTTCTTGAATTTATATCAACTCTTTGATTAGTTATTACATAATTATAATTCACCAATTCAGCAAAATTAGATGATTAAATTCATTATAATTTATACATACCTGTTTTAAAAAAGAAAATAAATGATTAAAATACCAAGTGATTAACAAATTAATCTTATTAAATATTACTTATTCAATTTCAAAAATCAATTACACATATTTCTTTTAAAGAATCTAACTGCTTATCATGATATACTATCTCAGTTCAAGTGGTGTGTACATTTTCTTTTATGTTTGTAGTGGATGATTCAAATCCTACTATATGTATTTTATAAATATACATAGAAAGTTTTTTCTTTAAAGTTGTCGAATTAATATCTCTTTGTTGTGGTCTTATAGAAGTACTAGGTATAATATGTAAATCTGAATGGACCATCAACCAATTTGGAGTGGTATTATAAAATGATTAAAATGTTTTTTTTTTTCCATTTGTCATTGTTATTTTGGTTTTGGATATGTGCATCCTTCCATCAATGTTCAATAATTGTAAGGATACCAATCATGAAGAATAATGTATTACTCACTCAATCTATATGTAGTTGATACAGGGAACGTTCTCACAATGTTACGGATGAGACCGTCCAATAAAATTGAATTATATCTCATTATTTATATTGAAAAAAAAAGATAAGATGAGGTCAAGTCTTGGTACAAATAATGGGATATGAGTATATGATTCAATTTTATCATAAAATTTCTCCAAGTTAAGATAATTTTTACTATTCATCTTGATCCTAAAAATAAAAGATTGTTTAATTAATAATCAAAATGTACCCTTTGATATGTATGTGGAGGATAAGATTTATATAATAAGATTCCTAATTATATATTATATAAGTATATGAAAGGTTGTGTTATGAGTTATGACTTAATATGACCAAATGGAACTAGGTTCAGCTCAAAAGAAAAAAAATATTTAAAAGTGACACACTCTAATCAGTTGAAATTTGAATACATTTTTTAGATGAGAATCATGAGAAATCAGCTCAAAAGTAAAGAATACAGTCACCTACCACCTTCTTTTTTTTTTTTTTTTTTTTTTTTTTATGTTTTCCATTTTTGTTTGTTTTGAGTTCTCTTTCACGCCGATCCACAAAGAACGCCGCCACATATAATCTATTAAGTATTCACATTAATTAATTATGCATTGATTACATCAATCTCATTTTTAAACTTGCTTAATTAAGATCTATCTCTCTCGTTTATTCATACATCATCGTTTTAATGACATCGTAATATATTTGTTGGATATAACAAATATATATATATATAAAAACTCAAATCGTCTATCTCAATTTGTGTCTAACCAACTACATTGGAACATGTCAATAACTATCATTTACATTTAATTGAGTTTTTTTAAAAGAGTTTACATTAAAATTACGGATATTGATACTAATAAAACTTATTATTACATTCATATTTATAACTGCACTCATATCTAAAATTTAAAAAATAAATATTACTATAAACATTCATCATAATACCAATAGTATCCTCATTGAAATAAATGTATTCATTTTAATACATATTATTTATAAATACTCTTAAATCAATATTACACCCAATTTATATATAAAAAATCATATTATTTTAGAATAAGGTTTTCTTTTAATGATGATTTAATTTATTTTTAAAAATATCTCGAATGTGAGAACCTTATAAAAGGGAATACGTGGAACCGAGATCGATAGATTTTCAATCTAGAATTCTTTTATTTATATAGTTATCTTAAAAAAAAAACTTATTGATATCTACAATTATCTTTAAAAAAACTTGTTAATATTCATAACTATTATTAAATATATATATATTGTTTATTGATATAGATAATATCATAATCATATATAATAAGAAAGTTTGAACTTTGAAATAAAATTAGAGTTTAATTATGGTTTATCATAAAAATTAGGATTTATCATATGTTACGGTTTATTATAAGTTTTTTATTTATTTGAAAGGTAAATTTTTTTTTAATAAAAATATATAGTTGAAGATATGAATATAATTAATAATCGTATATAATATTTGGTTTATTATTAATTAAAATAATTATTTTTTCTTGATAAATTTCTATTATAATATTGTTATAATTAATTTTTCTAATAAAATAAAAATATAATAATAAATTTTATAGATATCAATACCGTTCTTGTACGTTAAATAGTTTTCATATCAACTTCTGCTACGTTGACTTCATTTTTTTGTACAAAAAGAAAAATAAATTACATGAGTTGACTTTTGAAAACTCTACAAAAAGTATTTGCAAAAAATTTCATATTTTCTCGCATTTCGTAAGCATATTGCCTTTCTCTTTTCCGCTCTCCACACAATTTTCTCTCTCATACCAGATTATATATTTGAATATATACGTGTTGATCTAGTGCGTTTTTTATGATAAAAAATACTTTCATATACGAGTAATATTGATTTGTTTAAATTTAATATCTAAATCGAGTACTCAAATGATGTGACAACACTTTAATTTATAATTTTAAATCACATAAATTTAATCTAATTTAATTGAATGAATTAAAGTGTTACCACATCATTTGGATACCAAATTTAGATACCAGATAAAGTAGCATTACTGTATATAACATCAGGTTTTTTTTATGATATTTTGTAAATATTCTTATTAAATATCATATTTATTTTTGCAGTGAAAATGATGGGCAGTAACGGTGATAATACTGTGGATGGAGATACTGATGGTGTTTTTTAATTATTTTTATTATGTTAGATTTATTTTTACAGTGAAAATAAACCACATATGGACGTGGGCACGTGGCTTGTTGATAATCATCATTTGTATCACAAAAACAATAAAAAGGATTATTTTAAATTTGTTATTGATTCAATTTTCGTTTCATATTTTCTCTGCCATCTAAAAATGGATCAATCACATTGATTTAGATGGCTTTTAAGTCAATAAAAAAGAAAAGAAAAAAAGTCTAATAAGAAAAGAGAAATAGTCTTCAATACAGAAGAGGGGTTATATGTCAGTATTAGGATATGAACATCCAATTTTTAGTACACATGAGATCTCTTTTGATTTTCTCATTTGAATAAGACGATTAAATACTCATATGCAAGCCTGCTCATTCAATTATGTCATGCATATATATATGTTCCAAATAAGATTTGAGCTTATGAGTAAAATAATATAGTAACCGAAACCGAGAAAATCTTCTATGCACCCGAAACAGCATTGATATTGATAATCCGACACATTTTTTTTCTTAATTTTCACTCTATCTATCCTACTTTTTCATTGAATTGGTCTGTTTAATTTTTCTCAATCTGACACACGCTGACGTCGTATTATCAACGTTCAGGTGCAGCACCGCACTTGGGTGCAATGAAGATTTTCTTCTCTTCTTATTAACAACCTCAACTATAAAGTACCTGCCTAGTAGTGGGAATGGAATGGGGAATGCGTGAACGTAGATTTGCAATAATGAATTTATTATCTACACATCAGCAACACCCACCAACGTTGAATCATTTGACAATGTCAAATTAATGTGACATAGAAATGCTCGTCTTGAAGCTACTCTTGCCAAATCGCAACTCACCTTTTGACAACTACTCACTTTAATCAAAGTTACCTTTCCACAAATTCCACCCCGATTCACATAACATTTTGTTATTCACACTAGAAACCACGATAATATATATACTTAGAAGCTGATGACATGGTATGACAGTCCGATGAAACTCTATTTTTTTTAAATTTTTTTTAGCTAGAGGATGACTCTAGAAGTCAAGTATAAAGTCCATATAAAGTTCTCAAGCCTTCAAACTCATATTTATTTATTTATAAACAAACGGTTTTACATAACCGGCAGATGAATTCATATTCAAATATGAATTCAACCTTAGTTATAAGATAGACTCACTCTAGATAATTAGTTAAGTGGTGACAACTCGTATAAGCTCGACATTCAACTGACAAGCAGTATCTTAGCGAGCTCCAGTGCTTTATTGCGCCAAAAGAACTTCTCCACAATCGCCAGTGCAAACTCTATTGAAGTTCCTGGTCCTCGGCTGGTGATGACGTTGCCATCAACCACAACCCTGTTTTCCACTTCGCTCTGATCTGAAAGCTTGCCGCACATTGCAGGAAAAGCTGTGGTTTTTTTACCCTGAATCAAAGTTAAAGAAATATCTCAACCGGTGATGAGTGCTGATTACGGGGAAAACATTTATAGAAAAACACATTTACAGATTCAATATTGGAAAAATACCTAGGAAGAACCCAATACTTGGAAGAATAATTATGTACAGTGAAGCCTCAAAAAAGCAGCAAAAGAGTCTTAGGAAACATATAAATTTCTGTAAAATTTTGAACTTCTTTTTTTATATAATCTAATATTTTGATCAACTTATTCATGAAGCAGCAGCCGCTTTGGGTAGTAATTTCTTAGAAAATTATATAACTAAATAATGTCCAGAAAGTGCCACAAATGGTATCTCCAGTCCAGGAGAAAATATTCAAGTGAAGGCAATACCTTGAGTAAGCCATGGGGCTCTAAGACAAGAGCCGGGGATGCACAGATAGCCCCATAAGGTCTATTTGATTCCTTCTGCTTCTTCAGTAAATTCACCAGCTTCTCAGAATTTGCAAATGCTTGGGCACCACCAAGTCCTCCCTAACGATACGCAAAACACGCCAACGATTTGGTAATGAATAAGAAGTATGGATTACAATTTACACCCCCACTTACCGGCACGACAATTAGGTCAAAAGCAAGTTTAGCAGCCTCGTCAAGAAGCATATCTGCCACTAATTTAACTTTTCGGGAAGCTACAATTTCTAGTTTGTCCTCAACTGAGGCAACCACAACATTTGCTTTAGCTCTTCGCAGAATATCAATGATCATAACAGCTTCCATTTCCTCCGAGCCATTGGCTATAGGTACAAGAATCTGAAGGGAAGAAAATACAAAAATTCACCAAAATGATTTTCTATAACAAATCAGAAATATATCTTGGTTAGTATGCACAATATGTGAAAATTAAAGTTCAATGCAGAAACATTTTGGAACAGTATTAAGTTCGTTCGCAAGTTGATTGAGAAATAAATCATGATAATTTAGAAATTAAGATATCTACTTACTCACTCAAATCTCACCGAAGAAATACAGATTACTAGATTAGTAAGTTTGTTGTGGAATCATATTATGCTTCCCTTGTCACCGGGTTGCATCAAACTTGGGAGTTTGTTACAGATATCATAAAAATAATCAATCAACTTGAACATGTCCAATGCATGAGTAAAAGACATGTATGTATGGTTTGTTAGAAATGTCATAAAAATAACCCACCGCCTTGAACATCAGAACATGTCCAAGGGATGAGTGAAGCCAGTTCTATATGTATATACATAAGTGTGGGGTGTATGCTTGTACTTTACATATGTACATATGTATACCTATGTATGTAACATAAAGTGAATCTCAGGTTTCATATACTACTAGATATATGCAGAAAAAATAAAAATGGAGACATGCACAAAATCACAAATACATGTTAAATACACAAATCTCACCTGGGGGCCACTATCAAACGTCCACTTCATTGGATTGAACTCAGTAATAGTATACTCATCCCCATGGTTAGAACGCATCACCTGAGTACAAGATGACAGCAAAAGGCAAGCCAGTGGACAGTGGAAGATGAAATTGAAAGACCAATAAGACTGACAAAATTAAATTACAATAAAGAGAATTTGAAGAGCAGAAACATGCTTCTCAAAATAAAAAAGAGCAGAAACATGAAGCTTAAAAAAACCTTATGTAAGTTATGAATTCATTATATGACACTTTCTTCAACAACTTTTTATCCTTAGAAAGTTACAATTTGTAGATGTTCATCCTAACTGTAGGAATATAAACTCCACCAAATTTATCTCACAGCATTTCAAACTTATTGGAGTACATCCTCTCTCCAAGGATTCCAAAAAAACCTTTGAATTCTATAACTGCAGTAAAACTTGTCCTTCTACAAAAACTTAATGCAACCATTGGCCACAAAAGCTCGAGATATCAGCATATTAAGTGCTTTTTTCCTCTCTGACCAATTTGTTCACATCTAAATCCATTGAGCACTTTGAGCCTGTTCATATCATGCGCTCCGATAATTGCTTCCCTAACTTCAAATAATATATTCCTCTTCTGCACTCGGTCAACAATTTTAGCAGCATCTTTAAATTGACAGCCTTTACCCACAATTTTACCGCCAGGTTGTTCAACACTTTTCCCCAGTTACTTCTAATATGAACAGCAAATATGAAACTCCATTTAATCAATCCCTATGGCAAATGTATTCTGGGAACTCCCTCTTCAACTAACATTACAATTAATAAAATGAACTTCTGATTAGCTAAGCCAGACAATTTCCCGAATGAATAACTTCATTTTTTTTTTTTATTTTGTATTTTTGGAAATTGTATTACAAGTAAACCAAAGTACTGAAGATGAAGTACATACCAGTGGCCCAGCAACTTCATCAGCTTTCTCTTTCCCATACAATTGCTCAACTAAAGCAACAGCAAACTCCATTGTAGTCCCAGGTCCACGACTTGTCACAACTATACCATCCTTCTGTACTCTTGACTCAACAGTTGTTCCACAAGAAGGTGCTAATTGCTCCATAAATGACGGATAACAAGTCGCCTATCATAAATAAATATCCCCACAAATACAAACTCAATCATCATCAACAAGAAGCAAAGAGCACTTTTATTAACAATCATTCAATATGAGTCCTAACAAATGTAAAAGTAAGAAATAACTACCTAATGCTCACCTTCAAACCCTTTAACAAACCCCACGACCCCAGCGCCACAGCAGGCGAAGCGCATACAGCAGCATAAAGCCGCCCATCCGCTGCCTGCTTCTTCATCATGTTCTCTAAGATTCCACAATCTTTCAGATTAGTGGCACCAGGCAAGCCTCCCTATAGCAAAATTACACGCCCCAATATTCGAATAAAAGACACCGAATTAGCACGGATCCGAATATAAAATAGAAAATTATAATTCAATTAGCAGTGTTCGGTAACAATCATCCAAAAAGAACTTAAAAATTACACAATCGTACTTATATGATACATACAGGTAGAGTAATAAGGTCGAAAACGGTGTCGTTGCAGTGAGAAATGAGAGAATCGGCGACAATCTTAACACCGTGACAGGCGTCGACACGGAGCTGCTTCTCGACGGAAGCGACCGTGACGTCAGCTCCGGACCTTCTCAAAACGTCAATGGTAATCACAGCCTCCATCGGCTCGCTCCCGTTGGCAATGGGCACCAAAACCTAAAAATCGACAAACACAACAACCGCATATCTGATCAAAATCCACAGAATCAAAACAACATACCGACAATTAAAAAAACCAGACTGACTTTCTTAGGAGAAGAAGACATTGTGGCCGCTGTTGTGAAGAAGCGCTTTTTCAGAGAAGGAACTGTTCTGGTAAGCAGATTGTTAGCTAGAGGAGAGTGAAGAAGAAGAAGCAGAGAGTGATTGGTGACGTGGCATAAGTGTAATGATATTACCATTTTTTTTCTTTTTCCTTTTTTAAAATTTAATTTTTTTAAAAAAAAATCTAGAGAAACCGGCTCGGTGTGAGCTCGTGGCAGACTGACAGCGGAGTGTTTGTTATTGGCTGTAGACAGTAGTGCAAGGATATGGTGGAGTAGGGACAAAAACTTGTATGGGATAATCCCATCGTTGAGTCCATTCTATGAAATTGTCATTATATTGATAATTTAATGTCCGTTTAGAAGAATTTGTCAACCGGATATAAGAGTTTTAAAAAACTTCTTTAAAAAAAATGGTATTGTTTAGTTGTCGCTCAGTTGAGCTTTTAAATGATTAAAAAAGTTGTTTTATGTATATTTAGAAAAACTCAAATTCTAGGTTTTTCAAGTAAATTTTTTTAACCTTTTTTTAATAACACTAAAACTAATATAATCTTATCATTTAAAATAGTTTTTGAATATTTTAGTAATCTTACCATTTTAAAAAATATTTTTTAATTAACAACCAAACGACCAATATCTTCTTATGAAAAACTCTACTTGTAAAATGTCTATTTTAAAATATCTACTTGAAGAAGTTATTTCAAACGGAACCTTAATTTCATTGGACGTAGTGTCTTATACTCGTAGAGTAAGGTTGGGATGGTCCGATCCTGGAATTGTGTTGTAATTAGGCTGGATCGTGTCTTCACGGGCTAAGCTAATTCGTCTTCACGGGCTAAGCTTCACTTGGATCTACCGAATATGGTGAAAAAATAGAGATATTCTTGTATCAATAATATCTTGTTGATTCCTTATTAAAGTAAATCCTATAAAATTACTATATGATATCAAAGGGCATGAGTTGTATTAGTTAATACAAATGGAAGATAAATATTAATAAATTTTGAATAATAAAATTTAATAATAATACTAATATGGACCGGTTGACTAGACTGTAATATCGTGTTATTGTTAATGATATATTGAACAGTTTAGTCCATTACAATCTAATCCAATATGTTTGGTGATATATTGTATTAGAGTATATTAAATAATATAAATATTTGGTCAATCATTGTATAGTACGATATTGTATCTGAGATTGACCCAGTAGTTTACCCCTCACAAGTACACCATAAGGTTGTTCAAGCATGTTCCCTTCCCCGATTCATGCAATATTTCAAAATGAATAAAATAAGATAAAATAGTAATGATTATATTTTAAAATCATTGAGTTTTTCAAAAAATTAAAAATTATAATATTAAATTAAAATTTTAGACAATGAATTAAAATGATCGAAATTCTAAACATTTTTAATGCATACGGATTAAAAATTATTTATATTTTATGATAAAACTATTAATGATTATTGAAAATATAATAAAAATTCTTGTAATAAACAAAAAATAATAAAAGCTAAAAGGTTACAATTTTTTTTTTTTGGAAAGTGGAATATATTGTTGTGAATAAATGAAGTAAATAATAAAGAAATGAGAGAAATAATTTGGGAGAGAGAGGTAAGAGAAATTTAGGACGTGTTTGGTATAGTTTTTAAAATAATGGTTTTGAATACAATTTTTAAAAATGGAAAACATGTTTTTAAAATGACATTTTTTAAATGGTAATGTGTTTGGTAGTATTTTTGAAAACAAGTTTCGAAAACGAAAAACAATAAAAATTGTTTGATATCATTTTTAAAATTAAGTAGAAAACTGAAAATGTGTTTGGATGAATTGTTTTGGAGAAAGAAATGAAATATATAACTAGCATTGTTGATCATGTGTGAGTGAATAAACACAAATTTTTTTACTTGTATGAATTGATTCTAAACTTGATAAATACTTAATAAAACAATAATAAGACTTGCTTTATCATTCAAACTAAATAAATAAAACAATAAGAAACACATAGTAATCTTCATTAATTAAACCAGTGAAATTTAATGATAAAAGTACATGAGATTATATTATACTAGAATGCAATTCATTGATATGCCGTGTATAATCATTCTATAATGTTGTTTCAATTATATCCCTTATAACATTCAGTTGTGCAATGTATCATGAAGAAAGATAAATATCAATTGTCGCCATTTCTTCATTTTTCTCCCTCATTATCACTTCTTCTAAATTGAAACTCTTCGAACATCCTATCAGAATGAGATACTTGTCAAATAATTATGTAATACATAACATGCAGCAGGAATTAAACGTTGTCTATTAATTCAATAATTTGACACAGTTTTAATAATTGCAAATCGCCATTTCTTCATTTTCTCCCTTATTATCATGTCTTCTAATTGAAACTCTTCGAACATCCTATCAGAATAAGACACTTGTCAAATAATTATGTAATACACAACATGTAACAAGAATTAAACGTTGTCTACTAATTCGATAATTTGACAGTTTTAATAATTGCAAATCTAGCATTCAAAACATCGAAATATATTTCAATCACGTTATGTAAGGATGAATGTATATAGTTAAACAATTCACTTGCCCTCGTTGGTGCTCCACGAGGTCTGTGATAATCACGTAAATGATACATATCATCTCTATAAGGAGCTAAGAATCCTAACATGTTTGTATATCCGATATCAACAACATAATAAGATCCTACAATAAAACATATAAATTATTTTTTTAATAATTAAAATACACTAATAAATGAAAATATTATAATAAATTGTGAGCTAGTTATACCTTTATTTGGAAAAGATAAATTATTTTCCTCTCTCATTATTGTATTTAAGAAGACTCCTGAGTGCATACATCATATAAAAAGAACAAACACACGTGGCATTTCGAGTCACTTGAACCTTTCTACTACAAAATTATGTTTGTTTTTTTACAGGTGCCCCTGCAGGCTGCAGCAACTGGAGTTCCATTAAAAGCCCCAATACATTTTTACATTAAATTAATTTATTAATAAATAGATTTAATTTATGTGATATCTACTATAAATTTAATCTATTGATTACTTACTTGTATCTCCGGTGGTGTCTCCCCTTGAGTCTATGCACGAATTATGTGAGACACCAATCCTTCAAAACACGTTTAAATTGTCTATGAACTGTTTCTGTATTTTGCTGAAAACGTTCTGCAACAATACATGAGGTTACACTATTTGCCACTATAAATAAGAACATTGCAACATCCTCTTGTACATAAACTTGTCTATTATTTTGTATCAATCGGTGATTTCATAGAATGACACACAAAGAAATAAACACATGTTTGTCTATACGCAATGAATATCCTACTTAGATGCCCATTCAATAATTCTTGCAAATGTTCATACTCACATAATCTATAGTTATGGCATTGAGTTTTTTCTTTATATGTGCTCCAATACTTATATATGTTAACTAGGTATAGCATGTGTACCTATAAGTCTTTAGTTGAATCATCTGAATCATTACCAAAATTGATACCAAAATTTGTAGCCATAAGATGGTGTAAGCCACAAAGTCGTGCAGGGATTTCAAAACTTTTTAAAAATATTTGAAACGATTTAATATCCATATACGATATATAAGAATAAATAACATGTAAGATTCAAAATCATACCTATAGGCTAACTACTTTATTCGTTCACTTCTTAACATAACTTTTCGATTTGTACCACCGGATCTTCCTCGCTATCTCTCATATTCCAACAATTACGTATGGGTGCGTCATGAACTTCAAGAGGTTGTATGGAGGTTGCAGAAACCACACAAAACATCTCTTGCTTTTTATAGGGAGAATTCGGCCACCCTAGATCAATGACAAAAAAACAAAACCTATTTTTTTTTTTCTTTTCACTTGGTCGTACCACTTCTATTTTATTTCACGTATGTATTATGTATATAAAAAATAACTCTCTTTATTAATTTAATTAATAAGAGTTATATAAAGGTACAACACCTTGATATAATCTTATCATTTTAAATATCTAATATTTAAAATTAAAATCAATTATCTTATTTTTAAAATTAAATAATAAAAACAAAATATCTTGATATCTTATATCATGATAGGGTTACAAGTGACCTAGATTAAATAGGAGTCTGAATCTTATTTTATTCAATGTTGTCACAGTAACTAGAACCCTTGACCTGTAAAAGATAAAATAATCAATATTATTTTATATCCTTGCTTTGGTCTTGTCTCGAACCCTTGACCTCCATAAAATAATTAATTATATTAATAATTATTAATATAATTAAATAATCACATTATTTAATTTTGTTAATTATTAATCCATTAATTAAATAATCACATTATTTAATTAATTGTCTGAATAAACTTTTTGTTACTTTCATAACATAATTAATTGGATCATCTAATTAATTAACCGTAACCTTTGTTACCATCAACGTTCTGGGCTAGCAAGAGGACCTTATGGACCCACAGTCTTGAGCTCCAATAATCATTAGAAAAGTTAATTTAACTCTTTAACTAATATTTCATGATTATTAAGCTCGGAGGTACTCCATTAAAAGTCCAAGGTTGCACTCTCATAATTGTAGATGTTTTTACATAAATCAAAATTCAGTATCCATCGATATGACTATTACATATGGTACGATCATCCATAAGTAGTTCATAATTAGAGTTAGGTCATAAAATCCGTTATACCCCTTTAATTATATCTTTCCATTAAGTACCATTGATTCTCTAATGAATAATAAATCCTAATTTCCTTTACGAAAAAAAGAGATCGTTCATATTGTTCAAGCCCGGAATCAACTCTTAAGGAAACTATTATCTACTTTTCTTAAGAATAAGTGAATTTCATTATTGTGTACGGACCTTTCCAGCCACAAACCAATCCGCGATTCCAACATATAAAGTTATTGACTGGGAATACAACTCCGATCTCACCCATGATGTACCAAAATCCACGATCTAATCTGAATGAGTCGATAAAACACTCGGGATTAAGATCACCCATATATATCTATCATTTTTCGGTATATATGAATCTCATCATTTAAGGGATCTTGGTGAGAGATTCATATAGACCGTGACTTAGTCCTATACGATCATATCATAAAATGTGCCTTATTCTCAAATCACCAGATGAGTAGTCTATGACAAGACCATCATACATTACAGAATAGACCACAACTGTAAATTAACTACAAATAAAGTACCCAACTTTATTTGCTCTCTACAGTATTTGCTCTCTACAGTTTCTTTAGGTTGCATGTCTCAAACTGAATTCCTCTGTATATGACACTCATATACTCAGTTTGAGATTACATTCGGCAATATTGGATGTTAAGCATATATAATAAAAAAGTATGAGACATATAATTAGAATGAAAAAACTACTTCATTTATTTATAATTTATTATCATTTACATATTACAAGCTTTAGGGCAAAACACCCAACATATAATACCTACATCAGTTAAATATAATCAAAACTTAATAAAATCAATAACTTGTTTTTTTGTGTGCACAATAATCCAAAATAAATATAGCAGGATGAATAGCATACACAACACACGAAAACACGTAAAGTTAACAATACAGTACCTAACAAACATCATAATAATCCTTACACAAAAAAAAAAACATAGCAAAGCAAATACTGTTGGCATTATATAACGAAATATAATTAGATCTCGTATTGTATGCATAGGTATGAATAAACGCGTACCTGGAAGCGCAGCGGAAAACATCCAATTCGTAGAGTCTTAATCCCAAATCCATAATAATACGTAAACCTGAAAATAAAACAAGGAAAACAATTAAAACAATTAAAACAATTAAAACAATAGAGAGTCTTCTACTCTCTTCTCACATTCCTCAGATTGCCTAATGGGAAGACAATTATGTTATATGTTCATTGTGAGTGAGAGTAGGGACCCCCTATATATAGTATAACTTCATAGAATCCTAACCCATAAAGGATTCTCAAAACTCTAATAGGATGGCTAGTCCTAATAGGAATACTAGGCCACACATATACAATAGCCCATATCATATCCTACATATATTTAATGTAGTTAATGTGCACCGAGCCAAACAAATATTGATCACATTAATAACGGGCTTTATCCGGTCAACTCTCACTTACTTAAACATTTCAATCAATTCGGTTTTTTTACAAACTCAAAATATAATGTAATATGTTACTAAAAATCTTACAAATACAGCTCCAAAAATTGTAACCTAATTAGAAAATGAAATATAACATGTTTCTAAAGACGAGATGACCACATTCTTCTCCTCTTATCGATCATACTAAGAAAAACTTTCCCATATTCAATATCCACTACCTTTTGAACAAATTTCAAAAAATGTCGTGATCAACATTCATCTCCGCAATGATTTACAAATACTCTCGTTGAAAAGTTCTCATGAGCTGAACATGTTGACTCATAGGACTTGAACTTTTGACACGTAATTAAACTACAAAACTCCATATAATTTTTCATTTTCTTTCAAAGTTTATTACCATGACTGCTACTTGATTGACCTCCAAATTATCGAACCCTTTTGCCTTTGCTACCCCCACTTGGAAGTCCTGATTCATCTATGTTCTCAATGTTACTAACATGCACTCTACTATTCATGAAAATATCCTCTAATTCGCTTTCTTCATCTAAACTATAAGGAATTTGGCTTGATGCAAAATGCATTAGACCTGTAACAGTGATGGTATTAAAAATCTCACCAAGATTTTTATAGTGTTCTGCTCCATTCTTTTGATATGGCTTTACACTTAGAACTCTCTGAAGAAGAAAAAATGAAGTCAAATTAACATATGCCTTGATAGTGTACTTTATTTTGTAACCAAGTGTGGTAACAGAGATACTCACTTTAAGGTACTTATTTCCAAATATCATCGGAAGTTGTTAATGTGTTTGAAATTAGGTCCCATCCAAAACGAGTATGATTAAGTAAATTTAAAAACTCACGATGCTTCTTTCGAAGTGATTGAACTTTACTTTCAGTTTTGGAATTGTATATCTCTTCCCAATTTCAACAAAGTACATCATCCTCTATAACACCCTAAACCTTTTTGGTGAAAGTTGATGTCTGTAAGTCGTCTTTCTTCACATGTTCATGCATGATAAGAACAAAAATTGCCTCATTATTTACAATCCACATTTTGTCACCATCGTCGCCAACATAAAAGTCATTTCCTACTGAAACTTCTCTGTAATATGAAAAACAAAAACAAAAACAAAAACAAAATAGAATCAGAAAGAAAAAGATAAAAAAAAATGTTTGGTTAATTAAATGCAACTTAAATGGCAGTTCCAAACTATTTATTTCATCCTTCATTATAATACAATCAATTTGTAGGGATATTCAATCAATGTACACACAACACACTACAATACAATCATTCAACCAACATAGATGAACACTTATAGCTTCAAACCAATTCATTGCACAAAAGCATCACATGATTTTTCTCGATTTATTTCAAGTCTTACTTAAATTCCAAGACTAACAATAATTCTTGAAAATTTTAAATTGATAAAAGCAGGACATGGAATCTACATAGAGAACCCAACAAAAAAAAATTAAAGTAGAGAATAAATGCACATAATGAAGAGAACCCATTTTTTTTTTAAACAACAGAAGCATAACAGAGAAAAAAACCAGAAACAAAAGAACTGGAAGCAAAAACACATTAGACATGCATATCAGCCTTCAGTAAATCATCTAAATGATGGGGACACTCCTCCACTCAAAAGACATCTTACGAAAACTTCAAAGCTTCCCCAGCCAAGACATAAGCATGTCTGTTTACACTCCTGAAAATGCTGCTTAAAGCCACCCCCGTTGCCAGTATTCATAATGTCGACTATCTCCTCTAGAATCATTCCACAATCAGAATCTTTGTGGCTACCATCAAGTAACCAATTCACCACCACACACTCATTGATCTCAAGTAAATAGGGGGCTAAGCCACAATCCAAGCTAAACTGGATGTTTTTTTTTATGGCCAAAAGCTGCCTCACTTTAAGACTGAAATTAGCTATGATACTCTGAGCACTAGAGATCATGACCTCTCCATTCATGTTTCAAATAATAATACCAAAACCGATCCGCCCTTTTCCTCCTATCAATGATTGTGCCGCAATTCGTTTTGTATTGGCCTTGACTTGGAGGAATCCAAATCCTTTGTCTTTGTTTCTCCTCATTCACAACATTGGTATTACTCCATTTTGAAGTGTGATATTCCATCACGTAATTTCTGCTCCAAAATCCCACCTCAGATAGTTCACAGTTATTTTGTCCATGAATCTTTGAATTTCTACATAACCAAATTCTCCAAACAGTTACATAGAAAAGAACCACGTCCTCCTTTATTTTTTGCTGTGGAAAAGATCCAAAATGAACTCAAAAAAACTCCCATTTAAATTTCTGAGATTACCCAAGATCGGTCTCCATTCAGCCTTTAGCCTTCAGCTTCTTACAATTCCAGAGGGCATGTAAAGTCGAATCTGCAGCGTCATTACAGACAGGACACCTACCACTCACCGAAACTTTTCGACGAGCAAGATTAGTCGAGGTTGGAATCCAATCAAAGCAAGCTTTCCAGATATTTTTTTTTATTTTCAGAGGAACATTCATTTTCCATAAAAGTTCCACAATTATGTTAAAGAAGTAGCATTGGAGGTACCAGACTCCTCCACCATCTTGCATCCTAACCAATACCCGCTTTTAACATTGTATCTCTCATTTCCTTCATAATGCCATAACATGGTATCGGCAGACCCACTTGGACCAGTAGGGATCTTAAGAATAGCTTCCACATATTCAGGCAAGAAGTGTTGTTGAAGGAGCTGAACATCCCAAGAACCGGAAGGGGATATCAGGATATTGACTTTTGTATAATCTCATAATTTAGGAGGAGAAACGACTTTGAAAGAATATGTATTTGGAATCCATTTATCTTTATAAATATAAATGGAAGATCCATTTCCAATCCTCTATCTTAGACCCTCCTCAAGGAGTTTTTTTTCCCCCGAATAAGCTTTTCCAGATAAAAGAGACCCTAGGGTTGTTGGGAGCATCCAGGAGGCCACAATCCTTATAATAACAACCCTTCAGTATTCTAGCAGCTAAACTATCCGGATTCTTTAATATTCTCCAACACTGGCTTGCAAAGAGAGCACAATTTGATATTTCCAGATTACGAAAGCCTAATCCACCCTCAGACTTAGGTTTAGACAGCCGAACCCAAGCACACCAATGAATTCTACTTTTTTTTTCGCATCACTCCCCTACCAGAACCTGTTACGTAGTCTATGAATTTCATGAATTAACCCTTTAGGGAGTCGAAAGAGACTCATAGAATACATCGGGATGGCTTGAATCACAGCTTTAATGAGAATTTCTTTTCCTCCCACAGATAAGAGCTTTTCACCCCAGCCTTTGATCTTTCTCCACACACGATCAATAATGTCTGTATAGATTTTCCGTTTACTCCTTCCCATAAAGCACGGGAGACCCAAGTATTTTTCATGGCAATCAACAATGTTGACCCCTATCAGAGCAACAAGTCTTTCACCCTCGCAAACCGAAATAGAAGGACTGACACATATTACGGATTTGTCGAATTTGACAACTTGTCCAGATGCTTTTGAATATTTCTCCAAAATTTTCTGAATAGTCGCACAATTCTCACCATGCGCTTTAGTGAAGAGCAGACTATCGTTTGTAAAGAAAAGATGGGAGATACTAATTTCACCTCTACTGCATTTGAAACCCGATATCGTCCCTTTATCTTGCTCAACCTGTATGAGGTTTGACAGACCCTCAACGCACATAAGAAAGAGGTATGGAGATAGGGGATCCCCTTGTCTGAGACCTCTATTAGGCTTGACGTTACCACACACCTCCCTATTGAGTTGGAAATAATAATTGACAGAACAAACGCATCACATAATTAGCTTAACCCAAGGGACTGAGAACCTCAACTTCAGCATCATCTGCTCCAGAAAATTCCATTCCACCCTACTGAGTTTCAAAAATAACCCCACTTAAAGGGTTTCTTACCCTGTTAGTAATGGCCTTAGCGATTATTTTATACAGTACATTACATAGGCTTATCGGCCTGTAATCTGCCAACGATTTTAGGTTCAAAGATTTTGGGATTAAAGCAATGACAATACTATTCATTTCGTCAACCGCAACCCCCTCATTTAGCACCTTTAAGCAAAATAGAACCATACTATATCCAACTGAGTCCCAAAACTTCTGGTAGAACAAAGTTGGAAGACCATCCTTTCCATGGGCCTTAGTGGGTCCTATGTCAAAAGTCGCTATTCGAACTTCCTCTGCAGTAAACTTCCTATCAAGTAACCGAGAAACCTGACTATCTAGCTTTGGTTTGACTCCCACCAGCAACTCCTCCAAGTCCTGTTGATTTGGCGAACTAGAAGAGAATAATTTTTGAAAATAGTTACTAATAATCTCCTCTAAGTCTTGCTTGGTCTCTTTCCAGTTTCCGTTCTCATCCAAGAGCCCAGTGATTCTGTTTCTAGCTTTTCTGGCTAAAGCCTTTGAATGAAAAAATCGAGTATTTTTATCTCCTTTCGCCGGCCATTCTACTATGGCTCTTTGTCTCTAATACCTTCCCTCCTTGCTGAGCAACTCATCAAGTTGGGATTGAAGCATATTAATCGTTTTCCATGATTGGGGACTAAATGAAACTACAATCACCCATTACAAATATTCATGAATCTTATATAAAATGGTCAAAGCAGAGAAACCCATATGACATATTAGTTGAAGAAAACAATCTAGGTCATAAAGATGAGTTAGGTACCAAAAACATCTGTAGTTGAAACCCAAATGACTTATTATTTGAAGAAAAACAATCTAGATCGTAAATTTGAGTTAGGTACCAAAAACATAAGTAATTCTTGAAAATTTTAAATCATTAAAAGCAGTACATGAAATCTATATAGAGAACCCAACAAGAATTTTATAAGCTAAGAATAGACACATATAATGAAGAGAACTCATTAAACACCTACAAATGAACAATAATCACCCATTAAAAATAGTCATGAATCTTATATAAAATGGTGAAAGTAAAGAAACCCAAATGACATATTAGTTGAATAAAAACTATATAGATCATAAAGATGAGTTAGGTACCAAAAGCATCAGTAATAAGAAAAACTTTGAGCTTGGAATCAAGATGGCCAACATTATACTTCAATAATATGTCAAACTTGAATGAAAATTAGTATTGTTCCAGTAAAAAAAACCCTAAAATCAACCTCATACTCTACACCAATCACTAACCCCTAAATCCTCCACCGTAAGATTTTTAAACTACTAGAAATAGAATCACCAAAGTTTATGTGTTGTCTCCAGACCATGTCTCTACATAGCCAAATTAATTTCCTTTGTCGCCATAACTACAAAATCACCACCGTCAATCATAACAGATTTAAAAAAAAAAAAATCTAAATAGTCCAAATAAATGGTGACAACAGACAATTATTTTACTTTGGAAT
Organism: Dipteronia dyeriana; assembly: GCA_032871835.1. NCBI lineage: Eukaryota > Viridiplantae > Streptophyta > Magnoliopsida > Sapindales > Sapindaceae > Dipteronia > Dipteronia dyeriana. Next base: position 52,517,448 of record CM065302.1, on the reverse strand, counting down.
CATGACTCTTTTTTGTATTGGCTGTGTTATGTTGTAACTTGTATATATCTATATACATGTCGATCTCGAAATTACCTAAAAAAGGTTCATTACCCATAAAATTCGTATAAACCCTATAAATGAAATCACAAAGTATATAACTAATTCATAACCAAATCACAAAAACGAATAAGAACCCAAAAAATACCAAAAGAAAAAGGAAGAGATGAAAGAATACTTCCCACAATCTCCTCAACCCAGTTTCTTATAGAGACTTTGTTTACAGGCATAGTGTTCACGAGATTAAATTTTAAGATAAGATTTTTCAGACTTATACAGAGAATCTATGTGCGAATTGATTTTACAAAGTGTTATTGTAGATAACGTTATTGAATTATTAGTTTAATTTAATTATGTTAGTTTAATTAATTGTATTAGTTAATTGAATTACTCTGTTGTTGGTTAAATAACATTTATTTAGTAAGTTATGTAGGTGTTATTTTAAGGAGTTACTGGAAGTTATCTTTCAGTTTATTATGTATTTATATGTTTGTACGATGAAATGAAGGAGTTGAATTGTATTGCCATTAAGACTCTTCTGATTTTTCTCTGAAATATTTCTTTTCTATCTAAACTCTATCTCTCAAATTTATTACAATCCATTTTGGTATCAGAACCTTACCAATCATATGGTAAAAGCAACTAGATAAAAACAATATAATAAGTCAAAAACATTTATTGTTGAACATCTGAAGCAACAACATGCCATCATTTAAGAAATACTCACCAAACTTCAAAACCTTGATGCTAAGATCGGTTATTTGGGCAATCAATATACACAAGTTAATGCAAACTTTAGTATAAATCCTGTCTATCGAGATACAACCTAAACCATCAACAATTCATACACAAATTGATAATCATCTGTGTTGCCAATCCTTAAAAAAAACAAATTTTACCAGTGAGAATGCAAATTGGTGGATTTATAGAACAGATCAGTATCAAAATATTTTAACCGGGCAACAAGTTCAACTTGTCTCATTCCACCTTGAAACAATTGTTCCTCAATGGTATCATTGGTTTACGGATGAACCACCTGGTACTGCAAGAGCATTGGATGATTCTATGATATCCTTAAGGATAATGATTGTTTTTGTGGGTAGAGGAATGCTATGTGTAGATAACGTTACTGAATTATTAGTTTAGTTTAATTAATTGTATTGGTTAATTGAATTACTTTGTTGTTGGTTAATTAACAGATAAATAATAAGTTATGTATGAGTTATTTTAGGAAGTTATCTTTCAGTTTATTGTGTGTATATATATATATATATGTTTGTACGATAAAATGAAGGAGTTGAATTGTATTGCCATTAAAAATCTTATGATTCTTCTTTGAAATATTTCTTTTCTATCTAAACTCTGTCTCTCAGATTTATTACAATACATTTTTGTTTCAGAACCTTACTAATCATATGGCAAAATCAACTAGATAAAAACAGAGATAATGAGTCAAAAACATTTATTGTTGAACGTCTGAAGCAACAACATGCTTTCATTTAAGAAATACTCACCAAACTTCAAAACATTGATGCTAAGTTCGATTACTTGGGCAATCAACATGCACAAGTTAATGCAAACTTTAGTATAAATCCTGTTTATCGAGATACAACATAAACTATTAACAATTCCTACACAATTTGATAATCATCTACGTTGTCAATCCTTACTTTTTTTTTTCAAAGTTTAGCAATGAGAATGCAAATATGTTGATTTATAGAACATATCAGTATCAAAATATTTTAACCAGACAACAAGTCAAACTTGTCTCATTCCACCTTGAAACAATTGCTCATCAAATTGTATAATTGGTTTATGGATGAACCACCAGATACTGCAAGAGGCATTGGATGATTCTATGATATCCTTGAGGATAATAATTGTTTTTGTGGGTGGAGGAATGTTATGTATATATAACGCTACTGAGTTACCAGTTTATTTTAATTATATTAGTTTAGTTAATTGTATTAGTTAATTGAATGACTTTGTTGTTGGTTAATTAGCAATTAAATAGTAAGTTATGTAGGAGTTGTTTTAGGAAGTTACTAGGAAGTTATCTTTCAGTTTATTATATATTTATATATTTGTACAATAAAATGAAAAAGTAGAATTGTATTGCCATTAAAACTCTTATAATTCTTCTCTGAAATATTTTTTTTCTATCTAAACTCTATCCCGATAACTTGTTATATTATACAAAGACTGAAAATGTTTGATAGAAATTAGAGATAATCTCTATTGTAGAAGATGTGAATTGACAAAAAACTTGATATAAATTAGAGAGAATCTCCCCTGTAGAACTTGTGAATTGATGATTGAGAGAAGTCTGATAAAGCTTTGACAGGTTTGATAAAGCTACGACAAATTGAGATTCTCTCTCGTTTGTTTTATTATGGTGACAGAGCGTTCTTAAAACAATAGAGAGCAAAAAAAAAAAAATTGTTTTGCAATATCACCTTATAACTGGTAAGAGGTGGTTTTTTCCATTTTATGAAACACTTTGCCGAACACTTTTACAACCGTTTTTCGTTTCTAGAAATAAAACATTGTTTTATAAAACACATGCAAACAACACATTCTATATCAAAAGGTCCAGTTCCACTTACAATACAAATTCCATATTTATAGGCAAATTCTACCGTTATTATTAAGCATCACCAAACCCTGATCACCAAATCTTATCTACAACCTAACTTCTATAAAGTGAAATGACATGCATTTATGGTGGATTATTTCCACCAACTTCTAGTCTTCTACAAGCGGTGGATTGAAGTGGTGTAAATTCACTTGTTATAACACTCCCCTTGAATTGAATTAGGATTTGCTAGGAAACATATAGTAGGATAAAAAATCTCAACAAAATGTATACAATTATGTTTTGGATCTTGTGGCGTTGGACATTCTCAAAACTGTCTCGTTAAAAAAAACCTTGTCAAGAAAAATTATTGAGACAAAACCTGATCGAAGGAAAAAACATTACAATGTAAAGATGTCAATAATTTATGTTTTCTTAAAAAAAAATCTCACATTTTTACTTTGTTAGGAAAAACCCAACGGGATAAAATCCTTACTAAAGATATCAATTGATATGTCGGATCAAAATAATATTTGTGATGATCTTTTGAATCAGGGAAACATATATACGATGATTAACAAGATCAAAGTAATATTTACAATGATATTCTTGACCAAGACAACATATTTACGATGATCTACTAGATCGATGTAATATTTATGACGATCTTTATGGATTAAATAATTTTTTGGTGTACTAACAAAATTGCCTCATTAAAAACCTTATCAGGAAAACCCAATGAGGAAAAAACGTGATCCAAAGGAAAAAGAATACAATGTACATATGCCACAAAATAATTAATACATTTCATTTGATATACTCCCCTGATTGAACGCTCCCCCGATAAAAGTTCTTTTGAAGTAATCTTTTAGATTGCTAAACTAACGCATACCAATGTTTATATCATGAAATCCAATAACAACATAAATGATTGGAAGGAGTATAAGCAATGACTTGCTTTATGAAGTGTTATGATGAGCCATTATTGGTAAAAACATATCTCGTTTGTGAACGAGCTTTTTGTGGATCATATAGATATCTGACATCAGTATAACCAAGTAAATCTGATAAATTATTAGATTTTGTATGAAATAATCCTAAATCTTTCATTCCATGGAGGTAATGAAAAGACGTTGAATCTCATTCAAATGCCTATGAGTTGATGCTGAACTGAATATAGTAAGTACATTCACTTGGAATGCAATAACTGGTATAATATATTAACCCGGATATAACAAAACACCAATTACATTAAGACATGATAATCAGAACCAAGTATCTTTTCACCATTTTTTATTGGTTGGAATTGATTTTTCTTATGATCAATAGTTAAAACAACCATATGTTTACTGAATATATGAGTAATATATGAGTAGTATATGTAGTTGATCGGATCTACAATTAACTTCGATCGTCGAGATGGGCATTGACAACTTGGGGGGGGGGGGGTGTTTCTGACGCTCAAGTTAGTTATGTTTGATAAATAAGGCAATGGACGAGTTAGGAAAAAAAAATGTGTTGCTCGATATTTAGTATCAAACTATGAATGGACCTTGTAAGATTGACTATGGGTATTAATGATATTAGTGAATCGATTCCCTAGGGATTTATTGAGTCTTTGGATCGAACGAGGGTTCGGTCGATATAAGATATCGATGAGTGTAATTGATCGATGCTCAGGTGGGTGCCTTCTTTTGACACGGATTGACCGTGAGTTAGGTTGATTGACTTTTGTGGTCAGTCGGGTCAACTTCGATTGAGTAGCGGATCCGCTATTAATGCTGATGTGTGGGCTGTAATAAATGTGATATATTGCTGAGATGAATTGGATAAATAAGGCAATGGAGGAGTTAGGAAAAAAAAATGTGTTGCTCGATATTTAGGATCAAACTATGAATGGACCTTGTAAGATTGACTATGGGTATTAATGATATTAGTGAATCGATTCCCTAGGGATTTATTGAGTCTTTGTGGATCGAACGAGGGTTGGGTCGATATAAGATATCGATGGGTGTAATTGATCGATGCTCAGGTGGGTGCCTTCTTTCGACATGGATCGACCGTGAGTTAGGTTGATTGACTTTTGTGGTCAGTCGGGTCGACTTCGATTGAGTAGCGGATCCGCTATTAATGCTGATGTGTGGGCTGTAATAAATGTGATATATTGCTGAGATGAATTGGAAGAGCTTTCGAATGAGTATATAGACAAAAATCAAGAACCCTTCTTTGAGGATGAGTATGGCTTTTATAGTGAAACCCTAGAGCCTTCAACGTTTGGGCTCATTTATAAGTGCGTGGATCACGAGCCTTTAATTATCTGTTTTGATCCATTTGAATTGGACAATGAAGGTCATGCCAGGCGTTAGGATTCGTGCAACGCTTGACATGATTGTAATTCGAGTCTTTTATCGACCACATGTTTAATAGTGGAATATTATGATAGGTTGGGCCGGTGTTGGTTCGGTTAGTTGGACCATTTTGGGCTTGGTAAAGGTTATTTCCATTTGTCCAATTCTTGTTTATAACCTTCGTTGAATTTTGAGCCTATTAATTGGGTCGTACATATTTATCAACTACACATATTATAAATGTACTAGAATCTAAATGATTCAAATTGAATATTAGGTATTTTTAATATAATCAATAACATTATTTTTAGTATCATTGTGAGTAGTTGTATTATACTGTATTACATTGGATTATATTTAATTAGACTATATTGTACTATATTGTATTATTATTGTTAGAGATATATTGTAAAATCGTCGCCATTACAATCCAATCCAATATGTTTTGTGATATATTGTATTAGCTAATGGATGTTGTATTTGATAATGTATTTGATGGTATATTGTCTTAGAATGTATTAAATAATACAAATATTTGGTAAGTTATCATGTATTACTGTATGGTCTTTAAGGTTTACTTAGTAGTTTGCCGTTTATATTTGAGTTATGAGATTGTGTATTCGAGCTTGTTGCTCTGTCTAAATCTCATAATATTTCAAAAAGAAAATTAAAATAATAATGATTATAAATTTAAAAAAATGAATTTTTGAAAAATTGAAAAATGAAAAATTATAATATTAAATGAAAAGTTAAATAATACATAAAAATGATTGAAATTCTAAACACTTTTAATACATATGGATTTAATAATTATTTATATTTTATGATAAAATTATTAAAAATGATTGAAAATATAATAGAATTATTATATTGAACAGAAAATAATAGATGGTTACAATTTTTTTTTGTTTGTTGGAAATTGGAGTATGTTAGAGATTTTGTTTGTTTGTTTTTTTGGAAAATAGAGTACACAAAGAAAGCAGTGGACAACAGTAGAGATTTTGTTTTTTTTTTTTGTTTATGAAAAATGAAGTATACATGGAAAGAAGAAGATAACATAAAGTTAATATATCATAAACATGTGTCCTACGTCCTAAATACATAATCTATATATCACTCTTTGTTAGTATATATTTCTGTATGTTTATAATGAGAAATATGTAAAGGATGATAGCAATTTCCATTATTTTATTTTATTTTATCATGTTACTTTTAGACTATATTTATATACATTTTAAATGCTTACTGTTGAAATCGATTCTCTTATCAATCCATCGATACATATTATAAATGTACTAGAATCTAATTTGTTAGAATTGAACCTTAGATATTTTGAATATAATCAATAACATTATTTTTACTATCACCATAATTAATTGTATTGTATCGTATTATATTGCGTTGAATTGTATTGAATTGGACTATAATATACTATACTGTAATATTGTTAGTGATATGTTGTATAGTCTAATCCATTACAATACAAACCAATGTATTGGGTCATAAACTGTATTAGATTTTATTAGATAATACAAATATAGTACTGAATTGTTTTTGAGGTGGACTCAGTAGTTTGTCACTCACAACTTAACCATGAGTTTGTGTGTTTGAATATATTTTTCTCCCCAAATTCCGTAATATTTTAAAATAATAATAATTGTAATTAAAAATTATCACTCATTGTTAGTATATATTTGGTTCGAGCATGCCCCCAATACATATATAGTATTGTATTGTATTTGAGTTTGACTTAGTAGTTTGCCATTCATAACTTAACTATGAGATTGTATGTTTGAGTTTATTCCTATCTCCAAATCCCGTAATATATATATATATATATATATATATATATTTTAAATCACCACTCATTAATAGTATATATTTGGTTCGAGTCTATCTATCCTCCCCTTATGAGGTTGTGTGTTTGAGTCTATTCCCCTTCCTAAATCCCGTAATATTTTAAAAAATACTAATAATTAAAATAATAATGATTATTTTTTTTAAAAAAATGATGTTTTGAAAAATAACAAATTATAATATTAAATTAAAAATTTAAACAATAAACAAAAGGATTGAAATTCTAAACATTTTTGTTTCATATAGATTAAATAATTATTTATATTTTATCATAATTTTTTTAAGAATGATTAAAACTGTAATAAAAATTCTTGTAATGAACAAAAAATAATATAGGTTTTTTTTTTGAAAGTGGAGTATATAGGGATGACAGTGGGTCGGGTTCAAGTGGGTTTTGTAAAATCCAAACCCTCACCCGTGAAAATTTCCCTCACCCCACGCCCGTCCGAACCCGTGTAGGTAAGCGGGTTCACGGGCGGGTTTGAACCTGCGGGTTATGGCTACACCCATACTCTCACCCGCGAACCCATGAAACAATACAGGTTCACGGGTGGATGCTTTACCCGCGAGATATCCACAAACCCGTAACCCACGAACTCGTGAATCCGCGATTTGTCATTTGTAAATTTTCACATATAATCACCTATTTGATACTTAATTGAATTAAATTTTCATTTTTAATTCCTTACTTGATACATTACAAAGCAATAATAACCATAAAAAAATGACAACAAATAATTCAAGTGTCTAGGTATATTTATATACAGTATTTTATTTATACGGGTTCGCGAATCCAACCCGCGGGTTCGTTTTTCTAACCCGCGGGTTCGTTTTTCTAACCCGCACCCGCCTGCGAACCCACCGGGTTTTTCATTAAACGAGTTCTTCATTAAACGGGTTCTTCATTAAAAGGGTTCACGGGTCCACGGATCGTAAATTTACCATCCAAACCCGACCCTACAAGGTCGGGTTTGGACAGATGCGGGTTAAATTGCCATCCCTACGAGTATATTTGATAACAAAGATTTTGCGTGTTTGAGCATGTTTCTCTCCCCAAACTCAATAATATTTCAAAAAGATAATAATAATAAAAAATAAAAATAAAATAAAATAAAAATTAAAAACTTAAATTATGAATAAAAATGATTGAAATTCTAAACATTTTTAATACATATGAATTAAATAATTATTTATAGTCTATGACAAAATTATTTAGAATGATTGAAAATATAATAAAAATTCTTATAACGAACAAAAAAATAAAAAATAAAATGGTTCAAATATATATATATTTGGATAGCGGAGTATATCTGATAGCAGAGATTTTGTTTGTTTTTTTTTGGAAAATAAAGTACACTGAGAAAGAAAGAAGAAGATAACAGTAGAGTTTTTTAATTTTATTTTAGAAAAATGGAGTATACAGAGAAAGATGAAGACACATTAGAGTAAACACATTATAAACATCTCTCATACATCATAATTCCTTAATCTATGTATCACTGATTGTTAGTATATATTTTTTTGCATGTTTAGAGTGCCAAATAAATTAAAGAAGATAGCATTGATTTTAAAATAATGCTTGATTTTAAAATAGATTCTCTTTTTAATCCATTAAAATATCAGTCATCATTTGTATGTTTAGAGTTGTTTTCCTATTTTTTTTTATCTTTAAAATAGATTCTCTTATTAATCTATCCATACACATTATTAGTGTATTAGAATCTAGTTAATTTGAATCCAATCTTATGTCCATACAATTTAATTTTGAATATGAATAACATTATGTTTTTGCTAATCATAGAATAACAATACTCTCTTTACACACTTTCTCTCATGTGTTTATGTGGCTGGGTAATCTTTGTGACTCTCTATAGTCACCCTCTTCTAATGAACTCAAAACCTATAATGGACGAAGGATGAAAGACGATACTTAAAGGACGAAAGACGACACTTAGATACTGATCGGTCAGTACATAAGGTATTTACTTTATGTTTTGATTGATTATAAAAAATTATTTAAAATATCTATTATTAAATATATAGTATTGATATTGATTTTTTTAACCGATCAAAATATAGAAACCTACCGACTAGACAATTAATTAGTATCCAAATATTGTCCGCAGAAGAATACCACACTCATCGTTTAACTTTTTATCTTTTCATGTTAATTGTATCTATAAAACAAAATTATATTTTAAAAAGAAATGATAAAATAATATCAGACGATAACGTTCCAGTAAAGGAATAACTGAATAACATCTCCACATTAACACAATGATATGTATCCAAAAAAGGATTTAATTTGTAAACCAAAAATTTAAATGCAGGCACAGAGAAGAGAGAGAGAGAGAAATGGAGAAATGCTAAAAAGGCAGAAAGAGACAACAACAAAAATAAAAGAGACTTGAGAGGGTGGTGAGGCTGGTGAGAGATTCTAGAGAGAGAGAGAGTGTGTGAGATGTAGAGAGAGAGAGGAAGTGCAGTTACATGACATCTGTTGTATAAGGGAGCACTATTCGGGTTTTGAAAATCCTATCTCTCTCTTCACTGGTTGGGGGGGTTTGCTTTGCTTGCTCTGTTTCATTTTTTATTTTATTTTTTATTTCTCTTTAGCTGATGATGATGATGATGAGACCATAGAAACACACCCCATTATCTGCTATCTCTCTGAAAGATTCTCTTTGGAAAAACAAATACCCAATTCTTCTGCTCTGAAACCCTAGCTCCAGATTGTTCAAACTGATCCTGTTTCTATCTTGTTTTAGACATGCATTGCTAAGGTGAGCTCCCCTTTTCAGGATTTTCAATTTTTTTTTTAAAATGTGGGATAAGGAGAATGTGTGATATCTTGAAATTGGCTTTGTGGGTTTTGATCTGCTTCAATTTTTGGTATCTGGGTAGTGTGTGGTTTTGTTTCTGATTTATAATGCAATTTAAAAGATGGGTTTGGTGAATTGTTGTGATATGTTTGTGGGTTTGTGATTTCATGCTCTTTTGATTCAGTGCCTGTACGGTATAGGCTGAGAATATGTATATCTATTTATGTGAGAATATGTTCAGTGTCACTAAATTTTATTAAATCGGTGAAAAATCTTGTAACTGTTAAAATGAGATCTCCCTAGATTACAATTTTTATCATACATTGCTGGATTTCTCAGTTTGGGAAAATTTGCATAATTCTATTTACTTGATATTCATTTTCTCCATTTATTAAGATTACCAGTTTTAGGTTTATGTAGGGGAAACAGTAGGGGATATGATGTGATTGTATGCGAAGCCATGCTAGTGAGTTTCAGACTTCATGGACTATGAGGAGGTTTTCTCAGTCTTATTACTGTTATATGTTATCTAGATTCTGAAATGCAAGCTCTTAATAGAATAATTCAAAATTCTTTCCGCGTGTCTCTGCCTTGCCCCACTCTTTTATTCCTTTTTCCGTGACTTATGATGTTTACTTCTTCATGGTTTAATATAAGAAAAATATTGGTTTTAGATTGCGTGGATGTCAACCTGTTAGCGATTATAAAACCTTACATAATTTAATATCCAAAGCTCCATTCTTCCATCAGAGCTAAGTTAAGAGTTAAGATGCAAGAAGTAAGAAGATAGATGTAATAAAATAATCAGTTGAGCTGGTTGTATTCATTTGATCATTTGTAATGGGTATTTTTATCATCACGTTTTGTTTTTGTACATAATAAGTCTAATTGTTTTCTTCTTATCTCTCTCTTATAATTTAATTTATACTAATGACATGACTGTTTTATTATTATCACCTTTTGATATTAATTCATTACTTTATATTCATTTAAAGGTGATTTTGTGAGTATCAATTATGGCCCGTAGTTTTATGTCAACGGCTAATATTAAAGCTTGTGTTCTTCTTTTCAGTTATTATGCACAGAGATTCAGAAAGGAAAAAAAGTAATCAATGTAAGTGTTTCATGGTGAAGACTTTTAATTTTTAATACGTACAACTGGAGGGCGTCCTTGTCTTTTCTTACATCTTTTTAATCTTTTAGTTGGTTTTCGTTTTCATTTCTAGTTTTGGTGTTTCTTTTGTTTATTCTTGTGTAGTAAAGTAGTGCCTTATTGTGCTTCCAAAGTTCCAATAAATCATATCATGTAAGAAAAAGATGAAGAGTATATATAGTGCTGCATTTTATCAAGTTTTCGACACAATACAATGCTATATGTATTTTATAATTTTATTAAGACGAAAACCACAATACAATGGAAAAAAGGTTGTATATTTTATAATTTTGCAAAGTTAAAGCTCAATAGAAGATAGTTTCAAAAATGGTTTTATGGTGTGCATGCATAGGTATCTATATAACATCTTCAGGAGAAAACTTGTGAATGTTCATTAGAGAATAATGATCCAGAAATACTGGCTGGCCTTCTTTATGTCTAGTTTTAGTTGGAATAAGAGTCATACAGGGAATTTTGTTGTGGGTCCTGTGAGGTGTGTGTTTTAACAAAGTGTTTCCACAACTGGATGCAGAAGTTATTTGATTATAGCATAATGACTGTTAGCACTTTTGGATAGGCGATGTAGGTGCAAATATCAAGCCAAATAGTAGTGAAAGATATGTAGAGCTGTGATTGGCAACAGTGTCACTCAAATACAAATTTCTAAAGTTGCAGTCCATGTTCGCAGTATCATATCACCATATTTAGCACATTGGTATGCCTGTTATCGGGTTCACCATTTATGGTCAAATCTCAATCATGTCTCTTTTTCTATAAAGGGATATAGATGTCTATGAAAAGCTTAAGAAATACCTTCCTCTTTCCTGATTAACATCATGATATTTATATCCTCTACTAGTTTTCCTTAGTTGTAAATACCTCCTGGAAAGGGAAGACAAAGGATCAGTTGTAATAGATTATACACATGGAGTTATATTACGCACACTTGCTAATTAAAATTGTAAAACAAAAGTATATTACAGGCATTCACTTTCTTTTAGTGGAATGTTTAGATTCCCGTGAGTCACATTCCTCTAAGAGCTTTCCTCTTTTCCCTACCAGTGGAATAAAATGCATAGAGATAGGTTTTGGAGCTTAAAAAAATCCGGATATGCACAAGTCGATTGACAGAGTGAGGTATAGAAGAGATAGTTTTATTAGGTGGTGCTGAAGTCAATTATGCCCCTGGTCCGTGTTTAAAATCAGTTCCAGCGGAGATTTGTTCCTCATACCAATGCATAGATGGTTTTGCTTGTGATATATGGCTTTGTCACATCACGACAGTCAATTGGAAACGACCGACCATAACATTTCCTTGTAGTTTAATTTGCATTTTTCGAGGTCTGATCTGCTTTCACTCTCCCGTTTGTTAACGAGATTGGTCAATTAGGTCGTTGATGACAACAAATGAAAGAAATCAGAAAGATCTCAAATTTGAAATTACAAATAATATTTATGTAGACGTGTTTGATATTGTACCATTCATGCATACTATGATTTAGTCTACTTGCAGGTTGGTTGTAACTTAAGGATTGTGAATTCTCTGATTACTTTGAAAGTTTATGGAAATGGAGTTTGAGGTTTTTTTTTTTTTTAAGTATTTAATTTTCCATAGATTGTTCTAAAGGGATTCCATAGATTACATCAATATAAATATTTTTCCTTGATTAAGTAATCTCCAAATAGTTTTAAACAATAGAAAGAATTCTCTATTACATACCTTTCTATGTGAAGTATTCATTTCTCATCAATGTGTTTAAGCCTGTAGCCACATAAAGATTTTTTTTATGGGACACTTAAAGAAATATATAACCATAGATATGACATGTTTTTATTCTGCTGCACAGTTGTCAAAATTTAATACAAATTGGTAGATACTATACTAGTATAGTAATATTTTAGTAGTTATTTTTCAGGTAATACAATTATTGAGCCATTTAATTCTTGAATCCGCAGACCGATCTCTTTCTGCTCTCATTTGTTGACTCCCATTTCTCCCGCCTTGAGAGCCTAAAATGAGTTGGAAGGGGCATATTGCAACAAGCAATTAAGTAGTCACATTTCAGATCACATTGTTTTACAAGACTCTAAACAATCATATGATTTTGTATTAAATAATTTTATTTGTAGCTAATTACTGACTTGTATACCAATCTGGATGATGGGTTATTTAAAGAAACATATATATATATATATATATATATATATATATATATCCTTTCCATATGAACTATGAAGCATGAACTTTCATTCACTTTCGAGGCTTTTCTAACTGTGAATAAAAGAGTGGAAAATAAAAGACAGGTTTGGCTATGTCTTTTGTGCATATACACTGAAATATGTCGAAACGTTGAGATGTAGATAGAGACAGAAAGGTTTCAAGAAAGCATAGAGATAAGGAGTTCCAAAGCCATCGGAAGCTATTGCTGTGGTGACACGACATTGAACCCTATCAAGGACTGGGAATCTTTTTGAAGATTTTAGAGAAGAGTATTCTTTGGGATAAAGTCTATTTTTGGTCTTCCTTATGGGCTCCTGTGTCTTCTGGATTTTGTGAATACCCTCATCTTCATCTTCTTTTTTTTTTTTTTTTTTTTTTTTTTTTATGTATTTAATAATTGTTTACAATTGGGTGCTGTCATTTGGTAACTGAGATGGTTTATACTCTTTGGACTTTTTGGGAGAGAATATAGATTTCATTCTTGTGCAGCATAGAGCTCTCAGTTACTGCTTTTGTTTGTGGATGTTTGGTTTGCTAATTTTGTAATTATCATTATATATAAAATCTCTGTTTCCTGTTGAAAAAAAGTTTCTAGTTATTACTGTGTGGCTGAAGTTATATCCTTCTGTTTTTAGGCTTTGTGATCTCGTAGCAGATTTTGGACACTCATGCGCTTTGATATGCAGGGTTTCATAGTATTGTGTTTGCATGGCATATGTTGTCTGCTTTTATTAACATAATAGGCACCAAAGTGAAAAGTTTTTTATTTTTGTAATCTACCAGTAAAACTCTCTTTTGGGTTACATAAAATTCTGAGAAATCTCTCACTTTTTCATTCTGAAAAATGGGGAGGTGGTAGTTTTGTGATTAGGGGAACTTTTGTGTCTTTATTATTTTGTGGACTATTTTCGAAAGTCCATCCTTGCACTTTTGTACCTACTGTAACCTTTTAAGGCTGATCCTTATAGGTCTTTCATTTCTTTTGCTTTGCAGAAGGTTCACTTTTGAGTAGATCTTGCCATTTTTTCTTTATTAACATGAGTTTAATTTGTTTCTTGTAAAAAGAATAAGATCAATTTTTTGGCTGTTTAGAAAGTTTGTAATGGTAGTTACCTGACAGTTTAACCTAATGTAACATAATAAAAATCTTATATAACCAGATTTGTTTCTTGTAAAAAGAGTCAGATCAATTCTTTGGCTGTTTAGAAAGTTTGTAATGGTAGTTACTGGACAGTTTAACCTAATGTAACATAATAATCTGGTTATATAAGATTTGTTTCTCTTTATTTTAATTTTTTTCTTCTTCTTATTGTTAGTTGTCTGAGTTAATGTAGTTGAAGAATTAATTTATGCAATATTTTAATTACATTTAAGTATATACATATATGCATGTCCTTAATTTTTTTCCTTTTTGTGTGCAGAGTTTGTAGCATCCATTGGAATATCAGATGGTTGTGATGAAGTTTGTCTCCTTCCAATGCATTGAATGATGAAGTAAGTTATTACTCCAATTAGATGGTAGATGGGATTTAATGCATAGGAGTGGGCCATTTTCATGTTGGTAGTTATTTGTAGATCGAAGTTGGACATTGTTGTTCGAATTAGACTGCAATTAGATAATAGAGATGTCGAGCAGTAGAACAGTTGAGGATTTATGTGATGATGGTTTTGAGGGGTCACATAATGAGCACTGTATTTTCACTGAGATCTTCTTCGGAAATGATAGTGCCGTCACTAGTAAGAGGTGTCTGGTTATCGGAGTCATCAATTTTGAAGCTGACAACAGTAAGAGTACAGATATATCATTATGTTCCAACAGTGAGAATTCATCTATAACTAGCCATTGTTCATCTAAAAACTTATTTGTGGAAGATTCTTATAATGTAACTGAGATATCTGGAGAAGCTTCTGGATCAAGGTGTTTTCCAGAAAGACCTGTTTTACCAGAGGGGGATGACCAGAACTCAAGTGTTAAGCGAATGAAGTTTTCAGTTGACAAACTTTCTAATACCAAACCTGGTATGGGAAATGTTTTGAATTCAACCGTGTTAACAAAAGAAGTAGTTGCTGGCATGCCCTGCCCAGTTACAGACTCAGCTAGCCAAACAGCTAAGCTTCATTTAGTTGATACATCTAATCATGGTGTTACATCTAGTTGCTATTTGTTTAAGCAACATGTAGACAGAGGTGGTGATGCGGATCACTTCAATGTTATAAAGCATAGATTGACCAGCTTAGATGGAAATGATTCAAAAGAAATGGTTGTAGGTAAAGCTATTGCTTCACCTATTTCCCAGGAGAGTTTTGCAACCAGGCTTGCTGTTGCAAGCCCATCTATGACTGTTGTGGAGAAATCAGAATCTAGTCTACATGACGTTTTAAGATCCACTGCATTTGATCCACTTGTATTGAATGTAGTTGATGCACCCTTGAAGATGGAAACCAAGACAGATCCATGTTCGCTTCTTCGTAGTCATATTGTCAATTACTTAAAGCTGCAGGCTGGAATATTGAGAAGCGTCAAAGACCTAGTAGGAAATATAAGGATACAATATATAGATCACCAGAGGGCCGGTTGTTTCGTGAATTCCCCAAAGTTTGGAGAGTATGTGGTCAGGTTATATTATCTGGTAGTTATAATTTGGTGCTGGAAGAAGAAGGTAAGGAATGGGCTGATATTAATCAGTTCTACACTGATTTGTTACATACTCTGACAATTATTGAGAAAGAAATTAGTCGATCAGGTCCTGCTATTGCATTGGCTCATCGATGGAGTCTTTTAGATCCCTTTGTGTTTGTTGTATTAATTGATAGAAAGATTGGTTCACTGAAGAAGGGAGATGTAGTTAAGGCAGCAAGGACTTTAGTAGTTGACAGGAGTGAGAAAACTGATGCTGTTTTGGCCTTGGACAATGCAGAAAAACAATGTTATGGAATATCTGGGACAAAAAAAAGTAATGATCTGACTTCTTTACCTCCTTGTGGGTCAGATAGTACTTGTGTACAATCAGATAGTTTTCTGTATGGTATTCCTACTACTTGTATAGATGTTAAGTATGTTAACAATGTTGTTGGGGGATCTGAATTTGCTTCCCCTCATCATGACAACATCAAAATTTTGCAAAGCTGTAATAAGCAAATGTCTGATGATGATGTGGAAGAACCTAAGCAATCCCTGGGAGATGTAGCAATGCATTCTTGGGAGGAAAAACAACAACTTTTTGAAGGCCAAGAAACTGATAAGGTGGGATATCATTTGCAGAATTCCCTGGATGACTCTGTGAACTGCATAAATGATGGTCTAGTTCATTCTCATGGTTTTGTAACTTTAGGGGTTCCACAACAGCCTGGACAAAGTGAAGATGATGGTGAGAAGTGCGTTGAAGTTTTGAATCTTGAGACTGAGGATAAATATTCTTCGCCGAATGAAAAAGCTAAAAAAAAGGCACGCAGGAAGTCTAAAAAAATATCTGAAATTAAATTGACCCCGCTTGACCAAAGTGACATTCTACGTGTGACGTTGCCTGAAAAGACCGAACAGCATGATATTGATGCAATTAGCACTCAGGAAGAGCCAAAAGCAGTTCAGGAGTACCTTGTTTCAACGACCACCATTCAAGGAAGTCATCAAAATTCGTCTGCTCTTAGCTCTTGCCAGCATGAGATTGCAAAAAAGTGCTCAAAGTTTAAGAAGATTCGTCGTAAGTGTGATGGTCCTATAAGTGGTAGAAAGAAACCAATTACATGCGAAATCAAAGATGATGACCTACTGGTGGCAGCTATAATAAAAAACAAAGACTGCATCCGGGACATCACTGGATCTTCTTCTAAAATGAAGCCCCGCAAACTAAGAGGCCGTGGAAAGCTCAAGAACCAAAAGGGAGGTTGCAGGTTGCTTCCTCGAACTGCAGGTAATCGGGGGAAGCTTGTTAGGAATGGTGTGTGGCCTATTGAAGGGACAAGAACCATTTTGTCTTGGATGATTGTTTCTGGTGTCATATCTTTGAATGATGTGATCCAGTTTCGAAATCCACAGGATGATGCGGTGATAAAAGATGGTCTAGTAAGCAGTGATGGAATCATCTGTAAGTGCTGCAATCAGGTGCTTTCAGTTTCCCGGTTTAAGATTCATGCCGGGTTTGGCTTGAACCGGCCCTGTTCAAATCTTTTTATGGAATCCGGTAAGCACTTCACTTTATGTCAGCTGCAAGCATGGTCGGCTGAATATAAGAGCAGGAAAAGTGGGAATAAAACTGGAACAGTGGACACAGATCAAGATGATAAAAATGATGATTCATGTGGACTTTGTGGTGAAGGGGGAGAGTTGATATGCTGCGACAATTGCCCCTCTGCCTTTCATCAGGGTTGTCTGCTACTGCAGGTATGTTCTTATATCTCATTTAACATTTCTATGCCTGTTCAATGTCCTTAGTTTTCTACTTCTCTCTATCAGTATTTTTGTTCATAACTTGAACGTAGGAGAATTATTTGCAACATTTGTGTTCTTATTCTCACTTAAATTTATGGAAATTTCTTTGCAAATCCAACTTGCAGTTTAATTGACTGTAGGTTCTTGTTGCGAGTATTTTGGGTTTGATTTGAGGTCACATGTCGTCTGCCCAATATGAATATAGAATTAGAAGCACTAGGAAAGATAGCTTACTTCTTTAAGATTATAAACTTTGAATGACTCTGTATTTTCTACCAATTGTTATTTTTCTTCAACTTAAGCTATATTAAGTTAAAGAAAAATAACAATAAGTAGGAAAAAAAAACTTAAGCCATATTAAAATTAGTAGCATGGGTACATATCTTGCACATGAGGCATAATGTATATGTCCTAACAAAAGTGCAGTGAATTATCTTGATAACAAACAATTATAATATGGAGAAGCTTCATGTTTCTTACACAGAGCATACCTATGATAGATTTGACTGATGGTTAAGAAAACGAGTATATAGAATTGGAAGATTTTTAGAGTTGTTTGTGTGTAATATTATCGAACAGATATTGAAAGTCATCTTTTCTAAGATGGCATATCGGAAATATCTTTGACCTCTCTAAGTGCATATTGTGTATTGAATGGTTTTGATATATCATATATTTGTTTTTGGCTGGATAATGGTTTGAATTTTGTTCACTTCTGTAACAGATGTTACGCGCTACAATTATTCTTTTTTCTTTCCCTGTGTTTTATTTTGTTCCTCTCTTTATACTCATAAATGTATGAAGACACTTTTTGTTTTTAGATGTTTGGTCTTCATTAGTTTGGCCACTAATTGCATAAATTAATTATAGATATCCTTCTTTTCCATTAAGGAAGTCAGAAGTCTTGTTGGAAAGTGTTAACTAAGGAGTAATTCTAGGAGTGAAATCCTTGGAGGATTTCTAGGAATCAATTTCTTGTAATTGTTGACTTGTGAATTAATTGTTAGTTGACTAATTAATTAGCTAATTGTTAGGAATTAATTAATTAGCATTTATAGCCTTAATTGTAGGCCTAATTATAGGCTAAGTAAGGAAACTTACATATATATATATATATATATATATATATATATATATGCCATATTGTAACTATTTGAATATATAATCAAAATATATAAAATCATCATGGTATCAGAGCCTTAACAAATTGGTTATGGTTTTTTTTTGCTTCTTTCTAAATTATTTAGAGTCTATAACTCTTTAGGTTTACTGTTTCAAATATTTTTTTTCTCTCTTCTCTTCTCGCTACGGTGTTCCGTTTTTTTTTATGGCTGAAATTAACTCCATAATTTTTCCTACACACTCACATCCAAATTCTAGACTAATGTGGGTTTTCATGGAAATCAATGGAAAAATCCTTACATCATTATTAGATACTGGTTCCTCGGAATGTTGTGGCGAAAGCGATGGTGGACCGGTTAGGCATCCAACCACAACCTTATTCTGGCGAGATTCAAGGAGTAAATGGCAAATCTACATCCGTGGACGGTTTGCTAGATGTTCATATTTGGATTGGTCAATGGTCACAGCCTTATTTTGGCGGCGAATGGCGAATGACAAATCTGCATCCATGGACGGTTTGCTAGATGTTCATGTTTGGATTGGTCAATAGACCGGTCCATTGACCAATCCGAACATGAACATCTAGCAAACCGTCCACGGATGCAGATTTGCCATTCACTCCTTGAATCTCGCCAGAATAAGGCGCTCCATTGACCAATCCAAATATGAACATCTAGCAACCGTCCACGGATGCAGATTTGCCATTCGCCAAAATAAGGCTGTGACCATTGACCAATCCGAACATGAACATCTAGCAAACCGTCCACGGATGCAGATTTGCCATTCACTCCTTGAATCTTACCAGAATAAGGCTGTGGCTGGATGCCTCACCGGTCCACCACCGCTTTCGCCACAAGATTCCGTGAGGAACCAGTATCTAATAAGTAATAATTCAATATGGATTTTTCCATTGATTTCCTTGACAACCCACATTAATCCTGAATTTGGAAGGGAGTGTGTAGGAAAAATTATGGAGTTAATTTTAGCCATGAAAAAAAAAGAAGAGAAAACGGAGCACTGTAGCGAGAAGAGAGGAGAGAAACAAAAATTGAAACAGTTAACCTAAAGAGTTTAGGCTCTGAATAATTTAGAAAAAAGGTAAAAAAACCCAACCAATTCGTTAAGGCTCAGATACCATGAATATTTTATATATTTTGATTGTCTTTCAAATAGTTACAATAGGGCATATATATACAGAGTAAGTTTCCTTACTTATCCTACAATTAAGGCTATAAATGCTAATTAATTAATTCCTAACAATGAACTAATTAATTAGGCAACTAACAATTAATTTACAAGTCTATAGGAAATTGATTCCTAGAAATCCTCCTACGATTTTACTCGTAGATTATTCCTTAGTCAACACTTTCCAACAAGTCTCATTATGAAAGTTGTATTTAAGGTAAATGGTTGGTGGGATGTATATCTTTATTTTTATTGTTATTCCTTTTACAGTCCTTTTGTGCATTGGTTCTCTTTTGTTTGTTTCTTAAATATGGAAACATATAAACCTTCCTGATATTCTGTTTGGGGAGAAGATGCTGTGGATTTGGATGCTTCATTGTTGTAATTTCTGCTTATAAAAATCTCCTCTATTATGCATAACACCCTTTTAAAGAAATTTAATTCATATATTTTGTGTATCTTCTATTATCTCTTTTAATTTTGACTGCTACTAATTGCTTTGCACATATAAATTCTGTGGTAAAAAGTGAGAAAAATAATCTCTGTTATTATTCTTAGAAGAATAAAGCCCTAGTTATATACATGCAGTAGTTTACAGTAAAAGGAAACTACTCTAACTGTAACTTAAGAATTCCCTGTAACTTAGGGATTCTAGTAATTAAAATAATATCCTAATTTAGTATTACTATATTTAAATAACAAAAGAATATTAACAGATTTTCCTACAATTCATTTCCCTTTTCATATAAGAGAATTAAAAATATGTCCAAGACTCCAATAACAGATTTTCTTTACTGCTGTAACTTCGTCTACACTAGAATTCAGGAACTTTGTTTTTCTCTTATGATATTGATTTGCATTAAATTGAGTGGCTAGACTCATTAAACCTATGAAGACAGATGCTTTTTTTGGTTGATTTTAGAGTCTTGCTGTTGCTGACATGGTTGTGAACGTCCTCTAAAGTACGATCATATGAAGATTTCCACTAATGTACAATGATTATTTATTCATCTTATTCCAGATTATTTGCTTTTGACTTCTACAAATTATACTCTTGGCATTTTAGTGGGGGAAGCAATTAAGTTCTACTTTTTCATGTCTTCTCATTTTCTTTTTGAAAACCTTAGTTCCAGAACAATATTTTTGCATGAACTGATGTGCAATTCTTTACTCTTTTCTTCCGAGTGTTCTTGATCTTTGCTATACGGTTTCACTTCTGTTATTCCAGTGATTTATATAACAAAGTCAAAGAAAATATTGGTTTCTTTTATTGAGCTGCTGTTAAATATGATTCTGTTACAATTAGATTGTTTGCATGCTTTAGATACCATCACTAAACTACCCTCTCTCCATTTATTTTTTATTATTTTACTTCAGGAGCTTCCTGCAGGCTGTTGGTATTGCGCTAACTGCACATGTAGGATGTGTGGGGATTTGGGCAATGGTAAAGGAGCTGCAAGTTCCTTTGTCACGTTAAAGTGTTCACAGTGTGAACATAAATGTAAGATTCCTACTGTTATATGTGGCTTGATCCTGTTTTTTTGTAGATGAAATTATTTATCTAGTTGTGGATGACTTGAATACAATTGATTATACAAATAAGTTAAACTTGTTTCTTTACTCAAATGTCAAGGTTCAAATGTGGAGCTGGCATATGGTTACTATAGAAAAATTACATCACCACCTATTTTTGTTGATTAGTTATTGTTCTTGGTGTAATAAATTTGTTGTTCAGGATATGCAAGTCAACCTGTAATTTGATATCAAATTTTAGATTTGAAATTGGCATATAGGAACAGTGGTGCCGAGAAGCTATGTAGTTTAGGAAGCATAATTGAATGATAAAATATCCTCATCTTTATTAGCTTTTAGTTTGTACGTGGAGACTACAATTTCCGTTGTTTATTTACTGTTAATTTTGTTAAATCTATGTCTACATCTCTAATTTTATTATAGGGCAAATCTAGTGCAATGGCCACTCAAACTTTCAAATAGTGTGCATCTATGATGAAAGGGAGCATGCTGGATTTTGATCCTGCTGTAGCCGAGTAATATTGTAACAAAGATATTTGATAATAAATCTTAAAACCAATTCAATTGATACCTTGAGAAAATAGGGAATGAAAACAGTGAAGAGTTTTACTTAGCAAGAAATCTAAGAAATATCACAAGTCAAATTTCTGAGAAAGAAAATGAATAACAACATTGATCTGCATATTAAAATCATCTCCTTTATTAGCAAAAATAAAGAAATAAAATAATAGAAGGATAATTAATAATTAAATAACTGAAGAAGTATTCAATGAAAGACAATTGGGGTTTCCTTCATAATGTTTAAATTATACTGTCATTACAATTATTACTTGCAAAAAAATTAGGTGATTTGTCATGAGAAATTAACTAGATAAAATTATATTTCTGTGTTTGGACCTTTTATACATTTTCGGTTGGTGGTTATTTAATATGTAGTATTTTAAGATGGTATTTGTATTTACATGGGCCAGCATTTGTAAAAGATTAATTTTTAATTTAATCTTACGAAAGAAAATATATATTTGTCTGTCTGGCAAGGGAAAGGCGAGTGTCCTCTCTTTTTACATGTGTAATGAAGTGCAATTTAGTTCCAAGATTTAAAACACATAAGAAAAGTTTCATCATTATCCCAGTTAGTGGCGCTTGTTTATGATAATTCACCCTTATATGTTCTTATTCACACATTTCTTATT
Source organism: Dipteronia dyeriana (assembly GCA_032871835.1). Lineage (NCBI taxonomy): Eukaryota > Viridiplantae > Streptophyta > Magnoliopsida > Sapindales > Sapindaceae > Dipteronia > Dipteronia dyeriana. Next base: position 52,494,971 of record CM065302.1, on the reverse strand, counting down.
AGATCATGAAGTTATTGTAGTGAAGACATACATACATCCTGTCATTTGTTTTCTTAATGGCGCTTTTCTTGGAACCTTACATGTCTAATTATCTGATTAATTTATAATGATTGTAAACAGATCATGAGGCATGCCTGCAAGATAGAAATGTATACAAAGGAGTGGTTTCTGACACGTGGTTTTGCGGTGGAAGCTGTCAGGAGGTACTTGTACTTGATTAATCTCTTTAATTCTCTTTTTCCTCCAAAAATAAAATTATCTTTTTCCAGTTTTGCATTGGAGGGTCTGTTGAATATGGCATATGGTGACCTTTAATGATGTATCTTCGGTTGCATGTGCTTTCATATTTTTTTCTTGCATCTTGTTTGCATGTGTATCTTATTCTTACTTTATAATAGATAATAATGCATCATATCTTGCCAACTACATGGTTCTCAATATTTCTTTGGTAGTTTTTGAATATATGAGTACGTGGCTTTATATAATTAGGTCACCTGGTACTAAGAATGTAAAGATAATACCAAAAGACCGTATAATTAACTTGTTAAGAGTATAAATACTATTGGCACGCCATTTCCTTACAGCTTAAGCTTTTGCGTGTAGTGGTTACTAACATGGTATCATAGAAATGTAGCAGTGAGTTATTGTTAGTTTGGTCTGGTTGAATGTTTGCTTCACCAAGTTCTTCATTGCTATTAAAAAAGTTACTTAAGCGTCCCACCTCATTCTTCTTTGCTATTTAGTTAACAACACTGCCAACAGAGAAAATAAGAAGACTGTTTGAAGAATGAGTCAAATAAGTCTTTGAATTTACAATCTGCCAGTAAGAAGCTTCTAATTGACTTTGCAGTCTGTCATGGCTTTAAAGTCCCTGTCAGTATGAAAGGTTAACTATCTCATAAATACTAAGAGTATAAATACAATTGTGAGGGGGTGTGTTAGAGTATAACTACTATTGTTGGCCTCTCCCTAACAACTTAAGTTTTTGTGTCTAGCGGTTACTAACATAACCCAATAATCTAATAAAAGTGTCCAATTAAGGTCATTTCTGTCGAGTCTCACTGATTCAGTAACTCCAGAAAGAAATGACCATCCAGCATCCACATTAAGGGGTAAAATGAATCTGGGAGCAGCAATTCATCTCCGTGGCAAGTTCCAACTGCCAACTGAGGGTCTTGCCAAATTTCTGTATTTGCTTTTTAATGACCCTTTTCTTGGTATTTTATGGTTTTTTTTTTGTTAATTTTTTTTTTATTATCATTCGGCTTGATTGTGACTTGAGAACTTGGCTTACTGGTATATGCAGATTTATTCAGGTCTTCAATCTCATGTTGGGATCATGAATCATATAGCTGATGGCTTTTCTTGGACACTTCTTAGATGCATTCATGAAGACCAAAAGGTTCTCTCTGCTCAACGGTTTGTCCTGAAAGCTGAATGCAACTCAAAATTAGCTGTTGCTCTCACCATTATGGAGGAATGTTTTCAGTCCATGGTGGACCCAAGAACAGGAATAGACATGATACCCCATGTCCTGTACAACCGGAGGTAAATGCCTCTTTTTAATTTTTGATTTTTTTTATTTTCATTTCTATAATATTTGTAATTCTCTCTCTCTCACTCTCCCCTACCCTTCTCCCAAGTAGAAGTCTGTCACCTGTACTAGTCTGCATAATTACTTTTGTGTATATTTTGTCCCCCATTTTTTTAGCTTTCCCATTTCATTGTTTCATTATTTGCTTCAATATTAAATATTATGCATTCTGTTGCAACTCAAAATAGTAAATTGTTACTTATGAAGAAAACGTGACAAGAATGTAAAACTTGTGACAACTGAAGACTTATATCTTAGGAGATTTTAGGTGACTTTGTTTCATCTTTTGTTGTGTTAAGGGCATTATTATCATTAGATTTTAGTTACAAGAGGGCCCTTGGTTAAATTATGATGTATCATGTTTTTTAAATCATTCTATCCACATGCTAATTGGGTGGGATGGGTTGAGAGTCTTAGTTTGGTGGTTAAAATAAAGTTAAACAAAGGACGTTGAGGAGTCTCCTTGTATTCTTAAAGCGTTATAGTGGACCACTGGTTCACTGATTATATTAATAAATTTTTTGTTTCCTCTAAAAATAAATAAATGAATCAATCTAAAATAACCTTAAGTATTTAGAATTTTCTTAATTTAAATGATGTTAGCATAATCTTAAATTTCAGATATTTTTTGATAGGATATATACGTAGTTGCTGCTGTGTGACATTGAACCCATGGCCCGAGATCAAAACCTACTTTCTTCCATTACAAGGTGAATGAAGGCTAGGCTTATGTATCAAATAAGTAATGTTTAATACTTATCAAGGAAGCCAAATCTAGCAGTGCCCTTGGTGTTAAGATTTTGAAATCAGGGAATGGGATGCCATTATCTTATGTATCAAATAAGTAATGTTTAATACTTATCAAAGAAGCCAAACCTAGCAGTGCCCTTGGTGTTAAGATTTTGAAATCAGGGAATGGGATGCCATTGTCTTTGGTCTGAGAGATCATCTTTATTTGATGGTTTACTGAAATCTGGTTTATTATCCATAATGTGTTAATCAGTGCATATGTTTCTCTGTGGTCTACAGGTCAGATTTTGCACGGCTGAACTATCATGGATTTTACACAGTAGTCTTGGAAAAAGATGATGTTTTGATATCTGTGGCATCAGTCAGGTAGTATTGATCCTTGCAAATGGGCTTCTGGTATTTTAATCATGTCTCCAAAATAGTTTGTCTTGTGATATCAACTTTTGATGCTGAAGATACTTTTATAATTGCAAATCAACAAGTTGCATTCTTAAAATATTTATATGCTTTGTAAGCACCCTATTCTCTATATGAAAAATCTAGAAACATAGCTTATTTATTTGGCTAGCATTTCAGTAAATTCAAAATGTATTAAAAAAAACACCAGAATTTCTGGATTACTGCAAAGGTAAGATTTTCTAGGTCTTTTTTGATGTGTAATGTGGCTTAAGTTAAAGATGAAAATACAGCATTTTAAGGGTCTTTGAAGGTGTAAGAAATAAGGTATAATTTGAAAGGTAACAATTTCCAATTTTTGAGGCTGTCTGCAGCAATGGTATAATGATGGGTTATTGTGATGACTTGATGTCTTATTGAGTTATTGTCTTGAATCCTGATGACAAAAGCTATTAAGATATGTAGGCCATAACTTAATTGGATGTTGCATATAGGTTCAATGCACCAAGCTTTTTACACTTCAGAATCGAAAATTACACAGCAAATAGAAGATATTTCTCCACTTGAACATCTTTTCTATCCTGTTAAGAAAATCCCGTGAAAGATTTTATACTTTTTGACATTTAATTCTTGGGAATGTTTTGGTTGCTTGATGTTCACTGTGAGAGTAAGCCTAAAACTTAACTTATCTGTAGAGTGCATGGAATCGCAGTTGCAGAAATGCCTCTGGTTGCTACCTGTAGCAACTACCGTCGTAAGGGAATGTGCAGACGCCTTATGGCTGCTATAGAAGAGGTATTCTCAGCATCTACATATAGGTTATACCGTTATAGTTAGCTTCTCTTTTCTGTTTTCTGTTCTTGGAATCTCTCTTTTACAATGATACTTTTTTATTTTATTTATTTATTGCCCAAGAACTGAAAAAATCTGGGGTTATTGAAGACTAATACCTTAATACTTGACCATGGTGCTACCGGAGACTCTTGAGGCAGTCTTGTCTTATTTAGTTTCTTTCATCACATTTCTTTGATTTCATGTGTCAAGTCACTATCGGTTGTGTCACTTTGTTAGCATGTTGCTTGAGTGTCCACATCACATGTTTTAGTATGAGAACATGTAGTATTTTTCATATCACTTCCTCTTTTTTTTTTTTTTTGTAATCTTCATAGTAAAGAGAACATCAAAACAATTTTGTATTGTAATTATAGGAATTATAATATAGTTTTTGAGTATTAAAATTAGGATTTTTTTTATTACCACGTTTAAATTGAGATATTCTTAAATAAGAATGCCCTAAAAGAAAACAATTTAAATGCTTATAAAAACAATACCTAACTGTTTTAGAATGCGAAACTGTTATGAAAATAGTTTTGTTGAAAACTGTTTCTTGGTCAGGAAACAGTCCAAGAAACAGTTAACTGTTTTTGGGAAAGAAAAGATGTTTCGGAAACATGGAACTGAAAATGCTCATAACATTGGATTTATCCCTTTATTTTGTATCATTTCTAAAAATAATGCTGCTTTCACACTTTTGCATCACATTCAGTTCTTTAAATCTCTTCTAGAAGCCTGTTTGTGATTCACATTTTTTCCTTGTCCCTTATTACTGGCTTTAGATGCTAATATCCTTCAAGGTGGAAAAGCTCGTTGTATCAGCTATTCCTGATCTAGTTGAGACATGGACTGAGGGTTTTGGGTTTACAGCAATGGAAAAGGAGGAAGAAAACTCTCTGAACGAGATCAACCTGATGGTATTTCCTGGAACGGTACTTCTTAAGAAATCCTTGTATGGAGATCAAAAAGCAGATGATAGACAGTTGGGTGAGTTTTTTTTTTCTTTCTAATATATGTTTTGTTCACTTTCCCTCCCTTTTTCAGCTGATCAGATCTGATGTCCCTGTTTTTTGTTATTTAATTTTCTCGGTAAATAAATTTAACTTCTTGGCTGATACATTGGCATTAGGAATGAACGAATTGACTGAAGGAGGTACTTGTACTGAAGTAGAGCCAGTCATCGAGTCTGTGAACAAAACCGGTGCTGAAATGGAAACAGTCGAGGGTGTACTGTCACGGCCAGCTCAATTTGATGAAACTGATGCCAAGGGTGTACAGCTACAGCCCGCTCATTTTGATCAGCCACAGCCAGATGTTGAAGCTGACCATGATGCTGATGCCGAACCAAAACCTGTTGAGGGTATACAACAATCCCATTTTGATCAAACTGATAAATGAGGTTGGAGCCAATATAACAAAAAGTGATAATGAATTTGGAAACTGATATGCAGAACAAACTAGTGGAATGCAAGAACTTGCTAGATTGTGCAAACAGAAAACGGAGTCTGCAGGAACAATTTTCAAAGCTGTCCTGCGACGTGCTGGATTCAACTTGTGGTGAAAGCATGGCTAAAATGGTTTCTAATGTTCTTTATTTTTTGGACAGCCAGAGAAAGCCTTTAGAGTGGGAAATGGAAGTAGAAGTAGAAATGAAAAATGTGTATATATATCTTTAGAAACTTTTCTTGTCTTTATAGAAATAAATATATAGTATCCACCCATGTTGGAGAATTTGCCAAACAAAGAGGGTCAAATTTGCAAAATCTTTTGATACAAGTGAGACTGCTACATATCTTTCGCTTTCTTCTACATCTTGTACTAGCTGTTGTAAATGAGTACTTGTTATTATTTTTCTGGGTTTTTTAACCCTTAGAAAAAAGAAAAAAAAAAGTGAGACAGGCCGCTATTCGGTCTGCAAAACAAGTGGAAACCAGTTTGCATTTGACAAGAATGCTGTCAAATGCATGATGGCTACTATGCCCTTTAGAAGATTGAAACAAGGGTGTGAGAATTGTCAATAGACTTGTTTACCTAATCAATAGACTTGTTAGTTGTTATTGAGATCTTTGCCAAATCATTTTCTACACTCCATTTTCACTTTTTTACTGGGGCAGTCACCCAAAAGCCCTAATGCATTAAATATGAAGGCAGTCACTTTTTTAGGGTCGGTAAGCTTTGTCATCATGATGATTTCTTGTAACATTACGTGTGGCTTGTGACTGTACAACTAAATGCTCAAGTATTTTGTGTCTTCTTAGATTGTATCTAGTTTGGAGGTCTCTTTCTTCGTCACCATCAAACTGCTTTATCAAAGTTTTTAGTTTTCACAACCCTACAAATGATTACTAATTTACTGCAACAAAATTAACAAAATTAATACGAAAATTCCAAAGTAAAAGCAAAAAAAAAAGGATTTTACATTTTTTTTATATGGCAGTAATCAAGTAAAGTGTTTGTCTGGAGAGTCCATTTTTTGTGAGTATTACCTCTATTCTGTATAGATGATATGTGTCCATGGATGAGGTAAATTTGTCTTAACACAATCATATTTTAAGATAAATTTACCATTTCCTAAACACATGTCATCCATGTGGGATGGGGTATTGAGGAAATGCTCACCTCCTTTAAGGGGGTGAGTAAAAGTGAACTCTTGTCTGGATCGATCTAGATTAATTACCATTAGTAATTTAGTACGACGTAAATAGCAAACTGTTTTTTAAAAATAAAAAAGAAAAAAAGAAAATTTCTTTCACTTAAAATACTTAAAAAGAATATAAAAATAAAGAATGTTGTAATAACTAATAACTTCCTTTACAAAATAAGTAAATAAATAAATTTAAGAATTAAAGACAAAAAAAAAGTTTATAAATTATAATAAAGGAAACATCATTAATAACAGAAAACTGATTTTTATAATTTGTAATCAATAATTAGATTTCGATTTGTTGATTGCTTCTCTAACACAACACTAGTTCACTAATAATCACTCTGCAATAAACTACCAACGAACTCCATGATCGAATAAACGAACACCTCAACAAATCCAACCCAAGAGCTGACCGTACAATGCCGTCTTCTCCCAAATTCTTCCACGCGCGTCCGTTCGCGTCGCAGTCCACGCGCAAATCGACGGTCCTGATCTTCTCCTGCCTCGTGATCGGCCTCGCCGGATTCGTCTTCGGCCTCTCCGTCAGTCGCGGAAACAACCGCTGCGTAAACACCGCCCAGCCAAGATCGGTCAGAGTGGTTTGGGACACAAGTGGTAATTCTAATAACTTGGTTGCTGATGCTGATAAATATCCAATTTCGGCCACTCATGACAAGAAGAAGAGACACAAAGTCATGGGTTTTGTCGGGATTCAAACCGGTTTCGGCTCCATTGGTCGGAGGAGATCGTTGAGGTCCACGTGGATGCCCTCCGATCGCCAAGGCCTTCAACGGTACCGATCTCTCTAGCCTTACTTTATTCAATTGAGTGTATTTGTTGATTTTTTTAAAAATTACATTTGTTTTTTTTTTTCCATCGGGATTCTGTGAAGATTGAAATTTTATCTTGGTGCACGAATTTCGTGATAGTAGAACAATTTTGATAAGAAGTTGTAATTTGGCTGATGAAGGAGAGAGCTATAAAGCTTTTTACAGGCAATCGCATTAATGAAGATAAACACAACTGAAACAGAGTATATCAATGAAGCGAGTCTTAAAAAAGTGTGATTGATATTGGGGACGTCAAATTAAGTTTTTTGTGTATTGAAATGAGCAATGTGATTTGCAATTGGCTATGCGAGTATTGCTTTTACGCGCACATGCCATATGCAAACTTAAATTAAACTGGATCTCTCTCTCTCTCTGGGAGTGGTGTGAGTAGGATTGATCCTCAGATTCTTACCACGTTGTAAGAGATCTAGGAAAGTCGTGTGGATTAGTACCCCTCACTTGCTTGAAACTTTTTAGTTCACTTATTCCTAGTTACCCTTCTTCTGTCGGTGCTTATGACGTTGTTTAGTTTGGGTAATGCTAAGAACTTGAGAACAAATGGGTATCACTAGCAAAGTATGATTCTTTTTATTTTTTAGCAAATTTGTATGGATATGTTTCTTTGGACAATTAATTTGCATGTGCTGGCACATTCTTGTAAATTTTGATATACAATACCTTAATCTATCGTTCAGCTATGATTTGGCCATTTAGCTTGCAGTTGTTTCCCATTTTCTACAAAGTACTTATATATATATATATATATATATGTTTGGAATTGCTATTAATTAGCCACTATTTGATTAACATTTGGACATTTTATAAATGTAGCATTTTGTTATAGTGACTTTGTTTAAATGGAATCTTCCTAGCAGCTTGGAAGAATCCACCGGTTTGGCTTTCAGGTTTATTATTGGTAGAACCAGTGACAGGTCGAAGATGAAAGAGCTAAAGAGGGAGGTTGCAGAATATGATGATTTCTTGTTATTAGATATTGAGGAGGAGTATAGTAAGCTTCCCTACAAAACGTTAGTGCTTACAATAATTTTTTTTGTCTCTTGTTATATAATTCGTAAGAAAAGAAATAAAATCGTTCTCATCTATAGTCCTTCACACAGGTTAGCGTTCTTCAAAGCTGCATATGCACTCTATGATTCTGAGTTTTATGTCAAAGCTGATGATGACATATATTTGAGGCCAGGTGAGACTATATTTTCAAAAGTTATTCATGCTTGGTACATTATATTGCTTCATTCATCCTTTTTTATCTCTGTCTCTATGTGAAGTTTCTCTCATCTCATTAATTTCATGGTTTTTCTATTCCCAGATCGCTTGTCATTGTTACTGGCAAAAGAGCGTCCTCACTCGCAGACTTATCTTGGATGCATGAAGAAGGGTCCAGTTTTTACTGACCCAAAGCTGAAATGGTCGGTCCTACTCTTTATATACATAGTTTGTGATTTATGTTACTTTTTCTTGACTGCTTTCTGGCTTCATGTTTCTGGAGATTTTCATCTTTCACTTCACTCAAATGTCTTGCTGTTACTGATAAATCAAAGATAGGAAAAGGACAGAAGAGTGTGTTTTAGGTTTGTTTCAAATGTCAATTAACCAAGAAGGTAAAAGCAATCTAGAAGGAATCGGATGATTAAAGGAGTTTTGGAGGCTCAGCTTTTAGAGTATGTAAATAGATATTAGTCACCATTAGGGTGACAATAAAGGGGAGCAGGGGACAATGTTGGATATATCAATATAAATACTATTAACCATATAAAAAAGGTAATTACATCATATTAGTCATTGCATGTAATGGTTCTCCACACCATTAAATGTTTAAAATGATGGCAAGTAAGTTTTAAACTTCTTCATTCTTCATGTGTGTGGTTCTCTGTACCTCCAAATGCATGTATTGACAGCAAGTCTTTTAGAAGTTCATAAGGTTTCAAGAATTATGAGATATATGAACTTTGTTATTTTTAAACTGGGCATATGTTTAAACCTTTGAGAATGAGAATGAGTGCAAGAAAACTAAAATAATGGAAAATAGGAAAAATTAATAAGTGGAATTTTTCTGTATGTGAGCGGAATTTTTCTTGAGCATTGAAGAATTTTTGGGACCTAGTGATGGTTGGACACAGAGCTTGGGGAATAGCTGTTATGTTGCTATTGTGTAAGGAACAATTAGAATTTGAGCCTGAACTTAGTCACGTAGCCTAGTGCAGGAATTTTATGATTAGCAAAATAATTGAATGTGAATGGAACTCTGTTCAAAATTGAAACAATGGCATCTGTATTTCTTCAAAATTGAAACAATGGCTTGAATTTGACTAGTATCAGGGTGAAAACTAAATCCTAACAATAACAAAAGATGAGAAAATATATCAAGTCTGAGTAATATTTCCCTATATATGTAAGTTCGCCCAAACGGAAGTTCTAAATTTTCCAGATCCTAATTTCTAGAGGGCGGATATTGAATTGTAGACAGACTATGCATTGCCCAAATGAAAAAAATAATTAAACATAAACCTACTATAGTTTCAAACATGTTGTATTATGGAAATTAAATTAAACAACCTAATATGCTTCCTTTTAACCTCTGGTTATAGCTGTGGTTCGTCATTGAGGTACCATATTGCCTCTGGATTTGGTGCCAAACTAATCTAGTTATGAACTGGAATTCATGCAGGTTTGAGCCACTGTCCTTTTTACTAGGGAAGGAGTACTTTCTTCATGCTTATGGACCTCTATATGCTCTTTCTTCAGATGTTGTTGCAAGTTTGGTTGCTCTCCGGAACAACAGGCTAGTCTGCTTGCTCAACGCTTTTCTGTCTTAAACTTTCGCATCTTTTTGTTGCTTTTACTTGTCATCATTGTTCATATGGCTGGACATTTTGGGAAATGCCATTGCAGGTGAATCATTAATGTTCTTGCGGGCTTGACCACTATCTGTTGCTTTTATTAACAACGTTGTTCATATGGCCAGACTTTTTGAGAAATATCATTGGATTGGTGAATTATTGATGATCTTGTACTTGGATTGGGTCATCATCCAACATAAAACTCTTTTGAATTTGTGTGCTTCCACTTAAATATGCTACTTTTCCGTCTGAATTTCAGCTCATGGCCAAATATCATGTACTTATTCCCGCCAAATTATCAGATGTACAGAAGTATAGGAACAATATTATAATGTTCTACCGCTGTATTTTTGGGTGTTTTCTGTGTATATTAGATATGAAAGGTAGAAAATAGACCAATAAACACAATCCTCGTACGTGCCCCAAGGAACTTCTTAGTGTTGAACTGTTCACTCCTTAACTTCAAATGGTCCTTCAGATGCACATTATATGATTTTCTTGAAGTCTCTGCCTTGCATGTAATATTTTCCATTATGTTTGAAATTACAGCTTTCGGATGTTCAGCAATGAGGATGTTACAATTGGTGCATGGATGCTTGCAATGAATGTCAATCATGAAGATAACAGAGCATTATGTGAACCAGAGTGTAAAGCAACATCTATTGCTGTCTGGGATATTCCCAGATGTTCAGGTTAGTGGCTCACTGAACAATCAAACAACAGAGATAAAATGGTTAATGGGATAAGTCTAAGAGGTCCACAATAGTTTAGTTTTTCCTGGAAATATACTGCAGATGCACAGTTTGTTCAGATCTTTATTTTGGAATACGAAATAAATCAAACTTGTTTAGTCATGCAACAGAATCAAGAGCATGTTAAAGTTAAACGAGGAAGTGACTGGAGCCATTGAAATTTATATGAAGTTGGATGGGTAATAAGTAGCAAGTAGTATCTGGTAGCCTTTGGAGGAAAAAGCTTATGCTTTGCAATGAAGGTTATGTTTGAAATGCAATCCCCTGCGATAGGAAAGTGAAGCAGGGAATAAATGATTAAATGTATTTGAGTGCATAATTTTCGAGCTCTTCAAAATGATTATTCACATTGTTACCAAATTGGTTTGATAGGAATACTGTTGATGCTATAAAATGTGATATATATGGTTTGCTGACATTTTATTGCATTACCCAGGGCTCTGCAATCCAGAAAAAAGATTACTAGAACTTCATCAAATGGAGAGCTGCTCAAACAGCCCAACGATGGAGTCCGATGATTAGCAATTTTGCCGAGATCTTTCCCAGTTTTGTTAAACTAAAAAGGTACCGACACGAGTCTCTCACTCCTCTAAGGTGGCTGTGCTGCTATCAGATGCCACTATTTAAGCCATTTCTTTGCTGCTATTTTTTAATTCTCTCATACCTTTTCCCTCTCTTACTATTTTCTTGTAACATATCATTTTTTTTTTCGAGACACGACTTTCAGAGGCCGGATCTTGTACACCCCGATTTCTGTTGTTAGAGTTTAGATGTTACGAAAATTGGTAGATGAAAGTCTGAAAACGAATGTAAACTATACTATATATATATCCTTTTGAACAAACAGTTTTGTTGTTGAGTTACATCATTGTTGTAAAACTGTTTTGTTTAGTAGAGAATACAAAGAAATTGAGCATTTTACATGCATTTGCAAGTGTTTGCGTGTGTCCTAAACTTTGCAATAAAAGCATATGCCCTATAAGCCTCAGTATAGGCAGATAAGCAGAGTATCACTGTGTAACACTCACAACTTCACAGGTCACACCCCACATAAATGACATCTCTAAAATGTTTTAGTATTGACTTGGATTGGACCCAATTAGCATACATTTGGGCTCAATTTTCTTTAATGAGTCGGCCCAAAACCCATAACTAAGTACGATATTGCATCATTGAAAAACTCTACGTGCACCCTCTTAAAATAAAATAAAATATTATAATGTTCCCACACATTACAAATGTCCTATAATTTTTGAAAAACAATTTCAACTTGATAAGTTATAAAATAAATAAGATAAAAAAAAAGGAAAAAAAAAAGTACTGAAGATCTGCATTTTCGCAGATTTGGGATATATATATATATATATAATTGTTTTTTTTTTAAGTATTACATTTAAAAAGAAAGTGAGAGCTATTGAATATCAGAGTTTGATTTTAGTTTTTGTTCAAATCTTTGAAAAATTTCCTTCTGTAACATCGTGATTCTCAAAATTTCTTTTCAAAAGTCTGATTTTTAGCATTGTTTCAAAACCAAATGGATTTAAAAAAAAAATGGATTTCTTCAAACTTGAAAGCCAATTCTTTTGATAATGGAGATCACTACTCAGATCAGATTTTTTTTTTCTTCTTTACGAGGATGCTGTGCCTTTGGCTTGGAAGGATGAGACTTTTCCTGTATTGTTTCATTTTCATTAATTATATTATAATATATGACGAGATGAGATTGGTTCAATAGTAAATCTTTTATATATGCACCTTAAGGTTACGTAGGTTGCTTATTCAAATCCTCTCTTTTAAATATATATATATTATCAGGGTCGGATTTAGAGGGGGGACCATAGGGGCTATGGCCGCCCCAACCAATGAAATCTCATGAAGTTTTAGTTACACATAAATTAATATAATTTAGCATGTAGGCTATAATTCCCCCTATTATATTAATAATATAAATTAATTACTAATTTTTTTCCATAATTCAAGTGTCAATAATTATAGGAGATGGATAAAATCAATATCAGAGGTTTTAACTTCCAATTTCAGTAAGAAAAAAGATTTCAATTTTCTATTTTCACGTTATTGTTGGGTCTAATATATGTATTATATATATATATTTAAAGATTTTCACTAAATAACACGCTAAGTAAATATATTCTTTTCAAAAAAAAAAAGTTAAGTAATTGTTAGATTTATTTTGTTAGGTTAATTACTATAGTGATTTTGATAAATTTACTTTTCTAGTTTATTATTTAAATTTATGTATACTTTAAGATTTTTTTGTTGTTGAAGTATTACATAAATTCAAAGTTTTTTTGTTAAGGGCAGGATTCGAATCCGTAACCTCGTGATACAGGTATTTGGGGTATATCATCGGATTAACCCCATCTCATCTCATCGTATACTTTATGATTAGGAGTGGGTCTTGTAAAAAAAATAAAAAATTGGTTTTCTGACAAACTCTTATGTAATTGAAATGAAAATCATAGAAAAAATTAAATAGATTTAGATAAAGATGATTTTCTAGATATAAAAGAGTGAGATGTTCCATTTTAATTTTTAAAGTTAAGGTCTTTTTTATCTATTTATTTTATATCATTTACCTTTGAGACTAAACAATATCACATTTTGTGTTTTGATAACTTAGTTTATGAATATTAATATATTTGTATCGGATGACCTTGAATATTAGTTATTGTAATTAGTCCTCCCCTATATATTATTATTAATTTACAGTAGAACGAGATAGGATATATTTGGTAAAATATGGGGTATACTGATAAATTATAACATTTTAAAATTTTTAATTGGGTGTAAATAAAAAAAAAGAGTACATACAGCCATACAGGAGTATAAATACCTTCATTCAAAAAAAAAAAAAAACATAATCCAAGTCGGTAAACTGGTAAAGAAAAGAATGGTTGCAATGAGTTCATCGACTTACACAGTTACACCGTACCATATGTGATGTTTAATGTTTTATTGTCACGTAACATGTTCTGAGCAAAAGATCACGATGATAATATGGTGGGTGTAAACCAAATGTGTGATGTGTGAAGGACCATGTGATAACAGTACTTATATAGTTATATGGGCCTATCGCATTTGTTAAATTGTACTTAACACGCGTGTGAAATACAAGCAAGTTGCTATTATGGAACCGTAAATTTTTGGTTGAATACCTTAAATATATAGTTGTCACGTCTAACACTTTTATCCGATCTTTACATCCAACTTCATATGTGAGCCGTTGGATGTTTTGACAAGTGTATGTAGTCAAATTAAAACATTTAAAATCAATAACTCACACATCAAGTTGGATAAAATGGTTGGATGTCAACCATTATACATAGTTGTCGGATTTGTGAAGGTTGCTTTTAAATTTACATATATGGTACTGATAAGAACTGACACAACCTCACCAACAGTAATTCTAATACAAAGAATGTTGAAATGCATGCATATTTCAAATTTTTGTGATTGAAAGCAATAATTGCCAGAGGCCCAGAACACTAGCTTTCATGTTCCTTTTAAAAATCACAGAGCATCTCACGTATGCATACGTGAGATGCTCTGTGATTGGGTGGATAAGGTTTGAGAACATCACTGAACATCAGTTTGTGTCTTCTGCATGCCCAACTCAAAATCTCACAGAGACTTAATTGAAGCACAGGATCGAGCTAAGAAAAATTAAACAATCAATATTCAATCCCATGGAGGAATTTGGTATTCCCTCTCATCATCAAACCCCATGTGATCAGATCTCTTGAATTCATGATCAGTCATATTACTTTTGCTTCACATTAACTAATTAAGCATATGATATGATATGAATGAATGGCTTGTAATGGCCATTGCATGTGCATGCTTTTCATGCTTGTACATTCACAATGCTATATATGCTGCAACACACAAATCCCAGCTGCTAGATCTCATCTAATATATAAATTACTCTACCTCTTTCTTTAATAAATTTAATTACTTCACTTACATTATTGGATCCACAATTTCATGCACATGCACTGATGTACATATATAGTTTACTCTTCATATATATATATATATATATTCTCCCAACAGTTGGGTCGCTAGAGAAAGAAAAAACTGAAAGCACATTAACTCATCACCTTTTTTTTTCAGACTTTATTAAAGATCTTAAACATATATATCTAGTATAAGAAATATACAGAGTACTCAACTAATTAAATTCATGCACCAGAATAAGGTGAACTGCTGATTCCCATACAGAAGTGCGGTAATAATTTTGGTGCAGGCAATAAATCCTCCGGTGATGCATTGTTCTCAGACTGTGAATCACTTATACACTCATAAGTAAACTACGTACTATAACATTATATATTATTAATCTCTATTTAATAATATTTTATTTAAATTAAAATGTAGAAGAAATGATCCGACCAAGCTCTTGACAGTTTTAAATTAAGACTTTGTGATACGTTATTACTCTAAATAATTAGTTCTTAACTTTTTTTTTAATTCTGTTTTTTATTATGATTCAATCAAACACCTGTACTTATATTCAACGGCTGTATCTTAACATTAAAAAAGTCATTAGAAAATTCAATCTCATGAACTAAAACATTCGTTTTTTTTTTTCAAATAATAATAATAATATATAAAAGCTATAAATTGAAAGAGGCCGATTACATTACAGATTTATATCTGCAACCTCTATTAGCATTGGTTTTTTTTTTTCTAATTAATTAAAACCCAACTGAAACTTGATTATGCCACAATTTATTTAACAAAGAACTACTCGCTTTGACACAATTATTAAAGAGAAGTGCTTGATACACTCTTAAGTCTCATGGACAAGTGTTAATCTGAATGATAATTGGCAACAAAAGGATTATAAATAATAACGGCCCTGTAATTAATTAGAATCATACATTTGGACATGTGTCGATACCAAACTCACGAGTGTGTCTATCTCTAGCATTTCCCATCAATATACTACATATAAATTGTCCAAATCAAAGAAGAAACTTGAGAGTCAAGTATAAATTATGAATTATTAGAAGGATTCAATGTACTCCAACCTAAAAGTTTGGGCTTTTAATCACATAGAAACATAAAAAGAGTGTAGACTGTAGTTGAAGTGAAGTTTATGACTTAACAATTAAAATGTTTATGACGAATGATGATAATATTTGGTGATATAATAATACTATATTATGTAGTGGAGAGAAAAGAGTAGCATTCAAGGGAAGTTAATTAATGCCATAATGGGCCTCCCAAATGATTGGCCCATCAAACCCCCCTCATCTTCTAATTCAAGAATCATGATTTTATGCTTTTGTTTCCTCTTTTTTTTTTCCTTTTCACCAACAAAAAAATGTCAATATTAGAGCTTTGTTTGCTTCACAATGAAACTATTTTTTTTTTCATTGTGAAGCAATGAAAAAAATCAACTCAGATAAACTCACAATGAAACTAATCTTGATTATTTGAACAGTACAAAGAGAGCAATGCTATACAACCTAAAAATCAACTCCAATCTTAAGTCACTGGTGGAGCCTTCTCCATTCAAAAAAAAAGAAGAAGTTATTTTTTGTAATTATTTCCAATATTTACTAAAACAAATCAATGACTTATTTTTACAAAATTAATCTAATGTTTTTTAAAAGGTTTTATACTTTTAATGTTAATTTTTAAGTGTTGTTTTTATTTTATTTTATGTTTAAAAAAATATTGTTATTTTTTAAGGATTGCTTTTAACAATTATGTTTTATGTTTTTTTTTAACAAAATGGTGACACATGACATGTTTTTATTAGAAGTTAGTTAAAGTAAATTTGTCAAACTTTTAAATTTTTTATGTAAAATTGTATTTGTAAATCATTCAATTAAGTAGAACAAGTATGTGTGGGTAATTTTCTTCTCGATATTGTGAGACTGAATATTTATTTAATAGATTTAATGTTTGATCTCGATAGATACCTGATCCGGTCGGTGCTAGAAATATTTATTGTATTTTTTTTAATAAAAAAAAAGCAAGATTGTTATACTGAAATTCAATTTCTTATTAATTAATTGCTTGGTTACGTACTCTAGTCATGGTCTACAACTTTCCAGTGTTATAAAAGTTATAAATATAATTAGGTTTTATATTACAAACCATGTGATGGAGCACTTGCATGTGTTGTGCGAGAAGTCAAGGAACAAATACCACACGACAAAACCACATTAATTGCTAAACATGTTTCTTATAAAGAAATGTTCATAAAAAAAAATGTTTCTTATAAAGAAATTCATAATGCATATTTGAAAGTTTGTATGTAATATTCTTGTCAAATAAAGAATATGAAAAGAGAATAAAATAGAAATAAATATCTGATTATTATTTTTCGGTTTAATTAAAAACACAGCTTAATTGGAGACGGTAATTAATTTTGCCCCCTATCATCCAAAATTGATGTTCAGAAGCCTGATGCACTGATCTTAAAATATAAAGTCTATCTTAGAAGAAAATCTTTTAATACATAATGTAAATAATTAATTACATCTTGAATTATATAAAATAATATGAGTGAGACGGACACATCTATATAATAGACATGTCTACCTTAACTAAGTTTTTTTTATCCACTATAGTTATTTATTTGGTATGGTACAGGTATACTAAAATCATAATGATATATAATATTCAATTCACAATTAACAAAATGCAGCAGAGTAAATATATTTAATTTTACAAATGTAGCATATAACTTCACATATTTCAACGTTTTATTTTAAACACTTCACATATTACAACTCGATCGATCACATTAAAATATGTAAATTAATTATATATATATATATATATATATATATATATATATGTACTTAGTAAACCATTGCACTACTTTTGACATGCAATAAGATATCTCGATCGAGTTGCAGACTTGTAGTAAAAAATAGATATAATTCAAAGCCGAGATATAGAAATAAACATTTATATATATAGTATATGAATATGATGATATTAAAAAAAAGAAAAAAAAAAGAGGCAAGCTAGTAAATCCAAGAGAAGTGGATAGAGTAATGGGTTATATTTGAGAATTCCAATGGATGGCTTCAGAGTTACCATGTGATTTATTAGAATGTCTCGAACTTGGAAATCCGCAGAGTACGGACACTCAATTTTTAAGGTTTTTAAAACTTTATACATTTATATATAATTGCAATGGCTGACCTGACCCAATAATGGTGGGCTCGTCAGATTCACTGCTAGCTTCAATTTCATCACATGAGTCATGACATTGAGAGATAACTTGTATCATCATATTATGATATCATTGGATTTTGTTCAAGGGAAAGGGAGATTGAATCTTCCTCCATCCATCTGTTCAATGTTTTGCTGTACGTCATTGCTCAGATTCTAAGGCAGCAGAAGGGCAGAGGTTAGGTTTTGAATGGAAAATATGTTATTGAGTAATTCAAGAAGAAAAGATTAATGTGTTAGAACTTAGAAGAGACTGGCATGGGAGTATGGGACTATATATGGGAGGTGACAGTGTTGAAAAGGAGGATATATCAGTGCTGACCTATAATATTCAGGACCAATTGGCCAAGTGATGGGCACATGGTCATGGGAAGAGAAAGAAGAAGCCATGATTTAAGGAATCGTTTTGTAAAGACTTTTGAAACAATTTGTGTTGTGTAGTGTTGTTTTGTCGGTAATAAACACACATTTCCCTTTCTCATCATCTTTCCTTATCTCTCCTTCATCACACAGGCACACACACACCATACTTATCCTTCTTTTCTTCTTTAACCTTCTAATGCTTCACTGATCAATATTATACAAGGAATATTAATTAATTATATGCATATATGTGCTCTCTAATTACTACATTAAAAGCAATAAGATTCTAATAATGTCACAATGATAAAACTGTTTATTTAGTGTTGATAATGATAGTACTGAGATTCTGTTTTTTCCTTCCATGATAAAGTGAAGCATCTCACAACTCACTCACATGTTACATGTATAGATAGTATTACATATATTCTTAATACAAATGATATATTATTGATTAACCGGTACACAGAGCCGGCCCTAAGGCAGGGCATCAAGGGCACCTGTCCAGGGTCCATGATTAAAAGGGGCTTCTAAATCCTTAGTTTTGAGTTGTTATATAGCGGGTTTTAAATAAAAAATGGTCCAAGTAAAAGTTTTTAGCTCATACAACAATAATAGTCCAAACATTTATTATTTAAAAGCTTAAACATTTCTAAAACATTTCTAAAACAAAACAAAAAAACCAATGTTTTCTTCATATGAAGATCCAACATTTTTTTCAATACCCTATTAGTATCACTTTATCATTCCCAATTTTCATTGATCTACCTATTCAGCTTTCAACTTAGTCTTTCTATATCGTTGTTCTTATCCTCTCCCTCTCTCTCTCTCTCTCTCTCTCTCTCTCTCTCTCTCTCTCTCTCTCTCTCTCTCTCTCTCTCTATATATATATATATATATATATATGCTCCAATTATTATTTTTACACAATCGATATTGGATATAAGTTTATTTTACTTTTTTTTTTCAAGATTTTATTGAAAATGAAGTATAAAAAATAGGACGAAAAATAGGAGAAAAATAGTTGTAATTCTTGAAAAGTTTCGACATTTTGTGTACAATTAAATTTCATTGAAATCCAAATAAAAATTCATTAAAATCCATAGATTTTATGACGGTACTTGTTTTATGTTAAGATGAGGGATCTCACTGAAAGATTAACTTTAGGTATATGGAAAAAACTACGAACAAGGGATCCATTTTTCGATTTTTCACCTGGGCCTCTAAATGGTGAGGACCGGCACTGCTGGTTCATATGTTTTTTCCTTTCATTCCCATCAAATCCAATTAAAGACTATCAATCAACGCACAATAATTGATCTATATAGTTAAAAAAAATGAAAATTTAATTGGCATGTGATGTGAATGAAATCTAGGGTGACATATATGGATTTGGATCCTCTACCGGTCTGAATTTTTTCGTGACCTTTTTAAAGTATGTGAGATTGATTATCGATAAAGTGATTATGAAAACCAATCACATCTTAACCACTCATTCATTGAAATGCTTATGTATCATAAGCTTAAGTGAGATCATAATAAATATGAGATTAGCAGAGAATCCAAATTCATCCAAATTCATCATATACGATATATATATATATGATTATGATGATGATCAGTTGCAAATATGTCTTGATGCGGAGGAGCCTAGCTCAAATATAATTGTGTACATGCATGGGATAGAATATTATTAAGTAGCTAGGGATTACAAGAATTTTGAGACAGAAATAATCATGGGTGTCAGATCAATATTTTGAATGGTCACACAACAAAAGAAAGCAAGACGCCACTCTTTTAGGCTTTCATGTCTGAATACAAACTTGTTAAAAAACAACTAATGTTGGACCCAACTTATGTATTATAAGCTCAAGCTGTGCTGATTAGCTATACATATATATAGCTATAGGGTCCCATGCATTTCCCATGTAGCCCAATCATCAATACACAATTATATATTTTCATCTACTAGTCTCGACCAATTAATAATATGACATGCAAAGTTGACACATAAGCTTATTATTCAGTGCTTTCTATGTTCTATGCTATTATATATATATATATATATATATATAGCACATTGGATTCCTCAGAGAGATCGGTTAATGTAAGAAGGATCTGAGGAGGAGGTAGTTTTTTCAGTCATGGCTGGGCTGCAGGTGTTTTGTCCTCAGCCTATTTGTTTTTATTGATTAGGGTTTCTCTTATCTTCTTTGAATAATTGCTTTTCTTCTCAGCCTACTTGTGAAATATATAGATCCCCTTACAAGAAAGTTTGGTTAATTTTAGTTAAAATGTTATACCCAAAATATGAATTTACGGTAAGTAGAAATTAATTGGCAGAAATTACACATTGGATAATACTGCTGGTGTAATTATATTTTATATAAAACTTATTATATCACCGGTAATTTTTAGGGCATATTGAAAGATTAATTAAGGCAACATGTACGTGATGCCCATTTTGCAAACAATCATGTTGATGACTTTTGTAGTTTGTGGTGAGGTGAGAAATCATTGTAGTACTGGCGAGTTATGCATAATTTCTACAGCTTGTATTGTTACATATATATATATATATATATATATATATATATATATATATATATAGAGAGAGAGAGAGAGAGAGAGAGAGAGAGAGAGAGAGAGAGAGAGAGAGAGAGCATATATCCCCACCAACAAGCCTTTTGCAACGCTCACAACATTTCAATATCAATCATTGTCGATCATTTCATACAAACAATTTTGGTGTAATATATATATATATATATATATATATATATATATATATATATATAATAACAAGTGATACTGACAAGTGATGATCATTTATAACAAACATATCTCATGATCTATTCGACAATTTCAAATCACCCGCTGAATCATTGGGATAGATTTTTGGACACAAGTTCTAAAGCAGTTTCTTAAATTTGATTAAATCAGCTAAAACAGTGAAAGACAAATATACAATTAATTATCTTGTATGCGATTGAGTGTTCTTTGTTTTATACAAACTGTGTTTAATTTGGATTTTATTTCTCAAACAAGATTAATTGTGGAGTATCTGTAGGAAATTTCGAAGATCCTTCAAAATATGAAATGAATATAGACAATAGAAACCCTAGGGGCATAGTTCAGATGGTAGATGAATGACTCCTAAATAGCGATTCAAAACCTACCAATAATAAAAGTTTTAAAAGAAATACCCGATCTAGATAAGGTGGATAAATAAATAATGTCAAAAAAAATTAAACTAAAAAAAAACGTTTTTTTATGGGGCCGGAAAACTTTCACATCTGTTGCTATAAAGTAACCTATCGTTACCAACTTCTGCTGCATCAAATCATGAAATGATCCAAATCCTCATGATTATAAGTGATTTAGCTGAGTTAGCTGTATATATATATATATAAGAGGTGTGTTTTTGAATATAAGAGGAAAACAGAAGAACAATATTCGAATGACAAGATGGGGTTGATTTAATAATTAAAGGTAATTTGGTCTTTTTATTAATTCAATTTTAAGAGATGGAGAAGTTTGAGTAGAAAAATACATTATTTCTAATTGCATTTAATTTATACCAAACTTCACGGGAGATCGGTGTATTTACCGATTATGATATTGTCAATTTAAATGAACTCTTTTACCACCAAACTAGATTACGCGGTGGTCATTTTATAATATCTACTTTAACACACATTAAGAAACATTTTAATATTATAATCTAATTAAAGTATTTCACTATTTTTTTTTTGATAAAAAGAAAATGCATTTCCCTCCTAAAAGATATCACTAAAAGATTAAAAATAAATTTCCATAACCTAATACTTGTTAGTGGAAATGATGATAAATAACACTATTTTTATGTTGAATTTTGAAAGTATCACTAGTTTAAAGTTAAGTTTAAATGGCATAAATGGAATAAAATTCTCTCATTTCCTTCTTTTATTACTTTTGTACCATTTTATAGGTTTTTTTTATTTCTTTTAAAAAGCTGCATTGATAGAGGACCAATGAAGGTCCTCCATCACTAGAGATGAAAGACCTCGTCCAATTTCGACTTCTAATAGAGATCGATTCGACTTCCAATGAAGGTCTCAATGAAGAAGATGACCAAATTAGTATCTTTTAGAAAATTTTATTTTTACCCAATAAGTCTTAGAAATTACAAATATACCTAATAAGTCTCCGAAACTACAAAGTAAGTTTAAGAAATACAAAAAGAAGCCTTGGAAATATAAAAAAGTGCGAGACTTATTTTTATGAGCGTGTTTTAAGGGTATTTTTGTTAGATCTACACTTTCGATGCTATTAAAACTTAAGTTATTAAATTGGTGATAGTCTTAAATGTTAAAACTCACTATTTAAAGAGTTATATTAAATTTTTGAACCCGAAATTGTTATATGGGAAAATTGCATAAACACCCCGGCATTTAGTATAATTGCATGTATACAGGATTTTATCTAAAATTGCACAAAACACCCATGTCGCTAGTGGTGCTCTGTTAGAAGTAAACGGATGAGGGGCAAAAATGTATTTACCTATCAATAAGACAAAATCATCATTAATTATTTATATCATACTAAGTTATTACTTTTTAAGAAAAAAAAAATGGATAAGTGAGATTTGATCCCTACATCCAATCACATTTTATCTAGGAGTGTATAAAATATTGTCAAACCGAACCAAACGACCAACCCAACCCATAAAATTTGGGTTGGTTCGATTACAAATATAAAAAATTGGTGGGTCGGTTTGTTTTTTTGACAAACCGATTAAAGATGGTTCGGTTTGGGTTAAGTGAATTAATTCACCAACCCAAACCAAACAACATATTTTAAAAAGTAAAACTAAAATATAAAATTTACCGATGTTTTTTATTAAGTCCATGTTTATAACTTTTACCGATTACTTTAAGCTTTTATAATTTATTTATTTGTTTTGATACAATTATTCATTGATTAATGTATTAGAGTTTCAAAAGCATAGATAATGTCAAACATATCTTTAATTAGTAATTATTCATTTGACTTTTCTGTACTTTCTTTATATATATATATATATATATATATATAATATTTCATGTTATGATTATTTTATTTAAATATTTTTTATAATATAATACCAAAAATAAAAGATTTTTTAGTTCAAATCTAAACCGATAAACCAATTCAAACCAATCCGACATTTGTTGGTTTGGTTTGAATCGGTTTGAAAAATTAAATTGGTTTGGTTTGGGTTGAAATATAACTAACTCGATCCATATTGGTTTGGTTTGACATTGAGCTTTAACCCAAACCAAACCGAAAACGCACACACCTAATTTTATCCTTTGTTGATTGGATGAAAAGTCATTTTACAAAAATAAAAATGAAAACAAGTAATTATAAAAAATAAAACTAAAATAAAGTAACTTGATTTAAAATAAAAAAAGAAAACTCCACCGTAAGTAAAAGATCTCATCCGTATTGAAGGATCTACTCTAGTGGAGTACTAGATCACTCCTTGCTCATGGAGGAGCAATATCCTTCACGAGGAAGAGGGGATCGTACGATCTCCTCTTTCTAAACAACAAAAGAGATCTGATCTAACGAAGAAGATGATCTAATCCTTTCTATCATATTAGAGTGAGGATATCTCCGATCATCTTTTTTTTTCTTTATATATTTGAATTATTTTCTACTAAATATATAAAATAAGTAACAAAATAAATAATAAAATAATAACAATGGGCATTTTGGACCTTTTACATGGTTTTAACCATTAACCACTAAGAATAAGGGTGTTTTTGTGAAAATCTCATATGTGTGCAATTATACTAACTATGAGGTTGTGTTTGTACAATTTCCCTTGTCAATTTTTTTATATCTATTACATAATAACGACTCGAACCTGTAAAATTATTAGACCGCCGGATGAGCATCATTTACCATCGAATCACACTGAGACAATAATCACATTATCGTCAGGGGCGAAACCAGGATTTTGACTTTAAGGGGGCTGAGACAAAACGAAATTCAAGTTTATGACTTATATATTAATATTTAAAAACTAAATTATTATTATTATATATATATAATACTGTTTAGTCTCATATATTAATAAATAAAATAAACATAAATTTTATGAATCAAAATGACGTTCTTTAAAATCTAAAAAATCATTTATAATCGAATATATACTCATATTTTGTAATTAAAAATCAATTGCAACATAAAATATATACATATCCAATAATACTGTCTAATTGTAAAATTATATTATGGACGGTGGGTTTGACCTAACTCGTATTGCAATGTAATAAGTATTAATATATGGAATATTTATGTTGCATGTCTCGTAAAATGAACTTATTACTTCAGTAAATAATCTATCACGTCTTGTTTTTTTTAGTGATCATAATTATTAGTTTTCATGATATATATTCATTAAATACTTATTAAATAGGAGTATATAAATAATTTCTTCTTAAAACACTTATGGTCACATATTAATAACAGTTGATACTGTCAGATTTATAATTAAAAAAAAAATGTGATGGATCAGAAATATCTTTACCTATGT
This sequence comes from Dipteronia dyeriana, assembly GCA_032871835.1. Lineage (NCBI taxonomy): Eukaryota > Viridiplantae > Streptophyta > Magnoliopsida > Sapindales > Sapindaceae > Dipteronia > Dipteronia dyeriana. Next base: position 52,470,164 of record CM065302.1, on the reverse strand, counting down.
AATACATTATGACAATTTTATACAAAAAAATTTATTGAAAATATTTTGGTTGGGGGGCATGGCCTCTATCGCCCCCGCCTATCTCCTCCCCTGATTATCGTTGTCATATTTATTAGTTTGTTGTGATTCTTGATGTTAATACTAGCTAGGCAATGGAGTGTAAGAAACAAAACTTATAATGGAATAATGTTTGGGTGCTTACTTATAATGAAACTTTTTTTTAGAAAAAATAGGGAGGGTCAAAAACCCTAGCTAGAAGACTAGGTTGAAGCTAGATTAAGAAATTGCAGAGTTTACAGTCGAGTGAATTCAAAAGTGTGGGTTTAACTTGTTGCCAAAATAGCAGTCAATTTGTGGAGTAAATTTTGGTAAGTTTTGTATTATCAAAGGCAGACAGAATGTCCAAGAATCATGCATGCACCACTTATATTCAATGCAGTGCAGCGCAGCGCAATAATATTATTTTTTCTTCATTATTTGGCATTTTACTCATATGATGCCAAAATTAAATCATATATACTTTACATTTTCACTTTATACGATTGATATTTATAAATTTTATATATTATCAACCACCATTCGTAGTCTTTAATGTTATAAATCGATTCGGATAAGATGAGTTGTCATGAGTGTTTGTTAATCTTCATCTTTTTGCATAAATTATTCGACAGTGCTTGGAGTTGGATATATAACTAATATGCATTGAAACAACACGTATAAGATTCAAAATCTTTGTTTAAGTTTCACCTAATTAAGCTTTCAAGGATTTATCCTTTAATTTTATTATCAACCGATTAATCATAGTCTTTGAAAATTAAAGCTCAAATGAGAAGAGAATCTTTTTAACTAAATTATTACATGGTCCACTATTGTGCCTTAAAATGTATATATATATATATATATATATATATATATATATATATATATATATATATATATATATATATATGTAAATAGTGATTCTCTTATGAATAATCTTTTGCATTAACATATGTGAAGATCTTGACAATATTCAATCAATTTTAATGATTTTTTTTTTGTATAAATGATAAAAACAGTCGAATATACTTGTGGAATTTATAATTTTTTTAAGACGAAAATTTTTTTATATATATATACCCTAAAAAAATAGTTTTTTCTTATCATCCAATAAAAAAGGATATATTAAAATTCAATAATGCTAATATTGGATTTCATTCGAAGTTCTTATAGATATTAACATTAAGAATCTCTCACAATGTATATTATATCTTAGTGGTTTTCAACTATGACATCTTTTTTTTTTTGATGCCCTGATTCTTTGTACATAGATTTGAACTCTATATGCAATAAAATTCAGTTATGTTGACTATTTATAAAGAATTGTGGAAACATGAGTATTTTTCGATAATTATAATTTTGTTTTTTTGACTTGGGCAGAAGCGGATTTGTTTTTTTGTTTTTTAAAAGAATATAGCTATATATATATATATTGTTGAATTAACATATTATCTTCTTTCTCATGTAATATAAATATATAATTGTCATATTGAAGAATTTATTATATTTTAAATTGCATTTGCATTAAATAATTTAACAGCAGATGACGAAATTCTGAAGGATCGATATCAGCTGCTCTCTCTTTAGATTTTAAATACTCCTTTTGAAAAATATGAAGAAAATAAAAAGAAGAAGAAGCAACATTCCCAAGAATAAAATTCCCATCTTTCAACCGGCCACCTTAAACAAATTAAATGAATAAAACATAATTATCAAGGTCCATCTCTACTCTTTAGTCTACTCCACCGTAATTTTGAAGCTTTTAACGCATAAATTAATTAGTTTTGCTCTTTGATGATGTGCTTTTAATTTTTTATTTCATTTTTATATTTCATCTACGTCATAACAATTTTAATATGGGATATTATTGAGTTGAACAAACATTCATGTTAGTTGTAAGAAGACGGTGATACACTGCTTATATTAGGGTTTTTAACTTCAAAAAAACGAAGAAAAGAGAGAGTCAACCCAAAGATGATACTGTCAGTGGCGGTGGGTGCTTTATATTGATCACCGACCAAGCAACAACTAAATAAATATATGTATGTGTTTGTTTGTGTAGACAAATACTCGAGGAGAGTGTGATTGTTGTGTATATATAAAAATATATATTATAGTTATTGTTGGTTTATGCTGGGGTCACCAATACACCTTTGTCTTGAGTGATCACTCATGAGTCTTGTATTCACATTGTTGTCTATATCTCTCTTCATCATGGGACTTATATCAAAGTAAAACTGGGCCTCTTAACTAACAATAGGTTGTTTTTCCGACTCGAAAAAAATTTATCGAATCAGTTCTGTAATGATATAAATAAATATCCCAAAAAAAAAAAAAGGAGTCATTACTAGAGTATTATTAAATAGTTATAATTTTAAAAAGAGTGAAAAATATACACTTGATACTATAAGTCTATAACACTACTATTGTCTATTGGTCCGTGTTATAACTTTTGTCTGGCTTACTAAAAGTAGAATATAAGAAGCAGAATATTAAATTATAATCAGTAATGATTTTTATTTTTTTTTAGAAAATTAAAAATTAATTAATTAAAATATTTTATAATTATAAAAATATTAAGATATACAATGCCCTATGAGGATTGAGGATGCATCATCCATCCTTATAGCAAAGAACAGTGAACCTTCAATTGAAAATTTTGATTCTCTGCTTCTTCCCTAGGAATGATCTCATTAATTAATTTCTTCAAATCACCTACTTATAATTTTTCATTTATTTTATCGACTGCCTTTTTATTTTAGGATGACAAAACCATTAAAAAATCAAACCACTCTTTTTCTTCTTTCTTTCTTTTGCCTCATTTTTTTTTCTTTTAGTTAGGAACTCTAATTGATTGAGAGAAAGATGTTTTTTTCTTTTTATTTATTTATCTGGAAAAATGCCCATGTAAGATTCATATGACATGAGTTGCTACAGTTTTTTATTTATTTTTTATATCAGTTACTACAGTTATTTATTTATTATTTGTAAAATCATCAATATATGTAAGTCATTATTATCCTCTCTTGAATGAAACATTTTTATTAATGCCAACCGGATATTGTAAGTGTAAATAATAAATAAATAAACAGTTCCAACTACTGGAAATTCAGCTCGATGCCTCGATGACTCGATGTACTATATTCGATAAGTGAAAAAAAAATATACTGAAAAAAATCGGCGCATCAAAACCAATTAAATTACAATAACTTACCAATTAAATTACAATAATGCAATATAATAGTTTTAAATAGGGGTGGGCTGGCATCGGTTTTGGTTTGGTTTTCACTATGACCAAATCAATCCATGATTTATTTGGTTTGGTGCTTTGGTGATTTATGAACCAAACAAATCATAAGCTTAAACCAAACCAATAAAACTTGGTTTAGTTTGGTACTTCGGTTGTTTAGGATTATCCTAAAATAGGTTTTTTTTTTTTTAATTTACTTTGTATTTTTTTTCAAGTTGTTTCATCACTATTAACACTTATTATTATTATTTTTTAAATAATAGGTTAAATTAATTAATGTAACATAATTAAATTCATTTTTTTATTGTAACAATATTAGAAGAACTCATTATTTTAAATCATAACACACTACATGCACTTTTGGTAGATTATATTGTTTTGGTAGATTATATTGTATTGTAGTAGGAGTTTAAAATATATTTGAATATTACAATATAATGTTCGATTTGTTTTGAACTATGTATTATATTGTATTAGCTAATATATTTTAATCGGTCTAATACAATGGATGTAGTATTAGCTTATACAAAGGGTGGATGTTGTATTATCTAATAAAAGGAGAGAAAAATAATAATAAATATATCCAAATAATAATAACAATATTGATAATAAATTTTAATAATTTAATAATTATGATTATAATAGTAATAATAATAAAATTTAAAAGTAATAATGATTAATTATATTATTATTAATAATAATATATAACATACATTAATAGTACATTTTAATAATAATACTGATAATCAAGTTTAATGATAATAATAATTTTAAATATAATAAAAAATAATATAATTTTATTGAAATATTAAATTTAAAATTAAAATAAAAGTAAATTAAATAGTTATTATTTAAATTTAATTAAATGAAAATGAAAATAAAATATTATTATAATAGTATAAAATATTACATTATTAATTATTATTTTTAAAATATAATACAATAAATATATATATTTTATAATATGTTTTTTAATTTTAAAAATATATCAATTTTATTAATTAATAAAATATTATGGAACAAAAATCACGTCCAAACATTGTATAACTTAATACAATTTAATACGAAATATCAAGAAACACATAATATAAGAATAATACAATTTAATGATATACAATCTATCAAACTTAATCCAATACAATCCAATAAAATACAATCCAATGTGTCAAACGAACCCTAAACGAGGGTTCAGTGTGTGAAGACTAAAAAGTGAGAGAATCAAATAGAATGAAATGAAATGTGAAATTTGGAAAGTGGCATCGTAAATGCAAAACATAATACAAAATTAAGTGAAGTTTTAGCTTAATGTGTTTTTTATTTCTTGGAAGTTTTAGCTTAATGTGTTTTGTTGATCGATTAATTAATAAACCTTTTATTTTTCTTTTAACACATGTATTAGTTTGAATGGGGTTATTCAGTTGGATAAAACACTACCCGCAAAATAACTCAAACTGATTGAGTTGGAGCAATTCGATGTGTTTACTTTATTATTAATTTTTTTAAAGAAAAACATAACCAATGCAGAATGCACTTGAATCGGTTTGGTTTAAAAGGGTTGATTGGTTTAATGGTTTGGATGTCCATTTTAATATTTATTGTTGGATGAACCTAGTTAAAATTTTGTATTAATTTAAATAACTTGTTAATATACACATTTTATAAACATATATACGTGAGAAATTTTCTCTCATGTTATTGTGGGAGTATATATATATATCTTTTGTAATTTTTCCGATACTTCATATATTTAATAAAATCATGAAAAAATAGTTAAAGTACTTAAAAAAATTGTTTACAAATAGATTTCATTAAACTTATAATCCATAAAACAAATTCAAATCAAAATCCATTCAAATCGAGATTTTAAAAAAAAAAACTTCGTGTTTTTTTTCCAATACCCCAAGTTTTTTTTTCAAAACTCCAAGCCTTTTTTTTCTAAGCTCCAAGCCTTTTTTTTAAACACGTCCTAACTTTTTGTTTAGAAAAATTAGGTTTGTATATCTTTGAATATCCGAGAGTTTTTGAAACACGTCCGAGCTTTTTTGAACCAAATCCAAGATTTTTTAAAACACGCCCGAACTTTTTCTTTAGGAATATTAAGTTTGTTAAACTTTGTAACGTTCGAGCTTTTTTTTTTCAAAACTACGAGTTTTTTTTTCAAAGCACCAAGTTTTTTAATGGTTCGTTCTTTTTAAAACAGTGTCCAAACCTTTTTCTTACAATGTCCGAGACTTTTTATTTACTTTCCGAACTTTTTACAGTATACTGTGCTGAAACACATCGACTTTCAAACAAATTGTATATCGATTTTTAGATAAGTTTTTTGGAGAGAGAGAGGGGTTACTATTTTTGGTGAGTAAAGTCTAGAGATGGAAGTACAAAAAGAATTAAAAATATGGAAATTGTGGGATATATCACATTTTTTTGTTGCAATGATGTCACCGCTTTAATAACTTAAGTTTAAAATGCACTTATTATGGTGAACTACTCAAATTACCCTTAAATAATCTATTTTTTAATCTCATTGTGCTTCCATCTACACTTTGAAAACGACAACTCATCTATCTCTCTCCAAAAATATCGTCTCTCTCCAGATTCTGCACAAGAAGATAACATATATTTGTGATATTCGTTTATATATTTTCATATATTTCTGTGTGGTTTAACAATGTATTCATTCGTTATGATTTGTTGTCCAGTCTTTGTATGAAAATGTATAAACATTTTTTTTCTTCAAAGGATCGAGCATTTTATTTTTGAAAATAAGGTTTAGTTAAATATAGTATATTAGTAGCGAAATCGAGAATTTTTTTTTATATGATTGAACTTATTTTTGAAAGAATCGAGCATATTTTTGAAAGAATTGAAAGAATCGAGCATTTGTTAAAGGATCGATAATTTTTTTCAAAGGATCAATAATTTTTTTCAAAGGATCGAGAATATTTGTCAAATGATCGATAATTTTTTTATAAGGATCGAGAATTTTTCAATATTTTTCAAATGATCGAGAATATTTGTTGAATGATCGAGAATTTTTTAAAGCATCGAGAATTTTTTTCAAAGGATCGAGATTTGTTTTTTTTAAATATCGATAATATTTTTCAAATGATCGAGAATTTTTTAAAGGATCGATTTTTTTTTTCAAAGGATCGAGATTTTTTTTTAGAAAATTAGGTTTAGTAAAATCGAGTATATTTGTAGCGAAATCAGCAGTTCGAATTCCACAAATGGTAAAAAGCTTAAAAAGAAATAACATGAAGTTGGTCCGGTAGTAAACCCTTCACACTTACATTACAAGTTTAGGGTTCGAGTCATTCTCTCCCTAACAAAATCCTAAATTAATGTAATACTTTAAAAAAAACTGTAACTTAAATAATTTGGTAAATATTTTGTAATTGTCTGTAATATCAACCTATATAATCTATATAGTATTTATAAATCACGTATTATAACATAAATATAATATAGTTAAATCCATTGTTTTTTTTTTTAGAAAAGTTAGATCCAGCCAGTTTTTGATAGAAAGTTTAGACTACGTAGGGTTGCTCTTTTTTTTTTTATAAAAAAAATCCATTTTCCCATCTTGTTTAAATGTAAAAAACTTAAAATAGGTTTAGTTAATTTTTTGATCAATTTTACCTTATAAAAACACCTAAATTGTTGAAGTTATAATTATTTTTTATTTATTTTAAATAAAAAAAGTTGTATTAATTTAAATATCATCATTCAGCACATCACTTTACTCTAGTTGTTATTTATAAATTAATTGTTAAATGTTAAAATCATAAATTCAAATCAATAAAATATAACTTGACCCAATATAAAATATATGAAATAAAATATTTAAAAGTAATTTTATTTATGATGGTAATACTTTTAAAAAAACTATATAAGAATGTTTGACGTAGTTCTCTTTATTGCACTATTTGTGATAGGATATCTTTAATTATCTACTTGGCTCCTTTTGACTTATCGAATATCGATCACTTTCATACTAAAATAAATTAAAAATATTTTGAGAATTAATTCCCAAAAGAGAACAAAAAGAAAAGAAAAGAAAAAAACAAGTCTGACCCATTCTTGCCACATCATGAAAATGAAATTTCTGAATAATCCAGCAAACCACTCATAAAATTTACGACTATCCTAACACCAAACCACTCATGTCTCAAATTTGATCACGTCTTTCAAGTTAAATGTCTTTTGGGTGCTAGTCTGAAACTATTTTTAGTCTCTTAACTCTTACCGATACACTGATTTGATATGATGAGATTATTACGGCGGTAAAATCTCTCATATCTATATAATAAAGTTGTGGTTTTGAATCTTCATTCTTTTCTAAAATATTTTAAATTTATATAGTGATATATATATATATATATATATATAAAATGTAAGAATGATGCATTTTCTTTTGGTTTTTTTACAATTGTAACGGGGGATTAAATATTCCAACTATATTTAGTGAATCGCAAAGCATGAGAATATAAAATGTGAAAATAGTGAGATATATCACATTTTTATGTGTGTTGTAATGATGTCACCGTTTTAATAATTTAAGTTTAAAAGGTACCTATTATGGTGAACTACCCAAATTACCCTTAAATAATCTATTTTTATTCTCATTGTGCTTCTATCTACACTTTGAAAATAATAACTCCTCTCTCTCTCCACAATAGTTGTCTGAAAATCGATCTACAACTCATTTCTCTCCAAAAAAACCTGTCTCTCTCCAGATTCTGTTAAAAAAAATAACATATGTTTGTGATCTTCGTTTATACATTATCATATATTTCTGTGTGGTTTAACAATGTATCCATTCGTTATGATTTGTTGTCCCAATCTTTGTATGAACATGTATGAACATTTAGTCTCCAGATTCTGTTCGAGACTTTTTTAAAATACTTCGAGCATTTTTTATTAGTGTCCGAGCTATTTTGATATGATTCTGAGTTTTTTTATACTCTTCCGAGTTTTTTTTATTTGTCTTCGAGTTTTTTTGTCAGAAAAGCTCGAATCAAGTAAACAAAAGTTCGGGCACTTGGCAAAAAAGCTTTGGTACTTGGTAAAAAAGCTCGATTCGAGTTTTTTTGCCAATTGCCCAAGCTTTTTTTAATGGGTTCGAGCTTTTTTACCAAGTGCCCGAGTTTTTTTTTTAACTTGCCCGAGTTTTTTTTAAACTTGACAAAAATGCTCGAATCAGGTAAAAAAAAGTCTCGAATCAATTGCAAAGAAACTCGGGCACTTGGTAAAAAAACTCGAATCGAGTTTTTTTGCCAAGTGCCCGAGCTTCTTTGCAATTGATTCGAGACTTTTTTCCAAATGCCTGAGCTTTTTTTTAACTTGACAAAAAGTCTCGAATCAAGTGCAAAAAAGCTCGGGCGCTTGACAAAAAAGCTCGATTCGAGCTTTTTTGCCAAGTGTCCGAGTTTTTTTGCATTTGATTCCGGACTTTTTGCCAAGTGCCCGAGCTTTTTTTTTAACTTGGCAAAAAGTCTCGAATCAAGTAAAAAAAAACTCAGGCACTTGGAAAAAAAGCTCGGGCACTTGATAAAAAAACTCGAACCCAGTACAAAAAGAGAGGGCACTTGGCAAAAAAGCTCGAACCATTACCAAAAAAGGTCGAGACTTTTACTGGGTTCGAGACTTTTACTAAAGGCTCTGAGCCTTATGTAATTATATTTCGAACATATTAAGTACTGACTATAAAAAAAAGCTCCGGGGGCGCTGCCCCCTGCCCCCCCCCCCCCCCCTCCCCTCGCGATTTGACCGGGCAGCTCGACCATCGCGAGTTCGACCCCCGAATACGTCTGCGTAACCTGAGTTTCAATGAAACTTTCTCTCTCTATTTCATAACTCTCACTGTAAAAAAATGAATCAAATATTCTGATGAAACAACTATTGGGGGTATTTTTGTTCATTCACCGTAATAGGTGTCTTTTAAACATAAATCATAAAAGCAGTGATAGTGTTGAAACGTCACCTCCAAAAAGTGCTATTTATTTTTTGAGCCCATACAGAATACCTATAATCTGTTGTGGCAATTGCATTCTAAATCGTGTTTACTATAATCGATCTCGACAAACATAAAATTACAGAAAAAAGAAAATATTTAATTATGTTTTATAAATAATAATATGTAAATTGATCTTTTTTCATGGCTACTATTCGAATTTGGATAATATCTATTATTGATTTTAAAGTGTTTATAAATAGAAGTGATAAAATAATGTTGGTCTAATGATTTATCCCTCTCACGATAACACATATACTGTTATTACCACGGGTTATTGGGTTCAAATCTATTATTACTCTCTCAAATTTCGAATTATTATAATATTTTTAATATAAAAAAAAAAAAGGAAAAAATAACGATGAAATGAATATAGGGAATAGGGTGCAGCAGCAACAGAGAATTAATTTTGTGCGGGATGACTTACCTGGCATGAATTGGATCGCCTGGTCATCATTCCTCTTCTCTGCCACAAGTGTTGAACGTTGATGCTCTCCTTCTCTGCTGTCACCATCCACTTAACCTCCATCAACGGCAATCATATCTCAGAGTGTCAACGAGTATGAAATTATGAATATCCCAAACGGATCTCCTCTAACGCCGTTACTTGCTTAGCTGGATGACACTGTCATTCTTGGGCATTACTCTCAATGGCCCAGCTGGCAACGCCCACTCTCTCCAGCACATGGCCAGCTACTTCTGTCTATACTCTATCCGCCACTCTATTTACCATTTTACCCTCTCATTCACACCCTATATACCAATTAGCCACCACATCCTCGTCACTGATTTTAAAACGTATAATGAAATCTAATTAATGCTTTCAAAATCAACAATGCTGTCTTATTAAATTCGCTTTTGTTTGTACTGGGTATAAACTTACCTTCATTGATCCTCCTCTCTTCATGTTTATATCAATCGAATACGATCTATGATAAGTTGTGGGTTGTTTTTAGCATTTTTGTAATTAATGGAGTGATGGAGGGTAGTGTAAGGAAACAATATGAATGCATAATAGATTTGTGTTAGCTTCTGGCTTGCGTAAGAAAGTTAAAATTCTGGAAAGTACAGGAATCTGCAGAGAAAATTAAATAAAAGAAACTCTACCATATATATCCTCACACTCTTTTCTTTTATCTATACAAATAATGGACTCAAATTCTACTTATCCAAATTCAGACCGTTTCCATTTTTATTGTAATCTAAATATTTAATTTTTAATTAATAACTCATCTTTACGATTTAAAAACAACTGTGAACAAATAAATTTAATTATGAGAATATCATTTTACAACTTTCTCAATTTAAATTAAGGTTTATGACCATTCATATATCTTGTTCTCATTTGAAATAGCCGCACCATATATATAAATATAAAATAAAATAAAATTCTATTATTGCGGATATTTTGAATAAGAATTATTAGGGATGGAGGTTTTCGGGATCAAACGTAAATTTTAACCCAACCAAATATTTATTGGGTTAGGTTGGATTAGGTTGATCGGATTGATCGGGTTGGACTTTTTAAATCCAATAGAAAAAATATATTTAAATTCAAATTTTGTTATATTAAAATTCAAATTTAAAATAATTTTTCACCATAATATCATATCACGTTGAGTTTAGATTTCTTAAAAGCATCAAAATTAAATCATCACATATAATACAAATTGTTTAATTATCTTTTACATAATTAAAAAATTAAAACATAGCAATTTATCAAACTTGAAAAGTCTCAATGTAAGCCTCCCATCCATTTTACAATTATAATTACTTCGTCAAATATCTCATGGTTAGATAATCTATTATTTATACCAACCAACATAATAGTTTGAGTTTATATACAATTATTAAACTTTTTCTACTGAATTCTTAATCAAATTCTTAGGAAAAAAATAGCATTTTAAAGTATAATTAAGGACGTGTCATTTAATACAAAAGATGAAGATAATATAATCGCATATTTTTAATAAATGTATTATATATTATTGTATACAATATTTAAAATTATGTATTTATATTTGTCATTTAAAATGTTATAAACGGTGCATGAGTAAACTTTTTAATTATTTAAAAAAAATGATATTTCATAATAAATCTAATAGTAAATAAAATTATTAATTTTATTTTTTATTATTTATATCGGGTTGTCGGGTTGAGTTGGGTTATAAAATATAACCCAACCCAACCCAACCCGAGATTGGGTTGGTCGGATTGGGTCGGATTGGCGGGTTGATGCCCACCCCTCAGAATTATAGTTATACAGTGTTTGAAGTAAAAAAAAATTAAAATTTAAATGGTTTAACTTTATAAATCGATATAAAAATAGAAAGTTTAAATATGATTATACATGAATTGCTCTCTTTTTATTTTGTAAAGTCGATACATGTCAATATCTATTAATTCGAGATCATATATTTTTTGAAAGCTTTTATCATTCATATTGTTGACGTCGATTTTTGGATTATGCCAAAAAAGCCAACAAGGATTGGATTTCGGCTATTGAATTAAAGAGAAAGAGATGCAGAGAGAGTAACAAAGACAAGTTTTACGTGGTAAAACTCCGATGGCCGGAGAAACATCAACGGGTGGTTGAAGGATCAACCAAGCCAAAATGCACTAAGAGAATAAGATGTTTACAAGCTCTCGATCTCTCTTTTTTCTCTCTGTATTTTCTATAATTGTTGTATGTTGTATTGCCTATATCTTTTCTGGACGAGATTATGGGTCTATTTATATGTTTATAGAACCCTAATCTACCTTGTACAAGTAATACATGATCTTTGTATTTAATTGTGATTCGGTTACTTTCTTGAGGTCGATTTGTCTTCTTTCCTGTTTCGGAGTCTCATGGAAATCGAGTGGGATCCTAGTAGTGCAGTTCAATTTGGACTTGTTTCCTTATAAGAATGTAGTCTTCGTAAAGAAATCAAGTTATTTCCTGATTGTGGTCTCTTCTAATTTAATACTCTATTTCATTTGGGATTCCTTCCTGATGGATATCGTCACGTATTTAATGACAATCCGTATGAAATAAGCACCAAGTTCTTACTCAGATCGTATTTATTCCCGAGTAAGAATAATACTTGATGGTCCCGAGTAGTACCGCTTGAGCCCGAGTGGAAGTGTTATTTAACCAATCCCGAGTGCTGTTAGCTTATCCCGAGTAGGTTTTATTCAGTATATGCTTATTCGGGCTTTCTTCTCTTTAATGATGCCTTATAGGATATTTCCCGGATGCCCAAATGGGCATCCACCTGGCTATTTTTTCCTTCCTGTCAATGACGTGTATGCTTGGTAAAATTTACATACAACAATACCCCCTTAAAATATTTTTGCCGAAAAGATTTTATTTCGGGCAAGAGTATTTTAATCATCTTGATTTTCTTTCGTCAGAATAGTCGTCTTGTCATAATGACGCGTTTTAATGGTGACTCTGTAATTTCGATTCACTTTATCACGCAAGATCTTAAATGATAGCGACGTTTTACAGTTTTGACGGTTGAAGGCTACTTCCTGTCTTGACACGCGTCCCTCGTCTCTTCGTTTTTCAATATCATTTAGGAGAAATGATTTTTGTGTTTCCCCAAGCGTCGCCTACGTCATCGAGTTTCTTCATAAATTTTTTCCCGCTTTGAAATCCTAGGGTTTCGTGCCGTCTCATCTTTAAATTCTTCGCTGAGAGACATTGTTGGTTTATTCTCAAAAATTCAGTAGAAATCTCTGTAAACTCAGATTTCTTTATCCAAAAATTCACGATTCTCTGCTTGAAGATCTTGCATCAGTCTCAATTCAAGGTTAGTTTTAATGGGACCATCTCCCCGCCATCGTCTCTTTAAAATCGCTTTTGATGCATTAGAGCGTGGGGATTTCCAGTTAGTATCTTGCATTAAACGATTACTGGGGGATATCCCAATAGATGAACCTCCATTTTTAGAGGTTGATGTTTCTGGGCTTCACCCTGACGTCACTTTCAGCCCTGTATCGAGTTCTCCATTTAGTTTTGATTCTGATATTTCTGATCACAGGGTATCTTTTTGAAGGATATGTAAACATCAGAGCACAAGTAAGGTATACAAGCACGGCTCGAGCAACGTTCAGACTAGGGAACACACTGTTATCGAGGGCAACGTTGATGAAGTATATAGGGCGTCTCGTCTTTCGTTTTCTGACACTCGTCCGAGTGGATTTGATATTGAACCGAACGTGGTCGGGCCAGTTGAGATAGAAAAATACCGCTCCCGATTCGACTTGCCCGACTCAGTTACTTTGGTTCCTGCGGGGGATAGAGCCGTATGGAATCCTCCTGAGGGCATGGTCGCGATTTACGGATCGATGCTTTGCTGCGGCGTTACACTTTCCCTTCAGCCTTTTATTGCCTGGTTTTTGGCTGAGGTAGGGATAGCCCCAGCTCAGTTGGCCCCTAATAGTTACAAAGCCTTGATGTGTATGTGGCACATGTTTAGTCGAATGAACCTTTCGCCACCTTCCCCTAATAAAATCAGGCATTTCTTTACCTTGAGGTAGGTTGGCAAAACGGGGACCTATTTTCTTGCGTCTACTCCTTCGGACGGTTGGGTCCCCAAAGAAGCGAAGGTGAATCGGGGGGTCGATGCTTCTGATGACCCGAAAAAGAAAAGCTTTATATGGGGATTCCCCACATCCAACAAGTTCTGGAATAACAGTTGGTTTTTTACTGGAGGGACTCTCGGGCTCGACATCACTGTTCGATCTGGGGATTCCCAAACGGTGCTGAGTGTTCCCCGTTTCTTCTGTTCCCCCGAAGTGTGGAACAAGAAAACAATCGACTATAGTGATTCAGAGCTGAAGCGGCTGACTCGGGCAGCTGTTCGTACTCTTTTCAAAGAGGAGCATGAGCTATCTTTTCAAAGAGGATGACTTGATAAAGCTCAGCTTCTTTAGACAGATTTCGGGCCATCGCAGGAGTTGTAAGTAACCCGTCACCCTTTCTGTTGTATTTCTCTGCTTTTCCATTTTCTTTTCTAATATTTTTTTAAGTGTTCGATACGGACGTTTTCAGCGATCTTCAGACTCGCCAGGTGAAGGCGATTCTACAAGCGAGTAGAAAGGAAGCTTCCCGTCAGGGCGATGAGGGTATTGCTCCACCCGAGCCTGATGAGGAAACTGATATTGCTGAGCAAATTCCTGAGTGCGTTGATAGGGGTGCTCAGCCTTCTACTCAAGATTTCCCTGGTCCAAGTGGCCAAGGTGAGCCGACTGACACCCAACTGCCTGAAAATAGGGAGAGGCAGTATGAGGGTCCACGTGAAGAGCCTGTTGGATGGTTTGAAGCTGGCGACGGTGGTAACATCTTGACGGATCAAGTGCCCGCCGGTGCCGAATTCTTTGAGTCTTTTCGGAACGATCTGTAGGAAGATCTTGTTGCTGATCTTAACTTCCACCGTTCTCGGGGTGAGAAGCAACAAGGCCGTCAGTTCTTGGTCTCGTCCTCTCAAAGTTCCTCGGGTAGTCTCATTCATTGACTCCAGCGACGAAGATGTTGCGGATGAGATTGCCCCTAGTGTTGGAGCATCAGTAGATGCAGCCACTTCAGAACCGAGTATGGCTTCTTCTACCCCCGAAATTGGAGATATAGGGGCTGAACCTTCGGGGGTTCCTTCTCCATCCTTAGAGCCAAATAGGGCTTCTTCTGCCCCCGAGTCTGGAAATCTGGGAGCTGAATCCTCGGGGGTTCCTTTATTCCTTTCTCCCCAAGATATGCTACATGAGATGTCCTCTGGTTGGGCTTATATCGGGGAGGACCGCTGGAGCGGTTTTAGAGATGGTTCACTGACCGAACGTCTCCAAAACGTTTTCAATGGTGCATCTTATGTAAGATAAATCTAACTCAGTTAATTCTGACTCCTTTACTGTTTTGCTTCTGCCGGTTTTCTAAGTATATTCCTTTGTAGATGGTGGCCGAATTTGTTGAGCTTGTTCAGACGTAACAATGTCAATCCGATCGGATAAGGCGTCTAGAGGCTCAACTGAAGGCGAGTGAGGAGGGTCGTGCTCGAGCTGAGCAGGCTTATCAGCATGAGGTTAGCTCTGTACAGATATTTGCCGACCACTGCCTGGCGAAGCAGGTTGAAGCCGAGGACAAGGCATCTTTGGCAGAGGAGAAGGTTGCATTGCTTCAAAATCTTCTTTCTTCTACTGGAGAATTCATTCTTAAGGCGGATCAGGAGGCGGAGCAGGCGAAGTCGGCGTATGTCCAAAAAATTGAAGATTTGAAGCGCTAAGTGCTGACAGTTGAATCCCTTTCCCGAGAGGCTAGGTTGGAGCTGGAAGTCTAAGGGGTGGATCGTTTTAAAAGATCCCCTGCTTAAGATGCCTTACTTCTTCGGGAATTTCAACGTAAGCTAGTTTCGGCCGATGAATTCTTCAAAGTCAAGAATAGGGCGACCGAGAAAGCCCGTGCTAATTGGGAGCTGTCAATCAAACACCATGTGGACCGGTCCTTGGGAATCTCTTCGGATTTAGATGAAGGAATTGAGAGCCTACTGCTGTAGTCAAGGTAAAGAGCCCCATCCTATGCATTTAGAGATTCCGTCCGAGCACTCTCTCTCGACCTTTTACGCAAGTCCAGAGTCGGTTGAGGGTGTAGTCCCGGATGTCGGGCCAGTCCCAGGTGAAGATTACAGCTAGTAGAGGGATGATACTGTCGACGATATTACTTAACCGTCTAATGAGAGCCTGCTTCGGGAATACGAGATGGTGCCAGATCCGAGTATTGGCAAAGACTCGAAATCCTCGCAGCCTTAATTTTGTAGATTTGTAGAAAATTCTGATTCTTTATTTTTTACTTGTAAATAACTATTCTTTGACTGTAATTTGAACTGTAACCATTCTTTTAAGAGCAATAAAATTCAATTTTGTTCTGAGTTGAATGGTTTTGGTATATTTTTTGTTGATTGTTGCCGAGTGTTGTATTAAACTGGATGTTGGTCGGGAAACTTATCCGAGTCTCTTATTAAACCGGTTGTTACCCGAATAACTTCAATTGCCAAGTATCATATTAAATCGGCTTCTTCGATGTTTGGGTAACTTAACCGAGTATCTTATTAAACCGGTTGTTACCCGAATGACTTCAATTGCCAAGTATCTTATTAAACTGGCTCTTTTGATGTTCGGGTAACTTAACCGAGTATCTTATTAAACCGGTTGTTACCCGAATGACTTCAATTGCCAAGTATCTTATTAAACTGGCTTCTTCGGTGTTCTGGTAACTTAATCGAATATCTTATTAAACCGGTCGTTACCCGAATGACTTCAATTGTCAAGTATCTTATTAAACTGGCTCTTTTGATGTTCGGGTAACTTAACCGAGTATCTTATTAAACCGGTTGTTACCCGAATGACTTCGATTGCCAAGTATCTTATTAAACTAGCTTCTTCGGTGTTCAAGTAACTTAACCGAGTATCTTATTAAACCGGTCGTTACCCGAATGACTTCAATTGCCAAGTATCTTATTAAACTGGCTCTTTATTATTAACCGAGCCATCTTAAAACAGGCAAGTTTGCACTTGTGTTTGTGATTATAGTGTCCGGAACTGAGTGCCATTGTCGGTGATTATAGTATCCGGAACTCCAAACCTATAAAGTATGTTTTTCTTCACAAAAATTGTGGTGTTGGCTTCTGTGATATGCACCAGCGCTTCAGCTTCGGCCCATTTTTTTGAAATAATTGATAGCTACTATGGCTTGCTTCGCTCCACCCCCTGTCCCAGCTGACATTGGCTCGATCAGGTCTAGGCCCTACATGGCGAATGGCCATGGGACAGTGAGATTTCTAAGCTTTTATGGGGGTTGTCGGATATCGTTGGCAATTCTTTGACAGGTGTTGCAACTTTTCGACCACTGCTGTGCATCTGAGAAAAACGTAGGCCAGTAATAGCCTTGTCTGAGTACCTTATGCGCCAGGCTTCTACCTCCAGTGTGGTTTCCGCAAACCCCTCAGTGGATCTCTTGACGTATTCGATGTGCATCTTCCTCCGGTACACATCTCTGGAGAGCTCGGGAGAACCCCATTCTGTATAATTCTCCTCCGATCATGGTATATCTAGCCTATCGATACCTGATGCGCTTTGCTAATACCGGATCTTCAGGGAGCACACCTTCTTCCAGGAACCTTTTCAGCTGGACCAACCAACCGTCTTGCGGTGTTTGAATTTCTGAAATTTCCAAATGCATAGGTTCAGCTGAACTCGGTTTAAGGAGTTGTGCAACTGGAATGGTCTTTGGTCTGATTGAGGTTGTTGCTGATGCTAATTTAGATAAAGCGTCTGCCTTTTCATTTTCTTTTCTGGGGATCTGAGTGATCTTGTATTCTTTTGTATTACTGGTTTGGCATTCGGGCTAACAGCGAGGTGGTGGGATATTACTCAGGCATCTATCCCGATCATATCTTCGTGACTCCAGGCGAATACATCTTTGTACTCTCTAAGCAGATTGGTCAAGTCTCGCTTGACTTTTCCTTCCAAGTTAGCCCCAATCCTGATTTTCTTGTCCGGTTTGTCTTCTTCGAGTAGTATTTCAACCAATTATGTCTTGTATTCATTCGAGCCCTCCCTTTGATCCAGTTCGAATGACAAGGATTCTTTACACTAATTTGGCTGCATTATGGTGCATACTTGTTCAGCATCATGCTTGTCTCTGTATACTGACAGATTTGCTCTTCGGGCCATCTCTTGGGATCCCTTGACTATCCCAACCCCTTGTTCTGTTGGGAACTTGATCATTAATGCATAAGTGGCCGTCACGGCCCTTGTTTTATTCAGGAATGGCCGGCCCAATAATGCATTAAATGGCCAATTATCCAAGTCAACTACCACGAAGTCGAGCAGGACAGTCCTCTGGCATGGTGCCTTTCCGATCTTCACATGTAGTTTTACCTTCCCGAGTGACCTGACCTCTATTCCCCCAAATCCTCTTAATGGAGTATGGAAAGACTGTAAATCTTTTCGGTCTAGTCTTAGCTGGTCGTATACGGCCAAGCTTAGGATGTCTGTTGAGCTCCCATTATCTATTAAAATTCTCCGGACTTCCCTATGGCCAATCCGGGCACTTATAACCAAAGCGTCATTAGATCAAACATCGACGCCATGGGAATCTGCCTCTGTAAAGACTATTGGGTCCCATCCTTCCTTTACCCTTTTCGGGTCTGGTTCAACCGAGTTTATATCGAAGTTATTCCTTGCTTTTACTGCTTCTCGGATTTCCTGAGTTCGTTCTCAGTTGCTTCTCCCAGTAGAAGGTCCTCCGAAAATTATGTGTATTACTTGATTGGCTTCGGGGCTGGTTCCTTGGTTTTGACCAGGGTTGTGATCAACCTTGACTTTCTTGATTTCTGGTCTCTCGTCTTTTTTCAAGATTACATCCCGCATGTGCCCTTCCTGAATAAGAGTTTCTATGTAATCTCTGAGCTGAAAACACTTTGAAGTTTCATGCCCTGTTTCTTTATGAAACCTGTAATACTTGGTTGTATCTCTCCTGGCGAACTGTGATTTTCGCCGCGGTTCTTGCACCATATTCTTTTCTTCCAAGATGGCTAGAATTTCTTCTTGTTTCTTCCGAAGAGGGGTGTAATTGGTATATCTACCTTGGTATTTATCTGTGGACCGTTCAGCGTTGGGCCCATTACCCCCATCCCTTGTTTTTCTCCTTGCTTTTCCCTTTCCGTTTTTCCTTTTGATTCTGCCCCTTGGATTCGGTATTCTTCTGTTCTGGCTTTCCTCAATGCATATAGCTTCCTCCTGTAGCTAACTCTTCTTCCTCTGCCAGAGCGTATCCTCCCGCCATATCCATCATGTCGGCATACCTTGTCAGTCGTGCTCTTCTCAAATCGAATGATAGTCGTCCATTCTGCAAGTTATTGGTGAAGGCAGCAATAATTCCTTCATCATTAGCGCTGCCAATTTCTGATATTGCTTGGCCGAACCGGCCCAAGTATTTTTTTACCGGGGGTAGTCTTCCGAACAATCTTGAGCCTGTGTCCCCCAGTGTTTGCGGAAAGTTGAGACACAATAGGGGGTCACTGCGGGCATATTGAGTCATGGCACTTTTATAGCGTCTAACGTGCTCCTTTGGATCTGTATCTTTTTTGAATTGCTCCACATGCGGCATCCTGAATCTTTCTGGGAAAGGGGTCCGTAAAATCTCCCTGGTAAATGGACTGTCGGAGTCATCGTCGGATAGATCGTTACAGCCGTAACGTCTGACTAGTGCCTCCATCTGTCGCCTGTTATTCTCTACTTCTCGAGTTAGGCTCTTGATTGTGACATCTCTGTCCCCCACCGGGATTCCTTGACGGTTGAACCGTTGGGTAACTGTCATTCTTTCCTCAGATTCTTCACTCTGATGCCAGAATCCTCGTGTGACTCCATGATGACGTTTACGATGGTGTTGATCACTGTCTTTTGATGATGACCGTTCTCTGCGCCGATCTTATTTACGATGTCTGACTCGTATTGTTTGATTACGATCTAGCCTCTGGTGATTTTCCTCTTCTAGTGTTTTCTGTCCAGCTGGATTGATTGGGGGAGAGATCCTTCTGGTTTTTTGCATAGTTATTCCTGGCCCCACCACCATCGAACGGAGCCTTGCGGGAGGAGGATTGGGAGTATGTGCTCCTGCGGCCAGTAGATCAATCCCTTCCCTTGCTGTGTCCGTCACCAATTGCTGCAGGGCCTCTTGGAAACGCAGCGTAAGATCTCTACTGGTTGGAGGAACTTGCTGGATCCCTGTCAGGCGCACAGGCTGGTTTTCCGTGTTTGCTGCAGGATCTTGTGACGTATTGCCAATATGAAAATCGCCTGGTGATTTTTGGCCATTCCCTGAACTACTTATGCTTCCTGCCATTGCTTTTTAACAAGTTCGAAGGTTCAACCCCTCCTTCTAGCGCCAATTGTTGACGTCGATTTTTTGATTATGCAAAAAAAGCCAACAAGGATTGGATTTCGGATATTGAATTAAAGAGAAAGAGATGCAGAGAGAGTAACAAAGACAAGTTTTACGTAGTAAAACTCCGATGGCCGGAGAAACATCCACGGGTGGTTGAATGATCAACTAAGCCAAAATCCACTAAGAGAATAAGATGTTTACAAGCTCTCGATCTCTTTTTTTTCTCTCTGTATTTTCTATAATTGCTGTATGCTGTATTGCCTATATCTTTTCTTGACGAGATTATGGGTCTATTTATATGTTTATAGAACCCTAATCTACCTTGTACAAGTAATACAAGATCTCTGTATTTAATTGTGATTCGGTTACTTTCTTGAGGTCGATTTGTCTTCTTTCCTGTTTCGGAGTCTCATGGAAATCGAGTGGGATCCTAGTAGTACAGTTCAATTTGAACTTGTTTCCTTATAAAAATGTAGTCTTCGTAAAGAAATCAAGTTATTTCCTGATTGGGGACTCTTCTAATTTAATACTCTATTTCATTTGGAATTCCTTCTTGATGGATATCGTCACGTATTTAATGACAATCCGTATGAAATAAGCACCAAGTTCTTACTCGGGTCGTATTTATTCCCGAGTAAGAATAATACCTGATGGTCCCGAGTAAGAATAATACCTGATGGTCCCGAGTAAGAATAATACCTGATGGTCCCGAGTAGTACCGTTTGAGCCCGAGTGGAAGTGTTATTTATCCAATCCCGAGTGCTGTTAGCTGATCCCGAGTAGGTTTTATTCAGTATATGCTTATTCGGACTTTCTTCTTTTTAATGATGCCTTATAGGATATTTCCTGGATGCCCAAATGGACATCCACCTGGCTATTTTTTTCTTCTTGTCAACGACGTGTATGCTTGGTAAAATTTACATACAACACATATATTTTTATTTTGAGTTTTTTTAATTGAGTGTATTTTTCTTCAAATGTTTATCGTCATAATTTTCATTTAAAATATGTTAAATAATTATTGTTAATTTTATTCATATATTAGATCCAGTGTTCCTTTAAAAACATTTAAATTAACAAATTTGATTGATTCTGTTTAATATATTGGGTGTGAAATAAATTCTTGGTAGTTTAATGATATAAAATAGATATTGTTAAAAAAAATAAAAATATAAAGATAGAGTTTAGAAATTAAAGACTAGTCTTTCGATAGTGGAAATGGTGAGATTCTCACTTTTTTTTTGTTGTTGCGATTATGTAACCAGTTTAATAACTTATATTTAAAAGACACCTATTATGTTGAACTGTCCAAAATACCCATAAAAATTATTTTTGTACTTCAATCCGCTATTACTTTGAATTTTTCGAAGATTTTATTTTTTTCATCTTTTTCGTAGAAGTCAAACTTCATAACATTATTAATGCATCTTCATTGGATAATTAGTTTAGTGAGGTTACGCAGACGCATTCGAGGGTCGGACTACCCGGTCAGTTCGGGGGATGCAGGGGGCAGCGCCCCTGGAGTTTTTTTTTCTTTTCAGTACTTACAAGACTGAAAATGTAATTATAAAAGAATCTGAAATATAAAAGCTCGATCCGAGTACACAAAAACTCGAACCAAGCTTTTGTCTTAAAGCTTCGAGCTTTTATATAAAAGCTCCGAGCTTATATAAAAGCTCGGATCGAGCTTTTGTGTACTCGGATCAAGCTTTTATATAAAAGCTCGAAGCTGTTATAAAAGCTCGAAGCTGTTATAAAAGCTCGAAGCTGTTATAAAAGCTCGGATTGAGTTTTTGTATACTCGGATCCAGCTTTTAAAAGCTCAATCATAAATTTTATAAAAGCTCCGAGATTTTATACAAAAGCTCGA
This sequence comes from Dipteronia dyeriana, assembly GCA_032871835.1. NCBI lineage: Eukaryota > Viridiplantae > Streptophyta > Magnoliopsida > Sapindales > Sapindaceae > Dipteronia > Dipteronia dyeriana. The sequence goes on along the minus strand of CM065302.1, from coordinate 52,448,068 downwards.
AACTTCTGTATAAAAGCTCGATTACATGTTAAAATCTTGAAAAACAAAAACTCGAATGCAAATAAAAGCTCGATTTCATTTTCCTCAATAACTTTTAACAAATACAAAACCCAAACTTAACCTAGATGACATTGGTTTCCAAGTTCCGGTACCGTCACTGTGAAAACGAAGCCGTCGATTCACTTTTTGTCTATTTACTTTTTGTCTCTTTCTTCACAACGACAGTGATGCCATAAGTATTTTCGTCTCCACACTTTAAATGGTGCATTTTAAATATGATTTATTAATGTAGTGATATTTCCACAAAACCCCTCTAAAAGGTACCATTAATTTTTTGAACCCCATTCAATATGATAGTATCTAAAGTTCAACATTTTAAATAGAATTATCGCTTGTTTGATATATAATAAAAAAAGATAAATTTAGAAAGTGAGGATCTTGTAAAATAAGAAAATTAAGATGTGTTTAGTTTTTTAATTTTAAATTTCACACGTTGTATTTGTTATTTTTGAAGTAATAATTGAACAAAAGACGTTACAGAACTCAATGAAACAAAATTGGTGGATAATTTTTACTTCCAATTTTTAAAAGGTAATAAATGATATGAATTGAAATTACGTTAGTGGATATTTCAATAGGGTTATTTTTTTTTTTAAAGAATATATCAATAGGTTCTTGATTATGAAATGAAATTATATAAATTGATATATCAAGAGATTTTTGATTATACGAGATGAGATTATAAATCCTTCATATCTGTACCATGAAGTTGTTGGTTCGAATATTTTCCTTCTAATTTTTTGATTAAGAGAGAGTACGTCCAGATTATAGAGAGAACGGTAAGTTAAGTAGTTAATATTCAACGTTAAATCAAGTAAAAACTTTCTTTAAAAGAAGAAGAAAAGAAAATCAAATAAAAACAACAAATAAAGACACTTATAGAGACTATTGAGTGAGATAGTAAGATAGATAGAGAGATCCAGAGAATGAATGAAACCCAGCAGAAACAATCCCATCTACCAATGTCAATTACAAAATATATAATTATTCTTTTAATTTCATTTAGTGTTCTTCATCACATACCGCATGTACTTTTAACGGTACAAGTTAGCTAAAAAGACAAAATTCCTTTTATCAACATATGTAGTCAAGTTATCTACGTTCATATGGAGTGATGTCAGATCAGATTCGGTTGATTCGAATATGAATTTATAAATTTATGTCTTTTTTTTAATAAAAAACTGTCGTACAATATGAAAATCAAATCGGATTGGATCGGTAATTACGGATTAAAATTTCTAATTTGGATTTGGGTTGAAATCGATTTTTCCTGGTTAGAAATTCAAAATAGGATTGAATTTCCGACTTAAATACTTATATATATATATATATATATTTTTCTTATTCTTCGTTTTATAAAGTAACGTAACAAATCTCCTTATAAAAGCATGTAAATATGTTTTTGTAATTATGTTTTTCTAAAAATCCTTTCAATTTTTTTTTCTTTGTTTAATTTTATTTATTTATTATTAGTTATTTATGGCCGGATTCAAATTAAAAAAATGGATATTGTTTAATCCTATATGTACAGTATTATTTCATATAAATCATATTTTAAAACCGAATATAATATATATGTAAATTCAGATTTTTTTTATCCATAACTTTGGATTGGATTCAGATTGGGACGCCTCTATGCCAGTTGAAATACTTAGTTCGAGGGATGTATATTTAATTTAGTTGTTAAGATCGTAAATTCGTAATTGTTTTTTAATTTTTTTAATTTAATTTTATATGTGCGTCGTAATTGTTTTTTAAAATTGAAAGAAGAAATGGAGCGATAAATAGAGAGAGAGAGAGAACTGAAAGCAGTCTCGTGAAGCAGCAGGTGAAGAGAGAAAAAGAAAAAGAAAAAGAAAATAAAAAGAAAAATAAAGTTTTCTCTTTCTCTCTTCTTCTCCGCTCCCTTTCTCTCTCTTATCTCTGCAAAACCCTTTCTCTCTCTAAAAAAACACAAGAAAAGAAAAGAAAAAGAAAAAGAAAAAAGAAAAATCTCTCTCTGTCTTAGTAGTGCTCACATTCATTCTTTGCTTCCTCCTTTTAAATCACGAGATCCCCATCCCTTTCATTTTTTCTTTCTTTTTTTACTTCTTCTTCTTCATACTGTTATTGTTCTTCTATCATGTCTTCTTCAAAACACCCTCTACTTCGCTTACGTGCCTTTCTCTCTCTCTCTGTCTACACTCTCTCTTGTACTTAGTTCAATTTGCGGGCATTGTTTCACATAAACAAACCTCTACCTTTGCAGACAGACCATTTTCAAGGGCTTCCATTTCTTGTCTGTTTGTTTGGTTGCTGATAAATAGATATATACATATACATAATATAAAATGTCGTATTCTGGGAAAAACGCCACCAACATTCCCCAGTTAGGGTTTGATAATCTCTCCATTCATGATGATTCTTTGAGTTGCGAAGCTAACAAGCCCGATTTCCGAGAACTCGATCTGGGTTCACCTGTGTCACCGCTTCGCACTCGAGCGAGTGGACTCACTACCACCACCACCACCACTACTACCAGCTCCAGCTCCAGTTCGTCTGGATCCGTTTCTGGTCAAACCCGGCTCAACCCAGTTGCCAAAAGGTCCGAATCTAGCCCCAACAGCCACTCCGGCGAGCTTTCCGGCTCCACCGAAACCAGCCCCACAGCACCAACCCGTAATTTCAAGCCGGGCCATAATAGATCAGACTCCGGATCCACCCACCACCCTTCAATCTTCTCGGGTCACCACCACCAGAGCTCCGTCAACTCACCGCCCCTCAATGTCCTTCCTACGGGCAACATCTGTCCATCAGGCAGAATTTCGAAAACCGGAATGGGCCTCATGTCGAACAGAAGCACCAGAACCGACACTCTTGGATCCGGGTCGGGTCATTACGGGCACGGAAGCATAATGCGAGGCGGGAGCAGCAGCAGCAACAGCGTAAATGTTGGCGGTGCTGCTGCATCTCCCAGCAGAAGTCTTGCAACCGCTTACCCGGAAAATGCGCAAGCAAATAGGAGTTGGGGTGGGGATGCAGAGGAGGTGAAGAGATTGGGGAATGAGTTGTATAGAAAGGGTTGTTTTGGTGAGGCATTGAGTATGTATGATAGAGCAATAGCTTCAGTTCCCGGAAATGCAGCGTACAGGGCTAATAGAGCAGCCGCGCTCACAGGTTTGGGAAGGGTTGTGGAGGCAGTCAAGGAATGTGAAGAGGCTGTGAGGTTGGACCCTAATTATTTGAGGGCACATCGGCGATTGGCCTCTTTGCTTTTAAGGTGAGAATGAGAGTGAAGTAGAGGTTTTTAGGGGTTTTTCATTGACTATATTGGTAGTGGTTGCTTGATTTCTTGTGGGTATGTGTGTTTCTTGTGAGTTTTGGTGATATTTTGATCTGCATTGGTGAGAATTGTTTACTAATAGATTGACTGAATTGATAAACAGAGATTTGTGTACTGGGGTTTGTAATTTTTAAGAGTATAGAGAAATTTTACTTGATTCTTACCCGGATATATGTTAGTTCTTGTGATGTGAATGGCTGAATGAATTGTGGCTTCTTGTTCTTTTTTTCATTTTGATAGTTTGTTGATTGTATTGATATCGATAATTCTTGATTTTTGGTTGGGATGTGCGATGTTGGTGATGTTTTAAGCTATATCAGTGAGTAATTTTCTTGTTGTATGCTGTTAGATATTTGAGTAAAATGAATCTGGATTGATTAAATTCTGTTTAATTTTGGTGTGTAATTGGTTGGTGAATGGGATCTGTTAGAAGGGTTCTTATTTTCTTTTTAAATTGTTGCCAATGAGGGAATGAAGTTAGGTTTTATTCATTTTGCTGTTGATTATTTAGTGTTGCAATTGCTTAATTCTTGGAAGTTTTGGTAATACTGGTGGATGAATGTGAGTTTTATCCATGTATTGATATGCTTAGAATGAGAATGGTTGTTTGCTGGTTTCTTAGATGTCATTGTGTTCAGATTAACTTATGAATGCCATTTTGTTTTTTAGATGTGGTTGTTTTTCTTTTACTGCTTGGCTTTGTGATCTGAGTTTTCTTTTTCTCATATTCTTGTTCGCTGTTTATGTTGCATTCTTTCCTTTTTTTTTTCCTGTTATGTTTTTTTGTAGTAGTTTGAATGTACACAATTAATTTGTTTTTTTTTTCCGGTTTCTTTTATTTGATGTGTTTCATTCTCTTGATGACCTTGAGTATCTTTCCTGATTCTCTTTTGACCCATGAATCATAGGTTTAATTGGTAATTTTTGGGCAATTTTGTTAAAGTCTCACGGTAATTTAGTTCACGGCCATAGCAATTGGATTTTACTTTATTATTTGATTTTTTTTTTCTCTATGAAAAAAATAATGTCTGCTGTTAGAGTAGTTTGGAATTATAAATCCTACTCAATATCATAAGTAGAGCTATGACCATCCGTCGTTGCCTATGTCAATTTGATCTCTATCTGTTCCTGTCTTTGCTCATCTGTATAGTTTAGGTTCTTTGATGCCAGTCCTTTGCTGCTTTATATCATTTTATGTTTAGTTGAATATTGTTTTCTTTGTTTAGCCCTAAGCAGCAATTTGGCATATAAACTGGATTTTGTTGCAGGTTAGGGCAGGTTGAGAAGGCCAGGAGGCACCTTTGTTTGCCAGGGCAGCATCCGGATCCTGCTGAATTGCAGAAGTTGCAGGCAGTAGAGAAGCATCTTAGCAAATGCACAGATTCTCGGAAGGCAAGTGATTGGAAAAGTACATTGAGGGAAGCCGATGCAGCCATTGCTGCTGGTGCTGACTTTTCTCCTCAGGTAATACCCTTGTATAATATAACTTCTTTAACGAATTCAGACGCACAATAAAGATAAAAGATGGCTTAACTGGTTCAAATTGAAATTACAGCTCTTTATGTGTAGAGCAGAAGCCCTTTTGAAACTCCATCAACTTGAAGATGCTGAATCGAGCCTATCCAATGTTCCCAAATTAGAACTATCCACAATATCATGCTCACAGACTAGGTTCTTTGGGGTGCTTGCTGAAGCTTATCCGTTCTTCGTCCGAGCACAGATTGACATGGCATTGGGAAGGTGAGTTCTTAAATGCTACGCTTCATCAGAAATAAGATGCCTAAAGGGAGAGTGAGAACAGATGATAGATATCTTGCAGGTTTGAGAATGCAGTTACATCTGCTGAGAAAGCTGGGCAAATTGATCCCCGGAATGTTGAAGTTGCCGTACTGCTTAAAAATGTCAGGTTGGTAGCAAGGGCTCGAGTCCGCGGAAATGATCTCTTCAAATCTGAAAGGTTCACTGAAGCCTGTTCAGTGTATGGAGAAGGCCTCAGGTTTGATCCTTCAAACTCTGTTCTCTATGGCAACAGAGCAGCTTGTTGGTTCAAGCTGGGGTTGTGGGAGCGATCTATTGAAGACTGCAACCAAGCTTTAAGCATCCAACCCAATTACACAAAAGCCCTTCGTCGAAGAGCTGCCGCAAACAGCAAGGTACACGTTATCCTACAAGAGTATATTTATTGTATTTTTTTCCTCTAGCTACTTGTAAGATATAACCATTAATAATTACTGTAAACTTCAGCTAGAGAGATGGGAAGATGCTGTGAGAGATTATGAGGTTTTGAGGAGGGAATTTCCAGATGACAATGAAGTTGCAGAATCCCTATTTCATGCACAAGTTGCTTTAAAGAAATCTCGTGGTGAAGAAGTTTATAATATGAAGTTTGGTGGCGAAGTGGAGGAAGTGGAGGGGTTTGAGCAGTTTAAAGCTGCAGTATCTTTGCCAGGTAAGCCTCCGTCCTGAATTTTCAACAAAACAATAGTTTCAACTGCTTGTTTCTACTTGCGTAGTTATGGAATCTTCTTGATTGTGTTTAAAAAATTACAGGCATCTCTGTAGTACATTTCAAAGCAGCATCTGACTCGCAATGCAAACAAATATCTCCATTTGTGGATACATTATGTGGTCGCTACCCATCCATAAATTTTCTCAAGGTAAATGACAGTTCAATTCCCTCCCCATACCTGACATTTACTTGTCTAAATGTGAATTTCCTGATATATTTCTGGTGGTGTTTGATGAAAGGTGGATATTGATGAAAGTCCAGCAGTTGCAAATGCTGAGAACGTGAGGATAGTACCGACATTCAAGATATACAAAAATGGAAGCCGAGTGAAGGAACTTGTCATCCCCAGTCGTGATATGTTGGAACACTCGGTGAGGCATTACAGTTTATAGAACTCGCAACTGTACTGTACTTCTCTGTCGATTTTCTGCAATGTGATCATCCATCCCCAAATTGCCACTGCTCCCGCAATCTTTCCCTCCCACCATAAAATGATTACTAGATAACTGTGACATAAATCAGAGCTACATAATAATTTCATTAGCTAGAAGGAAACCAGAGAGATTAGCTTAGTAGCAGCCGCAGCCGCAGCCTTTTGCAGTTTTTATTTTTTGATTCATTCCTCATTTTCCTTTGGTTCCATCTTCTTCATGCCATTTTTCTTTTTGCATTTTCTTTTGTAGTAGGCCAGCCTGGTTCTTGTATCCATTAAAGAGAAGGAAAAAAATGGAGAAGTATGTACAATTTGATAACACACTTGGTCCTGTTAGTGACATTTTAGAGAGAGAGAGAGAGAGAGAGAGAGAGAGAGAGAGAGAGAGAGAGAGAACTGGGAGGCTGTTGTTAGAAGATGTGTGTACATGTATATATGTGATGATATATACAAAGCAATTGGAAGCCATGAGGAGGGAGAGTGGGATGTTTGGGTGGGTACTTAGTTACTGGTTTAGTGAAAGATGTATCATGGATGGATAATATCTTGTCATTAAATATTGTTGTTCTTTCTCAACCATTTCATCAATAAAAAAAATCCCATTTTTTTTTTCCCATCTATCTAATCTAACAGAATAAGATTTACTACATTTGCTGTTAAATGAAATTAGGTTTTCCTTCTACTCGTGAAGGTGAGTGAGAAGTTGACAAAATTGATTACTGATATATATATATATTTGGTATGAGTGTCCTTTAATTAAGGGCAGATTGGCCTTGAAATTGAAACCCCAACCAAGTATTTGTCAACATTTCCCATTACGATTTAAATACTGATTGAATCAAATATGGAGTTTGTTAACATTATCAAGTTGAATGCATACTCCCATTGGCGGTGATTATAGTTATTTATTAATTAAGAGCAATTATTACTAAAATCTTATGTTATTTAATAGTAATTAAGAACAATTAATACATAAATTTAAAAAATAGTTTGCCCTAGTTGTCGGGGCATATGTGAGGAGAGACTTTATCCAATCACATATTCACATGTCAGCATTTATGGTTTCTTTCTCAACACCTAACACGCCCCAACAAAAAGTCCAAAAAGTGCACCCACTCTGGTCGGTGCTATTATGCGCAGGTGTTTTGGGCGGGTCTATTAGCCACGTGTTCTCTTCCTCTGCCCTTGTAGTTGTAATGAATACCCAGGGGCAATTTAGGGAACAGGAAAAGGAAAGAGGGTTTTGATTTGGTAGATGACAATTTTTTTGTTGAAATAATAGTATTTCACTATATTGGTTGTATTTAAGATGTAACCTAAGCGTAGCACTGTAGCAGACTGTTAGGCTGTGTTTGTTACACAGCATTGGACATGATTGGACAATTTTTAATCCTGTTCCCCATGTTTGGTGGGTGGACCGGATGGGATAAATTAATCACCTTTAAATTTTTTATCCCATTAGTTTAGGATAAATTAATCCCATTCAAGTTCATGGGATTCAAATTAGTCCAACTTCTTTCAATTTTTTTTTTATTTTTTTTGAAGAAACAAACCAAATGATCAGATATAATGATGAAGAAGAAGTAAAATTGCTGGTGTATCGTGCATCACATAAAATCAAACAAATAAATTCAAATTCCAAAATTCCCAAAACAACAATATCAACCATTAACTAACAAAGTGTTGGAGTGAAGATCTGATGAAGGATTGGATCAAATTAACCCAGTTTCGATCTCGGGTCAACGCCTCCCCAAACCCGTGATCTCACCTAAGTTGGCCTGTTTTTGCACCAGATCGGTGCGATTTGCTACGAGGATCATGATCGTCGGTTGTCAATCTGGTCCCGATTGAGTGGTTGTGGATCGTGAGTTGCATCGCCGCTATGCGTCGTTGCTTTCTGCTGACGGCGTGGTGGGTTGCAGAAGCTTGATTTGGGGAAATGAGAGAGGGAAGGAGAGTAGAAGACAAGAAGCAGAAGAGAAGACGAAGAAGAGAATACGAGGAAGGAAGAAAAAAAATTGATGGTCTGGGTTAAAGTTCACGATAATGATTCATTTTTTTTTTTAATTTCATTTTTAAAAAAAATAAATGTATATAATTTACATCACTATCTTATCCAATCCCTTTACTTAGCCAAACAAAGAATTGGACTATTTTTAATCCAATCATATATTGCACCAAACACAGGAAACACTGTAATTAATTCAATCCAATCTCATCTCTTAAAAATAGTCCAATCCTATTCCGTGCACCAAACATACCCTTAGATTCCTGAATTCGACGTGTTATGTCATCACCTTGGATAAAGATTGAGGCTACTAGTAGTATACGCCTCCAAATTTGTTTCTAATTTGTTTCTATCTTCTGTATGTAATGACAAATAGGTTAAAAGAAAAACTAAAAAAAAGAAAGATTTTTTTTTTAATTTTTATTTTATTTTTATCTATTGCTCCAAATTTACCAAATGAAGAGTGCAAAACTTATATTTTTATTTTTAAAATTTCTAAAATGATTAATGATTTAATATAGAAAAATATAAAATTATTTGTAAGAAATTGGTGCTAGAAAATAGAACATATTTGTATTTGTAATATAACAAATCCTTTATAGTTAATTTTGTAAGGAATTTAATATTGTTAAATTTTTAATTTTAATTTTGAATTTTTGACAGATGACAGCTATTTTGTCATAGTCAAATATTCTTGAAAAACACAGAAAAAGACCGGCAGAAATGGATTGAAAAAAGCAGAGCGTAGGGATATAAGATAGGCGCGTGAGGTTAAGATAGAAAGTAGTAGAAAGTGTAATGAGACTGGTCTTCTACCTGTACAGTAATTATCAATTACTAAATTGTACGGTGTACAAATAATGTATATAGCCGTTGTTAAAAGACTGTGTCGTTTTGTATGATTTTGGTGATGGGTTAATTTTTGGTACTATTTTGGACATTTCTAACATTTTCCTTCATCATTTAACGGCTAGTTGACTTGTTGTGTATAAATTACAGTGGAGTACTGGATTGCGAGATCCTTCTTTGACTATTTTGGCTACCATGATAATTGATAAACTGGAAAAAAAAAGGTGTTTTTTATATAAATAAAATATTTTTTTCTTTTAAAAAGAGAAAAACTTACGTGGAGAAGGACCTTATTTACCGTTCACAAGACTTGACAATGGACTATGTTATTATAAATTCGTATTGTTTTTTTTTTATCGTGTTAAAATTATTCCATCCGAACACGACCCCGTTAGTTTAATGAGTTTAAATATAAAATCTAAAACCATTTGTTAAATTAATAGATAGACTATGTTATTATAAATTCGTATCGTTTCGTTTTGATCGTGTTAAAATTCTTCCATCCAAACACGACCTGTTAGTTTAATGAGTTTAAATATAAAACCTAAAACCATTTATTAAATTAATAGGTAATCCGACCTAATCTATTGTAAAATATTGTATTTTTTAAATAAACAATACTGAAGCATGATCAAACTCATGCTGTCAAGTCCACCATGGGTTCCAATAAATCTATTGAAAATATATTAATTTAAGAAAAACAAAAATAAACAACTTAAAATTGGAATCTAAGACTGCTTTGATAAATCTTTATTACGTTGCGATTGATAATCTCAATCTTTGTGGTAGATGATGACTAGTCTTAGGGTTATAGTTAGAATACAGTGATACAGTCAATTTAGAGTTTTAGAGTTTTTAATTTAATTTTTTAATTAATTATTAAAATATATCCTAAATGTAATTAAAGAGATTTTTTTTAATAAATTCAACAACTTTAATAAATTTATTTACTATTGAGTCGGTAAATACAAAGACCATTTTTTTTTAAAAATAAATTTCATAAACACACATATTTTAAAAATCCTTATATTAACGAGTTATAAAGAATTAATGGTTTTTTAAAGGTGAATTTAAATCTGGACCATTATATTATGGGTTTTAATGGGCTGACCCATTAATAACCCAATCCGATAAGTTAGATCCATCAACCACTATTTTCAAATGAGTTTGGATCGTGTTAGTGGATTGTGTGAAATTTTGCTAGGTCTACCATTCACACACAGCACATCACGTAAAGTGGATTAAATTTGTGATTTGATGATCATATCACTTGGGGTGTTATTATTATTATTATTATTTTACACATGTTGCAGTCAGGTGTTTTGAATTTGAGATATTACAAAGCTGGATGAATGTTTTCTACAACCCAACCACGTTATCTAATAGTATATCATTGATGACATGTTTGGTAGGTTGTATTGTAATATATTAGGGGTTTAAAATATATTAAAATAATACAATACAATACAATGTTTGACTTGTTTTGTGTTAGCTAATACATTTTAATTGCTCTAATATAATAGATGTTGTATTAGCTAATACAAAGGGTGGAAGTGTGGAAATAGGGGGGGTTTTGGTACTCTTTTGATTTGGTACCATTTTAATAATTTAAGTTTTAAAGGTGCCAAAGTAAGTGAACTTCTAAAATTGTCCTTACTTTACATATAATTTTTTATTTACTTTTTTACTTTTTTACTTTTTTACTTTTTTACTTTTTTAATTTTTGATTTTATTTTTTTCATTTTCTTCATTTGGAGGTCGAACAGACCTCTAATCGGGATCGAAGTCGTTCGACCTCTGTTGAAAGTCTGTTCGACATTTAATAGAGGTTGAAATTAACCTTCATTGGAGGTGGATGAACAAGAAGATGGAAAAAATTGGATTTGTATTTTCTAACAAGTCTCGAAAATTTTCGAGACTTTTCATGTATTTTTGAGACATTTTAGGTATTTTTTTGAGACTTTTCATGTTTTTTCTAGACTTTTCATGTATTAACGAGACTTTTTTGATAATTTTTGAAACTTTTTAGGTAGTTTCCAAGACTTTTTAGTAATTTTCAAGGCTTTTGGTAATTTCTAAGACTTTCTGGATAAAATGAAAAATTTCAAAACTTTTGAATTTTTTTGAGACTTTAGGTAATTCTCAAGACTCTGGATGAAAATAAAAATTTCTACTAGACTTATGAAAATTTAATTAAATAAAAATAAAAATAAAATATCTAAAAATTATACAAGTCAAATAAAATATTAAAAATAACTGTCAAATATTATTGATATTTATTATGTGAATGATAATTTATGTAATAAAAATATTAATTATATATTAATTCTTATTTTTTTTAAATATAAATATATATTTTATAATATATATTTTTATTCTAAAAATATTTCAATTTTATTAGTTAATAAAATAACGAGGAACAAAAATCACATCAAAGTATTGTATAACTTGATACAGTCTAATAAGGTATATCACCAAACACATAATTGTATAAGAATAATACAATTCAATACAATCCCGTATAATATAATACAACGTATCAAACGAGCCTTTGGTGTATTATTATCACCAAGAAAGTAATTTAAACGATCCAAAAGATTGATAAGATTAAGGTCTAGTTTGACATTGCTGTATTGTGGGGAGAAGTGGTTTTGGAATTACTGTAGGAAAAATCAGCTGAGTGTTTGGTAAATTGATTTTCAAAATTGCTGTGAGAACTAAAAATAGTTTCAATGTGTTTGGTAAATTGAAATAAAAAGTGTTGTACGTGTGTAAAATTACTAAAAGGACATAGACATCTAAATGGTGCTATACTTTGTGTTTTTATTGTTTATACAAAGTATAAGAAGTGAGAACTAACTGAGATGGAGGGATGGAGGGATGGAGGGATCCTCAACCTGCAATAAACGAAATCATAACCCTAAAATTAGATGAAAATCCCCAAAACTCCAATTCAAAATCAAACCCTAAAATATGAACACATTACACATTACCTGCTATAACGAAATTTGAACCTGAAAGTAAGAGGAATTTCAGAAGAGAAATCGTGGCTACTTTGATTTGCAAGAGAGAGGAGAGAAATCGAAGCTTTCTGATAGAATGGAGAATGCTTGAACGAAGGAGAGGATGCTTTCTGATTTAGATAAATTTTGTTAAAGGCAATGGCAAAGTTGAAAAGTTAGAAAAATTTCATTTAATATCACTGTAGCGCGTTTTCTAAAAGTAGAAGTCAAAATCCAAAAACATGTATTTGCAGCTTTTCAAAAACTCAGTTGATAGAAGCTAAAAGTGACCAAAAGCACTTCCCCACGATTTTAACATACACACTGTCTTTGGTCCAGAATCACTTTTGACCCCAAAAGCAGTTGGGGAAGCAATGACAAACTTGGTCTAAGTTGGTCAGTAACATGCCTCTCAAAGCCACCTCAATTAGGTCTAATAAGTTCTATAATTTTTATTTTTTTCCAAACTAAGTTATAGTTAGATTATAATGATAGATGGTAAATGTATTTTACCCATAATTTTAAGATTAATGTCCTCTTCGTATTCGACTTACATTCTAAGTTCTAACTAATAATATGACAATTATACTCATATGATATATGGTAAATGAGACAAATCATCATTAATATGTTCAATTTATCAATAATTCAATACAGGCTGAATACAACAGATTTGATGTCTAAGGCCCAGTTTGGAATTGCTGTGCTGTGGGGAGAAGTGCTATGGGGGGAATTGTTGTGAGAAGGATTAGCTGAGTGTTTGGTAAACTGATTTTCAAAAGTGCTGTGAGATTCAAAAGCAATTTCAATGTATTTGGTAAATTGAAGTAAAAAATGTTGTGAATGTATAAAATTACTAAAAGGTTATGACATCTAAATGGTACTAATGTGCTATATAGAGATACACATTTGGGGAATGAGGGTGAATATAGGTCATCCCATCCCCATCCCCACTTCATAGACCCTTCCCCTATCCCTCCCCATTTCCCCATTTGGGGAAAATGGGGATGTGGATGTTTTGGGGGAGTTCCCGCCATCCCCATCTCCTGTTCCCCATTTTTCCCGTTTTTTCCTGTTTTCTGGTATCCCTCGGTCCCTTATTTTTCCATTTCCCTATTTAACTAAAAGTTATAAATTAAATTAAAAAAAAACAAATCTTTCATTACAATTAAAAAATATCAATGCATTACAAATTCAACATAAAATGTTTCAAATAATTTAAATATATATTATAATTATATTTATATATTTTTAGAGGAAATGGAGAAATGGAGAAATTGAGATCTCCATCTCCATCCCCATTTCAATTTAATTGTGGGGAAAATAGGAAAATGGGGATGGGGCCCATCCACATTTTAATTTGGGGATGAAAATCATCCCCATCACCCCCAATTTCTCTATTTTTTCCCAAAAAAATCCCTAAATAGGGATTGTGTGCGGGGATTTGGGGACCCGGAGATAAATGTGCATTCCTAATGCTATATTTTATATTTTTCTTATTTATTTGTGTTTAGTGTTAAGAAGTGTTATATAATTATGGTACTTTATTGAATTAATTAACCTCATTTTTTAATTTTACTTTATTAAATTAATTAGTCTAATTTATTTATTTCTTTTTTTATTCTACTTCATTTCTTTATTTCTTTTTTATTTTACTTTATTGAATTAATTAACCATTTTTTTTATACAGTTATGACAATAATTTTTTTTTACAACAATGTAAACCCAATTTTTTTTGGTAAATTTTGTTAAAGGTAAGGACAAAGTTGGAAAGTTAACAAAAATTCATTTAATATTACTGTAGCACGTTTTCTAAAAGCAAAACCTATAAATACATGCTAAGTCAAAATCAAAAAAATATGTATTTGTAGCTTCTCAAAAACTCAGTTGAAAGAAGATAAAAGTGACCAAACACCCTGCCTTTGGTCTAGAATCACTTTTGACCCAAAAAAACAGCTAGAGAGCAATGTCAAACTGGGTCTAAGTGTCTAAGTGGTTGTTAAATAATAATTGTTAAATTACATATATGATAGCAATATATACAAAGTGATTGCTTATGGATTTTGCTAAAATAAAAGATGAAAGTCAATGTTACATTAATATATTTTGTTTTGCGTTTGTTTTTCTTTTACTATAAATTTTATTGTTATTTATATCTTAAATTAAGATAAATCAATTTTTTTATTTTTTTATATTATATCTTATTTTAAATATATATATAATAGAAAAAGTATTTTTTTTTTAGCTTTTATCTTATTAAAAAAGTATTAAATAGAGTCTTTTAATAAATTTCCATAAATATCTTATGATAATTTATACATTTATAATTTTATCCTCACATAATAAAACCTAAAAATCAATTTTCTAAAAATTTTCATTTTTAAAAAGTTATAAACGGAAAAAGTTAAAATGTTCACATTTATAATAAGTTATCCAAAATGAAAAAATAAATATACCATGGTATCTTAATTCGTAATACTTATCCATATGTTTAACAAATTAAAGTCGTATAAGACTTTAGATAAAAAAAAAACACCACCTTAGTTTTGATAAATCAATATCATGAATGGTTAGTCACACATTTAAGGTTTTACGATATTATAAATTTAGGGTTGTTATAGAAGAACATATATGATTTAAACTCGTAATTAATTGTGATAGTCTTCCTATTTACCCAACCTTATAATGCACCCATGTAACAAAAAAAATGTGCATCTCACACAAAATGTACTAATATATTAAAATCTCAATCCTTTTATATATAGTATCTACATATAAGTTAATAATAAGGATAATGATTATTACATTATTATTAATAATAACACAATGAGAAATAAATTGACAATGATAGTCAAGTGACTCAAGTCCAACTCGATCATCCACCGAAATAAATGCAGTTGAATAAAGTGATCAAAGAAAAGTGACAAGAAATCAATACAAAAAACTTTGCTTTATTTTCTTTCCCCCACATTAATCAATAAAATCCAAATCTAACCCTAACATCATTTCTTCTATGCACATAACTCTACGTCAGTATCATTGTGATGCCAACAACATTAATGATAACATTATCATTATGGGTCACCCACCAACACCATCAACAACTTTTTCCTATACAATTTATAACACTAACTTTGTACGCCTTTATTTATACATATTTTGATGGCTAAGATTGCATTTTATGCATTACTTTTATGTCAATTTCAATTATAAATGCATGCGGTTCAATATGGCTTGATGGGAAGAGTGCTTATTCAGCCTATCGTAATGTTATACAATCGAGTCATCTTTTTATACGTTAACCCGTGTCTTAAAGCATATGTTAAGACACTATAAAAGGAAAGACAATTATTTATTATTTTGTTAATGTATTTATTGTGATTAAAGACAATACAGTGTCTAACATACCTTTTATAGTGTCTTAACCTGTACATTTAGAGCATGAGTTAACACTTATAAACATCAAATATAATTTCAATTAGTAAAATTATATGAATATAGTTGTATAAAAAATTAAAAATAATATTAGAATTTGTATAACAAATTAGAGATTTCCTTTTTAAACACAAACGAGAGATTGTTGATTCTAGCTCTCTAGAAATAATCAATTTGGGATGTCAGTCTCTTCTTCTATTTGACGATCCATATGTACCCAATTTTTAACTAAAGCCCACTCTTCTTACATCTGCAATTCTGCAAAGACGAAAGCCCAAGTGACAAGCTACTGCGAGGAAAGTCTTTAGTATGAGCTAAAAGTCTAAAACAAATTAAATTATCCATACACCATTCCTATACCCATTTAATAATACAGGAGTACCGTTAGACCATTCTTTTATGTCTAAATTCATGTCTGAATAATATGTTATGTGAATTATAATTATCATATAATTAATATTAGATAATCCAAAAATTTAGCTCAAATTTCAACCTAAATGATACGGTAAGTGAATTGTCACCACCATATATAACATAAAATAATATGGTTAATGAAAAAATCAATTGTCATATCATTTGAATTGAAATTTGGATTAAAATTTTAGGTTGTTTAACATTAATCTTATCATATAAATCATATGATGTGTGTTAAAAATGGGAGGTTTAATAGGTTGTATTTTGTTAACAAGAAAATTCTAACGATGGTCAAATGACGTCGATGAGATCCATGTCTGTCCAGAATTTAGGGTGGATCCTTGATATATGTATATAATTTTCTGAACACAGTGGGAATTGTCCGTTGCCTAGTGGGAACGTTTTGGTGGAAATGGTCAGTGGAA
The DNA here is from genome assembly GCA_032871835.1 of Dipteronia dyeriana. Taxonomy (NCBI): domain Eukaryota; kingdom Viridiplantae; phylum Streptophyta; class Magnoliopsida; order Sapindales; family Sapindaceae; genus Dipteronia; species Dipteronia dyeriana. Next base: position 52,431,611 of record CM065302.1, on the reverse strand, counting down.
ACATCATTTTAAGAAAATCTATGTCAGTGCAACCAGGACCACGATACACGCATCGTGACGTCGCGATAACTAGTCATGCTAAAAGAGTTGTTCATCGTGATGAACAATCCCGATGACACCCGGAAAATAACTTCACACACATGTTTGATACATCATAATTTGAGATACAATTTGAGGCGTGTTCAACCAATGAGTGGCCTGAATAGTTTTCTATGTATTCATCAATATTCCAATGAGAAAAAGTAGTTGGTCCTTGATTTCAAAACGGTTGTTGATCGAGTTGAAACAATTCCACAAAAACCTTTAAATAGGGAGATAATTAAGGAATACCATTAACTGAAGAGCATGCATGTAACCCTATAAAAGGAGGTCCCCAAGATGAGAAAATTCCTCACCAGCATCAAAGAAGAGCTGTAAATAAAAAGAAAAAAAGAAAAAGAAAAAGAAAATGGCAAACACAATGAAGATGGCGACCGCTGTGATGGCCATAGCTCTATGCATGTCATCGCTCCTGAGCTTAACATATGCTGGTGCCAATATCAATGGCTACGTGACCGGCAAGGTGGTGTGCAACCCATGTGCGAAGAAAGGAAAAGGAGGAGCACCCATTAAATCAGCACAGATGATGATCATTTGCTTCGATAAGAAGACGAACGCAGGCACATATGCTAGAAAGGGTATTACAAACGATGTGGGAGTATACAAGATTGCAATGAAACCAGGCATCGAGAAAGACGATTGCGAGGTTCGTCTGCACAAAAACAGCCCCTTGCCAGATTGCAGGGAAATCGTCCCTGGAAAGAATGTCACCAAAGTCTACTTTAATACTCCCGTCGGTACAAGCAATAACAAGCCCCTTTACAGTGCTGCTAATGTTATTGGCTACAAGACCAAAGGCAGCCGCTGCCACTGATCCATTTTATTTCTTTCTTATAACACATTGTAACACCAATATGCTCTCATTTTCTTTAGGTTTATTTAATATATTTGGTGATTACTGCGCCATATATAACTACTAGGTTTGGTGGCACTGCATTTATATTTTTTTATTTTTTACAATACATTTATATTTATAAGTATATTTTTTTTCCGCTTATAAGTTATTTAAGACAGTTATGCATAATAAAGTGAAACGATTTTGTATGTCTCTACAACTCTGCTCATGTATAATGTTAACAATAACAATAACAATTAATAAAGATATATGCATTTCAATGAAAACCAAATGATTTTTATAGAAATAAGATACTCAATGAATTTATAAAGGGATAATGTAATCATCCCAATTAAACATGTGAATATACGAATGAAAATACAAAAAAAATTGAATAATCTATTTACTACAAAAATTACAAAGAACCAAAATAACATACTTTGTGTAACTCATTTAATATAACAAAGATACAATTAATATTTGTATCACATAATCTACCAAATGCCAATCAACACAAACCAAGATTTAAAAAGATTTCAACCCATCGACAACGTATAATTTGATGATAAAAGTTAACATACCTTGGTATATAACATATTCATTTACCTCATTAACCAGATTGCAATGTGATGTAGGACAATTAGCTTTGGAGTTTAAAGAAGAGTTGGATAGAAATTGGCAAAGAGAGAAATAGGCACGACTAAAAGAGATGGTTCGAATAAACAAACATAACTTTTAGTTCGGTTGTCCGATTGCCTATTATAATATGTTTTCGGAGAAGGATTTTCACGATCTACGCCATAAGGATCGGGGTTCTCCGGTTGAGGTCGTTTGCATCCTTAAAATCGTTGATTAAGGAAAACTGTCGGGCATTTGAAGTTTTTTTTTTTTTTTCGTTTTAGCTTTTATTTAATGTCCAATTTGGTCTTTTTGCTTAAGTTAGGGTTTCCAAAGACTATTTAAGCCTCTTGTTCTTTGTTTTGAGGAGAATAATAAAAGTTTTAGTTGAATTACGATTATCATTTATGGTGGATTCTAGTTTGTGCGTTCTCGGGGCTTATGTTGGTAAACCCTTATACTTTCGTTCTGTGTCAAGTGGTGTCAGAGCAAGGAATTTACCTTGATCAATTCCCAACAACGAAGCCAGAAGAGCTAACCATGACGACGCTGGTCGTAGGGATGACGATGTATGAGCAGCAATTGATGAGCAATGAAGGTCGATGGCGAGGTTGGAGGCCATGTTTCAGCAATTATTGGAACAATGACCTAGTCTCAACATCCCTACTGCCAATGCCCCTACCCCTGCCAACATAGATGGAGTCAAGGGAATTGCCCTAAGCCGCCCTGAAAATGGATGTTTGCCTAGAGCTGCGAGACACGAGCAGTCCGAGGATCTGAGTGATGAAGACTTTGATGAAGATGGGTTACCAAGGGTTTTGTCAACCAAATCGGAACCAAAATCAACCTGACTATAGAATACGTGTAGATATACCGTTGTTCCATGGTAAACTATAGATCGGAGAGTTTCTAGACTGTATTTTTGAGGCTGAGAGGTTCTTCAAGATGACTGAAGTTACAGAAGACCGACAAGTGAAAATGGTAGCATATAAGTTGAGAAGCGGGACTGCTGTTTGGTGGGAGAAGTTATAGATGGATAGGCGACGACGAGGCAAGACTCCTGTACGAACCTGGAGGCGAATGAAACAACCGATGATGAGCAAGTTTTTATCCCAGATTATAAGTAATTTATTTTACAGAACTATCAGAATTGTGTTTAGGGTAACAAGATTGTTGCAGATTATACTGAGGAGTGGTCTAGGCTGTTAGTTCGTAACAACCTGAATGAGACTGAGGGACAACAGGTTTCCAGATATTTAGCAGGATTGAAGTCTACCATTCGAGATAAAATTGGATTGTAAGTCATTTGGACAGTGGATGAGGCGCATAATATGGCCTTGAAGGCAGAGTTAATGGAGAAAACATCCAATCGATTTTCCTACTACAAGAAAGACATGGGTGAGACATCCAATGCAGCTGCGTATAGAAGCAGATTTTCAACGGACGAAGGTCAGAGTCAGTCAAAAATGGCTACAGATTAGACACCAAAGGTTTTCTAGTAGTAATCCTGTTGGGATGCATTCAACGACAGCAGCTACGAGGGAAGCTCCATGGGTGAGACTAAACCTATATGCCAAATCAAGCGGTTTGAAGTGCCACAGGTACGGCCAACCAGGCCATCGTTCGAATGAGTGTCCGGCCAGGAAACTAGTGAATTTCATGGATGTGGGAGAGAATGACGAGTACGATCAGGATGTTGAAGAAGGAATAGGCATGGAAGAACTCCTGGAGGGTACATAAATTATGGAGGAACATGAAGAGTAAGTAAATTATGTGATTCAACGGGTCATGTGTTAAACGAAGCTGAAAAATTTCTAAAAAAAAAGTAACACTTTTAAGGCTTGGTGTGGCGTCTAAGGGAAGGTATGTGATTTAATTGTTGATAGTGGGAGTTGTGAGAACTTTGTGTCCAGAAAGCTAGTAGAACATTTGAAGCAGTAGGTAGACAAACATCTAAAGCCTTATGCGATTGGGTGGATTCAAAAAGGTCCTAAGGCAAACGTGACGGAGGTGTGTAAAGTTCCTTTTTCAATCGGGCAGTATTACCGAGATGAGGTGGTTTGCGATGTAGTCGATATGGATGCTAGTCACGTGTTATTGGGACGCCCATGGCAGTTTGATGTGGATGTCACCTACAGGGGTGTGACAATGTTTGTGTTTTTAATTGGGAAGGTAAGAAGATTGCAGTGGTTCCAAAACGGAGTTCAGGTGGTGGCTCAACTAAGGCAACGGTAGGTGAGCAGTCCTTAGTCTCTTTAGTCACACCAGTAACTGATTTGGAACCTAAAGTTAAGGAGGCACAAGAGGTACATATCGTGGTTATACATGCTCTAGTGATAGAAGGCAAGGAAGAACAGAGAGTTGTTATACCCAAAAAGGTGCAGTCACTGTTGACCGAATTTAGTGAGTTGGTGTCGAAAGATTTACCAGATGACCTTCCACTGTTGAGAGATATTCAACACCATATTGATTTAGTTCCAAGAGAAAACTTACCAAATTTACCACACTATCGGATGAGTCCTAAGAATAATAAGATTTTAGAGGAAAAAGTGGAGGAATTAATGAAGAAGGGGTTTATTCGAGAGAGAATGAGTCCATGCGCTGTTCCCGCGTTACTGGTCCCAAAAAAAAGATGGTAGTTGGAGGATGTGCGTTGATAACCGTGATTAACACTGAAAAATGTATGTTTACAAAGGGATAATATCATCATTTTACACTTTCAATATGATTAATTCCTAAATTTAGACCTATTTTCGTTGGCTCGCTTAAATAAATATGTTGTGTAGTAATCAATGTATTTTTATTTGTATTTCAAAGCTAATATGGTCAATTCAGAATTATAGAGAAGTCAGATGGCAAAACAAACATCATTTTCAAATTCATAACGTCAAAATCCCTAGGAAGGCCATGAAGGATATTTTTATAATTTTGGCTATTCACTGTTCACAGTTGACTTTCAATGTTCATTGATGACGTGACCCATTTCTATTGGACCGGATTCTGAGTGCACCGTACACACGACTACAGGGAATCATATTCCAGATGTCGGTGCACTGTTGACTGTTGACTTTCATTGACGCGGTTACTATTCACTGATCACTGATCACTATTCACTATTCACTGATGGCGTGGTGAAATTTGAACGTTCCATTCTAAATTCATCCGTTGGTCAATTTTTATTTGTATTTTATATAAATAGGGGACCTCCCCCCTCTTATTGGGACATCCTGAATCCAAATCTAACCATAGATTTGTGAATTTCTCTCTCTAATGTTTTCAAATTCTTAGTTTAAATAAAATAACTATTTTCTAGTTAAATTATGTCTGGCTAATTTAATATAGTTGGGGTCAAAGGTGATACTGTTGGTATGGAAAATATGATCCAATTTTGGTAAATTTATTATTTTTTTTCTTTCTCCCCTCTGATTTTTGTAGAGTTTTTGACTCACTGTAGACAGATCGATGTTGTTTGGCACAATGGGTACTTTACCCATATTTATCAGAGAGTGGTCATTGGAGTGAAATACCCTCCCATAAATCTGGATTAAATATTAATAATTGGATCATATTCGAATTACCAACAGTGGATCCTTTAGCCCCAATTTTAATTTTAATTTTAATTTTAATTGATTTACATTTTATAACAAGCTTAATAATTAATCTAGATTATTAATTCTACAAGGACAAACGAACAACCTCCCTATGGTTCGATCCGGTCTTACCGGTTAAATTATTACTATGATACTTTTATACTTGGGAGTAGGAACACTTCTTTATGACTTGTCAAATTTTTGGTGTTGCTGCCGGGGAGGTAAGTCCACATTTTCTTTGTAGAGGTAATTTCTTTTTAATTTTATTTTAGTTTAGTTTTTTTTTTCTTTCTAATCTTCCTTGGTCTCATTTTGTATTAAGTTTTACATTTTAGCATATATTTAGTTTGTATTTGCATATAGGTCATTTTACTTTTCACTTTTGCAGATCAGTCCTCATATCTCTCATATTTTCACTTTAGTCCCTATATTTATAGGTATTTTCACTTTCACCTCAATACTTGTATATATTTGCATTTACACCCTTAGAATTTTGCATCTTAGTTATTTTCACCACTTTTTCTTTTATTTTCTTCATTTTTGTGTATTTTTCCTTCATGAACCCTCATTAAACTTGCATGAGACGTTGGTCTCGAACATCTTACGGCAGGTTAATTAGGAGATCACAATCATCCATATTCACCAACAACATGGCTGAAATCCCACTTAGAAATCCACCGGGAAACCAATCAGAGAACCTTTTAGACAATCTTGACAACATGTCTCAACACAGCAACCATCCCCTTTATGTTGACCTAGACCAACACATTAACCCAATTCCACCTAGAACTCTAAGAGACTACATGAACCCCATACGCACTGGAGCACCTTCATGTATAGCTTTCCCACCAAATGCAGCACACTTTAATTTTAAATCGGGGATCATTCAACTTTTACCCAATTTTCATGGTCTTGAATCTGAAAACCCATATTTGTATCTTAGGGAGTTTGAGGAAGTCTGTAACACTTGCACTGACCAAAATGTTAGCATGGATATATCCAGGATTAAGTTTTTCCCTTTCTCCTTAAAAGATAAAGCTAAAACTTGGTTACAAAACCTTAGGTCATGATCAATCCGAACTTGGAATGATATGCAACAACAGTTCATAAAGAAAATTTACCCACCTCATAGAACAAACTCTTTTAAGAGGAAAATCACTTCATTTACCTAAAATCTTAAGGAAACACTTTATCAATGTTGGGATAGGTTCAAAGAGTTGTTAAATGTCTGTCAACATCAACGTTTTGAAACATAGAGGATAGGGTCAAATTTCTACGAGGGACTCACACCCCAAAGTAGACAAGTCATTGAGATGATGTGTAATGGGGAGTTCAGGGACAAAAATCCTGAAGAAGCACTTGACTACCTTGACCACATCGTCGAAAATGCTCAAAATTGGGACACCATTGGTTCCTATGAGTTAATGAGCAAACCATAACCACACCATCTAGTGGAGGTATTTACAATCTTAGGGAAGACCATGAACTTCAAACTAGATTTACATCCCTAGCTAGGAAAGTTGAAACTTTAGAAACTAAAAGAAGTGAACATCTAAAATTTGTACAAGAAATTACATACCATGTATGTGATTCTGATGATCATACTGCTCATAGTTGCATAACTTTACCAGCTTTAAAAGATTGCCTTCATGAACAAGCCAATGCTTTGCACACTTTTAACAAGCCAAATTCCAACCTATACTCACAAACCTACAATTCTGGTTGGAGAAATCACCCAAACTTTAGTTGGAGAAACAATAATCAGGCCTAGTCTTCACAACCACCAGGTCCATCACATCCATAAACACACCAGAATTTCCAAAACCCCCAAGGTTATGCACCTTATATCCCACCATCTAGGAAAAACCTTGAAGACACTTTTGAAAATGCCCTATGAGCGTGTGTCTAATAAACCTAGAGATGGGGGGGGGGGGGGGGGGGGGGGGGGGGGTTTAATCAAGTCAATTATCAAAATTTTCTTGATTAGTCAATATTTAATATACACCCAATAAAATAAACATAAAACATCAAGTATTAAAATACGAAAATATAAACAACACAAGATTTATATGTGGAAAGCCCTCCAAAAGGGTAAAAAACCATGGGCTGTTAAGTGCGCCACACTCGATCGTAGAAATCCACTATATGAGCAAAGGTTACACCCTTAAGTGATTATCGGACTCTCACTCTTGACAACCTCAGGCTATGGACATCGCCACTCACCACTCTTGGTTCAGTCCCTAGTGATATCCCCTGATACACTACTCTTGGCGTGACCGTCTCCTATTCCACTCCCTTAGACCTTTTACAGTGGCACCCGACCAATTGCTTGCCAACTCTTCCTTTGGTTGCAAGACTTGAATTGCTTGTGCACTACACACTGGTAGCCAAAAGACTTAATTCTCAATGAAGAGATCAACAACCTATGTGAATATGTACAGATATTCTAAATGCAAATAATGCCAGGCAACACTAAATGCTTATCTAGGAATTAAATAATGTCACTAAGTGTAATTCCTAGATATCAATGTCTAAATGAATGCTCATAAATGCTTAACTAGATATGGATATGAAATATTACAATATAGTTATCAAACAAAGCCATTTCAATGCATATTGTCGTTTATCATGATATGATCAATAAATGTAATCATCAAAATGTAATCAATATGACCTAATCAGTATCTAAATGCAAAGCATAGAGATTTAGCTAGAAGGGTAAAATCGTCCTAAATGATAGCTATCACTAATCACTACTCTTAACCAACAACCAACAACACAAGCATGTGATAAATGCAATCAAACATAAGAACATGTATTTAATTAACAATAAAAGCTAAACCTAGGCATACATGTCATAACAATGAAAAGAGGCAATCTAAAACATGTAAAAGTTACCTAGTCAAGAAACATATGAAGACCCATGCTTAGAAGATAAAAAATGATGCTAGATGTGCATGAATGGGAGTTTGGTTGAGTAAAAAAGTGTTCTTAGAGCTCTCTTTCTTTGGGAGTCAATTTCTCTCTCTTGGGGATTTAATTTCAGAGCTCTAGGTCTGATTTGGAAAGAAGATGATATATATAAGATGTAAAAACGAGCTGTACAAGAAAAGACGATTTAGCCCAAATCAGGTTTTTCGCTACATGTTTCACACCTGGAGGGGGCAGAAAGTTACGGAGAATCATATCAAAATTTTCGCTACTTGTTTCACACTAGGAGGGGGCAAAACGTTGAGCGAAATCCGCTCTTAGCACTCTACCTTGAAATTCAAGCATATCAAAATGTGACCAAACAACTTCGAAACCTTTCGTATAATATACTGTTAGAAAGGTATGGAAGTCTTCTTTCTACTTCAATTAACAAAATATGATTTGGATGACTATAGAAAACTTTATAGTCAAATGAGTGACCAAAGGTCAGAAACAGACAACAACAGAGGTGCCATGTTTTTATGGTCACTTTGAAGATTTCAAAACCAATCCAAACGGTCATGAAATATTACGAATAATATACCGTTGGAAGGTATGAGTGTCTAGTTTGTACATAAATTTTCAAAACTCATTTTGAAGTATTTTTTAAATTGATATGGTCAAAAGTCATTTTTGAAAAATATTAAAATCATTGACATCCACTCTTTTGAAACTAGACACTTTACTCCATATAGCCAAACCATGAAAAGAATAGGACCTTCTCAAATGGTCACTCAACACGCTAGGACGATCAAACAATGAAAAACGAATAAAATACACAATAACCGCACTTAAGAATAAGAATGAAGTGCAAGTGTGATTGTGAGTAAGGATGCACACATAAGCAATAGGATACAAATGCATGCCGATGGAAATGCATGTAAGAGTGTGTGCAATGTGTTAGATGATGCTTATATAAGTAATAGAAAACACAAATGTAAGATGAACCAAAGCATGCATGAAGTACGTGTGTGTGCACCTAAACTCTTCAAGAGGCAAAGTCAAATGAATATACCTTTTGCTCTTGAAGTCATGGAGATGCTTGGAAGCTTGCTAATGAGGACCTAAGCTACCTATTACATAATCATCCCCATTTGGTGTGGTTTGTCATGAAATAAACCAATCATAAAATCGAGGTCCTTACAACTTTGCACTCATTCATTGAGAAACAAGAAGCCATTAACAACCAAACTGCACAAACCTCGGTAGATTTTAAAGATACTTTGGCAAAGATTGCTTCTACACTCACCACACACGAAAAAGTTAAGTTTCCATCTAAACCATAACCAAATCCCAGGAGTCAGTCAAGTTCCTATGACAATAACCAACGCCCAGACCAAGTCAAATCAATTATCACTCTTTATAGTGGTAAGGTCGTCGAAAAACCTCTTCTTGAATCTGGTAAAAATGATGAAGAGTTATTTTTCGAGGGTAAGGAAGGGGTTGATGAACCCACTATTGATGAAGAAATAATTGATTTCCCACCTACACTCCTGTTTCCCTAGACTTTAAAAAATTCACATAAATAGAAGCATCCCCTAGAGATTTTTGAAATTTTCAAACAGGTGAAGATCAATATCCTTTTATTGGACGCGATCAAACATGTACCTTTATATGCCAAAATTTTGAAGGATCTATGCATTGTGAAAAGGAAGCATCATGTAAGAAAGAAAGCCTTTATGGTTGAACATGTAAGTTCGATTCTTTCAAACAAAAATGTTTTGAAATATAAAGATCCTGGCTGTCCCACTATTTCCTACATAATTGGTAACTGTAAAATTGAGCATGCTTTACTTGACCTAAGTGCTAGTGTAAATTTGCTCTCATACCCAGTTTATTAGTGACTTAAACTTGGTGAGTTAAAATCGACTTCAACTACACTTTGTCTTGTTGATAGGTCAATTAAAATACCAAAAGGAATAGTGAAAAATGTGTTAGTACAAGTCGACAAATTTATTTACCCAGTAGATTTTGTTGTCTTGAAAACACAACCTGTTGTTAATGAGCACAAATCAATTTCTGTTATATTGGGCCGACCATTTTTAGCTACTGCTAATGCCTTAATTGTAGGAATGGAATAATGGGCATGTCTTTTGGAAATATGGAAATTAAGCTTAATGTTTTCAACATGTCTAAGGAACCATTTGATGATGAAAATGAAGATGAAGATGTAGATATTACTGAAACCATTGTTGAAGATCATGTACAAAAGGATTCTTTTAACTCATCTGATGTTTGTTTGATCAATTCACCTGAGTCATGCATGTATTCACATCTTAATGATTGTTTGTAGGTTGTCGAAGAAGAAAGAGACACTCCAGATTTTGAAGAATTGGAACAGAAAGATGACGTGCCAGAAGAAAAAGCACCTTAACTGGATTTGAAGCCCTTACCAGAAGAACTCACTCAAATATGTGTACCTTGGTGACAAGCAGACCTACCCAGTGGTAATTTCTTCTAACCTCATAGAAGAGCAAGTAGGTAAGTTGTTACGTGTTTTAAAGAAATATAAGAATGCAATTGGTTGGACTTTGAAAGGTTTGAAAGGTATTAACCCCTTGATTTGTTCACATCGAATAAATTTTGAGGAAAATGCTAAAACATATCGACAACCCTAAAGAAGAATTAACCCACACATGAAAGAAGTTGTCAAGACAGAAGTCCTTAAATTACTTGACGTGAGAATTATCTACCCTATCTCTGATAGTAGGTGGGTGAGTTCTACACAAGTTGTACCTAAAAAATTTGGAATTACTGTTGTTAAAAATGAAAAGGGTGAGTTAATTCCAACTCGTGTCCCATCTAGTTAGCGTATGTGCATTGATTATAGGAAATTAAATGATGCCACTAAAAAAGATCATTTTCCCCTTCAGTTCTGGACCGGATTTTAGAAAGAGTAGCGGGACATCCCTACTACTGTTTCTTGATGGGTATTCAAGATACTATCCAATTCTCATTCCATTAGAAGACCAAGAAAAGACCACCTTCATATTTCCTTTTGGAACCTTTGCATTTAGAAGAATGCCATTTGGTTTGTGTAATGCTCCAGCCATATTTTAACGATGCATGCTAAGCATTTTTAGTGACATGATTGAACATTGTTTATAGGTCTTTATGGATGATTTAACTGTGTTTGGAAATTCTTTTGATGATTGTTTTAATAACTTGGAAACAGTCTTGAAACATTGCATAGAAAAAGAACTTGTGCTTAATAGGGAAAAGTGTCATTATATGACCACATCTGGAATTGTTTTGGGTCATGTTGTGTCAGATAAAGGAATCGAGGTTGATAAGGCAAAAATTGAAGTCAATTCAAAGTTACCATCACCACAAACAGACAAAGATATGCGGTCATTTTTAGAGCATGCATGATTTTATAGGAGGTTTATTTAAGATTTCAGTGTCATATCTAGACCACTTTGTAACATCTTATTAAAAGATACAAAATTTGAATGGACACAAGAGTGTCAAGAGTCTTTTAAAAAGATAATTGATCTTTTAACATCTGCTCCTACCATGCAATCCTCTGATTGGTCCTTGCCTTTTGAATTAATGTGTGATGTGAGTGAATTTGCTGTTGGAGCTGGCTTAGGACAGAGAAGAGAAGGTAAGCCTTTTGTGATTTATTACACAAGTAAAACCTTGAATGGTGCACAAATTAATTACACCACCACTGAGAAAAAATTACTTGCTGTGATATTCACATTGGATAGATTTCGGTCATACTAGGTTGGCGCATCAACCATTGTTTTTACTGATCACGCTGCTGTGAAATATTTAATGTCTAAACAAGATGCGAAGCCATGACTGATTCGTTGGATTTTGTTTCTACAAGAATTCTATCTTACAATCAGGACAAAAAGGGTGTTGAAAATGTTGTTGCAGACCATTTATGTGACTCACCGCTAAATCATCATTTGATAAAGCACCCATCAATGATTCTTTTCCTGATGATTTTATTCTCTATCACAACTATACCTTGGTATGCTAACATTGTTAATTATCATACAACATGAATGATGCCACTTTATTAGAATACACAGGATAAAAATAAATTTTTGACCGAGGTAAAACATTTTTTGTGGGATGATCCGTTCTTATTCAAGTATTGTCCTGATCAAATCGTTCGACGGTGTATTCCAGACAATGAGGTAAGTAGCGTCATTAAATTTTGTCATTCTAAAGCATGTGGTGGTCATTTTTCGTCAAAGAAAACGGTTGTAAAAATCTTATAGTGTGGATTTTATTGGCCCACCTTATTTAATGACGCACATGAATTTTGTAAAACTTGTGAAAATTATCAAAAATTAGGATCCATTTCTAAGCGAAACATGATGCCTTTAAACCCCATTCTTGTCATTGAAATATTTGATTGTTAGAGAATTGATTTTATGGGTCCATTTCCATTTTCATTTGGATTTTTGTACATATTGGTTGCCGTTTATTATGTGCCAAAATGGGTTGAGGCAATTCCTTGTTAAAATAATGATCACAAAATAGTGATTAAGTTTTTAAAGGAAAATCTTTTGAGTCGATTTGGAATCCCTCGAGCCATTATTAGTGATGGAGACAAACAATTTTGTAACAAACATTTTGTAACAAACCTTTTGAGTCTTTAATGAAGAAATATGGAGTTACACATAAAATTGCCACACCATACCACCTTCAAACAAGTGGTCAAGTTAAGTTAGCAAATAGGGAGATATTGGGTCATTAAAGCTTTCAATTCTAACCTAAATGATTCTGGTGATTTGCCCAAGTTACAAATAAATGAACTTGAAGAATTAAGAAATGATGCATGTGAAAATGCAAAAAATCTTTAAGAAAAATCTAAAACCTTTTATGACAAACAAATTTTAAGAAGATCATTTGAATTTGGTCCAAAGGTTTTGCTTTATAATTCTCGATTTCATTTATTTTCTGGCAAATTGAAATCAAAGTGGAGTGACCCATTTGTTATGAAACACTTGTATCCATTTGGTGCCATTGACATTGTGAATCCTAAGAATGGTAATGTGTTTAAAGTAAACGGACAACGTGTTAAACATTTCTTAGAAAATACAGATATTCAAAAAGACTTTACCGTCCATTCTGACCTTTGTTACAATGGTGAGTAAACAAATCTCTTGCTTTTGACTTTATTTGTGTTTGCAATTATTATTTTTGTCTTTGTTCGCTTTTAAGTTTTGAATTTTTGCAGGAATAATTTCTAGGTTAAATTTTTGCTTGGTGTGTTTTGCTAAATAACCCCGATTAAGTGGCGGATAACAGTACTCCGTGACAATTCAAGTCGGTTTAACTCAGTTTCCCAAATAATTGATTCCCAAAAACAAGGCATGGATGAAATTTTCATAAACCCGCGAAAACATTTTCCATCGTTGCCCCAAAATGCTTTGAAAAAGATTTATAAAGCACAGTTCGAAAGATTACACTTACTGATGATGTACAACATTCCTGCTGATATTCACTGGTTGATTGAAGCTAAGGTACGTCTAATAGGTGAGTTTGCTGATTCATTCATATCTTACATGCCTGGTTTTGGAAGAAGTAACCTTGCAAGAAAATGAAGAGCTAAGAAGTTAGACGTTACTTGTCACAAATGTGCACGTACAATTTGTAACACACGCTGTCGTTCTTTAGAAATGGTGTCTAATAATCAGAAGGATAAAATTTTATTCATTAGACATGGTTTGCATAGGGAGTCATTGGATAATATCCTAACGACTCTTGATGCACATCCTAGTGGATATGTGCAAATGACAATTGACCGATTAAGGGTACAATTTCAAAAAGAACATGCACAATATAGTATTGGGAATCTGACTTTAAAAAACTCTATTTACCAATTTATAAGAAAATTGGATGGGAAGCATATCCCTGACCCATAGAGGGCATTAAAGCCATTACTAGACGTAAAACCAGAGGAAGATGTGGGCCACAATCACAAATACCAGTACATATCCTTTTATTTTTATTATCTTTTTCCTTATGCATTTAATGTCTTTTGCAATTATTGTTGTTTACTTTTGATTTTTGATCAATATGGATATAATATCATTGACAAATGCACCATCTTATACATATAGGCGTATCATTGTGTACCTTTTTGGGATCTATAAATACAAGCATTTGTTTTCCTTTTTTCCTCAGGAATTCATAATCATTCAAAAGAAAAATTTAGAGAGTGCATTAATGGCGTCACCTTCAGCTAAACAGTTTACAAATATTTGTGTGTCTGGTGGCACTAATTATGGGAAATACAGATAGTTTGTTGACGCTGCTGCTACTGCGGCCTATGCACTTGCATGCACAACAGTCTCCCAAGCAAAGTTTCCTAGGCATCGCATGCTGTCCAGACCGTGGTCGGTGCACTTACATGCGCATCGGTCTACAGAGCGGTGTTGTCCAGGCGATTCACCGATCTCTGTGCCGCGGTCTGGACACTTACCTAAACCGCGGTCCAGCCAACGGTCATGACGAGATTTAGTTGCCCTTCATCCAAAAATGATGCCGTCTCGTGTAGGGCACAATACATATATGCTCTTTTCTCTTTTCTTTGACAAAGGAGTCCAAGAAGCCATTTTTATTGACCAAGCTTTTTTTTTTAGGGAGAAATTGACTCCGAGAGAAAGAGCTCCCAAGAACTCATTTTGACTCAACCAAACTCCAATCCATGAGCATCTAGCATCTTCTTGCATCTTCCAAGCATGTATTTCTCTTGTTTTCATTGACAAGGTAATCTCTACATAACCTAGAATTTATTATTACTTAACTAGGCTATGTTTAACTAGAAAAAACATTAACTACTCATTGAATGTATGCTTTTATGTTATATTACATTTATAACATGCTTGAGTTCTTGTTTGATGGTTGATATGTTTGTTTTTGTGATAGCTAGCATTTAGGACGATTTTACCCTTCTAGCTAAATCTACTTGCACTTGCATTTAGATAATTGATATCTAGGATTTGCATTCATTGTCATCTTTAATCCTTAGATAAGCATTAAATGTCTTAACCTAGCATTTGTATATCTAGAATATTTTTATATATTCACTTAGGTTGTTTCGACTCTTCATTGAGGTTAAGTCTTATGACTACGGTGTGTAGTGCTCAAGCAAGTGAAGTCTTGCAACCAAGGTTGGGTTGACAAGCATTGATCAAGAATCACTATTAAGGCCCGTTGGATAGTAGTGGTGGGTTAGTAACCTTAGAGTGTGACTAGGTGATCAACTTAGGTTGTAAGCATCATTACAATAGTGGATTTGAGGATCGGATGTGGCTAGAAAGATAACCCGTTGTTTTTCCTTTGTTGAAGGGTTTCCACATAAATATCTTGTGTTTTTATTGTTTTATGCATAATTAGTTTTAATTGAATGCTTTATGTTTTGAAGCAATATTTGGAATATTGATTAATCGAATAGTTGGTAATTGATTCGATTAAAACCTATTCACCCCCCTTCTCTAGATTTATAGACACACAATTTATAGGGAATTTTAATTAGTATTAGAGCTGGTGCTTAGATATACTTAAGTGATCCGTGCTCTGTGTGTGTCTTGGTTGGTGCATTTTGTTTGGTTGGTTTTTTGTTATGTGACATTGCATTTGCATATCATTTATAACCCAAACACAATGAGTGAGATTGGGATGAGTAGAGAGGGAGCATTGAGCATAAGACCTCATTTACTTTATGGAGTGAACTATGCCACATGGAAAGGCAAGATGGAGTCCTACATTTTCCAAATAGACGACCGTGCATGGATGGCGGTAGAGAATGGCTATACTCCTCCAACAATGACCACTGAAGATGGAAATGTTGTCTCCAAGCCTAAGTCCCAATAGAGCACACAAGAATTTGAAGCCTCTAAGTGGAACCACAAGTCAATGCATGCCATCTTGTGTGCTATGGATGATAACCAGTACAAGTTGATTCAAACAATTAAGAGTGCTAAGAAGGCTTGAGAGATCTTAGAGACGACTCATGTAGGAACCGAGGTAGTCAAAGACTTCAAACTTCAAACTCCAAATTCTCCAAATGCAATTTGAGACAATTAGGATGGAGGAGCATGAGTGCTTCAATGACTTCCAAGTGAAGTTGATGGACATAGTGAATAAAAGCCATCAACTAGGTGACCCATACTCTGATATAAGGATCAAGCAAAAGATCATGAGGTCACTTCCCAAGAGGTTTGAGTCCAAGGTGATGACACTTGAAGAAAATAGTGACTACAAGATAATGAAGCTGAGTGAAGTGATTGGAAGGCTTCTAGCCTATAAGTCTAGGTGGACTTTCTACACCTACACCTTCTAAGAAGCAAAAGAGCATAGCCTTGAAGACATCCAAAGTAGAGAAGGAGAAGAATGATTCTGATGAAGACATGGCCTTAATAGTGAAGAACTTCAAGAGATTTTTAAAGCTACAAAAGAAAGGTTATAGCTCTAAGGAAGCTGACTTCAAGAAGAAGACTCACTTCAAGAAGATTGAGTTAAGTAAAGAGAAGCATTCAAGAAAGGGCATTCAATGATTTGAATGTGGAGGATTCAGGCATATCTCCACAAATTGTGCTAACTTGAAGGATAAGAAGAGAGGAAAGGCATTGGTCACTACTTGGAGTGACATTGATGATACTGAAATAGATGATGACTCTTCTAGTGATGAGGATGAAGTGGCCAACCTTGTAGCATTTGCTACTTCTCACAAGGGGGACAACAAAGTGAAAGTTATTGAAGAGTGTTCCTCAAACTTGAGTGATTGTGAGAAGAACTATTTTGCCTTTCCAGTCTCCTACAATGAAGAAACTTAAGTTGTCACCAAGTGTTTCTCATTTGAAGGATTCAAAAATGGTGACTCACAAAATGGAGATAAAAAGGGAGCAACATCAAGAGAAGCTATCCTTGAGGAAATGAGCCATGATAACACAAGTGATAGTAGCATAGACCAAGATAGCTCATGTTCCAATAACTCTTATGGTAATGTAGTGAACTATCAAGATTTTATTGACTATCATCAAACTTGTTTGAAAAAGAAAAAGGATGAAGTTATTAAGTTGACAAAAGAAAATCTTCAATTAAGAACTAAAATGACTCAATTGGATGAGGAAATGACACTTGTCAAAGTGAATGAAGTGAGGTTGGAAAAGGACCTTGAAGAGCCAAAGAACAATATTGCTAAGATGACTTCGAGCATGGAGAAGCTTGATCATATGTTAGGAGTTGGAAAGAAGCCGAGTGATAAAAAAGGTTTAGGTTTTAAAGATGATAAGGAGACCTTAAATCCTAACAACACGGTGTTTGTCAAGAGCATGAACATCAAAGAGTCTCCTCCTTCACAACATCCTAGGAAGAAAATTGAACTAGGAGAGTGCTCTAAAAATGCCCAAGTCAATATGGAACCAAGTAGTCAAGCTCAAGCTCAACCAAAAAGAGCACATCAAGCAAGCCTTCCTCAACACAGATTCCACCAACCAAGGAAGCAAACTTCTCCAACTCAACAACAAAGGAGAAGAGAACCAATAACACACCAAAGGCAATCTCAAAGACATGGGAAATCTTCTTTGTTCTCACAAAGGAATGGTATGACCTCTCATTTTATTCCTACATGCCATTTTTGTGGTGTAGATGGTCATATTATACCAAATTGCTTCAAGTATATTAACATGTGTAGAACTGGAAGCATGATTGAAAAGAATAGGACTATACATGTGCTTAGGAAGTCTAGAGTTAATGATCCTAGGAGAAATATGATGACTATGACCACTAGGAAAGACATTGTGTCACCTAAATGGAGTAGACGAGATGAACCCACATGTCCTTGTGTAAGATTTCACCAATAGGCTCAACTAGGTCCAATGGACTTGGAAGGTTTATAGGGACTCATATCCCTTTTTGACATGATTTGGATTGACCCCTTATGGGGAACTCAAGTAAAGAGAGTGACCTTGCATTGCAATAAACAAAAAATTATTCAATTTTATGCTCTTTAATTAATTGCTTGAGTATCTTGGGTGCATATATTATTATATGACTTTTTATTCAATAAGTATGCCTTGCCTTATTTGAAATGCATGCCTCATTTGTGTTCAAACATCCATTTTGGACTAGAAAAATTGATTGAGAAGTACATTTGATTGACCCAAAGTTTATCTCCATGTTCATGTGAACTTGTTTGTAACATGCTTAAATATTATGCATGAATTATGTGTGTGAAATTTTGTTGAGAAGCAATTGATAAGGCTAAGTCAAATAAGGAACTTGTGTCCATTCAATTAATAAGGATGTCTCATCCAACTTAGTCTTGTCTTTCTTCTTAATGGTTGAACAAGACAATAACCGATAAAGATTTCATATCCAATCAAACAATAAGGATTTTATATCCATGTCTTGGTTGATCATTAAGGATTGAAAAAATTGCTTATGTGTACTTAAAATGTTTCTAAAAGCTATATCTTGTTTTTAATGACAAAATGGTGCAAATTGGTTTGACTTCTTTTGGAACCCCTTTTGATATTTGCGTTGCCAAATACCATGCTTTTGAAAGTTGATGTTGCATGTATTTCTTTAAAGACAATTATTTCACACATGTTTTTTTTTAAAATCAAACTCAATTGCTCTTCTCTCTCACTTAATTAAATTGCATAAAGTTGTTGTATATTATTATGCATTTAAAGTACAAATATCTCTCTTTGCTAAAGTGACCCGGTTAGGGAATGCTCATTTGTCTATCTTGTGACAAAAAAGGGGAGTAGTGTTGGATTTAAGGGGAGTTGATATTGGATTTATGGGAAGTTGATATTGGATTTATGGGAAGTTGATATTGGCATGATTTAAGAGGAGATTGACCTATTGAGAGGAAGTTGACCTTTTTAGGGGGAGCTTTTGTTTTTGCATTGTTGATGCATGCTACTTGTTTCTATTGGCATGAAAATTGCTCTTGTTTTTTATTTCTTTGATCACCTCACATACACTTGTCTTGGAAAGTGTAATTATTTTGTTTTGTAGGGATGTTGATTCTACTAGAGATGGATGACTTGAAGATCTAATTTATTAGGCATCTCTTTGTAATGTAGAAAATTTTTGTTGACCCCTATCTTTTGTGTTTGTTATTTGTGAGGATGAATTGTGAGTGGTGGTTTTGTCACGAAATAGCCAAAGGAGGAAATTGAAAGTTCCTTGTTTTTTGATTGGATTATTTCGATTGACAAACCATATTTGGGGATTAATATGTAAGGGTAGTTTAGGCTATCATTGTTCAAGAGCGAGCTCAAGCTTCAAAAGGTAAATCACTTGCTTAACCTTGTTTGAAGAGTTCTTAGTGCACACACACTCTCATGCATGTTTTTGATCATCTTGCATGAATGCTTAATTGCTTTAATTGTGTGTCTTTTTGCCTTAACTCTTGCTTGGGTGTTTGATGCATTTTACGTGCCTTGAAAAAGGATTTTTTCCTCTATACCGCGGTTCAGACCGCTCCTTGTGTATTACCTCCATCGCGGTCTGCACAGCGGTGTTCTCCAGTGGTTGCATGCTGCTGCTGCAGCGGTCTGTGCACTTGCATGCACAACAGTCTCCCAAGCAAAGTTTCCCAGGCATCGCATGCTGTCCAGACAGCGGTCGGTGCACTTACATGTACATCGGTCTACAGAGCGGTGTTGTCCAGGCGATTCACCGATCTCTGTGCCGCGGTCTGGACACTTACCTATACCGCGGTCCAGCCAGCGGTCATGACGAGATTTAGTTGCCCTTCATCCAAAAATGATGCCGTCTCGTGTAGGGCACAATACATATATGCTCTTTTCTCCTTTCTTTGACAAGGGAGTCCAAGAAGCCATTTTTATTGACCAAGCTTTCTTTGAGAGAGAAATTGAATCCGAGAGAGAGAGCTCCCAAGAACTCATTTTGACTCAACCAAACTCCAATCCATGAGCATCTAGCATCTTCCAAGCATGGATTTCTCTTGTTTTCATTGACTAGGTAATCTCTACATAACCTAGAATTTATTATTACTTAACTAGGCTATGTTTAACTAGAAAAAACATTAACTACTCATTGAATGTATGCTTTTATGTTATATTACATTTATAACATGCTTGAGTTCTTGTTTGATGGTTGATATGTTTGTTTTTGTGATAGCTAGCATTTAGGACGATTTTACCCTTCTAGCTAAATCTACTTGCACTTGTATTTAGATAATTGATATCTAGGATTTGCATTCATTGTCATCTTTAATCCTTAGATAAGCATTAAATGTCTTAACCTAGCATTTGTATATCTAGAATATTTTTATATATTCACTTAGGTTGTTTCGACTCTTCATTGAGGTTAAGTCTTGTGACTACGGTGTCTAGTGCACAAGCAAGTGAAGTCTTGCAACCAAGGTTGGGTTGACAAGCATTGATCAAGAATCACTATTAAGGCCCGTTGGGTAGTAGTTGTGGGTTAGTAACCTTGAAGTGTGACTAGGTGCTCAACTTAGGTTGTAAACATCATTACAATAGTGGATTTAAGGATCGGATGTGGCTAGAAGGATAGCTCGTGGTTTTTCCCTTGTTGAAGGGTTTCCACATGAATATCGTGAGTTTTTATTGTTTTATGCATAATTAGTTTTAATTGAATGCTTTATGATTTGAAGCAATATTTAGAATATTGATTAATCGAAAAGTTGGTAATTGATTCGATTAAAACCTATTCACCCCCCTCATCTAGGTTTATAGACAAACACTTTATAGGGAATTTTATTATTGACTAATCCTTTTATTCATTCAGTCATCTTTAGAAATTTTTTGAACTATTCTGAACACACACACACTGACACTTTATTATGTGTGGCAAGTTGAGATTTTGCGATATTTAATTATGAAACCTTATTCAAGGGTAACAACCGAAAGCAATGGTCTTGTAAAATAATAATAATAATAATAATAATCAAGGGTAACAACCGAAAGCAATGGTCTTGTAAAATAACAATAATAATAATAATAATAATAATAATAATAATAATAATAATAATAATAATAATAATAATAATAATAATAATAATAATAATAATAATAATAATAATAATAATAATAATAATAATAATAATAATAATAATAATAATAATAATAATAATAATAATAATAATAATAATAATAATAATAATAATAATAATAATAATAATAATAATAATAATAATAATAATAATAATAATAATAATAATAATAATAATAATAATAATAATAATAATAATAATAATAATAATAATAATAATAATAATAATAATAATAATAATAATAATAATAATAATAATAATAATAATAATAATAATAATAATAATAATAATAATAATAATAATAATAATAATAATAATAATAATAATAATAATAATAATAATAATAATAATAATAATAATAATAATAATAATAATAATAATAATAATAATAATAATAATAATAATAATAATAATAATAATAATAATAATAATAATAATAATAATAATAATAATAATAATAATAATAATAATAATAATAATAATAATAATAATAATAATAATAATAATAATAATAATAATAATAATAATAATAATAATAATAATAATAATAATAATAATAATAATAATAATAATAATAATAATAATAATAATAATAATAATAATAATAATAATAATAATAATAATAATAATAATAATAATAATAATAATAATAATAATAATAATAATAATAATAATAATAATAATAATAATAATAATAATAATAATAATAATAATAATAATAATAATAATAATAATAATAATAATAATAATAATAATAATAATAATAATAATAATAATAATAATAATAATAATAATAATAATAATAATAATAATAATAATAATAATAATAATAATAATAATAATAATAATAATAATAATAATAATAATAATAATAATAATAATAATAATAATAATAATAATAATAATAATAATAATAATAATAATAATAATAATAATAATAATAATAATAATAATAATAATAATAATAATAATAATAATAATAATAATAATAATAATAATAATAATAATAATAATAATAATAATAATAATAATAATAATAATAATAATAATAATAATAATAATAATAATAATAATAATAATAATAATAATAATAATAATAATAATAATAATAATAATAATAATAATAATAATAATAATAATAATAATAATAATAATAATAATAATAATAATAATAATAATAATAATAATAATAATAATAATAATAATAATAATAATAATAATAATAATAATAATAATAATAATAATAATAATAATAATAATAATAATAATAATAATAATAATAATAATAATAATAATAATAATAATAATAATAATAATAATAATAATAATAATAATAATAATAATAATAATAATAATAATAATAATAATAATAATAATAATAATAATAATAATAATAATAATAATAATAATAATAATAATAATAATAATAATAATAATAATAATAATAATAATAATAATAATAATAATAATAATAATAATAATAATAATTTTGTGTTTTGACCAAAACTTTTACTTAGTAGTCGGGCCTCATGCCTCGGCAAGCATAGAGTGTTTGCGTAAAACGGTGGAGATAATTTTGTGTTTTGACCAAAACTTTTACTTAGTAGTCGGGCCTCATGCCTCGGCAAGCATAGAGTGTTTGCGTAAAACGGTGGAGTCTTGATAACAATAAAGTGCAGTTTCGTAGACTCTTTAACTCGAGCAATTAAGTCCGCGAGGTGCTTCAACACCTAATGCCCTAAGATCAACTGTTCTGGGAGTCATTGACCCAAAGCTCGTTACACGGGTTAAAGAGAAAGCTTAAGGGAATTGTATTAATAAACGTCTGCAATCCGAGTAATTAAGCCCGTATGAGTGTTTCAACACTTAATGTCCTTATGCCAACTGGTTTGGGAGTCATTGGCCTAAAGCTCGCTACACGGATAAAGATGGAATGTTTGTTTCCCATTTGTTATATTAAAAAAAAAAGAAGAAAAAAGAGAGAGAATAAAACTGCTGCCTAAGGAAGAAGCCCTGATGAGATTTTAGAATGAAAATGTTGCTTGATTTTAATTGAATCTCATAGTTATTGTGTTGATCTTTTTTAAGCACGAGAAAGTTTGATTGATATCTCGATTGATGACTGGTTGTCAGAGGGTAAGAAAAGAGGTCAAAGAGAGTTTGTCTATTTGGTAGTTTGGAGATTTGAATTTGAGTTTTTACTATTTTTGCTTTAATTGATAGAGACTAGCAATAATCTGGTTGGGGGGTGTGATTAACACTGAAAAATGTATGTTTACAAATGGATAATATCATCATTTTACACTTTCAATATGATTAATTCCCCAATTTAGACATATTTTTGTTCGCTCGCTTAAATAAATGTGTTGTGTAGTAATCAATGTATTTTTCTTTGTATTTTAGAGGTAATATGGTCAATTCAGAATTATGGAGAAGTTAGATGGCAAAACAAACATCATTTTCAAGTTCAGAACGTCAAAAACCCCTAGGAAGGCTATGGAGGGTATTTTTATAATTTTGATTATTCACTATTCACAGTTGACTTTCAATGTTAACTGATGACGTGACACATTTCTATTGGACCGAATTGTGAGTGCACCGTACACGCGACTGCATGGAATCATATTCTAAAAGTCGGTACACTTTTTACTGTTGACTTTCACTGACGCGGTTACTATTCATTGATCACTTTTCACTACTCACTATTCACTATTCACTATTCATTGTGTGTGGTAAAATTTGGACGCTCCATTCTAAATTTATCTGATAGTCAATTTTCATTCATATTTTGTATAAATAGGGGACTTTCCCCCCAAATTGGGACATCCTGAATCCAAATCTGACCTTAGATTTGTAAAATTCTCTCTTACGTTCTCAAATTCTCAGTTTAAATAAAATACTATTTTCTAGTTAAATTATGTCTGACTAATTTAATATAGCTGAGATCAAAGGTGATACTGTTGGTATGGAAAATATGATCAAATTTTGGTAACTTTATTATTTTTTTGCTTTCTCCCCTCTGATTTTTATGGAGTTTTTGACTCACTGTAGACTAAACGATGTTGTTTAGCACAATGGGTTCTTTACCCATATCTATCAGCGAGTAATCAGTGGAGTGGAATATCCTCCCATAAATAAGGACTAAATATTATTCATTGGATCATATTCGAATTACCAACAGTGGATCCCTTAGCCCTAGTGTTAATTTTAATTGATTTACATTTTATAACAAGATTAATAATTAATCTAGATAATTAATTCTACAAGGACAAATGAACAACCTCCTTGTGGTTCGATCCGGTCTTACCGGTTAAATTATTACTATGATACTCTTATACTTGGGAGTAGGAACACTTCTTTAGGACGTGTTAAGCCGTGCGATTAACAAGATAAATTTCAGATACAACTTTCCAATTCCGGGATTAGACGACATGCTGGATATGTTGGAGGGTTCAAAGTTATTCTCCAAAATCGATCTGTGAAGTGGGTACCATCAGATTCGGGTTAAGCCTGGCGATGAATGGAAGACAATTTTCAAAACAAAGGATGGACTCTACGAGTGGATCGTTATGCCTTTCGGATTGTCCAACGTGCCTAGTACATTTATACGGCTTATGAACCAGGTATTGAGACCTTTCATTGGAAAATTTATAGTCGTCTATTTCGATGACATACTGGTTTACAATTGGTGTGAGAAAGATTATATGGAGCATCTTCGAGCTGTGTTAGAGGTGTTGTCCAAAAATAAGCTGTTTATTAATTTTAAAAAGTGCAATTGGCTGACAGAAAGATTGTTATTTCTAGGGTATGTGGTCAGTTCGGAGGGTATATTGGTTGATGACGAAAAGGTGAGAGCCATTCGTGATTGGCCTGCACCAAAGACGGTAAAAGATGTAAGGAGTTTCCATGGTTTGACAACGTTTTATCATCGATTTATTAGGGATTTTAGCAGTATTGTGGCTCCCATTACAGAGTGTTTAAAGAAGGGCAAGTTTCAATGAGGTTAAACAGCTGACAAAACTTTTGCAGTCATTAAAGAAAAACTACTCATGTTCTGGCTTTACCCAGCTTTGAGAAATTACAAGGTGGAGTGTGATACTAGTGGAATTGGATTGAAGCAGTTTTGTCATAAGAGAAGAGACCAATGGTGTTTTTTTCAGTGAGAAACTCAGTGATGCACGTCGAAAGTGGAGTACGTATGACCAATAATTTTATGCTATTGTCCATTCTCCAAAGCATTGGGAGCACTATCTGATTCAGCAAGAATTTATCCTTTACACTGATCACTAAGTTTTGAAGTACCTGAACAGTTAGAGGAGTTTAAGTAATATGCATGCTCGTTGGACAACCTATCTACATAAGTGTCCTTTTGTTCTGAAGCACAAATCTGGGGTTCTGAATAAGGTGGTAGATGCTTTGAGTCGGCGTGTGAATTTATTGGTCATTATATAGCAAGAGATTATTGGGTGTGAGTTCCTGAAAGAGTTGTATTCGGATGATGAAGATTTCTCTGAGGTATGGGAAATTTTTTATCTTAAACAAACAGAGGGAGAATTTCATGTGATCGATATTTCTTGTTCCACGGAAATCAATTATGTTTTCTTCGGAGTTCTTAAAGGGAGAAACTGATTCGAGAGTTACATGGTGGAGGTTTAAGTGGTCATTTGGGACATGACAAGACTATCAGTGGGGTAGCCGAGAGGTATTACTGGCCTCAATTGAAACGCGACGTGGGTAACTTTGTTCACAAGTGTTATGTTTATCAGACTGCTAAGGGACATGCTTAGAATACACGTCTCGACATGCCTCTACATGTACCGAGTGCCATATGAGAGCATTTGTCGATGGATTTTGTTTTGGGTCTTCCACGGACTCAACATGGAGTAGATTCTGTGTTTGTTGTGGTTGACTGGTTCTCCAAAATGGGACCTTTTATCCATTGTCGGAAGACATCTGATGCATCACATGTTGCCCAACTGTTCTTTCGGGAGGTGGTTCATTTATATGGAGTACCTCAGCCTATCACCTCTGACAGGGATTCAAAATTTCTTAGATATTTTTTGGTTACATTGTGGTGACAGATGGATACTATTCTAAAGTTTAGTAGCACTGCGCACCCACAGATTGATGGGCATACAAAGAATCTGAATCGAACACTGGGAAATTTAATTCGGAGCATTTGTGGTGATAAGCCTAAACATTGGGACGTGGCACTGGCACAAGCCGAGTTCGCATACAATAATGCAGTTCAAACGGCTACGGGCACATCTCATTTTGCTTTAGTGAATCGGCAGCCTCCTAAGCAAGCGTTAGATCTGGCATGTCTTCCTAAGGTTACTGGAGCAAGTGTTGCTGTCTAGAATTTGGCTGAGCAAGTTCGAGATGTTTAGGGTGAAGTGAAAGCTCGGTTGGAGGAGAAGAATGCGAAGTATAAAGCTGTTGCTGTTGTCAAGAGGCGTGAGAAATTGTTTGTTAAGGGTGATCAGGTTATGGTGTTTCTACGTAAGGAAAGGTTCCCAGTTGGTTCCTATAACAGGTAGAAACCAATGAAGTATATGTTGGGGTTGGTGCCCTAAAAATGTAATTTGTAAATGGATTTATTAAATAAATAAAAGGAAGTTCAATACATTCTTGTTGTGTTGTTTATTATATAACTTGTACATAAATTTAACATCCAAGATTGCCAGATGTAATCTCGAACTGTGTATATGAGTGTCATATACGGATGGATACAGTAAGAGACGTGCAATCTAAAGAGTCCATAGATAGCAAATAAAGCTGAATACTTTATTTATGGTTAATCTACAGTTGCGGTCCATTCCGTAATGTACGGTGCTTCTATTCTAAATCATTCATATAGAGATATGAGAATGGAGGCACCTTGTATGATGTGATCATATAGGACTGGGCCATGATCTATATGAATCTCTCACCAAGATTTGTTTACCGATGAGATTCATATATATCAACTAATGATGGCTATATGTGGGTGATCTTAATCCTGAGTGTCTTATCAACTCATTCAGGTTAGATCGTGGTCTTTGATATACTATGGGTGAGGTCAGATGCATTTCCTGATCAATATACTCCGTATGTTGGGATTGCGGTTTGGCTTGTGGC
The DNA here is from genome assembly GCA_032871835.1 of Dipteronia dyeriana. NCBI lineage: Eukaryota > Viridiplantae > Streptophyta > Magnoliopsida > Sapindales > Sapindaceae > Dipteronia > Dipteronia dyeriana. The sequence goes on along the minus strand of CM065302.1, from coordinate 52,404,352 downwards.
TAGGAAGGTTTGTATACAATAGTGGAATCCACTCCTTCTTATGAGAAGTAGATGGTAGTTCCCTTAAGGGTTGATTCGGGGCTTGGACAACATGATCGCTTTCCTAATTCCGTGAGGAAATAGGATTTATTATCCATTAGAGAATCAATGGTACTTAAAGGATATATGTAACTAGAGGGGTATAATCGACATTATGACCAAGCTCTAATTATGAACTATTGTGGAGGATCACACCATATGTAATAGCTATATCTAGGGATGACAACGGGTCGGGTTCGGGCGGGTTTTACAAAATCCAAACCCTCACCCGCGAAAATTTTCTTCACCCATGCCCGCCTTCGAACCCGTGTAGGTAAATGGGTTCGTGGGCGGGCGAGGACCCGCTGGTTATGGCTACACCCATACCCTCACCCGTGAACCCGCTAACCAATACGGGTTCACGGGTGGATGTTTCACCCGCGGGATACCCATAAACCCTCAACCTGTAAACCGCAACCTCAAAGCTGTAAATTTTCATCTGTAATTTCTAAGTGGAATCACTTGTTTCATACTCAATTAAATTAAATTTCCATCTCTAATTCCCTACTCGATACAAAACAATATTAACCATAAACAGAAAATAACCAAAAATAATTCAAATGATCATAATCTAGGTTCTTAAGTGTTAATCCATAAGTAGTTAAGTACATAATCTATAAATTCATAATACATAAGTCCATGAAAATATCAAAAGTACATAGAACACAAATAAATAAAAATACAAGTTCACAAATCACAACCACACCAAACTTTTTAATCTATCGTCTCATCTCCACTTCTAAGTTTCATCACCAAATTTATCACCAAGTGTTTCACAAATCACTTCCATGTTAATTCCTACAATATTAAATTGAAAATATTAGGTATACATTCAATTAAAATCAATAGTTATAAAATCATTAATAACGAAATTATTTACCTCATCAAACATCATTCATTATCATCATCTTTCTCAAATGCTTCAAATTTGCTTTCCACTGCTGAATCAAATTAGAAGCAAAATATGAGTTTCAAAATATAAAATAAATAATATAACATATTCAATAGACAATATAATATTCATACCATTTAATTGAGTCCATAACCAATCTTGAGTACACATTAATGCCTCTATTGTCTGTGCATGCAACCTACTACGGTGAGGACTCACAAATCTACCGCCAGTGCTAAAAGCTGACTCAGATGCAACCGTAGAGATAGGAATAGCCAAAATATCTCTAGCTATGCATTGCAAAGTAGGATACTTAGATGCATTTACATTCCACCACATTAATATGTCAAAATTATCGGCTCTTGGAATGACAGGTTCATCCAAATAATAATCCAACTTCGTCTTCATTTGAGTAGTAACAGAAGGGGCTGAACTAAGAGACTGATCAAATATAGACAAAGAATTTAATCTTGAATGAACCATTGTTGGTTGAGACGATGAAACAATTGTAGGATCACCACTTGAGGAATAACTTGAAGCTTTCAACTTTCCCTCATACTCTCTAACTATCCTCAATAAAATATCTTGAGCCTTTTTTATCTCACAAGAAGCTCTGTCTCCATAGATAATAGGAAAGTAACAGTCAATGATTTTCATTTAAATCTAGGATCCAAAATTGTTGCAACAACCATTAAACCATGAAATTCACTCCAATAACTATCAAACTTTTGTGCCATAGCTAATGCCATTAGTCTTATTTCTTCAACTGTGGATGTACCCCATTGACTAATGGCATACCTAATGTCACACAAGATTGGTAGATAATTGTTGGCTATAGGATACTTGGTTCCTGAAAATTGTTCAGTTGCCATAAAAAACACTTCAAGCCTATCACTAATCTCTTTTGCAAACACCCAATCATTCTCGGTTGGCACACATTTAAATTGTGAATCTCTTTGTCTTAAACGAGGAAAAACAGTCTTATAAATTAAAGCAGAGCGAATCATTAGAAATGTAGAGTTCCACCTCGTTTTACAATCTAAGGCCAACTTTTTAGTGCTCACAATTTCTAATTCATGAACAGTTTCAAGAAACTTTTTCTCTCTCTTCGGTGATCCTGTCCAATAAGAGACACTACCCCGAATCCTATCAATACTATCATTAATGACATCTAACCCCTCCTTCACTACCAAATTTAATATATGCGCAGAACAACGCATATGAAACATTTCTCCATTCAACAAAGTTGAGTCTCTAGAAAGCTTGTCTAAGATAATTGGAATCATAGCATTATTAGTACTACAATTATCCACAGTTAACGCAGATACCTTTTTCTCAAGATCCCAATCTAGTATGCAATCCATCATCGCATCAGCAAGCACCATAGAAGTGTGTGGACATTGAACATGTGCAAACCTATAAAAGATAATAGCACAAGAAACTATATTAATAATTAAAACTATTAAGAAATTCCAATCACAAGCTATTAATAAATTACAATTAATTCAAGTAAATCTATAAAATAGGTTTGATATAGTACCTTATGATTCGAATTTGTAACGCCCACTCATTGTCCACAAAATGTGTTGTGATTGCCATAAACCCTTTCATTTGATTATTGCATGTCCACATGTCAGGAGTGATTGCAATCCTCCCTTTATTTCTCTTTAATAAATCTAATGTTTTAACCCTCTCATACTCATACATTTTCATGATATCACTTTTCAATGTATTCCTAGTGGGTATTTTAAACATTGGTTGAACCGAGGTAAGAAATCTTTGAAACCCGGAATGATCTACAATACTAAGCGGGTACTCATGCAAAATGACCATATTTGCAAGCTCTCTTCTAGCAATATCTTGATCAAATTGAAAAGTACTAAGTTTTACATCTCCCTCTTTTGTTTTCGTTGCTTTTAGCATTTGTTTGACATCATGAAATACTCTACGGCGACATCGCTCCAAATGTCCACGCAGATGAGTTATTCCACTTCTACTCTTTGCCGATAATCTCTTTTTACAATTTTTACAAATAGCAGTCCATACATCATCATGCTTTTCTCTATCAAAATGGAGCCACACATTCGATGTCAACTTTCTTTTTCCATTTTCAATAACATTGCTATCACACTCAAGAGCATTAAATTCAACATCTATATTATTAATCCCATCACTAGTTGATTGGCTAGGCAACAGCCGTTGATGGTCTTGGCCTTGGGTAGAACTTGTTCCCGTTGATGGTGTTCCAGACATCCCTATAGCTATATAATCAATGATAAATCATATATATATATATACAACCATAAATCCATAATACAAAACTAATAATAAATCCATAATAATAAATGATCCAGTCAAAAAATTGAATAGCTATCAACGAACAACGCTTGAATAGCTACCTAAGCTCTTCAATTCAAACCACGAGGAATAGGGACAATGACAGCAGACACCACCACTTCAAAAAAACCATCACTGTTGAGCTACATTTGTTCAGTACATAAAGATATTTACAAAATATTTAAACCAGTTTCCTACAAAAGGTTGGTACCCTGCTCAAGGTATTACCGTAATCCTATCAAAGGATTCTCAGTCAACCACTTGGCAAGCCTTTCTCAAAAGTTACTGCCAACTTAGAGAGATCAAGAGTGAACAAACTTCAAATTGATCCATCTTGAAAATCAATAGGAGTTGGTGATAAATGAAACACAAAGCTTCATTAATTCAAATAAAGATCCCACTTTTCACAGCTAATATACTATGTGATAAAATTTTCAAAGAAAAACTAACATAACCATCCAAAATTGGCGTTCTGAGACTTATCCTAAAGTGTTGGCAGGGAGTCATAAAATACTTCTGTAACAGATACAAACATATACCATTGTAACAGATACAAACATAACAACAAAAAATACTTTCAAAATACCTTGTTAGATAGGACACAGTTCAGAGTGCATTTGACATTTCATTTGATAGATCATAGATGCTTCACAAATTTATTTCAATTAAAAAAATTTCGGTTTTGATAAACCTATGGTTTTTCCAGAAAGTTATTTTCACAACATAGCATCACCTATGACTATATATAAACTACATTCTGTTTTTCTTCCCTTCTTCATACAATTTACATTCTAACATGCCACAGAAAATGGAAACACAATCTGATAAACTCATCAAAGCAAAAATCATACCCCACAATATATAGTGATTAAAAGAAAACAAGATCTCCTCGAGTTTGACATTCGAAGATCGAGAAAAATGTCTACTTGAGCTCGACATTTGAAGATCGAGAAAGTGAGAGAGAGAGAGAGTAGTACCGTAACGGTGAAAAGATGATGAAGATCGACGTCCGGAGATGAGGCGATGGTGGGGGACGAGCGATTTGCTGGCTGCTCTTTGGTTGAAGATTGAGCGATTTGCTTCGCTGTTGAACTGGTAAAGTGAGAAAGTGAGAAGAGTGGTAACTGGTAGAGAAACGGCTGAGTGAAAAATATGGAAAAATATGTAGGGTTTCAATGTTTTGTTATTTTATTTTATTAATCAAAACTACGTAGTTTCAATATATGATATTTTATTCATATGGGTTTACGGGTTCGCAGGTGGACCTGCGAGTCTGTTTTTCTAATTCGCACCCGCCCGCGAACCGGTTGGGTTTTTATTTAAACGGGTTCGTGGGTAGTAATTTCGCCACCCAAACCCAACCCTAGAGAATCGGGTTCGGGCAAATGCCAGCGGGTGCGGGTCAAATTGCCATCCCTAGCTATATCGATGGACACCGAGTTGTATCGGTCTGTGTAAAAGCGTCTACAGTTGAGAGAGTAAAACTTCGGATTTTTAGTGGAATAACACCAGAGTTAATAATCAAGGTATATTAATTAAAGAGTTTAATTAATGATTCCGAATATTATTGGAGCTCAAAATACTGTGGGTCCATTAGGTCCCCTTGCTAGCCCGATTGATTTAGGTAACAAGGGTCACGGTTAATTAATTGGATTGTCCAATTAATTGTGTTACAAAAGTGACACGTATATATTCAGAAATTAATTGATTAATGAGATTATTTAATTAATAAATATTAATAGTTAAATTAATTAAATAATTAGATTATTTAATTATTAATCAACTATTAATTGGAGGATGTTAGTTGATATATGAATTAGATGAAGATAAAATAATAGGATTATTTTATTTTTACTAAATCATTTATCTAAGTATTTGAATTTAAGTTTAAATTTAAAATACTTATTATCACTTTTAATATATTAGATATATTTGAAAAGGATAATTAAAAGATATATATCAATTAATAATATAAGAGATTGCATTGGATGCAAATTGGTGTGTACACATGAAACAATAGTCAAAAGAAGAATTTGCATATATATATATATATATATATATATATATATATATATGTGATAAAAACAAGCAGTGGCGTGATAGAGTTATATTGGTTATAAAACAAGCAGAGGCGTTATATATAAAGATATATAAAAATTAGAAAAAAGGGGGTTGATATAACAGGTAGAGATACATGTTATTTGATATTAAAAATAAGAAGACAAAAAGTGGTTCAGACAGGAGCATATTATCTGGGAAGTGAAATTGCTTAAGATGCAATTGCTATGTGCATAAGAAAGAAATATTATCAACGCGTACGATATAGATATCAGTGTATGTGTGCATCTGAAAATATCATAGCAAGTGTGTACTGTGCAAGTGTGTACTGTGCAAGTGTTGCATATTGACTGAGAAGAAAGAGTTTCTTCAAGACTATTATCTACATCTTCTATTTAAGTTTCTGAGATCGTGACGCGCCCATACACAGTTACCAGTTCCGGGAGATAGCGAGGAAGATCAAGTGGTTCAAACAGGAGCACATCGTAAAGTGACGGAGTTTCCAAACGTTGGTAAGATCGGTTCAGACAGGAGCATATCGAAAAGTGAAGGAGCCTCCAAACGTTGGTAAGATTTTTTTTTTTGATTATATCGATTTCAATTTCCTGTGATTACATATTGTATGTATTAGTTCTGAAAAATAATTACGATCCCAAGTTCACTGGTCATAGATACAAATTATGATATGTATTAAAAATTTTAAAACCTAGTTCCACTGCGTAACTAGTGAATGGGGTTCCAACAATTGGTATCAGAGCCAGGTTATTTTTCGGAACATGAAATTGTTTTCGATGCCCCTGTATGTATGAATGTGTAGGCAGCATCTTTATGATTGTATGAATGTTTATAATTAAATTGTTTAATTTAAACATGGTTGATCGTAAATTTTTATGGTACTGTGGATTTAGGGTTTATGGGTTGTATAATTTTTTTTAATTATATTTTTATTTTACTATTAATGTATTGTAAATAAAAAAAAATTGTAACCTGTAAACGAAGAACTGGAAACGCACGCGACAAAGGTACTGTTCACCGACACTGTTCCCCCGGGTACTGTTCATGCGGTACTGTTCACGCATGGTTCCGTTGGCAAGTGTTGCCTCGTGCGTTCCGTACAGATTTTCCATTTCGAATTCATGAGATGAATCGGAGTGACCTGAAGAGATTGGAAGACTCGAAATTTACAAGAAGACCAAGGAATGCCTTGGGATTTTTTTTATATTTTAGATTCCAATTTTTTAGGTTAAATAATCCACAGTACTCGGTCAATTCATGTACGCTTTATATTATGTGATGATAAAAGCATTGTCATGCATACGTATGCCATTTAGATTAGATGTGCCTACACAAATATATTTGATATGTCATACATGAATCATAGCCTGATAATTTAAGTATTTTTTTTAATGTGATTAAAATGGGCAATATACATAATTGGCTATGAATAATGAGATTAGTTTTTAATGGTTAGAAAACTTGGTAATTCTCATTAATATTAATCTAGTTATTAAAGAGTTTAATAAGTTAGATTAATAGGGTCATTTATTGTAATTAGGATTAATATGATTAATTACCTAATAATAAATGAACAGAATAAAGTGTTAGAGTTTTAATAGTTAAAATTTGGTAAACACTAACATAATAATCCGACCTTAGTAAATAGTTTACAAAAGCTTAGATCATTCACTAATAGATTAGATTTTTAATTGTTAAAAATCATTAATAATTTATTAGTTAATTAGAATTTATTTTTAATTAGTTAATGCGCTAGATAACTTGATTAAAGTTAGTCGTTTAATCCTGTAGAATCTAGGTGCATTAACGGTTAATAGAAAACCATAATTTTAAAATAGTGAGTGGGAAAGGGATATATGACATATATATCCCGCTGTCTCTATCATTAGTTCAACACTGTGAGATCTGAGTGTGGCCTCGTGACGGCTTTGCTTTCGTCCTCCCTAAGGAGGGTTTCCATAAAGGTCAATGCCAAGGTTGACTTCCTAACGGATAGGATTTCTGAGGGTATTTCGGGATTGACCGACCCTAAGGCGGCAATTCTTGAGTTAAGCTCGTGAGATCTGAAATGGTGAGTTACACTCACGAAGGTTTTGATTAAGTTTGTTAATTAAAAACCTGACTGAATGAACGATGGTTGAATGATATGGAATAAGAGTTATTCTAGAATATCATTTGACTGAGAATGTCTCGGTCCAACATGCAAAGACTTGACCGACCCTAAGGCGACACTTCTTTGTGGTATGTTGGATTGTCGTGGTATAGTAACTAGTTTTAGGGTAGTTCTAGTTCGTTAAACATGTGCATGCATCATGTTTAAATTTATACCAAATCACTCGCACTTGTTTTAAATAAATGACTGAATGAATGTTTTATTTATTTCAACAATAATGTCTTCTGCATTACTTCAAATTCTCGTAAATGACATATTAACTGGTGATAACTACACTTAGTGAAAACTTAACATTAATGCAATATTGGTAACCAAAGACCTCAAGTTTGTGCTTACGGAGGAATGTCCTCCAGCGCCTGCTACCAATGCCACACAAACAGTTTGAGAGGCATACAAGCAAAGGGTAAGCTCAAACCTAAGAAAGCCCAAAGCAAGAAGAAGTCCAAGAAAAGTAAATATGATTTACTTGTTCTTGAGTCGTGTTTAGTAGAAGATTATTCTTCACCCTGGATAGTTTATTCCGGGGCCACTAACCATGTTTGTTCTTCTTTACAATGGACTGATTATTGGACACAACTAGATGAGCAAGCCGTCTCAATGCGTGTGGGGTCAGGGGATATCGTGTCGACCCGAGCAGTGGGCGTAATTAGATTATGTTTTTGTAATAATTATATATTGTTAGACAATGTATTTTATATTCCTAGATTTACACGGAATTTTATTTCTGTTTCTAAGTTGTTAGAACAAAAATATTTTGTTTTTTTTAATAATAAGTCTGTTATTATTGGAAAGAATGGTCTGAATATTTGTTTAGGAATTAATGAAAACAATTTGTATGTGTTAAGACCGTTAATACATACTACTCTGCTCAACACCGAAATGTTTAAAGTTGAAAAACCAAAAACTAAACGATATAATATTTCTCCAGATAATGACACGTATCTCTGGCATCTAAGGCTTAGTCATATCAACCTTGATCGGATAGTCAGACTAGTAAAAAACGGATCTTTAAGTGAGTTAAAGGTTGGCACCTTACCTGTCTGCGAATCTTGTCTGGAAGGTAAGATGACTAAGAGACCTTTTACTGGAAAAAGGCTTAGAGCTAAGGAACCGCTAGAGCTTATACATACAGACGTTTGCAGACCGATGAATGTTAAAGGTGGTTATGAGTATTATGTTACCTTTATAGATGACTACTCAAGATACGGATATGTCTACCTAATGCAATAGAATTCAGAAACATTTGAAATGTTCAAAGAATTTAGAGCTGAAGTTGAGAATCAATTAGGTAGGACTATCAAGTCACTGTGATCGGATCGTAGAGGTGAGTACCTTGACCAAGAGTTTGAAGATTTTATGGTCGACCATGAGATAGTTTCCCAACTCACAGCTCCCGGTACACCTCATCAAAATGGTGTAGCTGAGAGGAGAAATAAAACCCTAATGGAAATGGTGAGATATATGATTAATTTCTCATCATTACCAAATTCCTTCTGGGGATATGCGTTACAAACAGCGGCATACATTTTGAATATGGTGCCATCCAAACATGTTCCTAAGACTCCCATAGAGTTGTGGAATGGTCGTAAAGCTAGTTTGTGACATTTTCGCATATGGGGGTGTCCAGCACACGTGCTGAAGAACAGAATTGGAAAGCTAGACTCCTAGTCTGTGGTTTTTCTGTTTGGAGGATACTCAAAGGAGACAAGAGGTGGACACTTATATAGTCCCGAACATAACAAAGTATTTGTATTGACAAATGTAACGTTTCTTGAGGACAATTATATTAGTGACCATAAACCTCGTTCTAAGATTGTATTGAATGAGTTGGAGCCTGGTGAGACTAGTGCTTCATCAACAAGAGTTGTTTATCCATAAACATCTGAGAGTCAGATGGTTCCTGATCAGGATACACTACCACCTAGACGTAGTGAGAGGGTTGTGAGACAACCTGAACGCTATTTAGGTATAGGTGAGGTACAAGATGTTGTCTCTGCTGATAGTGTTGATGATCCATTGACATTTAAGAATGCAATGGAAGATCTTGATAAAGAGGAATGACTTAAAGCCATGAATCTCGAGATTGAGTCCATGTACTCTAACTCAGTCTGGGATCTTGTAGACTTACGGGATAGGATAAAACCCATAGGGTGTAAGTGGATCTATAAGAGAAAGAGAAGGGTAGACGGAAAGGTAGAGACCTTCAAGGCAATGCTAGTGGCCAAGGGTCATACCCAAAAAGAGGGGGTCGATTATAAAGAGACCTTCTCGCCAGTAGCCATGTTTAAGTCTATTTGGATTCTCTTATCCAATGCTGCCTATTTCGATTACAAAATTTGGCAAATGGACGTCAAGACTGCATTCTTGAATGGCAATCTTGATAGGAGCATCTATATGATGCAACCAGAGGGATTCGTGTCTCCAGATCAAGAGCAAAAGGTTTGCAAGCTGTAAAGGTCCATCTATGGACTTAAACAAGCATCTAGATCTTGGAACATTAGGTTTGATGATGTGATCAAAACCTATGGCTTCGAGCAGAACGTCAATGAGCCTTATGTCTACAAGCGTATCATTGATAAGAAAGTAGTTTTCTTGGTCCTATATGTAGATGATATCCTGCTCATTGGGAATGATGTGGGAGTGTTGTCTGATGTAAATGGCTGACTGGCTAGCCAATTCCAAATGAAAGATTTGGGAAAGGCGAGTTATGTTCTAGGGATCCAACTTATAAGGGATCGTAAAAACAAACTCATAGCACAGTCTCAGACATCATATATCGATAAGATTCTTGTGCGATTTTCGATGTAAAACTCCAAGAAAGGTAATTTACCTTCTAGGCATGAAGTTCACTTGTCTAAGAAACAGTGTCCTAAGACATCTCAAGAAGTTGAGGATATGAGACATATAGCCTATGCATCAGTATTAAGTAGTCTCATGTATGCTATGTTATACACGAGACCAGACTTCTGCTATACAGTAGGAGTAGTCAGCAGATACTAGTCCAACACAGGATTGGATCACCGGGTTGCTGTCAAGACAATTCTCAAGTATCTTCGGAGAACGAGAGACTATATGCTAGTGTATTCCGGACAGGATTTGATCCCGTTAGGATACACGGATTCTAGGAAATCCACGTCTGGATCAATATTCACCCTGGGTGGTGGAGCCGATGTGTGGAGAAGTATCAAGCAATCTTGCATTGCTGACTCCACCATGGAAATCGAATATGTAGCCGCTTGTGAAGCTGCTAAAGAGGCTGTTTGGCTCCATAAATTCTGAGAGATTTGGAAGTTATTTTGGATCTGGATAGGTCTATCACATTTTATTGTGATAACAGTGGTGTTGTGGCTAATTCCAAAGAACCAATAAATTACAAGAGAGGGAAGCATATAGAGAGAAAGTATCATCTCATTAGAGAGATAATGTAGAGAGGAGATGTGATCGTCACAAAAATAACCTCACAAGACAATCTTGCTGACCCATTTACAAAGACCTTACCAGCTAAAGTGTTTTTAGGTCACCTAGATGGTCTAGGGTTACGAGACATGCCTCACATGCTTTAGTGCAAGTGGGAGATTGTTGGGGTTTATGCCCTAAAGATGTAATTTGTAAATGGATTTATTAAATAAATAAAAGGAGTTAATAATCAAGGAATATTAATTAAAGAGTTTAATTAATGATTCCGAGGATTATTGGAGCTCAAAATACTGTGGGTCCATTAGGTTCCTTTGCTATCCCGATTGATTTAGGTAACAAGGGTCACGGTTAATTAATTGGATTGTCCAATTAATTGTATTACAAAAGCGACACGTATATATTCGAGAATTAATTGAATAATGAGATTATTTAATTAATGAATGTTAATAGTTAAATTAATTAAATAATTAGATTATTTATATTGATAATTATGAATTATTAATTAACTATTAATTGGCGGATGTTAGTTGATATATGAATTAGATGATGATAAAATAATAGGATTATTTTATTTTTACTAAATAATTTATCTAAGTATTTGAATTTAAGTTTAAATTTAAAATACTTATTATCACTTTTAATATATTTGATATATTTGAAAAGAAAAATTAAAATATATATATCAATTAATAATACAAGAGATTGCATTGGATGCATATTGGTGTGTACACATGAAACAATAGTCAAAAGAAGAATTTGTATAGGATGCAAATACTTGATACATGCACATAAGTAACTATATATATATTTGTGAGCATCAGTGCGTAGAAATATATATTTGTGAGAAACAGTGCAAAGAAATTATATATATATTCATGAAAAACGAAGCAAGCTATAGATATATATATTGTTTCATGTTTTGTGTGTTTTTGAAACACATAAAAGAAAAAGTTTCTTCAATTCTCTCTACATTCTCCATTTAAGTTCCTGAGATCTTGACGCGCCCACACGCAATTACTAGTCCCGGGAGATAGCGAGGAAGATCAAGTAGTTTAGACAGAAGCACATCGTAAAGTGAAGGAGTTTCCAAACGTTGGTAAGATTGGTTCAGACAAGAGCATATCAAAAAGTGAAGGAGCCTCAAAACGTTGGTAAGATTTTCTTCTTCTGATTTTTATTGATTACAATTTCCTGTATTTACATATTGTATGTATTAGTTCAGAAAAATAATTACGATCCAAAGTTCACTGATCCCAGATACAGATATGATCTGTATAAAAATTTTAAAACCTAGTTCCGCTGCGTGACCGGTGTACCGGGGGTCCAACAGTAGTTACCTTAAGGGTTGATTCGGGGATTGGACAATATGAGCGCTCTCATAATTCCGTGAGGAAATATGATTTATTGTCCATTAGAGAATCAATGGTACTTAAAGGATATATGTAATTAGAGGGGTATAACGAACATTATGACCAAGCTCTAATTATGAACTATTGTGGAGGATCACACCATATGTAATAGCTATATCGATGGACACCGAGTTGTATCGGTCTGTGTAAAAGCATCTACATTTGAGAGAGTACAGCTTCGGGTTTTTAGTGGAATAATACTGGAGTTAATAATCAAGGAATATTAATTAAAGAGTTTAATTAATGATTTTGATGATTATTGGAGCTCAAAATACTGTAGGTCCATTAGGTTCCCTTACTAGCCCGATTGATTTAGGTAACAATGGTCACATTTAATTAATTGGATTGTCTAATTAATTGTGTTACAAAAGTGACACGTATATATTCGAGAATTAATTGAATAATGAGATTATTTAATTAATGAATGTTAATAGTTAAATTAATTAAATAATTAGATTATTTAATTATTAATCAACTATTAATTGGAAGATGTTAGTTGATGTATGAATTAGATGAAGATAAAATAATAGGATTATTTTATTTTTACTAAATCATTTATCTAAGTATTTGAATTTAAGTTTAAATTTAAAATACTTATTATCACTTTTAATATATTAGATATATTTGAAAAGGATAATTAAAATATATATATCAGTTAATAATATAAGAGATTGCATTGGATGCAAGTTGGTGTGTACACATGAAACAATAGTCAAAAGAAGAATTTGCATATGATGCAAATACTTGATACATGCACATAAGTAATATATATATATATATATATATATATATATATATATATATATATATATATATATATATATATATATATATATATGATAAAAACAAGCAGTGGCGTGATAGAGTTATATCGGTTATAAAACAAGCATAGGCGTTATATATAAAGATATATAAAAAGTAGAAAAAAGAGGCTGATATAACAGGTAGAGATACACGTTATTTGATATTAAAAAAAAAAGACAAAAAGTGGTTTTTGATCTGGGAAGTTAAATTGCTTAAGATGCAATTGCTATGTGCATAAGAAAGAAATATTATAAACGCGTACAGTATAGATGTCAGTGTATGTGTGCATCTGAAAATATCAAAGCAAGTGTGTACTGTGCAAGTTTTGCATATTGAATGAGAAGTAAGAGTTTCTTCAAGACTATTCTCTACATCCTCTATTCAAGTTCCTGAGATTGTGACGCGCCTACACACAGTTACCAGTTCTGGGAGATAGCGAGGAAGATCAAGTGGTTCAGACAGGAGCACATCGTAAAGTAGAGGAGTTTCCAAACGTTGGTAAGATCGGTTCAGACAGGAGCATATCGAAAAGTGAAGGAGCCTCCAAACGTTGGTAATATTTTCTTCTTTGATTATATCGATTTCAATTTCCTGTGATTACATATTGTTTGTATTAGTTCTGAAAAATAATTACGATCCCAAGTTCACTGGTCATAGATACAGATTATGATCTGTGTTAAAAATTTTAAAATCTAGTTTCGCTGCGTAACCGGTGAATGGGGTTCCAACAGTATGGGTCGTACAAGGTGATTAAGAAGATCAATGATAACGCCTACGTGATCGACTTGCCTGCTGATATGAATATCTCTCGAACTTTCTATGTAGCCGATCCATATGAGTTTCAGGATGATGTTCCGCTTTATCCAGAATATAACTCAAGGTCGAGTTTTTCGCAGGTGGGGAGGACTGATGTAGGACAATTTGCTTTGGAGTTTAAAGAAGAGTTGGATAGAAAATTGGCAAAGAGAGAAATAGGCACGACTAAAAGAGCTGGTTCGAAGAAACGGACATAACTTTTAGCTCGGTTGTCCGATTGCCTTTTATAATATGTTTTCGAAGAGTATTTTTACGATCTACGCTGTAACAACCGGGGTTCCCCGGTTGAGGTTGTTTGCATCCTTAAAATCGCTGACTAAGGCAGGCTGTCGGACATTTGAAGTTTTATTTTATTTTATTTTTTATTTTTTATTTTTTATTTTAGCTTTTATCTGTTTAGTGAATGTCCAATTTGGTCTTTTTGCTTAAGTTAGGGTTCCCAGAGACTTTTTAAGCCTCTTGTTCTTTGTTTTGAGGAGAATAATAAAAATTTTAGTTGAATTACGATTATCGTTTTTGGTGGATTCCGGTTTGTGCGTTCTTAGGGCTTACATTGGTAAACCCTTATACTTCCGTTATGCGTCACAATGCCCCCAATCTAAAGTGTTTCATTGTTTATCCTGCACGTAAGTATTATGTTACTTTAGATATCTCACACAATCAAATAGAAAAATAAAACAATTCAAAAGTTGTCAGTCATTAACGCCAATTACCAACTAGTAAACTAAATTGAGAGCTAAGAAAATTTATGATAAATCTATCAAATGAACATTTCAGAATCAGATATTAAACACTACATACTTATGTTTAGATCTCATGCACAACCAAAAGAGCTTGAAAGGTCCTGGAACCGTCTTAAATGGATTTCCCTTAAAACAAGCCTACAATACAATTCAACACCCACAAAACAAATTCAATTTTAAAAACACAAATCACACAGTAATTTGTTTTTTTGTTTTGTTTTGACATAAACCTGACTAAAACAAAACAGACAAACTAAGAAACAAAACAACTGGGAAAGTCATATTTCCACATCTGAATCCTTCATTCCTTCCAAAGGACAAAGGACAAATTGTTAGGTTTGTGAGTTATGTTGGTATAATTCTATATAAAAATGTTATTTCCTTTGTATTCGATTAGTTGTCTAGGTCTATTATGATTCAAGCTTTAAGGAAGATTTGAAAACTTATCAAGCAAATGAATGTCTTCAAGAGGAACAAGCTTTATTGCACATTAAAAGGTATATCAAGACCTCATTCCTCTTGTAAGGCTTTTTAGGTACGCATACACACATTGCATCCATATGTGTCCCTGCATCATTGTGATCAATTGGTATAACACATACACACATAATAATATATGCACATGCATTAGACTCACAAATTGAGTAAAATTGCATGCTCCACGATTATATCTAGGAAATGACATATTTATGTATTTTTGCATTTGTTTGTTTGTATTTTTATGATATCAGATATATAATGTCATAAACAAATATTATATCTAGGAAATGTACCTATGATGTACCTTGTTTTTGTATTATTGAAAACATTCTTATATTGTTCCTTATTGAGTTTCGAATGTTTCGGTTACTCATTCATTAGTTTTCGAGTTCCAAGTAGGAAATTATGAAACTTTCCGTGTCTTTAATGTGTATGGTTTTCATCTTTGTATATCGAGTC
Organism: Dipteronia dyeriana; assembly: GCA_032871835.1. Taxonomy (NCBI): domain Eukaryota; kingdom Viridiplantae; phylum Streptophyta; class Magnoliopsida; order Sapindales; family Sapindaceae; genus Dipteronia; species Dipteronia dyeriana. The sequence continues at coordinate 52,388,671 of CM065302.1, read as the reverse complement.
GATTTTCATATTTTTTGTGAAAGTTTTATTAACATCCATGTTTGTGAGAGAGTCCTTGTTGGTAATTGGTACCCGCTGATTCTGTCGTAAGGGAATTGCGGATGCCAAAAAGATATTTATAAAAAGTTTCTACGCAATGTGCTGTAAACTAGCAAAAGACAAGTTAAATGGCAAGCGAGGGTATCGTTCCACATGGAGGTGAGATTCATTAACCGTTTCTAGTTTTATCTATTATTACAACACGCCGAGTGAACTAGTATGTTGTGTGTACAGAAAGAATATGGGAAAGTAAATGCTAAACTAACCTAACAAACTATATAAATAAATAATATGTACAAATATATGATGGATGGAGAGATGCATGAAATATGGTTACGATAGAGAAATGATTCAACTGTGACAATCCTTCTAATTAAGTGATAGACTCACCTAGTATCTTAAAATGTGTAAATATATTATAGGTTCGTGTCCCCTGATCTGGTGTAAAGCTTAAAATTCCTAATGGAGCCGTACTTGAAAACAAGGTACATTAGTAGCATCCTTATATTCTATATTTTGTTGACATTTACTCCATGACTCACTTGTATGTACGATTTTTATTTCTAGGAAATCAATGGCCCTGAGGATCTCTAAGAAATTTGTGATAAATTTTCATCTTCGGAGGAATCGTCAAACATTGAACATTGAGAATCTCAGTCTTGTTTTTGACCTGTTTATGTTGGACTTGGTTTAATTTTTGTGTTTGCTGGAATATCTTGATCACACAATATTTCGTTCATCTAGTGGCTGCTTCTACATAAATTTTAAATATCTAAAACAGTTATTACTTTTCATATTTCTGTTGACTTGGCCCAATAAAGAACATGTTCTTGGCCATGGACATCTGGGCTAAGACGTTACATTAGCCTCCCGTTTTTAACGTGAGATTTCCATAAAATGGTCCAACGTCTAACCTATGCATTAGGCACGTTCTGAGAAAGTTGGAACAACCCACCATGACGTTCCTTAAAGTGTGGCAACAGACCCATACGTGGCCGTAAGGTTTGATAGAAACCTTGGCTATAAAAGCTGGTTTTGGTCCCCAAACTCAATACCTCATCCCCTTCAGTAATGCACCATCTATTTGAGAGTATTTAGAGTTTGGAAGTTCTAAGATTTGAGTAAGAAAAACAGAGAGTACCTTTATCGACACCAATGGCTGGAGGTACGCCCAATTCTTGGCTTATACAGTTTCTATTCGATCCCTTTTTGTTTTTTTTTTATTCCCTTAGGATCCAATTAAGTTAACAATTTCCACAAAATCTATGTTCATTATTGCAGCATTTTCTTTCAAAATAATGTGGGGGGTTTGGAATTTACAAATATAGAACAGCAGAAATTCTCACGTAAACAGATTGAATCTGTTTAGATTTGAGGTTCCGGTGGTCTGGTAGAAACATCTATTAACGAGCTGAGAGTTGTGAGACGGAGGCAGTAGCATTAGATGCGGTGGAGCCTGTAGATGTTGAGGTGTCTTCGCGGATCCTGTTATTAGTATCAACAAAGGTGGGTGCGGTTACGGGTGTATGGTCTATAATGCCTTCGCTTTTGAGTAAAACAACTACTTGAGACATTGAAGGCCTTGAAGCTGCAGTGGACTGAGTGCACATCAATGCAATCTCTATCACTTTTTTAATTTCTTCTTCCTTGTACTCACTTGGATCTATGGTTTCATCCACCAAATCCTTGTGCATGTCATTCTCGTACAGTTTCCAAGCCTATTATTCCACCAATACATACATTTAATAAAGCCAATCAGCAGATCGAAGTGAAGATTTAAGTTAGCGGTGTCTAATGAAATCACCTGTTTGAGGAGATACTCATCTGTATCCTTGGATTGATCCGTACTTTTTCGGCCGCTAATGATTTCAAGAACAACAACACCATAGCTGTAAGCATCAACCTTCACTGATAATTGACCATGAATTGCATATTCGGGTGCTGTGTATCCCCTGATGCAATGATAAAAACTTATATATGATGAAAAGAAATCACCAAGAAATCAATCAAAAAACTTACAAAGTGCCGGCAAATTTGGTGCTGAGATGACTTTGATTCTCAGGTAAAAGTCTAGCCAACCCAAAATCCGCAATCTTGGGCTGGAAATCATCATCAAGAAGAATATTGCTGGGTTTGATATCTCGATGAATGATGCAGACATGGAAATCTTCATGTAAATAGGCAAGACCTCTGGCTGTTCCCACTATTATATCAAACCTTTGTTTCCAGTTAAGAGATCCTCTCTTTTCACCTATTATTTTTATTTTTCACAGAAGAAAAGAAAATAACTTGTAAGTTTACACATACATACATACATATATATCAATTATGACATTAAAGATGGAATTGATTAGTTACCAAATAAGAATTTATCAAGGCTGCTGTGTGCCATGTACTCGTAAACAAGAAGAAGATCAGGGCTGCTGCAACATCCAAGAAGACGAATGAGATTCCGGTGATGAACATTGCTTATCAGCTTCACTTCGTTTTCAAAATCTGACACGATTCTTCTTGATGCTCCTATCACTAGTCTCTTCACTGCCACTATTTTTCCATTCTCAAGAGTTCCCTGTTCATTAAAAAACATCGTATATCAATATATATAAATATATATAGAAGAGGTATGTTAAAACCACAGAACTTCATTTTCACCTTGTATATATCACCAAAACCTCCCTCTCCAAGTTTATTTTCTTCACTAAAGGATGCTGTTGCAGAAATCAAATCTTTATATCTGTAATTCACTGGCCCTTGAAACTCTGTTGCCTCTAATAAATTTCCTTTATGGGTTGTTGTCTTTGTTTTTCTATAAAATTTGAACCAAATTAAGAAGAAGATAGCAATAAGTACTAGAGATGTTCCTCCACCTACTACTCCTCCAATAATTGCCTTCTTCTTGCTTGAACTTGCTATTAACATTTACAAAAAAGAAAACTTATAATGATTTTAACTTTAAATTCATACACAGATGTAACAGGATAGGATTTTACTAATACATACTTACCGATTTTCAAGAAAGGTGCAAGATTAGTGGTTTGGTTGTCAGCAAAGAAGGGAGTATCAGAATACCTTAGAAAACAGCCTACATCAACTGCCCAACCAAATGCATTACCAAAACATCTCTGGATGCTATCATATGCAGTTGCTAAGCAATCTCTGCAGCCGCTTTCACTAATCGTTTCGACGCACTGAGCCACGCCATACACGGCTGTGTTGTTACCTCCGCCACCACCAACTAGCTCTTCCTTACTGGCCACAAAGAAGCCACTGATTTTAGGGGTGGTAACTTGAAGATTTTGCACCAACTCCTTCACTGCTGCACTGAAAGCAGTAGCTTGCGATGCTGTTCTGTTCCCACAAAACCCGAAACGCCCTTCCTGAGTGCTTTGATCGTAGAATAGGCTGCTTTCGTACCTAAAAAACAAACTCCAAATTATTACTAGTTTCTCTTCAAAATTATTCCAGAAATGATCTCTAATATCTGTCGTCCAGGTTTAACTTTGGGACAGAATCATGTAAAGCTACCTTAAAGAACAGCCCAAATAAACAACACGAGCACCATTGGAAGCAGAGCAGTTGCGAATCAAGGACTCAGCGGCGGCGTAGCAAGCAACACAATCAGCCGGGGACAGGTAGCTCCGGCACTGGATCATGGCGTAGACTGGGGAGGAGCCCCTCGGCTGCTGCGCCGTGGCAAAGAGTTTGCCAGCACCAAGCTGGGCTCTGAGGTCTGCAAAGGTGGCGTTGATATTGGTGTTGAAGTCAGTCATGTCGGTGACGTTGTACTGGCTGCATCCATTGTTAATAAGCTGGGTTTGTGGGTCAGAAAAGGCTTGTTTGAAGTTGATGAAGAAGACGATCATAAACAAACATGTGAGTGAAACTGAAAGAAGGAGCTTTTGGTTCATGATCATGATCATCCAAAATAATTTTGATCAAGGATGTTAATTTGTTTATAGTTTGGATATTTCTAGGAATGGAATGAAGCTGTAGCATATATGCGTTAGCTGAGGTTTCATTATCACAAGAAAAGTCTTTCCAATACAAGGTGGACGACTAGCTAGACAGCTACAGTTCATTTTCACAATTTATTTATGATCCAATCACTTCCAAATTTGACACGGCCGGCTCATGGTCTATAAAGATCACCGTGTTACTGTTGGAACATTTTTATATAAATTGAATTGGAACGGGGAAGAACACACATTTTTTAAAATTATTGACAAAATGACACAACTTTATATTTAAAAGTCACATCATTTCATGAATGGGTGCAAAACAATAAAGATTGTATTGTTTCGTGAATAGATACTAAGCAACAAAGGTTGCAATGTTTCATGAATGGATGCAAACCACTCTATAAAATATCCATTCCTATACCATTTGAGACATACCAAAATTTGGCTAACTTAGAGAGTTTGGTCTATGATCTCTCATCTATATTTTCTCACTTTTAAATAAACACATGTTGTCACATTGTTATTTTGCATTAAAATTACCGATATTCTGTCAGCTGCGCAATGATAGAATTTCATGTCTTGGCAAGCCTTCAAACGTCAAAAGTGTCCACGGTCTAATATCGTTAGTGCACAACGACATTAGACACCGATGTTTCATTGTATCTTGGAGGCATATTTACATAACCCGGTGCAACACCTGATTGGTGGGGGCAAATAGTGTCTTAAGGAAAGACGTCAATAATGACGTGCCTTGAAGCACACAATTTCTATTTTGGTAGGTTGCAACAATATTTAGTTCGATACAAGTTATACTTCGAAGCAGTTTTCGATTCAATTCAACAACTCTCAATATAAGGTATACACATTCTAAATTAATTTCCAACAGTTACACCATAAACGTGAGTTTTATAAATAAAGGTGAGATTTGAACCGTTATCACGAATATGAACACAAATGAATGTGTGATTTCAGATTATTTATATTATTGGATTGTTGGATATATGTATATATATGGTTCTTGGTGCATTTCTGGTTTGATCAGCGGCTAGGGTGGTCGGTACGTTTCTGGTTCCGATCCGGATTTCCAATGCATTTCCGGTTCTTGTCTGAATTTCGATAGAATTATATTTTGGCTCTTATTTTTCTAGTTTAGTGTGCTCGTTCTGGTTTGGTGAGTTCTATTTGTTTTCAATGGCCCTTAAGTGTTACATGGGGCATTCTACCCTCTTCTCCTATCTGAAGAAATCGAAGTCTTCTTCAGTTGTCATTGATCTGTCTTCTGTGAATGGCAAGCCATCGGTTTTTGACAGTCTTGGGAATTCTTCATCTCGAAATGTTACTGATTCGGTTCCTCCAAAGGTAGACACATTTCTTCCAATACCCACACCAATGGTTGTTAAAGGAGCCAAGTCTTATGCTGATATTTTGAAATCTATAGTTGCGAATGAAGAATCTTTGACTACTAGTGCAGGTGCAGTGCTCACAAAAAAAGGGTGGCTTTATTGCTATCAAAATGGATCTCATTGCTTACCGATCTCGTTGGATATATGTAAAGATTCTTTCATCGGTAGAGCGGTCTTCTCAAAAGGTGATAAATCTTGGAAGTTAGTTGATCTTCGAGTGAAACTACAATTTTTTTTGAAGCTAACTTCACCTTGGCGGCTCATCTCCTTAGGCCATGGTTTTTTTTCAGATTGTTTTGGCATTTGCAACCGATAAAAACTAGGTTTGGAGAACATTGTCTCTTAACTTGAAGCTGTGTATTTTGCTTCTTCAGTCTTGGACTCCGGACTTTAATCCCCTTTTGAGATAAATCAATAAATGCTTAAAACTATCTTCTATGTCAAAATTGTGTGCCAATGTTAAAATTTAGCATTCAGTGTAAAAACTCTCCTCCAATACAATATAAAATTCTATGCCAAATTTGAGATATGTTAAATTTTATATCAAATTTTACACACAGTATAACATATGCCAAATTTGGTACACAGTATAACATATGATAAATTTGACACAACAATAAATGCTCCTTTTTAAATTACAAAAATGCCATTATTTATATAATTTAAATATTTTAAATTATTTAAATTTAATGCACATTAATGTTATTTTAATCCAATTTATTTTATCAGCAACAATTTTTAAGATATCCAATAGTTATCCATTAATATATTAATGGTATTAACTTTTATAAGTTTAATGAATAAAATATAGTATTTTAGTTTAACTTTTAACATTGTACATTTGTGTACAATGCTAATTTGTTGTGCAAAATATAGTTTTGACTCTTTTTTGTGTCAAATTTGACATTGTAAATAACATCAGTATTGAAGATGATCTTAGTTTTGAATATGAGAAAATAGAAAAATTTGTAGGTTTTTATGATATAGAAAACTAATTAATAATTTTTATAGTGTACTTACAAGCTATTTAATCATTTTAATAAAAAATGATATTGAATTTTTAAAAATAAATTAATTTAAAATATATATACAACTTTTAAAGGGGTATAAATATCGCTGAGTTACTTGTCTGATAGCTAAACTTAACACCTCCCTTTTTAATGATTATCTTTAATGCTGATGTTCGATGTTTGTTGGTTTCGGTTAGATTGTTTCATTAGTTTAGTTTTTTTTTCATTGGTTGAGGCATACATCCTTATTTAGTTTATTGTTTTATGGCATGTGCATGGTGCACCCTTCTATTTTTCCTTTTCTATTTTTCCTTTTCTTTTCCTCCTCTGATTTTTTTTTCTCTTTTGTTATTGATTTATTTATCTATATATTTGGTTCTATCTAGTGTATTTTCAATATATAATCATATGCGATATTTTTTCCTTTGATTTTATCTAAAAAAAGATAATTTTTAACATTAGGTATACCATGCACTGCCATGCTCCTCCAAATATGACATTAAACTATAAATAAACTAATATATTAAACTCAAGTAAAAAATGACACCAAAGTGATAAATGATAATCCCTCAACAAATAAAATATAAAAAATTAACGGGTCTTTTGGATGAACATACATGATAACACATAATAGTAGAGTTTATTATGTATATAGAAGAAGACAAGCATATAAGAGTAAAAGTAGGATGATGATGATACGTGGAATTAGAAGATTCTTTTTTGATTTCAAATTCTAATGGCTGCTTTCAAATTTCAATGAGAGAGTCAAAGAGATTGCCGGCAAATATCGGTCAATTACTCACACAAATTTCTACAACAAACCTTCCCCACAAATTCATTGCGTTTATAATTTATAATAAACATTCATATATTAATAATAAATCCCGGCCAAATGCATTTAAGTTTTTATTAACGTGCATCACCATTCACCAATTTTTTCTTATTCCCAAATAAAATGATTAACTTAATTATATGATGATTGGAAATCACGAATGAAATGAAGGAAAAGAAAAGAAAAGTATGAAACCATTACAAAATATTTAGATCTATTAACCGGTGAAGTCTCTGACTTTAGAAAACCATATCATAACATTCAACCAACCAACCTAACATAGACAAATATTCCTATAAATTTAAGAATAAAGTGATGGAATTATCAGCATTCAAAATGGATAAAAATGTTGCCGTCAAAGATGCGTCTGTTCCTTTAATCTTCTTGACAAGTTCTGGTAGCTTTATATATATATATGTAGAGCAACATCAATGACTATTTTTTTTACATAGGATTGACACACTTTTCTGTTCATTAGATCCTAATTATTTCAATGGTCAAGATTTAAGAGAGAAAACAAAAAAATAGTCATTAGAAACATTAAACTTTCGTTAATAACCATTTTTGAAACTTTAATTGTTAATAACCATTTTTTTTAAATTCAATATATGTCTATAAAACATAAAAGTATCCATGAACTTAGTTTATTTTTTAAAAACCTAGAAGCAAACTTGAAATCATGACTAAAAACATGAAATCTTGTCTAAAAATATGAAATCTTAATTAAATTAAAATGTTGAAACATGAAAGCTTGACTAAATTGAAATGTTGAAACTTCTTCTTCTTTCTCAAATTAGGTTTAGGTTTAGGTTTTTCTTCCCTATTTTTTTTACAGATCACATCATCGATGAAAGGGAGCTCGACGACGCTGCTGGATGATTGTGAAGCCTAGGCGAAGCACGCCGACACAACAACGCTGTCGCGTGAGAGAGAGAGGAGAGAGAGATCGGGGAGAGAAAAAGAGAGTATGTGTTTGTGGAGAGTTTTTATATGAGGGCACTCGAGTAAATACTAAAAAAAGTGGTTATTAACAATTAAATTTTCGTTTGTAGTTATAAACAAAATTTCCATGTTATATGTTGTCATTTACAACAATTTCCACCAAGGTTTTGATGTTACTAATCTTTTCTCTTTATCTTCAATTAATATTTTTATCTTATATCCTATTTCCTCTCTCCCCTCTCTTCAAATTTAATAATTCTCTTTCATCACTAATTTTATCTTTCCTCCTTAATATTGTTATTTTTCTCTTTTACTTATGGATGAGATTCATTCTACCATCAACGTGACATACATTCTTTCACCTTATTTTTTTTTCTATGTTTTTTTTCTCTCCTTTATCCTCGTACTCCTCACACACGTGATCTTCCTTCTTCTTTTATCTTTCATTCTCCTCCATAAAAACAAATATTTTCTCCATGTGTGAGAAAAATGATGTCTATTTGGAATGACAAAACCAAAGAGGACTTTGAAATTGTTGGACAAGAAAAATGATGTAATTTTCATGATTCATTGCACCAAGGCATATTCTCGAAACATAGTCATAAACCAAATATTGGAATATCAAAAGTCTTTGCTAGATTTTTTTTGTCAAGTTTTCTAAACTTCGTGCTCTTCATGTCTATTTGGTGGAGAAGAAGAAATCAAGGAAACAAAAGGAATGAAAAGCAATGGAGAGAAGAAAAGGATATGAAATATATTAGGAATAAATGAAGAGAGAGAGGGGAGAGAACTCAGATAAGGAAATAAAGGATATTAATAGAGGAAAGAAATCATTAATTAGAAAAGGGACACATCTTAAAATCAAGACCATTCAAGTATTTTAGATCTCATGGTTTAGAAATTATGTCAAAAGTTGTGTAAACAAATGTGATAATAGATCCTGCCCCATATAGGGGCATATTTATCAGTGGTTTTCCTAACAGTGCGTAATGATATACTTATATCAGTGAGTTGTATGTGGACCATTGATTATAAAGAAATTTTGACAAGTTTATACACTTTGAGTCAAAGTATGTAAATATAATGGTTCATATCCAACGCACTGATGAAGTTATATCAGTGCGTACTGACTTGAATATATATATAAATTTTTAAATCAGTGCACACTGATATAAATTTATTTATATACTTTGACTCAAAGTGTATGCACTTTTCAAACCTTCTCTATAATCAATGGTCCATATCTTTTTTATCTTCTCTTTTCCGTCTTAAAGAGACTCTTTCTAAATTTACTATTTTCTCTTCCTAACTTTTCTTTTCAAATCCTTTATGTCTTTCTCTCTTCTAGTAATTATTTTAATTCATAATTCTTTACAAAAAAAAAATTAAACAAAAACAAAATTGACAAATTAATTATGGATATGACACATGAACAATATATATATATATATATATATATATATATAAATTAAACCGAAAAATTTGAAATTAAACCAAAACAATTGTAGTACCGTATACAAAATGGAATATATAATATTAATAATTCAAAAAAAAATTTTAAGAATAAATATAAGCAACTAAATCATGATTTACGGATTTAAAGATTTGTTATGTCATATGATTCACGATATATGGATTTTGTTAGTGCCATTATTATTTTGTTGTTTATAATTGTTTGTTTTGTATTTTTTGAATTATAATATTTTTATATTGTATTGTACTGATATTTTTTTTTTCTGTTTAATTCCAACTCTAGCAGTTTTTTTATAGGTTTTTTATAGGTTTTTTTTTGGTTCATGTGTTGTGTTGAAAACACAAAAATTTCTCAATTTTTTTTTTGTTTGATTTTTTTTTAAATGAATTATAAATAAAAAAAATATATCAGAAGAGAGGATAAAATATAAGGAAGAGAAAGTAGTAAATTTAGGAAAGAAAATCTTGAAGAAAGAAAAGAGGAGATAATATGGAGAGAGGAAAAATAAATAAATTCAATAAATCTTAACCATCCACATATTAATAATATAATAGTAATAAAAGCGTGTCAATTCTTGTGTCTTCTGATCCCTCTCCGTATATATATAATTTTTCAAGTCAGTAGCACTGATATAAATTCGTCAGTGTGTTGGATGTGGACCATTAGATTTACATACTTTGACTCTAAATGTATGCACTTGTCAAAACCTCTTCATAATTAATGGTCCAAATGCAACGCAATCATATAACTTATATCAGTGCGTACTGACTGGAAAATCAATATATATATATATATATATATATATATAAGTTTTTAAATCGATGCGCACTGATATAAATTTATTAGTGCGTTGGGTGTGGACCAATAGATTTACATACTTTGACTTAAAATGTATACATTTGTCAAAGCTTCTCTATAACCAGTGGTCCACATACAACATACTGATGTAAGTTAACACAATGAGGAGAAAAAGACTGTATATATCAGTCTTTTTATTATCAGTTCGAATGGATATAAAATATATCAGTTCATTACGTGTGGGCCATTGAATTTAAAAGATGCTTTGGCAAGCAGCCAAGTCAAAGTATTTAAATCCAACGGTCCACATGCAATGAACTAATATATCTTATATCAGTTCGAACTGACAATTGAAAAATTGATATTATAGAGAGAGAGAGAGCCTTTCATGAGAGATAACTTTTTTTAACGATAAGAACCTTAATGAAAATACATCGATTTTAATAAACTTGTATAAATGATTAGTTCATTGAAATCTACTTATGAACAAAGTTTGAGAATTTTTCGAATACTAAAACTTTTTTTCTTGAATGTACTCGAAATTTTTTCAAATTTTATTCATATGTAGATTTCAATGAATTCATTATCCACAAAAATATTTAGATTAAAATTCATTAAAATTGATGTGTTTTCATTATGGTTCTTACCAAAATTAAAATAAGGGATCGCTCATGAGAGACTTACTCTTTATATAATGAGTAATTTTTCAATAAGGACTTTTTACAATACACACTTTAAGCACCTTTGATGAAATTGCATGGAATATTTTGAATCTTGATTTGATTTTTTATATGGATGGTAAAAATATTGAAATACATTTATGTAATTTTTTTTAAAAATTTCGGGTGCAAAAACTATTTTTTTGTTTTCGATTTTTTTGAAGATAAAACATTTTAAAAGAGGGAAATACAAAAAAAAAAAAGAAGTTCTCAAATCAAATTTTTTTCAAATTTTTACCAAATGTGTATTTTAATTTTCTTAGGATGCATATAAAAAATATCATCAAAAAACAATTGATTACACATAATTTTATCAAAAGGTGCTTAAAGTGTGCATTGTAAAAGTTCTCATTGGAAAATTACTCTCTCTCTCTCTCTCTCTCTATATATATATATATATATATTAGTTTTTATATTAGTGCGTACTGATATATCAGTGCGTTGCATGTGGACCACTGATTATGAAGAAAGTTTGATAAATGCATACACTTTAAGTAAAAGTATGCAAATCAAATGATCTACATCCAACGCATTGACGAATTTGTATCAGTACACATTGACATACACTTTAAGTAAAAGTGTATAAATCAAATGATATACATCCAATGCATTGACGAATTTATATCTATACACACTTGTCAATTCGAATTAGTGTTGTAAATATGGACCAAAATCAAACAGGCCAGTCCGTTTGGCCTACCATCAAGGAGGCAGGCCGGACCGAGCCAGACATGTACGCTGGCCGCATGCCGGGCCTGGAGGTTAGGTCTAGTGGACCCACCCTCCACGGCACGCCTGGCCGGCGTGCTAAATCGACCGTTCAGCACGCCATGTCTGTTTCGACCGTTTTGTTTTTTGTTTTTAATTCACCTCCAATGGCTGAATTTTGAATTATGGCTGTTGAAGGGGAAAAAAATTACAAAAACCTCTCATAATGTCTTTTAATTTATGTTTTGACCCACAATTCAAATTTTTCTATAAATACTTCCATCAATTTCATTTTTTACTCACTCTCATTCTCTTATTCTCTCATTCATTCCCTCAAATCTCAATCTCTACATTCTCCAAATCTCTACACATTTAATTCAATTGTATTTTTACTCTCTCTACAAATTTTTTAATACTAATTTCCTATTTTATTCTCTAAATTTTCCACCTACACACCAATGCCCAAATGTACATTTTTCTTATTATTTTTGTTGAAACATTTTTTGTAAGTAAATTTAAAATTTTATGTTTAGACTTTAGTTATTAATTGTTATTATATTTATTTAGTTTTTCAATTTTTCATTTTATATGCATACTCAATTGTTAATTTTAATAATTATTGTTAGTAAATTAAGATTGTTAAGTGTAGTAGTTAATATCGGTACTTTTTGTTAGTAAAATAATATTTTAAAGCGTAGTATTAATTTTAATATTTATTGTAAGTAAATTAAGATTGCTAAGTGTAGTAGTTAATATTAGTATTTTTTATTAAAATAATATTTTAAAGCGTAGTATTAATTTTAATAATCATTGTTAGTAAAATAAGATTGTTAAGTGTAGTAGGTAATAATAGTATTTTTTGTTGGTAAAATAATATTTTTAAGTGTTGTATTAATTTTAATAATTATTGTTAGTAAATTAAGATTGTTAAGTGTAGTAGTTAATATTAGTATTTTTTGTTAGTAAAATAATATTTTAAAGCGTAGTATTAATTTTAATATTTATTGTTAGTAAATTAAGATTGTTAAGTGTAATAGTTAAGATTAATATTTTTTGTTAGTGAAATTATATATTAAAGCGTAGTATTAATTTTAATATTTATTGTTAGAAAATTTATCAATTTAATTTAGATTAGTCATTTTTAAAATTTTGTGATAGTAAATTATGAATTTTAAGTGTATTAGTTAATATTAATATGTTTTTAGTAAAATAATATTTTTAAGTGTCGTATTATTTATAATAATTATTGTTAGTGAATTAAGATTGTTAAGGGTAGTAATTAATTTAACATTATTTTGTTACTAAATTTTGTTTTTAATGTGACTATTAATGACTATAGTGTTCATATTTATACTTCAGGAAATGGATCATAACCAGCAACCTTATTTTTCGGACGGTTTGAACATGTTCACCGATGAATTTGATATTTCGGAGTCGACCCATACTCAAACGGGACCTTCTGGTTCCACCGTTACACCAACATCACGTCCCAAAAGACTAACATTAGATGTCTGACAGTGTTTTAACTTTGTCCAAATGACACTCCCAACAGGACGACCGATCCCAGAGCTAAATGCAAGTTTTGTCATAAGGATTATGCCACAAGTAGGAGGGGAACCGGACATTTGAGAAGATATATGCTCAAATGTATGCCTACACATGGACATGTAGACGCTACAACCTAGACACAACTACAACGGCACCCAGACGGGTCCGTTACGACGTGGCGGTTCGACGCCATGCACGTTATAGAGTACTTGATATGATACATTGTACAAAATGATCAACCGATCAATGTTGGTGACAATCCATTTTTTGAAGAATTAATCACATATGTATACAACCCTTCAATTTGAACTTGTTTCTAGAACCATCGTTAGAAATAATTTGATAAGATTGTTTGAAACATAAAGAGATGACTTGATTGTTGATATACAACATCTAAGTGTCTCTGTTGCATTAACTTTTGATATTTGGAACGCATGTTCCAAACATGACTATTCATGTGTCACATGACACTATTTAGATTATGAATGGAGGATAACAAAAAGAATTCTTAGTTTATGTCCTATGGATTTTGCACATATTGTATAAAATATTTTTAATGTCATTCTTTCTGTTTTAGAAACCTATAAAATCATGCATCACATCATTTCTATCACATTAGATAATGCATATACAAATACTAGTTCTATTGCATTGTTTGTTGTAAGAAACATCTCGCAAGATGGAAGTTATTTCTTCCATCAATGGTGTGCATGTCATATTATAAATTTAGTTGTATAGGCTGGTTTAAAGTAGATAATCGACCAAATAGATCGCATCAGAGATGCCATTTCTTGAATTTACAGTTCTAATCCTAGATTCAGTGAATTCAAGAGACATTGTAAATTAAACGGTCTCAAACCCCGACGATTCCAAATTGATATGCCGGTAAGGTGGAACTCTAATTTCGTAATGATGGAAAATTGTTTGGATTATGATACAACCATTACATGTTTTTATAACATGAAATTGACCGAAACTGGTTATCCCGAAGCAAAAGCACTTACCACAGATGATTGGAATGTGGTAAGAGTTTTTGTTCAATTTTTAAAGATTTTTTACAATGTCACTGTAACTCTTTCCGGGGTCTATTACCCAACATCTTTCCAGACAATCTATCAGATAGTGGAAATGTCTGAAGTGTTAAACAGTTATAGAGAAAATGAACATCTAGACGCTGCAGTTGCTGTTGTGGAGACAAAGTTGAAAAAAATATTGGGCTAACATTTCTCTACTTTATGACTTAAGTCTTATAGTAGATCCTAGGGTTAAATTATCTGGTTTAGAAGTTTTTCTTGAGTTTATTGGTACTAATTTGTCAATAGATTATTCAGAACAAATTACTGACATTCGAACCAAGTTGTTCGAGATTTTTCGTATTTATGAGAGTAGGTTTGGCAGCATTGACACCCCTTAATCAACACAACCAGAGACAGAGTTGAAGCAAACAAGTTGGAGCCTTTTCAAACAGTGAAAAAAGGACAAATCAACAAGTACTTCTTCAGGGTAAAGATCTGACCCATCTTCTTATACCGAACTGATTATGGTATCTTGAAGCACAGTTCGATGCTGTTGAAGACAAGGAAGAGTTTGATTTGCTTTAATGGTGGAAGACCTATACGTACATGTATCCAGTTCTGTCACACCCAGTACGTGACTTGCTGGTTATCCCCGTGTCAACGGTGTATTCAGAACAAGCTTTCAGCACCCGTGGACGTATAATTGAACCAAGAAGAAGCTGTTTGTCTCCGGAGATGGTGGAGGTATTAACATGCCTTCGGGATTGGGAGCATGCCAAAAAAAGGTTGCAAAATCAAACTTTAGATAAAAACTTATTCTAAATTTCAACAATCTATATGTTGATGAACCTTCTGGTAGTGGTCAGGGCCAGAACTAGGTTATACTTTTACATATGTATTTACTTGTAAGTTGTAATATGATTGCACTATTTTTCCCTTACCAAATTTTTATCAGTGAGTTTTTCTTGTTAGGGTTTTTAACGAGGCAATCATGTAAATATATAATACTAAATTCCATAAGTGAAAAATAATTAAATAAATCAAAAATTGTTCATTTCATATTTTCGTAATAACATCTATTTTTAATTTTTTGTATTACTTTTTCTTTATTCATTTTTGGAATTATCATGAATATTAAATCTATCATCTACCAAACTAAACTAATACAATTGGAATTGATTATTATTTTTCATATTATTTATTTCAGAAGATAAACAAATAAATTTGAAAATTATATTAAAATAATTGAATTGTTAAATTGATGTTTTGTAATTTTTTGGTGTATTACTTTGTATTTTCCGTAAATCCTAAACCATAAACTCAAAATCCAAGAAAAGTTAATTTTAAAAAATTGGATTTGAAAAAAAAGTGGACCTGCCCGTGGACCACAGACGGACCAGGTTTGCAGCACGGTACGGCATGGCCCGCATGAGGTAGGCCACCGTGCCAAGCCGTGCCCCTGTTTTTGAAAGCAGGCCAAGCCTAATGGGTCGGGTTGCTCCACTTTTACACCATTAATTCGAATTGATATAAAATATATCAGTTCTTTACATGCATGGACGAAGTTAGAAACTCATGATTGGGGGGCCAATATACAATAAAATAAAAAAAATAGAAGGCCCAAAGTGAGAAAAGTTAAACTTTTATTAATATTTTATAATTATTCTAATATAGACTTTAAAGATTATATATATATATATATATATACCAAAAAGGAGTAGCTAGAATAAACAATAATTGCATTATTCTTGCTTCAACCTATTTATTATTATTTATTATTTTTTTTACATTTTATTTTAATAATAACAACCATTAAATTATGACGGTCAGAACCTACGATCTGGATAACTACTCCCACAAACTAGGAGAAAACTCCCCATACAGACTTCTAAAATGAACATGGTGAGACTCAAACCCCTGACCATATAACCAATTAAGCTGAGAGTTGTTATACATCATGTATACTATAAACAAATCCTTTATTTAATTTAATTTGCATCAATTTTATATGATATGCCTTTGGATATTTAACTCAAATATGCACTTCACAAAATAGTAATTGTCGTATGCAAATTTTATCAGACAAACACGTCATTGACAAAGAGGATAAAATTGCCTGGTGAACGTCCAAATAGGCATTCATAAAATATCCTGCAAGACATCACCAAAGAAGAGAAGCCCGAGTAAACAAGTATTGAACAAAACATACTCGGGGTCAACTGACGTCATATACTACTCGGGGTTAGTTAACGATGCATTAGGTTAGCTGATGACATTCTACTCAGGATCAGATGACGTCATACGGGACCAACTCAGGATCAGATAACGTCATTCGGGAACAGCTAATAGCATGTTCTATTCGGGACAAACATGAAGAAAACCGAATAAAGAAGCCCAACGCATAATTCACACACGAATCATGAATCGCTAAAATACGTGAAGATATCCATATCAAAGTAGAATTCCAAGAATAGAATGTCAAACATAGGGTTCATAATCAGGCAACAATTTTATTTTTTTAAAAAAGACTACGCCTCTATAAGGAAATAAGTCCTAACTGGACTATACCACTTGAATCCCATTCAATCTCAATACAAGTCTTCGAAATAGGAAAGAAGACAGACTACTTCAAACAAGTAACCAATCATAATTAAAATACAAAGATCTTTAGTTACTTGTACAAAGAGGATTAGGGTTATATGAACATACAAATAGACCCATAACCTCGTCACAAAAGACACACATAAATCATATAGAAAATATATAGAAAAATACAGAGAGAAAAAGAGAGATCGCAAATTGTAATTATTCTATTTATAGTGGATTTTGGCTCGGTTGATTATTCAGCCACCCATGGACGTTTCTCCGGTCATCAGAGTTTTACCACGTAAAACTTAAGTCCGATTACTTTTTCTTTCTCTCTCTATTTGAAATCACAGCTAAAATTCGATCTTGTTGACTTTTCTTATACATCCAGAAATCGACGTCAACAATTGACGCCAGAAGGAGGGGCCGAACCTCCGATTTAATTGAAGGTAATGGCAGGAAGCAGAAGCAGTCATGGGGATGACTAAAAATCTCCAGATAATGTCTATGTTGGCAGTAGTTCGCGAGATCTCACTGCAACCACTGAGAACCAACCAAAATCCCTGGTGAGGATCCAGCAAGTTCCTCAGACCAGCGAAGACCTCACACAACGCTTCGAGAGGCGCTGTAACAACTGGTGGCAACCGCAACAAAGGAAAGAGTTGATCTACTAGCTGCAGAAGAAGTACAACCTCATAACCTCTCACCAACAAGGCTTCGTTCGGTTATAGTAAGGCCATAACTAAATGCACCAGAAGCAAGAAAAAGCTCTGTTCCAATCAACCAGGCTGGACGTGAGACATCCGAAGAGGAACAACCACGCTAGAGGAAGAACCATGATCAGATATCCCGTGTAAAACACCGTAAGCACGACCGACACAGGGATCAGTCGTCTTCGAAGATAGTGATTGGCACCATCGCAAACGCCATCATGGAACCATAAGCTTGCAAGAATCAACCCGTGAGACTCGGCAGCAAAGCGAAGAGCTAGAGAGAGGAATGACTGTCACTAGGTGGTTTAACCCTCATGGAGATCCGGTGGGAGATAGAGATGTCGTAATTCAAAGCCTAACTCGAGAAGTCGAAAACAATAGGCGTCAAATAGACGCACTGGTTAGACGTTATGGGTACAACGACTTATCTGACAAAGATTCTGACAGTCCATTCACTAGGGACATCTTACGGACTTCATTTCCCTGAAAGATTTAGAATGCCACACGTGGAGCAGTTCAAGAAGGATACAGACCCTAAAGAACATGTCAGACACTATAAAAGTGCTATGGCCCAGTATGCCCATAGCGACCCTCTATTATGTCTCAACTTTCCACAGACTTTAGGAGACACAGGCTCAAGATGGTTCGGAAGGTTACCCCTAGCAAGTTTCGGAAGTTTTGGTGAATTAAGCAGGAGTTTCTCAAGACAATTTCTGGGCAACGTTCATAGGAAAAAAACAGTGGCTTACCTTTCTCAGCTGAAACAAGGGAAAGATGAGTCATTGAAAAAATACCTGGGGAGATTAGGCCAAGCGGTATCAGAAATCGACAGTGCAAACGATGAAGCAATAATTGCTGCGTTCATCAATAATTTACAGAATTGATGGCTATCTTCTGACTTAAGAAAAGCCTGTCTAACCAGATATGTAGATATGATGGACATGGTAGGAGGATATACTAGCCGAAGAAGAAGAGTTAGCCATGGGAGGATGCTACATGCATGGAGGAAAACCCCGAAAAAGACGCCGAGTCTAAGGTACAAAACCAAAAAAGGAAAACAAAAAGTAAACGACAAAGAAAAAAGCAAAGATGGAGGAAACAGACGAAATACTGACCAGACCACAGAGAATTTCTGGGGGAAATACGTAAACTACACACATCTCCGGAAAAAGCAAGAAGAAATCCTGGCCATACTGGAAGCAAAGAATCTGGTACAAGAGCCACGACTACAGTCTCAATTCGCCCGGCGGGATACAACCAAATACTGCAGATTCCATAAGAAAACCGGTCATGAGACTTCAAAGTTTTACCAGCTCAGAGATTATATAGAAATCCTCATTCAGGAAGGACATTTAAGGGATATAATATTGAAAAGAGATGAAATATTAGAGACAAAGAAAGAGACCAGGGCCGATCACAGCTCCAGGTCGAAATCAAAGGGCTAGCCGTGAAGCCAATGAAGTAATACAAACAATCTTTGGAAGACAATCCACATGAAGAAGTAACCGAGAGCGAACACAGGAAATCAAAGAAGCAGTGGAAGCAAGACAAAACTTCAATGTGAACTCGATCGAACCATACTCGAAAAGGGTAAAGGAAGGATGAGACCCAATAATATTCACAGAAGCTGACTCGTATGGGGTCGACGTTCGACCGAAAGATGCCCTGGTGATAAGTGCCCGAATTGGGCACAGAAAAGTCAAGAGAATTTTAATAGACAATGGAAGTTCGTAGATATTCTCAATGTGGCTGTCTACGATCAACTCAGGTTGGAATGAAAGGATTTACAACCTTTTTATACCCCACTCAGAGGATTCGAGGGAGTTGAGGTTAGGCCCCTCGGGACGGTAAAGTTACCCGTAAAAATTGGAGCGGCACCTTGTCAGAGAACAATATTATTCGATTTCGTGGTGGTAGACTTAGACAATTGGCCGTATAATGCATTGTTGGGTCGACCTTTCTTGAATAAAACTTAGGCCGTAACAGCCACTTATGTATTGATGATCAAATTCCCGACCGAATAGGGGGTCAGTGTAGTCAAGGGGTCCTAAGAGATGGCCCGAAGAGCTAACCTATCAGAATACAAAGAAAAAATTGATGGTGAACAAGTATGCACTATAACGCAGTCGAGTCAGAGTAAAGAGTCACTATCATTCGAATTTGATCCAAGGGAAGAGTCGAAGGAGCCCAAAAATGAACCAGGCCGAAGAAATTATCTTGAAAGAAGATGAACCAGATAAGAAGATCAAGATCAGGGCCAATTTGGAAGAAAGGATTAATCAAAGCCTCACCAATCTGCTCAAAGAATACACGGATGTGTTCGCCTGGAGTCATGAAAACATGGTAGGGATAGATGCCCGAATAATATCTCACCATCTCGCAGTAGACCCGAATGCAAAACCAGTGATACAAAAAAGAAGGTCGTTTAATCTCGAGAGAAGTCAGGCAATCAAACAGGAAGTGGAGAAGCTACTTGCTGTAGGGTCGATTAGAGATCAATTACCCTCAATGGGTAACTAATATAGTCCTCGTCAAAAAGAAAAATAGGACAATGGAGATTGTGCGTAGATTTCACAGATCTGAACAAAGCATGCCCAAAAGACAGTTTTTCACTTTCGAGGATAGACCAGTTGGTGGATGCTACATCAGGCCTTAAATTGCTCAGTTTCATAGACCCCTACTCGGATATAACCAAATCCGGATGAACAAGGCTGACGAAGAAAAAACAGCATTCACAATTGATCAGGGTTTGTACTGTTACACAGTAATGCTTTTTGGGTTAAAAAATGCAGAGGTAACATATCAAAGACTGGTCAACAGAATCTTCGCACGATAAATAGAAAGGAACATGAAAGTGTACATCGATAACATGCTGACCAAGAGCATCTTGGAAGACAAGCATACTTCAGACCTGCGAGAGACATTTGATATTTTGAGGAGATACCAAATGAAGCTAAATCTGAACAAATGTTTATTCAGGAGTTCCTTCAAGAAGGTTATTAGGTTTTCAAGTTCACCAAAGGGGAATCGAAGTCAATCCTGAAAAGATCCAAGCCCTGCAGAGAATGACCTCACCAAGGACATTTAAAGAAGTACAGGGCTTAATAGGATGTTTAGCTTCCTTAGGAAGATTCATCTCAAAGGCCACGGACATATGCCCTCTCTTTTTTAGAGTAATCAAAAAAGGAAAAGGACTCAAATGGAATGAAGAGTGCGAGCAAGCTTTCTTAAAAATCAAAGAGTACCTGGGGCAGGCTCCTATCATTTCGAAACCACAAATGGGAGAGATACTCCATTTATACTTATCAATTACAGAACTAGCAGTATGCTCAGTCCTAGTCAGAACAGAAGATTGAGTACAGAAGCTAGTGTATTATATCAACAAGACACTTTTACCAACCGAGACCAGGTATTCATAGGCAGAAAAAATGGCACTAGCATTGGTTCCAGCAGTAAGGAAGCTAAGACCATACTTTTAGGCTCATACAATCTAGGTTCTCACCGACTGTCCGTTGAAGCAAATTTTACAAACGCCAGAGATTTCAGGAAGACTAACCAAATGGGCAATCGAGCTAAGTGAATTCGATATCCACTACGTCTCCAGGACATCTCTTAAAGGATAAGCAGTGACCGATTTTATAGAAGAGTTCTCAGAACCAAACCTGAAAGCAAAAAAGATGTTGGGTAAAAATTTCCCATGGAAATTATATGTTAATGGCTCTTCAAACACTCACGGCAGCGGGGCAGGGATCGTAGTATGCACTCCAGAAAGAGATGATGTCGAATGTGCCATGAGGTTTGACTTCAAAGCAACCAACAATCAAGCCGAGTACGAGGCGCTACTAGTTGGACTCAGAGTCTGTATAGCTCTCGGGGCAGATGAAGTCGAGATATTTAGCGATTCACAGGTAGTTGTCAACCAAGTCCTGGACGAATACCAAGCCAAAGATGAAGGCATGATAGCCTACCGTGACATTGCAAAAAAACTCATCCAGAAATTCAAAGAATATAGGATTGCCCAAATCCCCAGGGAGGAGAATGAAAAGGCAGACGCTTTGTCTAAAATAGCATCAGCGACAACCACAATCAGGCTAAAAACCATTTCGGTAGCATATCTCCTCAAACCGAGCACAACTTAACCAAAAAACTTTGAAATTTCAGAAATCTGAACACCTTAAGATGGTTAGATGACTCAGCTGAGAAGGTTTCTGGAAGAAGGTATGCTCCTGGAAGAAGGCATGCTCCTAGAAGAAGGCATGCTCCTGGAAGATCCCTTACAAGCAAAACGTATCAGGTATCGATCAATAAGGTACACGTTGGTTGAAGGAGAACTATACAGAAGGGGGTTTTCCCGAACACTATAAAGATGTGTATCAGAGGAGGATGCATGTCAGATATTACAGGAAATCCATGGAGGAGTTTGTGGAAACCACACTGCGGTTAAAAGTTTAGCACACAAGGTACTCAGGCAAGGTTATTATTGGCCTACTTTATTCTCAGATGCACAACAATGTTCAGAGAGTTGCAACACTTGCCAAAGGATTGCTAATGATATCCGACAACCCCCTGAACAACTCAGAAACCTCACATTCCCATGGCCATTTGCCATGTGGGGTTTGGATTTAATTGACCCAATGCCAGTTGGGACAGGGGGTGGAGCAAAGCATGCCATAGTAGCCGTTGACTATTTCACGAAGTGGGCAGAAGTTGAAGCATTGGTGCATATCACAGAAGCAAATACCACAAATTTCATGAAAAAGAATATACTTTATAGGTTTGGAGTTCCAAACACTATAATCAATGACAACTGACATCCAGTTCGATAATCTGAAATTCAGACAGCTGCGCAAAGAGAACAGGATTGCCAATTACTATACCACAGCCTGCCCACCCTCAAACAAATAGGCAGGTTGAAGCAGTGAACAAAATCATCAAGCATACAATCAGAGTAAAGCTAGATGCCAAGAAAGGAAGTTGGGTTGAAAAGCTACTTGAAGTATTATGGGCATATCGGACGACAACAAGAACTTCAACATGAGAGATTCCATTCACTTTAGAGTTTGGAACAGAAGCTGTTATCCCCATAGAAACATCATATGCATCACCCCGAGTCAGGATATATGGTGAAGATCAGAATGTTGATATGCTGTTACAAAGTCTAGATGAGCTATAAGAGAAAAGAGAGAAGTCCCGAATACGAAATGTGGCATATTAGCAAAGAGTAGCTCGCCACTATAATTCTCATGTTCGGGTCAGGAAATTCCAACTAGGAGACTTGGTACTCAGGAAGGTGTCATTGAACACAAAAAATAAAGCTGCAGGTTCCCTGCTGATAAGTGGGAAGACCCGTACAAAATTGAAGGAAAAGCTGGCCATGGAGCATATTGGATTGCACGACCCAATGGAGGGGTTTTACCCCGACCATGCAATGCCCAATACCTATAGATTTTTATCCTTAAAATTGTTTTTTGTTTCCTTAGGACAATTTTAGTCGGATCAATTATTAGCTTTGGAATTTAAATCCTTGTTGGTTTTGCAGTTATAAATCAAACTCCAGAATTCCGAAAAATAAAGCATGTGATAATAAGAACATATGAAAGACGAGCATGATAATAAGAACATGCAAATAGAATACTTAGGACCATTGATTCCTGAATGGGCGGAGAAGCTCGAAGGAGCATGCCAGCCGAGCAAGGTCAGTTGACCTTAGCAAAAAGGCAAACCCGATGCACAAGATTTCGGAGAAGCTCAGGGTGCTATCGGAAAAATTCCGGTGAAATGCGTAGCTATGTTTAGCGGTTCAAAAAGCTTAACGATTCGACAAACCCTTGTACAGAAAAATTGGGGAGACGTCTTCAGTAATGTTTAAGGACTCAAACATATGATCATGGTGAGCCTGGATGTAATATTTGGGTAGCAACTGAGTATGAAACACAAGTATAAATCTACTTGCCTGTTTTAAGATGACTCAGTTAATAATACTAGCCAGTTTAATAAGATACTTGGCGTTAAAAATTATTCGGGTAACAAAACCAGTTTATTAAGATACTCGGTGAGGTTACCCAAACATCAGAATTAGCCAGTTTAATAAGATATTTGGCGTTAAAAATTATTTGGGTAACGAAACAAGTTTAATAAGATACTCAGTGAAGTTACCCGAACATCAGAATTAGCCAGTTTAATAAGATACTTGGCGTTAAAAATTATTCGTGTAATGAAACAAGTTTAATAAGATACTCGGTGAAGTTACCCGAACATCAGAATTAGCCAGTTTAATAAGATACTTGGTATAAAGATTGCAATAGCCGGTTTAATAAGATACTCGACAATAATAGAATCAAGTTAAAGAAGATACTCGGTGAAACTCCCAGAGCAATGAATCAGATCAAACCACTCGGTTTTAAAAATTTCGGTTTACTCGAAAATTCATTGATAATCTTTACAAAGAATCTTTACAAAAATTTATGAAATTTCTACAAAAATTCAAGGTTATGAGGATTTAGAACTCTTGCCGATACTCGGGTAGGGCACTATTTCATATTCGCGGAGCAGACTTTCATTGGAAGACCAAGCAATCGTATCGACCGAATCATCCATCCATTTGCTGTAATATTCTCCCGGGATCGGTCCGACATCAGGCACCAAACCTTCCATGCCCGACTCCTGACTGACATAAAAAGTGGAGAGGGAATGCTTCGATTGAACCTCTAAATGCATGGGATGAGGCTCTTTATCTCGGCTATGGCAGTAAACTCTCCACTTCTTCATCTGAGTCTGAAGAGATTCCAAGGACCGATCCACGAGATTCTTGATGGGCATCTCCCAGTTGGCTTGGGATTTTTTAGTTGCCCGATTCTTGACCTTAAAAAACTCGCCAGCTGAAACTAGCCCTCGTTGAAATTCTCGAAGGAGAAGGGCATCGTAAGTAGGGGATCTTTTAAAGCGATCAACCCCATGTACTTCAAGTTCCAGCCTGGCCTCTTTTGATAAAGATTTGACCGTCAACGCCTGGCTCTCTAAGTCCTCAATCTTCTTTTCATACGCCAACTTGGACTACTCCGCTTCCTGTTTGGCCTTAAGCATTGATTCCTAGGAAGAAGACAAAAAGTTTTGAAGTGACATAGCCTTGTCTTCTGCCAAAGAAGCTTTTTCCTCAGCCTTCACTTGCTTCGCCAAACAGTGATCGGTAAACACTTGAGCAGAGCCCACCTCTTTTTGATAAGCCGATTCAACCCGAGTACGGCTATCCTCACTCTTTTTCAGCTGAGCTTCAAGATGCCTTATTCGATCAACCTGATGTTGCTGCGTCTGAACCAGCTCAGCGAATTCGGCCACCATCTACAAGGTAACAAAATTAAAAATCTAGCAAGCAAGCAATCAAGATGATGAGAGTTGGGAATAAAACCTACATAAGATGCGCCGTTGAATTTTTTTTGAAGATGACTCGTCAAAGAAGCTTCCCTGAGGTGGCTCTAATGATCATCCCCGATGAAAGCCCGATCGGATGACGTTGCCCATAACATATCCCGAGGAGAAGGATAGGAAGGGCCTCCCGAGGGTTCAACTCCAGCATCTTCAGCCTCAGGAGGTAATGAGTCCTTGTCCGGACCAGAAGCTTTCCCCCTTCTTGATACTTCAACATGAAACCTTGGGAGAATCTCAGCCTCGGTATCTTCATCACTTGATTCAACAAATGAAACTACTCGAGGGACCTTTTGAGGGCGAGTAAGAGAGTCGATCACTTTCTGTTTCTCAGCTCGAGTACAGTGAAAGCTGAGATCAGCTACTGCGGGATCTTCCTGAACATCATCCCAGAAGGATTCAAAAAAGTCAGGATCTGTATGTACTTGTCCCTAAGAGGTTATACCTCCATCACCGGTATCTGTCTGCTTTGTAGGGACCACGATCGGGAAGCTCGATTCACTAGGCCCTTCACCAAGACCATCACTCTACCTTCCTCCGTCTTCGGGCAACTCCCGAGTATGGCCACTCGGACCACTATACTCCCTTACGATTGACCAGATGACTTCCTCGGGGACACTTTTAGGAATCTGCTCGTCACCCTCATCAGGGTCCTCATCTGACTCAGGTGGGGCAATACCCTCTTTGCTCTGACGAGAAGCTTCTTTTTGGCTCGCTTGAAGAATCGACTTCACTTGACAAGCTTAAAGGTCGCAGGCAATGTCTGAGTCATACACTTAGAAGATAAAAGAGAATCACGTCAGAATATAAAAAGCAAAAAAAAAAGAGGGGGATGGGGTTTACAAAGATCACTTACATCGCTTGCGGTAGCCTGAAATCTGGCTAAAGAAGCCGATCTCTATCATCTTCGTCTCATTATAAAGATAAGTCTTGCTCCTTTTCACTAGAGTGCGAACTGCTGCCCGAGCAAGTCTGGTCAGCTCAGTATCGCTGAATTCAATTTGTTTCTTGTTCCATACCTCAGGGGAACAGAAAAAATGGGGAACTTTCAACATCGTCTGAGTTCCCCAACCGAAAGAGTGACTTCAAGACCTAAGTTTTCTCTGGTAAAAAACCAACTGTTCTTCTAGTACTTATTGGACGAAGGAAAACCCTATATAAAGCCCCTATTTTTGGCTTCATCGGAGGTGTCAACTCCCCGATTCACCTTAGACCCCTTAGGGACCCAACAATCTGGCGGGTTAGACATGAGAAAATAAGTCACTGTCTTGCCAGATTGCCTTAGCGTATAAAAGTGCCTGATTTCACTCGAGGAAGACGGTGACAGGTTCATTCGGCTCCACATGTACCATATGCACATCAAGATCTTGTAGCTGTTCGGGGCTAGTTGAGCTGGAGCGATCCCTGCTTCAGCCAGAAACCAGGCAATGAACGGCTGAAGAGGAAGAGTGATGCCGTAACAAAGCATGGATCCTTAGATCGCCATCATACCCGGGGGAGGGTTCCACACAGCTCTATCCCTCGTAGGAATTAGAATAGCTGAATTATCCAAATCAAATCTTGCACGATATTTCCCGATCTCGTCTACCCAGACCACATTCGGTTCGGTGTCAAACCCACTTGGGCGATCAATAGAAAAAGAGAGACGAGATTCTATGAACGCCTCTTCGACATCCTTCTCGTCAATAGTCTGCTCCCTGATCCGGACGCTGCCCGAGTTGTGCTTATGGACTTCACTTCTACTTTGATGTTTTCCCATCCTTAATCGAAGTGGTACCCGATGATTAGAAACGACAGATTCAGAACTAGATGAATCAGAATCAGAAATGGATACAAAACTAAAACGGACGTCAGATTAAAGCCCAGAAACGTCGACTTCTAAAAAAGGAGTTTATCAAGGGGAATTTCCCCCAATAATCTTCGAGCGTAGGATACCAGTTGAAAATCCCCACGATCGAGCGCTTTGAGAGCTATAATAAAGAGTCGATGACGGGAAGTCGGATTCATTAAAACTAGCATTGAATGAAGAAATCCGATGCAAAATCTTCAATGGAGAATAACGATTTTCTGTGTATAGAAATCTGGGCCGGAAAAATTTCTGGTTTATGAACCAGCGCAACTCCCTTCAGAAGAGACTTTAAAGGGGTAATAGCACGAAACCCTAGGATCTCAAGGAGGGAAAAATCAATGAGATTTGATGACGTAGACGGCGCACTAGGAGACGCGTATGGCGTTTCTCATAAATGGTATCAAAAAATGAAGCGGCAGAGGACACGTGTTAAGAAAAGAACTGGCTTTGGCCGTTATAACTCCAAAACGTCGCTATCATTAAGATCTCGCGTGAGGAGGCAAATCGAATTTACATGGTCATCATTAAGACACGCCATAATGACAAGACATTTACCCTGACATTAAAGAGATGTAAAAATTGAAGAGTTGATTAAAATACTTTTTCCCGAAACTAAATCCTGTTCGGTAAAAATATTTTAAGGGGGTATTGTCGTATGTGAATTTTATCATGTCATTGACAAAGAGGCTAAAATTGTCAGGTGGACGTCCAAATAGGCATTCAGAAAATATCCTGCAAGACATCACCAAAGAAGAGAAGCCCGATTAAACAAGTATTGAACAAAACCTACTTGGGGTCAACTGACGTCATATACTACTCGGGGTCAGTTAACAATGCACGGGGTTAGCTAATGACATTCTACTCGGGATCAGATGACGTCATATGAGACCAACTCAGGATCAGATGATGTCATTCGGGAATAACTAATAGCATGTTCTATTCGGGACAAACATGAAGAAAACCGAATAAAGAAGCCCAGCGCATAATTCACACACGAATCAAGAATCGCTAAAATACACGAAGATATCCATATCAAAGAAGAATTCCAAGAATAGAATGTCAAACAGAGGGTTCCTAATCAGACAACAATTTTATTTCATTAAAAAGACTACACCTTTATAAGGAAATAAGTCCTAACTGGACTATACCACTAGAATCCCATTCAATCTCAATACAAGTCTCTGAAATAAGAAAGAAGACAGACTACTTCAAACAAGTAACCAATTATAATTAAAATACGAACATCTTTAGTTACTTGCACAAAGAGGATTAGGGTTCTATGAACATATAAATAGACCCATAACCTCGTCAAAAAAGATACACAGAAATCATATATAAAATATATAGAAAAATACAGAGAGAAAAAGGGAGATCAAGAATTGTAATTATTCTATTTATAGTGGATTTTGGCTCGGTTGATTATTCAGCCACTCGTAGACGTTTCTCCGATCATCGGAGTTTTACCACGTAAAACTTACGTCCGATTACTTTTTCTTTCTCTCTCTCTTTGAAATCACAGCTAAAATCCGATCTTGTTGAATTTTCTCATACATTCAGAAATCAACATCAACGGTAATGATTTTGAATATGAATTCCTACAAATAATTAAGAATGCATTGTATTTCATAATGATAATTTTCATTAAAAAAATGATGTATCTGAATACCTAAAACAAAACAACCAACTACTTGCTGCACCAGATAATCATACTTCTCACTACTGATGAATCATGGAATGGGTCAAAACATTGGATATCTCAAATTCCACTAGCAATTTTAGTCCCTTTCTTTGTAAAACTAAAGGAAACTCATTCAACTAACTTCCTTTCAAATTCCAATACTATTTCACCCTCACTATGCCAAACACAAACATGATTGTTTTCTTATGTAATCACATGCCACACCAAACAAATGCTTGAAAGCAGCAGATAGTACTGTATCTATTTCAATCCAATCTGACGACCGTAGCACCAACTCTAAACTTAAAGTCTAAAGATAGCTCTATATCTGCGTTTCCCGACCTGCTACATCTTTTGATCTTCACATGTTTCCAACAATAATAAAACTAAAGCAACAACAACATTTTGTCATCTGCCCCTGCTAATTATATCTAAATGGTTCAATTAACTGCGTAGTACATGATTTCTAATATAAAAACAAACTCAAAATAGAATATACTTATAGATACAACTCCAGTTGCAGGGAATTCAAGTATTAGTTCACAAGTTACAAGAAGGCTATTAAATAGTTGAGTACAGGAGGCAGAAACAAGTCACTGAATACTTCTGGCCACATCATAGAATTCTTACCAAGTCTAAGGAGTCGTTTGTTTGTTTTTTTTGTCTGAAAACTGAATAGTTCTGAAGTTTTCTGAAGACCGAATAGAGACTGAATGAACCTAAATAAAATATAAAAAACCAATGAATAGAGAAACAAAGGTAGGTAATGGAAGAACAAGTTATGATCAAAATATGATGAAAAAAACACAAAATCATTCAAGCAGTCCCCTCACCATGCTAACCCTTATCTTGCCTTTGCAAAGGGACCCTCAAAGGCAAAAGCAATTCAGTTAAGTATGTCATATCAACCAAAAGAAACCATATCACAACAATTAACCAACCAAAATTCACTCAGAAAAAAGTCCACTCAAAACTTACTCCCACGGGTCCTCTCCAAGGAGAAGCACATCATTCTCCCTGTCAACGAATAGAAGCTGCCAGCCTGATCTAAGAGGATCTTCTAACTTCCCCCCAATTCCAAACATCTGAGCCAGCTCTTCTCGCAGCTCATTATAGCTGCTGAACCGGGAGATGTCTAGAGAGCGTCCAACCGACCCCGATTTATAAACCTGCTAAATATGAGCACAACGTCATCACCCTACACCTGTAAGCATATCAAGAGATATAAAAGACAATCTATTTATTAGCAATTCACACCTTGACAAATGTCTTGGATGGAGTCGGTTGGTCAACTTGCCTTGCATTGTGCAACTCAGAAGAGTCTTGCATGCAACCACACAGAGAACTGTGAAACCCAGAATCACCTAATGGCATCGAGGACATATCAGGATCAACTGAAGTATTAAAACTTGAAACTGTGGTTGGAAGTAGGAGTCCAGCCGAATCAAATAAAGTGGATGTCTGGGCATCTGAGTTACGATTTTCAGGTTCCACCACAGCATCTTTCCCACTATAGGATGATGGTTGTGACACTGAATTAAGAAAAGCATGAACCTCAGAACGTGCATACTTCTGTCCCCAGGATTGTTGAGTTAACTGATCATTGTGCATCGGCTGACTAGTTCTTGAAAAGTTCAAAAGACTGCCAGTCCCTTCAGGCAAGGAACCCAGCATGTTCTGCATAGGCGTGATAGAAGCTGAGATTTCTGAACTTGAGTCCACGAAGTCAGTTTTAGGAAATGATGGTGAAGGCACATTAGACTGCTGCCTCTGCAGGAGCTGATCACTTTGTATCTGAAGCGCATCGTTATAAATACATTGTTGTTGTTGTGCCTGTTCCTCTGGTCGATTGTTAAGTTGCTGCAGTAGATGTCGTGGCAAGTTATCTGTTAAAATTTCAGAATGTGGCTGCAGCAGATAATGAGAAATAGGCTGATGAATTGTATCGAGATGCTGTTCTTGCCTTAACTGCTGCAACAACAGATTATGGCTGCCAGTTTGTTGTAGATGTTGGGAAAGGCTGCTGCAGCTGCATAACATGCTGTCTCGCAGGATCTCCACTCTGCATGCTAGCTGCAAATATTGCCTGGTAGTGCTGATTGGCATCATTTCCTAGCAACGATGGATCTAACCTCTGCTGCATCCACGGAAGCATACCAACAGACTGAAAATTGACGGATGGCAGACCCTGCTCTCCAGTTCCGCCCCTTAGCCACATTAAAAGATTAGCTGCTTGATCTCTGTTATCTGTGGCGAGAAATAGGATTTAAAAATAAGTCCATTAGACACAAATAATTGTTAAAACTGTTAATCTAGTTGTCAATGGCTACAATCAAACTGTCAATCAGCTACAACCTATTATATTATTCTCAATTATGATTGAGATTTTATTGTTGGTTATAGAGTGATCGATTAGCATGTTGATTATATCCTTTTGTAGATTTCCTTTCTAGTTCTTTCCATATTGTAATTTCTTTATATATTTCCTCCGATATGGAGAATAATAAATATCAAAGAATTACTTTGTTCATGATATGAGAGTCTAAAATCTTTTTAGGTCTCTTTTTTGCTATTGGGCCTTTTTTTAGGGGTTTTTTTTTTCTACTACTAAAAAACTTATGCTAAAAGGACTATTGTCTGTTTTCCGACATGCCTCACAACCGGCCCTTCTATCACCGACCACCGACATTACCTCCTCTCTGACCGCCGACCAATCTATCGGTGTTGTACAACGTCGATCGTCCTACCAGCACATGGTGACCCACGTCGCCTCTTTCTCTAACCAACAACTATCGTCGCTTTTAACCAGCGATCAACGTCTCCGATCACCGGTCGTGCTTCCCGATCTGTCTCTTCGGTCGCTGACCTTCTCAATGCACCACCATCAGACTTGGCCGGACAATTACCAGATTTTTTGTTTTCAACCAACTTCGGGTATTTTTTCTTGCAATTTTTTGCTTCCGCTGCTTATGAAAAATCCTAATGAAAACGAATTAAATATGTCCAGTCCACCGGTACCACCTATAGTACTTCCTCTAGTTTATTCTCATGATAACTCTTCTAAAATTGAGATTAAACGAGATGGATCAAACTATCCTCTAAAGGGTCCAAGACCTCTTTTTTCTCCAACAACAACTTGCAACGCATGAACTAAAAGTTTGGTGGCTTTCTTAGTCTGGTTTTGGGTTTTGTATGACCAGATTGCCCTTATTAAAAATGTCTCTTCAATTTGGCCTTAAAAAAAAACAAAGGATAATTATCCTGGTGACCATCAACTCTTGTCACCACTATCAAAATGACCACCGGATGGGGAATTGGTTTCAAAATGGTCATTTTTGGTAAATAATGTTACACTAATGACCATTCCATCCAATCCCATCTATTTCCATCAAATTCGATCCAATAAATGGTATTTTGGTAAATAAGGAGATGTCATTAATTTATTTTATATATTTTTTGGAAATCAGTTTTTCTTTTATTTTTTGAAACAAATAATTATATTTAGTGTATGTATATACTTATAACACACACACACACACACACACACACACACACACACACACACACACACACACACACACACACACACACACATATATATATATATATATATATATATATATTTTGAGAAGATTAAAGTTATAAATTCTAAAAATTCTAAAAAGTATATTTGAGATAAGCTGAAAAGAATATATATATATATATATATATATGTTTGGGATATGCTATACGTATATACACACATTAAATATAATTATTTGTTTCAAAAATCAAAAGAAAAAATTGATTTCCAAAAAATATATAAAATAAATTAATGACATCCTCTTATTTACCAAAATACCACTTATTGGATGAAATAGGATGTAAATGGATGAGATTGGAAGGAATGGTCATTAGTGTAACATTGTTTATTAAAAATGGTCATTTTGAAACCAATTCCCCATCCGGTGGCCATTTTGATAGTGGTGACAAGAATTGATAGTCACCAGGGTAATTATTCCAAAAAACAAATACAAAAAAAAACAATCTCAAGCCGTTTCGTCTGCACTCTATCAAGTCGTTTTATCAACAACTCTATCAAGTTGTTTTCTTGGCTACTCTATGACGTTGTTTTACTTGGCCACTTTATCAACTTGTTTCCTATGTCACTCTATCTACCTGTGTCCTTGACTACTCTATCAAGTTGTTTTACTTAACCACTATCAACTTGTTTCCTTGGCCACTCTAACTACTGATGTCCTTAGCAACTCTGTCAAGTTGTTTACTCGGCCATTCTGTCAATTTTTTTTTCTCGGCCACTCTTTCAACAACTTTTTAGAGGGTTGACTATCAGAACTATGAAAAAAAAACTGTTCTCTATTTCCCCATCTTGAGTTAGAGGGGGAGGTTTAAGAATATTAGAAATATTGGTTATATGTTTCCATTTTTATATTACTTTTTTAGTTAGGTTTTTCTATATCTTTGTCCCAAGATGAGCTTTGAATATATCTATGCTCCAACTTAAAGGAGTGTTAAAGTCAACTGATAATCTAGTTGTCAATCAACTACAATCAATGTGTCAATTAGCTACAATCTATTAGATTATTCTCAATTATGATTGAGATTGTATAGTTGACTAATAGATTAATTTGCTTGATTTGTATAGTTGACTATAGAGTGATCGATTAGCTTGCTGATTATTTCCTTCTGTAGATTTCTTTTTAGTTCTTTCCATATTGTAATTCCCCTATATATCTCCTATATAGTGAAAAATAAATATTAAAGAGTTACTTTGTTCAATAATCCTCCGATTATAAGAAGTTATATGATGGCTACATGAGGGGAATTGTTACGGGTCCAGGTTGACTATGCTTGGACAGACTCATTCTATCAATTACGACTTTACATTATTCCCAACAATAGCTGTTCAAGTTCAAATACAACCAGAAAAATAGTAGACTGAAATAAAACAAGCTAGGTAAGTGAAAGGAATAGTGGATTGAGTTTTCAGTCTCCATACAATATGAAGGCCAACTGTATGATATGTTTATTATTACTGTAATGATTAGAAACTAATTATGTGACAGGAAATGATGCCTAGACCTAAATATGTGGAAACAATGATGGATACATTGGAAAGGTTGTTAGAGGCTCAATTTCCCACAAAGATACCCTTGGCTGCCTGTCACCTGTTGTTGCCTCATCCCAACCAACCTACATGGAAAGGTGGAAAGAACACAAGTAATTTCACTGTAAGTGTTTGCCTAAGAAAATAAGCCGCAATCCTCATACAGGGGAAAGAAAAGGAAGAATCCAATAGTCATTCAATTATAAAAGAACATGTTGTGAAAAAAATTTAATTAGCTAAAAAATTTATAGAGACATGACATGAATTACTCGATCATATAGTCCGCAAACGTATAGTTTGCATGCAAGCATGTTCTACCCAAGAATAATAGAACATATCACCATGCGGGCGCACATGGACTATGTTTTAAAATACGGTTTGAGGCAGGGCGTCTCAGAGCAGCCTTGCCCGCCTCTCTGCCAAAACTTCCTGGTGTGGCCGCACTAAGGGAAGAAGCTCGAACGCCAGCCTCTGCTGGACGAGGCAGCCGATATGCACCGAGTCCTTCTAATGCGGGTGCCTCAACAGTTACGTGGAATTTGTAATTTTTTATTTAAATACAAAACATAGCGTTTTGAAGAAAGAGGAGGTTTCAAAACGCTGCGTTTTGAACCCCATGCCCTAAATCCCCAAATCTCTTCAACATCAGTTCTTGTGTGAATCTTTCAATCTCTTCAACGACATCATTTCTTCTTTTGTCTTCTTCAAATCGATCGATCGGCGACATTAGTTCCATTCGCTGACATCAACGTCTGCTTCTCTCTCTGGTGACGTTGAAATCTTCCTTCTTCTCCAGTGAGATCTTTATCTTCTTCCTCTGTTTTTCTACTTCTTCTTGCTCTGTTTATCTTCTTCTTCTTCCTTGTTTTTCTTCTTCATCAATTGCATGTGGTTTTTGTTCCTTTAGCTTCTTCGATCTTCTTCGCATGATGCACTTCTTCGATATTCATCGATTCCTTTGTTTTTTTTTTCTTCGATCTTCTTCCTTTGTTTTTTTTTTTATATTTTTTATCTGTTTATGTGTAAAGTCAATAGTCAGTATAAGTATATTATATACTTATAATATAAATTATACATGAAATAACTTATTTGTTTATGTATATACATGAAATAAATTAATGCCCAAGTTTATTTTAATGTATAACAATATAAGTATATTATATACTTATAATATAAATTATACATGAAATAACTTATCTGTTTATGTATATACATGAAATAAATTAATGCCCAAGTTTATTTTAATGTAAAACAATATAAGTATATTATATACTTATAACTTTTAAGTTATAATATACTATATAAATTATAAATTATAAATTATATAAATTATAAATTACAATCAACACATGATATAAATTATATCATATAACTTTATCCATATTTTATATAGTGTTGGTATTTTATTAGTGTTAATACTGTTTGATTATTTTGTTAGCTTTGTTTGCTAAATTTTTTGTTATCTGCTCTTAGCTTTACTTGATTATTTTGTTGTAGATTTTTAGATGTCGAATCGAAAAGATCCGGCATGGAAGTATGGGATTGAGGTTGAAACGGATGAACAAAAGGGATATAAGTACATCAAATGTAAATTTTACAATAGAGTAGTGAAGGGTGGAGTGTTTCGGATGAAAGAACACCTTGAGGGTGTTCAGGGTAATGTTGTCCCGTGTATAAAGGTCACCCCAGAAGTGAGAGAAGAAATCAATACTTATATGTTGTGAAATGAAAGTGCGAAAAAAGTGCACAATTGTTGCGTGAAGAAAGGATCGACAATTGTGTTACCTTACGGTATATCCAAAAAAGGTTCAAACTTATGTAGCGCTTCTGAAAGAGGGATCAGAGGATTGATGGATAAATTTGTAATGAATGTAGAAAATGATGTGGTGGAGAATTTGGGGGGAAGTGATAAAGGAGTCAAAGGACTTAAGAAGGAGGCATGCAAAAGCACATGTTCGGACATAACCGACTTCTTCTACGAGAATGGACATGCCTTTAACGTTGCTAGTAGTCCATAATTCATCAAAATGCTTCGTTCGAATGCGACTTACAGGCATGGTCTAAAACCACCTACAACACATGAGTTGAGTACATCACTATTGTTGAAGACAGAAGGCAAAACCCAATCAATTGTAGAAGAAATAAAGAAAACATGAAGTAAAATAGAGGTGTCTATTATGTCGGATGGGTGGAAGGTTATAAGAGGAAGACTGTTGATAAAATTTCTTATAAACAATTCGTATGGCATGGTGTTCTTGAAGTAGGTCGATGTTAGTGATACAATTAAAGATGCTACACTATTGTTTAACCTACTGGATTAAGTGATTAAAGAAGTTGGTGAAAACCTTATGGTCCAAGTGGTGACGGATAATGCATCGAACTATAAGAAAACGAGTGAAATGTTGATGAAGATGAGGAAACGGCTATGGTGGACACCGTGTGCAGCTCATTGTATTGATCTAATGCTTGAGAAAATTGGATCTCTACCTCAACACCAAAATGCATTGAGGTAACCGAAGAAGGTATAAATCGTTATAGAAATTCTTTATATTAATTAGTAAGTGATATATATATATATATATACATATATATATATATATATATATATATATATATTAAGGTATTAATGTTTTCATTCTTGTGTTGTAACAGGTGAGTAATTTCATATACAACCACGGATGAGTGTTGGCTTTGACGAGAAGGCACACTAATAAAGAATTGATCCGTCCCGCTCCTACATGATTTGCTACTTCATTTTTAACATTAAATAGAATGTTAATTCTAAGGCAATCTTTGGAGCAAATGTTTACTTCAAAGGAATGAGATGGATGTAGTTGGCGAAAAAAGGCCGAGGAAAGGTAAATCAAGAAGATCATCTTCATCGACAATTTTTGGGGTAACATGTCTTATGTATTAAAGACAACTAGATCTCTTATAAGTGGTTTGAAGATGACAGATTTTGATCAACTGCTCGTAATGGGATTCATTTATTGTGCCATGGATAAGGCTAAGGAGGAGATAACCATAAATTTGGGAAATGAGGAAGGAGCTTTCAAGGAGAGATGGAGAATCATTGATGATAAGTGGCAGTATCAATTGCACCACCATTTGCACGTAGATGCATACTATTTGTATCCCCGATTCTAATATTCGGATGATGTATCCATAGAGGTAAAGATTGGGTTGATGGTGTGCATGTTAAATCTTATTCCTGATGAGGAGGTGAGAGTACGAGCTAATTTACAAGTTAATCTTTTTATGAACAACGACTTTTTGGCTATGGACGTGTAAAAGTTCTCATCGAAAATCTTAGCCCTGGTATGTCAAGTTATTGTTTAAGTGTATCAATTTCGTTATGAAATTTATAGTATTGTCTTACAAGGAAATGAACATTGTTTATTATTCTCATTGTAGCCGATTGGTAGAGTGTATATAGAGACGAGGTTCTAGAACTTAAAGGTTTTGCTATGAAGGTTTTAAGTCTCACTTGTTCATCCTCAGCTTGTGAGCGAAATTGCCGTACATTTAATTTGGTAAGGGTTTACTTAGAATTCTATTTTACTAGAGTAAAATTTAGTATTTATAACTAACAATTTCCTAATTTTATTTTTGTAGATTCATACAAAGAAGAGGAATCGATTAAGCACAAAGAAATTGAATTCCTTGTATTTAGTTATATTATTATTCACTTTTTCACACACGCAACACATGAGTCCGCTTGGAGTGATGTAATAATAGCTAGAATTAGAGACGGTTGGTGAATCCCACCTCTCTGTGGATCGATCCCTTGCTTGCTGCTGTACTAGTCTCTGTGACTTGCGCCCTTGCGAGGCCAAACTTAAATGTTCATATTTGATGACACTACAACGACGTGTCACGATCAACCGGATATAAGCAGCTGAGAGGATGTCTAGTCAGATCATTCCCTCCATTGTTGTTAGAGTTAGAAAGATCTGAACCAAAAAAGACTTCGGAAGATGATTCATGAGACATTCTGAATTACTAAAAGATCGATCTGTTGGGAATAACACTAAGAAACAAATACATAGAGTTTATTACCAAAAAGAGCAATAAGAAAATTTAGGGTTTGCTACCAGAAGGAGCAATAGGGTATTCGAGTTTATTTTGGGTTTAGAGGTGGCTCTGATACCATGTCAAATTCAGAGAAAATTTGTATATATTATTACATCAGTTGACATCCTATATATATAGAAGAAAGGAAGATGATTTCCTTTTACAGAGAGGATAATCAGAAATAGAAAAAAAATCAAATCTCTAAAAATCAGGAAACATAACTATAACAACTAAGCTACTAAATTACATCCTAATTATTTGGAATTCCACAAGGGACATTCATAGACAACATAAGAGACCTAACAATGTTTATGAGGTGTCCGTTTTTCCTTTAAGAGACTCCATTTTGCTGAAGAGGATTGACATACAAACTTTGGTAGATAATCCCTTCATTTAATAGATATTTGCTCAAATGAAAGTTGAAGTATTCTTTACAATTATCAATTCTTAATACTTGAATTTCGGGGTGAAAATGAGTTTTTATCATTCTGTTAAAATTTTGGAAGATATGCTCTATTTCTAGCTTCTCCTTCATGAGAAATATCCATGTTATCCTATTGTGGTCTTCAA
Organism: Dipteronia dyeriana; assembly: GCA_032871835.1. NCBI lineage: Eukaryota > Viridiplantae > Streptophyta > Magnoliopsida > Sapindales > Sapindaceae > Dipteronia > Dipteronia dyeriana. The sequence goes on along the minus strand of CM065302.1, from coordinate 52,350,224 downwards.
TAAAGGATACAAACCACCTAGCACCTGAGATATTATTAACCCTAGATGGCCCCCAAACGTCACAGTGGATTATAGAAAAAGGATGTGATGATTGATATGTGTGTTGTGGATAATGTACTCGTGTATGCTTTGAAAACTAACAGACTTCACACTGAAATTGTTGGGGATTTTTATTATTGAATAACATAGGAAATTTTTTCTCGAGATACAAGAAATTAGGGTGACTTTAATGATAGTGCCATAACACTATGACACTATCAATATTAGACATGACTTGACTACTATACTGACTCTTGCATGTGATGGAACCCCCTTCACCGGTTACGCAGCGGAACTAGTTTTTAATTTTTTTAAAATACAGATTATTATCTGTATCTGTGACCAGTGAACTTGAGATCGTAATTATTTTTCGAAACTAATACATACAATATGTAAACACAGGAAATTGAAACTGATATAATCAAAAAAAGAAAAACTTACCAACGTTTGGAGGCTCATTCACTTTACGATGTGCTCCTGTCTGAACCACTCGATCTTCCTCGCTATCTCCCAGAACTGGTAAACGAAGCTAAAAACAATTAGCTACGGCGTGTTGATGTGGTGTTGTTTCACGTGCACCATCAATTTGCCTTCCTTTAATTGCTTTTATTGATACACGCACATTGCCTTTTTCTTTATCCAATTGATTCGCCGATTCGCCTGATGCGTGTGATTTTAAAGTCCAAAACCAAAAAACCCTTTTACAATATATATATTATGTGTGTATCAGGTATTTACATCATATGTAAATTCTTCTTTTGACTATTGTTTCATGTGCACACACCAATTTGCATTCAATGCAATCTCTTGTGTTATAATTGATATATATCTTTTAATTATCCTTTTCAAATATATCTAATATATTAAAAGTGATAATAAGTATTTTAAATTAAAACTTAAATTCAAATACTTAGATAAATGATTTAGTAAAATAAAATAATCCTATTATTTTATCTTCACCTAAATTCATATATCAACTAACACCCTCCAATTAATAGTTAATTAACAATTCATAATTATCAATATAATTATATAATCTAATTATTTAATTAATTAACTATTAACATTTATTAATTAAATAATCTCATTATTCAATTAATTCCCGACTATATACGTGTCACATTTGTAACACAATTAATTGGACAATCTAATTAATTAACCGTGACCCTTGTTACCTAAGTAAATCGGGCTAGCAAGGGGATCTAATGGACCAACAGTATTTTAAGCTTCAATAATCATCCGAATCATTAATTAAACTTTTTAATTAATATTCCTTGATTAATAACTCCAGTGTTATTCCACTAAAAACCCGAAGCTGCACTCTTTCAACTGTAGACGTTTTTACACATACCGATTCAACTCGATGTCCATCGATATAGCTATTACACATGGTGTGATCCTCCACAATAGTTCATAATTAGAGCTGGGTCATAATGTCCGTTTTACCCCTCTAATTACATAAATCCTTTAAGTACCATTGGTTCTCTAATGGGCAATAAATCCTATTTTCTCACGAAATTAGAAGAGTGCTCGTATTGTCCAAGCCCCGAATCAACCCTTAAGGGAACTACCATCTACTTCTCACAGGCAGAAGTGGATTCCACTATTGTGTACAAACCTTTCCAACCACAAGCCAAATTGTAATCCCAACATATGGAGCATATTGATCAGGAAATGCATATGACCTCACCCATGGTTTATCAAAGACCACGATCTAACCTGAAGTAGTCGATAAGACACTCAGAATTAAGATCACCCACATATAGCCATCATTAGTTGATATATATGAATCTCATCGGTAAATGGATCTTGGTGAGAGATTCATATAGATCATGACCCAGTCCTATATGATCACATCATACAAGGTGCCTCCATTCCCATATCTCATATTAATGATTCAGGATAGAATCACCGTACATTACTGAATGGACCACAACTATAGACGGACCACAAATAAAGTACCCATCTTTATTTGTTATCTACGGACTCTTTAGATTGCACTTCTCTTACTGTATCCATCTGTATATGACACTCATATACACAGTTCGAGATTACATCCTGCAATCTTGGATGTTAAATATATGCACAAGTTATATAATAAACAACACAACAATAATGAATTGAACTTTTCCTTTTATTTATTTCATAAATCCATTTACAAATTACATTTTTAGGGAATGAACCCCGACAACATGAAACATACTCGATGATTTGAGATTGTTTATTCTGATAATCTTTAACTCGAAGAATACAAAGTCCCGAACATACCTTTGCTCTGCCAAACATCTTCCTCAAACCCAAGTCCAGAAATTCACAGTAATCATGAAAGAATTTGGTAACACACTTTAATTCTTGTGTGAGTTTACTAATTGATTGCAAGTTGCAATCTAGGTTAGGGACAAACAAAACAGAGTGCAATGTGAGGGTCTTTGAAATAATAATAGAACCAATTCCTGCTATCGTTAAAAGGGAGCCATCCTCAATTTAATTGCATAACTTATAGGTGTGGAATACACTAGAATCTTTGGTCATGTAATCTGATGCACTAGAGTCCACTATCTAGGAATTTCATAAGGTCTTCTTGACTGTTATTCAAAAGGTCGAATAATGTTGAACAAATTAAGAGTTTATTGTCTATTTTTCTCCATATGGAGGCACTTTATTGGGAAATACATGAGTGAGAATCAAATAATGATTTTCCTATATTCAATACAATGATCTCTTACAATCAAGCTAGTTGTCAACTACACTAATCAAGCAATCAATTACACTAATTAAGCAATCAATCAGTCAACTATACAATCTAATTGATTATATTCTAACCCCCCATCAAATTGGTGAATAGATGTCACTCATCCCCAACTTGTAATTAAGTCATGAAAGTTCCTTTCATTAATAGCCTTTGTGAGGATATCTGCAAGTTGATCCTTACTTGGTACATACGGAAGCTCAATTATCTTTTTACTATCTTCTCTTTAATAAAGAATCGATCAATCTCCACATGTTTGGTACAATTATATTAGACATGATTATTGGCAATCTGAACCGACGCTTTATTAGCACAATATAGCTTCATATCACCCTTTGGGTGAAATCCCAAATCGCCCAACAAGTTCTTCAACCACAACAATTTAGTAATTCCTTAGGCAATCCCTCAGAATTCTGTCTCACACTAGATCGTGATACCACAGTCTGTTTCTTACTCCTCCAAGTGACTAGGTTACCTCCTACAAAGATGAAGTAACCAAAAGTATATCTCCGATCACTAGCATTCTCAGCCCAATTACCATCCGTGTATCCCTCGATATCTAGGTGTCCATTTTTAGAAAACATTAATCCTCTGTCAGGAGATCATTTTTGGTACCTTAAAATTTGAAGGACTGCATCCATATGATTCTTTATGAGAGCATGCATAAATTGGCGTACCACACTCACTGCATATGCAGTATCGGGATGAGTATGCGATAAGTAGATGAGCTTACCAACAAGCCTCTAATATCTTTCTTTGTTTGCTGGGGTTTGATAAGGGTGATCTAGACATTCACATAGCTTGTAGTTTTGATCCATAGGAGTATTTGTTGGTTTGCTAACAAGCATCCTAGTTTCTGTAAGTAGATCAAGAACATACTTTATCTAATTGAGGAAAATCCTATGTTTTGATCGGGCTACTTCAATTCCCGAAAATTCCCTTAACACCCTCAGGTCTTTCATTTCGAACTTTATAGCCAAGTGACTTTGAATATTAGTCATCTCCAGATCATCGTTTCCTATAACAATCATATCGTCAACATAGACAATTAGTATAGTGATCTTGTCACCCTTACGTTTGAGGAATAAGGCGTGATCTGAATTACTTTCATGGTATTCGAATCTCCTCATAGACGTATTGAATCTCCCAAATCAGGCTCTAGGTGATTATTTCAGTTTGTAAAGAGCCATATTCAGCTTACATACTTTGGCAGTTTGAGACTCAAAATCGGGAGGGAGTTTCATATAGACTTCTTTACAAAGTTCCCCATGTAAGAAAGTATTCTTCACATCAAACTGTTTCAATGGCCAATCTAAGTTCGCTGCTAGTGATAGAAGTACCCTAATAGTGTTTAACTTGGCTACTGGAGCAAACGTCTTCTGGTAGTCAACCCTGTAAGTTTGAGTATACCCTTTGGCGATCAGCCTAGCCTTCTCCTTTCAAATAAATCATCTACTTTGTGCTTAATGGTATACACCCAACTACACCCAACAACCTTATTTTCTTTAGGTAGATCCACTATCTCCCACGTACAGTTTTTTTACAATGCCTCCATCTCTTCATTCATGGCTTGTATCAATTTCTAGTCTGTCAGTGCATCCTGCAATTTACTAGGAATAGATACAAAGGACAATTGATGTTAAAATGCCACAAAGGATTCAGACAATCTGTGAGTTGAAGTGTAATCAGTAATAGAGTAGAGAGCCTTACTATCTGTTGGAGGTTGCTTAGAGGAGAAACCAAATCGTATAGGTGGTCTATGTCCTTGACTGGGATACTATCGATTGGGTAAACTGGGGTCAGGATATTTGTGATTTTCACTAGATAAGTCATTAGATAAAGTAGAGAGTTCAGGAATTACCTTAGGAGCATTTTCCACCTCAGAGTTTAATTGATGAACTAGTGTTGGAGAAGGGGAAGTTAGGGGTTGCGCCACCTATATGGGAACTAACTCCTCATGTTTCTCTTTCTCTTTATTTTCCTTTCATACACTTTCCAAGTCGGTTCTGTCGTTTCAAGAATCTCACTTTTTTCTCTAGAAGGTCAATTTTTTTCTTCAGGAGATAGACTTACGGGCATACTAATAGTGTCTATAGGAGATTCGAGCAAACTAATGGGTAAACCGTTAGATATACCATTGTCTACAATAGAATACTTCTCTTCGTGGCTCGAGCTCCCCTTGAAAAGGAGTCTCTGAGGCAAATTATGCCTTATTTTCTCAAAATGTAACATCTTGTGAAATAAACACCCTACGAGACGGAGGATGGTAACACTTGTACCCCTTTTGTGAGCTAGAATACCCTATAAAGACACACTTAAGAGCACACAGGTATAACTTTCCTCGATGAGGTGTATGAATATATACATATACTACACATCCAAAGACTCGATGAAGATTATGTAAGGCAGAGTTAACATCACAGAAATGAGACCAGGATTGCAGTGGAGTTTGACAAGACAAAACACTATACGACATGCGATTAACAAGATATGCAGCAGATAATACAACATCACCCAAAACAGATTTAGGTATATGCATTTCGAGTAGTAAGATCCTCTAAGAGATGATGATTTTTACGCTCAGTTGTGCCAATTTGTTATGGAGTATGTGCACAAAATATTTGGTAGAGAATACCGTTTCGTAAACAAAAGTTTTTGAAATTATTATTGAGATATTCACCACCATCATTAGAGCGTAAAACTTAAATTTTCTTATGAAATTGTGTGTAGATCATGCGATAATTTTTTTGAAAAACATCACATACATCACTTTTATTTTTTAAAAGGAAAATCCAAATCATACGTGTGCAGTCATCAATAAATGTAATAAACCAACACATACTAGATACAAACACAACATTAGAAAGACCTCATACATCAGAATGGATAAGAGAAAATGTATAGAACTCCTATTAATATTATTAGAAGGAAAAATAGTGCGATGATGTTATGACAAAGCACATGTTTCACATTGAAAATTATTTTGACCAGTAAACGAGGGTATAAATAAAAACTTAAGGTACCCAAATGAACAATGTCCTAAGCATCTATGCCAGAGATTGATATTACTTTCCTCATTAGAGTTGACTTGTACTACTCTATAGGGTTAGGTAGATGAGCGTGAAGAGCCCAGAGTACTATGTGTTGTGAAATATTACAACCCTCCTCTTTCCCTATCAGTTCCAATCGTCTCCTTGATGTGAATGTCCTGAAACACACAATGAGTAGGCCAGAGGGTGACAGTGCAGTTAAGAGATTTAGTGATCTGACAGACAGAGAGTAAGTTATTAGATAAGGTAGGCACAAGTATAAAATAGATGACAAGTGTAAAAATGGTGTTAATGATACAGATACAGATCCAGCCCCATTAACCGGAGTGGGTATACCATCAACATATGACACACTACATGTTTTGGTTGAACTATGATGACTAAATTTTTGAGAATCAAAAGTCATGTGATTTGTTGTACCAGAATCAATTATCCAAGTATTATTGCTAGAAATTGTAAAAGAACTGAAAGCAGAGTGAAATGTACTTAAGCCGGACATAGTAGCAGCGGAAAAAAGAATAGAAAATACCCAAAGAATTTGGTAGCGAATAGTAAATCTGGTAGTCGAAATAGTAAATCCATAGTTTGGCAGTGGAACAATAAATCAGACAGTCGGAACAGTAAAACTAACAATCGAAATAGTGAAACGGACAGTCGAAACAGTAAAACTGACAAAGTATCATTGCAAAGACTGTAGACGAGTACTGTAGCAAATAATGTTGACGAATGCTATAGCAAAATACTGTAGACGAGTACTGTAGCAAATACTGTCGAAGAATGCTATAGCAAAGTACTATAGCAAATACTGTAGACGAATGCTATAGTAAAGTACTGTAGACGAGATTTTTTCTTTGAAACAGTAACAGAGAGGAAACCTAAAAATTTATTTTAGGCTCAAATATCATGAACAAATTAAGAGTTTGTTGTCTATTCTTTTGCATATGGAGGCAATTTATAGAGAAATACATTAGTGAGAATTAAGTAAATGATTCTCCTATAATCAATACATTAGTCTCCTACAATCAAGCTAACTATCAACTACACTAATAAAGTAATCAATTACACTAATTAAGCAATCAATCAGTCAATTATACAATCTAATTGATTATATTCTAACAAATGTATGTATATCGGACTTTTTGAGAATTATATATCCTGGGAAACAGTTTGGATTGGTCAATAAAAGTGGATTTCCATGCTTTTTCTTTTTTCTTTTTTCCTTTTTCTTTTTCTTTAGTTTAGCAACCCTATCATGAAAAGTCAAATAGGGTAAAGAAACCTTGTATTGATTGTTCTCTAAATGTAAATTTTCTTCGTATTGATTGTTCTCTCTGCGATGAATGAGTGAATAACTTCGATAGTAACTTCATCTGCTCCTTGTTAAACACACTAGGTTCGGTTTTGAGGTTTTCATTTTCTGCTACCATATAGCTCTAGCTGGCCTTGTAATTAGTGACTCAAGTCTTCCAATACGTTGGCTTTCCATGAAGTATCCAACAAGTTTCTTTGAGATGTCCAGGCCTTCTACAATGCTCGCATCAAGGCCTCCATTTCCTAGGCTAATTATTATTTGATTGAACCTTCATTAGTTGGATTGCTAGTTTTGGTTTTAGCCTGTGATCCCATCATCACCTTCTTTCTACTTTCCCTTCGACGAACTTCTGAGAAAACTTTAAAAATTTTAGGAAGTGGCTTGGCTTCTAGGGCTCTTCCTCTGACTTCATCCAAGTTCTGGTTTAAGCCAAGAAAGAATTTGAAAACTCTTTTCTGCTCCACAATCTCCTTATACAGTACTTCAACTTTGGAACACATCCATTTATGTGTTTCAAACATCACGAGTTGTTTCCAGTGTCACATCAAAGTATTAAAGTACTGTGTAACTATCGAGTCTCATTGTCAAAGATTGTGCAAGGTGCATTCTATTCCAAACAGTTCTGAGGTGTTGTCATTGTTGGAATAAGTCTCTTTGGCAGCCTTCCATATCACCTATACTGTCTTATTAAGCAAAAAAAAATCCTCGATGTCATTGTTCATAGAATTAATCAACCAAGACATCACCGTGTTATTTTTTGGTTTTCCACAATTTGTATCCTAAGTTCTCCTTCTATCGTGACTCTACGACTCCAGTAAGAAAATCATCTTTTGCTTTGCCACGTATGAACATCATCACTGATTCGGACCATTGAAGGTAGTTGTGCCAATTTAGTTTATGACAAGTGATGGGTAAATGAGGAAGGTTATGAGTGTGATTAGAACCCTTAAGATTATTGATGTGGGTGGTTCAGATGAGGAAGCAACAGAAACATCAGGATTAGTCATTCAGTCTTTTGTCATGTGAGGGATTTTGGTTTCAGAGTAGGCTCTGATACTATAAAGAAAGATATTGTATTCAAAATTTCTTTCTTTCTTGGTTACAGAGAAAACAATTTAAGATTAAAAAATATAAGCTATCATAGATATAAGAGACCCACAATATATTCTTATCTCTTTATTCAAAAAACAAACTCTAAACAATAATAGCAAACTAATTAATTCCAACATACATCATTCTTTCACATTATCACTATCATACACAACCATAAAGCAATGGTTGATTAAAATAAGAAGAGATACATACATTAGGATTGCACTTGTTGCAGAATCTATCTCTAACAATAACCAGATCACAATCCAAATACATGCCCCAACAGCCAACAACCTAGTGACTAGTGACACGACTCTATACTTCATGCACTAGTACATGATAATTCATGATTGATAACCTAAACTAACTTGCTGATCCAGCTTATGAACAGTCCTGCCATAAAGGTGGCACAAATGCACATGCCATCTAATACTACTGTAGGTGTATCACTTGACAATGTTATCTTTGCTTTATATATATTTTCTACTATACTATAATTTCAGCTCAAGTATGACCAATCAATAAAGTGAAACAACTAGAGATTTGTCAATGCTGCTAAGAAAGTAATTGTCACTTAAAGATTTGTCAAATACCTTACTAGAATACAAATGATTTTACCACATTAATGCAATAAACTCAAAAATAGATAAATAAAATAAAATAAAATACCACAGTGAATATTGACTACAGTAATACCTATAGACACTTGATTCTTCCGTCTAAAAAAGCATCCGAAACCCATCCCCATTGAAACACGTGTGTGAAATACCGATTTCATGTACTTTGAAAAGGGTATGGCAAACTTAGATGGACTAGCCCTGGATGTTAAAACAAGTTAGTAGAAATAACACAAATGATAAATAGCTAGCCAGCTTCGTTTCTCTATAATTCACGCATGAACTTGGTTATCTAACATATATTCGCTTTGATTGTCAAAATTTGTTGATCGACGTTAAAGAAGTCTATTTTTAAAATCTATATCGCGATAGATGATTGTTAAGACTTCTAGAGAAAATCATTTTTATATGTTGGTTTGAGTTGAGATGTTTGATCTTTATTCTCTTAGGAAGTCACACTAACAACTTGTTGTCATGAGGACAAACAAGCCAAGAGAGCTCATAGAAAGAGCGGAGATCTCACATTGATGAAAAAGCTTGCTAAGGTATTTCTCTACACTTAGCTTGCTTTCTATTTCATTTTTTCAACTCTTTATGAGCATGGCATCATATAGTATATTATATTAGTGAGCCTTGGTTATGATACATATGGTTCTCCTTAATAATTGCCATCTGAAGATCCTTTAGTGATATTGTTCACAAAGATCTTATACATGATGCATTAATCATGTTTTTTTAATTATTTGATTGATGAGTGACATCTTTGAAAAATTTGAGCTTCATATTCTTTGAAAGCTACTCTCTTGAGAAGTAATGATCTTAAGTAAATCTCTTTATATTGCTCTTAGATCATGCGCTTTTAAGCTTTAAAACTTGGTTTTTAAAAGTGCACATATTGTTTCTCTCATATATTTAGTTTGAGTATGTTGAGTTTGAAAATATGTAAGTTATGGATGCACCTAGTAGTCTTTTGACTTGTACATAAAAGATGACTTATGGTTAGTAACCATTTTGCTTTGGAAACTGTATAGAACTCAACGAGCACCTTCATGAAATGGCTACACATATTGGTTGTGCAGCCGCCCAATGTAGAAAAGGACTATACCAATATGATACGTGAAAGCCATCATGAAGAAGTGTCGAAAAAGAATCAATAAAAAATAATCTTTGATTCAAAGCTTCAAAAAGCTTAAAAGAGTATAGTTGAAAAATGGATTGCTCAGTTTGAAAAATAGAAATGGGTTGATGAGCCACATGTACACACACACACAGACTCATATGTTGAAATCTATTCTCTTAAAGCAAAAATTCTGGATGATAATCGACTTGACCTTGATTGGAAAATCTTAAGATGAATAGATGTTGAAATAGTTAGCATGTTGATGATCCAATTACTCCATTATATATGCTTAAAGCAATCTCTCTCTCTCTCTCTCTCACTCACACACACACACATACAAACACTTGTTTTACATTTAAGTTATTTTGATCATGAGAATTACAGACCAATATGTGTTATTCCTTTTAAATATCTTAGGATCCTCTTTATAGCCTTCCAATTCTTATCGATAGCACATTGCATAAACATATACACTTTGTTCACAACTTATCTAATATCAAGTGTCGTCATTGTGACATACTGCAATGCACCAACAATGCTTCGATATATATTTTTTGCCTCTCTCAAAAGGATTCCCTCTATGAGTAGACAATTGACTTGCTGCACTAGAGATCATATAGAAGGGAAACCTTTTGCAGTTGTCATACCAAAATTTTTCAATAAATCCATAATATACCTCTATTGAGAAATAGGCAAACCAGTGGATGTCTGTTGAACCTCAATTCCTAGGAAGTAATGTAGAGGTCTTAGATCCTTTAAAACAAAAAATTCATTCAACTTGATAACCAAGTCATCAGTCTCTCATGCATGACTCCCTGTAACTATAATGTAAACCACATATACAAGAACAAAAATGTTAGTGAACTAGTCAATACATGGAAGTGTTTTTGGATCGCCACAAACTAACAATAGCAAAAGAAAAAAAAATAAGATGGAAGGAATAAACAATCCAATCACACACAACACAAAATTTTTACGTGGAAACCTAAGAACAGGGAAAAACCACGGCCGTCAGGACCACAAGAGAAAGTTTCACTATGTAGTAAATTATTACAACCGCACACTTATGATTCTCTCTCTAAAATACCCCAAACCCGATTACACCCAATGACCACTCTCTAGTATTTACTATTTTGCTTCACACATAATAACTTAGTTATTATGGTCTATTTATGAGTTACATGGAGTTTAAACCTACAAGAAAATCTATCTCCTATACGTACAAGATTTCACTGTTTCACATAAATACTATTTCTTTTATGATAAGTTTTTGTATAAAGAGAAATCATTTTCCTTCAAGTATAAAAACTTTCAGAAACAACATACTACCTTTTCCGCTAATATTTTCTAATTCAACGCATGCTTGTGATTGACTATGATTCGAGTAGCGGTTGGCCACCCGCTTCCTAAACCGTGTTGAAGTCACCTGAAATTACATTGCTTAGAAAACTGCGATCCACGTGTTGCATCACCCACTACTGTCCTCACCGTTGTTCAACGCATAACACAAGGCACATCGTGAATCTTTGGAATAGGACTATTGTCCTTGCCATTGTGCAATTGCACAACACAAGGCACATCGTTGACCGTTCGCTATAGGGACCATTGTCCTTTGCACAACGTTACCCACATCGCTTTTCAGTGGCCTTCATTTCTTCAGTTCTTCAAGGCCTTCAAGCCCCCCTCAAACATGATCTCATACTTCCCAACATATCCCATATTTTCAGGAAGTCTCCAAATCGGTTGAATCCGTTTGGTAACCATTGAAAATTTGAGCCATGCCCAACAAAAAAGAGAGACGTGGGAAATAAATATCAAAAATAAAGAGCTGTCAGCCTTGGAGGAGGTGAACCCAAGTGAGAAAAGTGCCTTATTGAATTTGTCAAAGGGGTGCATCAAACCATATAAAGCTTTATGGAGTTTGCACATAGCATAAGGAAATTAGATATTAATAATGCCTTTTTAAATTATTCATCCCAGTAGATTGTCTATCGGGAGAAATTTCGTCTCAATAGATTGTCTATAAGAACAAATTTCATCTATAGTGGTAAGACTTTTAGGGACAAAACACTTTTGTCCCAATATAACGTCTATTGGGACGAAATAAATTATTTGTCCCAGTATACTGTCTATCGGGACAAATTTTGTTTCGTCCAGATAGGTTTTCTTTTTATTTAAAATTATAATAATTAATTAATTTTGTTGGAAATTCTTTTTTTTTTTTTGAAGTTTTTCTTAAGAGACATATTAATAACTAAATTACCACATAAATTAGAAAATGAGGCAATATGGATCATTTTGTTCATCCAAAGTGGTTCTCTACCGGATGAATTTTGTTTAGTTCCAATAAGTTCTACACAAGAATCAGTTACTATTAGTCTTCAGAGATTTTCTTTTATTTAAAATTTTCAAATGTTAATTAATTTACATCACTTTTTTATATTAATTAAAAAAATTATGAAAAAATATATTATTTTTATTTATAAATATAATAACAATCTTAGATATGTGTTGATCTTAAATATTATAATGCACAACCACTTTTAAGAAAGTGGTTGTTCATTTCCCTTTCTCTTTTATGATAGGAACTTGAACCTTACATTTGTTCATTAAATCACAAGATATAGAGAAATATCTCCTATATAGTGATAGTTGCATTCCGAATCGTGTTTGTAACAATTAATGTCAGTATGTTATGATCGACTCATAACTTGACTGTATATGATTTAAAAAATAGTTTTATTAAATGCTCCAATAGATTTGTTTTTTTATCAAAATTTGATTAGTGGATTAAGTTAAAAATTTATCCTTTAAGTTTTTTTTTTAATTCGAATAAATTTTGATTTAAAATAAACAATGAAAATTTAACAACTTATATATGTTATATATAAATGTTGTGCAATTGCTAACAAAAGGAAGTTTGTAGCCTATCAGTAAATTTAGTTTTCATCCTTAAATTAATTTTCTTAAAAAATATGTTTCGTGACTATTGGTACTCTTTAGGGGTGGATTTGAATTTTCGTCTCAATAGACTTATTGCGACCCACTTGAGACGATGTAATTTGAGATGAGTTGTTTTCATCTTAATAGGTCTACATGGATAAATTTTGAGCTATTGGGACGAAAAAAAATCATCCCAATAGCTCTTTTTTCTTGTAGTGTATAAACTGAAGTATTTTTATGGTGAGCAATGTGTGACTCGTAACAATCCACAAAATATGATTTGCTCTCATATGGTACTTTCTCAAACACATCTTCATCCTATATATTATTGGTTTATCAAAATCGATAAAAACCATAGCCGATACATATGCATTATCGAAAAACACAGAAGGATAAGAGGCTAATTATACTCGAAGTTTCATGGGACTTTTTTTTTGATATGAGTGGTCCGTGGACGTTGAGCCTTGCACAATAGTAGACTCGATGACTTTGATTCCAACTGATGCATCGGGAAAATTCACAAAACACCAATCGATAAAAGAAATGGGATAAACGATTTGGATCCGTTGATTCACGTACGAATACCGAAAATGAACCCTACTATTGATCTATTGATCCATACACGGATGCCAGAAAAATAGACTTCAAATTCGTTGATGCTCACAAAGATACCAAAAGTGGATAAAAAGAGATGTTCTCTCTCACAATTTCTATTAATCATCAAAAAATAATATCCCTGTTAGGGTACATTGTCTTTAAATAGGAAAATAAAAACCTAAAATAACTAATAAAACAATAAAATCATCAATTTCCCTATAAAAGTGATAATTAAGATAACAATGGAAATTAAAAATACTATAATCCTAAAACATTAAAAACCTATCTAATAAAGAAATATGATTTGATTTAATAAAATCAAATCATAAAATACTTCACTACATAATGTAAGTTCCTCATTTTTTGATTGGCTCATTTCATTGACAACCATATTTGGGGATTAATGTGTAAGGGTAGTTTAGACCATCATTGCTCAAGACCCAACTCAAGCTTCAAAAGGTAAATCACTTGCTTAACCTTGTTTGAAGAGTTTTTAGTGCACAAACACACTCTCATGCATGTCTTTGATCATCTTGCATGAATGCTTAATTGCCTTAATTGTGTACCTATTTGCTATAAATCTTACTTGGGTGTTTATTGCATTTAGTTTGCCCTTAGAAGAGGATTTTTCCCTTGACCGCTGCTGGGACCTCTCCCTGTGCATTGCCTCCACCGCGGTACGCACATCGGTGTTCTCCAGACGTTGCACGCTGCTGCTACCGCGGTCTGTGCATGTTGCATGCACATCGGTCTCCCAAGCAGAGTTTCCCAGGCGATCCACAGCTTGCTCTACCGCGGTTTGAACACTGCCTGTACCGCGGTCCAGACAGCGGAGATTCCCAGGCGATGCACTGCTCGCTCTATCGCGGTCTGGACACTTGTCTAGGCCGTGACATGCACAACGGTCATGACGAGAATCAGTTGCCCTTTGTCCAAAATGATGCCGTTTCATGTAGGGCACATTATTTATATGTTCTCTTCTCTTCTCATTGGCTTGGGGAGTCTAAGAAACCATTTTTGAGAGACCAAGTTTTTTTTTTAGAGAGAAATTGACTCCAAGAGAGAGAGAGAGAGAGAGAGAGCTCTCAAGAACTCATTTTGACTCAACCGAATTCCAATCCATGAGCACTTAGCATCTTCTAGCATCTTCCAAGCATGGATTTTCCAATTTTTCCTTGACTAGGTAATCTCTACATGCCCTAGAATGTCTTGTTTCATTCTTATGACATGTGTGCCTAGATTTAGCAATTATTGTCCATTAAATGTATGTTATTGAGTTTAATTGCATTTATAACATGCTTGGGTTGTTGATTGTTGGTTGATATTTGTATTTTGTGATAGCTAGGGTTTGTGACCATTTTACCCTTCTAGCTAAATCTCTATGCTTTGCATTTAGATATTGTTTAGGACTCATTGATTGCATTTTGTGATTGCATTATAGTCCTTGCCATGCTTAATGATAACTTGTGTTGATATGGTTTTTATGATAGCTAGCATTTAGTTCATTGTTGCCTCTAGCTAATTAGGTCATATTGATTGCATTTTGATGATTGCATTTTGATGATTGCATTTTGATGATTGCATTTTATGACCATGCCATGCTTAATGATAACGTATGTTGAAATGGCTTTGTTTGATAACTAGGATATATTGTTGCATAACTATATCTAGTTAAGTATTTATGAACATTCATTTAGACATTGATATCTAGGAATTGTACTTAGTGACATTCTTAAATTCCTAGATAAGCATTTAGTGTTGCCTAGCATTACTTGCATATTTGAATATTTTATCATATTCACTTAGGTTGTGTTTGACTCTTCATTGAGGTTAAGTCTTGTGACTAAGTTGTTAGTGTAGAAGCAAATAGATCAAGAATAACTATTATGGCCCGTTCGGTAGAGTGAAAGGGTTAGTAATTAGAGGGTGTGAAAGGAGGTCAACCTAGGTTGTGAACTTTCATTCAATAGTGGATTTGAGGATCTAGTGTGGCACACATATCAGCCCGTGGTTTTTCCCATTTGGAGGGTTTCCATGTATACATCTTGTGTTATTTATATTTCCGCACCTTACACTGGATGCTGTATGTTTGTTTAATTGGGTGAATTTTGAATATTGACTAATCAAGAAAAATTGGTAATTGGCTTGATTAAAACCTATTCATCCCCTCTCTAGGTTATAGACACACATGTTTTTAGGAACTTTCACCTAATTAAATATACAATAAAAAGAAACATAATTATAGATATTAATTACAAGAATATTTTTAAAATAAAAATTCTTTAAGAAAATCTTCAATAATATCTTCTGCATCAGAGTGTGATGTTTAAGAGTCGAAGAAGACATTTTGTTAATAAGAAACACTGTAGAGAGAAAAGTTGCCTCCCAATATCATATAGGCATGGACGACTAAGCAAGAAGAGTTAATCCAGTTCCTACTAGTTGTCTATGTTTCCTCTCTATCAAACCGTTCTGCTCATGAGTGTAAGGGCATCTATGTCTAAATATAATGCCACTTAACTGAAGATCATGTTTTAGAGACTCAAATTCATTTCAATAGTTAGTTTTCAATACCTTTGTCTTACTTGAAAATTGAAGCTCAACTTACATTTGAAAAATAAGATAGAAAAGCAATTTTAACCTAAAACTTAGACTTTAGCAGAAAAATCCATGTGTATCTAGAATAAACGTCAAGGAAGCTGACATAGTATTTATACCAATTGGAAGACAAAATGGGTGATGGACCCCAAATATCTGCTACACTAAGTTCTAAATATGTGTGATAAACAGTATTGGAAGAAGGAAATAGAAGCTTGCTTGACTTTGTAAGTTGACAAGCATCACATAAAAAGGTACAATTTGATAGAAAAACAATATTGTTTGCAATGAGAATGCTTTTTACTGTTGAAGAGAAGGGATACCCAAACCCCATATGCCATAAATGCAAGAATGATTTATTAACTTTGGTTGTAGTGTTAACAAGATAAGTATTAGCCATAGTTATATTTTGTTACTGTTTACTGATAAAGTGTAGTTAGTAGTTAGTTGGGATGTAAAGTTAGTTAACTCATTTTTAGTTAGCAAGTAGTTACAAAATAATAATGAGATGGCATATGTGTAGCCACTCAAAATAATAAGCTTTTGCTTTCCAGTTTTTGTTTTCTCTCTTCTTTGTAATATGGTATCAGAGGAACGACTTAGATTCGTTACCGTTCTTTCTTCTTTTTCATCATTGTTCGTGGTTGAGCTACTGTGAGCAACACTGTTGCCTTTAATGGAGGAACTCACACCAGCGGCAACTGACACGTCCTAAAGAAGTGTTCATACTCTCAAGTATAAGAGTATCAAAGTAATAAATTAACTGGTAAGACCGGGTCGAACCACAAGGAGGTTGTTCACATGTCCTTGTAGAATTAATTTCTAGATTAATTAATAAGCTTGTATAAAATGTAAATCAATTAAAATTAAAACTGGGACTAATGGATCCACTGTTGGTAATTCGAATATGATCCAATTATTTATATTTAGTATAGATTAATGGGAGGGTATTCAACTCCACTGACCACTCTCTAATAGATGTGGGTAAAAGTACTCACTGTGCCAGACAATATATGTCTGTCTACAATGAGTCAAAAACTCCACAAAGATTAGATGGGATAAACCACTCTCTGATAGATATGGGTAAAAGTACTCACTGTGCTAGACAATATCTGTCTATCTACAGTGGGTCAAAAACTCCACAAAGATCAAGGAGAGAAAGCATAAAAATAATAAACTTACCAAAATTGGATCATATTTTCCGTACCAACAGTATCACCTTTGGCCCCAGCTATATAAAATTAGCCAGTCATAAATTTAACTAGAAAATAGCTATTTTATTTAAACTAAGAATTTGAGAACAAAAGAGAGAGAATTTCATAAATCTAACATCATATTTGGATTCAGGACATCCAAATTAGGGGGGAGAGACCCCCTATTTATACAAAATACGGATGAAAATTGACCATCGAAGAATTTAGAATGAAGCGTCCAGATTTTGCCACGTCATCAGTGAACAATGACAGTGAACAGTAACCCATCCATGAGTGAACAGTAACCGCATCAGTGAGTGAACAGTGAAAGTCAACTTTTAACAGTGAATGTCAACTGTGAACAGTGATAGTTAAAATTATAAAAATGCCCTTCAGTGAACAGTGACAGTGAACAGTAACCCATCCATGAGTGAACAGTACCGCATCTGAGAGTGAGCAGTAACGCATCATGAGTGAACAGTGAAAGTCAACTATGAACAGTGAAAGTCAACTATGAACAGTGAATAGTAAATTTATGAAAATACCATTCGTGGTCTTCTTAAGGTTTTTTGACGTTCTAAACTTGAAAACGATATTTGTTTTGCCATCTGACATCTCCATGATTCTGAATTGATCGAATTACCTCTGAAATACAAAGAAAAATACACTAATTACTGTACAACACATTTATTTATACGAACGAACGAAATTATGTCTAAATTGAGGAATTAATCATATTGAAAGTGTAAAATGATGATATTATCTCTTAGTAAACATACACTTTTCAGTGTTAATCACACCCCCAACCAGCTTATTGCTAGTCCCTAGCAATTAAAGCGAAAATAGTAAAGACTCAAATTCAAATCTCTAAACTATCAAATAGACAAACTTCCCTATACCTCTTTTCTCACCCTTTGACAACCAGTCATTAATTGAGTTATTAGTCAAACTTTCTTGTGTTCAATAAAGATCAACACGATAACTATGAGATTCAATTGAAATCAGTCAACATTTTCATTCCAAAATCTCACCAGGGCTTTTTCCTTAGGCAGCAATTTATTCTTTTTTTTTTAATACAACAAAATTGGAAACAAATATTCCATCTTTAATCCATGTAGCGAACTTTAGGCCAATGACTCCCAAACCAGTTGGCTTTAGGGTATTAAGTGTTAAAACACTCCTACGGGCTTAATTACTCGGATTGCAGATGTGTGTTTTTTTTTTCTTTAGTACAATTCACTTAAGCTTTCTCTTTAACCCATGTAACGAGCTTTGGGTCAATGACTCCCAAACCAGTTGATCTTAGGGCATTAGGTGTTAAAGCACCCCTCAGACTTAATTGCTCGAGTTAAAGAGGCTACAGAACTGCACTTTATTCTTATCCAGACTCCACCATTTTACGCGAACACTCTATGCTTACTGAGGCATGAGGCCTGGCTACTAATTAAGAGTTTTGGTCACAACACACAAAATTATTATTATTATTATTATTATATAAAATTTTAAACAAGACCATTGCCTTCGGTTGTTACCCTTGAATGATGTTTCAGAACTCAATATCGTAAAATCTCAACTTACTGCACATAATCACGTGTCAATGTGCGTGTGTGTCTAGAATAGTTCGAAACATTTCTCAAGATGACTTAATGAACAAAAGGATTAGTCAATGATATCACAATGGAGAGTTTATAAATTTGAATAGTCAGAAGAAAGGAAAAAAAATGCATCAGAACTACAAAGATGCGTCTCAGAAGTATCTAAAAGATCTCCTTACTCGGCAATCTTTACAAAAAAAAAATGGTCAGAAGTTCGTTTTTTTTTTTTGGAAAACAAAAGTTATTGAATCAACTATCCCCTCCCCCAACCAGAATGAGACATTGTCCCCAATGTCTTTAGAAAGAGTTAAGGTTTATAAGATATCACCTGAACAACTTGAAAGACAACAAAATCCTGCAAAACAACAAAAGAAATACAAAGTAAAGGAAAATAAAATGCATAAAAACCATAGGACAATCACAAACTGAGATTCAGATCAATTCTGCGTTTCTTGTTCTCTTCATCAGTGGACAAATCAATTTTGGAGGTTGAAGGATCTGACACATAATTGAAAGCTTGTAACTGGTCAATCAGCTCATGAGGACTTGAAGCAGATATAAAGATTTTTCGGATTGAAGGTGGAATGTAATAATTTTTCTGAGCATGATCAAGAAATGAAAGCAAACCATCATAAAATTTATTAACATTCAACAAACCGATGGGTTTCTCATAGACGTGTAGTTGCGCCCAGGATGCCATTATAAAGATTTCTTCTAAGGTTCCAAAACCACCTGGCAAAGCTATAAACGCATCAACATGATGTAACATAGCAATCAATCTTTCAGGCATACATTAAACAACTAGCTCTTCACCGTTTGTCTTTCCGATGATGTCTGCTGCGGCCATAGGTTTTGGGACAATACCCAGAACTTGACTACCTCTGTCTCGTGCAGCTCGTGAAACACACCCCATTAATCCCAAGTTACCTCCTCCATACACTAGGTGTATTTTTTGCTGAGCCAAAACCTTACCAAGATGAGTTGCAGCATCAACAAACTCTCCGTACTTCCCATAATTGGTGCCACCAAACACACAAATGTTTGTGAATCGTTTAGTTGAAGGTGACACCATTAATGCACTCTTTGAATTTTTCTTTTGAATGTTTATGAGTGCTTGAAGCAAAAAGGAAAATAAATGCTTGTATTTATAGATCCTGAAAAGGTAACACAATGATACACCTATATGTATAGGGCGGCGTATTTGTCAATGATATTAGATCCAAATGGTTCAAAAATCAAAAGTAAACAACAATAATTACAAAAGACATTAAATGCGGAAGGAAAAAGATAATTAAACCAAAAGGATATTTATTGGTAGTTGTGATTGTGGCTCACATCTTCCTCTGGTTTTACGTCCAGAAACAATTTCAACTCTCTCTATGGGTCGGGGATATGCTTCCCATCCAATTTTCTTATAAATTGGCAAACAGGGTCTTTTAAAGTCAGATTCCCAAGACTATATTGTGCATGTTCCTTTTGAAATTGTGGCCATAATCGGTAAATTTCCATTTGCACATATCCACTAGGATGTGCATCAAGAGTTGTTAGGATATTATCCAGTGACTCCCTAAGCAAACCATGCCTAATGAATAAAATTTTATCTTCCCGATTATTAGACACCATTCCTAAAGAACGACAACGTGTGTTGCAATTTGTACGTGCACATTTGTGACAAGTAACCCTTAACTTCTTAGCTCTTCGTTTTTCTTGCAAGGTTACTTCTTCCAAACCCAGGCATGTAAGATATAAATAAATCAGCAGACTCACCTGCTAGATGTACCTTAGCTTCAATCAACCAGCGAATTTCAACAGGAATGTTGTTTATCTTCAGGTAAGCGTAATCTTTCAGAACGTGTTTCGTAAATCTTTTTCAGAGCATTTTGGGGCAACGATGGGAAATGTTATCGCAGGTTTTTGAAAATTTCATCCATGCCTTGTTTTGGGGATCAGTTATTTGGGAAACTGAATTAAACCGACTGGAATTGTCACGGAGTACCTTTATCCGCCACTTCACCGGGGTTATATTGCAAAAACACACCAAGCAAAAACTGAACCTAGAAATTAATCCTGCAAAAATTCAAAACGTAAAAGCGAACAAAAACAAAAATAATAATTGCAAACACAAATAAAGTCAAAAGCAAAAGATTTGTTTACTCACCTTTGTAACGAGGGTCAAAAAGGACGGCAGAGTCTTTTTGAAAATCTGTATTTTCTAAGAATGGTTTCACACGTTGTCAATTTACTTTAAACACATTACCATTCCTAGGATTCTCAATGTCAAGGGCACCATATGGATACACATGTTTCACAACAAATGGACAACTCCATTTCGATTTCAATTTACCAGGAAATAATTGAAGTCGAGAATTATAAAGCAAAACTTTTTGACCAACTTCAAATGATCTTCTTAAAATTCGTCTGTCATGAAAGGTTTTAGATTTTCCTTTAAGAATTTTTGCATTTTCATATGCATCATTTCTTAATTCTTCAAGTTCATTTAATTGTAACTTGCGCAATTCACCAGCATCATTTAGGTTAGAATTGAAAACTTTAATGACCCAATATGCTTTTTTCTCAATTTCAACAGGTAAGTGGCAAGGTTTTCCATAAACTAAACGATAAGGAGACATACCCAAAGATGTTTTGAATGCACGTGCGGTAAGCCCAAAGTGCATCATTTAGTCTAAGAGACCAATCTTTTCGATCAAGGTTAAACGTTTATTGCAAGATATGTTTTATCTCCCTATTTGCTAACTCAACTTGACCACTTGTTTGAGGGTGGTATGGTGTGGCAATTTTGTGTGTGACTCCATATTTCTTCATTAAAGACTCAAAAGGTTTGTTACAAAAGTGTTTGCCTCCATCACTGATAATGGCTCGAGGGATTCCAAATCGACTCTAAAGATTTTCCTTTAAAAACTTGATCACTGTTTTGTAATCATTATTTCGATAAGGAATTGCCTTGACCCATTTTGACACATAATCAACAGCAACTAAAATGTACAAAAATCCAAATGACGGTGGAAATGGACCCATAAAATCAATTCCCCAACAATCAAATATTTCAATGACAAGAATGGGGTTTAAATGCATCATGTTTCGCTTGGAAATGGATCCTAACTTTTGACATTTTTCACAGGTTTTACAAAATGCATGTGCATCTTTAAATAAGGTGGGCCAATAAAATCCACATTGCAAGATTTTTGTAGCCGTTTTCTTTGACGAAAAATGACCACCACATGCTTCAAAATGACAAAATTCAATGACACTACATACCTCATTGCCTGGAATACACCGTCGAACAATTTGATCAGGACAATACTTGAATAAGTACGGGTCATCGCAGTAAAAACGTTTTACCTCGGTCAAAATTTTCTTTCTGTCCTGTGCATTCCAATCGAGTGGCATCATTCCTGTTGCAAGATAATTAACAATGTCAGCATACCAAGCAAAGTTGTGATAGAGAATAAAAGATCATCAAGAAAAGAATCATTGATGGGTGCTTTTTCTTCTGGCTCGTCATCTTTCTTTTCCAATTCTTCAAAATCTAAAGTGTCTCTTTCTTTTTCGACAACCTGCAAACAATTATCAAGATGTGAATGCAAGCTTGACTCAGGTGAATTGATCAAACAAATTTCAGATGAGTTAAAAGAATCCTTTTGAACATGATCTTCAATAATGGTTTCAATAATGTCTACATCTTTATCTTCATTTTCATCATCAAATGGTTCATTAGACATGTTAAAAACATTAAGCTTAATTTCCATATTTCCAAAAGACATGCTCATTATTCCATTCCTGCAATTAATCAAGGCATTAGCAGTAGCCAAAATGGTCGGCCCAATATAACAGGAGTTGATTTGTGCTCATTAACAACAGGTTGTGTTCCCAAGACAATAAAATCTACTGGGTAGATACATTTATCGACTTGTACTAACACATCTTCCACTATTCCTTTTGGTATTTTAATTCACCTATCAGCAAGACAAAGTGTAGTTGAAGTCGGCTTTAACTCACCAAGTTTAAGTTGCTGATAAAATGAGTATGGGAGCAAATTTACACTAGCACCTAGGTCAAGTAAAGCATGCTCAATTTTACAGTTACCAATTGTGTAGGAAATAGTGGGATAGCCAAGATCTTTATATTTCAAAACATTTTTATTAGAAAGAATGGAACTTACCTGTTCAGCCATAAAGACTTTCTTTCTTACCTGATGTTTCCTTTTCACAGTGCACAGATCCTTCAAAAATTTGGCATAAGAAGGTACCTGTTTGATTGCGTTCAACAAAGGGATATTGATCTTTACCTGTTTGAAAATTTCAAAAATCTCTGGGGAATGCTTCGATTTCTGTGAATTTTTAAGAGCCTGAGGATATGGGAGTGTAAGTGGGGATTCAATTATTTCTTCGTCAACAGTGGTTTCATCAACCCCTTCCTTACCCTTAGAAAGTGACTCGTCATCATTTTTACCAGATTCAAGAATAGGTTTTTCGATGACCTTACCACTACGAAGAGTGATAATTGATTTGACTTGATCTGGGCATTGGTTATTATCATAGGAACTTGACTGACTCTTGGGATTTGGTTGTGGTTGAGATGGAAACTTACCTTTTTCGTGTGTGGTGAGTGTAGAAGCAATCTTTGCCAAAGTATCTTTAACATCTATCAAGGTTTGTACAATTTGGCTGTTAATGGATTCTTGCTTCTCAATGAATGAGTGTAAAGTGTCTTCAAGGTTTTTCCTATATGGTGGGACATAAGGTGCATAACCTTGAGGGTTTTAGAAATTCTGATGTGTTTGTGGATGTGATGGATCTGGTGGTTGTGAAGATTGGGCTTGATTGTTGTTCCTTAAACTAAAATTTGGGTGATTTTTCCAACCAGGATTGTAGGTTTGTGAGTATGGGATGGAATTTGGCTTGTTGAAAGTGTGCAACACATTGGCTTGTTCATGAAGGAAATCTTTTATGGCTGGCAAAGTTGGACAACTATGAGTGATATGATCATCAGAATCACATACATGGCATGTGATTTCTTGTACAGATTTTACATGTTCACCCTTTTTAGTTTCTAAAGCTTCAACTTTCCTAGCTAGGGATGCGAATCTAGCTTGAAGGTCATGATCTTCCCTAAGATTGTAAATGCCTCCACTAGATGGAGATGACTCATAGGAAACAATGGTGTCCCAATTTTGAGCATTTTCAGCTGATGTGGTCAAGATAGTCAAGTGCTTCTTCTGGATTTTTGTCACTGAACTCTCCATTACACATCATTTCAATGACTTGTCTACTTTGGGGTGTGAGTCCCTCATAGAAATGTGACACTATCCTCCATGTTTCAAAACCGTGATGTGGACAGACATTTAACAACTCTTTGAACCTATCCCAACATTGGTAAAGTGTTTCCTCAGGTTTTTTGGCAAATGAAGTGATTTGCCTCTTAACAGAGTTTGTTCTATGAGGTGGGAAAAAATTTCTTTAAGAACTGTTGTTGCATATCATTCCAAGTTTGGGTTGATCCTGACCTAAGGTTTTGTAACCAAGTTTTAGCTTTATCTTTTAAGGAAAAAGGGAAAAACTTAAGCTTGATTATATCCATGCTAACATTTTGGTCAGTGCAAGTGTTACAGACTTCCTCAAACTCTCTAAGATGCAAATATGGATTTTCATATTCAAGACCGTGAAAATTGGGTAAAAGTTGAATGATTCCCAGTTTAAAATTAAAGTGTGTTGCATTTGGTGGAAAGATATGCATGAAGGTGCTCCAGTACGTGTGGGATTCATGTAGTCTCTAAGAGTTCTAGGTGGATTTGGGTTAATGTGTTGGTCATGGTTAACATAAAACGGATGGTTACTGTGTTGAGACACGTTGTCAGGGTTGTCTAAAAGGTTCTCGGCTTGGTATCCTGCTGGATGTCTAAGTGGGTTTTCAGCCATGTTGTTGGTAAATGTGGGTGTTTGGATTTCCTAATTAATCTACCACTAGATGTTCGAGACCAACGTCTCATGCAAATTTAATGAGGGTTAATGGAGATGAAATACAAAAAAATGAAGAAAATAAAAGAAAAAATGATAAAAATAACAATATGCAAAATTCAAGGGGTATAAATGCAAATATGTACAAGTATTGGAGTAAAAATGCAAATAATTAAAAATATAGGGACTAAAGTGAAATTATGATAACTACAGGGACTGGTATGCAAAAATGAAAATAAAATGATCTATATGCAAATGCAAACTAGATCTAAGCTAAAATGCAAATAAAAAGTACAAGAACTAAAATGTAAAAATGTGATTAAAGATAACAAGTGTTTTTTTTTTTAAGTGGATGAAGTTTATGATTGAGATAAGTGATGCAAAATTAAATAAAAAATAAAAAATAAAGAAGATAAAAAAAATAAAAAAATAGCAAAACTAAAATTAAATTAAAAAGAAATTACTACTACAAAGAATATGCGGAATTACCTCTCTGGCAACGGCGCCAAAAACTTGACACGTCTAAAGAAGTGTTCCTACTCTCAAGTATAAGAGTGTCAAAGTAATAAATTAGCCAGTAAGACCGGGTCGAACCACAGGGAGGTTGTTCACTTGTCCTTGTAGAATTAATTTCTAGATTAATTAATAAGCTTGTATAAAACGTAAATCAATTAAAATTAAAACTGAGACTAATGGATCCACTGTTGGTAATTCGAATATGATCCAATTATTTATATTTAGTATAGATTAATGGGAGGGTATTCCACTCCACTGACCACTCTCTAATAGATGTGGGTAAAAGTACTCACTGTGCCAGACAATATATGTCTGTCTACAATGAGTCAAAAACTCCACAAAGATTAGAGGGGATAAACCACTCTCTGATAGATATGGGTAAAAGTACTCATTGTGCTAGACAATATCTGTCTATCTACAATGGGTCAAAAACTCCACAAATATCAGAGGGGAGAAAGCGTAAAAATAATAAACTTACCAAAATTGGATCATATTTTCCATACCAACAGTATCACCTTTGGCCCCAGCTATATAAAATTAGCCAGACATAAATGTAACTAGAAAATAGTTATTTTATTTAAACTAAGAATTTGAGAACAAAAGAGAGAGAATTTCACAAATCTAACATCATATTTGGATTCAGGACATCCAAATTAGGGGGGAGAGACCCCCTATTTATACAAAATACGGATGAAAATTGACCATCGGATGAATTTGAAATGAAGCGTCCAGATTTTGCCACGTCATAAGTGAACAGTGATAGTGAACAGTAATCCATCCATGAGTGAACAGTAACCGAATCAGTGAGTGAACAGTGAAAGTCAACTATTAACAGTGAAGGTCAACTGTGAACAGTGATAGTTAAAATTATAAAAATACCCTTCAGTGAACAGTTACAGTGAACAGTAACCCATCCATTAGTTAACAGTACCGCATCCGAGAGTGAACAGTAACACATCGTGAGTGAACAGTGAAAGTCAATTATGAACAGTAAAAGTCAACTGTGAACAGTGAATAGTCAAAATTACAAAAATACCCTTCATGGTCTTCTTAATGAAGGGTATTTTTTTTTGCCATCTGACATCTCCATGATTCTGAATTGATCGAATTACCTCTGAAATACAAAGAAAAATACACTGATTACTATTCAACACATTTATTTATTCGAACGAACGAAATTATGTCTAAATTGAGGAATTAATCATATTGGAAGTGTAAAATGATGATATTATCCCTTAGTAAACATACATTTTTCAGTGTTAATCAGCAACAATGGAGGAAATCGATTTATGAGTCTTGAATTCACGAACTTTGATCAATCCACTATCTACAACTCAAGCAACCCATTCTTTCTCAGTAATGGCGATCATCAGAGATTATGTTTGGTCTCACATCAATTAGCAGGAGAAAACTACAATACCTGGAATCGAGCTATGTCAATAGCTCTCACTGCCAAAAACAAGCTGGGCTTTGTTGATGGTACTCTTTTTAGACCTTATTCTATAGAAATTTCATATTATTATTGGTCTAGATGCAATAATATGGTAATTTCTTGGATTCTCAATGCTGTGTCTAAGGAACTAGCTGATAGTTTCATGTATATAGACAATGTTAGTGATGTATGGACTGATCTTCATGATCGATTTCACCAAACTAATAGATCTAGGTTTTTTCTAGATCAGACAACAATTAAAAAGTTTAACACAGGGTGCTAATGATGTTACAACCTACTATACTAGGTTGAAAATATTATGGGATGAATTGAAGGAGTTTAGGCTAGTACCAGTTTGCAGTTGTGGAAGTATGAAGTCCTAGATGGATTACCAACAACATGAGTATGTGTTACAGTTTCTTATGGGACTTAATGAGTCTTTTACTCAAAAACAGGCCCAAGTTCCTATGTTAGATCCTCTTTCATCTATTAATAAGGTCTTTTCTAATGTTGTTCAAGAGGAGAGACAAAAGCGTATAGGAAACTCTTCATTCAATAACATTGACACTGCTGCTTTAGGAATGAATGTCAGTACAATAGGAAACTTTAAAGGGAAAAGGGAAAAGGGATAGACCTTTGTGCACTCACTGTGGAGTCACAAGTCATATTATAGACAAGTGTTATAAGCTGAATGGTTATCCACCTGGATATAAGTCAAAGAATAGGTTAGTATAGGGTAAACCAATAGCGAATCAGTCCAGTTTAGTAATTGATGCCTCTGAAGAATCTTCTCTTTCAGTTGTGACTAGTCTGTCTACCACTCAATGTCAGTAACTTATTGCTCTTCTCAATTCACAGTTATAGCAGAATGCCTTACAAACTCTTTCTGGTGATCCACAACCATTGGCATCCAACTTCATTGGTATGCACTCTGACATATCTGCTGATGCATGGATATTAGATACTGGTTCTACACACCATGTATGCCTTACATTACATTCATTTGAATATTTTGATTCTTTTACCAATTATGTAGTTACTTTACCTAATGGCCATACTGCACCTATATTGAGAATAGGCATTGTTCGGCTTTTAGTATACATTATTTTACATAATGTTTTGTTTATGGCTAGCTTCAAATAAAATCTACTTTTTGTCAGTTCTCTTACCAAATATTATCCTTATTCTCTCACTTTTTTTCTGTTTCTTGCTTGATTCAAGACCTCAACCAGGGAATCGAGATTGGGATGGGTAAAAGACT
This sequence comes from Dipteronia dyeriana, assembly GCA_032871835.1. Classification (NCBI taxonomy): domain Eukaryota; kingdom Viridiplantae; phylum Streptophyta; class Magnoliopsida; order Sapindales; family Sapindaceae; genus Dipteronia; species Dipteronia dyeriana. The sequence continues at coordinate 52,322,135 of CM065302.1, read as the reverse complement.
AGGAAATCTTTATTACTTAGATTTGTAAGGCTTAACTGGTTCTGTAAAATCTCAATCTATGTGTAGTTCATTTTCTATTTCCAATAATGAACTCTGGAACTTTAGGTTAGGCCATCCTTCTTGTGTAAAAGAGCATAAACTGAATAATTATTTGTGTTTTTCTTATGAGAATGACTCAAATTTTCATTGCTCTATTTGTCATTTCGCTAAACAGTGAAGATTACCTTTTATTTCACATAATACCTTTTTCAAATCTCCTTTTGATTTGAGACATTATGACATTTTAGGTCCTTTTCATATTACAACAATAGAAGGTTTTAAGTACTTATTAACCATTGTGGATGATCATTCTAGAGTCACTTGGACTTATCTTTTACGTGCTAAGTCTGAGGTTCAACAAATCATACCTAGTTTCTTTGTTATGATTAAAAATCAGTTTGGTTATTGTATCAAGGCTATTAGGTCAGATAATGCTGGGGAATTGTCCACAGAATTTTTAACTCAAAAGCGGTCATAAACTATCATTTATGTGTTGAGAGATTTGAGCAAAATTCAGTGGTTGAAAGGAAACATCAACATCTACTGAATGTTGCAAGGTCTCTTTTATATCAGTCATATATTCCTTTAGTTTATTGGGGAGATTGTGTCTTAACTGTCACTTACTTAATCAATAGAATTCTCATACCACTTTTACAAAATAGGTCTCCTTTTGAGGTTCTCAATCATAAGGCACCATCTTATACTCATCTTAAAGCTTTTGGTTGTTTGTGTTATGCTTTAACTCTTCTAAGTACTAGACACAAATTTTCACCAAGATCTAGAGCTTGTGTATTTCTTAGATATCCTCCTGGTTTAAAGGGTTATAAGCTTTTAGATTTAAAGTCAAATAAGATCATTCTTTCAAGAGATGTCATATTTCATGAGAAGATTTTTCCTTTCTGAAATAAATCCATTTTAAGAGATTCAATTGATATTTTTAGTAACAGGTCCTACCTCTTTATATACCTGGCAGTATCATCACCTTAACAAATCCTACTTTTTTTTACTTCTTCTACTTCTTCGCCTTCAACATTTGTTGATTCATTTTCTTCACCATCTCATATTCAAACCAAGTCTTCAAGGGTTGTAAAATGACACACTTATCTCCAAGACTATCATTGTTCTCTTATTTCTAACTCACAAAAATAGCACGTTAATGCTTATTTTGCATCGGTTCTTTATCCTATTTAACAGGTGCTTAGTTACAGTCGTTTATCTCCTAAGTTCAAAGCATCATTCCTTTCTATTCCTTACAAATTGAGCCATAATTTTATTCACAAGCTGTTGGTAAACTAGAGTGGGAACAAGCCATGGTCAATGAACTTTGTGACTTAGAGGACAATAATACTTGGTCTATAGTCAGCCTACCACCTGGTAAGCATGCAATTGGATGTAAATGGGTGTACAAGATTAAGCATAAAGTAGATGGCTAAATAGAAAGGTATAAGGCTCGTTTAGTTGCAAAGGGGTATACTTAACAAGAGGGAGTGAATTACATTGATACTTTTGCCCTAGTTGCAAAGCTTGTTACTGTCAAGCTTTTACTTGCTTTAGCTTCTAGTAATGGCTGGTATTTGCAACAACTTGAGGTCAACAATGCATTTTTGCATGGTAATTTGTTTAAGGAGGTTTATATGGCAATTCCATAGGGTATGACCATAAAGAGGAGTCTTTACCTACTAATCTCGTATTTAGATTACATAAATCCTTCTATGGCTTGAAACAAGCTTCAAGACTGTGGTATGCTAAATTTTCTAGTGCACTGTTGGCAAAGGTTTTCATCAGTCCTTTTCAGATCATTCATTATTTATTAAGAGAGAAGGAACTCTCTTGATTGCCCTTTTAGTCTATGTAGATGATGTTATCATTGCAAGTAACAATAAGAAGGCAGTGAAGTGTCTAATAGATTCATTGGATAAGAGGTTCAAAATGAAAGACTTGGGAGAACTTAGATATTTTCTAGGTTTGTAGGTAACCAGGTCTGATAAAGGAATTTTTTATCTCAAAGGCCTTATGCTCTTCAACTTTTATCTGATGCTGGTTTTTTAGGTTCTAAACCAGTCAAGACTCCAATGAAGCCAAATGTCAATTAGTCTCAAGAAGAGGGTAAGGTACTTAAGGATCCTGCTGGTTATAGAAGATTGACTGGCATATTATTATATTTAACTATAACCAAACCAGATTTGTCTTACTCAATCAATAGGTTAAGTCAATTTTGGCTAAGCCTAGGTTGCCTCACATCAAGGAAACAGAAAGAATTCTAAAGTACATCAATTCAACACCTGGACAAGGGTTGCTCTTTCCTTCAAATTCTGATATGCAGTTAAAAGTGTTCACTGATTCTGATTGGGCAGCATGTCCAGATAGCAGAAGATCCATTTCTGGATTTTGTGTGTTTCTAGGTGATTCTCTTATCTCTTGGAAATCTAACAAGCAACACACTGTTTCCAAATCTTTTGCATAAGCAGAATATAAATCAATGGCCAATGCAACATGTGAGATTACTTGGTTATTGTCACTGTTAAAGGAACTTTACATTTCTCATTCAAAGTCAGCCATGTTTTATCGTGATAATCAGGCAGCCTTGCACATTGCAGCAAATCCAGTTTTCCATGAGCGCACAAAACATATAGAGATAGATTGCCATTTGGTTCGAGAGAAGATTCAATCAGGGTGCTTGAAGACTCTTTATATTTCTACATAACATCATTTAGCTGATGTCTTTAGCAAAGCTTTACATCCAGCTCAATTTCAGTTTTTGATTGGCAAGATGAGACTACAAAATATTCATAGTCCATCTTGAGAGGGAGTATTAACCATGGTTATATTTTGTTACTGTTTACGGATAAAGTGTAGTTAGTAGTTAGTTAGGATGTAAAGTTAGTTAACTCATTTTTAGTTAGAAATTAGTTACAAAATAATAATGAGATGGCAGCTGTGTAGCCACTCATATATATACTCTCTTGTAATCTCTCTTGTAATCGTCTGGATAGTTGAAGAGAATAAGATTTTGCTTTCCAGATTTTGTTTTCTCTCTTCTTTGTAATAATAAGTGTGACATTTGTTATACAAAGAAGACTGTAAACAATTGTTCAGAGAATTAACAAAAGAGTTGGTAGCTTGAACTGGAGTAGAATCAACTGAGAAGAGACTTGAAGTGTTTCCAAGAGGAAGATCAAAAGCATAAAGACCATACTCAAGCACTCCTGAAGAAGTACATTCCTCAAATGTTGGTTCTACACAAGACAACTATTAGGATGAAAAATCAAGGAACACATGATTATCCCTATCAAATTTGGAAACATTTAGATTTTTTGTTATATATATATATATATATATATATGAGTTATGTGCAAAATATTTTAAAGATAAAATGTATGCTTATAATCTATTTGAGCCGGTTAAAGAGATATTCAAACATGCTCCATTCCCCATGTAAATCTTTTCTCTACCTTAGTAATCCATTCTTCCAGCAAGGTTATTGACATACGGTGTACAATGATCTGTAACACCACTATTAGGAAGGATTTGCAACAATGTCTAGTAAAGCCACCATTGCAGACGTCTGATTATTGATTTGTCCTTTGCTCATACTTGCAGCATTAGCAGTGTTCTAAACATTGTTTGTCATTTGGAAGGTTTGATCAAACCTATAATAGCACTTGGGAGTTGAGTGTCCTATCTTGTGACAGATTTGATATTGAAATTTGTTATTATTGTTTATGCCACGACCTCTTTACCCCTTCAACCACCATTGTGTCCTTGATTCTAAAAACCTTGATTTTGAAAATTACCTTTTCCACCAGTATTATTTCCTAGAAAATTCCCTCTATTATTTCCATAAGAACCTCTTGTATTTCCTCTTCCAAACCGAAAAAATTCTGACTATTAGAAGCCATATTTACTGTTAAATTCTCTACTTGTTGATGTTTATCTAAGCGAGCCTTATGAGCTAATAGTAAGACAGTAATCTCAGGCAAAGAATAGCAACCGGGCAATGAAGTAACTGGAATTACAAAAGGATCATATTGTGGTTTGAAACCATTTAGAATATTCATGTCCTTATCATCTTCAGAGATTATGTTACCACTATATTGCAAGGAATCAATGATGCTCTTTTTCTTGGTCAGATAATCAGTCATTGAGAGACTACGGGTGCGTTTGGTATTCATTTGGCCTTTTCACAAATAAAAATAAAAATAAAAGCAGTGTTTTAGTTTTAGATTTGAAATCTAAAAACAAGTATGGTAACATATATTGAAAGGTGTATTCTGAAAATGAAAACGGGAAAAACGCATCCGGTAGAGTAATTGAAAATATTAATAAAAAAAATGTAATATCCAATTTACAATTTGTTTACATTATAACTTAAAATTATAATTATAGAACACTTTGGTTAAATAATTGGACAATGTAGTTTTCATATTATTGTTTTCATTTGTAATTTGTACATTTGACTAAAAAAAATAGGTCAATAATTCATCACAAATTATCAACAAAAAATTCAACACTAAATTCATAATTAATAAAAAAATATTATTTTTTATGAAATAAATAATAATTTTATATTAAATATAATTGACATTGAAAATTTAAAATATTAAAAAAATTAAAAAAAATAGTGGAGCAGATTTGATGGAAGAGCAGATCTGCTCCTCCCACGTCTGGAGGAGGATCTCACCTCCTTTGACGTTGAAGAGCAAATCGCTCTCCAAATCTACTTCTTGGAGAAAATAGGAATAAGAGAAGAACACGATGGAAGAAGAAGATGAAGGTTTGATCAAAAAAAGAAGAAGAAAAAGACGAAGGAAGAAAAAAATTGTGTTTTTTTATTAAAAAAAATGAAAAATGAAAAATGAAGAAAACATGTTTAATATATTTCCAGTGTTTTTCAATTTTAATACTGGCTTTGTTTTTCTATTTTGTTTTTGTTTTTTGAAAACAAAATGAAAAACGATTAATCAACGCAAACTCGAAATCGTTTTTGGAAATCAAAAATAAGAACAATCCAAAAAAAGGGTACAAGACAAGCACCTTTCTTTAGAGTTTGTTGTTGCAAATTCAATCGCATCATGTTTTCCTTTTACTGAGAAGAAAAGAGTTTTTGAACAGCGTTTCGAGCTTCACATGAAGTCAAGTAACCAACATGTTGTGGAAGAATATCCTATCTATTTTTTTTAACGATATCTTTATTAAGGGCTACTAAGACCAGAACCAAACCAACATAAGGAAAATAACAAAGTAGAAACACAACATAAAAGCACAAACAACACAACACAGTAGAAGAAAACACAAACCGAACCCCCTGCCAACAACAGGCGCAGAGAAACCAAGCAAAACAAAAATGAAACCAAAAATGAAAACCAAACGAAACAACAGCAGCAATAACAACACAGAAAAAGCAAACAGCTGACGAACAGATTAGCCGAAATCACCCTAATCAATAAAATCCCCATTCTTGCTCGAACCAACTTGGCAAGACTATCAGTAAATTGATTGGAGGCTCTCGATCTAAACTTCACCTCATCGCCAAGAAACTTCAGCTTGTTCCTAATATCAAAAATTAGCTGCACATGATTAGCATTTCCAATGCCTTTACTATTAATCCAATAAACCACAATCTTCGAGTCACTCTCAATCACAAGATTTCTACCCACACAAGCAGAAACAGAGCTGCATAAATCCACTGCTTTATGAATAGCTAATATCTTCGCCGCGTTTGAATCTTTAACACCAACAAAGAGGGACAACATACAAAGCACCTTTCCCTCACCATCCCTTAGAACCCCACCAATGCCAATTGGCCCAGGCTTCCCAAACGCTAAGCCATAGATATTAAACTTGATATCGCTACTCATAGGAGGAATCTAGGCTTCACTTTCTACCATTTCCTATGGCTATCATCCTTACACAAATATGTTATATTTAATAGTAAAGAAGACAAAGTTTCTTTTGACCCCGGGATATAGTGCTTGAACTACCATGCCATCCTTAATTTAACCATATCTAAAGCTCAAACAACAAAAGCTGAAATGCCTCTGAAGACAGTAGCATTCATCTTCCAAATCGATCACACCGTAGCCAAAAACATTAAATCTCATATTCTAGATTTAGTTGAGGACGAGCATAAACCACTCCAACTTTCCCACCACCCCTTGATATCTTTGTTAAGACAGCTAGAGACCTCCCACCAGTTCAAACAGTGAACCCAAACCTTCCTAGACCAAGCACAATGGAGAAAAGCATGATTTAGAGTCTCATTCTCATTGTTGCAAAGTTTACAAACCAATGACACCCATATATCGAATCTGTGCAGGACATCAACTACCAGGACTCTGCCTCTAGCTAAGCCAAACAAAAAAGTCAACCTTAGGGGGGCACGTCCCTTCCATGGCAGTCTAAAACCAGTAGAAGAATCATTTTCAATCTCCTTCAGCCTTCGACGAAAGATATTGACAAAATATACGAGAAGGAATGAATCTCCACGTCATCATATCATGAGTGTCTTTGAGCACCACAACACTGTCCAGACATTGTATAAAACAGTGCCATTGACTTTTCTCTCAATCAAACAACTATCTTCTCATCATAATCGACCACACCCATGTCATCTACTACCAATCACCATACTACGAAATGTACCCCTCTTTATTAGAAGCCAAAGCATGAATTCTAGGGAAAACAATCTTCAGAAGGACTGAATCCACCACTAAAACCCCTATCCAAAGGATTAATCACTTTGGCCGTTGGTTCAACAAAGACTGAAGAAGCAGTTTGGCTATTCCAGTCCCACATTAGTCTTATAGTTTCAATACCATATTTCGCACATATCACATTTTTCCAAAGAGAATTTAGCTCATAACCAAACATTCACACCCACTTTGCCAAAAGACTATCATTTTTGTCCAACATTTACCCAATCCCTAGGCCACCATTCTTCTTGCTTCTACACACCGAAATCTAATCCACCACAATGGTATTTAGCTTTGATACAATTTTGTGATTATGATTTTCTCCAAAAAATCACTAACAAAGTAAACAAGAAAATAAAGGAAAGTTGAGAGAAAAACTTTTTTTTTTGTAGTATTATATTAATTCAGGGTTTTTTTTTAAAGGGAGGACTCGAACTTGTAATTCGTGGTGCAGGTGTGAGGGGTTTACCACCAGACCAACCTTTTTTCATTGATTGAGAGAAAAACATGTGACAACCTTTTGGGGAATTATAGAACATAATCAATTTCAATGAATGAAACGAAGCGCAGTTACATACTATTTATTCAAAGTTATTACATACAAAATTCTTCACTAAACCGACACTAAGAAACCTCACTAATCCGATTGGTTAAGAGTACAAGTATAGAATCTGATGTGGCATATCCTTTGACAAATTTGACTCTTCAGGCTGTACATTTACACTTGACAGTGTGTAATTATCAATATAATATGTGATGTAAAACAAGTGGCTGAGTCTTACATGGCTTTATGGAACTATCCTAAATCTAAGAATAAATGACTTTAATTGAAGGGAATCGACGAGATATTCGGAAGTTAAAACCTTCTGTGTTGAGGCACGATATTTTTCGGCCAAATTCCATCATTTAGGCTCCGAAATCGCAATTCTTTCATTTTTGGGAAATTTCCGTTTTAGTCATAAGTTGACTTTGACAAGCCAGAATCACCTACTGTTAATTCCGGCTTGTTTATGGTCGTTAATATATTTTATTTCTGTAAGTTTTATGATTTCGCTATTTTTGGCAGTTTCGCTATTTATGGCAGCCTTTGGTATGTAATTCAGTTTCTTGTCCAACAAGGATTCGGGTTAGGGTTTTCACTTTAAATAGTCTTGTAAGCCGAAAGGCTCATCAGTTCATTTTTTCAATAAAATTCAGACTTGTTTCTTATTTTCTTTCTAGTGGATTCCAGTTTCAATAGAACTTAGACGCCAGTCTTGTTCTTTTTACGTTTTCACTACGTCAATTGGTATCAGAGCACGGATTTGCTGATCTCGATGTCAACTAACGGAGCAGGAGACAGAAACCCTACTGACGATGATCATGGGGTGGAGGCCTTGTGGGCAGTGGTGGAGGAATAACGACAACAACTAAGGGAGATTCGTGAACTTCTTATCGGGATGAACCTCAAGGCTAACAACAGGCAGCCGCAACCGGATAACAGAGTACGAGTTGAGGGATTTGCCCAAGGCTAACCTGTTAACAGAGGACGTCCCCTCGTCATCAACTTGATAGCGAGGATGACTCTAAAGATGAAGGAGATAGAGGGTTTGGTGTTATTCAACTATTAAGACGACCTAGAGAGCATGACGACTACCGGTTGAAGGCAGATCTTCCAAGCTTTAATGGAAATCTACGTATAGAATATTTTATTGACTGGATCACCGAAGTAGAGCGGTTCTTCGAGATGATGAAGATTTCAGAAGAGAAGATGGTGAGATTTGTCACCTTTAGACTAAAATGAGGGGCTGCAGTCTGGTGGGATCAGTTGCAGAATGCGATAAGGAAAGGCGATTGTAAGGACATGGCGTAGAATGAAGCAGCTTATGATGGGTAGGTTTCAGCCACCAGACTATGAGCAGTATCTATTCCAGTTGCTTCAAAACTGTTCGCAGAGGAACAAGTCGGTGTTTAATTGCACAACAGAGTTTTCTAGGCTTTCAGAGTGAAATAACTTAAGTGAAACAGAGGGGCAACGTGTAGCCAGATATCTTAATGGGTTAAGGCCGTCACTTCGGGATAAGATCGGACTGTAAGTGTTGTGGACCGCGGATGAAGCTCATAACATGGCGCTAAAGGCCGAGTTGCTAAAACGTAGCGTTGGAGACCCTGGTTTTCGGAGGAATAATCCTAAGTCATCATTCCTAACAGAGACAAGGGTGTTCAATCATCGGTTCCAGCGAACCAACTAAGAGGAGCTAATGGAGAAGAAGGTAGTAGTAGTAGAAGTCAAATAATAATGCTAACCAACAGGGACGTGCCTAGAAATCCGAATCCAAATCCCTATGCTAGACCTACAACAGGAACTTGTTACAGATGTAGAAAACCTGGTCATCATTCGAATGCATATCCTGATCATCGACCAGTAAATTGGGTAGAATGATGTGAAGAAGATCTAGATGTTCCTGAATATGAAGAAGAAGGTGACTTGTGTGAGGGAGCAGAATTCACAGAAGAAGATGGTGAGTGGGTCAATTGTGTGGTACAATGGGTGTTGTACACACCAAAGCAAGATGATCACAGTCAGTGTAACAATATATTTCGATATTGCTGCACAATCAGTTAGAAAGTCTGTGATCTGATCGTGGACAGTGGGAGTTGCAAGAACTTTATCGCGAAGAGGTTGGTGGAACACCTAAAGTTGCCAATTGAGAAACATCCCAATCCATATACCATTGGCTGGATCAAGAAATGACCGACAGTAAAGGTAACTGAGATTTGTCGTGTTCTTATTTCTATTGGTAAGATATATAAGGAGGACGTAGTTTGTGATGTGATTGATATGGATGATAGCCTTGTACTGTTGGGTTGGCCATGGCAGTATGATGTCGATATTACTTATAGGGGTCGGGATAACACTTACTTATTTATCTGAGGATCATATAAAATTGTTATGGCTTCTTCCAAACGTCAGACAGTACCTAACAAGCCCTCTGAAGTGGAGAAACAGTCTTTCCTAACCGTGACCGGATCCTACAAGAATTCGTGACAGATGTTAAGGGTGCATAGGAAGTCTATGCTTTAATGTTTAAAGCTTTTATGGTTGAGGGGGAAGAAACACTAACGGTAACTGTTCATGAGAAAATACAGTCATTGTTGGAACAATTCAAAGATATTACTTCAGAAGATTTGCCTAACAACTTACCACAATTAAGAGACATTCAGCACCATATAGACCTTATACCTGGGGCGAGTTTACCTGACCTGCCACATTACCGAATGAGTCCAAAGGAGAATGACATTCTACGGGAGAAAATAGAAGAATTATTGCATAATAGTTTCATACTAGAGAGCATAAACCCATGCGCAGTTCCCGCGTTGCTGACACCAAAGAAGGATGGGAGTTGGTGCATATGTGTGGACAGTCGAGCTATCAACAAAATAACTATCAAATACCGATTTATGATTCCCCGCCTAGATGACATGTTGGATCAATTGAAGGGTTCGAAGCAGCTTTTTAAAGATTGATCTACGCAACGGGTATCACCAAATTCGGGTAAGGCCTGGGGATGAATGGAATAAGGTGTTCAAGAGTAAGGATGGTTTGTATGAGTGGTTGGCCATGCCGTTTGGTCTATCAAATACACCCAGTACTTTTATGTGGGTGATGAATCAGGTATTGTGGCATTTTTTTACGAAAGTTTGTTGTTGTTTATTTTGATGACATTCTTATCTATAGTTGGACTGAAGAAGAACATGTGGAGCAATTACGAGAGGTGTTAAAGGTTTTGCAGGAAAATCAAATGTTTCTTGATCTGAAGAAATGCAGTTTTATGACCAATAGTTTGTTATTTTTGGGTTACGTGGTAAGTTCAGAAGGAATTCATGTGGACGAAGAGAAGATGCGAGCAATTCGAGAATGGGCTGCGTTCGAAAACCATGAGTGAAGTTCGTAGCTTCCATGGCTTAGCCACTTTCTATCGCCAGTTTATTCAAAATTTCAGCACTTTCATGGCACCAATAACAGAATGCATGAAGAAGGGTCGGTTTCAGTGGGGAGAAGAAGCAAAGATGAGTTTTACGTTAATCAAGGAGAAATTGTGTACTGCACCAGTATTGGCTCTACCCAGTTTTGAGAAGATTTTCGAAGTGGAGTGTGATGCTAGTGGGGTGGGAATTGGAGCTGTGTCTTTCCAAGAAAAGCGACCAGTAGCTTTCTTCAGCGAGAAATTAAGTGAAGCTCACCAGAAGTGGAGTACTTATGATCAAGAGTTCTACGCAGTAACCCGAGCCTTGAAGCACTGGGAACATTACCTAGTACAGAGGGAGTTTGTATTATACACCGACCATCAAGCTTTGAAGTTTATCAACAGTCAGAAGAACTTGGACAACATGCATGTCAGGTAGACCACTTTCATTCAGAAATTTCCTTTTGTTATCAAGCACAAATCAGGGGTTCTAAACCGAGTTGCTGATGCATTGAGCAGCCGTGCCACCCTGCTTATAACCCTAGCTCATGAGATTGCGGGGTTCGATTCTTTGAAGGAGTTGTATGAAGAGGACGAAGATTTCAAGGAAATCTAGTCAAAGTGTATTGAGAAACAGTCTGTCAGTGATTTTCATGAAAATGATGGGTATATGTTTCGTGGCAATTGTTTGTGTATTCTTAGGAAGTCTTTACGGGAGAAATTAATCAAAGACTTGCACGAGGTGGATTGAGTGGGCACCTGGGACGAGACAAAATGGTGGCTAGCTTGGAGGAACGATATTTCTGGCCTTAACTGAAACGAGATGTTAGGAATTTTGTACAGAGATGTTACACTTGTCAGGTGTCTAAAGGTCAGACATAAAATACTGATCTTTATATGCTTTATCTGTTCCTAATAATATCTGGGAAGACTTGTCTATGGATTTTGAGTTGGGGCTACCCCGTACACAACGAGGAGTAGATCGGTTTTCATGGTGGTTGAAAGGTTCTAAAAAATGGCTCACTCTATCCCTTGTCGGAAGACCTCTGATGCTTAACACATAGCCCGACTAATTTTTAGAGAAGTGGTTCGACTAGATGGGGTACCACAGTCAATTACTTCTGATATTGACACGTAATTCCTTAGCCACTTTTGGCTGACCTTGTGGAAAATGTTTAATACGTCTCTTAAACGAAGTACTACTGCACACCCACAAACTGATGGACAAACGGAAGTGACGAATAGAACCTTGGGAAATCTGGTTCGTTGCGTTTGCGGAGATAAGCCGAAACAGTGGGATCATGCATTGCCTCAAGTTGAGTTTGCCTATAATAGTGTTGTACATAGTGCCACAGGAAAATCTCCTTTCGCTGTGACATATGTGTCACCACCAAAGCATATTATGGATTTAATTCATCTATCAAAGGGTCCGGGAGTTAGTATTTCTGCAGAAAACATGGCTACTCAAGCTTAAGCGGTGCAAGCAGAGGTGAGACAGAAATTGGAAGAAACCAATGTGAAATACAAGGTAGCTGCAGACAAGCATAGGGGTAGGAAGGTGTTTGAGGAGGGCACATCAGTAATGGTTTTCTTACGCAAAGAAAGGTTCCCAGTTGGGACTTATAACAAACTGAAGCCCAAGAAGTATGGTCCGTACCAGATTCTGAAGAAGATCAATGATAATGCATATGTGATCGACCTACCTGAGACAATGGGGATTTCCAATACCTTCAATGTTGCTGACTTGTTCCAGTATCATGCGAAGAGCCTCTTTATCCTGAACCTAACTCGAGGTCGAGTTCTTTACAAGTAGAGGGGACTGATGTAGAACAAGTGGTTGAGTCCTACATGGCTTTATGGGATCATCCCAAATCTAAGAATAAATGACTTTAATTGAAGGGAATCGACGACTTTGGTATTGAGGCACGACCTTTTTCGACCAAATTCCATCATTTAGACCCTGAAATCGCAGTTCTTTCCTTTTGGGGAAATTTCCGTTCTAGTCATAAGTTGACTTTGACAAGCCAGAATCACCTACCATTAATTCCGGCTTGTTTATGGTCGTTAGTATATTTTATTTTCGTGATTTCTCTATTTATTGCAGTTTCGCTATTTATGGCAGTTTTTGGTATGTAATTCCGTTTCTTGTCGAACCAGGATTCAGGGTTAGGGTTTTCACTTTAAATAGTCTAGTAAGTCGAAAGGCTCATCAGTTCATTTTTTCAATAAATTCAGACTTGTTTCTTATTTTCTTTCTGCTGGATTCCTGTTTCAATAGAACTTAAACGTCGGTCTAGTTCTTTTTACGTTTTCACTGTGTCAATATGGATCCGATTGAAAGACAAAATAAAAAAAATGAATAACATGCATGATTTTGTTCTGTTCGATATCAAGCACCACACACACACAAACACACACACACACACATATATATATATATATATATATATATATATATATATATAGTGGAAATGGTAAAGAAAATCACCTTTTTAAAGTTAAATTGAGATGATGTCACTTGTTTAATAACTTATGTTTAAAAGACACCTATTGTGGTGAACTGTCGAAAATGCCCTTAAAAGTTGTCTTTGTGCTTGAATAAACTCTATAAAAATGAAAAGTTGTATTGTCTCTCCAAAATTGTTGTGTGAAGATCGATCTACAACTCCAATCTGTTTTCAAAAAAAATTCTTGAAGTCTTTCAATTTGCGGGTAACATTCCTTTACGATATTATATTTACATGCATTTTTTAGTGGGTTTACCATGTATTCATCCGTGTACGAACTTGTTAAACCCAGAATGTGGCCGAGATTTTTTTTTCTTTTTATCGAGCTTTTTTTTTTTGCTTATTTTGAGCTTTTTTGTCATTACTTCGAGCTTTTTTAATACTGTTCCGAGCTTTTATGACAATGGTTCATGCGTTTTTTCAACGGTTCCTAGATTGTTGTTGCATTTGGAAAAAGGGTCAGACCTTTTTTTAAAAAGCTCAGGCCAAGAAAAAAACTTCTCGAGAACCTGAAAAAAAAGCTCGATGACGGCAAAAAAAAAAAAAACCGAATCATGCAGTTGGTAAAAAAGCTCGATCATTTGCTAAGAAATTCTCGTGTACTTCTAAAAGAAGCTCAATGAGTTGCAATAAAATCTTGAGTACTTCTTAAAAAAGCTCGAGGTTTTTTAATTGTTATTGTTAATAGTAAAATTTGACTAGGGGTCAAAGAGAAATTTTCCACTCTCCTAGCCCGAATCGAAGCCTAAATTCGACACCTTGGGCGGACCATAAAACTACCCCGTAGAAGCAAGGAAGGATCTCCGAGCTCAAGTAACACTCGAAGTGAAGCCCGACAAGCAAAGCAAGCTCCCACCAGGTTAAGGCTCCCAGAGGTCGAGCCTAACTCGTAGCCTAAAACTGGAAACCCATCAACCTCTCTAGAAGCCTGCTGTCCCCTCCACGATACGAGGAGAAAGAGGACCTCTAAGTGAATCAGACCCGTGCTACCTCCCAGAAATGTCTACAAGGGCGTCCATCCCAAGGTCCTGAGGACAGAACCTAAGCGTAGATCTACCTCGCTCTACGAAACAACGAGCAACTAACTCGATGACCTCCATGAAGAATCATGCCATGAATACATACAAGATCATATCTACTGTTATAACGAACATTAAATTCTGCATACGTGTAAGACAAGAGTTTGTTTCCAAAGAGGAAACAAACTTATCTCCACCAACGATAATCTTAAGTTTGTTATTTACTAGAAGTCAACGACTTTCAAATAGAGGATCCCGCCCGATAAGGAGGGAACAGGTTCAGAGAATCAAGGCGGGAGATACACCCGTTCAAATTAATTCGACCATATATAAATATGTCTAAGCATTCTCAAGAAAAGAGGAGGAAAATAGAGTAAAAAAGAGAGAGAATTACGTATGGCCTAAATTCTTTGATCAGAACACGACCATCGTCATATCTACTATTCGACAAGCATAAAGTTACCACCTTCTTTTGTCTTAGAAAGATGATGAGTGTACATGAGAGATTTCTGTATACCATGAGTGATCAATAATAAATTCTCATTCACCATTGTCTTTCAAGCATTCATTCCTATCTAAACAGATTAGGTATCAAAGGTACCAACCCCGACCACCACCTCCGTGGTAGTGGTCTTGAGAGTGTTAGTTGGAATTTCTTATCTTGAGCATATTTCCCGTTAACAGTTATTTTTTTAATTAGATGTTTTAAATTTCTTATTAACTAGATAAAAAGCTTGACGAAGTGCTAAAAAAGCTCAATCATGCAGTTGGTAAAAAAACTCGATAATTTACTAAGAAAATCTCGAGTACTTCTGAAAAAAGCTCGATCAATTGCAACCAAATCTCGAGTAGTTCTTAAAAATGCTTGAGGTATTTTTAATTGTTATATTAATTTAAATTAGATGTTCTTAATAGGAGAATGAATTGGGTGAGAATAGTCATATCTTACAACGGTCGATGGGAACAGTTACCCGATGGAAGTCAGCGGTATTTAGGTTCCGATAACTAAGGATTGTATGTGTCAAAGAATATGACTTACGATGAATTGTTGTTGATCATGCAAACCGTTGTGAAGTATGATGATAACAAATACAGTGTTGATCTACAGTGTATATCCATCGTTCTTGGGACTACATGTTGTATAATTTTAAGAAACGACGATTATGTTCAGTTTATGTTAAGGGAAGATAGGGTGATCCGTCAAGTATGTGTTAGTCTAATTGAGAGGCCAACAGGAGGTGTCATTAGTGAAGATATCCATCATCGTGATAACACCTAACAATTTCAATCATTAGGCGGAAGCAACCAATTGTTCACAGACAGAAGTGGGATCGATGGTCGGGAAAACATATGTGGTGTCCTGCCGAAAGTAGCTGACCACAGTGAATTTGTCGGACCTTAATTTGATAATGTATCTAATTGTTAAATTGAGATGAATGATGGGTAGTTGAACCACCATTACAATGACTTCTACAATGAGGAGAACAGTGAACCGAATCTTGGGCCGATTAATGAGTTCGGTAATGAGGCAAATTTTCATCTGGTAGATAATGTAGTGAACAATGTGGAAGAGGAAGAACCTGTCCCTACGGAAAGACGTGCAAGATGTGTACAGAGATTTAGTTTTAGTGCATCAGATATAGCTAGGACCTCTGAGGTTTGCCATAATGTAACTCCATATGATTCTAATAATGAAACAACGTGGCTTATTCCCAGAGCAGATTCATACTCGTTTGGTATGGGTGGAAGTAGGAACATGGTAGAAAAAGAACCTACAAGCATGATATATAAAGGGTAATTTTGTCCTATTAAAAAGGATTTGAAGAGACTAGTTGGTCATTTTACAATGCGGCAGAACTTCGAGTGGAAGATAAAAAGGTCCAATAAGACAACGTTACATCTGGTTTGTTTGATGGACAACTGTACGTGGACATTAAGAGCTGTTATAAGAGATGATGGGCCATACTTCCAAGTAACAAGTTTTGTCAATGAACACACTTCTCTATTGAAGGAGATTCACTATCACCACCGACAAGCCAGTGCAGTTATAATTGGAGAAGTGGTAGCACCTAGACTTCATCAACATGATGGTCGTCTTATGCGTCCGAAAGACATAATCGCGGACATGAAAACAGTGTATGACATCCAAATCCTCTACAGTAAGGTACATTAAGCCATACCTTATGTGTTGTCACTCACGATGGAACGCATGAAAAAAGCTTCCAACAACTGCCATATTTCGGTTATGTGTTGGAACAATAAAATCCTGACACAATCACTGACTTATAGTGTGACGAAGATGGTAAATTTCTCTATTTTTTCATGTCATTAGGTGTCATACTTAGAGGATTTCGGAGGTGTATGTGTCCTGGTTATTATAGTAGATGGTACCTATCTAAAGGAAGATTCGGGGGTACAATGTTTATTTCTACTGAACAATATGGGAACGAACAGGTGTATCAAATTGATTTTGGGTACGACGACTTAGAAAACAACATTTCATGGGAGTGGTTTTAGGATTGCTTGAAGGGTGCCCTAGGTCATATTGATGATCTGGTTTTCATTTCCGATCGGCATACAAACATTAAAGCTGATATTTCCTAAGTATTTCTCGATGTAACCTATACGATATGTTGTTGGCATTTTACTGAAAATATGAAGAAACAATTTCACAGAAAGGATGTAGCAGTCATAATGGATAAAACAGCTAGATCATACACTGAATTGAAATATAACCTCCACATGGAAGAGTTACGTAACCTACACCAAAATGTATATGATTGTGCCAATGATGCCGGTCCCCACAAGTGGTCCAGTGTACACTGTTTGGACAGAAGGTATAGTGTAATGGCAACAAATGTTACCGAGTGCATAAATTCATGCCTAAAATTTGCACAAAAATTGCCTATGTTGACAATGGTAGAGTTAATTAGAAATATGCTACAGAGGTGGTTTCATGATCGCCATCGAGCTGCACAATCCATACGTCATCAGTTGACCAGCGTAACACATCTTGTGATCCTTAAACATGTTGAGAAGTGTGCTTATATGACCGTCGATCTAGTTTACTAGAACATGTTCTCCGTCAAAGGGTCCGGGAAGCAGTGGACTGTTGACTTAGCCCGGAAAACTTGGATGTGCAATAAATTTCAAATGGACATGGTTCCATGTTTGCATGTGCTTGCAACAACAAGGTACAGTACTTGGATTTCACATCTTTATGTTGTTGGAAATGGATTTTATATCTAACTTTTATGTTCTTCTAGGGAGCGAAACTTAGATTTTACTTCTTTGTGTGTGGACTTCTACAAGAGACAGACACTTATAGAGAGATCATACCTGTTGGCCATCCTTTTTCTAGGGTAGTACCAGTCGACATCGCTGAGCATGTTGTATTAAATCCGTTGTCAGGAGGCAAGCAAGAGGTCCCAGGGGGGGTAACATGTTTCGTCTTCGAAGAGGACAACCACTCAATCGTGTAGAAGATGTGGACAATCAGGTTATAATGTCAGGTGGTGTCCTAACCCACCTTTGAATAATGATGATTCGAGTAGAGTTTTTCCTCAGAAATACCGGCGCAAAGTGTAGCATCTGTCATTTAGTTGGACATAACAAACAGACGTGCCCTCGGAAAGACTACACCGTGTTCAATTGAGAGTCGTTTTCATTAGTTGTAATTGTATGACTTGTAACTCATTTCAAATTTCTAATTATATGGTGATGTAAAATTTAAGTTTCTTTTTTAAGTTCGGTATGCAATGTGTTGTTGTGCAACATAAAGAAATTAAAATAATCAAAGAATTGTAATATTACAAATATGTATACAAAAAATATATGTATCGTCACTACAATCGAAATTGTGGCTAGGAGTTACAGAACACCCCACGACCATCTTCTCTCATATGGTGGGCATATCATCTTCTGTCCAGTCGTACTGGACCTTACCTGCCAGTACGTACTCTATCAACCTCAACGTGTGCACCCCACAATTACCGCTATAAATTACGATAAGGACAACTGTTAAGTTGAAATAAATTATATAGGAATTTATTTTGATGTTCGAACGCGTATACCTTTTATATTGTTGCAGAACAGTTGATCTGGACAGGAGGCTCACCCCAAAAGGCATATTCTGCCTCTAGAATTTCTCATCATTGGGTTTTCTGGTGTCATGAAACCCGGACTGATGCAACATGGAGGGTACAAACCATATCAGTGACCGTACCTGGCGTTTCCTGATGTTGATGGGGATGTCCTGTCTGAACGGGTCTAGGATATGTATTGTCCCGGTAGTCAAGGTCCACGCTGGCCAGAACCCATTGCTGGCGTCTGACGTTGCACATAATAAGAACCTGTACAACTACATAGACATAAAGTAAAATCATATTGTTCACTAAAATTATGAGAGAAAGATATTATAACACTTACCATGTCAACCTCGTGCCATGGCTGGATTCCTACCAGGAGTAAGCCACGTACGGTCATCAGCAGACCAACTATATTGCAATACCTTCCATCCCAGCGTCTTCACTTCCCCGTTAGCATCACGATGCATTATTCTATCCCACTGATACTTCAGTAATGACTGTAGAAAAAATATTTGCACCGGAGTTAGGATCACAGAAACAGTGGAGTTACGAACATTAAAAAACACTTACATAGAACTAGGTGCCAAGAATGTTAATCCTCTGGTTGTACACAGTGAGGATGTTGGAACCCCGTTCACCGGTTACACAGCGGAACTAGGTTTTAAATTTTTTAATACAGGTCATAATCTGTATCTATGACCAAAGAACTTGATATCGTAATTATTTTTCGGAACTAATACATACAATATGTAATCACGGGAAATTGAAATCGATATAATCAGAAGAACATACTAACGTTTGGAGGCTCCTTCACTTTACGTTATGCTCCTGTATGAACCAATCTTACCAACCTTTGGAAGCTCCTTCACTTTACGATGTGTTCCTGTTTGAACCACTCGATCTTCCTCGCTATCTCCCGGAACTAGTAACTGCGTGTGGGCGTGTCACGGTCTCAGGAACTTAAATGGAGGATGTAGAGAAATACCTGAAGAAACTCTTTCTTCTCAATTTGGTATATTGATTTCAAGAACACATAAATTGCATCTCATGCAAAACTTTTTTATTTTATTTTATTTTGTGTCGCCTGTTCAACACTTGAACAGTTTTTTTTTCTTTTTAATTCTACCGCAGCTGCTCACAATTTTTTTTTTCTTTTTAATTCTACCGCAGCTGCTCACAAATCTATATCTAAATATATACACACTGATGCTCACGAATATATATATCACCTTCCACTTACGTTTTATATTTTTATATTTATATATATTCACTGCACTTTCCGGTTACGTTTTATATTTATATATACATTCAACGTTTTGTTGTGTGTTTGATTAAAAGTCAACTTTTTTATATATATATATATTTCTTGTTTCAAGGCAATACATGCCTTTTTTCTATATATGTTAATATATAAAGCATATATATCATATATATATATATATACATATATATCATATATATATATATATACATATATATATATATATATATATACATCCTTGTTTGTATCCTATACAAACACTTTATATATATATATATATATATATGTATATATATATATATATATATATGTATACATCAATTTGCATCCAATACAATCTCTTCTGTTATAATTGATATATATATTTTAATTATCGTTTTTAAATATATCTAATATATTAAAAGTGATAATAAGTATTTTTAATTTAAACTTAAATTCAAATACTTAGATAAATGATTTAGTAAAATAAAATAATCCTATTATTCTATCTTCACCAAAATCCATATATCAACTAACACCCTCCAATTAATAGTTAATTAATAATTCATAATTATCAATATAATTAAATAATCTAATTATTTAATTAATTTAACTATTAACATTCATTAATTAAATAAACTCATTATTCAATTAATTCCGAATATATACGTGTCACTTTTGTAACACAATTAATTGGACAATCCAATTAATTAACCGTGACTCTTGTTACCTAAATCGATCGGGCTAGCAAGGGGACCTAATAGACCCACAGTATTTTGATCTCCAATAATCATTGGAATCATTAATTAAACTCTTTAATTAATATTCCTTGATTATTAACTCCGGTGTTATTCCACTAAAAACCTGAAGCTGCACTCTCTCAACTGCAGACGCTTTTACACAGATCGATACAACTCGGTATCCATCGATATAGCTATTACACATGGTGTGATCCTCCACAGTAGTTCATAATTAGAGTTGGCTCATAATGTCCTTTATACCCCTCTAATTACATATATCCTTTAAGTACCATTGATTCTATAATGAACAATAAATCCTATTTTCTCAAGGAATTAGAAGAGCGCTCATATTGTCCAAGCCCTGAATCAACCCTTAAGGGAACTACCATCTACTTCTCACAAGAATGAGTGGATTCCAATATTGTGTACAAACCTTTCCAGCCACAAGCCAAACCGTAATCCCAACATACGGAGTATATTGATCAGGAAATGTTTCTGACCTCACTCATGTTATATCAAAGACCACGATCTAACCTGAAGGAGTCGATAAGACACTCAGGATTAAGATCACCCACATATAGCTATCATTAGTTGATATATATGAATCTCATCGGTAAACGAATCTTGGTGAGAGATTCACATAGATAGTGGCCCAGTCTTATATGATCACATCATACAATGTGCCTCCATTTTCATATCTCCATATGAATGATTCAGGATAGAATCACCGTACATTACGGAATGGACTGCAACTATAGATTAACCACAAATAAAATACCCAGCTTTATTTGCTATCTATGGACTCTTTAGATTGCACGTCTCTTACTGTATCCATCTGTATATGACACTCATATACATAGTTCGAGATTACATCCGGCAATCTTGGATGTTAAATTTATGCACAAGTTATATAATAAACAACACAACAAGAATGTATTGAACTTTTCCTTTTATTTATTTAATAAATCCATTTACAAATTACATCTTTAGGGTATAAACCCCAACAATCTCCCACTTACACTAAAGCATGTGAGGCATGTCTCGTAACCCTGGACCATTTAGGTGACCCAAAAACACTTTAGCTGGTAAGGTCTTCGTAAATGGATCAGCATGATTGTCTTGTGAGGCTATCTTGGTGACGATCACATCTTCTCTCGGCATTATCTCTTAATGAGGTGATACTTTCTCTCTATATGCTTCCCTCTTTTGTGACTTCTTGGTTCTTTAGAATTAGCCACATCTCCGTTGTTATCACAATAAAGTGTGATGGGTCTATCCAGATCTGGAACACCTTCCAGATCACTCAAGAACTTTTGGAGCCAAACAACCTTTTTAGCAACTTCACAAACGGCTACATATTCGGCCTCCATGGTAGAGTCAGAAATGCAAGATTGCTTGATACTTGTCCACATAATGGCTCCACCACTTAGGGTGAATACTGATCCAGACGTGGATTTCCTAGAATCCATGTCTGAGTGAAAATCAGAATCCATGTATCTTAATGGGATCAAATCCTGCCCAGAATACACTATCATGAAGTCTGTCGTTCTCCGAAGATACTTGAGAATTGTCTTGATAGCAACCCAATAATCCAATCCTAGGTTGGACTGGTATCTACTGACTACTCCCAGTGCATAGCAGATGTCCTGTCTCATGCATAGCATAGCATACATGAGACTGCCTACTACCGATGTATAGGGTACACGTCTCATATCCTCAACTTATTGAGGTGTCTTAGGACACTGTTCCTTAGACAAATTAACTCCATGCCTAGAAGGTAAATTACCTTTCTTGGAGTTTTACATCAAAAATTACACAAGAATCTTGTCGATATATGATGCCTGAGACAGTGCTATGAGTTTGTTCTTACGATTCCTTATAAGTTGGATCCCAAGAACATAACTCGCCTCTCCCAAATCTTTCATTTGGAATTGGCTAGCCAGCCAACCATTTACATCAAACAACACTCCCATATCATTCCCAATGATTAGGATATCATTTACATATAGGACCAAGAAAACTACTTTCTGATCAATGATGCGCTTGTAGACACAAGGCTCATCGACATTCTACTCGAAGCCATAGGTTTTGATCGCATCATCAAACCTGATGTTCTAAGATCTAGTTGCTTGCTTAAGCCCATAAATGGACCTTTGCAGCTTGCAAACCTTTTGCTCTTGATCTGGACACACGGATCCCTCTGGTTGCATCATATAGATGCTCTCATCAAGAATGCCATTCAAGAATGCCATTCAAGAATGCAATTCAAGAATGCCATTCAAGAATGCAGTCTTGACGTCCATTTGCCAAATTTCATAATCGAAATAGGCAACAATGAATAAGAGAATCCTAATAGACTTAAACATGGCTACTGGCGAGAAGGTCTCTTCATAATCGACCCCCTTTTTCTGGGTATAACCCTTAGCCACTAGCCTTGCCTTGAAGGTCTCTACCTTCCCGTCTACTCCTCTCTTTCTCTTGTAGATCCACTTACACCCTATGGGTTTTACCCTATCCGGTAAGTCTACAAGATCCCATACTAAGTTAGAGTACATGGACCCTATCTCGAGATTCATGGCTTTAAGTCATTCCTCTTTATCAGGATCTTCCATTGCATTCTTAAATGTCAATAGATCATCAACACTATCAGCAGAGACAACACCTTGTCCCTCACCTATAGCTAAATAGCGTTCAGGTTATCTCATAACCCTCTAACTATGTTTAGGTGGTAGTGTATCCTGATCAGGAACCATCTGACTCTCAGATGTTTATGGAACAACAACTCTTGTTGATGAAGCACTAGTCTCACTAGGCTCCAACTCATTTAATACAATCTTGGAACAAGGTTTATGGTCACTAATGTAATTTTTCTCAAGAAACGTTGCATTTGTCGATACAAATACTTTGTTATCTTCAAGACTATAGAAGTGTCCACCTTTGGTCTCGTTGGAGTATCATATAAACAGGCAGACAACATATTTGGAGTCTAGCTTTCCATTTCTAATCTTCAGCACGTGTGCTGGACACCCCCATATGCGAAAATGTCGTAAACTAGCTTTCCGACCATTCCATAACTCTAGGGGAGTCTTAGGAACAAATTTGGATGGCACTACATTCAAAATGTATGCCGCTGTTTGTAACGGATATCCCTAGAAGAAATTTGGTAATGATGAGAAACTAATCATAGATCTCACCATTTCCATACACTATTTTGTTCAGGTGTACCGGGAGCTGTGAGTTGGGAAACTATCCCATGCTCGACCATGAAGTCTTTAAACTATTGGTCAAGGTACTCACCTCCACGATCCGATCGTAGTGACTTGATAGTCCTACCTAATTGATTCTCAACTTCAGCTCAAAATTATTTGAACTTTTCAAATGTTTCTTACTTTCGTTGCATTAGGTATACGTATCTGTATCTTGAGTAGTCATCTATAAAGATGACATAATACTCATAATCACCCATCGTTTTAACATTCATCAGTCCGTAGACGTCTGTATGTATAAGCTCTAGCGGTTCTTTAGCTCTAAGCTTTTTCCAGCAAAATGTCTCTTAGTCATCTTACCTTCCAGACAAGATTCGCAGACAAGTAAGATGCCAACCTTTAAGTCACTTAAAGGTCCGCTTTTTACTAGTCTGTCTATCCGGTCAAGGTTGATATGACCAAGCCTTAGATGCCAGTGATACGTGTCATTATCTGGAGAAATCGTATGTCGTATAGTTTTTGGTTTTTCAACCTTAAACATTTCGGTGTTTAGCAGTGTAGTATGTATTAACGATATTAACACATACAAATTGTTTTCATTAATTTCTAAACAAATATTCATATCATTCTTTCCAATTATAACAGACTTATTATTAAAAGAAATATAATATGATTATTCTAACAATTTAGAAACAGAAATCAAATTCTGTGTAAATACAAGAATATAAAAAACATTGTTCAATAATAAAAAACTATTATTATTACAAAATTGCAATCTTATTGCTCCCACTGATTTTACCGACACGACATCCCCCGACCTCACACGCATTGAGAAGTCTCCCTCCTCTAACAACGTCCAAGAATCAGTCCACTGCAAAGAAGAATAAACATGGTTAGTGGCCCCCGAATCAATTATCCATGATGCAGAATCATCTTCCACTAAACAAGATTCAAGAACAAGTAAATCATATTTACCTTTCATCTTTTTCTTCTTGGCTACCTCCTTCAGGTATTGAGGACAGTTCCTCTTTCAGTGCCAGACCTTATCGCAATGGAAACATTTTCCTTTGTCTTGGTCGGTGGAGGGGCCCTTCTTTTTGCTTTGGGCTTTCTTGGGTTTGGGCTTACCCTTCGCCTTCTCACCGGTCTTTCCCTTATTGTCTTTAATTAAAGACTCAAAAGTAGCAAGCTCATTGAGCAACTGTGTAAGACTAAACTTTAACTTGTTCATCCCGTAGTTGCTCTTAAACTGATCGAAACTCTTAGAAAGAGTCGTCAGTATGATGCTCACTTGACTGGGTTCGTCATTATTCATAGCCAATTATGTATATTGCCCATTTTAATCACATTAAAAAAATACATAAAATATCAGGCTATGATGCATGTATGACATATCAAATATATTTGTGTAGACACATCTAATCTAAATCACATACGTATGCATGACAATACTTTTATCATCACATAATATAAAGCATACATAAATTGACCGAGTACTGTGGATTATTTAACTTATAAAAAAATTGGAATCTAAAATTACAAAAAAAAATCCCAAGGCATTCCTTGGTCTTCTTGTAATTTCCGAGTCTTCCGGTCTCTTCAGGTCACTCCGATTCATCTCATGAATCCTTCTTTACGATTTTTCCAGGTCTTCAATATAGGTTACATTTTTTCTTACAATACAATAACATAAAAAAAATATAAACAAAAAAATAATAATAATACAATCCATAAACCCTAAATCAACAGTACCATATAATTAATGATCAATCATGTTTTTGTAAATTAAAATATATATATATACATACAAAAACATCATACAATCAATTTAAATTGTGCCTACACAATTCATACATACAGGAGCATCGAAAACAATTTCCTGTTCCGAAAAATAAATTGGCTTTGATACTAATTGTTGGAACCTCGTTCACCGGTTACGCAGTGGAACTAGGTTTTAAAATTTTTAATACCGATCATAATCTATATCTATGACCAGTGAACTTGGGATCGTAATTATTTTTTGGAACTAATACATACAATATGTAATCACAGGAAATTGAAATCGTTATAATCAGAAGAACATACCAACATTTGGAGACTCCTTCACTTTACGTTATGCTCATGTCTGAACCAATCTTACCAACGTTTGGAAGCTCCTTTACTTTACGATATGTTCCTGTCTGAACCACTCGATCTTCCTCGCTATCTCCCGGGACTAATAACTGCGTGTGAACGAGTCACGATCTCAGGAACTTGAATGGAGGATGTAGAGAAATACCTGAAGAAATTCTTTCTTCTCAATTTGGTGTATTGATTTCACACACATAAATTACATCTTATGCAAAACTTTTTTTTTATTATTTTATTTTGTATCGCCTGTTCAACGCTTGAACAGTTTTTTTTTTTTTTTTTTTTTAATTCTACCGCAGCTGCTCACAAATCTGTATCTATACATATATATACGCATCGCAGCTCACAAATATATATATATATATATATATATATATATATATATATATAATCTATTCAAAGCACTTTCCACTTACGTTTTATATTTATATATATATATATATATATATATTCAATCTTTTGTTTTGTGTTTGATAAAAAGTCAATTTTTTTATATATATTATATTTTTCTTTCTTGTTTCACGGCAACTCATGCCTTTTTTCTATATATGTTAATATATAAAACATATTTATCATATATATATATATATATATATATATATATATATATATATATATATATATATATCCATGTTTGTATCATATACAAACACTTATATATATGTGCATACATCAATTTACATCCAATGTAATCTCTTGTGTTATAATTAATATATACTTTAATTATCGTTTTTAAATATATCTAATATAATAAAAGTGATAAAAAGTATTTTAAATTTAAACTTAAATTCAAATATTTAAATAAATGATTTAGTAAAATAAAATAATTATATTATTTTATCTTCACCTAAATCCATATATCAACTAACACTCTCCAATTAATAGTTAATTAATAATTCATAATTATCAATATAATTAAATAATCTAATTATTTAATTAATTTAACTATTAACATTCATTAATTAAATAATCTCATTATTCAATTAATTCCCGAATATATACGTGTAACTTTTATAACACAATTAATTGGACAATCCAATTAATTAACTGTGACTCTTGTTACCTAAATCGATCGGGCTAGCAAGGAGACCTAATATACCTACAGTATTTTGAGCTCCAATAATCATCGGAATCATTAATTAAACTCTTTAATTAATATTCCTTGATTATTAACTCCGGTGTTATTCCACTAAAAACCCGAAGCTGCACTCTCTCAACTGCAGACGCTTTTACACAGACCGATACAACTCGGTATCCATCGATATAGCTATTACACATGGTGTGATCCTCCACAGTAGTTCATAATTAGAGTTGGCTCATAATGTCCGTTATACCCCTCTAATTACATATATCCTTTAAGTACCATTGATTCTATAATGAACAATAAATCCTATTTTCTCAAGGATTTAGAAGAGCGCTCATATTGTCCAAGCCCTGAATCAACCCTTAAGGGAACTACCATCTACTTCTCATAAAAAGAGCAGATTTCACTATTGTGTACAAACCTTCCTAGCCACAAGCCAAATCGCAATCCCAACATACGGAGTATATTGATCAGAAAATACTTCTGACCTTACCCATGGTATATCAAAGACCACGACCTAACCAGAAGGAGTCGATAAGACACTCAGGATTAAGATCACCCACATATAGCCATCATTAGTTGATATATATGAATCTTATCGATAAACGGATCTTGGTGAGAGATTCATATAGATCATGGCTCAATCCTATATGATCACATCATACAAGGTGCCTCCATTCTCATATCTCCATATGAATGATTCATGATAGAATCACCGTACATTACGAAATGGACCGCAACTATAGATTAACCATAAATAAAGTACCCAGCTTTATTTGCTATCTATGGACTCTTTAGATTGCACGTCTCTTACTGTATCCATCTGTATATGACACTCATATACACAGTTCGAGATTACATCCTGCTATCTTGGATATTAAATTTATACACAAGTTATATAATAAACAACACAACAAGAATGTATTGAACTTTTTCTTTTATTTATTTAATAAATCCATTTACAAATTACATCTTTAGGGCATAAACCCCAACAGAGGAATGCTTGTTGATGCTTCTGTAAGATGTTCAGGTACGCGTCCATGTGCTGAAACATAATTAGAAATAAACGTTAGAATTCGAGTGTGATGAAAGTGAAACTCTGTTAAAGTTAGGTGTGTACCATGTCAAACAACTCCATGTAGTTCTCTTGGAGTAGCTAGAACCAACCCACGACTACTAGCTCCACGAGATCAACATCGTGCCTGCATTAAATTTTCCAGAACATTAGAACAATTAATGTAAAATAAACTAAAGGTGTTTCAATTAAGTAAAAAGACTGATACTTACAATTCCCCTGTCTTGATCCTCTTATATGCTCTGTAGACCTCCATCTGGCTAGCATCCACCAACGCAGTAGGAGTGAATGCATGCTCTGATGCTGCCAGGCACTGTCCTTGGCCACTTCGGTCGAGTCGGGTAAGTGTATGGGCTCAACAACTACCACCCACGATTATGAGGACGGGGGATATGGGGGTACCGGTGATTCCATATGATCCTCTGGATGTGTCGGTGGGAGGAGGAAGGGCCCCACAAGATGACTTGGACCTATCCTTGAAAGGTGAACGGGTCCTACGGGATGGTGTGAACCTGTCTCTGATAGGTGTAGGGGACCCACGCGATCATCCGGACATGTCCTTAGGAGGAACGAACTGATGAGAATATATGGATGTATCATTGGGATAAGGATGGGCCCCATGGGATGGTCCGAAAGTGTTCCTTAGTGGAAGGGTCTGATCGGATGGCCCAAAGAGGTCCTTGGGAGGAGAGGTGCCATGAGATCGAACGACAGAGTCAACTCTGGTGGAGAAAATACTCAAACGATGTGATCGTTCGGATGAAGTCTCCTAGACCTCCGTAAGCAGGGAAAAGTTAAGTATACCTTCGATACGAGTCTCCTGCTGTCGTCCTGTAACTCCAGTCCCAGTACTCTATGTCCGGGGTCCGGTACTAGTACCATGTGTCTCGAGTCTGGTACCCTGCATCTGACCTACGCTCCTAGGTTCTGTCCCCTCAACATGGCTATGTCGCTCGTCTGTCTCTAGGACTGAGTATCGATCATGGGGCTATGGACCCTCTCCTGTTGTCTGTAATGTCGAATCCAACAGCCCTCGGATCAAGTCCATCAACTCCTGATGCTACCTGATTCGTTCTGTCTCACTTCACTGGAGATCATCCAGTAAACCACGGACCGAAGCCTCCAATTGTTCGATTCTACGCTCCAGTTGACCCTGAAAACAATTACACATTGTCAGTCATGCACATGTATATGAGTGTGAAACAAATAAATGCTAAACTAAAATTTGAACATACCTCACGCTCCCTTCCAACGTCTTATCGTGATCTGGTATCTCCAGCAATATGTGCAAGCATCCTAAATCGTACCTGACTTTGCCTCCGGTGGCTACGACGAGATAACTCTAGGTCCGAATGCATATGTTCACCCCACGACGATGCTTCAGGTCCAAACCCTCTGTATTACTCGGTCTAGCACTCACTGCATCCGGTATAGCCTTGTCCGACACTCAATGAATCCGGTTTCACCTTATCTATGCCCGTATAATACGGTTCACCCCTCTCAGCTTCTATGGGCACCAATTTTGTCCTTACAAACATCTGAAACCGTTGTAAATGTAACAAGTATTAACATTAACAATTAAGAAACTTATCTGCGCTATGAATATCTTAGACAGCTTATCCGCCCTCGATTGTTTGTGTAACTACCACTTAAGAATACGAGGAGACAAGTTGGTATCCCTCTTCCCCCCGAACTGGGTGCCAAGTTGGGAGATCACCTAAAAAGCAAAAATTTGTACAAAATACAAGTACATTAAGATTCCTTAATTTATTAAACGATAAATAAAGTAAATATTATAATTCAAAATTCTTACCAACAGAGCGTATGATAGACCGTAAATGTTGTAGGTCTCCATCATGTGTACATCAGCGCCTTCGCCTACTGGCATCTCTTGAACCGTTCCCATCGCCCATCAAGCGCATGCTTGAATGAGAATATCGAATGAGTGTACATGTGGGCACCCTTGAAAATACAATCACGGTTAAATGTTCAAGGCTAACCTAGAGGGGAGTGAATAGGTTAGACACCTTTTTCGACTCCCTTAGAAACAAACAAAAGTTTGTCCCTCTAGATTGATTGTATCACAATATATATATATATAT
Source organism: Dipteronia dyeriana (assembly GCA_032871835.1). Classification (NCBI taxonomy): domain Eukaryota; kingdom Viridiplantae; phylum Streptophyta; class Magnoliopsida; order Sapindales; family Sapindaceae; genus Dipteronia; species Dipteronia dyeriana. The sequence goes on along the minus strand of CM065302.1, from coordinate 52,292,266 downwards.
ATATATATATATTAATTAAAGACAATTAATCAATATATAAACACAAGTAAAGTGTGATACAAACAAGTAATTGTAACACATACACAATCTATATTATAAAAAGGAAGTCAACTCTTTCTCCCTTTTTTTGACATGAAATGATGCCAAAAGGTAATAAATATACCATGAGACTCAAATATTAGTTACTAGATCCACCAAAGAAAGATGTGTGTATAGTTGACCTAACATAATGCTTGAGAGGTGGTCTTGAACTTGAGACAATACACTTCTCCAACTCTTTTATTCTAGCATCTTGTTTATCAACTATAGCACTAAGCTCATCAACCTTCTTCTTCAATTGTAAAGCCCAATCCTGAAAAATGTTTATGCTAGTCTTTTGACAATCAACTTGTGAACTACTAAATAGTCCAAAAGTATCACATGTCTTACCCTTATCCTTATATGACATGTATGACACACGTTTATCACTATATTTTTCCAAGGGTTGTACCAACACATCATCTCCACTACTTTTAACACCACGAGCTAAACACAAAGAAGTTATAAACCCGGATAATGCAAGCTTCTTTTCTCCTCTAGTTGAGAAAGCTGCATTATCTAAGTAAAACATAAGCAAATCCCTAAGGTTTATAGGTTGATTAGTCACCAAGGCATATACTATTTTGATCTTGTCTTTATTCAACTCGGTTGAATTCTAAGATCCAATAATATTAGTGCAAATAAAAAGATGCTAAAATGCACTTGTCTTAGTTAACTCATGTTGACTAATATATGCTTTACCTTTCCAATCAAAAGAAGCATTGTCACATAGAGTTCTACCCATGATATTAAGATTCTCAATGATATCAACATCTAGAAAGTTTGAATCAATATCACTATATAGGCCAAGAAACTTGTTAATATTTTTCGGGTTAACTCTAATCACAAAACCCATAATCTCCATTAAAGCATCGAATTAGGTGACACTCTCTCTATATTCATGATAAAATTCTCTAACAATAGTGTCATTCACTATTCCTAGCATGCTCACCCAAGATTCCCAATTCCTATCCTTAATGCATTTAAGAACATAAGAATCTTTACATTTACCTAAGTCAATGCCTCTCTCTTGAAATATCTTCTTAGTTGCAAAGATCCCTAAATCCTTTGACCTTGAAGCTTTGGATCCCTTTGAGGTAGACTTGGCTTTCACAATGGGATTCGATTGATTTCCACTCCTGGTAACCTTAGTTCTTCCCATTTGTTCTTGTGATAGAAGATGCTATATACATACAACAAAAGTGAGTGAAAGACAAAACAAGCATAATAGTCACAAATATATAAACACAATGACATATGACTTAAGAATGAATCATCATGCAAGACAAAGATAGTGAGTAATATCTTACAAGTATCATTAGGTCGAAATATGCCAACATGTAACAAAATGAAGCATCTGAACATATCATAAAAGAGAACAATGTCTAGCATACAATGCTCCCCCTTGATAAATGCTATAACTAAAATCAATGATAGCATAGAGTTCACAAAGATGCTCACACAATCACACATTCAAGCAATTTGAAGAAATATCAACAAAATAAGCTTCATATGCTAAGAGAGATACACAAAGATTTTTCAAGTTCTCTCATAATTCTTCAACAATTGCAAAGATATCATCATACTCATAAACAAAGTGTGTGTGTGAGAGATATGCTTCAAATATATATCAAGAAGTAGCTTGATAATCAACATGCAAACAATTTCCAACAACTATTCATCTTAAGCTTTTTCCATAAAACGTCAAACCGATTATCATCCGGAATTTTTGCTATTAAGAGAATAGATTTCAACATATGAGCGTGTGTGTGTATGTGGCTCGTCATCCAATTTCTGTTTTTCAACCTGAGCTCATTTGATTTTCAACTAAACTCCTTTTTAAGCCTTCTTCCTTTTCTTTTTAGGCTTTGAATCAAAGAATTTTTTTTATGAATTCCTTTCAACACTTCTTTGATTTTTCCATTTTTTTTTCATAAACAAAATTCACTTCACGACGGCTTTCACTCATCACAATGGTGTAGCTCTTTCCAACATTGGGTAGCTTTCACAACCAATGTGTGTAGCCCTTTTCATGAAGGTGCTCTTTGAGTTCTATGTAATTGCCAAAGCAAAATGGATACTAATCATAGGTCATTTTAAATGTACTTAAGCACAAAAACTTCAAGGTGTATCCAATGTTTACATATTAGTAAACTCAACCTACTAGCAAAACATATAAGAGAAGCAATGTGCAATTTTAGAAAACCAAGATTTTATGGCTCATAAGCACATGATCTAAAAGCAATAAGTAGAGATTTATTCAAGATCATTACTTCTCTAATGAGTAGCTTTCAAAGAATATGAAGCTCATGTTTTCAAAAGTAATGCCACTCAATATACAATACACAAACAATCATCAAAGTTAAGATCAATGTGAACAATATCACTATTAGATCCTAAAGTAGAAAATGTCAATGAGAACCATATGTATGCTATACAAAATTCTCTAATTGACATGCTATGAGATGTATATCAAAAATTGAGTCAAAAGATGAATATCTAAGAGAACATGCATTAGAGTATAGAGATACCTTTTCGCACATTATATTCACCAAATATCATACTTCCGCCCTTTTTACGAGCACTCTTGCCTTGAATGTCCTCATGACACCAAGTTGACGATGTTTCACAATAAGAGTATAAAAAGCATAATATCTCAACTCAATCAATACATATATCAAAAGAACTTCTTTAAAGTTAATCAACAAATTTTGACCATCATAACAATCATGATGTGAGATAACCAAGTTCATATCAATACATGGAGTATTCAAAGCTAGCAAGCAAGAATTCTCAACACAATTGATATATTGCCTCAAAGCTATCTCACATGTGCTTCTTATTTTAGTGATAAGAGCACTCACCCTTGAACCACTTGTTCTTGGGTGTACCTACACTAAGCATTTCCAATATCATCCTTGACAACAATGTTAAATCTAGAGTAAAGTCCTTCAATGACTTGTTTAACAAGAATATCATTAACACACTCTTCCTTAACATTATCAATACAAGCTTTGTCAAGTTGAACAAGATTAGAATTCTTTCGACTCCACAACTTCTTTTCATGCTTAGCAAACTTATCATGTTTTTCAACATTCAAATCCTTAGCATGTTCAAGTTGAAGTTTAATCTCCTTATCTCTAGATTCATTTCCTAATTTGCATTTTCAATATATTTAAAACACCTAGGCTTAATGTGACTTATTGTGTTGTAATATTGGCAAATTGGAATAAAAGATGAGATTGTAACTTTTAGAGTTGAACTAAAGATACCTTGTTCGCCAACTTCTTCTTGCCTTTTGATCTTCTCTTCTTGTGTGGTTTCTTATCAATCACGACTTCATCAAAGTGTGTAGGAAATGGTGCTTCCAAGAGCTCCTCTTCAACTACCAAGTCGTCTTCACCACTATAAGAGTTAACAAGATTCCTAACACTAGACACACTAACCGAATCATTCACTAAGTCCTTGATAGCCTCCTTAGCAGTGTCTATTTCTTCTATCAATTCTTGTTCTCTCTCCTTCAAAGAAGATATCACATTATCCTTCTCAAGGTTTATCTTCTCAAGTTCTCTAAACTTCTTCACAATATCACTTTTTTCACCAAGAAGTCTACAAGTAACAACCACAAACTCATCTAGTTGCTTCTTGAACAAATCATCATTCTCAACTACTTCTCTTTGAGCATTATCTTTAGCTTCTTCAAGCTTTTCTATCTTTTTCAACAACTCAAGATTAATAGAAATGGAACTAGATGATTTGCATCAAAGTTCTTGTTCAAAGATATTGTACTATCAACATCTAGTGGAGAATGAGAAGCCGTTAGAGCTACAAAGTTGCTCACCAACTCTTTATCACTTGAAGACTCACTACTAGAGCTCTCATTATCACTAGAATTATCATCACTCCAAGTAGCCGCCAACAGTTTGCCTTTCTTGTCTTTCTTAGATGGCTTCTTGGTGCACTCACTAGCAAAGTGACCAAAACCATGACAATTATAGCATTGAACCTCTTTCTTGTTCATGGCTTGACTATTCTTCTCAATCCTTGGAGATGATGTTCTCTTGACTACTTTTTCCTTAGAAGACTTGCCTCTAGGCTTGACATTCTTCTTTAGAAACTTCTTGAACCTTCTAACCAAAAGTGCAATCTCTTCATTTTCATCATCACTCTCCTCCTTAATTGCATTGAGAGCGATTCCCTTACTTTTAATCTTTGGCTTCAAGCATATCTCATAAGTTTGGAGAGACCCAAGCAACTCATCGATATTCATACTATCAACATCCTTGCTTTCCTCAATGGTCGTCACCTTTGATTTGAATCTCTTAGGAAGAGACCTAAGGATTTTCCAATTTAAATGCTCTATTGAGATAGGTACTCCAAGTGCTTGACATTGGTTAGCAATATTAAGAAGCCGAAATTGGAAGTCTTTAAATTTTTCTTCTTCGCCTATACTTAAACCTTTAAATTGTGATGCCAACATTTGAAGCCTCGATTTCTTCAACGCTAAGGTTCCTTCATTAGTAACTTGGAGAGTATCCCAAGCTTCCTTTACGGATTCAAGATTTTGAATGTAGGAGAATTGATGCCCATCAACTCCTCTAAAGATGGCATTCATAGCACGATGGTGCCATTTAGCAACCTCAAACTCATTCGTTGTCATTCACTCCTTGGCTTGAGTATCATGGTTCCATCTTCTTGAACCTTGGTAGGAGGACTATAACCTTCTTCCACTACCATCCAAGCCCTTTCATCAATAGAGAGGATGTAGGCTTTCATCCTCAACTTCCAATACCCATAGTTAGTGCCACGAAGTAATGGTGGCCTAGTATTTGAGGCTCCTTCAGCCATTACATCATCTTGTAAACCCATGACTTCAAACGCCTTGCAAAAACCGTGAATGTATCACCCCGGACTCACACTAAGTGCAATCTAGTGTCCTACTTTGATACCAATTGAAATACGATCACGGTTAAATGATCAAGGCTAACCTATAGGGGGTGAATAGGTTAGACACCTTTTTCGACTCCCTTAGAAACAAACAAAAGTTTGTCCCTCTAGATTGCTTGTATCACAATATATATATATATTAATTAAAGACAATTAATCAATATATAAACACAAGTAAAGTGTGATACAAATAAGTAATTGTAACACATACACAATCTATATTATAAAAAGGAAGTCAACATATATAAAGAGTTCTATCCACAATACAAATATTAGAGAGATAGGGATAGAGAAAAGTTGACACAAGATATAACGTGGAAAACCTCCGAAGAGGAAACATCCACGGGCTAGCAGCCACTGGTAAACAAAAATCCACTAGTAGATAAGACAATTACAATATCTCAAGTGACCTCTTCACCTAGAAACTACCCTTTTATCCTACTCTAGAAGTTGTTGCCATATGCTCAACAATCCGAGGCCTCACACCTCTTGTCAAGACTTCCTCCCTCACCTTATCCGGATCCTCACGACCCAAGGCAAGACTTCTTGCTCAATTAAGTCCTCACGACTCTAGTCAAGACTTCCTCACTCACCTATCCGAGTTCTCCTAACTCTAGGCAAGACTTCTTGCTCGACTATCCGGATCCTCAAGACCCTAGCCAAGACTTCCTTGCTCGACATCCAAGGCCTCACGCCTCTTGCCAAGACTTCTTGCTTAACACCATAGGTCTCACACCTATTGTCAAGACTTCCTTCTCACAAGGCATCTAGGTGATCATGAATGCAAAATGCAAACAAGCACGCAACATAGAATGCTATGATTAACACATCATATGGAAAATACTAGACATGAGCATGAATGCACAAATCACGTATAGTCTAGTTAATCATGCATGTGTAATCAATCTAGATTATGTAAGATATGTTCAATATTAATCACAACCTAGATACATGCATAGATCTAAACTTGAATCACAAAATATGTTCAATAAATCACAAGATCAAGTTTAAATCACATAAAACTACAACATGATAAAATCATATGACAAAGTCAATTAGATTTAATTCTAGAGCATATTCCTAATCATAGATTCAACAAATCACATGAATAGCTCAAAAGAACATAAGCACATGTATTATGTGAGAATTTCGGTCAAGAGATCCTAATACATGTGAGGAACTATTTTTTTTCACAAAACCAATCAATCAAAGATCATAAAATAGTCCTAGAATCAAAGCTAGCACAATACTATCCCAAACATGTGAAACATAGGCAAAATCAAAACCTAACTCAACATGAATGATTTCAATTGAAACTCAACCTAGCTTTATAAGAGTTCAAACCTCAAATAAAAACACTCAAAATATACAAATATATGTTGAAGAAGAAAACCCCAAGGCAATAGACCAAGTTTTAAAAGAAAACTTTGAGAGAAAATCAATACCTTAGTTGATTTAGGTGAAGTCCCGTTTTTGTATGATTAGACACCAAAACCAGCAGCAAAACTTACTCAAACCTTCAGAGAAAAGATAGAGGATGAATAGATGAACACTCTCAACTTTGAATCACTCAAATCAGAGTTCAAATGAAGAAGTTATGGTGTTTGGAAGGTGAGAAAATTTAGAGAAAATTTCTGCACACTTGTTTTAAATTTTTTCTTAGAATGAAATGTGAGAGGGAAAGAGTTTATAAAGGAGAGGGAAACTTGGACATGTGAAATGACCAAGAGGGGCAAGAAGTAGCCAAGCAAGCTTGCTGCCCTAGATGGCATGTGGGCATCTCAGAGCAGCAAGCCTTCTGCCCCGAGATGGCCACGCGCCATCTCGGAAAAGAAGTCTTTCCTTGCTTCTTTCTCCTCCAACCTTCCTTTGCGTTCTTCGACCGTTCTCCGTCCTTCAAAATCAGAATTTGAATCTGTTTATGGATCAAAAACTGTAACTCTCACACGAACATGGACATATAAGATACTCAACCCAGAAAATAATAATTCAACTCGATATACGAATACGAAAACAATGTATGCAACAAGAGTTGAAAGTGTAGTATCTTTTGACTTAGAACTTGAAATCAATAGTATGAGTAATCGAAATGACTGGAACTCAATCAAGAATCATTTAAGACTAAATTCAAGTTTAATATCCATGTTATACAAATATATACACAAACAAACACAATTCACACTAGAATGCAAACTACATAGAGATAGTCTCCAATCATGCAATTTTCAAAACATGTTATTTCCATACCAATGCATGAGCATTCATCTTCAAGTGTGTGAATATGTTATACATGGTGCACAATGATGCAGGGACACATATGAATGAATTGTATGTGTTTGTCTATAATGGTGCACAACGATACAGGGACACATATGAATGAATTGTGTGTGTGTGTGTGTACATATAATGGTGCACAATGATACGGGGACACATATGAATGAATTGTATGTGTGTGCCTATAATGGTGCACAACGATGCAGGGACACATATGAATGAATTGTGTGTGTGTGCACATATGAATGAATTATGTGTGTGTGCCTATAATGGTGCACAACGATGCATGGATGCATATGAATGAAGTTGTGTGTGTGCCTAAGCCTTGTAAGAGAAAGATAAGGTCTTAGTATACCTTTGTAGAATCAAATTGCATCCTTTCTCTTTGAAGACTTAGAACTTGCTTTGACTTGTTGTTTCTTCTTCTTGAAGCTTGAATCATCATGAATCTAAACAACTAAATCATTACAAGTAAACATCATTTTGATATGGAATTAATGTCAACACAAACTAAAACCTTACTGGAACACGTCGAAAGCATCAAGATCCTCCACCAGCCAGAACTGCCAAAATGGAATCTTTACTCTCTCGTCCAACCCCATTAGTGATGAGGACTAGCAAGTTAATCACCATTTGGCTAAGGTTGGAAAAGATCCAAATCCTTTAACCATTCATGGAGGACCGATGACAAGAGCTAAAGCTAAAAAGATGAAAGAAGCCTTAACTTGTTTAATGGAAAACATATGAAAGGAGCAGGCTAGTCGAGATTTGGTCAAGGTTCTAAGGATACAAAACGAGTATAAAATGATCAACATATTTCAAGCAAGTCCAAATCACGAAGACAAGAGTCCAGCTTTGTTAGAATGATGTTTTTTTAGCCTATCTTGAAGAATAAAAGGCCATTCGGGCATGTTGGGTTTTGTGGGCTTATTTTTCTGATTAGTTTGGGTTTTAATTGTGTTGGGTTTTATTTTGTTAAGTGTGAATTAATGTGTTCTTTGATTAGAAATAAGGAGTTACAAAGGCTGAATCTTTTATGGCTATCATTCATGGTCTAGTTGTCTTTTAATGGGCGGTTACATTTGTGTTTAGAGGCTAATATTATTTCTTTGTACTATTCTTGGCCTTTGTTCTATATAAACAAGGTTGATTTTCTATGTAATGATAGATTTTTGAGTAATATAAACTTATTGAGCACTTTGTGAGTGTTTTGTTTTTAAGTTCTTGCATAAACTTTGGAACTTATCAAGCTTATTCAGCTTGTGGCATTCAACAACCTTAAAATCATTGTTTTACCTTTAAACTTATCAAACTTCATAGTTTGTGGCATTTTAGGGAAATCAAAGTGTTGTTCTAATTAACTTTTATCATCATTCCATTGATAAAGTGATTAGAATAGTTTCTCTTACTTCAATCTTGAACGATCAGGTTTGTTTCAATTAGTTGGAGGGAGTTAAATTGCATTCCATATGTATCATAACTCTTTAGCTATTGGGGTGTATGGTTGCTAAGTTAATGATTTCATCTTTTTGGTATCAGAGCATGGCTCAAGTTTGAGGTTTGTGTATCCATTTATTTGTTGTTATTTTAGTTTTTTTTCTAACTTTCTTTTCTTATTCATCTTTTAGCATCGTATCTATAAATTAGTCTTAATTGTTGTGTTTCTTGAGGTTATTGTCATTCTTCTTTGTTTTCCGTACCAAAAACAAAACAAAAAAAGGTATTACGGATTCAAGGAATTCTTATAAAAATTCTAGAAATCTTTCTTTGTTCATATGATTCTTGTTTTGGTTTGGGAAGTATTTAAACATTGTCTTCTTAACCAAAACAAACAGAATTCGTGTTGGGATAGAAATTGATATTTCAGTTCTAACCTTTGCTTACTTTAAGCGGCCTACCTTTTTGTTTGTTTTTTTAGACCTACACAATTTCATTCCATTGAATTTGCTATAATCTGAATTGTTTGTTTAAAAGGACCTTAGTTAAACTAAGAACCCAAAGAACAAAACAAGAGAGGTAAAAGGCAAGAGTGGTGAGATTAGCATCGAGAAAAGCCAAATACTTGTGTGAAACACGAGTGATGTGAATCAATTCTTTGAGAGAAATACGTGAGGGAGTGATTATGAGGCTATTCTAACTTTTTTTCCAGGTTTTAAACATGTCTAACAAAGAAAAAAAAGTGAGTTCTTCCTCAAATGATCAAGTGATTCAAGCAATGCAACAACAATTTGAACGTATGTTCAAAGTAATGGGAGATGTAAGAGATCTTCTAGAAAGATATGATGAAGTAATTACCAGATTGCAAGAGAACCACAGGCGTTGAAGACAACCATCCTTTGTCAATGATGTATATGATGGTGGAAAAGACACGGATGATGGCCAAGCTACCATAATTGGTCTAGACGGCAATCCTAGGAGATAAGCTAGGAGAGGACGTTTTGATGGTGTGGACCGAAACATAGACAGTATCAAAATGAAAATTCCTCCTTTTCTAGGGAAGAACAATTCAGATGCCTATTTAGAATGGGAATGAAAAGTGGAGCTGATCTTTGAATGCCATAACTACTTCGAAGAGAAAAAGGTAAAACTAGCCGCTGTTGAATTTTATGATTATGCTATTGTTTGGTGGGATCAATTGTGTAAAGACAGGTGTAGAAATGATGAAAGACCCTTAGAGACTTGGTTGGAGATGAAACAAATCATGAGGAGGAGATTTGTCCCTAGCCATTACTATAGGGATTTGCATCAATGGTTGCAAACTTTGACACAAGGTTCCATGAGTGTAGAAGAATATCACAAGAAAATGGAGATAGCCATGATAAGGGCTAATGTGAAGGATGACCGTGAGGCCACCATGGCTCGGTTTTTGAGTGGGTTAAACAAGAACATTGTTGATCTTGTGGAGTTGTAACATTAAGTGGAGATCGAGGACATGGTAGGTGTGGCGATGAAGATTGAAAGGCAACTCAAAAGAAAAGGCACCAGGTATGATTCAAAACCTTATTCGGGTTTTTCTTCTTCTTCGAAACCGAATTGGAGTAAAAAGGATGATAAACCCATTGTTAAGCCTAAAATTGATGAAACTAAAAGCAAAAATGAAATAGGCAGCAAGGGTAGAGGTGAGAATCAAAATAATCAAACTAGAGACATTAAGTGTTTTAAATGCCTTGGATATGGTCATGTGGCATGTGAATGTCCTAATAAAAGGGTAATGATCATGAGGGATGGGGCAGTTAAATCAGAAAGTGTGAGAGAGGATGAAGATGACATGCCACATTTAGAAGATGCTAGTGATGTAGAGTATGATTGTGGAGAAAATTTGGTTGTACAATACACACTTAGTTTGCAAAGTAAAAATAATGAACATGGTGAGCTATGCGAAAATTTGTTTCATACTCATTGTTTGATTGCTAACAAGTTGTGTAATGTGATTGTTGATAGTGTAAGTTATACAAATGTGGCAAGTACCTTACTGTTGGAGAAAATGAAATTATCTACTATTAAACATCTAAAACCGTACAAGTTATAATGGTTGAATGATAGTGGTGTTGTGAAGGTAAATCGGCAAGCGTTAGTTTAATTTTCAATTGGTAGATATAAGGTTGATGTTTGGGGTGATATGGTACCTATGCATGCTGGTCACATGTTGTTGGGGAGACCATGGCAATATGATCGAAGGGTAATGCATGATGGGTTTAAGAACCATTATTCTTTGATCATGAAGGGACAGAAATACCAACTTGGACCTTTGCCTCCAAAGAAAATTTTTGAAGACCAAATGCGTATAAAACAGCAATATGAAAAGCTTGAATCTTCATTAGCTGAAACTTTGGGAAGGGAGCAAGAAAGAGAAAAAAAAAGTGAGTTGAGTGGTAAAAATGAGAGCAATGAGAAACATAAAGGGAGAGAAAACAAGGAAGGCTTGAGTGAAAGAAAAATGAGTGTTTATGCAAAAATGTGTGATGTGAAGAAAGCATTAACCATGAGGTAGTCCTTACTTATACTTATGTACAAGGATGCTTTAATTATTTCTAACGAAATTAACAAAAGTTTGCCTAGTGTTATTGTTGAACTTTTACAAAAAAATGAGGATCTCTTTCCCGAAGATGTTCATAATGGTTTGCCACCAATTAGAGGAATTGAACATCAAATTGATTTCATTCCGGGTTCAACCATACCAAATAGGCCAGCATATAGATGTTACCCCGAAGAGACCAAGGAAATCCAAATGCAAGTAAGTGAGCTTATGGAAAAGGGATATGTACGTGAAAGCATGAGTCCATGTGCGTTTCCTGTTTTGTTGGTGCCTAAAAAGGATGTTTCATGGAGAATGTGTTTGACTGTCGAGCCATCAACAAAATCACTGTAAAGTATAGACATTCTATCCCTAGTTAGATGATATGTTGAATGAATTGCATGGTTCTTGTGTATTTTCAAAGATTGATTTGAAATATGGATTTCATCAAATAAGAATGCATGAGGGTGATGAATGGAAAAACCGCTTTCAAAACTAAACATGGCTTATATGAATGCATAGTAATGCCTTTTGACCTAACTAAAGCACCTAGTACTTTCATGAGATTGATGAACCATGTTTTGTGTGCTTATATTGGAAAGTTTGTAGTGGTTTATTTTGATGATATACTTTTGTATAACAAAATTTTAGACGAGCATGTAACACATTTAAAGGCTGTTTTTGATATGCTTAGAAAAAAAAGGTTATATAATAATCTAAAGAAATGCATTTTTTTGCATTAATGAACTTATTTTTTTTGGCTATGTTGTTAATAACAAAGGAATTCATGTTGATCAAGAAAAAGTGAAAGTAATTAGGGAGTGGCCGAAACCCACTTGTGTTAGTGTTGTAAGGATATTTCATGGTCTTGCTAGCTTTTATAGGTGATTCATTAAGGATTTTTCTACCATTGCTACACCATTAACCAAATGCATCAAAAAGAATGTGGGATTTAGGTGGGGTAAAGAACAAGATGATGCTTTTTACTTGCTTAAAGACAAACTTAGTTCAGCATATTTGCTTGCTTTGCCTAACTTTGCTAAGACTTTTGAGATTGAGTGTGATGCAAGTGGAATAGGTATTGGAGGAGTCTTAATGCAAGAGGGTAGACCCATTGCATTCTTCAGTGAGAAGCTAAGTGGAGCAAGTATTAACTACCCAACGTATGATAAGGAGTTTTATGCCTTAGTGAGTGTTTGAGACATGGCAGCACTATCTTTGGTATAAGGAATTCGTTATACACAATGATCATGAGTCCTTGAAATATCTCAAAGGACAAGGAAAGCTAAGCCGTAGGCATACGAAATGGGTGGAGTTTATTCAATCATTTCCATACATCATCAAGTACAAACAAGGTAAGGAAAATGTAGGTTACCGATGCTCTTTCTAAAAGGTATTCTCTAATATCTAAACTTGATGTAAAATTATTGGGTCTTGAGTACATTAAAGACTTATACAATTATGACCTTGATTTTGCTAATGTTTATAGGGCATGTGGGAAAGGGGGTTTTGATAAGTTCTTTAGGCATGATGGTTTTCTTTAAAAAAAAAAGTTGTATGTTCCTTAATGTTCAATTAGAGAATTGATTGTGAGAGAGGCACATAGTGGCAGGTTAATGGGACATTTTGGAGTTAAAAAGACTTTGGGTGTGTTAAGTGATCATTTCGTTTGGCCACACATGAAAAGAGACGTTGAAAGAATATGTGAGAGATGCATTACTTACAAATGAGCTAAATCTAAAGTAATGCCCCGTGGGTTGTATACTTCTCTTCTATACCTAGTGAGCCTTGGGTTGATACATCCATGGACTTTGTCTTGGGATTACCTAGGTCAAAAAGGGGGAGAGATTCTATTTTTGTTGTTGTTGACAGGTTCAGCAAGATGGCGTATTTCATTCCTTGCCATAAAACAGATGATGCAACACTTGTTATGGGGCTGTTCTTTAGAGAAATTGTGAGGTTACATGGAATTCCAAGGACAATTGTGAGTGATCGAGATGTGAAGTTCCTTAGCCACTTTTGGAAAACGCTTTGGAGCAAGTTGGGTACAAGGTTGTTGTATTCAACCACTTATCATCCATAAACGGATGGGCAAATAGAGGTGGTAAATAGAACTTTATCAACGTTTTTTAGGGCCATAATTCCAAGGAATTTGAAGAATTAGAGGAATCTTTGCCACATGTAGAGTTTGCTTATAACCGAAGTGTGTATGGTACGACAAACCATTCACCATTTGAAGTTGTGTACGGGTTCAATCCATTATCTCCTATAGATTTACTACCTTTACCTTTGGAAAAAGATAATTTTGATGGTAAGCAAAAAGCTGATTTTGTCAAAGCCTTGCATGAAAAGGTGCACACATAAATTGAAAAGAAAACTCTACAATATGAGAAACAACATAACAAGGGCCGAAAGCAAGTAGTATTTGAACCTGGTGATTGGGTTTGGGTACACTTGATGAAGGAAAGATTTCCTAGCCAAAAGAAGTCTAAACTCATGCCAAGAGGGGATGAACCATTTCAATTCCTTCAAAGAATCAATGACAATGCATACAAGCTGGAACTACCAAGTGAGTATGGCAATATTAGTGTAACCTTCAATGTTTCTGATTTGTCTTTGTTTGATGTAGATGATAAAGGTGCTGATTCGAGGATGAATCCTTTCGAGGATGAATCCTTTCGAGGAAAGGGGAAATGATGAGGACCAGCAAGTTGATCACCATTCGGCTAAGGTTGGAAAAGATCCAAATCCTTTAACCATTCATGGAGGACCAATGACAAGAGCTAAAGCTAAAAAGATGAAAGAAGCCTTAACTTGTTTAATGGAAAACATATGAAAGGAGCAGGCTAGTCGAGAATTGGTCAAGGTTCTAAGGATACAAAACGAGTATAAAATGATCAACATATTTCAAGCAAGTCCAAATCACGAAGACAAGAGTCCAGCCTTGTTAGAATGAAGTTTTTTTAGCCTATCTTGAAGAATAAAATGCCATTCGGGCATGTTGGGTTTTGTGGGCTTATTTTTCTATTTAGTTTGGGTTTTATTTGTGTTGGGTTTTATTTTGTTAAGTGTGAGTTCATGTGCTCTTTGATTAGGAATAAGGAGTTCCAAAGACTGAATATTTTATGGCCATCAATCATGGTCCAGTTGTCATTTAGTGGGCTGTTACATATTTAATGGGTGGTTACATTTGTGTTTAGAGGCTGATATTTTTTCTTTGTACTGTTCTTTGCCTTTGTTCTATATAAACAAGATTGGTTTTCTATGTAATGACCGATTTTTGAGTAATATAAACTTATTGAGCACTTTGTGAGTGTTTTGTTTTTAAGTTCTTGCATGAACTTTAGAACTTATCAAGCTTATTCAGCTTGTGGCGTTCAACAACCTTAAAATCTTTGTTTTGCCCTTAAACTTATCAAACTTCATAGTTTGTGGCGTTTTGGGGAAATCAAAGTGTTATTCTAATTAACTTTTAACGTCATTCCAATGATAAAGCGATTAGAATAGTGTCTCTTACTTCAATCTTGAACGATCGGGTTTGTTTCAATTAGTTGGAGAGTGTTAAACTGCATTCCATATGTATCATAGCTCTTTAGCTATTGGAGTGTAAGGTTGCTAAGTTAATGATTTCCATCAATTAGTATCCAGTTCAGCATATATAGGAGAGAGAGCTTCACACTATCGTATGCCTGCTGAAACTGGCCCAAGCTCAAAACATCTTTCAACTCCCCGGACGAAATCTCATCCCTACCACCAAAGTAACGTTTATGTATGCCATTGTCCATGATAGCATAACTGCTTGTGTCTGGCATATCTCTGAACCGCAACCCAGTGGTTAGGCAGAATTCTACCTTCGAGAACCTCACTTCATGATGCCCAAGTATAAAATGCATCTCATATGACGACCCAGTATGATGCACCTCCCGTAAAAGTAGCCGATGGATGACACCACCAGAAAATTTTATACGCCTATGCATCATCATGAAATTCCCAAATCATGATGCCATGAACCGACGACGGTCTTCAACAATAATTTCTACAGGTACCATGTTAATTGTGTCGTCTATAACCCCAGTGGCGTCAAAATGGTTGTGGCGAGTGAGTTTACCCTCGTACCACTCTTCCTTCGGAGTTTTAAGTATTTCCTTCAACCGATTCGTCGTCTAGAAAATCACAAAAAAAATATACATCACTTTACTATAAATGCCTCCTAAATAATGGCAAACAAGGTCTAGTCTTTAAAAAAATATCTCAGATCGAGTAAAAAAAAGAACCTCGAATGTAAGAATAAAAAGCTCGAATATATACAACAAAAACACGATTGGATGAAAAAAAAAAAGATCGAATATATACAAAAAAATATCGGCCCTTAAATACAAAGTCTCGTAAAATATGGAAAAAATCACAATATACAAAAAAAAACTCGAAATTCAATATAAAAATCTCGAACGTATACATAAAAAGCTCAGTTATAGGGAACAAAAGCTCGATACGAGAAAAACCTACAATTAAAAAGCTTGTGCCTTCAATAAAATGTCTCGTAAAAAATGGAAAAAGTCACAATATATAAAAAAGTTTAAAATTCAATACAAAAAGCTCGAAATTGTATAGAAAAAGCTCAGTAAAAGGAAAAAAAATTCGATATGAGCTAAACCTACAAATAAAAAAACTAGGGCCTTCAATAAAAAAGTCTTGTTAAAACTGGAAAATGTCACAATATACAAAAAAGCTCGAAATTCAATATAAAAATCTTGAACGTGTACATAAAAACCTCTGTTACAGGGAAAAAAAGGCTCGATTCGAGCTAAACCTACAATTAAAAAGCTCGAGCCTTCAATAAAAAGTCTCGTAAAAAATGGAAAAAGTCACAGTATAAAAAAAAGCTCGAAATAAAATACAAATAGCTCAAACGTGAATAGAAAAAGCTCGATTAAAGGGAAAAAAAGCTCGATACGAGTTAAAACTACAATTAAAAAGCTCGGGTCTCGAACGTGTAAAGAATAAACTCGGTTACAGGGAAAAAAAGCTCAATACAACAAAACCTACATATTTTTAAAAAAGCTCGGGCTCCTTTAAAAAAGGCTTGGAACTCTATCAAAAAGTCTCGGAAACCCAAAATACGCATCTTCCTAAAACTAAAGATAAATTTAAAAAAAAATGTTCGGGATCCTTATAAAAAAAGTCTCGGAAACCTATACTACTCATCTTCCTCAAACTAAACCTAAATTTCAAAAAAAAAAAAATCTCGGGCTCCTTTAAAAAAAACTTAGATCTTAAACAAAAAGTCTCAGAAAACCACCAAAAACTCATCTTCCTAACCCATATTCATTCTCCGATCGACAAATCAAAACATAATCTACCATTTCATTCAACATTCAAACATGCACATCAACTGATCTAAAACAAAAACAAAACCAAATGTAGAACAACTTACCTCAAACGATTGCAGATAATCTGTTCAAGTCTCCAAATGTCAATGCTCGCCGTCGAAATCCAAGCCATCGACGCACTTCCGATCGGTCTCAATAACTTTACTTTTCTCTCTCTACTTTTTCTCTCAACATTTGCATGTTCAAATGGGGTATTTTGGTCTCCACACATAAATTGGTGCCTTTTAAACATCTATTATTAATGTGGTGATAGTTACACAACAGCCCCCTAAAAAGGTGTCATTAATTTTTTGAACCCTTATATATATATATACTTAGAGGTGATCCTATGAACCATGTAAGCGTTTGTTTAATTAGGATTTGAGATCCTCAAGATTAGGGTTGCATGGTAAGTGTTTAATTAGGATTCGAGCCCGTCAAGATTGGGTTTTTTCAACCGTGCAATATTGGCAACAGATAAAATCAGGGGAAATTGTACAAACATACCTTGATTTTAATCAATATTGCACTGAGCTGTAACTTTTGTCATAATTGTACATACTTCCCCTGCTTTTTGTTGACTACGTGTTAATTGACAGTTTGACTAAACATAAAATTTATAATATCTAAATTTTACTCTTGATTTAGTTATTTTATTATAATGATTATTATTTTTGAGATTGCATTATAGTAAAATTAATTAGCTAACAATTTTTTTAGTTAATTAACAGTTCTTGTTTTTGATCATTTTTTTTAAATAAAATAAAAAACTTGT
Organism: Dipteronia dyeriana; assembly: GCA_032871835.1. Lineage (NCBI taxonomy): Eukaryota > Viridiplantae > Streptophyta > Magnoliopsida > Sapindales > Sapindaceae > Dipteronia > Dipteronia dyeriana. Next base: position 52,274,808 of record CM065302.1, on the reverse strand, counting down.
ACGTACATCATTTTAATTTTCCATTAATCCGTATCTAGTCTCTACAGTACTCCCATGGAAAAGATTTTTATTTTTCTTTAAAAAACTATATTTCTTTTTAAGTAAAAAAATTGTTAGTTAATTAATTTTATTTTGTCCAAATCTCAAAAATAATAATTATTATGATAAAATAATTAATTCAGAGTATTTTAGATATTTTAAATTTTACAATTAGTCAAACTGTCAATTAACACTTAGTTAATGAAAACAGAGGAAGTATGTTCAACTTTAACAAAGTCACAGTTGAGTGCAATATTGATTAAATTTATGGGATGTTTGTGCAATTTTCCCATAAAAATACGGTCCCAATATATCTCTATTTGAAAAACTCTTATGCTCTGTTGCCGTGTAAGAGTTTAGTAAAATTGCCATGTCAATGATCCTAGTTGTTTTATAAATTTACTAACATTTATATATATATATATATAGTTTCTATCTTTCATCATATAATTAGCTGCAAACTGTATATTGATGTACATATATTACTGTTGGTAAAAATGTCAAATAGCTCATGGCCATGTAGGATGGAGTTGAATTTTCAATGGCTAGTTGGACATGGTTAAACCGATCGTGGGTTGAAAGACGCCACCCAAATATGGAGAGGACGATAGGGATTCCCTTGGGGATAACCAGCTGTGATGGGTTTTCTCTTTGACAGAATTCTTGGAGAAAACCTCATAAAAATCGGTAATTATTCGGTAAATAACTTAGTTACTCCCTCTAGGTTAATTGTATCCCGACGTACTTAGGTTGTTCTTTGCATAAATTGTCTCATGCATACCATGAGTGGAAATGGGATGCACAGAGAGGGTGTTTCGAATTCGAGACTTCCATTGGTACAAATTATTCTTTCTGGAAAGGAAGAATAAAAGCACATCTAATGGCAATTGATGAATGGATGAGTGTAGAAGATGATGGGTTTTCTTTTCCATCCGAAAGATGGAAAATGGGGCAGTTATTCGTAAGCTCAATGCCGATTGGATTACACATAACTTCGAATCAGTCAAGTGGAATTAAAAGTTAATGAATGCTTTGTTCCGTGCCGTGGATGCGTCTTGGTACAAACTCATCCAAAATTGTGACATTGCTCAAGAGGCATGGAACATTTTGAGGACCACAAATAAAGGTACAACTACGGCGAAGAGGTCCAAGCTTCAAATGTAAGATAATGAGACTTTCAGACAAAGTTCGAAGCTAGACAAATTCGAATCCAAGGTTACCGCCATTGAAGAAAACAAGGACTTGGATTCCATGAAAGTAAATGAGCTTATCGGGATTCAAGCTTATGAATCGAGAAAGTTCTCTTCGGGTAAAAAACAAAAGGGAATTGCTTTGAAAGTGGTTAAAACAGTCAAACAAGAAGAAGATCATGAGAGTAGCACCGATAAATAAATGGCCTTGATAGTTAAACGGTTCAAAAGTTCGTGAGATCGACACGAGGAAGATGTGAATCTTTATAGATACACTAAGAAGGGCCGGTATATATATATATATATATATATATATATATATATGTATAGGAACTTTATAGATTTTATGTGAATCATTGATGCGCTTTGAATTCTGTTGTGATGATGCAGATGCCATATTGAGTACAAACGGAAACAATTAGCTTAATCTTGTTTGATTTATGGCAAACTGCGATAGAAACAATTTTAAACTGCTTTATTTATGCATGCTCAATAAGCAATATGATATTTACTCACTTTATCTCTGTCTTTATTAAGAAAAATATTGATATGAATTTGACGTAGCAGAAGCTAAATAATCTCGAATCCACGAGAGAGTTGTGTTCAAAGAACAATTTTATTGATGAATGAATAATAATAATTCCTACAACCTCTCTGACTCTTTGCTTAAATAGAAAATAAATAGAATCAACTAATATCAAACAAGTTTGATTTATTTCCTAATCCTAAACGGACTGAAAAACTAATATCAAACAGGTTTGATTTATTTCCTAATCCTAAAGGGACTGAAAAAAAAAACTAATATCAAACAAGTTTGATTTATTTCCTATTTTCAAAACTAACAACTAATGTCTTACAAAACAAGAAAATTCAACTAACAAGTAAACTAACTAACAATATCAACTTCCTCATGACTGATTCCCACGGCTGCAACTTGGAAACAAACTCGTCCCGAGTCATCTGAATACAAGGGCACGCCCTCATGGTACTCCGAAAGATCGGCTACATTGAACGTATTGGAGATGTTCCAATTATCTGGCAGCTGTAGGATATAGGCATTGTCATTAATTTTCTTGGCGACCCTGAAAGGTCCATACTTTCGTTTATGTAGCTTAGTTCGGATTCCAGGAAACCGATTTTTTCGTAAATAGGCCATCACCAAATCTCCCTCTGCGAACTCTTTCTTGCGCCGATGCTGGTCTGCAGCAGTTTTGTAAGCAGAATTAGCAGCCTCCAAGCTAGTTTGCACTTCCGAATGTAGTTGTTGAATCCGTTCAACTAGATTTTCTCCAGCTCTACTGACTTTCGGTTGGATTGGTAATGTGACCAGGTCCATCGCGTGTTTTGGCTGCTGAGTATATACGACTTCAAAAGGAGTTTTATTCGTCGAGCGATTGGTCATACTGTTGTATGCAAATTCTGCTTGAGCCAGGTCAAGATCCCATCGTTTTGGCTTTTCTCCGTTGATACATCTTAACATATTACCCAAAGTACGGTTTACCACCTCAGTTTGGCCGTCCGTTTGTGGATGGAAAGCACTGCTGAACTGCAATTGGGTATCAAATTTCTTCCACAAGGTCCTCCAAAAATGGCTTACGAATTTGACTTCACGATCTAATGTGATAGTCTTTGGAACTCCATGTAAACGCACCACTTCGCGAAAAAACAAGTCGGCAACATTGCTTGCATCTGCAGTCTTTTTACAGGCGAAGAAATGCGCCATTTTTGAAAACCGGTCGACCACCACCATGATGGAATCTTTTCCCCTCTGAGTTCGTGGTAATCCAAGCACAAAGTCCATCGACAAATCTTCCCAAATTGTCTTCGGAACGGGCAGAGGAGTATACAAACCGGTATTTTGGGACTGTCCTTTCGATTCCTGACACACTCGACAGTGTTGGACGATTTCCCCCACGTCTCTCTTCAGCTGCGGCCAGTAATAACAGTCGGTGATCAACGTGATTGTCTTGTCACGTCCCAAGTGACCGCCCAATCCACCTCCATGAAGTTCCCGCATAATCTTCTCCCGCAATGACTCTTTTGGAATGCATAATTTATTGGATTTAAATAAATATCCATCGTGTATCGGAAAGTCACCTACATTTTGGTGAGTGTTGCACTTGTCCCACACTTCCTTGAAGTCCTCATCAGTGACATATTGGTCTTTCAAAGTGTCAAAACCAGTGATCTCAGCTTCTGCCGTCACCAGCAGTGTGGTCCGCCTACTCAATGCGTCAGCGACTTTGTTCATCAGTCCAGCTTTGTGTTTTAGGGAAAAGGTAAATTTTTGCATGTATGTGATCCACTGGGCATGCATGTTGTTCATGTGGTGTCGGTTGTTGATGAATTTCAGAGCTTGATGATCACTGTACAACACGAATTCCTTTTGAATCAAGTAATGCTGTCAATGCATGAGAGCTCGGTAGACAGCATAAAATTCATTTTCGTAGGTCGTCCATCGCTGTTTCGTGTCACTTAATTTTTCACTAAAGAATTCCACCGGTCTACCTTCTTGAGATAAAACGGCCCCAATTCCCTTTCCTGAAGCATCACAATCGACTTCGAATAACTTGTCAAAATCTGGTAATGCGAGGACAGGTGATGTGCTTAGTTTCTCTTTCAGTAGCGCGAAGCTTGTTTCTTGCTCTTCTGTCCAATGAAAACAGCCTTTTTTATGCATTCAGTCAATGGTGTTGCCAAGCTGCTGAAATTTCGAATGAACCTTCGGTAGAACGTTGCTAACCCATGGAAGCTTGGCACTTCTGTCACCGTTGATGGGGTCACGAATTACCTTGACCTTTGCCTCATCCACTTGGACCCCATTCTTTCCCACGATAAACCCCAAAAAACCCAACTGGTCTTGCAAGAAATTACACTTCTTCTTGTTCACGTACAAGTGAATTTTTCACAGTACTATTAACACTTCTCTCAGGTGTCTCAAGTGTGTCTCTTCATCTGGGCTGTAAATAAGAATATCGTCGAAGTAAACAACGACAAATTTGCATGAAAAAGGTCTTAGTACCTGATTCATGAGTCTCATAAAAGTGCTTGGAGCGTTGGAGAGACCGAACGGCATCACAGACCATTCGTACAACCCTTCACGCGTTTTAAATATGGTTTTCCACTCGTCTCCCGGCCTAATCCGAATCTGATGGTACCCGCTTCGTAGGTCAATTTTGGAGAACACTTTTGCTCATCCCAATTGGTCGATCATGTCTTGGATTGTGGGTATCGGGTACCGGTAACGGATTGTAATTTTATTGATTGCCCGGCTGTCAATACACATTCGCCAAGTTCCATCTTTCTTGGGTGCTAGTAATGCAGGCACTGCACAAGGGCTCTTGCTCTCCTGGATGTATCCCTTCTGTAACAAATCATCAACTTGACTTTGTAGTATCTTGTGTTGTTGTGGACTCATCCTATAGTGTGTTAAGTTTGGTAGACTCGCTCCTGGAATCAGATCAATTTGATGTTGTATTTCTAGCATTGGTGGTAATCCCATTGGTAGTTCTTTTGGTGTAAGGTCAGAAAACTCGGTCACCAAAGGAAGAACCTTTTCGGGTATTGTTTCCTCTTCCATGTTATCCTCTTGAGCTAACAACGCACAAGCTTGGCATTCCTCGGTCACATGAGTTGTTGCCATGGCAAGGAAATTTTCTCTTTCCTCTTGCCGGGTCTCTGTCTTCAAAGTAGGTGGTCTTAATATGATTTGTTTCCCTTTCCACCAGAATTCGTAGGTATTGGCTCTTCTTTTGAAACTGATGTCCACATCGTATTGCCATGGTCTTCCTAACAAAATATGGCAAGCATCCATAACCACTACATCACACACAATCTCATCTTTGTAATTCTTACCAATTGATAGCGGTACTTTGCACACTTCATTGACTACATCAGCAGCGCCTTCCACCTTTCGAATCCAACACAGGTCATAGGGTTACGGGTGTTTCGCAGTGGACAGTTTCACCTTTCGAACCAGCTCTTTGGACACCAAGTTCTCTGAACTAACTGTGTCTATCACTACCTTCGCTATCACCCCATTGATAAGGGCATTGGTTCGGAAGACTTGATGGCGAGTCGAAATTTCTGGTCCCCTTTTTGGTGTCAAGAAAACACCTTTGAACGATACAATTTATTTTTTTTGTCTTCACCTTTTCTGCTTCCAGATTTTCTGCCGAGCTGTGCTGTGTAGATTTCTTTAATAATAATTTTTTTTTTGTCTGACTTTCACACGGTTGATGCATCACCATTCCAATAAAGTCGTCATCCTCACCCTCCTCAATTCCATCGACCACCTCTGTTTCCTGGCCATTGTCCCCTTCTTCGTCACAGTCACCTTTAACAAAATTGACAGCAGGTCTTTGTGGGCATTGATTCAAACGGTGTCCATGTTGGTGACATCTGTAGCATAGTGAGGGCATTGGTTTAGCATAAGGATTCGATGCTTGTTGTGGAGCAGATCTCCTTGGTCGACCATCAGTAGTCACGATCTCAGTGGCTAGTTCAATTGTTGGCGTTACTTTGCTTGGACCTGTTTGGAACTGCTGGTTTGTGAACTTGGTTCGCACAAGAGGTGCTCGGATGGGCTCTTCAGCCTTTCGTGCCAAATCAAAAGCTTGTCCGAGAGTGAATGTATTAAGCATCTTCATTTGGTCTTGTATTTCCCGTTTCAAACCTCCTCTAAACCTTGCGATTTGCATGTTTTCATTGTCTGGCAGCAAGTTCCGCGAATTTAGTCGAATGAACTCATCGATGTATTCCTCCACAGTCCGATTCCCCTGTTTGCAGTTCTGTAATTGTACATATAAACGCTGCTCATAATCAGGAGGTAGGAACTTACCCATGAATTTACTTTTCATCTTTTCCCACGTTGCAATCAGAGGTTTTCTGTCCAGCACTCGCTTGTTTTTCAGGTACTTCCAATATGCTGCAGCCGATCCTTTCAATTTATTAGCCACCACTTTGAGTTTCCGGTCTTCAGAACAGTCCATCACCCCAAATCCTGTCTCAACCTCGGCAATCCAAGAGAAAAATTCATCCACGTTCTGTGTTCCTTTGAAGATTGGCATCTCCACATTAAGTTTATAATCTCGGTCACCTTGGGTTCTCCTTGGAGCCTGATTTTCAGATTCCATCAATTGAGAATTTGGGGATGAAAACATGGATAGCGATTGTGTGTTTTAGACTTGCAGTGCGTTTTCAAGATTACGTGTCAAGGACGTCGGGCAACAAGTGATCTCATCTACCCCTCTACGTTGCTGGTCGTCTACCCTGCTGCCATTAGGGGACAACGCCTCTAATCTTTGAAGAACCGCCTCAAGCTGAGCCTGCAGTAACGGAACCCCATCGATTAGTGGACGAATGTCATTGATGGCGGCAGTAACAACCCCGGTTGATATTGCCCTTATTCGCTGATCGTCGTCAGTCAAACGATTACCCCCAATATCGTCGCGCGCCATCAGAAATTTTGCTAAGAGCGTAGGCTCTGATACCACTTGACGTAGCAGAAGTTAAATAATCTTGAAACCACGAGAAAGTTGTGTTCAAAGAACAATTTTATTGATGAATGAATAATAATAATTCCTACAACCTCCCTGACTCTTTGCTTAAATAGAAAATAAATAAAATCAACTAATATCAAACAAGTTTGATTTATTTCCTAATCCTAAACGGACTGAAAAACTAATATCAAACAGGTTTGATTTATTTCCTAATCCTAAACGGACTGAAAAAAAACTAATATCAAACAAGTTTGATTTATTTCCTATTTTCAAAACTAACAACTAATATCTTGCAAAACAAGAAAATTCAACTAACAAGTAAACTAACTAACAATATCAACTTCCTCATGACTGATTCCCACGGCTGCAACTTCCTCATGTCCTACATCAGAATTGGCTTTGCCAAATTGTGCGAGAAAAGAATATTGAAGAGTTTAATTGGAAACTGTTAAAACGTATTTTGCAATCAAACCTGACTGGTATCAATGAAAACAGAAAGTAACGTTAGAAAAAGAGTTTGATCCGAGACCCGTGTTTCACACCGTATGTGTATTAGGCTATTGTCTCCCAGGATACAACGGTTCAACAGTGGTAGGCCTAAGCACTATCCACTACCAGCAAACTCAAATCGAGTTTTGAACTTACCAAGAAAACAGAGAGAAGAAACGAATTCGGCTGCTCAAAAGAAACTTGTGTAATTTTTCTGTATGTGTTGAACAGAATATAAGAGGTATTAAATACCCAAACCGAAACACTAGGGTTTTGGGATTAATTCGGGATTATTTTAGGAAAATTCATTTTTGATTTAATAAGGAAATAATTTAATTAGATAATATTCTCCAAAGAGATTTATTTCTAATTAAAACCCGATTCTGTATTCTTAGTGATCAAGTAAGAAATCAGAATCCAAACAATTAAAGTTTTCCTTATTCATCACAATCAAAAACGTTGACTTAGGGAAGTGGCAAAAGGTCAACTGGACTCTCACGGTCCAATCGGAGTGGCATTCGTGTCCGCAGGTCGCGCCCACACATGAGTCGTGCATTCGAAGGTTCGGGGTCCATGATTTGCACCCCCCCCCCCCCTGCGCGCACGAGAGAGAGCCTCTATGCCACACACATGTTAAAAGCTCATATCACACATTCACTTATAAACTACTTATAAATGATTTGCCTAAGCAATGTGGGATTCTTTTTAATCCCTACACAATGGGTCCACTTTGAGATTCAATTTCTCATTCACCCATTAACCATTTTGTGAATTTGAGTATACCATTTCGAAGTTCTCACGGAGGAGAATTCAAATCCACTTTAATCTTCCATTTCTATAGAATTTATCATACTCAATTTTTGCTCTCAACATGAGAGATTATCACAAAATTTTCAACAATCCCCCACATGAATGAAATTGACCTAGGAGACACAAAGAAGATGTTTGGTAAGTTCAAACGGTCGAAGCCTGAATAGGATAGGTAGGTGGTACCCTTTGAACCTTCCCTTGTAAAGGTATGCTTACTTTACTGGCTGATCAGTAGATGTGATATCCTTTAACTGTTCTACCGTTTTGTGTAAACGATCACACACCTTACACAGGTATCTTCTAGACCCGATTTGGTTCTCATTTTTATGTTCGTTTTGGCCAAGAACATGCGTCTGGTTCTGTGAGAGTCTCTGGAGAATATATCCCTTCATTATTCTCTTTTAGAAACGGCCCCACTTCTCTCTCACATAGGTGATTTCTTAATTAAGAGTAACCCGCTTTACTCTGCTCTGATTTTCATAGCTAGGAATTTCGACGCATAAGAATCATTAAAAACCATAGTTTAACCTTTTCCCTACGGGCATCGCTGTTTCATCATAGGAATGGACTTTAGGGTAACCCCCACAGTGATCCAACTGAGTCTTACAACTTGGTTGTCCCATTGAACCTAGATCTTGGGATCTCTAGTCAACTAGGTTAGGTGTCCATTATATCGACCTTTTATCTAATGGGCTTTAGTCTCATTCCTCTGGATGATGTCTCAACTAGTTCTCTGTTTAACCCTTTAGTTAGCGGATCCGCAATGTTATCTTTTGACCTTATATAGTCAATAGTGATAACCCCAGTTAAGATTAGCTGTCTAGTGGTATTATGTCTTCGACGTATATGTCCAGACTTCCCATTATACATACTGCTCTGTGCTCTTCCTATTGTTGATTGACAATCACAGTGAATGCAAATCGTCGGCACAGGCTTTAGCCATCTTGGAATATCTTTTAAGAATTGGCTTAGCCATTCAGCTTCTAATCCACATTTATCTAATGCTATAAACTCAGATTCCATGGTGGATTTGGCTATACATGTTTGTTTGGAGGATGTCCAAGATACCACCGCACCACCCAGTATGAATACATACCCACTAGTGGATTTTGAATCCTTCATATCAGATATCCAGTTAGCATCAGTGTATCCTTCTAGGACAACTAGATATCTGGTATAATCCAGTTCATGATTACTAGTGAATCGTAAGTACTTCAGTACTCTTACTATTCCTTTTCAGTGATCGGTTCCTGGATTACTCATATATCTGCTTAATTTACTGACTGCATTCGCTATGTCTGGTCTTGTACAACTAGTTAAGTACATCAGACTTCCTATCACTCAAGAATATTCTAGTTGAGAGATGCTCTCACCCTTATTCTTGGATAGATGTAGATTTGTATCTACTGGTGTTCTAGAAATTCCAGAATCATTTTTGTTGAATTTCTCAATAATCATGTCAATATAGTGTGATTGACTTAGTATGAGTCCGTTAGATGTCCCTGAGATTTTCATTCCCAATATTACATCAGCTGATCCTATATATTTCATATCAAATCTTGATTTCAACATATCCTTGGTAGATTTGACCATTTTATCATCACTACCAACAATGAGCATGTCATCAACGTAAAGGCACACAATGACATAGTCATTTTCCGTGTCCTTGACATAAACACATTTGTCACATTCGTTGATCTTAAATCCGTTTGACATCATAGCATTGTCAAATTTCTCATGCCATTGTTTTAGTGCTTGCTTTAAACCATATAAAGACTTCACCAATTTACAGACTTTCTTTCCTTGTCCTGGAGCGGAAAAACCTCAGGTTGTTCCATGTAAATTTCTTCATCTAAATCTCCATTTAAGAAAGCCGTTTTCACATCCATTTGATGTACTTCAAGATTTCACAAAGCTGTGATTGCAAGTATCATTCTAATGGAGGTTATTCTCGTCACAGGAGAATATGTATCAAAGTAATCTAGGCCTTCTCGTTGATTGTAACCTTTAATTACAAGTCTGGCCTTATACTTATCAATTGTTCCATCTGCTTTCATCTTTCTTTTGAAAATACATTTGGATCCTACCGATTTACATCCCGGAGGAAGATCCACTAATTCCCAAGTATGATTTTGAAGGATGGAATCAATTTCGCTCTTGATTGCCTCTTTCCACAAGAGTCCTTCAGAAGAGCTTACCGCTTCTTTAAAGGTTCGAGGTTCACCTTCTAGCAAATAGGTCATAAAATATGGATCAAAAGACGTTTCCGTCCTTGCTCTTTTGCTACGTTTAGGTTCATCATCTACTTCATTTCCTTGTTCTTGGTCCTCACAACTATCATCATGCGTTCGTTTTGACGAACTTGCTTCATCATTGGATTTATATAGAAAAACATGTTCAAAGAACATTGCGTTTCTAGATTCCATTATCGTGTTTTTGTGTATATCTGATATGTCAGATTTATAAACCAAGAATCGATGAGCACTACTGTTTTGTGCATATCCAATGAAAATGCAGTCAACAGTTTTAGGACCTATTTTCACCTTTTTAGGTATAGGTATTGCTACTTTGGCAAGACACCCCACATTCATAAGAATTTATAGGAAGGCTTTCTTCCTTTCCATAGTTCATATGGTGTCTTGTCTTCTTTCTTTCGGGGTACCTTGTTTAAAAGGTAATTGCTAGACAATATAGTGTCACCCCACATGTTCTGAGGCACTCCAGAACTTATCAGCATTGCATTCATCATTTTTTTCAAGGTACGATTTTTACGTTCTGCAATACCATTTTGCTGAGGGGAATATAGTGCAGTAGTTTGATGTATGATTCCGTGTTGAGAACAGAATTCACCAAACGGTGCTACATATTCACCACCTCGGTCACTTCTCAGTACCTTGATTTTCTTGTTAAGTTAATTCTCAACTTCAGTTTTATAGAGACTAAACTTCTCTATAGCTTCATCCTTGTTTTTCAACAAATATACGTAGCAGTATTTGGTGCTATCATCTATAAATGTGATGAAATATTTGTTGCCACCTCTTGTTTGAATAAATTTTAAATCACATATATCTGTGTGAATTAAATCAAGAGGTTCAGATTTCCTTTCAATAGTTTGAAATGATGACCTTGTTAGTTTTGCTTCAACGCAAACTTAACACTTATGTTTAGGATCAATATTGAATGTGGGAATATGATTTACGTTAATTAATCTACGCAGGGTATCATAATTAACGTGTTCTAGTCTACCATGCCATAAATTGGAAGACTCAAACAAATAAACTGAAGAATTATCTTTATTGATTGTTCATTTGACAACAGATACATTAAGCTTAAACAGCCCTTCAGTTACATATCCCCTACCCACATAAGTTCCATGCTTGGTTAAAACCACTTTGTCTGATTCAATCACCATCTTGAACCCATGCTGATTGAGCAACGAACCGAAAACCAAGTTCTTACGTATATCAGGTACATACAGCACATTGTTCAAGCTTAGGGTTATACCAGAGGTCATCTTGAGAATGACTTGACCACGTCCCTTCACATCAGATGTGGATGAGTTGCCCATATACAACTTTTCTTCATTCTTCATTTCTTCAAATATATTGAACATCTCCCTGTCAGAGCATATATGACAAGTGGTCCCAGTATCCAACCACCACTCCCTTGGGTTTAACCCAACAAGGTTTGATTCTGTCACAACTGCAGAGAGATTGATCTCGGATACATCTTTTGAGATCCCAGCAATCACGTTTGCCTCATGGTTCTTCTTCTTCTTCTTTGGCAACCTGCACTCAGAAGATTTGTGACCCAGCTTGTCACAGTTGAAGCACTTCCCTTGGAATTTTGGCTTCTTAGAGACTCCTCCCTTAGGACCCAATTTGGATCCTTTCTCAGGCTTGTTCTTCTTTGGTTTAGAACTTTGCCCATGCTCAACCACATTGATCTTCGCTTCAGGCGCATTGACATCTTTCTTGTCATACTTCATGTGATCTTTCTGAATACTAAGCTTGAGAATTAGATCCTCGATCTTCATCTCCTTTCGCTTGTGTTTGAGATAGTTTTTGAACTCTTTCCATGAAGGAGGAAGCTTCTCAATGATTGCAGCACTTGGAAAGTTTCACTCAGGGTCATCCCTTCGGCATGTATCTCATGCAGAATCACCTGTAGCTCTTGGACTTGACTCATAACTGTTTTGGAATCCCCCATCTTGTAATCAAGAAACCGGCCGACAATAAACTTCTTGGAACCAGTGTCCTCAGTTTTGTATTTGCGGTCTAATGATTCCCATAGTTCTTTGGCTATTTTCTTTGAAGAATAAACGTTATATAGCGAATCTGACAGCCCGTTCTGTATGTAATTACGGCATAAGAAATCCGAGTGATTCCATGCATCAATAGCATTCCATACCTGAACATCTCGCTCTTCACCATTATTAGGTTTAGGAGCATCTTCAGTCAAGAATCTGCCAAGGTTAAGTGTGGTCAGATAAAACAGCATCTTTTGCTGCCATCGTTTAAAATTCGGTCCACTGAACTTATCAGGTTTCTCCATATAATTCATCGGCAAAGGTACCGAATTCATGTAGGGATTTGCCATGGGAACATTCCCTTGACTCATATACTGGCTCATCACCGGATCAGGCATGTTTGTCACGAAGGAGTTGATGGCCGGAGTCGATGTAGCCACAGTAGATACTACTACTGGTACCTGGCCCACAAGCACAGAGTTCACAGCTGAAGTATCTAATCCCATACTTGTATTCACTTCTGGAGTCTCTAGTGGAACACTGGAGTTCACATTCGTTTTGTTTGCCATAATATCTGAAGCAAAAACAAAATCGTTTTAGTATCACCAGAAATAATAGCACAGATATCAGTTGATATCAAATCAGATTTCACAATGGAAATCAGAATCAATGTCTGATATTGTAGACCCGATAACACAATTCAGTCGCAATTGAATTCGAAACCAGTGTCTAATAATAGGCCCAATTTCCACAGATTAATATATATCTTTCAAATTGAAATCAGTGTTCCAAAGAACCCGATTTCCACAGGTTATGTATGTATATAAAACTGAAATCAGTGTTCCAAAGAACCCGATTTCCAAATTGAATGGAACCCGATTACTACAGTTTTACGAGCTGATATATTTTTCAAGTCTGTTACGATCTGAACTAGAAATCTGATACCAGAAAGTTTGAATAAGCAAACGTTGTTTGAAAATAATTTTAAAACAGAAAAGAAAACGAAAATTGTCTTAAGATTGTTAAAACGTATTTTGCAATCAAACCTGATTGGTATCAATGAAAACAGAAAGTAACGTTAGAAAAAGAGTTTGATCCGAGGCCCGTGTTTCACACGGTGTCCTTAAGACAATTTCGTCGGACAACACCGTATGTGTATTAGGCGATTGTCTCCCAGGATACAACGGTTCAACAGTGGTAGACCTAAGCACTATCCACTACCAGCGAACTCAAATCGAGTTTTGAACTTACCAAGAAAACAGAGAGAAGAAACGAATTCGGCTGCTCAAAAGAAACTTGTGTAATTTTTCTGTGTGTGTTGAACAGAATATAAGAGGTATTAAATACACAAACCAAAACACTAGGGTTTTGGGATTAATTCGGGATTATTTTTGGAAAATTCGTTTTTGATTTAATAAGGAAATAATTTAATTAGATAATATTCTTCAAAGAGATTTATTTCTAATTAAAACCCGATTCTGTATTCCTAGTGATCAAGTAAGAAATCAGAATCCAAACAATTAAAGCTTTCCATATTCATCACAATCAAAAACGTTGACTTAGAGAAATGGTAAAAGGTCAACTGGACTCTCCCGGTCCAATCGGAGCGGCATTCGAAGGTTCGGGGTCCATGATTTGCACCCCCCCCCCCCTACACAATGGGTCCACTTTGAGATTCAATTTCTCATTCATCCATTAACCATTTTGTGAATTTGAGTATACCATTTCGAAGTTCTCACGGAGGAGAATTCGAATCCACTTTAATCTTCCATTTCTATGGAATTTATCATACTCAATTTTTTCTCTCAACATAAGAGATTATCACAAAATTTCCAACAGAAACATGTGTATATATAAGAAAAGGATAGACAGAATGAATATATGTGGTATTAAGAAGGGTGTGTACGTATAATAATTTTATAATAAAATATTACGTGACAATATATAGCTTGTTATACAGTCCTTATAGTTATAAATGGCACAATAATCACCAATAAAGAAAATGGGAGTGAATATTGGTGTTACAATGTGTTATAAGAAATAAATAAAATGGATCAGTGGCAGTGGCTGCCTTTGGTCTTGTAGCCAATAACATTAGCAGCATTGTAAAGGGGCTTGTTATTGCTTGTACCGACGGGAGTATTAAAGTAGACTTTGGTGACATTCTTTCCAGGGACGATTTCCCTGCAATCTGGCAAGGGGCTGTTTTTGTGCAGACGAACCTCGCAATCATCTTTCTCGATGCCTGGTTTCATTGCTATCTTGTATACTCCCACATCGTTTGTAATACCCTTTCTAGCATATGTGCCTGCGTTCGTCTTCTTATCGAAGCAAATGATCATCATCTGTGCTGATTTAATGGGTGCTCCTCCTTTTCCTTTCCTCGCACATGGGTTGCACACCACCTTGCCGGTCACGTAGCCATTGATATTGGCACCAGCATATGTTAAGCTCAGGAGCGATGACATGCAAAGAGCTATGGCAATCACAGCAGTCGCCATCTTCATTGTGGTTGCCATTTTTCTCTTTCTTTCTTTTTTTCTTTTTGTTTACAGCTCCTCTTTGGTGCTGGTGATGGATTTTCTCAGCTTGAGGGACACCTTTTTATATTACATGCATGTTCTTCAATTAATGGCATTCCTTAATTATCTCCCTATTTAAAGGTTTTTGTGGAATTGTTTCAACTCAGCAACCGTTTTGAATTCAAGGACCAACTACTCTTTCTCATTGGAATATTGGTGAATAGAAAACTATACATGTATACAGTCTAATTAATGCCACTCATTGGTTATCATCATACAGGCCAAATTTGAACACACCTCAAATTGTATCTCAAATTATGATGTGTCAAACATGTTTGGGAAGTTTTTTCCCAGGGTGTCACTACACTGTCATCGGGATTGTTCATCACGATGAACAACTCTTTTAGCACGACGAGTTATCGTGGTCGCGATACGACACCAACATGAAGTTTTTTTAAATGATGTTTCCACTGACCATTTCCATCAAAAACTTTCCCACTAATCAACGGAACAATTCCCAAAGATTATATACATATATCAAGGATCCACCCTCAATTCTGGCCAGACATGGATCTCGTTGACGTCATTTGACCGTCGTTAGAATTTTCTCGTTAACAAAATGCAACCTATTAAACCTCCCTTTTTTTAACACATATCATATGATCTATATGATAATTATAATTCATATACCATATTATTCGGGTATGAATTTAGACATAAAAGAATGTTATAACCGTACTCCTGTATTATTATTAACTGGGTATAGGAATGGGATTTGTTCCTAGGCTTAGGAGAGTTGTAGTCAACAACAACGGTCCCAATTACCTGTTTATGATTTATTTTTAGCCTAGAAAATTTTGTTAAGTCTTAGAAATTAGTTCCCAGACCTTGGAAACGTAATTTACAGCAAGGATGATGTTTTGGCATAGGATGTTTTGGTTTATCAGGCATAACTACGTAACATATATATATATATATTGTATATTACAGGATAACTGGAAACAATATGATTACACAATATATGTGGTTCCAATATTAATGATTACACGCTTGGAATCATTACACGCCACATTGAAACATGATTGCACGTTACATTTCTGTAGCGTGTAACATGATTACACGCTACATAATGTGTATAGTATGGTGTGTGATATTTTCCATTATTGCATCGTGTAATCTTTCACAATACACCAAAGTGACTGATTACACGTTGTATGGTAACAATATTCATGGTTAGACGCTAATTATCCTCGCACGCCATATTATAAGAATGATTGCACGCTACATATCTTTAGCATGTAATCATGATATGTAGCGTGTAATCATATTTATATTATCGTGTGTAATGATTGTCATTGTTTAATCGTGTAATCATGCTGAGTGTGTAACCATGACGTGTAATTTTTTCCATAATGTAATGTGTAATCTTTGATGGTGCACCAATGTAAATGATTACACGTTACATTATGTAGCGTGTAATCATGATTATAAACAGGCATGTAATCACTCATATTTTCAAGCAAGTAATCTTTATTCATGTAATCACTCATTAAGTAGCGTGTAATCATGTTTACAATACAGACTGTAATCATTTTGAGCGTGTAATCATTTTAATAAACTGGTGTGTAATCATGTTGTTATGAACATGGACCTGCTACGAATACTTAGCATAGACTGCAATGCAAACATATCCACACCCAACATATCCAAACACTTATATATTCATAAAGAAATTGCAATGGAAATATATACAATTATCAACAAAATTCACTATCCAATTTGTACGTATTAATCAGAATGTAAACTGTTGGCAAAGATATCCCTAGCCATTTGTTTTCTAAACTGAGGATGTTAACTTGGTTGAAATTGAAGTTGACATCTTTGTTCATCATTATATACTCTATGCCCTTAACCATGAAAACACCATAACTGTTATCGTCATGCTGGCATGGAAATAAAATGGGAGTCAATCCCACAGCCTTTATACAATTCATCTTTTGGGTCTTTCGCTTACTTACTACGATGTAATCAGACGCATTGCAAATGAGTGAAAACAAGCGTCGTAGAGGCAAAACCTGTCGTTCTTTATACTTCGGGTTGTCTTGCAGTTTATGTGCGGTTGAGTCATAAATTGTAATTACCCACTCGTGGAGACGAACAACACAAAATACCCAATAGTTGTCTCCCACATTGTAATGGACAATAACTTGTTCCAAATAGCAGTCAATATGTATAACAGTATGTAGCATATGTAATCAAGTGTATTAGGAGTTAAGTAGCATACATCATCAACACTAGCCCATGGCATCCCCCAATCTGGTTTCTCCCCGATAGCATATGTAATCAACTTTGTCGTGACTTCAAAATCTTTCAGCTAGAATTCTTTTGACAATGCTTTATGGAAATTCGGCTGAATTTTTTTCCAAATCGTGCTTAGTGAACCCTACAATGAAGTTACAGAACGTGTAAGCAGATATGACAAAACTATTACAAAACTATAAACTGTCAAATATCATCTACTTACAAAGAAAGGGTTGTCAAGTACTGTTACTTTGAGTGGAAATTTTTGGCATTCGACTGGGTCTCGTTTCCGCTTGCAAAGCAGATGTAAGTAGGCATCCACATGCTCATTACCTAACCATTCTATAGGATCTTCTATTTCTTTGAAAAAAGATTGTGAAACAGAAGCGTCGGATGTCGATGTTACGACTGCATTTAGAAACAAGTGACTAAGATTAGTCACACAATATATCACCAAACAACTCAAATCACATACCACAAAACAAGTTATGAAAGCACTTACAACTGAAGCCTGGATCAGTCAGAAAGGCGGTATATTACAATACTGTAACGTCCTGCTTCTTTTATGCTCTAAAGGGATCCGTGTATGGGATTCTTAACCACTTTGACAGAGCCCACTCTCTATCGACAGAAACTTCCGTCAGGTCAAATGGCGGTAACGGAAGAGGGGTATGTATGTCATGTGAGGGTGGTGGTGGTTAACTTATAGAGGGGGTTGTGACGGTGGTGGTGGGGTTGTCTTAATGGTGATGGGGATTGTCTTTGAGGTGGTAGGGGCTATCTTGGAGGTGGTGGTGGGGGCTACCTTGGTGGTGGTTAGGGTTGTCTTGGAGGTGGTGGTGGGGGCTATCTTGGAGGTGGCGGAGGCTGTCTTGGAGGTGGTGGGGGCTGTCTTTAAGGTGGTAGGGGTTGTGACGTTGGTGGTTGGGGCTTTCTTGGTGATGGTGGGGGCTGTAACGGTGGTGGTGGTGGTGGCTATCTCGGAAGTGGTAGGGGTTATGACGGTGGTAGTGGGCTTTGTGATTGTGGTGGTGGGGGTTGGGTTGATGATGGTGAGGGTTGTGACGGTGGTGGTGGTCTCTGTGACGGTGGTGGTGGTGGTGGTGGTGGTGGTGGTGGTAGGTGATGTGACGATGGTAGTAGGCTCTGTAATGATGGTGGTGGGGGCTATGAAGGTGGTGGTGGGCTCTGTAACAGTGGTGGTAAGGGCTCTGTAACAGTGGTGGTAAGGGTTGTATTGGTTGTTGTGGTAGGTCTGTGACGGTGGTGGGGGTTATGACGATAGGGTCCACAAACATCTCACTCTAGAAATGAGATGCAGGATCTCTATCTGGTACTGTAGCATTTTCCGTGCTCGAACAATGGGACCTCTGCCATAAAGAAAATAGCAACTTTAAATCTCAGGATAATATCACTAAGTTTTTGGAAATAAAAAAAGAACTTAAACATACCACAAAAGAAAACAGATGTAACAAGTTGCTCCGTAACTTCCCCGAATTCATATTGCATTGCATCTTGGACCTCTTAACGTATGATGATGCGTCGTTGGTCCAGTAATGCCTGTGGAATTGCAGTAGAGGTTGATCCCTAACAAAAACATTTTCAAATTAAATGATAATGCTGAAAATGTTCCGTATTTTACAAATATTAAACTTAAACAAACCACTCACCTCTGATCTTCTCGATAACTATCGGCGATGATGATATGGAGGATGATAATGACTAGTAGGAGATGGAATACCATACCGAGTAGGAGATGGAAGACACTCATGACCAGGAGATGGAGGACCATACCGAGTAGGAAATGAAAAACGCTCATTACCAAGAGATGGAGTCCTCTAAAAAGGCTCAGCCGAATGCACACCATGTTGTACAGGTGATTATGGGTCACGGGATTCCATCAAAGGGGGTGACATATCAAGTGTGGCGCTATCACCGTTATCCCTAGTCTTAGTGTTGTGCGTACGTGGTGATGCATCTCGGACGTTTCATCGTCTTTTCACTGGTTCATTAGGACCTTTATAGACGTTTTGTTTCCTCTTTTGGAGATTTTTTGACCACAGCTCGGCTCGGTCCTCTTTGATTGTAAAATCCTTCAACGGTGCAAACTGAGGACTTACGGACATGTCCTCATCAATCCTTGACCTGTAGTCCTCTTTTTCCTCCAGTCGATTAGGATAGATCGTAGGTAATCCAGTGAGCTGAAAAATTCAAAGGCATGTCAAACTGATAAATTAAGCCAATTAAGATAACAAACTGAAATACTATTTACCTTTCCTTCAACCATGACTCACTCATATTTGATCCCCGTTTGATAAATTCCCATTTTTTAAAATGGGTGCATCCATAAGAAGCAAATATGTTACCTAATTTCTTCTGCATCGATTGGATGACCTCCATTGCCCAAAACTACCATAAATACAAATAGTGAAATAGTTATATTAATAAAACAGTTAAAAGAAAACCTCATAATTATAACAATACGTTCTCAAAATTGTCACAATACCTGAACTCCCTAAATAAAACCGTAAAGGTTGTACATCCTAGCACGATCCATTGGCTCTGGCACCTTAAAACCGATTTTGATATAGTGTAATGTCATCTTGAACACATAATGTCCCCATGGGATGGAATTGAAAGCATGTATGTCCTCAACCAACGACATTAGCCAGTACGTGACTTGTCTCTGATAATCCGGGCCAGATAGGATGTTGTTCGCAAACAATACAAGTGCCATCTTTAAACCATCACCTTTCTAGTCAAACCCACTCTTTAAGAATCTGTTCAACAGCTGAGCCATTAATAAGTATCCGTCTCCACCAAAATATCTCATATGGATGCCATCCTTCACCGGGACGTAATCTTTCAAAAAAAATATCCGATAATACACCAAACTTTAACCCAGTACACAAAACAAAACTCTTTATTTCCTAGTCTAACCTTGGTGTTCCCCATAGCAAACCACATATCGTCTCGTCATTGGCACTCGAGAATCGAATTTGGCGGAGCAATAGGTTATGTATGTATTGCGCTTGAAATAAACCCCTCATGTAATGTGACAGATCCAAGTAACGCCTGAAACAACTTTTCTTGAATTCTTCCAATTCACTGTAACTACCCAACACTTCCTTAATGTCATGAATCAATTTCAGTTTGCAATGCACTGTTATTTCCATGGGTGTAACAAATACCGATATAGGTCTTCGTTCTGTGATATCTCTTCAATCACTCCTACATTCTTATTGGGTTACGTTCCAATCTCTGCTACATTCACATTCTCTGGTAGGTTCTCAGCCTCTACTACATTCCCAGTCTTTGTCTGATCTTCATGCTCTGCCAACTAAGTTCTCTGGTTCTTTCTCTTGCTCTTTCTCAGTCTTTTGTACATTATCATTCTCTGGTACAATCTAAAAAAAATCCATGACAGTTAGGTGACATAATGACAACATAATAGTGTGTAATTATTCTTTACACGTTGTGCATTAAACATCGTTACACGATAATTTGTAGAATGGTTTACACGCTAAAATGTAAGCCCATTTAGCGTGTAACGATTCTGGGTCAAGTTTAATCTAATGATCCCCAAAATCTTTACACATTGTATATAACAACAACGTTACACGCTAACTTATAAAAGGGTTTACACGCTACAATGTATTCCCATATAGCGTGTAACGATTCTGGATCAAGTTCACTAAAATGACCCCTAAAATCTTTACATGATGTACATTACAACATCTTATTTACAAACTACCTTATAAACGGAATTACACACTACAATGTAAACCCATTTAGCATGTAACAATTCTGGATCAAGTTTGGTAAAATCTTTACACGCTATACATTACAACATCGTTACACACTAACTTATAAGAGGGTTTACACGCTACAATGTAAACCCATTTAACATGTAACGATTCTATGTCAAGTTCACACAAATAATGCCCAAAATATTTACACGCTCATTTGTAAACTCATTTTGGCATGTAACAAAACCCAGAATCTTTACATGCCAATGGATAAACGATGTTACACGATCACTTGAACAAATTTTTACATGCTAGATTGTAAAGTGATTGTAACGTGTAACGATTCTGGGCATTTTTACAAGTTGTCAAACCCCACTCTCTTTACATGCTATTTAACAACCATGAAGACTTCTACTAGGTTTACACTCTCGATTGTAGAGTTAGCTTAACATGTAACCATTCTTGGTAATTTCAACCTTAAGTTAAAAATTAAATCATTCAAAACACAGACATTGTTCACAAAATTAAATTCCAAAGTTCAACAATCTTTAATCCATATAAGGCACATACCTACATCATCTTTCTCTCTCCATAACGATACTCTTTGTTGATGAATAGCTCGTTGGCGACGAACAAATCCTGTTTCTGCTCTTGAAAAAATCTTCTCACTTGCACTCTGTTCTCTCCCTGAAAATCAGATTCATTTCCCAAGTTTACACGTCAAAATGATTTTAATTTCATTTAATTTCTTATATTTTTATTTTAAGCGTCATTTTTACTTTTGAAATTTCAAACGAACATTGTGCCTAGAGTGCCACATCAGAAATGCAAAAGGGCATACTTGTCCAAAAAATATTTCTCTTGGATAAAAAAAAGTTATTGAAAATGTATAGTCTTGTAGACCTATGAGAGTTGTTCCCAACATAGTAGATTTGTAGTCATAAACAAGATATCCAATAGATGTATTTATCCAAAACTGTGAAAATTTAATATTAAGGCACAATGAATTTGACTTTACCCCAGACTCTCTCTCTCTCTCTCTCTCACACACACACACACACACACATATATATATATATATATATATTATATATTATATAATGAAATAAAACAGAGAAAAATTGTGTTATGCCTGGAAACAACTCTTGTAGACCTTGGATATTTGTTTCCAGGCTTAGGATAGTTGTAGTCATAAACAATGGTCTCAGTCACCGACTTCATTCTTACTTCATGTATATCTCGAATAACTGTGAAAAATTAATATTAAGGCACAATGGTTAATTTCAAATGTAAAGGTTACAATGGTTCAATTTTGGAAGTTATAGAGCATCCCTTTGTTCCACTATAAAACCATATATGGGTTAGTTAGTGCTCACAAAGTCTTGATTCGAGTCATTTGTTTGATCACTTCATTCTAACAAGTGGAGATGGAAGCAACCAGTCACAGGAGCAGTCACAGGAGCAGTCACAGGAGCAGTCACAGGAGAAGTGCCATTTTTGAAGTGATGCATGAAAGGGTTGCAATCGCAGAGGAGACCGTCATCAAAGAGCGTGAAAATGTAAAATGGTTACATGATGAACTGTTTTGATAGGGAGATTTCATAACCTGGAAGCTGAAATCATCAACTTAAATGTTGCGATTGAAGCAAGGGTACCAACTTGTTGAAAAGATGCAGAAGAGATTGATGGAATTCAACATTCTGACATCACCCTAAACAAAAACACACCAAATATACCAACTACACAAGAACATATTTCAATCTAACGTTTTGTTTTGTTAGTTTTTTCACATGTTGTACCGTCTAACAAGTTAATGAAATTTATTGATTTTGTTTTCACATGCTTCACACAATTTACATGTTGTCATTATATTCCTTCATTAATCATACCAGCATAGCATAAGACATAAAATAAAAATAACATTTGCAATCAACGCATACAAAACAGAACAAATAAATACATTACTTCATTACTCATACCAGAATAACAGAACAAACAAGATCTTTAAAACAATCGTGCCTACTATAACTCCTTAAATAAACACCAATAAAAATAAAAACAACATCACACCACTGCTTTCACACTGCTCAGATACCTTCTCAACAACATTCATAGAAGATTGAGGCCAAGAATGGCATGGATGTATGGAAGGAATACTTATCATCTTATATGCTTCATCGGATGAGTTAAACATCTTGTAAGATGCCCTGGAAAACCATCTACTTGTTCATGACATTTAGGCCAAGAACTGAACACACATGTTTTCCTTCCTTTGAAAACCACATAAACCGAATTCTTCCCGATTGGTGTTCTCATAGTTTACAAATCTCTATAAATCGAAGAGAAGTAAGGAAGGAAATCAAGTTTCGAAAGTAAATGAGTTTATATTGTGGCTTTAATGTACGAAACCTTCTGAAGGATACTATAAACTAGTATACACAGTGAAAAATATTGAAGAACCCTAAGTCATCATCTTTTAAAACACGTGAAGAAAAATCAAAAAAGAAGAAGATGTGTTTGCGTGTTTTACCAAGGAAGAAGATTAAGGATTTGTGGCAGTGGGATCCAACCTGTAATCCATATGTATTCCACTACCAACTGATGACGTGGAGAGTAAACATGTGGGATTGTGTGTGACATGAGCCTAGGAAAGATTATACACACCTATAAACAAATAATTTTAGGCCTAAGAATTGTTCCCGATCCTTACAATTTTCCAACAAAGACAGAAATGTAAAGGCCAAGCACCGTTCTCAATGATTGGCATCGTCCAACGATGAAGGGGGATTAATGGAAATCTATACATTAATTTTCAAGATCAAATGACGGTGGAACAAGTACGTCCCTACCCACTACACTAGATATAGCAAAATACCTTTTCAACTATGAACCCCTAAATGCCTAAGAGTTGTTTCAAAACTTGTCAATTGTACTCGTTGAGATTGAATCGATCTCCTGTATTCGATTTACACATGCAAACTCGATTCTGGTAGGTGCACACTATTTTTTAATAACACCCCATGCAACCGGAAAAAAATATAAAACTTCAAAAAAATATAATTAAATCGACATTAAATCCAATATGGGCCTAAGAACAATTCCTAGGCTTAAAATCTCGATTCCTAGGCTTTAAAATTCTTAGACAGAGTCTCTTCTTATCAGCCCCAATACTGATGATGTGGCGAGTAAACATGTAGGATCTGCCATGACACATGTACATGAGCATAGGAAATATTATATAGGCCTAGGAACAAATTATTTTGGGCCTAGGAACTGTTCCCAGGCCTTACAGTTGTCCACAAAAGACGAAAATGTAGGGGCTAGGCACTATTATCAACGATCAGCATCGCCCAACGATGAAGGGGAATCAATGGAAATCTATACATTAATTTTCAAGATCATCTTACGGTGGAACAAGTACGTTTCTACCCACTACACTAGATATAGCAAAAAACCTTTTCAACTATGAACCCCTAAATGCCTAAGAGTTGTTTTGAAACTTGTTAATTGTACACGTTGAGATTGAATCAATCTCTCGTATTCGATTTATACATCCAAACACGATTATGGTGGGTTCACACTGTTTTTTAATAACACCCCGTGCAACCGGAAAAAAATTATAAAACTTCAAAAAATATATAATTAAATCGATATTAAGTCCAATATGAGCCTAGGAACAATTCCTAGGCTTAAAATCTCGATTCCTAGGCTTTAAAATTCCTAGGCTTAGTCCCTTCTTATCAACCCCAATACTGATGACGTGGCACCTAAATACACCTGAGCCTAGGAAAGATTTTACAGGCCTATAAGCAATTAGTTTAGGCCTAGAATATTCTCTCAAGCCTAAAACATTACTCTCTAGCTTAACCCATCCTTTGTTTTCAATATCAGTAATAGTACCCCCACCCAATAACAATAGCAATATCAACAACCAATAATCCTTAACCTGTTTTTTGTTCAGCAGCCATCAACACAAACACAACACAAACACAAACAAATATATATACACCATAAACCATCACAAAAAGACATACAAAATAACATTTCCAATTAAGACAAATGATATATAAGCCTGATGAGATTGGTTCAACAATGTTTAACACAAACAAATATACATACACCATAAGCCTGAGGTTTATAAGTTCCCTAAAACAAGATCCAATGTTTACAGCTCTAGGTCAAAACCAAGACACTTAGATGACTGCAGGCTCACCGGCATTCTCTTCGTCCATGTCAATCAAGATAGGTTCAAATGGCTTGTCTGGGCACTTCAGACTGTTGTATCCTTCTTTCTTACAAATGCTACATGGTCGAGCTTTTTTGTCTGGTTTGTTTGTGTTGATGATGGTTCCGGGCAAGTTGTTTTCTTGTGTCCTTTTTTTCCACGCTTTGAATAATAATGTAACTTTATTTTCTCCCCAACAGACGGTATCCTCAACTTCTTTGGTCTTCTTGGTAGAATTTTTTTTCTCCCATGGCAATGCAATACGGTTCTTGATTGCATCAGGAATGTCCTAAAATTTGAGATCCGGAACAGGGTTGACACCCATTTCATAAGCATATTTAGGAAATCTTGTTGTGTAAAAGTCAGAAACAAGTGAGTTGATTAACACTCCTTTGAATCTAGGCCATAACACACCAACAAATAGAAATTTAAGTTTATAAAATCAGCCACAACAAATAAATGTATAGAGTTAAAATATTAGAAAGCATACATAGCAACCGCCATTACATGAGAACACAGCAATTCATCTAAATCCCATTCACGGCATGAGCAAGAATGTTCGTCATGGTCAACAATTGTTTCCTTCCATTTGTCGTCTACCTTAAATTTATTAAAGTGAATGGGGTGAATCTCACACCATTGTATTATATATGTCCTATCTCTGATGTGTTCGTCTGCAAACATTATCAAGTATATAGATATTTCATGTGCATTTGTCCAATGATCGTAGAACCACCTTTACAATAAATCTTTGATACATTCTGTCATTGCTGTGATAGGAAATTTTCGGACTATAACTAGATAAAAATTCATTGATTCAGCAATGTTGGTGGTCATCAAAAAGTACCTCTTTCTAGGAATATATGCACATGAAAACTTCTTTATCCCAATACCCTACAACTCATCGTAAACCTTACGATAGGTTTCTTTCAACTCAGTCATTAAATGGTCAAAATCCTCGATATGGTATGCATACGTAGCACGGTAGTAAAGCGAAATGAAATCATCCCTCTGTTTATAAATTTTTTGAGATTTTGTACTAAGTTGTATACACAAATCTCATGTGTTGCATCTGGGAATATGGCTTCCATTGCATTGAATATACTATTGTGCTGATCTGAAACTAACATCACTCTGTTGGGATATTGTATCAATTTATAGAGTTTCAACTAAAACCAAGTCCACGACTATGTGCATTCAGAGTTTGCAAACCTAAATGCCAAAGTGTATATCATCTTGTTTCCGTCTTTACACACCTAAACTAACAAAACACCCCTGGTCCTAGCCTTCAAGTGGGTAGCATCGATGTAGATAACTGGCCTAATAACATAATTGAATCCCTTTATAGAGGCTCCAATTGCCATGAATTCATATTTACGCCGGTTTTACGAGTCAGCCTTGATTTTGTTACAGCCCTAGGGTTCGCTTGTTCCAAAACTTAAAAATAAGACGGTAACCTCTGAAAGAATTTCCACAGACAATCAAATACCTGATTCAAAGCGTGCTCCTTCAACCTATAGGCTTTGTTGTACGGGAGGTGTATGTCATGCTGCTCCCTCATTTTAGAAACAATATCTTTAGGACGGATGATGTGTCCGAGATCGCGATATTTACTTGCAAACAAATCCCTTATCATGATCGCGCTTACACATTTAAATTCAACATTATAGTTGTCATTTCTTTCACATGTGTGCTTATTAACGAACGCCTTCACATGACAATAAGTCCCCCTATTCGGCTTTCTTACCCGAAGAACCCATCCACAACTTCTCTTACTATATTGCACAGTGAATTGTGTATTGGAAGATCATGAAACCATGTACTCAAACCTCTCTCCAAAGCCTCAAACTTCTCAATTGTAGGCTTGTCCTTGAACATATGTCATTTGTATAATGGACCTTTATTTGCTAAATTGTCAAACACATCCACTGATCAAACGACTTTAATTGGGTAAAGCTCTGACCCTAATATTGTCCA
This sequence comes from Dipteronia dyeriana, assembly GCA_032871835.1. Classification (NCBI taxonomy): domain Eukaryota; kingdom Viridiplantae; phylum Streptophyta; class Magnoliopsida; order Sapindales; family Sapindaceae; genus Dipteronia; species Dipteronia dyeriana. The sequence continues at coordinate 52,247,756 of CM065302.1, read as the reverse complement.
CCGTGTGTGTTCATGGAAGGTGAATAACTGTTGGGTGTTCCACTCACCCCATTCTTCTGTTCCAATAACTGTTTCCATTTGCCCACCATCATCATCACCACCACTCTCATCTTCTATATCATTGGATTTTAAACTATCAGACCTTCTAGAAGTATCGATGCTTTCGGAACTATCATTATCACCCATTACTACAGGTTTGGTAGTAGATGCATATGTCGCTTGGTCATTGTCCGGGTGAAACCTGAGATGTAAATGGATTATTGTTGCCACTAACTGATTTATAGTTTGGAGTACCCGCCGGATACCGTGGAATATCAGTGGGTTTAACATGAGAGACCGTACATGCTGATTGGATTGGATTGGATTTGGTAGAGGTCGAAATTCATGTTTATTGACAAATTCAACATCAATTAGGGCCCAACCTCTTTCCTTATGAACAATCACAAACTCTTCATCATCGTCACTCATTACATACAATGTAACTTTATCAACGCCCATTTCCACATGCAAGGTTATCTTCAACTTAATTTGGTCTCTACTAAGCCCTATCCGCTGGTATATGATTTCCACCGATTTATTGTACACTCCGTTATCTTTTATTTTAGTCATACTGAAAACGAAATATGATCGCTTTACCCTTCCAATGCTCACCACACCGAACTAACAGCCAAGACATGGTTTCCTTAGACCCTGAAAATAAAAAAATTCAGTCAATAACACTATAACAATTACTGTAATTCAGTTTAGTTCAGAACCTAAAAGAACCAATTTTGAGCCTAGGAATGGTTCCCAGGCTTACAACATTCCTCATGGGCTTAGCCCATCTTCTGTTTCCAAAATCAATAACACCGAGCCAATAACAAAAGAAAAATTAATCAATAACAGCACCGGTTTTGGTTCAACCAACCAACACCTTAATCCTAAACTATAATTCAGTTTAGGTGAGTGTCTAGAAACAATTGTTTTAGGCCTATGAATGAATAGTTTACAGGCCTACAACATTTCTTCCAGGCTTAGCTCATCTTCTATTTTCAAAATCAACAGCAGCTAAGGTTCCCTAACAATAGCAAAATCAATAACACCTATTTTGGTTCAACCATCCCCCAACACAACCAACAGTGATCAACACAAACAAATATACATATACCATCAACAAATATACAAAAACCCAAACAAATATACATACACCATCGACACAAATAAATTTACATACATCATCAACCAACAACAATAGCAAAATCATAAACCTGTTTTGGTTCAGCAAGTATACATACACCAAATTCAAACACCATCAACACTTACAAAATCACATACAACCTAAATTCCCTAAACCTTTTCCCTACCAAAACATACAACAAAATAAATTTACAAACAAACAATACAACATTATTCACCAAAGTGCATTTTCAGTTATTCATGTGATATTGAGGACGACGTGTTTGCACCCAACAATACTACATACATCTCTTAAAAGCTTGATGTGACATTTCATCAAACACCTTAACTAAACCCAACAATACTACATACACAAACACCAATTCATGGGCAACAAATCCAAAACCCCTCATTATATCAAAAACATCTCAAACTTGAACAACAATAAAAGACCAAGAGATTCAATGACATTGGAAACTTAAGTGTCCTTATGGGACTTACATTGACAGTGAAGCTCGAGTGAAGGAGGTGGCGACACTATTAATATTTCGGTCACCGTCGAGATTACGGTCGGTAGCAAGATTCCACCGGAAAGGATGATGGGATTTGAATAACAGTGGATTCCGATCGACATTGAGGACGATGGGATTTGAAATGGGAAGAATGAGTGACCCAACTTCGATGGAGTAATTCCAGTCAGAAAAACAAACGCCCCCTTAAGGTGGTGTTTGTTTTTTTATCTGAAGTCTTATAAGACCTTAATTTGATAGACATATGGATAAATCTTACAAACTAAGATAAAAAAAAATCATTTTGGATGATTTACTACAAATGCAAAATTTTAACTTTTTCCATTTATAACCTTTCAAAATTTGGAAATTTTGGAAAATTGATTTTTGGGTTTTATTACATGGGGATAAAATTGTAAATGTATGAATTGTCATTGGACATTTGTGAAAATTTACTAAAAGACTTTGATGTAGCACTTTTTTAATGAGAGTTTCTCCTTACAATCCACAAATTGTTTATTTACAATTCAATTTAATTTTTTTTATTAATGACAATTTTTACCTTAATCAAAATCACTAAACAAGACCAAAACAATTCTAAAGACACTCCAAACTAATTAAATTATTATAAAAACAAATTCTCTCTCCTAAATCATTTAATTAAAAATTACGTGTTAAACTCTCTCCCTTAAATATGTTAATACCAAATTAAACACTCTCATAATTATTCCCTCTCTCCATTTTCCAAAAAAAAAAAATTATATCTCCATCGATTAATCTCTGATTAATAGTTAAAGAAAAAAAACTTTTGTGATTGTGTGGATCAACATTGAGAGTGTATTGATTTCATCAACTAGTGGACTGTGCGATTACCTTGGTCTTGATCAAAAGTTGTGTATGGATGTTTCTATTTGGGGTTTTACCACGTAAAAAAACATTATATTGGTTTCTCTATCCCGATCACTTAGGCCCCGTTCTGCAGCTGTTTTTCAGTCCGTTTTCGTTTTTATTTTTCAAAAACGATTTCGAAAAAGCGTTCGTTAACCGTTTTTCATTTTATTTTCGAAAAACGAAAAAAAAAAAGTGAAAAACAAAACCAATGTTAGAAGTGAAAGATTTGAAAAACACAAAATACTTATTTTTCGTTTTTCGTTTTTGTTTTTCATTTTGTTTTTCACCTTTTTATATATAAAAAAATCATTTTAGTTTTCATTTTGTATCATTTAGTTTTATTATATGTTTCATATGGCTAGGATAAGATGAGACAAGATTTTTAAATGACCAAAGTGCCCTTATATATATTCAAGAATAATTTATTTTCAACTATAACTGAAAGCATTCATGCAATAATATATATATATATATATATAATATTATATATTATAAAATAATATATTTTATATATATATATATTATTAATATATAATATTTATAATATTATTATATATATTTATTTATTAATACTATATATATTATGATATATATATATATTTATAATGTTATATATATATATATATATATACATATATAATATTATATATGTATATAGTATATAATGTAATATATTATATATAAAAATATAATATAATAAAATATAATAATATTTATATAAAATAATATGTAATATTATAATATAAATTATAATATACGTAATAATATTTAATATATATTATTATAATATGTATATACATATTAATATAGTATATACAGTTATATTTTTATTATATAGTAATATATATATATATATATATATTGTAATTATTTATTTATAATTTATTAATTCATTTTTTGATATATTTTTTTTGAATTAATTTTTGATGTGTTACTTTTGTTTAATTTAAAAATTACAATACAAAAATTATATTGGTTAATTATGTAATAAATTTTTTATAGTTTTCAATTAACCTACCAGACACATTTTTTCCGTTTTCATTTTCAAAATACAACTTTCAGTATATGCTACCAGGCGCGTTTTCGGAATTCAAAACTGAAACCAAAAATATTGTTTTCATTTTCATTTTTATTTTCGAAAAACAACAACTGAAAAACGATTACAGGACAGGCCCTTACTTAGCTTGTTACTTGTTTTTTTTATTTATAACTATTACAATAATTTAGGATTTGAAAAAAAAAATACATAGTGGCAGACTTATGTAGGGGTTGACCTGGGCTATAGTCAGGATCAACTTTTTGAATTTTTTCTTATTTATAGTTACATCAATATCCCTCATTCTTTTATTACTATATTATCCTTATTTTTATCTATTATTACTAAGTTCCCCCAAGTAAAAAAAAAAAAAAAATAGCCTTTTGACTTCAATTCTCTACTCCCAATCCCACCTGTATTGATCCCTCCCTCTCAAGTCTCAAATAAAGATCAAAATCTCTGAGGATTACAAAGTAATTGTCCCTCCTCGGTTCTTACACTCTAGTGATTTTAATTTTAATCTATTTCTTCTAATTATGAAAAAATTAGCAGTAACATAACACTAACCCAAAATTAGGAATAACAAACCCAAAACCCCTAACTTGTTAAACCAAATTGGTATGACACATGCACACATTTATTCATGCATGGACATGTATTAATTCTAAAGATGACAAATTTTGTGAAATTACACGTTCTAGATTATTTCTAGGAAATTACAGCTGGTGTGTTTTTGTGTTCATTTTATTGTACTTGTATGATATTGAACTTCAATTTTTGCTTATAATTTTCCGTATTGAGTTTCGGTTATTTTAGCTACTCATTCATTAAGTTCCGAGTTCAAATTAGTAGTTAAGAAACTTTTATTGATCCTATCGTATATGGTTTTTATATCTTATTTTCAAGATTGAATTCCATATTTTTTGAAAAGGTTTTCTTGACATCTTTTGTTTATGAGAGAGTACCAGTATGTAATCTAAAAATAGATTTAAAATCGTAGTTTGGATGCCAGAGATATGGTTGAAGAACTGAAGAAGTCTCAAAGGAAAAGGAAGGGGACAATCTTCCTTTCCAGTGGTGGCGTGTGGACCTCCACGGGAAAAGAGGTAATCTGGCCTCAAGAAGGCCCATGCACCTCTACGGGATGCAGTGGTATCCTCTCCCAATTGGTGGTCATTTTCTCTCTTTAAAAAATTCTTTTAAATACTTCTTTCCCTCTCATTTTTTTCCAAGAAGAAAAACTTGACAAACTTATACAGAAATTTTCTCTCCAACTTTCCTAATTTCCGAACATCATATCTTTTTCATTCAGAGTTCGATTTGAGTAATTCAAGTTGGAGATTTCTTGTCTACTAGTCCTCTATCTTTTTCATAAGAGTTTGGAGTCAATAGATTGAGTTTTCTGGTAGCTTCACACACAAAAATGAGACTGTACAATTTTCACTTGAGGTATTGATTTCTCTTTTGAATTTTTAGATTCAAATCTTCAATTACCTTGGGTTTTCTTCTTCAATACATGTATGTATGTTGTGTATACTTTGATTAGAGTTTTGGTTAACTCTCTAGAAGCTAGATTGAGCTTTGATTGAATCTTACATGTTAAGTTATGTTTTTGTAAAAGCCTATGTTTTCACATGTTTGAGTTTTGTATTGTGCTAGCTTTCTATCTAGGACTAGTTTGAGCATTGATTGACTGATTTTAGTTGAAAATAGTCTCTACATGTGCTAGGTCTTTTATTTTGACATATTTCATGATTAGCATAATTTAATTGTATATTTAGAGCTTGTTATGTTTCTATTGAACACCTTGTGAATACATGCTCTATATTTCTTGCTAGAAATTCTATTGATCGTATGTTATGATTCTAGCATGATTTGTGTTTAATGCTAAATATTGATTGTGTGCTTAAATGACTATTTTTTATTCAATGTTTAGTGTCATGAATAAATCTAGAAGTTAAATGTGTTTTGGTGTTTTCATATTTTCTAGAATTGTTATCCATGAATAGTTACTAGACATGTTTAGTTTGTGAACTTTCAAGCATAAGTCTAGTTCTCATATGTAAGAACCTCAATTTTATGATTGGCTTATTTCATGATAAACTACACCACATTGGAGATGATTGTTTAATGGGTAGCTTAGGACCTCATTGGCAAGCTTCCAAGCATCTCCATGACTTCAAGAGCAAAAGGTATATTCACTTGACTTTGTCTCTTGAAGAGTTTAGATGCACACACACACTTCATGCATGCTTTGTTGATCTTGCATTTGTGTTGATATTGTTTATATGAGTGCATCTCTTCACAATCACACTTGCACTTTATTTATAGATTTAAGTGTGGTATTGTATTGTGTTCACGCTTGCACGATGGTGTGCTTGTTTTAGCGCGTTGAGTGACCATATGAGAAGGTCTCAATCTTCTCTTGGTTTGGTTATATGGAGTAAGGTGTCTAGTTTCAAAAGAGTGTATTTCAAGGATTTTAAATGTTTTTCAAAACTGACCTTTGTATGGTCTTATGGCCATATCTTTTTATACATTGATTCAAACTTGGTTTTGAAAATTTATGTACAAACTAGACACCCATACCTTTCTAACGGTATATGACCATAAGACCGTTTGTATGGTCTTACGGTCATATCTTTTTATACATTGATTCAAAATGGGTTTTGAAAATTTCTGTACAAACTAGACACCCATACCTTTCCAACGGTATATAATTCGTAATATTTCATGACCGTTTGGATTGGTTTTAAAATCTCCAAAGTGACCACAAAAATAGGGCATCTCTGTTGTTGTCCGTTTCTAACCTTTGGTCACTAAAATAACCATAACTTTTTTTACAAACATCTAAATCATGTTTTGTAAATTGGAGTAGAGATTAGACTTCCATACCTTTTCAACTGTATATTATATGAAAGGTTTGGATGTCATTTGGTCATGTTTTGAGTCGCTCGAAGTTCAAGTTGTTGTGCTGTCTGGCATGTACCACGGCCTAGACCGCTGTTGGTGCCATGCCTAGCCAGCAACCTAGGCAGCGGTAATGTCCAGCCATTCACTGCTGCCTGGACAGCTGCCTAGGCACTTGCCTGGCAAACGGTATGCACAGCGGTCGTGCGGGATTTTTCTTCCCAAGTCCAAAAACGACGCCGTGTTGTGTAGGGCTTCTTTATATATGTTCTCTTCTTCTTCCTTGCCTTCTTAGAGCTTAAAGAACCCATCTTTAGAGAGAGAAAACTTCCATTAGAGAGAGAAAGCTTCAACCTTTGTTATTTGACTCTCCAAACCCTAAACTCATCTTCATCTTGCATTCAAGCATCATTCCAAGCATGAGTTTTCATTGATTGGTAAGTAAAACCACCATTGTTGTTCATTATTGTTCTAGCTTACCAAGACATGTCATTTATTGCTTAAATTAGCATTTCTTCATAGAAATTGCATATTTATTGAAATTATGACATGTTTGGGTTTGTATTGTGATATCTTGCATTATTAGGTCATTTATGCCTAAATAGCCAATCCATGAATATTCATGTATACATAATTGATGATTAGGTTGACTTTATGCATTTAGTCTAGTTTATGAACATTTATGTGTATGCCTCATTGATTGCATTTCTTGATTGCAAAATTGCTCTTGATTATTTGTTGTGACAACTTGTGTTGGTTGGACTTTTATTGACAATTAGGTTGTTAGATTTTATCTACACATCTAATTGAGTCCTTGAATGGGCATGTAGGCATTGGTTGATAACTGGGATGTTTAATTGCATTATCTACATCTAGTTAAGCATTTTGTGTTTGGTTTTACATATAATTACATTTGAGCATAATGTCGTATATACACTTAGACCATATACTCTTCATTGAGTCAAAGTCTTGTGGCTTCGGTGTGAAGTTGCACAAGCAAGAGAAGCCTTGCAACAAAGGGTAGGTTGGCAAGCAATTGGTCGGGTATCCACTGTAAAAGGCCCGAGGGGTAGAGTAGGAGATGCTCACGCCAAGAGTAGTGGATCAGGGGATATCATTAGGGATTGAACCAAGAGTGGTGAGTGGCGGTGTCCATAGCTTGAGGTTGTCGAGAGTGAGAGTCCGAGTATCACTTGAGGGTGTAACTTTTTATTCATATAGTGAATTTCTGTGACCAAGTGTGGCGCACTTAACAGCCCGTGGTTTTTTCCCATTTAGAGGGTTTCCATGTATACATCTTGTGTGATTTATATTTTCGCACCTTACACTTGATGTTGCATGTTTATTTTATTGGGTGAATTTTGAATATTGACTGATCAAGAAAAATTGGTAATTGACTTGATTAAAACCTATTCACCCCCCCCCCCCCCCCCTTTAGGTTATAGACACACTTTTTAGGGTATTTTCAATTGGTATCAGAGCAGATGCCTAGATATACTTAGGTGATCCGTGCTCTGTGTGTGTCTTGCTTGTGCATTTGTGTTGTTGCATTGCATGTGCATTCATATAACCCAAAACACCATGAGTGATTTTGAGTGACTAGAGGGTGCTTTGATCTCTGAACCACCAATGCTCACCAAGGATAACTACTCCTCTTGGAAAGTAAGGATGGAAGCTTTTTTGTGTGAGCTTGATGAGCATGTGTGGATGTATGTGGAAGAAGGGTATTCACCTCCCACGGAGACACAAGAGAATGAGGCTTCTATGCCTAAGCCCAAGTCCGAGTGGACAGTTGATGAACTCGAGGCTGCTAAATGGAACTCAAAGGGCATCCGTGCCTTATATTGTGCAATGGATGAGAGTCATGCAAAACTCATCCAAACCACTCGAGATGTTCGAGAAGCTTGGGAGATTCTAAGAGTCATCCACGAAGGTACCGTGAAAGAAGAAAATAAAAATTTAGGTACCTCAAAGATCAAGCTTCAATGTTTTGAATGGGGAGGCTATGGGCACATCTCCACGGATTGTGGAAACTCAAAGAGCAAGAGTCGAAGAGGCAAACCAAAGGCCTACTTTTATAGTGAAAGTGAAGAATGCTCTTTGGGTTCGGAGGGATGTGAAAGAAATCATATAGTCTTGCACGCTTTACGTAATGACAACTTAAAAGAGGCCACAATACACCCATCACTCAAGTTCGACATTGAATAAGCTAGTTTAAATGATGATTGCCACGAGAGTACAAGTGGTAGAAGCTTTAATGAAGAAAGTTCAAGCTCTAACAAAGGTCTTTGAAGAAGAAAAACAAAGAAATCAAGAAGTTGAAGGAGGAAAATCTTCAACTAAGGACCAAGTTAGATGACTCCTTGAAGATGGACATAGTTGATATGTCCAAGTATGAAAAGAAGATTAATGATTGCCATCAAAGGATGAAGGCAATGAAGGATGAACTTGCCAACAAAGACAATTCCTTGAAGTTCATCATGGAGAATTAAAGAAAGCCAAGGTCATGCAACCTCAAGCTCAAGGCAAGAAAAGAGCTTTACCTCCACAACATCCGAGAAGGAAGATTGATCTTGGAGAGACATCCAAGAATGGCCAAGTGAAGGGGCCAATAAACAATGGAGCTAAAGCTCAACAATCAAGAGCTCCACCTCCAAGCTTTCATCAACCAAGGAGGCAAGCCAAGCAAGCTCAACCAAGGAAGCAATCTTCTCCAACTCAACAACAAAGAAGAAGAGAATCAATACCACACCAAAAGAAAGCTCAAAGACATGGGAAAGCATCTTTGTCCTCACAAAGGAATGGTATGACCCCTCATTTTATTCCTTCATGTCATTTTTGTGGTGTTGATGGTCATATTAGACCAAACTGCTTCAAGTACATTAACATGTGTAGAACTAAGAGCATGATTGAAAGAAAAAGGGGGTAGAGTCAATATGCATGTGCCTAGGAAAGCTAGTGTTAATGATCCTAGGAGTAATATGATGATCTTGACCACTAGGAATGACAATGTGTCACCTAAGTGGACTAGAACAAATGAACCCACATGCCATTGTGCTAAGGTTTTACCTATAGGCTCAACTAGTTCAAATGGACTTGGTAAGCCTATAGGGACTCATATCCCCTCATGACTTGTTTTGCTTGACCCCATTTGGGGAGCTCAAGCAAAGAGAGCAAACTTGCATGATTTGCTATGTGTAAAAAGTTGATTAATTTGATGCTCTTTTGATAATTGCTTGAGATTCTTGGTTGCACATATATGCTTATATATTTTTCTTTAATAAGTGTGCAACATTGCTTTGTTTGCAATCCATGTCATATTTATGTTCAAACATGCATTTTTGGACTAGGGGATTTAATTGGAAAAGTACATGTGAATGACCTATAATTTATCTCCATGACATGTGAACTTGTTTTTAATGACATGCTTTAAAATGATATGCATGAATTGAGTTTGATTGCTTTAATGCAAATGTGTGTGAGTGCAAATGAGAGGGCTAATCAATAAAGAGCTTGTATCCATGCAATTAATAAGGATTTTTTATCCAAATTAGTCTTCTCTCTTTTCTTAATGGTGAAACAAGACTACTATCATACGCATTGTTATTCGAAAAAATCAAAAAGGGTGCAATAGTCACTCATGTCTTGATTTGCCTTTAAGGATTGATATAGTTGCTTTATTTTCAAATTTTTGAAACTATATCTTGTTTGCTTATGACAAAAGGGTACAAATTGGTTTGAATTCTTTTGGAAACCCTTTTGATGTTTGTTTTGCCAAATACCATTTGTTTTAGATTTGAATGCAACATGTCTTGCTTGCAAAGCATCCTTGTCACACAGTTTTCTTTAAATAAAACTCCTTGAATCTCTCTCAATTATTTAAGTTGTATAAAGTTTGTGTATATGATTATTCAATGTTCTTGTACGAATAGCTCTCTTTGCTAAAGCAACCCGATAGGGGGAGCTCATTTGCCTATCTCATGACAAAAAAGGGAAGAAGTCTTGAGAAATATAGGGGGAGCATTGGTTATACTTTGGGGAGAGAGTTTGAGAGAGAGTAACCCATTTAGGGAGACCATTGCACATGCATTTGTTTATATTGATTTATTGAGTGCACTTGCTTTTTATGTTTGTTCACCTCACATGCACTTGTTCTTGGAAAGTGCTTTCTTGCTATTGTGTGTAGTTATGATGATCTACGAAGAGATTGAAGACCTTGAAGACTTAGATTCTTAGGTATCTCTTTCTGTAACGAAGAATGGACTCTCATGAACAATAGCTAGATTATTTTTTGTTTTGTGAGGATTTATTTGTGAGTGGTTGTTTTGTCATGAAATATCCAAAGGGGGAGATTGTACGAACCTCAATTTTATGATTGGCTTATTTCATGACAAACTACACCACATTGGGTATGATTGTTTAATGGGTAGCTTAGGACCTCATTGGCAAGCTTCCAAGCATCTCTATGACTTCAAGAGCAAAAGGTATATTCACTTGACTTTGTCTCTTGAAGAGTTTAGATGCACACACACACTTCATGCATGCTTTGTTGATCTTGCATTTGTGTTGATATTGTTTATATGTGTGCATCTCTTCACAATCACACTTGCACTTCATTTATAGATTTAAGTGTGGTATTGTATTGTGTTCGCGCTTGCACGATGGTGTGCTTGTTTTAGCGCGTTGAGTGACCATATGAGAAGGTCTCAATCTTCTCTTGGTTTGGTTATATGGAGTAAGGTGTCTAGTTTCAAAAGAGTGTATTTCAAGGATTTTAAATGTTTTTCAAAACTGACCTTTGTATGGTCTTATTGCCATATCTTTTTATACATTGATTCAAAATGGGTTTTGAAAATTTATGTACAAACTAGACACCCATACCTTTCCAACGGTATATGATCATAAGACTGTTTATATGGTCTTATGGCCATATCTTTTTATACATTGATTCAAAATGGGTTTTGAAAATTTCTGTACAAACTAGACACCCATACCTTTCCAACGGTATATAATTCGTAATATTTTATGACCGTTTGGATTGGTTTTAAAATCTCCAAAGTGACCATAAAAATAGGGCATCTCTGTTGTTGTCCGTTTCTGACCTTTAGTCACTAAATAAACCATAAATTTTTCTACAGACATCTAAATCATGTTTTATAAATTAGAGTAGAAATTAGACTTCCATACCTTTCCAACTGTATATTATACGAAAGGTTTGGATGTCGTTTGGTCATGTTTTGAGTCGCTCGAAGTTCAAGCTGTTGTGCTGTCTGGCATGTACTGCGGCCTAGACCGCTGTTGGTGCCATGCCTAGCCAGCAACCTAGGCAGCGGTAATGTCCAGCCGTTCACTGTTGCTTGGACAGCTGCCTAGGCACTTGCCTGGCAAACGGTATGCACAGCGGTCGTGCGGGATTTTTCTTCCCAAGTCCAAAAACGATGCCGTGTTGTGTAGGGCTTCTTTATATATGTTCTCTTCTTCTTCCTTGCCTTCTTAGAGCTCAAAGAACCCATCTTTAGAGAGAGAAAACTTCCATTAGAGAGAGAAAGCTTCAAGCTTTGTTATTTGACTCTCCAAACCCTAAACTCATCTGCATCTTGCATTCAAGCATCATTCCAAGCATGAGTTTTCATTGATTGGTAAGTAAAACCACCATTGTTGTTCATTATTGTTCTAGCTTACCAAGACATGTCATTTATTGCTTAAATTAGCATTTCTTCATATAAATTGCATATTTATTGAAATTATGACATGTTTGGGTTTGTATTGTGATATCTTGCATTATTAGGTCATTTATGCCTAAATAGCCAATCTATGAATGTTCATGTATACATAATTGATGATTAGGTTGACTTTATGCATCTAGTCTAGTTTATGAACATTTATGTGTATGCCTCATTGATTGCATTTCTTGATTGCAAAATTGCTCTTGATTGCAAAATTGCTCTTGATTATTTGTTGTGACAACTTGTGTTGGTTGGACTTTTATTGACAATTAGGTTGTTAGATTTTATATACACATCTAATTGAGTCCTTGATATGGGCATGTAGGCATTGGTTGATAACTAGGATGTTTAATTGCATTATCTACATCTAGTTAAGCATTTTGTGTTTGGTCTTACACATAATTGCATTTGAGCATAGTGTCATATATACACTTAGACCATATACTCTTCATTGAGTCAAAGTCTTGTGGCTTCGGTGTGAAGTTGCACAAGCAAGAGAAGCCTTGCAACCAAGGGTAGGTTGGGAAGCAATTGGTCGGGTATCCACTGTAAAAGGCCCGAGGGGTAGAGTAGAAGGTGCTCACGCCAAGAGTAGTGGATCAGGGGATATCATTAGGGATTGATCCAAGAGTGGTGAATAACGGTGTCCATAGCCTGAAGTTGTCGAGAGTGAGAGTCCGAGTATCACTTGAGGGTGTAACTTTTTATTCATATAGTGGATTTCTATGACTGAGTGTGGCGCACTTAACAGCCCGTGGTTTTTTTCCATTTGGAGGGTTTCCACGTATACATCTTGTGTGATTTATATTTCCGCACCTTACATTTGATGTTGTATGTTTATTTTATTGGGTGAATTTTGAATATTGACTAATCAAGAAAAATTAGTAATTGACTTGATTAAAACTTATTCACCCCCCTCTAGGTTATAGACACACTTTTTAGGGAATTTTCACCATAGGATGTATTGATCATCACATTCTATTTTGCTTGCTTATCTGCATTTTGCATTCAGAATCACATAGCAGTCCTTGTGAAAAGATTTGAAGTCACATTCCTTAAAGTGATTCTTTGGTTTGTGCACTGGTAGTCGCATTTTGGAAAGGGGATCTTCAATTTGCACATGAAGTCTTAGAAAGTATTAGGGTGATCCGAATAGCTAAGCGTGTACGTCTTATATTGGAGATAAGATTTTCAATTTGGTCATGGAATTCATATTTTGGAGAGGGGATCTTCAACTTGCGTAGGGAGTCTTGACTAGGGTCGAGGTGATCCAGATAATTAAGCATGGTGGCATCTCTTTCATTATTAGGGCCGAAGGGTAGATATCAAGGTGAAGTTGGTCATTTGAGAGATTGTATCTTTTTATCTTTCTAGTGGAAGTTGTTTACTGGTGGTTGTGGAATCAACTCGTAAATGTTTCCTCTTCAGAGGTTTTACCACTTAAATATCTTGTGTTGATTCTCTCTATCTTTATCTCTTGATATTAGTATATGTGTTGATATATATCTTGTTCAATATACTTGTATTTGATATCCATTTTATATGAAACTTTGAACTTGTTAAAGGCATATGTTTTATAGTGTATGAAAAATTGAGTTTGTATCACATGCATGTTGTTATCATCATTGACTTTGTTTGAGCAAACATATCTTTATTAAGTTGATTTTGCTGGTGTTTGATTAACAAAATTGTGATACAAGCTATCTAGAGGGACAAACATAAGTTAGTTTCAAGTGAATGAAAAAGGTGCACTAACCTATTCACCCCCCCCCCCCCCCCTTCTAGGTTAGCTTTAGACAAATTAACCGTGTTTGTATTTTCAAAGTTGAAAGAAAAATTTCTGCACATAGGATTTTCAAATTCTCTTATTTGAAGCTTCAATCATCATCAATCTAAATCAACTAATCAATACAAGTGAAATGTCGTTTTGATATAGAATAATATTAACACAACTCAAAATCCTAACAACCTCTGACACCCATTTATCTTCTTCATCTCTTCCATTTTCTACACCAAATAAGTGAGAGATTCAAGCTCCAATGGAGTTTTTCCTCCATGAGAGCTCACCGTACATCTCCACCACCCCTTTTTACACTTTATCCCAATTGAGAGTAGATTGCAAGGAGATAGGAAAGGTCTTTGACCAAAAGTGAGCCAAGCATGGAAAGGAGTTCTTGGAGAAGTTTCTTCAAGGGTTATATCTCCTTTTACTCATTCTCTTTATATTTCTTGTTTTCTTGACTGTGTATCCCCAATTTAGGAATTTTGTAAGCCTACACTTGTGCTATATATGTATATTTGTTCATAAATTCATTTGGGTTTTGTCTTACTCTTTGTTTTAAGCATGATTTAATCTCTTATTGTGATATCCATGCGTGTAGAAGGTCTAAATTAATATGTATTCAAGAATGAGATTGGGAGTAGAGTAATTTAATTTTGAAGTAGTGTAATTTAACCTCCCATGATTGTTTTTATGTTGATGAATGAACCAAAATACCATGTTTATAATGATTTGAGCGTTTGAGTTTTAGCTCCAAAGAATGGGAGAAGTTCGGTTGATTACATATTTACATGCTAGATTAGGCATTGGTTCTTTATTCTTGTGCTTAATGGGTCTTGTTTCAAGACACAATTGCCTACCTTTGGCCAGGTTAGGGTGATGAATTGATTTCGGTGAATTCCTTAATAAAGAGAATGAACCCTTAACTTAAATTGAATGGTCTTAATGATTAGCAATCAACATTGATGAATATAGTTGTTTGTTAAGCTCATTTCTATTTTTAGCCATCCATCTTAGAGAGATTTGTAGAGATAAGGAGAGTTAAGAGAACTTTATCTTCTATGAGAGAGTCGGTCATTCAAGAAGATCGGTGTCCTGTCGTTATGGTCTAGTGGTAAAGACATCGGTTATCCTTGAAAACCCAGCATTCGAATCCCAGTAGCGGATGGGTTCCTTTTTCTATCTTTGGTGTATCTCTTTGTATCTCTTGTCTCATCTTTGATGTGTACTTCCATTCATTAGTGATTTGGTGTAAACCTAACATAGTTGCCTCTTTTATTAAATGTGTTTGTTGAATGATTAAGTGGTCATTTGAAGTCCTTTATGCGTTTGACCGGTTAACCATTGCTTGAATGGTCTTCTAGGTGCCTAGCTAACACCTAGTTGAGCTTTGGTTATTGTGTGACATATCGAAAGAGGAAGCATGCAACCATGAAATGAGTAAATTGTCCACTACATGCATGGTAAGGTAGAAATACGTGAGGCTTTTGCATGTATAGTCTCCAAATGTGTCTCATAGTTCTTAATGAACTTGTGTACAGTTCAAGTAACCATCAAAAGATAGGTTGATGGTGAATGGATGTATAGCCTTTGTTGCTCAAGAGAGAATATTGGCGAGGATTAAGTGAGCACGACTTTCAGCCTTGATAAGCATTTTTGATAAAATTTGTGTGATTGTTTTTGTGGAATCATTTACTTAGTGTAACCATTTATCCTACATCTCTCCATTCCATTTTATCCATGTAAATATTCTTGTACATAATTTACACTTCATAGCATGATTTACTTTTCCATGCAATAAGACACACACATATATCTGTGCTAGCCAAACTAGTGACGGTCGACGGATCACACCTCCTTGTGGGAACGAACTTTATTTATCATTGTACTACTCCAACGGCCTCATCCAATAGTGAGTACCCGTAAACGAAGCGGTCAGTAGGCTGGGGACCTTTTGAAATGGTCGACTCTTTGAACCTCTAACTCTAGCCTAGCCTCATTCAACTGTAAGAGTTTGGCGGCTAAGGTCTTCAATTCTTGGCTCTCAAGCTAACTTGGCCTCCTCTGGCTTTAGCTTAGATTGAGGTCTTGATTCCTAAGTGGCAAACAAGAGATCCTTGATGGATCTGGTTTTATCCTCAGCATGGGAAGCTCTCTGCTCGGCTTCAAGCTAAGCAGTGAGGCACATGTTCATGAATTCTTTGTTTGCCTCAAGTTTTTCTCGACAAACCCGTTAGGACCGAGTACGAGCCTCTTTGCTCTCCTTACGATGGGCTTCCAAATGCTTAATATTATCCGCTCGAGTAAGGTTGGTCAGATAGGCATCGAATAACTTAGCAACCATCTACAATATATACTAAGTCAGACTACAAGAAAAAGAAACAAATCGTAGCGTAATACGAAGAAACTTACACTAGCGAAACTATTGTAGAAGTTTTAGAGCCGAGTAGAAATGGAGCCAGCCCTAAATTGACTCCACTGGTCATCATCAATATATGTCTTCCTGGAAGCCATGGTTCTTAGTATCTCCTTCGGGGACATGTGACTACCAGATAGACCCGAGGAAGTATATGAGTCACTGGGCTTGGATCATAACCTCAAAGGGGAATATTCCTTGGCACCAATAGCTGCAAGGGTGGCACTGGAAGTGCCTATGGCAGAAAAAGGAATGAGGGCACTCCCCGCAACCGGAGGAAATGCTGCTCTGGAACATGAGGTGGAATGTGAGCTTTTCCAAAAATGGGCTCATCTCCCAGGATATTTTCAGTGGCAGTGCCTAGGAGCTCTGCCTGAACCTGCTCAAATGGAATCTCTAAAGATGGGGTATACATAGCAGCACCAATTTGTGCATCTTCCTCTCTCACATCTAAAGATGAATCAACACATGTGACTACTTGGGGAATCTTAGAAGCAGACTACATGGGCAAATCAGTAGCTTTTCTCTTTCTTGATTGACTCCTGTGAGTGTCGAGATTGGTTGTAGGGTCCTCAACCTCAGTTTCTTCTAACACCTCAGCAGCCACGTGAGGTATGCTTAAGCCTAGTAAAAAACACACCATTTTTGGCCAATCAGAAGTCGACTGTTGTGACTACCGCTGTGAGTCTCACAGCGCTCTCACAATGGTAAGCCACTGTGAAGCCACCGTTAAATAATTCACAGTGGTGTCACATCGGTGGACGACTGATGAGAGACTGTTGTTTGTACCGTTGTGATAATTCATAACGGTCCTACAACGGTTTGCATGCCAATGTTGAAAAACCTATCTTTTGAAAAATCAATCAAAATGAAAACGGTATGAGCATGCAAGAAATAGATAAAACATGAGTATGCACCTAAAAGAACCACACAAGGATAAAGAAAATGAATTATGTGTGTGCAACTGAATCTCTTCAAGGAAGATTAAGCACAAGAAAATTTACCTTCGAAGTGATTTGAGCTTGATCATAAATGAGGTTGACCTAATCTACCTATACATATTTAAACCCCAACTTGTGGTTTGTCAACCAAATAAGTCAATCAAAAATCGAGGAACTTACAATCTCCCTTTTTGGCTATTTCGTGACAAAATCACCACTCATAAGATATCCGCACAAAGTAAAATAAAGACAAGAGGTCAACAAAGCATATTCTACATTAAAAAGTGAAACCTGAATACTAGATCTTCAATTCTTCAAGATCTTGTAGAATAGCCATCCCTACAAAACAATGAGAACTACTCTTTCCGAGACAAGTATATGTGAGATGATCAAGAGAAATAAAAATAAGAGCAATTTACATACAATAAAAAAAAACATGCAACAATAATGCAAAAGCAAATACTCCCCCTCACAAGTCAAACTCTCCCCATATATAGGTGAAATCCCCATTAACAAGTCAAACTCCCCTCATATGCAACTCTCTTAAGATGTAACTTAACTCCCTCTAAATCCACACTACTCCCCCTTTTTGTCACGAGATAGGCAAATGTGTATTCCCAAGTGGGTCACTTAGCAAAGAAAGATATTTGCAAGATAAATGCATAATCAAATACAACAACTTTATGCAATTTAATTAATTGAGAGAGAAGAGCAAGGAGATTTGATTTTAAGAAAAATGTGTGAGATTATTGCCTTGGATGAAAGACATGCAACATCAACTTTCAAAAGCATGGTATTTGGCAGAGAAAATATCAAAAGAGGTTCCAAAAGAAGTCAAACCAGTTTGTACCCTTTTGTCATTAGAAAACAAGATGAAGCTTTTGGAAACTTTTAACACACACACAATCAATTTTTTCAATCCTTAATGGCCAATCAAAACATGGATATAAAATCCTTATCGATTGAATGGATATGAAATCCTTGTTAGTTGTTGCCTTGTTCAACCATTAAGAAGAGAGACAAGACTAAGTTAGATGAGACATCCTTATTAATTGAATGGACACAAGATCCTTATTGAGCTTAGCCTTGTCAATTGCTTCCCTACACAATTTCACACACATAACTCATGCATAGTATTTAAGCATGTCACAAACAAGTTCTCATAGCATGGAGATAAATTATGGGTCAATCAAATGTACTTCACAATCAATTTTTTTAGTCTAAAAATGCATGTTTGAACATAAATGATACATGAATTGCAAACAAGGCAAAGGCACACTTATTAAAAAAAACACATAATCATATATGTGTAGCCAAGATACTCAAGCAATTAATTAAAGAGCATAAAACTGAACAAATTTTTACTTATTTCAATCATAAAATTAATAAGCATAAAATTCAATCATTAAATTTAACACACACACAAAAGCAATTTTTTCAATCCTTGATAGCCAATCAGAACATGGATATAAAATCCTTATTGATTGAATGGATATGAAATCCTTATTGGTTGTTGCCTTGTTCAACCGTTAAGAAGAGAGACAAGACTATGTTGGATAAGACATCCATATTAATTGAATGGACACAAGATCCTTATTGAGCTTAGCCTTGTCAATTGCTTCCCTACACAATTTCACACACATAACTCATGCATAGTATTTAAGCATGTCACAAACAAGTTCTCATAGAATGGAGATAAATTATAGGTCAATCAAATGTACTTCCCAATCAATTTTCATAGTCCAAAAATACATGTTTGAACATAAATGAGACATGTCAAAGCAATTCCCTATTGCTTTTTAGGAGGTGTGGTGGTAGGACCCTTCCTAGATTCATAAGCTAGAAGCCTCCTAATCACCTCACTCAGCTTCATATCATTGTAAGCGTTATTCTCCTCTAAAGCCGTCACCTTGGACTCAAATCGCTTCATATTCTTTTAAGTGTTATTCTCCTCTAAAGCCGTCACCTTGGACTCAAATCGCTTCATATCCTTTTAAGCGTTATTCTCCTCTAAAGCCGTCACCTTAGACTCAAATCTATCTGGTAAAGATCTCATAATTTTTTGCTTGATTCTCTTATCCGAATACAGGTCACCAAGTTTATGACTTTGATTCACAATGTCCATCAACCTTACTTCAATGTCACTGAAGCATCCATTCTCATCCATCCTAAGCAACTCAAATTGCATTTGGAGAACTTGAAGCTTTGATTCCTTAACAACTTCGGTTCCTTCATGTGCAACTTCTAGAATGTCCCATGCCTCCTTAGCTATCCTAGTGTTTTGAACCAACTTATATTGATTCTCATCCATTGCATATAGGATGGCATGCATTTCCTTCCAATTCCATTTTGATGCCTCGAACTCTTGTGCGTTCTAGTGTGCTTTCGGCTTGAGTACATCCTCTCCTCCATCTATATGAGTCATCATCGGTGGTGTGTAGCCGTCTTCAACTGCCATCCATGCCAAATCATGGATTTACAAATGTACGACACCATCTTGTCTTTCCAAGAGGCATAATTCAACCCAGTGAGTAGGGGAGGTCTAGTGCTAGAAGCGCCCTTGTTGTCACCATTTCCACTTATAGTGTTTATGAATGAATGAAATGAATGCAAATATATGAATGCTCAAAGAATCACATAAAATGCATAACACACCAAAATGAGCAAGGATCACATAAGTATATCTAGGAACCCGCTCTGATACCAATTGAAACAAATTATGGTATGTTTAATATCAATTTACAGGGGGGTTGAATAGATTTTAATCAAATTTACCCAATTTTCGTTAATGGTTAATTAGATGAAAATACCCATAACTAATCACAATAATAAAACAAGTGTAATAAATGCGAAATTAAAATGAACAATTGATCTTTATGTGGAAACCCTCCAAATGGGAAAAACCACAGGTTGTTAAGTGTGTCACACTCGAACAACGAATCTAATGATACCGGTATATAACCCACTACCACTACCTAATCCGGTATTAAGTGAACCTAGTCCAATTTGCTTGCGATTTAAGTTACCTAATACCGAAGCGACACAAGTCTTACTTCTCAATGAAAAGATAAATGACCTATGTGAATATTTGATGATATTCAAAGAACAAACAAGGCTAGGGAACCTTATATGCTTATCTAGGATAATTAGATGACATTTAAAACAAGCATAGATATCAAGAGATAAATGACATATCATAAAGCTTAGCTAAACATAGATCAAACAATCCTATGAAATATCAAAATACAACACTCAATCATGTCATCACAAACAATCTCTATATGTATCTAGAATATATTCAAAGAGCATACAAATGATTAAAGTGATCGATTGGTAAGAAAACCACTTAACTTAAATGAAGATAGTGTGAAACTTACCAAACAAGATGTGATGATGCTAAACCATATATGGATGCACTCTATATAGTCATAGATGATGCAAGATGATGTTTTTAATATCAAATGAAAAACTTTGAGTCTATAAAGGAGAGTTCTTGGAAGATTTTCCCTATTAAAATATGTTCTAAGGAAAAGATGTGATATTTGGAACTCTCTAGATGACCTATGAAACAAATAATTTGGTGTGTAATATTAATCTAGAGGGGGGATGAATAGATTTTAATTAACTTTTACCCAATTTTTGTTAAGAGTCAAGTTGACAAAAATACCCCTATCTAGTTACAAAAATACCACAAGTGTAATAAATGTGGAAATAGTAAGAACACTTGAGATATACGTGGAAACCCTCCAAATGGGAAAAACCACGGGCTGATGAGTGCACCACACTAGAACCTCGAATCCACTAATGATAAAGGAATTACAACCTAATCCCAGTTTAATCCTTCACCACTACCTAATCCCGGTATAAGTGAACCTAGTTCATCTTGCTTGTGATTTAAGCTACATACTCCCGGAAGCAGCACAAGTCTTACTTCTCAATGAAGAGATAAAGTGTCCTAAGTGAATATGTAATGATATTCAATGAACAAACAAGGCTAGGAAACCCTATATGCTTATTTAGGATAATGAGGTGACAATAAATGCAATCCTAGATATCAATAGCTAAATGACATGTTCAAGATAGATCAAACAATCCTATGAAGCTATCACAATACAACACTCAATCATGGCATCACAACAATCTCTAATTTGTATCTAAGAATGTTCTAAGAGCATACAATTAATTAAAGAGATGGTTTAGTAAGCAAAACACTTAACTTGTAAGAAGATAGTGAAGAACTTACCAAACAAGATGTGATGAAGCAGCCCTATCCATTGATGCCCTCTAAATGAACTTAGATGATGCAAGATGAAGATTTAATGCTCATGGGAATGCTTTGAGTGATTAAAAATGAGTTATTGGAAGTGATTAAAAATGAGTTCTTGGATGTGTTTTTCCTTTGAAATATGTTCTAAGGAAAATATGTGATGTTCTGAACTCATCCACAACCTTAAAGCATTGAGTTATATATATATAAGATCCAAACAAAGTGAGGTCATTTTGGAAAAAACGTTCCAACTTCCTCTGTGTGCCCTGGTGACATGCGCTGGTCGAGTAGCGTACAACCAGCGCACAAACTATTTTTAAAATAGGCGTTGAACGAGTGGCGCATCCGAGTAGTGCAACAAAAGCGCATATTCTCTGGGATGTTTGCGCTGATGAGGCTGCGCTAGACAAGTAGCCCACCACCAGTGCACGCCCACATTTTTCAACTACGCATGGGTGCCAACAGCGCAGCTTAGTGGCGAATGACCGGATGCGGTCCACTGTGAATGTTGCGCTGGTGAGGTGCACCGATCGAGTAGCGCACCACCAGGGCAAGGCCTATTTTTTCAACACTCAAATGCACAAAAACAATAAGTTCAAGAGTGATAAGAATGCATCATATTCTAATGCCTAGCATGACATAAAACTTTCATAGCAAGATGTAAACAGGTCAACAAGAGTCATTTAACTAAAATGCACACAAGTAAACAATCAACATATATGATCAAGAGTTATGCATGAATATGTGAGTGTGTGCAACTATCTCCTCAAAGTAAGTAAGCACAAGAATTTTACCTTTAGTGCTTCTCCTCTTGAGGTCTTAAGAGCCTAAGCTACCCTTACATTATACCCCAAAATGTGATTTGTTCACGAAATAAGCCAATCAACAATTGAGGACTTTACAATCTCCACATTTGGCTATTTCGTGACAAACCACCACTCGCATTGATCCTCATAAAACAAACAAAAATACCAGGAAGATATTCTACATTACAAAGAGATAATCATAAAATAAAAAAAAACTTCAAATCTTCAATCTCTTGTAGAACTACCAACCCTACTCACAAAATAAGCACAAATACACTTTCCAACCATGTGCATGTGAGATGATCAAGTGAATATTTAAACAAAAGCAATTGCATTCAATAATATGAGTATGACATCGTGAAATGCTCATGCAATGCTCCCCCTCAATGGGTTACTCCCTCTACATGTAATTTCCCCCTCAAACAAGTACACCCATGTAATGCTCCCCTTCAAAGCCAACACATGCTACTCCCCTAACATCACAATGCTAGGTCACAATACTACTCCCCCTTTTTGTCATGATATAGGCAAAGGAGAAGTCCTCAACCGGGTTACTCAAGGCAAAGAAAGAAAAGAGCATACAAGATTGTTGCATAATTATACAAGCCACATTTATGCAACTCTATTAATAGGAGAGAAACAAGGAGATTTATGGGAAAGAAAATGTGTGAATCGAAAATGTGTGAATCAAAAATGCTTTGCATACAAGACATATTGCATTCAAGTCCAAAATCAATGGTATTTGGCAAAGTAAATGACAAAGGTTTCCAATAAAATTCAAACCAATTTCACCATTTGTCATGAGAGAAGCAAGGATATAGAATTTTTATAGATATCAAGTTTTAATGGCACTATATCCAACTTTATAAGCTAAACATGGCATGAGCAACTTTGCACCCTATTTGATTTTTCCGAGAGGATACCCATATTATAGTAGCCATGTTCAACTAATAAAGAAAGAGATACATTGATGCAACATTTGAGTCTCACTAGCTTCTTTTCACACAATATTTTGCATTTCAATAATTGCAATCATCAATTCATGCTTTATCATTTTTCGTTAGCATGTCATTTAAGAATCATCATGTCATGGAGATAATTATAGGTCATTCAACATGTACTTCCTATGTAAATCTCCTAGTCCAAAAATGCATGTTTGAACATAAATATGACATGGATTGTAATCAAAGCAAAGTTCACACTTATTGAATAAAATACAATATAATATAAGTGCAACCAAGCTACTCAAGCAAGCAATAAAGAGGCATAAACATATTTTTTAAAAAAATTGCATGTAACAAGTAAACAATAGCTCTCTTTGCTTGAGTTCCCCATATAGGGTCAAAGACCGCAACACATCACTCCATTAAGCAAATCCCTATAGATCTACTAAGAGTCTTGAATCTAGTAGCATCTAAGGGTTTAGTAAATAGATCCGCTAGTTGATCATTTGTACCTACATGCTCAAGTACAATGCATTTGCTCTCAACTAGTTCTCTAATGAAATGATGACGGATGTCAATATGCTTAGTCCTAGAATGTTGAACCGTATTCTTTGAAATATTAATTGCACTCATGTTATCACAAAAGAGAGTAAGAGTACCTTGATTGAATCCATAGTCGACTAGCATTTGCTTCATCCAAAGGAGTTGTGTGCATCCACTCCCAGCAGCAATGTATTCGGCCTCAGCCCTGGACAAGGAAATCGAATTTTGCTTCTTGTAAAACCAAGAGACAATGTTATTCCCAAGGAAAAAGCAACCGCCCAATGTACTTTTCCTATCATCACAATTTCCTACCCAATCTGCATCACTAAAGCCTACAAGACTAGCATTAGTGTCAAAAGAGTACCAAATCCCATAGTTGGATGTCTCATTCATATATTGAATGATTCTCTTAACAGAAGAGAGATGGGACTCCTAAGGATCCGCTTGGTACCTAGCACACACACCTACACTAAAGGAGATATCGGGCCTACTTACGGTCAAATAGAGCAAGCTACCAATCATGCCACGATATAAAGTTTGGTCCACACTTTTACCACTAGCATCCTTGCTTAGCTTCAAAGTGGTACTCATGGGTGTATCACAATGTTTGGCACTTTCAATGCCAAATTTCTTCACTAGGTTTTTGGCATACTTAACTTGAGATATGAAAATCCCATCATCCATTTGCTTAATTTGTAAACCTAGAAAGTAACTTAACTCACCAACAAGACTTATCTCAAATTCATGAGACATGACATCAACAAATTGTTTGACTTTGGTATCATTTGTGGAACCAAAGACTATATCATCAACATAGATTTGAGCTATAAAGAGCTCATCTTTGTTTTTCTTGATGAATAAAGTCTTGTTATGTAGCCACTATCTATGAGAAATTGAGTATGACACTCATACCAAGCCCTAGGTGCTTGTTTCAACCCATACAAAGCTTTCTTGATGTGATAGACATGATTAGGGTGGTAAGGATCCACAAACCCTTTGGGTTGCTCAACAAACACTACCTCTTGTAAGAAACCATTGAGGAAGGCACTCTTAACATCCATTTGGTATAATTTGAACTTGTGCAAACAAGAAATGGATAAAATAAGTCTAATGGACTCAATCCTAGCAACGGGAGAAAATGTCTCCTCAAAGTCAATACCCTCAATTTGATAGTACCCTTGTGCCACAAGCCTAGCCTTATTTCGCACAATGTTGCCATCCTCATCGGATTTGTTCCTATATACCCACTTGGTACCTATCACATTGGTGTTCTTGGGCCTAGGAACTAGAGTCCAAACCTCATTTCTTTCAAATTGGTTAAGCTCTTCTTGCATGGCAAGAACCCAAAATTCATCTTTTAAAGCTTCATCAATTTTCTTGGGTTCTATTTGAGAGGTGTAACAAGTGTGGCTAATTAGATTAGCCATTTGACGCCAAGTCCTGACACCCTCACTAACCTCATCAATAATGTCATCTTTGTCATGAAGTTTCCTAACCCATTGAGCGGGTTCTTTTGAGTCCAAGGTGAGGAATCCTATCACTAAGTTGTGCTATGTCATCATCAAGATTAGCCTTTTCAACATTAGAGATATCAACTACTTTCTCCAAAAGGGGGTCATTAACTAGATCTATCTCCTCCTCATTGTCACTAATTTTGAGCCTAGTATCATCAATGACAACATTAGATTATTCCATTACGATCCTAGTCCTTAGATTGAAAACTCTATAGGCTCTACTATTCAAGGCATAGCCAATGAAGATACCCTCATCACTCTTAGCATCAAATTTTCCAAGTTGATCACGGTCATTCAAAATGTAGCATTTGCTTCCAAAGGTGTGGAAGTAGCTAACATTTTTCTTTTTACCTTTCCATAACTCATAGGAGGTTTTCCTAGTGTGAGGCCTAAGAAAAACTCTATTTCCTATGTAGCATGTCATATTGACGGCTTCGGCCCAAAGATTCCTATGGACATTGTTGCTAAGCAACATCACACGGGCCATTTCTTGAAGAACCCTATTCTTCCTCTCGACAACTCCATTTTGTTGAGGTGTCATAGGAGCCGAAAACTCATGAGAAATGCCTAGACAATTGCAAAAGTTTTCAAAATGGGCATTCTAAAATTCCTTCTCATGGTCACTCCTAATTCTCTTAATGCTTTTAATCTTGGAGTTCATTTCATTTTGAATTTTGGAGCAAAGCATTTTAAACTTATCAAAAGTTTCAGATTTTTCTCTAAGAAAATAAGTCCATGTGTACCTAGAGAAGTCATCTACATACACAAAAATGTATCTATTTCCACCTAAACTCTCAGTTTGCATAGGACCCATAAGATCCATGTGGAGAAGCTCTAGAGATTCCTTAGTGGTAACATATTTGCCCTTTTTGTGCATACTCTTAGTTTGCTTCCCTTGTTGGAAAGGTCCACAAACACCATTAACCTTTTTCCCAAGCTTGGGAAGGCCTCGCACAACATTGAACTTGTCTAAGATTGTTAAATCCCTAAAGTTTATGTGACCAAGTCTTTCATGCCACAACTCTATTTGTTCATCCTTGGACACATCACAAGACACACTTCTAGCCTCAAGACGATAGCAATTGTCACTATATCTCATACCTTTTAACAAGGTTTGTCCATTAGAAAATAGGATAGAACAATCATTTTTCCTAAACAAGACGGAGAGTCCATCATCACTAAGATGTGAAATGCTTATCAAATTGGCTTTTAAACCATCAACATACAAAGCATTGGACAAGGAGGGTAATCTGGGAATGGAGATGGTTCCCTTTGCTTTAACCCTCTTTTTGGATCCATCACCAAAGGTGACATTTCCTCCCTCCTCCATCACAAGAGTCTCAAATAAACTCTTATTTCCAGTCATGTTCCTAGAGCACCCACTATCCAAATACGAAAAATCACAAGAATGAGCTTTCAAAGTAATTTATGCAACATGGAAAAGGTATTTATCTTTTCTAATCCACCTAGGTGCAATATTTTCCTTCCTAGTGGTCAATGGTACATGGGCTCTAAATGTCCTAGGATCATGCAAAGGTGTTCCACTTTTCCTAGTGATATGCATCATAGCTCTAGGTGTCCTAGGATCATGCATCATGGCTCTAGATGTCCTAGGATCATGCTTCATGGCTCTAGCCTTTTTCTTTTCTATCATGCTTTCAATCCTACACAATTTGATATACCTAAAGCAATTTTGTCTAATGTGACCATCAATACCACAAAAATGACATGTAGGTAAAAAGTTAGGAATTATACCATATCCTTGAGGATCATTGGAGAATTCCCATGTCTTTGTGGTTGTCTTGCTTGTTGTTGAGGAGATTTCCTTCTTTGTTGTTGAGCAAGACTTGATTGCTTCCTTGGTTTAGCTTGCATGATAGGTGTCTTCCCTTTGTGAGCTTTTGGTTGAGGGAAGTTAACTTGAGGAGCCCTAGTAGGATGAGCTTAAGGTGGGCTTCTTAGAGCCACCTTCACTTGAGCACTATTTGAACACTCTCCTAGATCAAGCTTCTTCCTAGGAGTTTGATGAGGAGAGGACCCATTGAAGTTCATGCATCTTACAAAAATGGTATTGCTTGGAGTGGAGGACATCTTGTCATCTTCAAACCCAAGCCCTTCTTGTCACTTGGCCCCTTTCCAACATCTAACATGTGGTCAAGTTTCTTGGTGCTAGAGTTCATCTTGGCCAACAACTCTCTAGCATCTTCAAGCTCTTTCTTCAACCCTTCTTCACTCCTCTTAAATCTCTCCAACTCTTCATTTAGTTGGTCAAATTGAGTTGAGAGCTCTAGGTTTTCTTCTTTCAATCTCTTGATCTTATTTTTGTTCTTTAACCTTGAGCTCTCAAACTTAGCCATGTAGTCCTTGAGATCCATCCTATCCACACTTCCATTTGTGGATTGTGATAAAGTTCCATCATCACTTGAGTAGTTTTCCTCTTGACTTTCATTCTCTTCATCACTAGCATCTTTGCTCCTAAGAGAGGATGTAAATGCTATGAAGTTAGCCATGAGTTCTTCATCATCTGAAGACGTATCTTCTTTATTAGAGTTATCACTTTAACTCCATGTGGCAGCCATCACTTTTCCATTCTTCTTGTTCTTATGATTTGCACATTATGGGGTAAAGTGACCTATTCCACCACATTCATAGCATTAGACTCCTTTCTTCTAGGTCTTCTCTTGTCTAGGCTCAAACTTCTTGAACTTCCTCATTAGCAAAGCCATCTCTTCATCTGAGTCATCACTATCCTCCTTCATAACTTTGGAGGCTTTCAAAGCAATGTCTTTTTGCTTTTTCGATGGTGTGGGGTTATTACAGTTTCTAGATTCATAAGCTAAGAGCCTTCCAATCACTTCACTCGACTTCATGTCCTTGTAACCACTATTCTCTTTCAAATCCATCATCTTATACTCAAATCTATCGGGTAGAGATCTCATAATCTTCTGCTTGATCTTCCTATCCGAATAAGGATCACCAAGTTGATGACTTTGGTTCATAATGTCCATCAACCTTACTTCAAAGTCATTGAAGCACTCGTTCTCATCCATCTTGAGCAACTCAAATTGCGTTTGGAGAACTTGAAGCTTCAAGTTTTTAACCACATCGGTTCTCTCATGAGCAACTTCTAGGATATCCCATGCCTCCTTAGCTATCCTAGTGTTCTGAACTAATTTGTAACGGTTAACATCCATTGCACATAGGATGGCATGCATTGCCTTCCTATTCCACTTTGAAACCTCAAACTCTTGTGCATTCCACTGAGCCTTTGGTTTGAGTACATCATCTCCTCCATCTGTAGGAGTCATCATGGGTGGAGTGTAGTCATCTTCAACTGACATCCATACCCTGTCATGAATTTGGCATATGTACGACTCCATCTAGCATTTCAAGAGGCATAATTCAACCCGGTGAGGAGTGGAGGTCTAGTGCTGGAAGCTCCCTCATTGCCACCGTTTCCACTTATTGTGTTTATGAATTAATGATATGAATGCAAGTGTATGAATAGTCAACACAAACAAACAAAATGCAACACACACCAAAATGAGCAAGGATCACCTATGTATGTCTAGAACCTGCTCTGATACCAATTGAAACAAATAATTTGGTGTGTAATATTAATCTAGAGGGGGGTGAATAGATTTTAATTAACTTTTACCCAATTTTCGTTAAGAGTCAAGTTGATGAAAATACCCCTATCTAGTTACAAAGATACCACAAGTGTAATAAATACGGAAATAGTAAGAACACTTGAGATATACGTGGAAACCCTCCAAATGGGAAAAACCACGGGCTGATGAGTGCGCCACACTAGAACCTCGAATCCACTAATGATAAAGGAATTACAACCTAATCCCGGTTTAATCCTTTACCACTACATAATCCCGGTATAAGTGAACCTAGTTCATCTTGCTTGTGATTTAAGCTACATACTCCCGGAAGCACACAACTCTTACTTCTCAATGAAGAGATAAAGTGTCCTAAGTGAATATGTAATGATATTCAATGAACAAACAAGGCTAGGAAACCCTATATGCTTATTTAGGATAATGAGGTGACAATAAATGCAATCCTAGATATCAATAGCTAAATGACATGTTCAAGATAGATCAAACAATCCTATGAAGCTATCACAATACAACACTCAATCATGGCATCACAACAATCTCTAATTTGTATCTAAGAATGTTCTAAGAGCATACAATTGATTAAAGAGATGGTTTAGTAAGCAAAACACTTAACTTTTAAGAAGATAGTGAAGAACTTACCAAACAAGATGTGATGAAGTAGCCCTATCCATTGATGCACTCTAAATGAACTTAGATGATGCAAGATGAAGATTTAACGCTCATGGAAATGCTTTGAGTGATTAAAAATGAGTTCTTGGAAGTGTTTTTCCTTTGAAATGTGTTCTAAGGAAAATATGTGATGTTCTGAACTCATCCACGACCTTAAGGCATTAAGTTTTATATATATATATATATATATATATATATATATATATATATATATATAAGATCCAAACAAAGTGATGTCATTTTGGAAAAAATGTTCCAGCTTCCTCTGTGTACGCTGGTGACGTGCGTTGGTCGAGTAGCGCACCACCAGTGCACATCTTATTTTTAAAACAGGCGCTGGTCGAGTGGCGCATCCCTGTAGCGCAACACAAGCGCAGATTCTCTGAGATGTTTGCGCTGGTGAGGCTGCGCTAGACGAGTAGCGCACGGCCATATTTTTCAACTACGTGCGGGTGCAGCATAGCAGCTCAGTGACGCATGATTAGCGGAGGTCCACTGTGAATGTTACGCTGGTGAGGTGCACCGGTCGAGTAGCGCACCACCAGCACAAGGCCTATTTTTTCAACACTCAAATGCACAAAAACAATAAGTTCAAGAGTGATGAGATTGCATCCTATTCTAATGCCTAGCATGACATAAAAATTTGATAGCAAGATGCAAATAGGTCAACAAGAGTCATTTAAACTAAAATGGACACAAGTAAACAATCAACATATATGATCAATAGTTATGCATGAATATGTGAGTGTGTGCATCTATCTCTTCAAAGTAAGTAAGCACAAGAATTTTACTTTTAGTGCTTCTCCTCTTGAGGTCTTGAGAGCCTAAGCTACCCTTACATAATACCCCAAAATGTGATTTGTTCACGAAATAAGCCAATCAACAATTGAGGACTTTACAACCTAAAAACATAGAGACATATATATATATATATGACTTAAACAAGGTGAGGTCGTTTTGAAGAAGAAAAAAAAATCTCTCATCAAAAAGCGACTTGCAATGCTACTTGGATGGAATTCACTTCCAAAATCGTATATGTCTCAAGTTAGGGTGTCTAAAAGCAACTTGCAATATGACTTGGATGGAAGTCACTTCCAAAGACGCATATGTCTCAGGTCAGGGTGTCTAAAAGCGACTTCCAATGCGACTTGGATGGAAGACACTTCCAAAGTCACATATGTCTCGGGTTATGACCAGTGGCACTACACACTCACACACAAATTTTGCAAGAGAAAAAGGTGAAGAGAATGCATCCTAATGCCTAACATGACATGGTATTTTAATCATAAGATACAATCAATCAAGAAGAGTCATTAAAACATGAATGCACACAAATATAAACACATAACATATATAAAAAGGAATTATGCATGAGTTTGTGAGTGTGTGCAACTATCTCTTCAAAGCAAGCAAGCACAAAGAAATTTACCTTTGGTCCTTCTTCTTTTGAGGTCTTGAGAGTCTAAGCTACCCTTACATTAAAACCCAAACGTGTGGTTTGTTCACGAAATAAGTCAATCAATAAATAAGGACTTTACAAGGGACCTTACGCTCTACTTGTTGCTCTTCGACTTCGAAAGAGATATTTTGGCCTCAGTCACCCTTAAAGAAGAACTAACTATTCTTCCACAATTTGTTATAAGATGGGACATCAGAAAATCAGTGGAAAGGAGCGGAGGGTGTAATTCATATTTTCATAGTAAATTATTTTCTTCGTCGCCAAGTGAGAACCAATGGATGTTTCTCCATCACTAGAGTTTTACAATGTAAAATTGCTCTTTTATTATTTTTGTCATTACTGTGATTGCTTTAGGTGGGTGGTGGGTGGTGGGGGTCTTGACATTGATGTTCCATTTTAATTCAAAACTTCAAATTCATCTGTCTCTCCAAATAATAATAAAATATAAAAACATAAAACATTCATGAATTACCTCTTTTATCTTTATGTTTGTCATAATCATATCATAACAATTCAATTACTACCTAGACTAAAAGAGTTTTCTTCTAAAAGAGTTTTCTTTGGCAAATTCGTGAACCCGGAGTAACTTTTTTCTTTCTAAGAAAGTTTTTATCTCTGACTCTAGTTTTAATGACTTAAAAAAAACGTATAAAAATATATATTGAATTAAAGACTCTATATTAAATAAATATCTGTCACACAATTAATAAACCAATCAACCTCGCATTAAATTGTATATCACATCACATCACCCATCCTCTAGTCCTTTCCTCTCTGCTTCAATTTCCTGTCCCATACATTTAATTTTTATAAAACCCACGTTACTAACATCCTCTTTCTGTTAAATGTTAATTAAAATTTAAATTATTAAATTAAAAAATAACAATCTATTATCTTCGATTATAATTAAAGAAAAAAAATCATCCTTTGTTTTAGCATTTAGATGACATTTTCTTAATTTTTAATTTATTATAATTAACAAATTAGGATTTTAAGTTTGTTATTTTTAATTTTGACTTTATATTTTATTACTTCTAATGAAACAATATTATAGGATGAAGTTAATCTGATGATAAACTCCTTACAACTACATCATATAGTTGTATGTTCGAGTCATCTATCTGAAAAAAAATTCTCAAAAAATTATATAATACTTAAAAAATGAAACGTTGTCCAAACTTTCAGACTGATTAATCGGCATGTGATGAACTGTCTAAAATTTTATATATTTTTTAAAATATATATATTTTTTAAAATATTTTTTTTTTATTTTTTATCGAGAGTTTATTTTATTTGTTTAGTATATGTATCTTGAGGTAAGAGGTTCGTTTTGTTTCACTATATAAATGTATCTTTGTTTTCGATTAATGAAATTTTATTGTAAAAAATTGTATTTTTGTTTTAGTTCACCCCAACCAAAAATCCAGGTATACCCCTATATATAACATTTGGAGATCGATAAACTTAGAATCTAAAAAAAAAAAAAATGTCAAAAGTTGCAAATTCCTCTCTATGTACAAGTGATTCTCCATTCAGATTTGTCTTGAACTTGAATATATAATTTATCAATATCTTTCTCTTCTTTCTATCTCAGCTTTTCATCATTTCTACGTCTATTTTATCCCTATAATTTCTTTTAAGGCCTTTTTATCTGCAAAATAAAAATATTGACAAAACAATAAAATTATATATATATATATATATATATATAAATTCAGTGGTTACTTTTGAAAATATAACATATATAGCATTATAACAAACTGCAACAAAGAGCTATATGTATGTCAAGACAATAGAATAATATACAAAGTTAAAAAAAATATTTAAAAAAATCTAACTTAATATATGTTTGAAAAGAAGCACATGTTTCTTTCCACACGCCAACAAATTGACTTGGTGTGTCAACAAATTGGCTTGGTGTGTTACATGAATATATATATATATATATATATATATATATATATGTATCCACATGAAAGAAGAAAGCAAAAGAAGCCATTTCACTATCTGATCAATGTTCATTGCTATGGAGAGACACGAGCATACAGAAATAACTACAAAGAATCCATATGTGAATACTCTATTCTTGAAATTTATATTTCATTTGTTCAGTAGAAACATCACATTTCTTAACTGTTTGTCCACTATCAAATCCTGGCTGATTTATAACATTTGCTTTTGTAAGGCAGTGGTGTTTACGTTAGGTAATTAACAGTATATAATATATTACTACATTACAAACATTTCAAGTTGAATGATTAATAGGATAGTTGATGATCAAACCTCTAATGAATGATTATTTAATAATTGTCAGGCTTGGTATTCAGCTACAAATTGGCAGAAAAAGTCATAGTTTCTGTGTTTATAACATATTTGACTGAATATTATGATCTCAGAAAAGCAGCAGCATATGCCAATTTGGAGGAGGGACTATCAAAGTTACTTGTGTTCTTTCTTATTTACATTTCAAAAGTTTTTTCTGATCATTTTGTGATGATCATCTTTTGTTTAATTGTCACCTATACTAGTGTAAGTTTGTTTGATTAATTTACTAATTAAAGGAAATGGCCATATATGTTATTCATCAAAGTTTTAGTTTAAGATGGATATGTACATATGCTGCTGTTGTTGCAGGGAATGGTGATATTTGCCCTTACAGTCTCGGATGTGTTCCCAATGTCACTTTTCGATCTACTGAGCATAACCGGACTGATCCTAGTAGCTGTGGGTAGAGCTGGATTGATACCTTTTATACGGGGATTTGCTGTCGATCAATTAATAACACACGAACCGGATCTGCAAGACATCGATGTGGAGAGAGTAATTGCTCGAGAAGAAACGTGGTGGCGCGTTGCCTGGGGTGTCAGTTCACTGGTCGCCATCCCATTATTCAATACTTCATGGACATTACGTTTCAGAATCTCAGCATCTGTGATGGCAATGGCTTTTATTGTGTTCGTGTTGGGTAAACGTTTTTATCATAAAAGAGAATCATCATCAGCTGCAACTCCTTTTACTACTATACGTGTTATCAAGTCTGCCTTGTTGAATTGGCACATCCAATACCCTTCTCCCCCGGATCGCTTCTTTACCGAAGATGAAAATAATACATCAGAGACCACAGAGTTGTGGCCTCAAGTCAAATGGCTCAGGTACGTAGTGTGATCAAATGTATCCCTCCCTTTCTCTTTTAGGTAGACAACCCTAACCTACGGGCACCCACCCAAACCCTACCCGAACTGTGTGGCTTAGGTATGAGTATTTTTTATTCATGTCACGGGGTTGGGTGTAAAAAGTAAACCTGAACCCTCAAACCCCGAATATTTATAAAAACTGTAGTTCAAAACGTGTTGATTTGAGGAAATTAGAATTATAAACTTAAAACAACTTGTTTTGAGTTCGTGTTGAACCCGCAAAATTAATTTTACAGTCGGGTTCAGGTTGAAAAATATACCGTGTGTTTGAGTTTGAAAAATCCCATCCAGAACCTGAGTACCTGACCCATTCTCATCCCTAATAATTACAAAAGACATTTTTTTTTTGTTTTAGCTTTAAAATTTTTGAGTTTGGTGGTTATCTGTTGTGGTATTAGAATCTTGCTTTAACTTATGCTCCTGGATTCTCTCCCGCTAACATGCATCTATATCAGTATCTTTTATGTATTTGGTATTTGAAGTTGATTGGCATGAGAGAGGGCGTGTGCTATAGTTAAGAGATTATGGCTAGGAGGAAGGATGGGAATGATACTAGGTTTTGTGATTTGATGAGAAGTTTGGTGTCCAAATTCAAGACGACAAACTTCTGATGCCGTCCTGCTGGGAGAGCTGGTTGCTGCTGTCTGGTGTGGTCTCTCTTCTGTTTTTTCTCTGTTTTCTGCTGTCCAGGCTTGGTTTGAGCCGGTGTTTTTGTTTTGTTTTGTGGGGTGTTTTGTTGTGAGCTGTGTGCTGGTTTCTTTTAGCTTGGTGGGCAGTCGTGGGTTGGTGCTTGCTTGGTTTTTTGGGTGCCTCTGTTTCGCTTCTGTTATCGTTTCTTTGCTCTACTTTGTTAGTGTTTCTTGTGTTGCTTTTCTTGCCTTTAATGCCTCCTCTGAATAAAATTGCCGTTTAAAAAAAACAGCTTTGTATCATTATTTGTTTGTTACAATGTGTTCTATTTGAAATGCCTACGCAGATGGCTGGACAAAGCTGCCGTTATTGAATCCACTCTTGAACAAAACCAACAAATAAGAGAGGGTAGGCTATTCTCTGTAACAGAGGTCCAGGAAACAAAATACATATTGAAAATGGTTCCTATGTGGTGTGCTTTCCCAATGTTTGGTTTGGTGCTATCAGCGGGGAACACTTTTTTCGCCGAGCAGGCAATGGACTTGGAATTTCCAGGTCATTTGATCTATTTAATTTTACTACAATCCATATCACGAGAAACGGTCTCCAGTCTATCGACATTATTGCTTTCAATATGGTATCTTGATGAAGCTAAACAAAAGCAAAACATGGTGAGAATTTGGGCTGGAATGCTGGTATCCATATTATGTTGTACTGTAGCATCGAGGGTTGAGGCTCACAGGTTGCATGTAGTTGCCGAAAACGAATTGTTAGATTACCCTTTTAAAACTATACCGATGAGCATCTGGTGGCTTGCTCCACAGTTCTGCTTGTTAGGTCTGATGGATGGACTTGCAACGGGGGGACTGGAAGATTTCACAAACGATGAAGATCATCTGTCCCTACCAATGAAGAATTTTCTAACAGCGATAAATGGATTCGTTGTTACTGGTATTGGAAGCGCCCTTAACATTATCTTTATTTATCAAAACACAAAATATTTCGGTAGCACCTTGAACCTTAGTCGCCTGGACCTATACTATCAGAGTTTTGCATATTATGTCCCTACTCTGAATTGTGCCTACCTTTTGATGATATCAATTACAATCTACCGATGTAGTGCTGTTGCACAAGTAAACTCCTCGCAGTCACAGATAATCGTTGCAGATGTTGCTTAATAAATACTACTTTTTTGTTAGTTACGTATAATTCAATTCACTTTCACAGCATTAATGTATTGTTACATGCAAGTCAAATAAATAAAAAATAAAGTAAGTTTTTAGTTTTGTAGGAATAGTTATCGATAATTGTTAGATTAAATAAGATTATATTACAGTTGTCTTATCTAATCGGATGTCTTTAGTTAATTTATGTTTATCAAATAGATTATTATCTTTTCAATCAACTGTATAAATTAGGACTTGCTATAATGAAATAACATAATTAGAGTTTATTTATAAAATTAAATGCTAATTTATTTTGACATTTTGAAGATTTTGGTTTCTCTCGAAGTAAATCAGTACCATTTTTAATTTGATCCAATTCTGAACTTAACAGTTGGTATTAGAACTTGGTTATGGATAAAAGGCTAGAGCATTTGGAGATTAATTTGGTAACAATTCGGAAGGAGATAATCAGATGAGAGAAATGTTCTTGACATCGAATGTGCGCTTTGAACAACTCTTTCATCCTCAGTCTTTTATTCATAAACAAGGAGATCTATAAGTTGATTCTTCTGCATTGAAACATATATATATATAGTAGAAATTGTAAGAAATGTCACCTTTTTTATGAGTTACGATGATGTCATCATATTAATAACTTATGTTTAAAAGGCACCTATTATGGTGAATTACCAAAATTGCCCTTAAAAGTTGTATTTGTGCTTTCATCTTCGGTTTCAGAAAGATAAGTTTATTTCTCTCTCCAAAAAAGTAATGTGCTTTTCAAATCTATAGGTAACTGATTTTTGTGATCTCCCTAATGTTTTATCATACTTTTACCAGTGATTTAAGATGTATGCAACAAATGTATGAACATTTAGTCTCCAGAATGTGCACTAGGTTTATTTTTTTACTTTCCGAGAATATAGGTTGAGCTTGTAGGTTTGTTATAAAAGTTCGAGGTTTTGTAAAAGCTCGAGTTTTTTAAAAAACCTAGGTCTGAGCTTATAAAAGTGGTCCAAGCTTTTATAACAGCTGTGAGCTTTTAAAAGCTCGATCCGAGCTTTTATATAAAAGTTCAGAGCTGTTATATAAAAGCTCGTTGCTGTTATAAAAGTTCGGACCGAGCTTTTATACAAGCTCGCAACTTATATATAAACGTTCGAACCGAGCTTTTATATAAAAGCTCGGGGCTTATATAAAAAGCTCGATCCAAGCTATATAAAAACTCGATCTGAGCTCTTGTACTATGCTTATCCGAGATGTTATTGTATTGGATCGAGATTTTATTTTGATTTTTTGAGATTTTAGTGTATTGGCTCGAGCTTATACTTTGATTATCCTAGTATTTTTTGTTTCGAAAGAATTTTTTTAATTTCGGCATTTGTTATTATTTTTGAGTTTTTTTATAACATTCATTTGGTTATTTAATTGTTATTTGAAATTGAATTTAGATATTTTTATTGTTAATAATGGTTTGTGATTTTGATTTTGATAGGAGAATGAATCGGGTGGGAATAGTCATCTCTTACAATGGTCGTTGAGAGCAGTTACCCGATGGAAGTCAGAGGTTTTTAGGTGCTGATAATCAAGAAATGTATGTCTCAAAGAGTATGACTTACCAAGAGTTGGTGTCAATCGTGGAAACCATTGTGAAGTATGATGTCGACAAATACAGTGTTGATCTACTGTGTATATCAATGGTTCATGGGACTACATGTCGCACGTTTATTAGAAACGACGATGATGTTCAGTTTATGTTGGGGGAAGATAGGGTGATCCCTCAAGTATTTGTCAGTCTAATTGAGAGTGAAACAGGA
Source organism: Dipteronia dyeriana (assembly GCA_032871835.1). NCBI lineage: Eukaryota > Viridiplantae > Streptophyta > Magnoliopsida > Sapindales > Sapindaceae > Dipteronia > Dipteronia dyeriana. The sequence continues at coordinate 52,209,754 of CM065302.1, read as the reverse complement.
GGTGTCATTGGTGAAGAAATCCCTCCCCGTGATAACACCCAACAATTTCGATCTTCAAGTGAAAGCAACCAGTTGTTCACCATAAAGAAGTTGGAATAACGGTAGGGAAAACCTGTGTGGTGTCCCACCAAAAGTAGCCGACCACAGTGAATTAGTCGGTGGCCAATTCGACGATGTGTTTGGATGTCAAATTGAGATGAATGATGGGCAGTTCAACCACTATTATAATGACTTCTACAATGACATAAACAATGAGCAGAACAGTGAACCGAATGTTGGGCCGACACAACAGATGGATGATGAGGAAAATTTGCATCCGGATGATAATGTAGCTAACAATGAGAATGAGGATGAGGAAAAGGCTGTGGAACCAGAAAGACATGCAACACGTGTACAAAGATTTACTTGCAGTGCAACTGATGTAGCTGAGACTTTCGAGGTCCGGCCTAATTTAACTACATTTGATTCTGATAATGTTAGAACATGGGTTCTTCCAGGAGCACAATCATACTCGTTTGGTATTGGTGGAAGCAGGAGCTCGGTTCAAGAAGAACCTACAAGCATGATATATAAGGGACAATTCTTTCCTACCAAAAAGGATTTGAAGAGACTTGTTGGGCATTTTGCAATGCGGCAGAACTTCGAGTGGAAGGTGAAAAGGTCAAATAAGACAACGTTACATTTGGTTTGTTTGATGGACAACTGTACGTGGAAATTAAGAGCGGTTAGGAGAGATGAAGGGACATACTTCCAAGTAAGAAATTTTGTGAACGAACACACATGTCCTTTGGAGGAGATTCACTGTCGTCACCGATAAGCTAATGCAGTCATAATTGGAGAAGTGCTTGCACCTAGACTTCAACAACAAGATGGTTGACTAATGTGTCCGAAAGACATAATCACCGACATGAAAACAATGTATGGCATCCAAATCTTGTACAGTAAGGCACATCAAGCCCTGCAATATACGTTGTCACTGACCTATGGAAGACATGAGGAAACCTTCAAACTACTGTCATCATTTGGCTACGTGTTAGAGCAACAAAATCCAGGGACAATAACTGACTTACAGTGCGACGAAGATGGTAGATTTCTCTATTTATTTATGTTGTTGGGTGCCTCACTCATAGGATTCCGGAGGTGTATACGTCCAGTTATTGTTATAGATGGTACCTATTTAAAGGGAAGATTCAGGGGCACAATGTTTTTTACAACTGCACAAGATGGAAACGAACAGGTGTATCCAATTGCTTTTGGGTACGGTGACTCAGAAAAAAACCTTTCATGGGAGTGGTTTTTAGATTGCTTGAAGGATGCCCTAGGCCATATTGATGATCTGGTTTTCATTTCCGATCGGCATGTAAGCATTGAAGCTGAGATTTCTAAAGTTTTTTTCGATGCAACTCATACGATATGTTGCTGGTACTTTTTTGAAAATGTGAAGAAGCGATTTCACATAAAGGATGTAGCAGCCATAATGGATAAAGCAGCTAGATCATACATTAAATTGAAATATAATCGCCATATGGAAGAGCTACGTAACCTACACCATAATGCATTCAATTATGTCATAGAAGTTGGTCCACAAAAGTGGTCCCGTGTATGTTGTTCAGAAAGAAGGTATAGGGTCATGACAATAAATGTTGTTGAATGCATAAACTCATGCCTCAAATTTTTACGGCAACTGCCCATGCTGACACTGGCAGAGTTCATTAGGAATATGCTATAGAGGTGGTTTTATGATTGCCATTGTACTGCACAGTCCATGCGTCATCAGTTGACCGACGCAGCACATCTTTTGATCCTCAAACGTGTTAAGAAGTGTGCTTACATGACCGTTAATCCAGTTGACTAGAACATATTCTCCGTCAAACGGTCCAGGAAGCAGTGGATTGTTGACTTAGCCCGGAAGACTTGCACGTGCAACAAATTTCAAATGGACATGTTTCCATGGTCATATTCACTTGCAGCAGTAAGGTATAATACTTTTAATTAATATATTTTGGGTACTTGCAAATGAATTTGACACCCCATGTAATTGTTGTTGCAGGGAGCGAAACTTGGATTACATATCTTTGTGTGAGGACTTCTACAAGAGACAGACACAAATCTATGAGTACTCGGTTCCTATTATGCATGTTGGTCATCCGTTAGAATGGATAGTCCCCATTGACATCGTGTGGTGTTAAATCCATTGTCGATGAGGCAAGCAGGACATCCGATGGGGGGGGGGCAACATGCCTCGTCTTCGGAAAGGACAACCACTCAATCTTATAGAAGATATGGAGAATCAGGTCATAATGTTAGACGATGTCATAATCCACCTTTGATTAATGATGGTCCGAGTAGAATTGTTCCGCCAGAATACCGGTGCAAGTGTAGCATATGTCATTCAGTTGGACACAACAAAAAGACTTGCCCTGATAATGGACCTACCGTAGTATGACTGAGCGCATTTGGAAAGAACCCATATCTCTTAGTTGTAATTGCACAATGTGAAAATGTTGCGTTATTATTTTCAGATTAAATAGGGATGATAATTTTTAATTTCCTATTGAATGAATATTATTACATAATTTAATGAATGAATATTATTACATAATTTAATGAATGAATATTATTACATAATTTAATGAATGAATATTATTACATAATTTAATACAACTCCACTACTGTACAACATTCATGCCTCGTATTTGTGGTTGGGAGTTACAAAACACCTCCACGGTCATTTTATCCCATATGGTGGGCATATCGTCTTTTGTCCAATCATACTGGATCCTGTCTGCCAGTATGTACTCTATCAGCCTCAACGTATGCGACCCATAATTACCGCTGCAATGCACGACATAGACACGCGTTACAAAGATAATAATTTTTATTGGATCGTGTGTACGTACTATTATATAATAATACCTTTGTTGTTGTTACAGCATAGCTATTTTCGACAGTAGGCTCACCCTAAAAGCCCTATTCTCCCTCTTGAACTTCTCCCTACCGGATGGCTTGTCATCGTGAAACCCAGACTGATTCCACATGGAAGGGAGAAACCACATGAGTGGCCATATCTGGCATTTCCTTATGTTGACGGGGACCTCCTACCTAAAGGGGTCTAGGATATGTATCATCCCGGCAGTCAAGTCCACGCTGGCCACAAGCCAATGTTGGTGTCCTATGTTGCAAGGAATAAGAACATGTACCAAGGAATAACACAACTTATGTTCACCACAATTATGGGAGAAACAAAGTATGGAAATCATTTTATAACACTTACCATATCAACCTCGTGTCAGGGTCGGCTTCCTGTCGGGAGAAATCCATGTACCATCATAAGGTCTTCCGCAGACCACATGTACGGCAAGACCTTCCACCTCAGCGTCTTGACTTCACCATCATCACTGCGAGGCATTATTTTCTCCCACTGGTACTCCAATAATGGTTGTGGACAAACAAATTGTCATTATGAGTGAGGATCAATTCATTGATAAATAAGTACACATAAACCAACAAACACTTACAAAGAATTGAGTTCTTAGAATGTTTATCTTCTGGTTGTAAACATTGGGGTATACTCGTTGACACTTCCTTAGGATGGTCAGGTACACGTCCATATGCTGTAAAAAGATTTGGAAACACTGTTACAATTCAAGCATAAAAAAATTCAAACCCAGAAAAATTTAGTTGCCTATCGAGTCAAACAACTCCATGTAGTTCTCTTCGAATCTGTGGAACCAACCCACGTCTACCGGCTCCATGATATCAACATCGCGCCTGTATAAACCAATTTTCTGAATATCAAACAAATTAAACAGATTAACGCTGGTGCAGAAATAAAGTAACACATCTGATACTTACTCCACCCCTATTGAACTGTTCTTCTTATATGCTTTGTAGGCCTTCAACTGCCCAGCATCTACCAATGCTATAGGATTGAATATATGCTCTGATGTTACTGACATTGTTCCAGGCCTCTTTGGGCGAGTGGGGTCAGTGTATGGGCTGACCAGCTGTCACTCGCGCTTACGCGCACGGGGGATACGGAGGACCCGGGGTGTGTCTGTGGAAGGAGGAAGGATCTCGTGGGATGAATCGGGTGTGATGATGGGAGGAGGAGGGATCTCGTGGGATGATGCGGCTATGACAGTGGGAGAATGAGGGGTCTCATGCGATGTAACTGCAGAGCCAAGTCCGGTGGAAGAACCCCTAAGACAGAAATTCATTCCGACGAAGTCTACTGCACCTTCAGAAGTAGGGGAAACTCATATGTACTCTCAGTACGAGTCTCTTGGTGTCAGCTAGAGCCTCCAGTGTCTATATCAGTACGCTGTGTATCAGGTCCGGCCACCTGTGTATCTGGTACTGTACCATATGTCTCTGGTCGGGTACCGAGCATACCATCTATGTCTCTGGCCGGGTTTGCCCCGTCGACAGGACTACGTCCACCCACGAAGTCTCTGTATGAATCATCTCGATCATAGGACTGTGGGCCCTCTCCTGCTGTTTGTGATGTCGATCCCCATAAAGCTTGGATAAAGTTCATCAGCGGCTGCTGTTTCGTTCTTCATCACTTCTTCGCAGATCATCCCGTAAAGCTAGGACTGAACCCTCCATTGCTTGGATTCTAAGCTCCAGCCGGTCCTGAAAACAAGTACACAATGTCAATCATGCACATGTATTTGCGTTTGAAACAAATAAATGCAGAACAACAGTTTTAACATACCTTGCGCGCCCCTACACCGTCTCCTCGTGAGCTATTTACAGCATTGTGTCCCGTCATCGTAAATCATACTCGTCGCTGCCTCAGGGGTCTCTCACGGGGCAACTCTGTGTTCGTATGCATCTCTTCACTGACACAACGTTGCTCTACCTTGGGTATAACGTCGTGCTCACTCGGACTTGCCCTCACTGAATCTGGTATACCTTCTTGTCCGCCACCCAAAGGATCCAGTATCGCCTCCCCTATGCCAACATAATAAGGTTCACCCCTCTCAGCTTGGGTGGCCACCAATTCCGTCCTTGCAACCATCTGAAAACGTTGTTAGAACGTTATGTAATTGAATTTAGTTATTTATTAACATTAACAAGTTAGACACTTACATGATCTGGGAATATATTCAACAACCTATCCCCCATCGGTTGTATCTTTAACGCCCACTTTAGAATTCAATGATACATATCGGTAGCCACCGGAGTCCCGAATTGGGTCCCAAGCTCGGGGTCACCTTGAAAGTAAAAATCTATAAAAAAAATATATGTTATTTCCAAATTCCGTATAGACGATTACAAACGTAAAAGATTTTATTCATAAAACGCTTACCAAAAGGGCGTAAGATAAACCATAAATGTGGTACGCCTCTACCATATGTTTGTCACGCCCCTTTGCTTGCTGACGTCTCTGGAGTCGCTCCCGTCGCCTGTCAAGCGCATGCTTGAATGAAATTATAGAATGACTGTACATGTGTGCACCCTACGGGAACGCGTCAAAATCGTCCAGATCATCCACCAACAGTAACTGCCAAACTGGAATTTTGACTCTCTTGTCCAACCCCATAAGTATCCAGTTCAGCATATAGATGAGGTATAGTTTCACACTATCGTATGCCTGCTGAAACTCAACTCGCCTCAGGAAATCTCTTAACTCAAAGGACGAAATCTCATCATTACCACCAAAGTACTAGTGATGTAGGTCATTATCCATGCTAACATTGTTGCTCGTATCCGATACTACTCCGAACCTTAATTCGGTGATTAGACAGAATTCCACCTTCGAGAACCTCACCTCATGGCTGCCTAACATAAACCACATCTCGTCTGAGGGCCCATTATGATGTACCTTCCGCAGAAGTAGCTGGTGGATAATACCACCCGAAAACTTCAACGGACGGGGCATGGTCAATAAATGCCCAAAACAGGACGCCCTTAACCGACATCGGTCTTCCTTAGCCCATTCTGTAGGGACCAGGTTAATGGAGTCGTATATCTAGCCAAGGGCATCGAAATGGTCATGGCGAGTGACTTTGCCCTCGTACCACTCTTCCACTGGTGTTTTAAGCGACTCCCTCAATCGATTCATCATCTGAAATTAAACAACAACATAATTAATTTTTTGGCCCTGTAAAATCCTCAGAAATAACAAGCTCAGAGCTTGAAGAAAAAAGCTCGGAGCTTGAAGAAAAAAGCTCGGAGCTTGAAGATAAAAGCTCGTTTCGAGCTTTTATCTTCAAGCTCCGAGCTTTTGTGTAAAAGCTCGAATCGAGCTTTTGTATAAAAGCTCAAAGATTTTGTATAGAAGCTGTGAGCTTTTGTATAAAACTCCGAGCTTTTGTATAAAAGTTTCGAGATTTTTTATAAAAGCTCGGATCAAGGTTATATTAAAGCATCGAGGTTTTATATAAAAGCTCGGATCGAGATTTTATAAAAGCTCGGAGCATTTATAAAATCTCGATATAAAATCTCGATATAAAATCTCGATCTGAGCTTTTGTATAAAACTTTGAGAATTTGTACAAAAGCTTGGATCGAGGTTTTGTAAAAGCTCGATCCTAGCTTTTATATAAAAGCTCGGATCGAGCTTTTGTAAAAAAGCTTCGAGCTTTTATATAAAAGCTCAGATCGAGCTTTTGTTAAAAAGCTTTGAGCTTTTATATAAAAGCTCGAAGCTTTTATAAAATCTCGGATCGAGCTTTTATACAAATGCTTGAAGCTCGATTACTCTTCTTCAATAACTTTTTTACAAATACAAAACCCTAACCTAACCAATTTTCATTCTCATATCCACAAATAAAACATAATCTAACATTTCATTCAATTATTCAACAACCAAAACGATACAAATTCAATGTTCAACTAACCTCGATCGATTGCAATATTCTGTTCAACGATAAACTGGTTTCCAAGTTCCAGTACCGTCGCCGTGAACACAAAGCCGATGATTCACTTTTTTTGTTATTACTTTTTCTCTCTTTCTTTGCAACAAAAGTGATGGCATAAGTATTTTAGTCTCCACGCTTTAAATAATATCTTTTAAACATGATTTATTAATGTGGTGTTATTTATACAACAGTCTTCCAAAAGGTATCAATAATTTTTTAAACCATATATATATATGGGTGGACCCACCTATATACCAGGTGGGGTCCGTGTCCTACCTTAAACTTTTTTAAAAATATTTTATTATTATTTATTAATTAATTAATTAATTAAATAACAATTTTTCAAATATAGTAACGTTGGTATTGTGATTATACTCTTCGTCGATAGTGTTGATTCGAACTCAACTACTTACACTTTTACGAATACCTTTCTTTACGTATCAAATTTTATTATGTTATTTTAATAATTTTTCCTATCTTTTTTGTTTTACCTAATTTTCCAATTCCTTTCTCAAATCTCAAATGTTCACCTTATTCTTAAACAAGACAATTTTTTTTCTCATTTATGTTATTGTCAACTATTTGAACTATTTTCAATTTGTGGTTACTTAATTTAATTTATTTTATATTATTATTATTATTATTATTATTATTATTATTATTATTGTTATTATTATTATTATTATTGAACTTTTATTATTTCTAATAGTTTTAATTTCCAATCAATAAACCTTAAAATATCAAATTTTAATTTATTATATTAAAATAGTCACTCTATTATTATGATTCATTTTATTTTATTCTTAGTATTTTTTTTATAGTTTAAATTTATTTAGACATAATAAATCAATAATTTACCAATCATTAGAAGAATATAAAAAAATCAAACACATGTCTAGTAATATTTATTAATCAATTGTTTTTGTACAAATTTAAAGTGAATTCATTATAAATACAAAACAACATTTTTTTATTATAAAATTAGATAGTAATTTATTATATTATATAAGAATAAATATTTTAATTTTTCACTATTTTTTTTATTATTTAATTTTTAACATTTTTTTTTCTTGTTTTTACTTTTATTTTTTAAAAAAAAACGTATGATTATTTAGTTTATCTTAAGCAAGTGTTCTATTTCTATTATTTTATCTAACCTTCAATATACCATCAAATTTTCTTTATGTAAATAAACTCATTTTACTTTGATCTTAATTTTTCAGTATATTTTATAATATAATTATTATTTTGTTCAGGTGTCTCACCTGGTTAAAATTAATGGGTTCGCCACTAAATATATATATATCAGCTTTCTAAATATTAGTCATTATATTTAAATACTTTGACTCGGTTAACATTCATTCATACTTACTCAATGGTTCGCATGCAATACACTGATATAAATACATTAATGCATACTGAAGTGAAAACTATTATATATATATTGAATCCAATGCACTAATGTATTTACATGAAAATACATGAATACATGAATGCACTAATGTGAATATATATATATATATATATATATATATATATATATATATATATATATATATATATTCACATGAGTGCATTCATGTATTTTATGTGTGTGTGTGTGTGATGGTGGTTTTCTAGCAAGGACGGTCCTGACATAAGAGGTAAGGACGTTCAACCACAGCTACACATTGAATATGGGTGTGAGTGTTTATTAATGTGGAGCTATGAGTCTACTATAAATGTTTGGTTGTGGCTGAAGATCCTAAAATAATAAAATCCTGATGATCCTGATAGAAGAATTATGTTATATATATATATATATATATATATATATATATCCCTCACCCACTGACCCCCACTTAGCTTCCAAATATGATTGGTTGGGTTTCTAGAGAATGCCTCCTTCCAAAGATGATACTCACCAATAATAATAATAATAATAATAGTAAAGATAGATAAATAGTTATGTGGATCAGACGGTCAAACTAGACCATCTAGGCTAAATAACTATCAATTTTTTTTATCTCGTGTCCGAATCGTCATAACTAAGGGTGAGACGGTCAAACTTGACCATCTAGATTAAATAACTATCATTTTTTTTATATACGAATCGTCATAACTATAGGTGATATATATATAACTTTTAAATTAATTGTTAATAGCCAAATTTGGTAAGGGTTCAAAAGGAAAATTTTCACCCCGATTACCACCTGACAGAGAGCACTGGACAAATACTAGGCTTGAAGGTTTGCCTCAAAGTGCAAGGCCTAGGGTAACCTAGGTACCACAGTGCGGTCGAAGTAGCAAGATGAAGCTCTTACACTATCGCAGATTCCCCAGCTGGTACCTAGGCACCACGATAACAAGCTGTTACCCATCGAGGTACGTATCCTACCTTTATATCAGGAGGAAAGGTACACGTAAAAGCTCCTAAAGAATTGCAAAGCTTCAGCGAGATCAACCAAGCATCTCATTACTGGAATGAAGTCTCGAGGTACCTCACCATCTCCACTGGGCAAACGCCGCCTCACCAGGGTGGTACCTCAGGATACCTCGTCAGTAGACTAGCATTCCGAGGTACCCTGCCTTATCACCTGAAAATACCCTAAGGTACCACGCTGCCAACAGAAGACTTCAGATTTTCTGCCAATACTGTAAGTGAAGCTCCACGTGTACACCATCAAAAATGAAGGGTTTAAAAAGGAAACAAATGTCTCTCCTGCCAAGATATCCTCCGCTAATTCTCCAGGGTCAACCAGATTAAATAGAAAATCACGTCAAACGAGGAAGAAAGATCAATCTGTTGATCTTCAACTTACAGGCCAAGGACTAAATTTGATGTATAAATAGGACGAGAATATCAACGGGAGAGGGAGAGAGAAAAAAGAAGGAAAAAGGCCTTGGGTGCCATCGCCATTTCTAGTTTATGTCCACTTATTGGCAAGAACGTCTTTGCCATCTCCAACCTGTGAAAGTAAAGAAAAAAGGATAGAGATCGAGAGTTTTTCATTTGTTATATTGTTCATACCCCCATTGTACTTCATGAATAAATAGAAAAGAATATTGCACTATCCATCATTACCTTTGATTCTTACCTTTCCTTATTCTCACACGTGTACTTGGTACCGAATGTACCTACCCCGACCGTCATCCTCCGAGGTAGCGGTCCTGAGGGTGTTGACTGTAATTCCTCACCTTGAGAGAATTTCTGGCCAACATTAATTAATAAACAAAACTTTATTAAGCTATATTCAGGTATATAATATATCACTATGGGTCCACTTTTGAAAAAAAAAATTAAAGAAATACATATTTACATCTCCAATGTAATTATATAAAATCAAATATGTATCTATTTTATGACCAATCATAATAAAACAATTATTACATTCTCTCTCTTTTATTTTTCAATTAAATGAGCTTTAATATTATTGGTGGAATGAGTTAGAAATCTTAGTCAGCATTTCTAATAGAGTTTCTAGAATTAGAAACTCAACTCCATATTCTCTAACTTTTGTTTGACACATCATATTCATATTCAACTTAGATAATTGCATTGGAGAGTGTTTTTCTAACTTGTGTAATATCTATCCTATGTGGCACTCCATTTTCTCCAAATGCATAATAGCATTGGAGATGCTCTATTGTATATTAGAGCATCTCCAATGTAAATATACATTTTTGAGTTTCTAAATAGTGACACGTCAGTATTTCTATTCATTATGGGCTTACTTTTGAAAAACATATAGAAAAATATATATTCACATCTCCAATACAATTATCTAAAGTCAAATATACATCCATTTTATGACTAATCAGAATAAAACAATTATTTCACTCTCTCTCCTCTTTTATTTTTCCATTAAATGAGCTTTAATATTATTGGTGAAAAGAGTTAGAAATCTTAATCAGCATTTCTAGTAGAGTTTCTAAAATTAGAAACTCAATTTCATATTCTCTAACTTTTGTGTTGACACATCATCTCCATATTGAAGTTAAATAATTGCATTAGAGAGAGTATTCTAACTTTTTAACTATCTATCCTATGCGGCAGTCAGTTTTCTCCAAACGCATATTTGCATTAAATATGCTATTATAATGCTATAATTACACATCCAAAAATTGCCTAAAAACTAAAATGTCCTCTCATTTCCTTTGAATTTTGAAATTTGTCTTTCATTCTCACCTTCCTCAAAACCACCGGTAACATCCGCCATCTCTCTACATACAGTATATATATAGTTCTTTTCTCCTCAGTGTGCATTGATATAACTTATATCGGTGCATTGCATGTGGACCACTGATTATGGATAGACATGACGCTGATTGGGTTCAAACCAGCGAACCTAACTCTAATCGAACTCTAACCGAACTGTAAAAATCGGAATCGAAATCGGAACCCTATTTACAGGTTCCAGAATCGAACTGGAACCGAAACTGGAACCGAAACCGGTACCGGGGCGATTCCGATTCCGAATCAGTACCTATACCGGTTCCAATTTCGATTCTCTTTTTGAGGAACCTTTTGGATCGAACGAGACTAGAACCAACAGTTCCAACATTTATTTTTAATTTTTTTAACCCTAATTTTAGGCACCACTATAAAATATTCTTCTTCTTTCCATTCAGCCAGCGTAGCCCATCTTCTTCTTTCGAGTTTCAAATTCCTTCTTTGATCTCTCTCTAAACTCCTTCTCTCTTCTCCTTTCAAACTCCTCTTCTTTGTTTCTATTCGAGAGAGTGAGAGACGAGATCGATAAAGAAGAGAGAGAGAGACGAGACGAGAGAGAGGGAGACGAGTTCGAGAGAGCGAGAGATGATACCTGACGTCGGTGATGAAGTGATGAACTGATGATGGCCGATTTGGGTTAGGTGATTTGATTTTGGGGTTGATTTGTGTGTGAGAGAGAGAGTAAAAAAAATGAGATGAGGTGAGTGGATTTGTGATTTTGTGTGTTTGTATGGTTGTGATCTGAGTTCATTGGGTAGAAATTTTGGGGTTGATTTTTGTGTGTGTATGAGAGAGTAAAAAAAAAAAGATGAGGTGAGTGGATTTGTGATTTTTTGTGTTTGTGTGGTTGTGATATGGGTTTATTGTTAGATAGAATGGGTATGGTGAGTGGGTTTTAAAAAAATTAAAATAATTAAAATCGGTTTCAAACCGGGTCGGAACCTTGAAACCGAAACCGACGTCATGTCTAACTATGGAGAAGCTTTGATAAGTGATACACTTTGAGTCAAAGTATGTAAATCTAATGGTTCATATCCAACGCACCGATGAAGTTATATCAGTGCAAATTGACTTGAAATTATATATATAGTGGTTTTCCTATCGGTGCGTATTGATATAACTTATATCAGTGTGTTGCATGTGAACCATTGATTATAGAGAAGTTTTGACAAATGCATAAACTTTGAGTCAAATTATATAAATCTAATGGTTTACATCCAACGCACTGACGACGTCCAACCACAACTACACATTCATTTGGGTGTATGCATTTATTAATCTGGGACTGTGGACCCACTGTGAATATGTTAGAGTGGTTGGACGTCCTTAAATTATAAGGTAAGGATCGTCCTTATTAGAGAAGTATTATATATAAACACTTTCAATTCCTCAATTTCACAAAAACATTGACTTTCAACAAAACGTTGTAGGGGTGTGCAAAAAATTGTTAACCCGAACCAACCGTCTAACTCAACCCAAACTTTATGAGTTGGTTCGGTTTCATATAAAAAAAAATTATTAATCGGTTTATTATTTAACAAATCGATCAAATATTGGTTTAGTTGGGCTGCGAAAAATAAAATTCATACAACCCAAACTAGCCCATATATTTAATAAAATCAAATTCACATTACCCGGGGTTTTGTAACTTTTATTTATACTTATTTGCTTCTCATATAAATAATTTTTTTTTTCTTATCATTCATTATCATCAATCATTTGGTATTGTACTACTCATCTTTCTTTTATATATTATATTTTTTAATAAATAAAATACAGTTACTCATTCATTCCAATACATTTAGAATATGAGTTTTTTTATTTTTTATTTTTTATTTTTTATTTTTCTGTTATGATACTTTTTATTTTTAAATTGTTAATTATATAATATTTTTAATTTTTAAAATAATTAATTAACACCTATATTTAATATTTTTTTATATAATAATACAAAAAATGATTTTTATATTCAAATCTAAATCGTTAAATCAATCAAAATCAACTCAAATTATTAAAAAAATAACTAAGTATTATATATAAAATATGATATATAGATATAAATGATAATATTATCTTTTAATAATATAAATTAACTAATATTTTTTGTTTTCATAATTCTATCAACCGTATAAATAGAAAATAAAACCTATACATTTTAATATTATAATTTTTTAATTATTTTTTTATTATTACTTAATCTAGTATATATTATATATTTAATATTATACATCATATCTAAAATCATAACTTTTACATTATAACGAATGTTACGGCTCGTATTTTAATCTGCAAGTAAATCTGCAAGTAAATAAATATATATTAACGATGATTTATTTCGTTTACCATGTACATACCAACTGACACGTGAACTCCCTCCCCTTCAAACCACGCGCCGCCTGGCCCCCCTCCCAACCCCCACGGCCGTAAAAGGGCCTTGATATGCGGCGTCTCCAATAAGAATTCTGTAAACGATCTCAAGGGTTGTATTAACGATGCTAAGTGTATGAAGTTTATGTTGATGAACCGATTCAAGTTTCCTGAGTCTTCCATTGTTATGCTAAATGGTACACTTTTTTTTTTTTTTTTTGCTTCTCTCTGATTATATGCATGTGGGTTTCAAGTTTTGATTTTTATGGCTAGTTGTTTGTGTTGTGTTGTATATGTTAATTGAATTGTTTCTTTGCTTAGCTTATCAGTTGAGTTGCTGATTATTTTTATGCAAGATTACGTGATGGTACTGGATGAAAGTTTGCTCCTTTTTTGCTTCAAGTAATATAATTGTCTTAATCAAGTTGAGATCTTGAAGGTTATGTGTATTGTAAATCATTGTAAATCATTGTAATGTGTTTTGGAATATCTGATTTGCAAGCAGAAGCTCTTAATTAGTGACAATGTGATTGATTATTAGTTGGCAACTGGATAAACATTGAATTTGAGAGGGCCTGAAAGAATGTGTTTAACATTAACATTATGATGATTCCTAAAAGATTGTTCGGGGATTATTTAATGTATATATCACTAACTCCACTCATTGTAATTTGTAATGGCAGGTTTTAATTTGATTTATGAACTACAACTAATTATTCGATATGGACCCTTTTGATCCTAAGTTCCTTTCTGAAAATTTATTTGCAGAGAAGAAGCTGATCCCTACAAGCGCCCTACCAAACACAACATGAGAATGGATTTGTATTGGCTTATGCAAGGTTGTCAACCAGGAGATTCGCTGGTGTTTCATTTTTCTGGTCATGGCTCACAACAGAGGAACTACACCGGTGATGAGGTTGATGGATTTGATGAAACTCTTTGTCCACTGGATTTTGAAACCTAAGGAATGATTGTTGATGATGAGATCAATGCAACTATTGTCAAATCTCTTCCACTCGGGGCCAAGCACATGCAATTATAGATGCATGTCATAGTGGGACTGTGTTAGATTTACCATTTCTCTGTTGGATGGACAGGAAGGTCGCTTTCTGTTGCTTTTCTGTTGCTCAATTATAATTCACTTAGCCTAGTTATCCGGTGCTCATCTTTGCTTATGCATTCTTTCTTTGAGGATGTAGGTATGGAAAGTATGTATGAGAGGACCATCGCCCTCGATCAGGCACGTGGAAATGGACCAGTGGCGGAGAATCTGTATACTTCATTTGCTGTGATGATAATCAGACGTCTGCTGATACTTCAGTTAAGTCTTGGTCATTCATATCAACCTTTCTATAAACTGTAATATTGAACATATGTTATTGTTACAGCTAAGAGTGGCCATCATATCAACCTTCTTATAAACTATATTATTTAACATGGTATTCAATCTAATACTTTTTGGACAGGCTCTATCAAAGATCACATCAACAGGAGCAATGACATATGCTTTCATTCAAGCCATTGAGTGTGGACATGGAAACACATATGGGCATATACTAGGTCTACAATTCGTAACACAGGCAGTGATTGGCATGCTTTTGACGGGAGGGAGTGCTGGTGGGTTGAGACAGGTCAGTTTATCTGGAACTCTATTATTTATTAAGAACATGCTTTTTGTCAGTATGTACTTCATAGATTTTGCCTCCATTACTTTCTTCCTCAATTAATGGTCTAGTACCTTCATCTGCTATGCATTGCCGGTGGCACCCTGAATATCTCTCCTCTCTTTCTTTCCTCTCAAACCACTTAGTTGGTGTCATCTGCATGAGGTGGTGGATGAATGTACTAGAGGTTACTGAAGAAGAAATAAAAGAAATAAATAAGAGCTGTATTGCATGGTACTGATTCTGTTAATTGTTGTATTAACAAATTGATGCAAAAAAAAAAATGGACGATGTCGTAACACGCCAAGCGACTAGTTATTAGTAGTTGTTTCTGTTGGAAGATTTCAATATATTTGGCAAAACAAAAGAATCGATTTGAATTTTGGAAATGAAAGCACCTCTATACTACTCACGGACTCAGCACACTAAATTGTTAAGAGTACAATTTTAAAACACCCCTTGGAGATTTCTCAATATTCAAACATCTAATCTATAGGATCACATAGGAGGATGTGAAATGGAGTGCTGTAGGGTGTTTGTTATTTATCCCTTCTGCACCATATTATGTTTACACTCTTTAGTTTAAAACTGACGTTTTCTTTTTCTGTACTTGACATCAGTGTTAGAAGTCTTTTTAACCATTTTCTTTCTTAATTAAACGAAGTTGACACTGTAAACCAGTTGCATGATATGCGATTTTTTTTAAACGAACATTTGTTTTCTGTTCTCCTCATATCTGTGACTTCGAGCCATTATTTTTATTAGTATCTTCAGAGGTTAGATGTTGCATTGTCTGTGATAAAGATGGATAACTGAGGTATTCAAAAGTTGGGAATTCATAGTGTATTAATATATAACTTAAAGCAGAATATTGCAGTAGTGTAACAGTGCAGCATTCTACGAGACTACACATTTGATGAAATGAAAGAATAAATATTAAAAAGATGTTAGATGGCTTGGCAATGTTTTAATGGAAACATTTAAGTATATAATTTTGTGCTTGGGTATCTATTTTTGTGCATATGGTTTATTTATCATGAGAATACATCTGGTCTATTTCGTGCATACAAGATGGAATGCATATTTTAATATTTATATAATCTTGTTATTAATTTTTTTGAGGCACGGATAAATTTAGTTGACAAATTCTAGATTTGAGTAGTCTTGATATATGAAGTAAGTAAGCGTTTTGATTTAAGTTTTGTAAGTCTTGCTCAAGACTTTTTCTTAATTGATCAAGACTACTCATATTTTATCCAGATAAAAGCACCTAAATTTTGTAAGTTTGTATGTATAGGTCTGTAAATATGCATTATGATTTATGCAATTGTCTCTGAACATTGGTGGTGTGTGCGATGCAGGAGCTGTAGTTGACTTCAAAACGAACCATTCGATGTGTATACAAAGCCTCTCTCTATAGTAGGTAGAGCAATACAAATATCTTGGAGGCCGTTTTTTCTTTTAAAGCATATTCTAGTGAGGTGTACAGTTATTGAGAGAAGTTAATTCCTTAATCTGATATATTTGTCCAATATTCTGTACTTGTGTTGTTCTTTTTCTTTTATCATCAATAGATTCTGGGAACAATGGATGAAGTATTGATTGATAATGTTTCCTTTTGCTGTTCTGCTAAACAGATATTGACCGAAAATTCAAAGATTATGTTATTTATCCAACAAGGTCACATGTGCAGAGCATGTGTGTTCAAATACTGGGATTGATTAAAAAAAAATAGTTTCAGAGATTATTGTCACTAATGAATCTTTTGATCTTAACCCCATTTATCATTGAAAGATCATCACACTTGATTCTAAAATAAAAAAGAATAAAATAACTATTAAGTTGTATTTGGTGATTTTTTTTTTTTCTATACGGTTGTAAGTGTTCGAATCTATCTTTTTTTTTTTTAATTATATATATATATATACCATTAGGAAATAAGTTTTTTAATGTTATTAACATACCCATATTTATTATAACGCCAACTGTTTTTATATTGAAGAAGCTCTTATGTTACAATGTTTAATCACTTTTAAAATAGACATTTTTCATTCTTTTAAATTTATAAAGAATGTATTAATTTAGCTTACAATATAATATTCGACTTTTACCTCTAATTATATAGTCATATTGGCACCCCAACTGTCGTATTGGACTTAACAGTTTGACTGATCTTACTTGATGAAGTACTAAAATTATTAACTAATATTTTACCTTTTCAAAAACAATTGCAAAACAGACAACAAGATATCCTATAGCCTTTTAATTAATGGTCGGAACCGAGTGATCAAGAAGCCGGTTGAAGTGCGGGAGTGTCTAAACCACCAGATAAGCTCACAGACACTTCACCACCACACTTCTATGGCTACCACCACCACTCACCTCACCTTTTCTCCCGTCTTCCCCCGCCTCTCTTCTCCACCTCACCTTTTCCAGCTGAAGTAGAAAGTGGGTTTGGTGAGAAAGTGTTGGGAAATGTTGACACTGAACACAAGATTCTGATTCCCAATTTGTCTGCTCTCCTTTGTCTCCTCATCAGACTCCTATGTCTATGGAGGATGCACACAAGTTGCTCACGAAGGTATATTCCCCTTTACATGATTCTTTTGCCATAATATAGGTGAAGTGAATTGTAATATTATCTCTTCGTTATTTGAAAGATGTGAAATTTTTAGCTTTAATTTTCTTGTTATTATAATATTATCTCTTTCCCTCTGGTTAGTTACTCTGCTTATATAACATTATTAGTAAGGGTGGTATTTGTGATTATAGAATTTTTGGTTTTCATACCTAAAAGACTGACTGTGGAAATTGTGAACTTAAGTGAGCAACAACATCCAGTCTTCATTTTTAATGACTATGGTTTTCAATTTTCATATCTGCCTAGTTTGTTGGCTGGAGGCTTTTGGATGAAGAAGGTGGACTTAAATTACAATACTTGTGGAAGTTAAGAGATTTCAAATGTGGGGTTGCGCTCGTCAATAGAATTTATAATGTTACAGAAGCTACTGGCCATTTTCCAAATCTGCACTTGGAGCAGTCTAATCAAGTCAGAGCTGAACTATGGACTTCTTCCATTGGTAAACTTTTACCAAGTTTCAGTTTCCAATTTTAATTGCATCATGCTTTCTGTTTTCGCAAAGGAGTTGCCGCGATTCATCTTTTGCCCTTTACAAGGTTTTCATTTATTTGTGCAGGAGGCTTGAGCATGAATGATTTTATAGTAGCTGCCAAAATAGATGAAATGAGAACATCAGATCTTGTTCCCAGAAAAAGAGTTTGGGCTTAACTACTGGAGTGCTGGACAGTATTCATTCTTTTCATGTATCCTAAGAGACTCAAATGTTTCTCCGCTGATGAAGTTGTTTTCAGCACTCAACACCTAGAAAGGCTCATGTTGCTGCAATTTTATCATCCTTGTTGTCTCTCTTCAATTGTGTATATGGATCAATCATTATTATTATTTTCAAATTTCTCAATTTTATTACTTGGATCTTTTCATCCCTTTGATTTTTCCCTCGTACCCATTATTGTTGAAGAATGCAGAGCTTGTTGATGGGATTATCTTGTTAACTAAAGAAAAAAGTTGTATCTTCTGAATAGTTCATATTCCGATCTGCCTATTCTAACTCTGTCGATAAGAGTACTAGACACACTAACATGGTACAACAACAACAACACTTGTCCTTAAATCTGGTACTTGAACTCGGCACCAAATGAGTTTGAATTAGTATATGAGATAAAGCAAATTAGACTTGCTTGTTTCTAAATAGGGTTAAAGATATCAAAATGGTTGCTGCAGCGGCCAACCCTGTTTGGTTGACCTTCCCATACCAAGGTACCCATTCTAACGCATTACACTTTTTCTTCTCTTATTGAATTGGTTTTAATGGGTGGTTTGATTCCAGGATTTGGTGGACGGAATTCAGGCTTGCAATTTCACTGGGGAAACAAAGAGGTCTGCTCTTATTTTGTGTATTCTTTGAGAAACAAAGTAGAGAAGGAAATGTATACATGGTGTTCGATGAAATGTTTTTTTTTTTTCCTTATAACAATGTTACTGTTTCGAGCGTTATCAGATGGTGCAGACAAGACGTACAAGAAAGGCTTGTCCCGCTACAATTTCTGTCTTGTTGGAGCTGAAGTTGCCGCCTTATCCACTGGTAAATATGAATGAAACGTCCTTCTTAGACTTCAAAATGTTAGAATTTGGTGAATAATAAATTAGATTAACTTAACATTTCTTATTTTCACCATTGCTTCTTATATAGTGTTGGTTACTTGGTTATTGAATCATGGGTGTCCGTTTTTCTTTTTCAAAAAAAAAAAAAAAAAAACTTTTAAAAGAGATTTCTTGAAGCCCTCTAGAAAGAATCATCTTCTTGGTGTCCTGGTGTGCTTATCATTATCAAATGTATATGTGGCTGGCAGAATGCATTGGAGCCGCATATGAGCCGGAACACGCTGGAGTATCATTGGAGAAAGCACCACAGAACTTAATTGGAAAACCTGAACAATCAAATTGCAGGAACAGAGCTAGATGGAATGCCACTGGAAGACATCATACTTGTTTCTACAACAGGGGTGACATCCTTCCACCTTTCAATAATGCCGCACAAGTATGTTATGCGTCATATCATCATTTATCTCTGTGCTTAATTATTGTACATCCATTTCGTAAGATCATACTACTTTTTTTATGAAGATTTACACTATGCCTAACGTTTTTGTCCCCGTAGGTGACTTATTATCAGTCTTATAAATAAATGACCTGAGGAATGAAACACAAATGATCGTTTTTGTTTGTTGTACTAATATCTAGTGTGATTATTTCATAATTTGCTTGACGGTACATAGTCAACTGCATACTACCTTTCCTATTAAAATTTATTTCTACGATTTCAGTTTTGAAGTTCCATAGACATGTATTTAGTACTTGATGTCTGTTTTCAGGCCTGGAACCATGGCATCTTCTGGGAATCCATGAAACCTGGTGGGGGAGGAAAGCCATCTGGTGATCTTCTAGAACTGACTGAAAGAGAATTCGGTTCTTTTGAAACTTTCCTGAGCGAATTCAAGTCAGCTGCATCCACACAGTTTGGTTCCGGTTGGGCTTGGCTTTGCTGTGAGTGACCTTTTTCTCTGCCTTTGGTGTTGACATGTTCTTCATGTTGTTTGTTTAATCCAGACAAAGCAAATAGACTTGATGTTGAAAACGCCGTAAATCCTCTTCCATCGGACGAGGATAAAAAGCTTGTAGTAGTGAAGAGTCCCAATGCTGTGAATCCACTTGTCTGGGATTACTCTGTGAGTACTTTTATGTGCATATCTCATTATCTCTAGTGTAATATTAAAGTGGCAAGCGAACTTTCTATGCATGTTACAGTATTTTGTTTTCCTACAAATCTGATGATTGTTGTTTTTCTTTGCAACTGCTCCTTACTATTGATGTCTGGGAGGTAAATATATTACTATTATTGGGCCAGCTTAAATTCAATTTTTAATTTCTTTTTGAGAATTATATACAGCTAATCACAAATTCTACTATGGGATTTGTTTTATTTGAACAGAATGCTTATTATCTTGATTTTCAGGTAAGCTTAGCTTTCAGTTTCTTTTGGAAAGTTTACGTGTTACTATTGTAGGTATGGTCTAAAAATTGCCTCATTGTTTCTTCTCAGAATCGAAGACCTGACTACATCTCAGTTTTTATGGATAAGCTTGTATCATGGGAAGCAGTCAGTAATAGACTTGAAATTGCAAAGGTTCGAGCTGCTGGGAGAGAAGTGGAAGAAGAGAGGAGGAAACGAGAAGAGGAAGAGCAAGAGTCAGATGGTGAAGCTGTAGTGATGTACTTGGATAAGAGACAAGATTGAAATCAAATCTTTTCGTAGTTTGCAGTATAAGTAGCCT
Source organism: Dipteronia dyeriana (assembly GCA_032871835.1). NCBI lineage: Eukaryota > Viridiplantae > Streptophyta > Magnoliopsida > Sapindales > Sapindaceae > Dipteronia > Dipteronia dyeriana. Next base: position 52,188,726 of record CM065302.1, on the reverse strand, counting down.
AGAGAGAATTTTACTTAGATTTTGTCTTCATTTCAGTTTATAACTTTGAATATATTGTTTAGAGGTCAGCCTACGCGGCACAGTCTAGAACTTAGATTCTGTATTCCCATGATATTTGTACGAAGAATTAAAAAGTAGAAAGAAAAGTTGAGACATCTTTGCACTAAGAATGAGATAGAAGTGGTAATTTTCTCCATTAATATAGTGGTGTGTTGCTTTCATTAGTTTCCTTTACAGTAACAGTAATTACAATATCCAATAACACTTGTGAATGAGAACAAGATGATTCACATTTGGAGAAGAAAACATGCATGTAGCAAAAACATTCGTTCAGTTCTCATCATCTTATAGGGGATATCTTGAGAGATAGAAGGCCGTCAAGATATGAAACTTTTTCTTGATTGTTAGGCGGTCCAAAAATCTCCCAAAAGGTAAGAGTTTGATCTGCGCCAGCTGATACCACAGTTTGACCATCAGTGCTCTGCAACACATTGATGATATAAACAATTTAGATTCATTTATTTTTAAGCTTACACACTATAAAATTTAAAACTTGAGTTCTTGAATAGTCAAACCTGACAAAGTTCTATGACTCTGGAACGATGAGATTTTAATTCCCCGATTTTAGTCATGCTGGGGTATTCCCATAAGCACAGTTTGTTGCCATCCCCACTTTCACTAAAACCGTGGCCACTCAAAATCTCTTTGTGATGCCTGTTCCATTCGAGTCCACATACCTGCACATGAACATCAAATTTCCGTAAGATGAAAGCCGAACACAGACACAAGACAGTCATATGTATAGACAATGTTACAATAAGGCAGGTCATCTATTTAGACAAAAATGTTACAATAAATGTATATGTAGTTCAATTAGGATGAAAATGATTTCTAATTTCGATCTATGAATAACTTGTAAGAAAATTTTCACTTGCCTGTGCTTTGGTATCTACACTGTGGAGACATTTTCCCTTTTGTGCATTCCATATCTTAATACACCCATCTTTTGTGCCTCCACCAGAAGCAAGTACATTAAACTGATGAGGGCACCATGCAAGAGCCTTGACAGCAGCAGAATGATCATTGAATCGATGCAAGTAATTCGATGAACTCATCTTGGAAGGTTCCCATATGCATATAAGATTGTCGTTGCCACCACTTGCCAGTAGATTGCCTTCATTAGACCACTTCAGTCCACACACTTCTGCAATGTGTGCTCTTATGCGAGAAGTAACATTGTTTGATACTCTAACTACCAGTAGCAAACACATGAACCAAATAAACAAAAGTCAGTACATGGTCTAGTGATTTATAATAGCTAAAGGTGAAACAAAAAATGTAATTCAAGTACCATCATGATTAATAATGGATTTGTCCAAGCTTCCCGAAGTTAAAACATGTTTGTTCTGGTTGTTCCATGATACAGTACCCACTCTTCTTTTATGACCTTTTAGGGTTCTGACCTACATGTGAAAATTAATATTATGCTTTCAATCAACCACAGAAAACTACAACAATTGAATGATAATGAAAAGACAGTTAGAGGGAGAGAGAGAGAGAGAGAGAGAGAGAGAGAGAGAGAGAGCAGAAGGAGAAATTTACAAGTTTTGAAGTCTCGGCATCCCAGAGCTCAAGTTTGGAGTTGGCATATCCAACAACCAAATTTCTAGCACTCCCAGACCAGGCTACACTTGTGGGGTAATTGTCCTCCTCAACAACTTGCAACAACTTTTGAACATTACTATTCTTAGAGTTCCATAGATATACTGCTGAACCCAAAGCAACAGCTAGAATGTTGTTATTTCCCCAATCCAGGTTTTTCTGATAATAGTTGTCTATTAGATCTGGTGCTTCCAGAACCCGAGCTTCTTGCTGCACAAACCATGAATCAAATTGTTATATGATTACGAGTAATCCCCATAAAATTCCTGCTATTGAGCAAAATGGCTGCCACAACTAGCTACCGATAATTAATGTGAAATTATATGACAGGTTTAAATCCGAGAGGAGTACCTTAGGCAATTTTCGACGTGGAGACTGCTTTGAAGTATTTTTCAATGCCTCAGCATCCTCCCTTCTGATCTCATCGATACGACGATATGACTTTCTACTAGATTTCGGGCTTCCCCTAAATACCAGCATCCTAAAGGGCCTCCCTTCCGAATCCAAAGTCAAATTCTCTGCTATTTTCTGCCGATATGCATCCTGTCACCACAACAAAACACAACCCATGAACCAAATTGTTGTGAAATTTTATATCTTCTAAGTCTAACATCCTGATAATGCCCTAATCAAGAAACACCACATAAATCCCAAAACCAAAACCTAAATTCAAATTTCAACGTATTCTTCTTGTCAAAACTTAGATCAACCAAACACAATTAAAATAACCCATACACAATTTTGAACTCGAAATGAAAAAAAAAAAGAAACCCTAAATTATGAATTTGACTTTCAAATCAAAAACCCAAAAAATAATCCACAACCGAACAGCTAATCATCGATGATTTTTCAAAAAAGAAATAACCAAGACAAAATCCCCATCAAGAAAACCCAAGAATTAGAAAGAAAGAAAATCACCCATATGAAAAGAAAAACAGAAGAAATTTACATTAAATTTAGGATTGTAGTATTCTTTGGGTTTGGCAGTCAACAAACCGTGAGCTTGATCAAGATTCATCAAACTTCGGTTCGGTATAAACCGGTCCCCCTGAAACCAATGAACAAGAAAACATGAATAGTTTGAAACATAAAACGTGACAAGAAGATGGAAAATTCTTCTTCAACAAAAAAGTTTTAAGTAAATCAATACTAATGGTTTCTTGTTTACCGGAAAATCGTATTCAATGGGACTGCTAAGGAGTCTTCTTGGAGAGTACCAGTCTGTATCTACCAGTCTCTGTAGTCTGCTTTCGTGATCCATCGAGAGAAATCGAAATCTAAATGGCAACCAAATCTGAAACGAAAATTAAAGTTCCTTCTTCCTGGAGTTTGCTTGGTCGTCAAGATTCAAGAACAGAAGAAAAAAAAAGTTAGAGAGAACAAAAGGATTCCGGGAATGGTTTGATGTCCCGCCAAAAGACTAAACATTGTGATTTATGGTGTTGAAAGTCGGTTCAGATTAGGAATTAGGATTTATAACGGTCCAATTTTGGCCCTAATGTGCTATATACAGATATACAGTATTTCAAATTTAGGGTTAAGTCGGTTTGGGTTTGGGCCATTAACGGTCATTTTGGGTTCAAATTATGGGTATGTATGGTATTTAAATTTTAGGGAAAATTGCACATAAACCCCGACTTTTACTAAAATTACAACTAGACTGTACTTTAACAAAATAACAGATGAGTATCCTTGACTAAACGGTTGACCGTTAGAGTAAATGGTTGACCAGTCAAATAATACGAAATGACCCAATTGCCCTTAAGTAAATTATTTTATCAATTATTATATTTTTAATTTATTTTTTTTGAGAGGTCAAATGGTCGACTACTCCAATAGAAATCAAACTCTACTGGAGATCGAAAGCTCCATGCCTCCATTGAATGAGAATTCCGAAATAAAAACCAATAAATAAAACTTCTCCACCAAAACCCCTCTTGATTATCTCATGGATCTGCTGTTTTTTCACATCTTCAGATTCATCCACATAAACACCCACTTGGGTTTTTGGGTTTAATTGATTGGAAAGTTTTTTCCCAAGAAAATGAAACTCCCTTGTTGTACCATCTACAAGACACGAGATCTAGGTTGCCAAAACCAAATATCTAAAAACAAAAGCATTTATTTTTATACTTTTAAAAACAAATTGTGGCTTTAGTTTTGGGTTACTGAGCTCAGCGGAACCCGTAAGTTGTTTTTTGAAGAAGAAATGGTGTGATCACTTTAAAATGGGGTATGTGATTACTGATGTGCACTGTGAAGAATGGAAAAGATCTATATATGGAAATTTGAGCAATTCTTTTATTATACAAGCCTGTGGTTTTCGGTGATTTTTTTTTTTGAATTTGCATAAATGGTCACTTCCAGTTTTCAAAAACCAAAGTCTCTGTTTGAAATTTTTGCATTTTTGTTCCTTTTAGATTTGATTTTACCCAATTACCCTCAAAAATTCATTTTTATCATTTACCCATTTAATACGATATTACCATACTACCCTTCACACAACTTTCTCAAAAAATTTAAAAGACAAACAATCCATCGTTCATCCAAACTTCCAAGACAAAAAAAAAATCAAACCTAGCAAGACATGGAAAACCCATCGCAAAGGGATCTTCCAGTGTGGCTGGCGAAGGAAGGGAGACTGGCGAAGACATCTCCAGTGGTAGGAAGGAGCAAGCAACACCACCAGTGTGGCCGGCAAAGGAAGGCGAAGACATCTCTAGTGGAAGGAAGGAGCAAGCAACACTACCGAAGGTGGTGGTCGCAAAATCAACAAGAACAAGCTCTTCTCCTAGAAAAAAAATGTTCTTTTTTCTTCTTTATTTTATCTAATTGTTTGATTTATTCCTGAAAATTCCCAAGTTTTGTTTTTATTTGCTTTCAATTGATGATTGCTTTCAATTAATACTTAAAAAGACTCAAATTATGCAGCAAGCAGCAACTATACAAGCAATGTACAATAACAAATTTCTTTTATTAGTTATTTTGACTTTTGAGTATGAAAAATTATAATTTCTCAAATGAAAATGGAATTATTATTTTTTTTGAATTATTATACATTTGAGACTTGGAATATGAGACTTATTTATTGGCGTGGGTATAAAGATTTACCACTGATAGAAATGTCATCAGGGTGGGGATGACAAATCTCAACCCTAATCGTAACACAAATATTTCCCCCTAACCTTGCCAACTATGGAAGATCAGAGTCGAGGTTGGGGAATTTCCAGGGTCGATCTCCAAACCCGCCCTACCTAAAGTTTGTATAGTTTTTTTGAAAAAATTTGAATAAAAATTAGGTTTAAATTGAATAAAACGAATTCAAGTTATCACTAATAAAATATATATTATTTTATTAATTAAAAGAATATATCGTAATTTTTGTTGATTAAATATTAATATTTCATTAATCAATAAATAATAAACAGAATCGAGACATGACAATAAATCATCAATGAAAATTTAACAACTTATATTGGTTATATATAAATATTGTGCAACTACTATCAAATCAAAACATGTGGTCGGGTGGTAAAAACTAACATTCATGTAGTTGCATGCTGGGTCACAAGTTCAAGAATGCTAGTTCGGACAAAATACTTTCGTTCTAATAGTATATCTATTTGTTGTTTCGTCCCAAAATGATAATTTTTTAATGCATATGTTTTGTCGCAATAGGTACTCTTTAGAGATGGATTTTTTGTCTCAATATGTCTATAGGGACGAATTTTTTCCTTCCCAATAGGTCTATAGGGACAAATTTTAGGCTATTGGGACAAAAAAATATCGTCTCAATAGCCCTTTTTTTCTTGTACTGTTTTGACATCCCTAATCACCGAGCTAAATTCAACTTCAATTATAGTGGACTCTTTATTAACTACACTATTTCTTTTATTGTTTAGCTTATATAAAAAAAAAAAAAAAGAAATAAAAAATTGACATACAAGTACTGAATGTAGAATAAATAATTGACCAGAATCCTCTCATCACCTCACATTTTTCCTCACATTAAAAGTGATTGATTGTTGATAAAGTATAAGTGGAAAGCAATCACATATTAATCATTCATTCATGATAATGTTTATGTGTCACGAGATTAAATGATATGAGGATGAGGTGAGGTAAGGTAAGGTAAGGTAAGGTGAGAAGGGACCACAGATTCTAAAAAAAAATGAACATGTTTTAAAAGTTGATATTTTACCAAACTTTAGTGGCTAAATTGATAATACCCCTAAATTGATATCTAGGTGTGAATCCTACAGCTAATTTTGTCTCTAATAACAATTCCAATTTTAACAATAGAGGTAATGGAAATATGAATGGATTCAACAATAATTTCAGATGAGGGAATAGAGGAGAAATAGAGGTGGAGGCAGATTTGGTAACAAGTCCAGTCAAATGATTCACTGTCAAGTCTATGGTAAACCATTATCATCAAAATCAATACAACACAACTAATTGAGGTGAAGGATCATCACCACATAACCACTATTCAAACAATGCTCAATCTAGTGTTAACAATGGAGCAGCAGGCTCAGCATATTTTGCAACTCCTGAAACTGTGGCAAACCAAGCTCGGTATGTAAACACGGGAGTTACTAATCATTTCACATCCAATCTCAGCAATCTTTTAGTCAAGTCAGATTACAGAGGTAATGACAAACTCTTAGTAGGCAATGGTGATAAACTTGCTATTTCACATATTGGAGATACTAAAGTAAAGACACATTGCACATAACATCTTGATTTAAGCATGAAAATGTGTTATGTGTTCCTGCCATTACAAAAATTTTACTTAGCATATCAAGTTTTACGAAAGACAATAATATAATTGCTGAGTTTTTTTCAAATGGCCGTGTGATCAAGGATCAGAACACCAAGAGAATCATGCTCAGAGGTACTCTTAAGCAAAGTCTTTATGAGCTAAAGCCAGTTGCAGCAACTCCATAAAGTATCAAGTTCATGAAGTCTGTGTCCTTAGCTACTACTGATGTAAATACTAATAACTGTAGTGGTCTTGTTAATAAAGCTAGAACATCAACTTTGTCTAGCAATGGTGAGTTTTCCAAGTATAATGTTTTAGCGATTGCTAGAACAAATTCAGTTCTATGGCATGCCAAGTTAGGACATCCATCACCTTTAATTCTCAAGAAAGTATTGCATACTTTGAGATTTCCATTCAATATAAACAACTTTCAATTCTGTGATTCATGTAAACTTGGAAAACTTCATCGTTTACCATTCAAAAGAAATGAAAATCACAGCCAAAGTTCCTCTTGAAATAATATACAGCGATATTTAGGGACCAACCCCTTTGTTGTCTGGTGATGGTTATAGATACTATATTGTTTTTTTTTAATGCTTTCACAAGATATTCTTGGATTTATCCCTTGCATCTAAAATCTGAAGCTTTATCAGTGTTTATCAAGGTTAAGAAGCTTGTTGAGCTTTAATTTGAAAGAAAAATTAAAGTTTTTCAAACTGATATGGGTGGAAAGTATATGTCTTTTGTTACATGTCTATCTAACATTGGAGTTCATGTGAAGTTTTCATGCCCATATACACACCAACAAAACGGTGTTCTGGAAAGGAAACATCGAAGTATTATGGAGATGGGATTAACTTTGTCTGCTCATGGAGATCTTCCACTCAAATTTTGGTTTGAGGCTTTCTCAACAGCTATGCAACTTATAACAGCCTTCCAACTCATCTCATTAATTTCAGTTCTCCATTTGAGAAATTATTTCATAAAATGCCAAATTACAATTTATTCAAGGTATTTGGGTGTGCTTAATTTCCCTATCTAAGAGACAATAACAAACACAAGCTTGATTTTCACTCAAGTAAATGTGTGTTTATTGGATATAGTTTATCAGACAAAGGTTATAGATGCTAGCATTCCTCAGGAAATGTATTTATTTCTAGGAATATGGTCTTCAATGAAATGGAGCTTCCATACAAGCACATTTTTGGTTCTCAAACAAGCATGTCAGAGCCTGTAATTTATAAACCAACAAGCATGTCAAGACTAGTTGATATCTTCTCTGCAAATATGACACAAGTCCCTGATGAAAAATGCTCTTCTAATTTGAGCTTCAATCTTATTCATGGTTCACTTGCATCTAATCATGATTTGCTTACATCTGGCTCTTGTAGTCAATCCAGAGATTCTGGTATACAGCCTTCACAAATTTAATACAGGTGATTCTTTCCCAGCTAACCAACCAGCTTCTACTTCCTTACTACATCCAATGGTCACTAGAAGTAAGAGTGGTATCTACAAGCCAAAAGTGTTTTTAAATGAGTGTGTATTTCCTTCAAGTTTTATGACTGAGTTGAAACCAAAGAGTATAAAAGCTGCAATGTCTGATTCTAAGTGGCTTACTGCTATGAAAGATGAACATTAGGCCTTAATGAAGAACGTTACATGGACACTTGTTCCAGCTACCTCTGACATGAATGTAGCAAGTGGGTTTTTTTGGACTAAGTTTAATCCTGATAGCACTATCCTCAAACGTAAGGCAATATTGGTAGCAAAAGGGTTTCACTAGACAACTAGAATTGATTACTTTGATACCTTCAGTCCAGTAGTCAAACCCTCTACTGTAAGAGTGATTTTTTCTCTAGCTGTGTTCTATAGATGGGACATTCAACAAATCGATGTTAATAATGTTTTCCTTAATGTTAATTTTCAAGAATATGTGTTTATGAATAACCAGAAGGTTTGAAGATTAGTCTCATTCGCCATTTGTTTGCAAACTTAACAAAGCATTATATGGTTTAAAACAGACTCTCCGATCATGGTTTCATAAGTTGATATCAGCTCTTTTGTCCTGGAACTTTATCAACTCTACATCAGACTCTTCTTTATTCATAAAAAGGTCTATCACTGATGTCATTTTTCTTCTTATGTTTGTTGATGACATACTAATCACTATTACCAAGGATGTGATGATTCAACAAGCTATTGCTCAGCTGAACAATGCATGTGCTTTAATGACGTTGGGCTCCGTAAGTTATTTCTTTGGTTTTGAAGCTCACTGAGATGTTACATGCTTGTATTTGACTCAGATGAAATACACTGTTGATTTACTAAAAGAACCAACATGTTTGATTCGAAATCCAGTGACACTCCTATCAGCTCTGGAGTTAAACTTACACGCATTAGTGATGTTCCTCTTGAGAATCCAACAGTTTATCGAAGCAATATAGGTGCATTACAATACTTGTGTTATACCAGACCTGATATATCCTTTATTGTCAATCGCCTAAGTCAGTTTCATGTAAATCCAACCAATGTTCATTGGCAAACCTGCAAGAGAGTCCTTCATTACTTGAAAGGATCAATTCAGAAAAGACTTCATTTTAATCGCACGACAGTCTCTCTAGCATAGAGACTTTTACTGATGCGGACTAGGCGAGTTGTTTGGATGACAGGAAATCAACAAATGGAAATTGTGTGTTTCATGGAGGGAATTTAATCTAAAGCAACAAGTTATTGCAAGATCTAGCACTGAGTCAGAATATAGGTCAATGGCTCAAATCACAACAGAGTTAATTTGGCTGCAATCTATACTTCGTGAGCTAAATGTATCAGTTCCTAGTCCAGCTGTGGTTTGGTATGACAATATTGGTGCAAATTCTCTGGCTCTAAGTCCAGTGTTTCATGCAAAGACCAAGTATATAGACATTGATACTCTCTTTATTCATGAAACTGTGAATTCTTGTGTTATTAAGCCTAGATTCATACCTGCTAAGTTTCAAACTACAAATATCCTAACTAAAGCACTATCAGTAGAGGGATTTTACTTTTTTGTTCCAAGCTAAACCTTGTTGTTTCACCTCAGTTTAGCTTACAAAAGAACATTAAAGATATTGAACAAAGTCAATGTGTTAACTATCAGCAACCAGCTGGTCACTATTCTGGGCTTGCAGTGCGTGTGAATTGTACCAGTGGTGGACAATCAAACACTGGAAAGAATCCCAGTAACAACATTGATCATAGTTAGTTGGGAAATCTGTTAGGAATGTTGATGTGGTAACACATGCTTTAATTATGACTCAATTGTAAAAAGTTTGTTACGTGTGAGTCAGTTGGACTACTGTTGTATATATACATATAGTCATTCTTGTAAATAGTTGTCAAGCTTGATCTGAAGTCAATTGAAATGGCTCTTGAGCTTAAAAGTTTTCAATGACGTTTTTTTCTATTTTGTTCTCTGTTTTGAATAGTCTCTTAGACATTTCATCATACAACTATTTACATATAACAAACACTTTCTTCTCTATTTCGATAATATCAAATCTGTGAAATCTTAATAGAAAAGGAATGAAGTTGTGCAATGTAAAATAAGAATAATAAGAAATCGTGGATACATACTTTTATAGTACGAATGTTTGATAACAATTATTCAAGTTTCTAATGATTTCCTCTTTGCAAGCACTTATCTTGTCAAATACCACACATCCCTCCAGGTCCTCCATAAGTAAAACACTTTCCGAAGGCTTGAGCATGAATGATTTTATTGTAGCTACTAAAGTAGATGAAATAAAAACATTAGATCTTGTTCCCAGAAAAAGAGTTTGGGCTTAACTACTGGAGTGCTGAACAATATTCATTATTTTCATCTATCCTAAGAGACATAAATGTTTCTATACTCATATAGTTGTTTTCAACACTCAACTGCTAGAAAGGCTCTTGTTGCTGTAATTTTATCACCCTTGTTATCTCTCTCCAATTGTGTATATGGGTCAATCATTATTATTATTTTCAAATTTCTCAATTTTATTACTTCGATCTTTTCATCCCTTTGATGTTTTTCCTCATACTCATTATTGTTGAAGAAAGCAGAGCTTGTTGATAGGATTATCTCTATATGTAAGATTCATTTGAGAAACCTTATTCGAGTAAGATTCATTCTCTACGTGTTTAAGTCGTAGTTGTATTAAATTCAAGGTTGTCCATGTGTCATCCAGCTAACCGTCTGCCTTTTTCGATCATACTCCCTTTCTTCCCGACCAATGGTTTTTCCCCGAGCATAGGTGTTACTGACCATCTAGGCAACTTCGATCAATTTTATTGTTAAATTGCCTGCCTGATTATCTTAATAGGACCATCTTTACCTAGTTGTTCAGGTAATCTCAATCAGATATTACGGAGCTATCTTTGGCCAACTGGGTTGGTTCGGTTTGGTTGACTTTTGGTAACGTAGCACCCCCAACTCTTGTCTATTGCTGACGTATCATATTATGCGAATTATACTAACAATATATATATATATATATATATTATAATTATAATACATATTTATATATCATTATATAAATATAATATACAACTATATAAATATAACAATATATTATTTTTGGAAAGGAGGGCATTTTTGGAAATAGAGTTCGGGCATAGTAAGGTATTTATGGAATACCGATTTTAGTTTGGAATTGGAACGAGCATTCCATTGATTTTTGGATGGAATGCTCATTCCACCAAAATGGTGGAATCAACATTCTAATGGAATCACCATTCTCTTCCATTTTAGCAAACCAAACATTAGGAATGGTTATCTTTTCATTCCATTCCACCCACCCAAACATAACATAACATATCATAATTGGACGGCATGGATCAAAATACAGATTTTTGATAACTAGAGGGACCTGTCAAGGTAATTCTCAAAACCGGTGGACCAGTTTGTTTAATAGGAAAAATTATAGGGACTAAAATGAATTTCACCCTAGTATATATATATTAACTATCATTCTGGATTCCAACCAAAACTGGGTTTCTTTCTCGTCTCCGACAAACAACCCACAGCCAACATGTTAATGCTTGTCGACTGTTCAAACTGTCGCACGCTGCTGCATCTGCCGCCGAGGGCTAATTCGATCCGCTGCGCCATCTACCACGCCATCACCCGGATCGCCTACCCACGACCAGCCCCTCACCCGCCTTCTTCCTCCCACCACTCCTACGCCCAGACCTCCTCCCACAACTATAATCAGCCCCCACCTCCCAACGCCGCTGCTCCTCCCTCCTCTTATAACCACGAGCCGCCTGGCCCCTCTCAACCCCCACGGCCGTAAAAGGGTCTTGATATGCGGCGTCTCCTATAAGAATTCTGTAAACGATCTCAAGGGTTGTATTAACGATGCTAAGTGTATGAAGTTTATGTTTATGAACCGGTTCAAATTTCCTGAGTCTTCCATTGTTATGCTCAATGGTACACTTTTTTTTTTCTTCTCTATGATTATATGCATACGGGTTTCAAGCTTATGGCTGGTTATTTGTGTTGTGTTGTATATGTTAATTGAATTGTTTCTGTGCTTAGCTTATCAATTGAGTTGCTGATTATTTTTATGCAAGATTACGTGACGTTACTCGAAGAAAATTTTCTCCTTTTTTGCTTCAAGTAGTATAATTGTCTTAATCAAGTTGAGATCTGGAAGGTTATGTGTATTGTAAATCATTGTAATGTGTTTTGGAATATCAGATTTGCAAGCAGAAGCTCTTAATTAGTGACAATGTGATTGATTATTAGTTGGCAACGGATAAACATCGAATTTGGTGGGCCTGAAAGAATGTGTTTAACATTAACATTATGGTGATTCCTAAAAAGATTGTTTAGGGATTATTTAATGTGGATATCACTAACTCCACTCATTGTAATTTGCAATGGCAGGTTTTAATTTGATTTATGAACTACAACTAATTATTCGATATGGACCCTTTTGATCCTAAGTTCCTTTCTGAAAATTTATTTGCAGAGAAGAAGCTGATCCCTACAAGCGCCCTACCAAACACAACATGAGAATGGCTTTGTTTTGGCTTATGCAAGGTTGTCAACCAGGAGATTTGCTGGTGTTTCATTTTTCTGGTCATGGTTCACAACAGAGGAACTACACCGGTGATGAGGTTGATGGATTTGATGAAACTCTTTGTCCACTGGATTTTGAAACCCAAGGAATGATTGTCGATAATGAGATCAATGCAACTATTGTCAAACCTCTTCCTCGCGTGGCCAAGCTCCATGCAATTATAGATGCATGTCATAGTGGGACTGTGTTAGATTTACCGTTTCTCTGTCGGATGGACAGGTTGGTCGCTTTCTGTTGCTTTTCTGTTGCTCAATTATAATTCACTTAGCCTAGCTAACCGGTGCTCATGTTTGCTTATGCATTCTTTCTTTGAGGATGTTGGTATGGAAAGTATGTATGGGAGGTCCATTGCCCTCGATCAGGCATGTGGAAAGGGACCAGTGGCGGAGAATCTGTTTTCTTCAGTGGCTGTGATGATAATCAGACTTCTGCTGATACTTCAGTAAAGTCTTGGCCATTCATATCAACCTTTCTATAAACTATAATATTGAACATATGTTAATGGTACAGTTAAGAGTGGTCATCATATCAACCTTCTTTAAACTATATTATTTAACATGGTATTCAATCTAATACTTTTTGCCGTTTTGGACAGGCTCTATCAAAGATCACATCAACAGGTGCAATGACATATGCTTTCATTCAAGCCATTGAGCGTGGACATGGAAATATATATGGGCATATACTAAATGCAATGCTGTCTACAATTCGTAACACAGACAGTGAAATTGATGGTGGTCTTGTAACAACTCTGATTGGCATGCTTTTGACTGGAGGGAGTGCTGGTGGGTTGAGACAGGTCAGTTTATCTGGGAACTCTATTATTTATTATGAACATGATTTTTGTCAGTATGTACTTCATAGATTTTGCCTCCATTACTTTCTTCCTCAATTAATGGTCTAGTACATTAATCTGCTATGCATTGCCGGTGGCACCCCGATTATCTCTCCTCCCTTTCTTTCCTCTCGAACCACTTAGTTGGTGTCATTTGCATGAGGTGGTGGATGAATGTTCTAGAGGTTACTGAAGAAGAAATAAAAGAAATAAACAAGAGTTGTATTGCATGGTACTGATTCTGTTAATTGCTGTATTAACAAATTGATGCAAAAAAAAAAACAAAAAAAAAATGGACGATGTCGTAACACGCCAAGCGACTAGTTATTAGTAGTTGTTTCTGTTGGAAGATTTCAATATATTTGGTAAAACAAAAGAATTGATTTGAATTTTGGAAATGAAAGCACCTCTATCCTACTCATGGACTCAGCACTCTATATTGTTAAGAGTGCAATTTTAAAACACCCCTTTGGCATTTCTCAATATTCAAACATCTAATCTATAGGATCACATAGGAGGATGTGAAAATGGAGTGCTGTAGGGTGTTTGTTATTTATCCCTTCTGCACCATATTATGTTTACACTCTTTAGTTTAAAACTGACGTTTTCGTTTTCTGTACTTGATATCAGTGCTAGAAGTCGTTTTAACCATTTTCTTTCTTAATTCAACGAAGTTGACACTGTAAACCAGTTGCATGATGTGCAATTTTTTTTTAAAATAACATTTGTTTTCTGTTCTCCTCATATCTGTGACCTAGTGCCATTATTTCTATTAGTAGCTGCAGAGGTTAGATGTTGCATTGTCTGTGATAAAGATGGATAACCGAGGTACTCAAAAGTTGGAAATTCATAGTGTATTAATATAACTTAAAGCAGAACATTGCAGTCGTAAAACAGTGCAGCATTCTATGAGACTACACATTTGATGAAATGAAAGAATAAATATTAAAAAGATGCTAGATGGCTTGGCAATGTTTTAATGGAAACATCTAGGTATATAATTGTGCTTGGATATCTATTTTTGTGCATGTGTGGACACTTGTTCAAGTGATTGTAGTTACGTATGATTGATGCGACATGGTTTAATTCATCATGAGAATACTTATGGTCTATTTCTTGCATAAAATATGGAATATATATTTTAATATTTATATAATCTTGTTATGAATTTTTTTGAGGTGCGGATAAATTTAGCTGACAAATTCTAGTTTGATTAGTCTTGATCAATGAAGCAAGAGTTTTGATTTAAGTTTTGGAAGTCTTGCTCAAGACTTTTTCTTAATTGATCAAGACTTTCATAATTTATCCGGATAAAAGCACCTAAATTTTGTAAGTTTGTATGTATGGTCTGTAAATATGCATTATGAGTTATGCAATTGTCTCTGAACATTGGTGTGTGAGATGCAGGAGCCGCAGTTGACTGCAAACGAACCATTCGATGTGTATACAAAGCCTTTCTCTCTACAGTTGGTAGAGCAATATAAATATCTTGGAGGCTGTTATTTCTTTTAAAGCATATTCTAGCGAGGTGTACAGTTATTGAGAGAAGTGAATTCCTTTATCTAATATATTTGTCCAATGTTCTGTACTTGTGTTGTTCTTTTTCATATAGATTCTGGGAACAATAGATGAAGTATTGATTGATAATGTTTCCTTTTGCTGTTCTGCTAAACAGATATTAACCGAAAAATAAAAGATTATGTTATTTATCCAACAAGATCACGTGTGCAGGGCATGTCTAATCAAATACTGGGGATTGATTAAAAAAAAAGTTTCAGAGATTATTGTTACTAATGAATCTTTTGATCTTAACCCCATTTATCATTGAACAATTACCACACACAAAATTGTATTGTTCTGAGCTCCCTCCCAACACATCAGCATTAGTAGACCCACTCTTCTATGGCTACCACCCCCACTCACCTCACCTTTTTTCCCGTCTTCCCCCGCCTCTCTCCTCCACGTCACCGCCACAACCTCAGAGAAAAGCAACAGCAACAACAACAACAACTAAGGCTTTTGGGAGTGATAAGTTGGGTGATTTCAGAGCCAGAGACCCTTTTCCAGCTGAAGTAGAAAGTGGGTCTGGTGAGAAAGTGTTGGGAATTGTTGACACTGAACACAAGATTCTGATTCCCAATTTGTCAACTCTCTGTTGTCTCCTCTTCAGACTCCTATGTCTATGGAGGATGCACACAAGTTGCTCAGGAAGGTATATTTCCCTTTACATGATTCTTTTGCCATAATATAGGTGAAGTGAATTATAGTTTCCATGCCTACTTTTATTTGGAAATTAAATGACTTATTTCACACTGCCCTTTGGATAAGGTGAATCTGGAATATCTACTGATAATGTTCTTTGTTTCCTTATAAATTGTGACACTTTTATGCTAGACTTAATCTTGTTCATGTACAACTTTCAATTGGGTTCATAATTACACTTTGTTATTTGAAAGATGTGAAATTTTTGGCTTTAATTTTCTTGTTATTATAATACTATCTCTTTCCCGCTGGTTAGTTACTCTGCTTGTATAACATTGTTAGTAAGGGTGGCATTTGTGATGATAGAATTTTTGGTTTTCATACCTAAAAGACTGTAACTGGAAATTGTGAACTTAAGTGAGCAACAACATCCAGTCTTCATTTTTAATGAGTAATGACTATTGTTTCAATTTTCATATCTGCTTAGGTTGTTGGCTGGAGGCTTTTGGATGAAGAAGGTGGACTGAAATTACAATGCTTGTGGAAGTTAAGAGATGTCAAATACGGGGTTGAGCTCGTCAATAGAATTTATAAAGCTACTGGCCATTTTCCAAATCTGCACTTGGAACAGCCTAATCAAGTCAGAGCTGAACTATGGACTTCTTCCATTGGTAAACTTTTATGAACTTTCAGTTTCCAATTTTAATTGCATTATGCTTTCTGTTTTTGCAAAGGAGCTGCCGCGATGCTTGTTAAGTGTCATCTTTGCCCTTTACAAGGTTTTCATTTATTTGTGCAGGAGGCTTGAGCATGAATGATTTTATACCCAGAAAAAGATCAGATCTTGTACCCAGAAAAAGGGTTTCGGCTTAACTACTGGAGTGCTGGACAATATTAATTCTTTTCATCTATCCTAAGAGACACAAATGTTTCACTGCTCATGAAGTTGTTTTCAGCACTCAACAGCTAGAAAGGCTCATGTTGCTGCATTTTATCGGCCTTGTTGTCTATCTCCAATTGTGTATATGGATCAATCATTATTATTATTTTCAAATTTCTCAATTTTATTGCTTGGATCTTTTCATCCCTTTAATGTTTTTCCTCGTACTCATTATTGTTGAAGAAAGCAGGGCTTGTTGATGGGATTATCTTGTTAACTAAAGAAAAAAGTGGTATCTTCTGAATAGTTCATATTCCAATCTGCCTATTCTAATTCTGTCAATAACTTGGTACAACAACAACACTTGTCCTAAAATCTGGTACTTGAACTCGCCACCGAATGAGTTTGAATTAGTTTATGAGATAAAGCTAAATAGACTTGCTTGTTTCCAAATAGGGTTAAAGATATCAAAATGGTTGCTGCAGCTATCAACCCTGTTTGGTTGACCCTCCCATGCCAAGGTACCCATTGTAATGCATTTCATTTTTTCTTCTCTTATTGAATTGGTTTTAATGGGTTTGATTCCAGGATTTGGTGGACAGACTCCAGGCTTGCAATTTCACTGGGGAAACAAAGAGGTCTGCCCTAATTTTGTGTATTCCGGGAGAAACAAAGTAAAGAAGGAAATGTATACATGGTGTTCGATGAAATGTTTTTTTTTTTTCTTTATAAGAATGTTACTGTTTCAAGTGTGTTATCAGATGGTTCAGACAAGATGTACAAGAAAGGCTCGTCCTGCTACAATTTCTGTCTTGTTTGAGCTGAAGCCGCCGCCTTATCCACCGGTAAACATGAATGAAACTTTCTTCTTAGATTTCAGAATGTTAGAATTTGGTGAATAATAACTTAGATTAACTTAACATTTCTTATTTTCACCTTTGCTTTTTATATAGTGTTGGTTACTTGGTTATTGAATTGTGGGTGTTCGTTTTTCTTTATCCAAAAAAGAAAAAAAACCTTTAAAAGAGATTTCTTGAAGTCCTCTAGAAAGAATCATCTTCTTGGTGTCCTGGTGTGCTTATCATTATCAAATGTATATGCGGCTGGCAGAATGCATTGGAGCTGCATATGAGCCGGGACACGCTGGAGTATCATTGGGGAAAGCACCACAGAACTTATGTGGAAAACCTGAACAATCAAATTGCAGAAACATAGCTAGATGGAATATCACTGGAAGACGACAGACACGCATACCTTGTTTCCTACAACGGGGGTGACATCCTTCCACCTTTCAATAATGCCGCACAAGTATGTTATGTGTCATATCATCATTTATCTCGGTGCTTAATTATTGTTCATCCATTTCGTAAGATCTTATTACTTTATTTATGAAGGTTTACACTATGTCTAACGTTTTTGTCCATAGTAGGTGACTTATTGTCACAGTCTTATAAATAAATGACGTAAGGAATGAAAAACAAAATGATCGTTTTTGTTTTGTTCTAACAACTAGTGTGATTATTTCATAATTTGCTTGATGGTACATAGTCAACTGCATACTGCCTTTCCTGTTAAAATTTATTTCTACGATTTCAGTTTTGAAGTGCCATAGACGTGTCTTTAGTACTTGATGTCTGTTTTCAGGCCTGGAACCATGGCTTCTTCTGGGAATCCATGAAACCCGGTGGGGGAGGAAAGCCATCTGGTGATCTTCTAGAACTGACTGAAAGAGATTTTGGTTCTTTTGAAACATTCCTGAGCGAATTCTAGTCAGCTGCATCCACACAGTTTGGTTCTGGTTGGGCTTGGCTTTGCTGTGAGCGACCTTTTTCTCTGCCTTTTTTGTTTTTATATTGTTTGTACATTGTGTTGACATGTTCTTCATGTTGTTAGTTTAATCCAGACAAAGCAAATAGTCTTGATGTTGAAAACGCTGTAAATCCTCTTACATCTGATGAGTAGTGGTGAAGAGTCCCAATGCTGTGAATCCACTTGTCTGGGATTACTCTGTGAGTACTTTTATGTGCAGATTTCTAGTGTAATATTAAAGTCGCAAGCAAACTTTCTATGCATGTTACGGTATTTTGTTTTCCTACAAATCTGATGATTGTTGTTTTTTTTTTTTTTTTGCTGCCACTCCTTACTATTGATGTCTGGGAGGTAAATATATACTATTATTGGGCAGCTTAAATTCAATTTTTGAATTTCTTATTGAGAATTATATACAGCTAATTACTAATTCTACTATGGGATTTGTTTTGTTTGAACAACATGCTTATTATCTCGATTTTCAGGTGAGCTTAGCTTTCAGTTTCTTTTGGAAAGTTTACTTGTTACTATTGTAGGTATGGTCTAACAATTGCCTCATTTTTTCTTCTCAGAATCGAAGACCTGACTACATCTCCGTTTTTTTGGATAAGCTTTGTATCAGGGGAAGCAGTCAGTAATAGACTTGAAGTTGCAAAGGTTCGAGCTGCTGAGAGAGAAGCGGTAGAAGAGAGGAGGAAGAGCAAGAGTCAGATGGTGAAGCTGTAGAGATGTACTCGGATAAGAGACAAGATGACTCACAGACAGTGAAATCAAATTGTTTCGCATTTTGTATCAGTAGCCTAGAGGGAATTTTCCTTTGTTTTTACCTTTATTTCATTTTATTACTGTGAATATGTTATTATAGAGGTCAGCCTGCACGGCACAGTCTAGAACTTAGATTGTGTATTCCCATGATATTTGTACGAAGAATTAAAAAGTAGAAAGAAAAGTTGAGACAATCTTTGCATCAAGAATGAGATACAAGTAATTTTCTTCATTAATATAGTGGTGTGTTACTTTCATTAGTTTCCTTTACAGTAACAGTAATTACAATATCCAATAACACTTGTGAATGAGAACAAGATGATTGACATTTGGAGAAGAAAACTTGCTTGTAGCAAAAACATTCTTGCAGTTCTCATCATCTTATAGGGGATATCTTGAGAGATAGAAGGCCGTCAAGGTATGAAACTTTTGATTCTTGATTGTTAGGTGGTCCAAAAACCTCCCAAAAGGTAAGAGTTTGATTTGCGCCAGCTGATACCACAGTTTGGCCATCAGTGCTCTGCAACACATTGATAAGATAAACAATTTAGATTCATTTATTTTTATGCTTACATTGTCAAATTTAAAACTTGAGTTCTTAAGTAGTCAAACCTGACAAAGTTCCATGACTCTAGAACGATGAGATTTTAATTCTCCGATTTCAGTCATGCTAGGGTATTCCCACAAGCACAGCTTGCTGCCACCCCCACTTTCACTAAAGCCGTGGCCACTCAAAATCTCTTTGTGATGCCTGTTCCATTCTAGTCCACATACCTGTAAATGAACATCAAATTTACATAAGATGAAAGCCGGACACAGACACAAGATAGTCATATATGTATAGACAATGTTACAATAAGGCAGGTCATCAATTTAGGCAAAAATATTACAATAAATATACATGTAATTTAATTAGGATGAACATTGTTTCTAATTTCGATCTATGAAAACTTGTAAGGAAAGGACTGAATTATTTCGCTTACCTGTGCTTTGGTATCTATACTGTGGAGACATTTTCCCTTTTGTGCATTCCATATCTTAATACACCCATCTTTTGTGCCTCCACCAGAAGCAAGTACATTAAACTGATGAGGGCACCATGCAAGAGCCTTGACAGCAGCAGAATGATCATTGAATCGATGCAAGTAATTCGATGAACTCATCTTGGAAGGTTCCCATATGCATATAAGATTGTCGTTGCCACCACTTGCCAGTAGATTGCCTTCATTAGACCACTTCAGTCCACACACTTCTGCAATGTGTGCTCTTATGCGAGAAGTAACATTGTTTGATACTCTAACTGCCAGTAGCAAAACACATGAACCAAATAAACAAAAGTCAGTACATGGTTTAGTGATTTACTGATTTATAATAGCTAAAGGTGAAAAAAAAAAAAAAGTAATTCAAGTACCATCATGATTAATAATGGATTTGTCCAGACTTCCCGATGTTAAAACATGACTGTTCCAGTTGTTCCATGATACAGTACCCACTCCTCTTTTATGACCTTTTAGGGTTCTGACCTACATGTGAAAATTAATATTATGCTTTCAATCAACCACAGAAAACTACAACAATTGAATGATAATGAAAAGACAGTTAGAGGGAGAGAGAGAGAGAGAGAGAGAGAGAGAGAGAGAGAGAGAGCAGAAGGAGAAATTTACAAGTTTTGAAGTCTCGGCATCCCAGAGCTCAAGTTTGGAGTTGGCATATCCAACAACCAAATTTCTAGCACTCCCAGACCAGGCTACACTTGTGGGGTAATTGTCCTCCTCAACAACTTGCAACAACTTTTGAACATTACTATTCTTAGAGTTCCATAGATATACTGCTGAACCCAAAGCAACAGCTAGAATGTTGTTATTTCCCCAATCCAGGTTTTTCTGATAATAGTTGTCTATTAGATCTGGTGCTTCCAGAACCCGAGCTTCTTGCTGCACAAACCATGAATCAAATTGTTATATGATTACGAGTAATCCCCATAAAATTCCTGCTATTGAGCAAAATGGCTGCCACAACTAGCTACCGATAATTAATGTGAAATTATATGACAGGTTTAAATCCGAGAGGAGTACCTTAGGCAATTTTCGACGTGGAGACTGCTTTGAAGTATTTTTCAATGCCTCAGCATCCTCCCTTCTGATCTCATCGATACGACGATATGACTTTCTACTAGATTTCGGGCTTCCCCTAAATACCAGCATCCTAAAGGGCCTCCCTTCCGAATCCAAAGTCAAATTCTCTGCTATTTTCTGTCTATATGCATCCTGTCATCACAACAAAACACAACCCATGAACCAAACTGTTGTGAAATTTTATATCTTCTAAGTCTAACATCCTGATAATGCCCTAATCAAGAAACACCACATAAATCCCAAAACCAAAACCTAAATTCAAATTTCAACGTATTCTTCTTGTCAAAACCTAGACCAACCAAACACAATTAAAATAACCCATACACAATTTTGAACTCGAAATGAAAAAAAAGAAACCCTAAATTATGAATTTGACTTTCAAATCAAAAACCCAAAAAATAATTCACACCCGAACAGCTAATCATCCATGAATTTTATATAAAAAAAAATAACCAAGAAAAAATCCCCATCAAGAAAACCCAAGAATTAGAAAGAAAGAAAATCACCCAAATGAAAAGAAAAACAGAAGAAATTTACATTAAATTTAGGATTGTAGTATGCTTTGGGTTTGGCAGTCAACAAACCGTGAGCTTGATCAAGATTCATCAAACTTCGGTTCGGTATAAACCGGTCCCCCTGAAACCAATGAACAAGAAAACATGAATAGTTTGAAACATAAAACGTGACAAGAAGATGGAAAATTCTTCTTCAACAAAAAAGTTTTAAGTAAATAAATACTAATGGTTTCTTGTTTACCGGAAAATCGTATTCAATGGGACTGCTAAGGAGTCTTCTTGGAGAGTACCAGTCCGTATCTACCGGTCTCTGTAGTCTGCTTTCGTGATCCATCGAGAGAAATCGAAATCTAAATGGCAACCAAATCTGAAACGAAAATTAAAGTTCCTTCTTCCTGGAGTTTGCTTGGTCGTCAAGATTCAAGAACAGAAGAAAAAAAAAAGTTAGAGAGAACAAAAGATTTCCGGGAATGGTTTGATGTCCCGCCAAAAGACTAAACATTGTGATTTATGGTGTTGAAAGTCGGTTCGGATTAGGAATTAGGATTTATAACGGTCCAATTTTGGCCCTCATGTGCTATATACAGACCTACGGTATTTCAAATTTAGGGCTAAGTCGGTTTGGGTTTGGGCCATTAACGGTCATTTTGGTTCAAATTATGGGTATGTAACTACGTATGGTAAATTGGTAATTAAATTTTAATACTTAAAAAGACTCTAATTATGCAGCAAGCCAGCAACTATACAACTAATGTACAATAACAAAATCCTTTTATTAGTTACTTTGACTTTTGACTTTTGAGTATGAAAAATTATGATTTCTCGTTCTCATA
Source organism: Dipteronia dyeriana (assembly GCA_032871835.1). Classification (NCBI taxonomy): domain Eukaryota; kingdom Viridiplantae; phylum Streptophyta; class Magnoliopsida; order Sapindales; family Sapindaceae; genus Dipteronia; species Dipteronia dyeriana. The sequence continues at coordinate 52,166,215 of CM065302.1, read as the reverse complement.
AAGAAAATGAAATTGGAATTTTTTTTTTTTGAATTATTATAAATTTGAGACTTGAAATATGAGACATATATATTGACGTGGGTATAAAGGTTTACCTCCGATATGAATGCTATCGGGATGGGGGATAACAAATCTCAACCCTGATTGTGATAAAAATATTTCCCTCCAACCCCAACCGTTGAAGATCAAGGTCAAGGATGGGGAATTTCCAAGGTCGGATCTCCAACCCCTCTCTACCCAAAGTTTGTATAGTTTTTAAAAAATTTTGAATAAAAATTAGGTTTAAATTAGATAAAAGGAATTCAAATTATCACTAATAAAACATATATTATTTTATTAATTAAAAGAATCTATCTTTATTTTTATTGATTAAATATTAATATTATTAATCAATAAATAATAAACGTGATCAAGACATGACAACAAATGATCAATGAAACTTCAACAACCTATATAGATTATATAAAAATATTGTGCAACTATTAATAAATGGAATCATGTGGTCCGGTGGTAAAGGCTACCATTCATGTTGTTACATGCTGGGACAGTATGGAAGGGTCTTTTGGAAGTTCCAATAGACATACTATTGGGGATTTATTTCTTCCCCTTATTTTGGGTAAAAGGGAATTGAACCTAAAATATTTCGATTCATCCAAAATTGAACTGGTTTAAACCGAATAAGAAATTGGAATCAAACTGAATTCAACTAATTTTAATCGGTTCGATTCAATTTGATTTTGGGCCTAATGGGCCGACTATCTTATTGGATCAAATCAAACCTAACTTTTAAAAAAATATAAATAATAATAATAATAATAATAGTACATTACATAATAATACATCCAAAAAAAAATCTAACTCCAAATCAAAATTACAACTAAAATAACACTAAAAAATGTTAGGGTTTTTTTAGTTATATATGCGGTTTATACTGTTCAATCCGGTTTTTAGAAAAGTAAACCGATTTGAACCGTTTTTTTTTCGATTTTCAATTCATAAACCGAATTAATTCTACAAACCGAACACCTTTTTTTGGTTCGGTTTAGTTTGGTTCGAATCGCAACTTAGTGCCAACTCTAATGAAAGTAAGGGACTACATATTCTAAAACAACAAACACATTTTAAAAGTTGATATTTTACCAAACTTTATTGGCTAAATTGATAATACCCCTAAAAATTAACATTCCAAGTACTAAGTTTAGTGTTTCATTAATTCCTCATTAATACGAGCTATAGTAGTCGAAAAGGTTATAAAAGTTAAACCGAGGAAGTAGTCAAAAAGGTTATAAAAGTTAAATTGAGGACTTGTTCAAAAATTTAAATCCAACCTCAAATTTGGATTTTTACGTAAGTCGGACTTGAATCCCATTCCGAACCCTATTATATAAGGAAAACATGACATGATTTGCTATCCAAGAACTTACAAGTTACAACAAAGTGAATTGTAAATTTCACTTTTTTGTGACATTTGTTTATTAAAATATAATATAGATTTTTTATTGTTCCGTATCTAGATTTTATATAAAATTTTATAATTAAATAAAAAAATAAAGGAATAAAATAATTTTAAAAAATGGGACTAAATAGCCGTCTCACCGGGATAAAATGGTTTCTTAGAATTGTACTTGTTAAAATAATTATTTAAGTTAAATTATGAAAAAAAAATTAAAAATAATTTAAATATTTAAAACCAATTTTTAACAAAATAATATATTTTTTTGTTATAATTGAAAATTATTATTTTAAAATTTTATAAAATAATTTTTTTTATTAATTAAATCTCGTAAAAAATAAAATAAATTGAAAAGAGAAAAATAAATAAATAACTAAAATTTTAAAGTTGTGAGACTAATTAGTTCCACGGTGGAACTAATTAGTCTCATATTTGTGGGATAAGTTGCTTGCATGAGATTAAATAATCACATCTCATGCAAGCAGTCATGACCGAGGTTCGGTTCGAACCGTGAACCGTACTGTGACCATGAGAAATGAACCATGACCATGAAAAATGAACCGTAACCGTATCTGAAACCGTGGAACCAATTCCGAAATCGTGGAACCAGTTTCGAAACCGTAACTGGAACCATAGGCCTTATGGTACGGTTCTTGTTCGCCCTAAAAAACTGACCTGGAACCGCTGGTTCGGTTCCAGTTCCAAACCAATTTTTTTAACGTTTTTTTCACTATTTTTTTCTGATCTCTCTCTTTCTCTCTTCTCTCTTTCTTTCGTTCATTCTTCTTTCTAGACTCTCTTTCTTTCTTTCTTTCTTTCTTTCTTTCTTTCATTCTTCCATTCTTCTTTCCAGAATCCTCATTCCCGAAATCCATCTACCATTCTTCCATCCTCGATCCATAGATCCTCTCTTTTCCACATATCTACATCGAAAGATCTCTCTCGCTTCCATCAATCTCTCTCTCTTTCGTCGATCTCTCTCTTCCACTGATCGATCCACATACGATGAAGCTGAGACGAAGAAGAAAGATGAAAGAAGAAGATGATGGCTGGGAGAAGAAGATGTTGACGATGGACAGGTGGTGGGGGATTTGTGATTTGGGGTTGATTTGTGTGTGTGAGAGAGAGAGAGAGAGGGTGAGAGGGAGATATATATATATATATGAAATGATTTGACAAAATTTAGGTTGGGGAGATTTGGGGTTGATGTACATAATTTGATCTGGGTTGGAGTGATTTAAATATTTGAGTTAACATGATAACATTTGATATAAGTTATTTATATATGAATTGAACCGTTGGAACCAACGAAACAGGTGGAATCGAAATCGGAATCAGAATCGTTGGTCAGACGGTTTCGGTTCCGGTTCCGGTTCCGGTTCCGGTTCCGGTTCCGGTTCCGATTTCGGCTCCATCTGAAACCGGAATTGGAGGTTCAGAACTGGAAGCAAACCGAACCGGAACCGTGTGCATGACTACATGCAAGCAACAAACATAGGATATATGACTGATTTTAGTTATATCCTATCCTATGTAACAAACATTGCCAAAGAGTATTTATTAGTTTCCTATTGTGCTATACTTTATATTAAAGAATTTTTTTTTCTTTTTTTAATAATAGAGAGCCCATTTACACAACTATATAAAGGAAGAGTTAAGGATGCATTAATCCATTCGAAGTGTTGAACAACAGCACCTTTTCTTTAAAAAAAAAATCATAAATGACATATATAGCCATGATTGTTTGGTTATTTACAAGGTTTTCCATATAACTTTAAATCTGTGGAGCGGTGCTTCGGTCTTCACTCTTCAGACTTTCAAAATTACATTCAATCCTTCTCAAATTATATAAGAAGCCGCCAAATTGCAGGAAACTTCAAACTGTTGAAAACACATGTTTATCCTTATTCGTATTATTTGGTATATATAGTAGATGTAGTTAAAAAAAATTATGGGTACCAATGTCACTCTAATATGTAATATATTATAAATTAGAAAATAAAATTAAGATGACACAATACCCTCTATCATTCCTATCCATAGAAGTCTTCGTAGGTAAATTTGAATCAGGGTAAAAATACCTTTTCACTTTCAAACAAATTGAAATGGGTCTAAAAATGGGAGAATATGTTGTTTTTACTAGTATATGAATGTGAGAAAATTAGTCTAAATTTAAGTAATAAAACTAAAGTAAATAATTATAATAAATTCACAAATTTGTTAAAAAAAATAAAAAAAGAAGTTGAAATTTATAAATGTTATTAAAAAAAATTGTTAAAATTTAGTTTACCAATAATTTACTGAAAAAAAATGGACATTACTTATTTAAAAATAAAAAATAATAATGAAAAAATATGTCATTTGAAGATAGAAAAAGAGATAAGAATAGAGGGGAGTGGTGGGAGTAGAAAATTGTTAGAGATGGAATAAGGAGAAAATATTTCGTTTTGGAGATAGAGATGGAGTATGGGTGGGATATACCCTTAGATTCACAATTTAGGATTTTCAAATTGAGGCTTTTGGGACTTTTTTAAGGGCTAAGTAACCGATAATGAAAGATTTAAAAATGGTTTAAATTGGGTGATTGATTCATTTGGATTGATGTTTAGAATAGGTTTTTGATTGCATAGCATATTGTTAAGTGACTATGAAACTATAAGAAGCAATTCCCTTTACAAAAGACTTGTAAAGATTCGTTTTAATTCATGTTTGTTCATTGTATGTATTCTTTGTGGGTTGAGGACTTGAGGTGCAATGAAATTGTGCACTGTAAAATAAGAGTAATATCATGAATTCATGGATAAATAATTTAATAATATGAATGTTTGATAACAATTATTTAAGTTTCTAATGACTTCCTCTTTATAAGCACTCAACTTGTCAAATGCCACAGTTCCCGCCCGGTCCTCCATAAGTAAAACACTCTCCCAAGGCGCTACCCTGGTGTCCCCAAAACTTTTTATTATAACAATTAGTGTTATCAGCAAAACTCGATGCAGAAGGTTCATCAATATCGACAAATAAGTCAGATTTATCCACAAATTGCATTTGTGAAACAAAGCTTGACGATTTGATATCATCGTTAGGAAAACGACCGTTCCCCATAGGTGGACTTACTCCGTCTGGAGAGTTATAAGTCCATCCACCGTATTGAACAAACGATGCTTCTCCCTTCATGTGAGTAAAAAGCTCCTTAGGCCAATACCCAACTTTAATGCTATTGTCAATGACCAGCCACCAGTTACCCGATTCTTTATCCTGTAAAAAATTAAAGCACTATTTTTTAAACAATTGTTTTTCTTTTAGTACATTGCTAATCATAATATATATATATATATATATGATCAAATGAAGAAATCAAACAATTGTGAGGAAGTAGAGCAAATATTCAATACCCGATATACCAAGATTTGAGTAACATATTGTTCTCCACCGATGACAGAAGTTGCCCCGTATGCTTGACCAAGGTGATATTGAGGATGCACTTGTACAAACCCTGGGCAAATAGTATTATAGCAACCTGTTTTTTTAGAGCCATCTGCCTTTATTAAGGATAAAAAAAAAAAAAAAAAAAAAAGATGAATTATATAAGATTGAAAGAGCCGTGCCAACAGCAACTGATTAAGCATATTAAAAGATATAAGGCATTCTTACTGTCCAATAAGCAGTTGCTCGGGTACGGTTGTCCCCATAAATGCGTGGATGCACCTAAAACATGCGTAAACAATCATTTTATCTTCAAAATATAAGTTTACAAGAGAATTTTTAACAAATAATAAATGATAAATAAATCAAATAAGAGATTGATATAGTTAGATCTTAATAGATGAAATCATGACTTACTGCCCAACCAACTTGTATGCTGTTACGTTCAGCTGGCGGTCCACTTTCAATCCAAATTTGGGACATACTAACTTGATTCATTTTCACCGGTGGGTTATATATGCTAAATCCTGCTCTGGCTCCGTGCACGGTATCTAACCCCAATAATGTCAAAGCTGCAAACTAAGTGCATGCAATAGATCAAATTTACAACAAGCTATGACATCATATTATATAAGTAAAATGAGAAATTAATAAGGTATTGTTATAATTTATACGATACTATTGATTTCTCTTTTCTTTAAGTGGTCAAGAAAACCATTCTTATAATCAAATACAAGTCTATAGATTTTCTAATAAATAACCATGAAACTGTTTTAGATAAAATTTAAGGATAATCTAACTTATAATATTTCATGAAAATAAGAAATTAATCATGAATAGTACTACTATTTTTCTTCAAAAAAAAAATCATGACTAGCAATACTTACATGTCTACCCGGGGATGCAGTAGTAAGTGGTTGATAATTGTTGAGTAGATTACTTCCGAGATGTAATCTGGAGATGGAGTTTAAATCTGTCAAATTATCAACTTGAGTTCTTTGGATAGGTACCGTTCCCATTGGACAACCTTCATGTGGGATTTTGGAACTGATTAGTGATTCACTGTTTGTCTTGACTACCGGCAAAAAACTCGGATTCATCTGTAAAAGATTCACGAATTTATATCATTATTTATCTAAAGAAACATTTTACATAACTAATTTATATGTACCGGACTTTTTTTATGAAAAGATTAAATGTACCTGGATTTTATGGTTCTTTAATAGAATATTATTGAAGGCCGGCTGTTTGTATATATCAATACACTCGTATTCTTCGATATCTTGTGACTGCACATGTAAATTAGTTCAAAATGAATAATATATCACTACCGGTCTCATTTTTTTTTTTTTGAAGCATTACCACTACCATTCTCATATATATATATATATATATATATTGGTTTTCCAGTCGGTACGTACTGACATAAGTTATATCAGTGCATTGCATATGGACCATTGATTATGAAGAAGTTTTGACAAGTGCATATACTTTGAGTCAAAACATGTAAATCTAATGATCCACATCCAACACACGATCCACATTCAACGTACTGACGAATTTATATCAGTGAGTACTAACTTTAAAATTTATGTATATATATATATATTAATTCTATCCTTTTTAAAGGAAAAAACGAATACATCCAATAAAGTTTAAATAAAAAAGTTAAAAATAACTTATATAATTAGAATTAATAATTACAAAGTAAATTTTAATATTTTTAAAATATTAAAAACTATAATGGATCAGATAGGGATCATACTCATCTCCAACCCCGAAAATAAAATGGATATTAAGATGTCATTTATCCACACTTCATCCCCATTTTAAATGGAGTGGATTCTTACATATACCTATAACCGTGGATAATTTTGTCATCCCTACTTGACAACCCAAATATGCAAGGTATCCATACCAGCTACACAAGTAATGTAAAACAAATAAAAGGACTTGAGAAATAATAATTTTGTTTGATATGCGATTGAATGCATGAGATACCTGAAGTGTCTGCTGTAAATGTTTGGGCAATTCCTTAACACCTTCAATGCCATGACTAAGAAAAATAAACAGAGCAAATAGCAAAAACAATGACATCGTGATGGGTATATAAACTCTAAGCCACTGAACAAACGATATTGCAATTTTTGAAGTCTCGGTCCTAGCACTATTTATATATGATTAAGTCTTCAAATTGCTCCTATTCAAATGGTAATATATCAATAATAACGTAACAAAAAATTAAAATAATAATAAATATTAATTATTGTATTCAATTCAATAGATTCTTTCCTTAAATATATGAAATTCACTCATAATTTTTTTTAAACGGTAATAAATAATTTTTTGTAAGGTAATAAAAAAAATATCTCCAATACTATTTGCATCTTAAATGAGAGAGAAATGAAAGGAAATGAAATGGAAGGAAACAGAAGGAAAAGAAGAGAATAATTTCTTATTGTTTCATCCAATTTGGTTTCCACCTAAATTTAAGAGGAAAATGAGGGAAAAGAATTCAGAATTAATGATTTTTTCAATATCCCAAAACTAACCCTATTAATATTGGATATTCATATTGTTAAACGAATGATATTTTCGTAAATAGAATAAAATTAATTCATCTATTTCTCTCAATTAAATAAGATTGATTTCTTTTCCTTTCCTTTTCTTTTATATTTATAATCTTCCAAACAACAATCAATAAAAATACTTTCTTTCCTTTTTTTTCCTTTCTTTTCCTCATTTACCTTTTCTTTCCTTTCTCTCATATTCCACCAATTCAAACATAGTGTAAAAGTCTCACATTTATGTGTGTGTGGATATATATATATATTGAATCATCTAACAGAAGAAGTGTGGAAAAAAATCAAGAAATGAGTTTATTAAAAAATTTGGAATGTTTTAAGAAAATAGGTGGAAAAATAAATTAATTTATCTCTAGGCTTGATAATAACTTCCACAAAGTTTACAAGTATTTTCAAAATAAATAAATGTGTTTTTTATATAAATAAAACAAAATTATAAATACGGTATTTTTGAGTAAATTTGGGGTGTATTTAGAGGTTTTAAAATTTTAATTTAAAAATAAAATGTCTTAAGAAAATAAATGTGAAAACTACAAAACAAATTGAATTGTAAATAGCAAATCTCAATATAATTATATCTATATAGTTATGAATATTTATAATTCTTTTTCTATTTTTACCTTTTTGTTTTGTTTTGTTTTAAATTGTTTATAATATTAAATATACATTAAATACATTATGATTATTTCCAAAATAAATATTTTTTGATTTTAATTATTCTTATAAATGGTAATATATAAATGTTGTTCAAAACAAATTAAAATATTAATTGTAATACGAAATCACTAGTAATCTGATTTTTTTATGGAATTAATGGTAAATTTTAAAAACATATCACTGGTAATATATTAATGATAACATAACTAAAAATTAAAATAACAATATTAATCAAATCTATACATTTAAATATATATATATATATATATATATATATATATATATATATATATATATATAGTGAGGTCCCGTTTGATTTTTTGTCTTGTTTTGTTTTAAATTGTTTATAATATTAAATATACATTAAATACATTATGATTATTTCCAAAATAAATATTTTTTGATTTTAATTATTCTTATAAATGGTAATATATAAATTTTGTTCAAAACAAATTAAAATATTAATTGTAATACGAAATCACTAGTAATCTGATTTTTTTATGGAATTAATGGTAAATTTTAAAAACATATCACTGGTAATATATTAATGATAACATAACTAAAAATTAAAATAACAATATTAATCAAATCTATACATTTAAATATATATATATATATATATAGTGAGGTCCCGTTTGATTTTTTGTCTGAAAACTGAATAGTGTTGAATGTTACTGAAAACTGAATAGTGTTGAATGTTACTGAAAACTGAAAACTGAAAAATATGTTTTTTTTTTATTGAAAACTGAATATAAGTAATAAGTTGGTTGTTTTTTTAAGTTATAATTATCTGAAAATAAATACTTTTATATTTATACATTTCTATCTATTATTTATTATATATTTATATTTTAATGTATTAATAACAACTCTAACATGTCAATTAATTCTAAAATAAATTTATTTAATTATTAATAATACTTTAGAACCAGAGACGTAACTACACAGCCCAACCTAGCTAATTTTTATATATATATATATATATATATATATATATAATATAATATAAATTAACCAAAAACACATATAATTTTATAAAAATACCATTTCTAACACCAACTAATAGATTAATAATTAGTGCTGTAATTATGGGCCGGCCCGAGACAGGCCGGCCCGAGAAGCCAACGGGTCGTGCTTGGCACGGCCTGTGAAGGAAGAGAGTCAGGCCACGGCCCAGTCGGTGACAGGGCGAGTGTCGGGCCTTAGATAGGAGGCCCATCTGACTAGCCCGCCACGGCACGCCAAGCCGGCTTGCTAGGCCCCTTGGACTGGCCGGCCGGTCCCTCCCATCAAACCCATTTTTTTTATTTTTTATTTTTATAAAAAACCCTCCAGGCCTGGCGGGCCTGCCGGACCAGGCCCCCCAAGCCTGGCCCTCTGGACCAGCCTGACACGGCCCGCCTGAGGCAGACCGATGTGCCGTGCCGAGCCTCATGTTTCGAAAACAGGTCGGGTCGGGCCGACATGCAACAGCGTCGCGTGCTAGGCCCAGCCATGCCTGTTTCCAAAAATGGACTGGTCAGGCCGTGCCTAATGGGCCAGGCCAGTCCATTTTTACAACACTAGATTTATTCATATATACATTGTCCCTGTTATATTTCCTTTTTAAATAGAGACTTTTAAACCAATTTTATTTCTCATTCTTCAAAATTGATTCAACTTCTTTCTCAATTTAATTTTTTTTTTTTTGTCTTCAAAATAAATATTCTTTATGAGTTATATGTGTTTGATTATTTAATTTCATTTTGAAATATTATATTAATCTAATTTTAATTTATAAACTTTATATTATCATATATTTTATATCCAAATATTATAATTGAAATTTTTGATCTTTTAAAAAATAGCAGTGTTATAGAAATTGGGGTAGGCAAACGATTAATCGCACTAATTCCTTTTGGCGGCTGGTTACTGAGGAGAACTGGCCAAAATTGGTCTCATTCCACAGTCTCTGACTAATCGTGTAAGGCGGCGGCTAATCGGTTAGGCGGTTGCTAATCGGTTAGGCGGCTAAGCGGGGTCAAAACCGTTGACCAAGACTAGCCAGTTAAAAAAAAAACCTTGTTTTTAATTTCAAAGTCTTACTTCTTAGTTCTTACAATTTACAAACCTAAACCAATTTGTTATCTTCATCTTCATCTTCAATTGGATAATTTGATTGGGTAAAATTAAAGATTGACAACAAATTAAATAGCTAGTAGTTGGTAGTTGGTGACACCGACACGTCATTCTTCTTCGGCTTGAGTACATGATCAATGACATAAATTGAAGAATCAAACTTTGATTTGGCAATTGTCAAACTTAATAAAAGAAATTTAGAAAGTATATACTAAAATTGTTAGTTTTTATTTTTTTTATCCATTAATTTGTTAACTTCTTGATGTTTGTTAGAATTTGCAAATTTGATTTGATTGTATCTTTATGTTTGGATTGAATTGTTTTGTAATTGCATTTTGGATGGGCGTTAGGGGATTTTGATTGGTTTATGATTGAATTTGATTGACAATTTACTAATCAGGTATTTATGGATTTGGAAAGAATTTTCTTAGGATTTGATAATTGGAATTTTTATATAACTGTGTTTTCCGATTAATCATCGACTAATCGGTCTGGGCGCTGAGTCTCCGTCCTACTACTGCCTAACGCTTACTAGAACATTGAAAAATAGTTAGGACACAACTGAATTAGTGTACTTTAATTGTATTTGCACTCCATTTTTTTTTTTATGTTCTGTTTTTATATTAAAAAAAACGTATTTCTTTAAAATATCTTTTACTCCTCGTGTCTCCTTAGTAAATGTGTATTTATATATATATATATAATTATTTTTCTTGCATCATCCAGGTTCATATAAAAAAAAAAATATTTAAACACTCCCTTATGTTGAATCATCGTTACGTCCCTATTCAGAACCTAATAATGCAGCAAGTAGACCATTCAGTTGGGGATCTCATACATTTGTTGTAAGGATTCCAAATTCAATGGACTCTGACACCAGTAAATATTGATTAGGTGTTTCCATAACCCCATCCATGAACCTTTGTGAAGGCGCTAATGACAAATTTGATTGTCCCAAGTGTACAATAGGAAACTAGTGACATTATAAAACAAAACATATCCAATATTATATAAAAGACAAAAAAAAAAAAAAGCAACAGAGAAACAACCATCTACCACCAAAGACCAATACAAAAAGGCATTTGAAAAACACAACAGCACCGAGACCAAAAGACACCAAACACACAACACACAACACACAACAAAACAAGCCTCAAAAACCACTAGGTTTTCTAATGTTCTTTACCGTGAGAAGAAAAAAAAAGGTATTAAAATGATTAGGGTTAGACAAAATTGGAAATAGTTTAAAATAATAAGGATAGTTTTGGAAGTAAAATTTTGTATTAAATTTTATTAGATTTTGTGTTAAGTGAAAAGTGAAAAAATTTCATTTTCTCAAAACAAGTTGTTTTAGAGGGTCATTAAGTGATTTTAACACTTAAAAAATCAGACAAAATAACTGAATTGAACACATTAAGTGTCATTCAGTGTTAAAGTGGAAAAATTAGGGGATCTCTTATTTTAATTTCGGTAAGGACTACCATGAAAATAAAAATTTATTCAAATCAATGTGATTTCATAATGGTCCTTACCAAAATTAAAATAAAGGATCTTTTACGAGAGATTCGTTATATATATAAATAATGGAACTTCACTTTTAAAGCGTGTTGTGCCCTCAGGAGCTTTGTCATCAAATTAATATTAACTAAACTCTTAATATATATAATATTATATAATCAATAGGAGCTTAATTTGTCATTAAATTCTTATGAACTATAATCTATAAAATATTACAATATATAGAACATATATATATATATATATATATAATATTATATAATCAATAAGAGCTTAATTTGTCATTAAATTCTTATTAACTATAATCTATAAAATATTATAATATATAGAAAATATCTATACAGTCGATAGTCTTGTAAGATAGTGAATAAATTATCTTCCAATTGATTTTTAATTATTAACTTTTTTTTTTGAAAGTATTACGTTATTTGAAAAGTATAAAAGAGAGGTCATAATTTTATTTTACTTTTTACCGGCAAGTAATAAACTCGTATTAATTAGTTTTTAAAAAAGTATAGTTAATTAGTTGTTATATTTCCAAAAAAATATTATTATTATTTTGTTATCTATGTATTATATAATATAATATTTTGTAAGTAGGTGATCAAGAGTAATCATATAATTAATAGGATAGTGAATAGATTCTCTTAACCAATTTCATAATTAATTTTAATTATTAAGAATTTGTTTTTGAAATATTATATTATTTGATAAGTTTAAAAATAAGTCATAATTTCTTTTTCACCAACGAGCCATAAATTTCAAATTAATTAGATTTTTTTTTTAAAGTAGTGTTAAATAGTTATCTATATAATTTACATGAATAATGTTTGGGTACGGACTGATCAGTATCCAAAATACTGACTCCACCAATGTGAGTGCATCACGTGACCTTTTTTTTTTCTTTTTACATTTGTCTCACAAATTGGGCCACGTGTTGTATTCTCACTGATGGGTTCAATATTTTGGGTATTGACCGGTCAGAAAACAAGCATTCTTTAATTTACATTATATTATTTGGTAAGTTTTTTTATGGTATTTGATAAGTTATTAATTGTAAAAAAAAATGAATAATATTTTTTTTTTCCTAAATCAAGAATTTATTGGTAATTAACCGGCAATCAATTGATTTTAAACTATTAAGTATTCTTTTTTAAGTATTACATTATTTGGTAAATTTAAAAGGCAATCATAATTATTATTTTTGTCAACAAACAATATATTTTATTTACCTATATAATTTATATTAAAATATTTGGTAAGTTATTAATTATAATAATATTTAATAATATAATTTTTTTCATAAATATAGATAATCAAGAGTTTACGTAATTAGTGTGAAAGTAAATAAATTCTCTTAACCGATTTCTTGATTTTTAATTTTTTTTTTGAAGCATTAAATTATTTGACAAGTTTCAAAGACATGTCATAATTGATTTTTTTTTACTAACAAACAATAAATTCGTATTAATTAATTTTTTTAAGTATTGTTAATTATTAGTTATATTTCAAAAAATATGTATTATTAACTAGTTATTAAATAGGTAATCAAGAGTCAATTGCGTAATTAGTAGGAAAGTGAGTAGATTTCATAACTAATCTCATAATTGATTTTAATTAATAAATATCTGTTTTTGAAGTATTATATTATTTAATAAGTTTAAAAGACAACTCATAATTTATTATTTTACTAATGGGCCATAAATTTTGTATTAATTAGGTTTTTTAAAAAAAGTATTGTAAATTAGTTATAATATTTTAAAAAAATATTGATAATTAGGTATATATATAATTTACATTATATTATTTGGTAAGTTTTTAATTGTAATAATTTTTAATAATACATTTTTTTTCCTAAATAAAAAATCTATAGGTAATTAATAGCAATCAATTGATTTTAATTTGTGAGGCTATTGGCACACTCTACTAGTCTATTTATCCCCCGCTCTTTTAATTACACAGTATTTTTTTCCTTTATGAAAGTATTTAAAGAGACGTACAATTTGAGGAAAGAAATCTTCCACAAAGTAAACCTATTAAATCCTCCACATTCCTTTTCCCAACAAAAAAAAAAACCAATAATCCATTTCTTGAAACAAAAAAAAAAATCTTAACTCTTAGATCCTAAAATTTACTGTTTATTAACATACAAAATATTATGGCTAAAATATATTTCTTATACACATACAAAATATTATGGAACAATCTAAAAATGATATCGTGTTCAGGTTTCACTATATAGGTTCGCGGGTCACACCCACCAACCCATAAAATATATTAGTTTATAAATATTTAATATTTAATTATACATACAATACAGAACTCTTCATTATTTATAATATATCATAAAGAATTACAAATATATTAACATAAAGCACTAACAAATAAAACTTCAAATTGATCTCCAATGACAAAACAAATATGCAAGCACAATGTTTAATAAGAGTAAAACTAGCAAATGTAACATATCATTAATTATATATAAATAAGAGTTGAGAATTGTAATTTTCAAACTTAGAATGAATAAAGTTTTTATTTTATTCTCCTTAGGGTTAAAGAGGTTCGATTGAAGTTTAAATTTATAATATTTTAAATAATATATATTATATAATTTTAATTTATACGGATTCACCCGCGGGTTTGTTTTTTCAACATGTACCCGTATCTGAACCTGTTAGGTTTTTATTTATACGGATTCACGGGCTCACCCGTGAGTTTGTTTTTTCAACCCGTACCCACATCTGAATCTGCTAGACTTTTATTTATACGGATTCACAGATCATAAATTAACCACCCAAACCCGACCCTACAGAGTTGGGTTTGGACAGGTGCTTAGATGCGGGTCAAATTACCATCCCTAGATATGAATGGCTTAGATTCATTGAATTGATTTCATTTTTTATTTTTACTCTTTTATCTAACATTAATTTTTTTTTCTCTATCCTCTCTCATATTCACTTTCAATCTTTCCTAATTAATATTTTATCCTCCTCTCTTATGTATATTTTTCCTCTTCTCTGTTAATTTTATATTCTTTTTAATCTTCAGGTTTTTCTTTTCTCTTTAAAACATGGCACCTTCATTCATCAGTATGTTTTCGTATTGTCAAATTTATTTATTTTTTTGTTTACTTTCAATTCTTTTTTTTCCTTTTAAGTATATATATATATACTTAAAAGAACTGAACTAACATCATTTATTGTCCTCCTTCCAACACTGTCAGGATCACGGATAGAGAAAGCTACTTGAAAGCAATCAATCGATGAAAAGCAAGGTTGAGATGAACAAAGTGTATGTACAACAGAATCCGGCCTCCAGATATGAGGGAAAGTTTTAGCAATCCATATACATACCCTGCACAGCGCAACCTGAGAAGAGAATATATTTATATACATGAGCTAACCCAATAGATATTTATTCCTTAACTGAAGCTGTGACATTTTTATACCATGCAAAATATTTATTTGGGGCTTCTTTCACTTTGGTGTTCTTGAGAGTAATCATTTAGTGATAAGTTGCTAGCATCTGAATGCATACCTACATACAGGAAGTCCTTCTTTGTCCTTACTCAATATGGTGCATATTGACCGGATGAGATTCTCATGAGGAATGATGTCAAAACTTATCACTGATCCCACTATGTGTTTAAAGTCAAAACATGTCTTCCATAAGTTTTTAATTGCCTGACATGTCTGTAACAAAAAGATCAACAGATCATATAAATTAACCGAAAGAAGCAATACTCATTCCAAAAGTCCACATTTCGTTTCATTATCAATTACTAATGTGCGATTTTTTCTGCCCTTGACATGGAGTAATTTCTGAAATTACTCTCGACGTCTGTTACTAATGTGTTATTCCTCTTTTATGTTAGTAACAGACGTGAAATAACATAAAAAAAAATTAAAAATTTAAACGAAACATAAAAGAGGAAGGAAACTCAAAAACATACGAAAGATAACACTAGTAACAGTGCAATGTATCATGAGAGATTAACGAGTGATGGGGACACTATATATAAGAACCACATATAGCTTCAATGAGAGCATAATGGCATTCTATTCATCTAAAGGAGGATATGAATAATAAATACCTAAAAAGCATTATCGACTAAGCTCTAGAGCCTAAAAATTGTAAAAAAACTCTCAAAATTGTACTTCCACTATAACTTATTACGGAATCTAAAACATGTTAATTTGTTGGTATAAACACAGCAAAGGTGTTTGACAAAAGTTTTATCAGAAGAAGATTTTCTTACTCTGTTTTTCATTATTTCATACAATACACGTGATTTTGTTATATACAACAGAATCTCACTAACTTTCTCCAGCTCAGCATCCATTCTGTTATTCTAAACCATGGTTAATATAAAATCTAACTATAGTCAACTTAACTAACCATGGTCAATTCATTTACAACTGTTATTTAACTAACTTGAAACACAGGCCAGAACTATGCTCTGTTCTTCGTGAATCAGACCCAACTCTCAACAACCAGCTGAAGATTGTGGAATCTCAGTAACCTTATCATCCCCCCTCAAACTGAACTGGGGAGAATTCGTAAGATTCGGTTTGGTACAGAGAAATCTAAACCGATCACGAGTGAATCCTTTGGTAAATATATCAGCTACCTGATATTGAGTTGGCACAAAACGAGTGTCAATCTCCCCAGAAGAGACCTTCTCACGAATGAAATGAGTGTCGATATCAATATGCTTGGTACGTTGGTGAAACACAGGATTTTGAGATAATGAATTTGCACCTATGTTGTCACACCAGATAATCGGACAAGCTGAAATAGAAATATGGAGTTCAGTGAGCAACGAACGTAACCAAAGAACATCAGTGGTCACCTGGGCCATCGAGCGATATTCAGCCTTTATGTTAGACCGGGCTACAACACGCTGCTTACGAGAGCTCCACGAAATTAAATTTCCACCAAGAAGAACACAATTACCGCTCGTTGATCACCTATCGTCAATACAGCTGGCCCAATCGGCATCCGAAAAAGCTTCAAGTGAGAGGTTTGTTGCAGCTCGGAATCGAAGACCAAGATGAGGAGTCCCTTTCAAATATCGAAGAACTCGTTTACATGCCTGCCAATGAACCAAGGTAGGAGCAACCAAGAATTGGCTGAGTTTATTCACCACGAACGATATATCCGGCCTTGTATTCGTAAGGTACTGAAGCGCACCAATTGTGCTTCGGTAAAGCGTGGGATCAGAGAATGCAGCCCCATCTGATAAAGAAAGTTTGGTTCCAACTTCAATTGGAGTGTCACAAGGCTTGGAATCAGACATGTTAGTCTTCTATAGGAGATCCAAGATATACTTGGTATGTGTTAGATACAACCCTGTAGAATCTCTAAATGCCTCAAATCCAAGGAAGTAGCTTACCTGACCAAGTGACTTTAAAGCAAATGACTGATGTAATGTAGCTACAAGATTGGTAATAAGAAGCTTACTACTACCGGTAATCAATATATCATCAACATAAACCAATACAAAAAACGAATCAACACCTATGAACCTGAGAAATAGAGAGGAATCAGAGATAGAACTTTTGAAACCCCAAGATAAAAGAGCTGTACGAAGCTTATGAAACCAGCTTCGATGAGCCTGTTTGAGGCCATAAAGTGATTTGTTGAGCCTGCATACATGATGAGGTTCTGAGCTGTCCACAAACCCTTCAGGCTGTGACATATATACAAGCTCATTTAAGTCCCCATTCAAGAAAGCATTATTGATATCCACTTGCTCAATAGACCAATTGTAAGTTATTGTAATGGAAAGGATCACTCTTATTGTTGAAGCCTTCACAACTGAACTAAAAGTGTCCAAAAAATCGAGACCCAGAGTTAGATGAAAGCCCTTTGCCACCAACCTAGCTTTGTACTTTAATAAAGTCCCATCTTGCTTATACTTGATCCGAAAAACCTATTTACTACCTACCACATTCATATTTTGAACAAAAGGTACCAGTGTTCATGTCTTGTTTGCTTGCAAGGCACTAAATTCCTCTGTCATAACATGTATCCATTTACGGTCTTGCAAGGCAACTTTGGTAGATTTAAGTTCAGATTCAGCAAGATAACAGCTACTGTACAATTTTGGTTTAAAGATACCACTTTTGCTTCTTGTGACCATAGGGTGAACTGATACAATAGGTGGAGAACTGATGACATTTGGTAATGGAGAGACCACTGGTCTACCTGAGTTACCAACTGATACGATAGAATTCCTTGGACTGACAGTGTTACCAGCTGGACTGACAGTGTTACCAGCTGGACTGTCAAACGTATTAGGAGGTTCTGAATTAATATTGAAATCATGTGGAGACTGAGAGCATGCCTGGGACAAAGGTTGACTAGGATGTTCAGAATCAGACAAGTTTGTAACTCTATTATTTATTGAAATTGTACTAAGAATATTGTTTACAGATGAAAAGGGAATGCCAGACTCACAAGCATTTGGTCGAATAGAATCTGAAGAAAAAAGAGAGACATGGAAATTCGAGTTCATTGAACTCTAGAGTCTCGAAATATAGATTCTTCCAGATGAATGAAGGCATTTATAGCCTTTATGCAGAGGACTATATCCTATGAAGACACACTTGGGGGTGTGAAAATTGAATTTGTGTTTCGAATAGTCTTGTAAATAAGGAAAACAACTACAACCAAATGTTTTAAAGAAATTATAATTGGGTTTTCTACGATAGAGTTTTTCAAAGGGTGACACACCGACACATAATGAAAAATGGCAATGGGCATATTGTTGATAAAAAATGCAGCAGTGCTAAAGGCTTCGAACCAAAATTTCAAAGGTAAGTTTGCATGAGCTAGAAGTGTTAAACCTGTTTCAACCAAGTGCCGATGCTTCCGTTCAGCCACTCCATTCTGCTGATGAGTGTGAGGACATGAATATCTTGCTTGGATTCCTTGACTTGCTAGATACTTTGTAAGTGCTATGTACTCACCACCCATATCTGAGTGTAAGCTCTTGATTTTCTTTTCAAACTGCAGTTCAACAGCCTTCTGAAACTTGACAAAGATACCCAACGCATCTGACTTAAGCTTCAATGGAAACACCCAACAAAACCTTGTGTAAGCATCTATAAAAGACACATAGTAACGATAACCTTCTGTTGAAAGAATGGGAGATGGTCCCCATACATCCGAGTAGACAAGTTCAAGAGGTTCTTTGTCTGTTATTTCCAGATTAGAAAAAGGCAATTTATGTAATTTCCCAAGCTTGCATGAGTCACAAAAGTGTGGTGCCTGGAATCTGTTATTAAAATGTACATTATGAAACATTTTTTGAAGAATAAAGGGAGCTGAGTGCCCCAATTTAGCATGCCAAATATTGGCATTCACAGTAGCATAAGCACCTAAATATGCCAACTGTGACTTGGAATCATACATTTTACCAAGGCTAGTCTTATTTGCACTATTTTTATTACAAGAAGAACTAAACACAGTCCTAGAATCACCATCTTGACATGTCTTGAATTTTGAGTAAAACACTTCTGTATTCTCTACCAGCCTCAAGCAATACAATCCATCCTTAAGAGTTTCTTGGAGCAAAACCTTCTTCGTTTTGAGATCCTTGATAACACATTTACTAGCAAAGAATTCAGCAAAAGCTTGATTATCGCAAGTAAATTTTGAAAATCTAAGCAAATTTTTAGTAATTTGAGGGACATGAATAATATTTTTTAGAAAAAGCTGCTGATGAGGTTGCATGTGTGACTTAACAATGGTGTCTCCTATATGAGAAATTGAGAGCTGATGACCATTACCAACAACAAGCTTATCATTACCTCTGCAAGCAGACCTTATAGAAAGGTTGTTCAAATCAGATGTGATGTGATTGGTGGCTCCACTATCCATATACCATGCCGGATCTACCACTGATTCAGGAGTTGCAATATAAGATGAACTTTGATGAAAATTGGCTTGTGGTTCAACTTGATTTGAATTCATGTTGTTTTGAGAAACAGACGAACCAAGCATTGACTGGTCATTGAATCCTCTAGACTGATTAAGACCTTGAAATTGGTTGTAATGAGCCTGATTGTACTGCTGAGTAGATGGACCCTGAAAACCATGATCAAATCTATGATAGCATTTCAGTGCACCATGTCCAGGTTTGTTACAGACTTGACAATGAATTCGGTTTCCTGATCTACCACCTGATCTGTTACCTCTTCCTTTCCCACGATAGTTTCCTCTATTACTCTGATAGTTACTTTCTCTTGAACCAAAGTTGCCTTGATCATTAGTAGAAACAAAGTTAGCAGCAGCTGGGCCAATATTGCTAGAGTTCAGATGCTCCATACGTTGCTCATGGATCATCAGGAGAAAATGAGCATCCTCAAAGGAAATAAACCTTTGTTGAGTTGAAATCACAGTATCAGTTGGCATACACACAAGGACAGACACAGACCACTCAAACGATACGGTTGCAGCTACTATCTAATACGAAAGTCGAAAGTTATCAGAAATTTATCACATAGTAACCCGAAAACAGTTAGTAAATGACAAAACTAATAACATTACAAAACTCTCTCACCAAAATGCAGGTTCCAAAAAGAAGGGCAGGATTCAATCAATCACAGGTAGAACAGCACCAGCATTCCCTTGATAAAATAACTCTAGGAAAATTCCTAGAAGTATGAGAAATAAGCTTCAATACAGCTATCACCTCACACTCATTGGCTGCAAAACATAATCAACAATAGAAAAGGAAAAAATGAAAAAATGAAAAAAAAAAAAAAAAAAAAAAGGCCTCATCGACTACCATAGCAGATTCCTTTTGTAACCAAACTCGACAGACTCCATCTAGTTAGCTACATCTAAAACTTTTTAATCTATCAAGGATCTGTTTGGTATGGCTTTAAAAAAAATGCCAACTTTTGTCTTTTTGAGCCTAGAAGAGGATTTTAGAGGTGTTTAGTTAAACCATAAAAATCACTTTTCTCAGTTTTTGGAAGCTCTCTTCCAGGTGAAGCGACTAGGGTCACCAGTCGCCACTTATATTTACAAATTTATCACTTTAATAATGAATAATGAATCTTATATTTCCACTAATATTCATATTATATCAAAACAAAAGCTCTTCTTATATACACTAAAAAGAAGAAGCTCGAACTGTTACTTCTTCCACTATCAGAAGCCAATAACACAAGCAATCCCAAACATAATATAAAAACAACTTTATTTCCAGTTTCATTTACGATTTTTCAACTTAAAATCGACATTAACTATAAAGGAATCAAAACTATAAACAAAAACAAGTCAAAAATATAATCGAAGAGAGACCAGGGAAACAGAAAACAAAGAGAGATAGAGAGTACCGGAAGGAGTGAGAAAGACATAGGCACTGTCTTTTTACATGTACCATGACTAACAGACATGAGAGGAATCTATCCAACTATAACCCGCTGGCTTCTTGATCTTGTTGCTCTTCATCAGCATTCTCACTTCTGATGCTTCATCCCATCGTCCCACATCAGCATACATATTATATAACAACACATACGGGGCTGAACTTTCTGGTTCTAGTTTCATCAATGCTTCAGCTGCAACTCGAGCCAACTCGACATTGTTATGCATCCTGCATGCACCCAGTAATGCACCCCACACAGCATTATCTGGCTCGAATGGCATGCTTCTGATTATATCCATGGCCTCCTCAACCTGCCCATGCCTACCCACAACGTCTACAAGGGAGGCATAGTGTTCAATTCTTGGCTCAATATCATATTCATTGACCATTGATTTAAAGTGTTGGTGGCCTTCTTCAACTAATCCTGCAAGAGCACAAGCGCTCAAAACCGAAACAAATGTTATATGTGTAGGCAACACTTTCAAGCTCTTCATCAATTTAAAAAGTTCTAAAGCCTCAGCTGCAAATCCATGAGATGCATATCCTCCGATCATTGCATTCCAAGAGATTACATTTTTCGACTGTTTCATCTCATTGAAAATAATTTGTGCCTCGATAATTGCTCCACATCTTGAATACATGGTAATAAGGGCATTGTTTATTGGCAAATCTGGAATAACTGTTTTAGTGATAAGCTGATGAATTTGCATTCCTAGGTACAGATCCACAATTCCAGACGACACACTGAGAACAGAAGACAAAGTGTGTCGGTCAGGTTTTTCTCCTTCAACTTGCATTCCAGTGAAGAGCTCAATTGCTCTTCTATAGTCCTTGTTTTCCTCACACCCTGCTATCATGGAATTCCATGAAACCAAGTTCTTTTGCGGCATCCTCTCAAAGAAATCAAGAGCAGCTTCTAAATTACCCATCTGGGCATATCCCGCGATCATTGCATTCCATGAAAATGTATCTGGATTCAGCATTTGACCAAAGAGATTGGAGGCCTCTCTCATATCTGATACATGAATGTAACCACTAACGATGGTGTTCCACGAAAAAGTATCTCGTTCCATCATCTGGTCAAAGAGTTCCCTGGCAGAAACAATATTGCCTACCTTCACATAGCACATGATCATAGAATTCCACGATACAATATTTCTCTTAAACCTCACAGTTCCTTGTTTTCCTTCATTTCTCACCGGAATTTGATCAAAAAGTCTTCTAGCTTCCTCAATCCTTCCTCTCTGACCATACCCAGCAATCAAAGTGTTATAGGCGTGCACTAAATCTTCTCTACCATTATATTTGTTTCCAAACTTAACCAAAACTCTTGCTGCCTCATCTAACTCACCATTACGAATAAGACCAGACACAAGAGCACTTAACGAAGCACAGTCCCGCTCAGGCATTCGCTCAAAACAATCAATAGCACTCGCCACATCTCCGTTCTGTAAAAACCCTGAAACAATAGCATTCCATGACACAGAATTCCTCTGAGGCATGCTATTAAAGAGCCTCAATGCATCCTCCATCCTACCATTCTTAGCATACCCACTGATCATCGTGTTCCACGACACACAATCTCTCTCCGGCATTACATCAAACAACCGCATACCCTCTTCCAAAAACCTACTTCCCCGACACGAAACGTACCCCGAAATCATTAAATTCCACGAAACGACATCCCTATTAGGCATTTCGTCGAACAACTCTCGGGCCTTGGCCATTTCTCTCCGTTTCACATACCCATTGATCATTGAATTCCATGTTAAAGTATCCCTCCGCTCCATTTTGTCGAACACGACTCTTGCTTCGCTGAGACGATTAGTTCTTATCAAATGAGAGACGTTTTTCTCCGATATAGAATAAGAAACCTTTGTTGTTTCCGCTGAAGACAACAAATTATTGGGGATTTCATGACGAGAACGAAAATAGCTTCGAGATTGAACAACTCTCTTGCCCAGAACCAAAACTGCAACGTTTAGCTTGTTCATGACTGTTGAAAAATCATCGGAAGAAATTTAGTAGGGTTGTTTTTAAAAAAATAGCTATAAAAAATAAATATATAGAAACAAGAACCTTATGTCAATATTAAAAATATAAAATGAAAATTACACCCAACTACCTTAGGTACAACAATTCACGGCTAGAAACAACTTTCCAAATAATCTACATTAAACTCCCCACCCATTACATATGACCATTAACTTTAACGGTTGATTAACTTAAAAATTATAAAAAGACTTAAATATCCTTAACACCATTAATATAATAAAATCTAAAATAAATTTAAAAAGCAATAGGAAAAAAAAAGTAATAGATGGATCTACATTGTCCATCGGTACATCAATGGACGGTGTAAATCAGAATTTTTTTTAAGTGAATTTAAAAAACCAAAACTAAAATAAATATCAAAAGAGAAGATTACTGATTTATTTCGGAAGAAAATTGAGAGCCATCGAAACCTGAAATATTTAGGCCCCGTCCTACAACTGTTTTTTAGTCCGTTTTCGTTTTTATTTTTCAAAAACGATTTCGAAAACGCATTCGTTAACCGTTTCTTATTTTATTTTAAAAAAAAATGAAAAACAAAACCAGTATTAAAAGTGAAAGATTTGAAAAACATAAAATATTTGTTTTTTGTTTTTGTTTTTGTTTTTCATTTTGTTTTTCACTTTTTATATGTAAGAAATCATTTTTTTTTAACTACTGATTGTACTATTATGCGTTTTGTATGGTTAGGACAAGACGGGACAAGATTTTCAAATGACCAAAAGTTCCCCTCATTTATATAAATAATAAATATATATATATATATATATATATATATATATATATATATATTCCAGAATAATTTATTTCCAACTAGAACTAAAAGCATTCATGCAATAATATATATATATATATATAATAATATTTTAATATAATATATAATATTAAAATATTATATAAAATATTATATATTATAATATTTACATAATTAGTATATTAATTGTCCGCAGGCAAAACACTTGTTGGACTTGTTCCATGACCTTCTTGCCTTTTTTCTATAGTATTTGTACTTTCTAGGATGTAAGAAACCTTTTGGGTTTTGGGTTCTGGATGCCTTTCTCCTATAAGGTCTATTTGCCTTGCAGTTACAATGCTCATTGGAGCTGCACTTGAGATGGTAATTCGGAGGAAATTTACAATGTTTATCGTATTTTTTCCCTTCCCTGATCATTTTTGAAAAAACTCGTTGTGTAGCACAGAGTTTTTCTAGGGCAGTATGAGTAAACATGTGAATTTCTCCTAAAGTGATGTCTATGAGGCTTCTTCCTAAGAACTCAATCAACCTTTGGAGTTCTCCTTGAAGTTCTGAGGGGAGAGAATTTAAATACACTTGTCTCAGAGTTTCATCATTGATTCCACCGAGAGCATGATATCTGAAGGACATGCGTCTGTAGTGGTAATCAATATCTTCTTTGTTTAATGAGCACACCGTCATTTCGAAGAATTCTTGTCTAGTCTGTCTGTAGAACTGAGAAGCGTCTCCGAGAAATTCTCTGAAGACTATTCCTGTTGCTATAGAAACAGATCCACATCTGACCAGTTGTAACTGTCTGTATTCTCCGAGAGCCTGGTACCAATCCCTGAGAGATCCGGTGAATCTAGAGACAAACTCTCTCAGAATGGATTCTGTATTGTTGCCTCCTTTGGCAATTTGGAGGTCTAGCCATGCACTCATTTCTGACATTCTTTTTCTCCATTGGCGGGGAGCGACATCGTCAAAATTGAACCAGGGACCATTTGTAGGTTTTGGAGGAGGAGCGTGTGTTTGTGCTCTACCTCTTTGGTCTGGTGGTTCGTCAACCATAGGAGGTGGTTCCTCAGAAGTTTCTACTGAGGATTCAGATGTGGCAACTGTCTGTGTAGACGGTTGCGGGTCAGGTCTGGTAGCTAGGTAGATTTGAGAGAGGTCAGGTAGGGCATCTGGATCCGAATAGCTTGGAGAATCTGGTGTTTGATTGGTGTGATATGTTTCCCATGATGAAGCGGAAGAGGATTCTGTAGGTTCTGTTTATGTAGGACTGTCAGAGGTATCTGAAGAGGAAAATTGGCTGGAAGATGTGTAGAAGGCATGTTTTCGGTAATTTGGTGGTGAGCGTTTGTGGGAGGTATGCGTCTTCTTTTTCTGTGAGGAGGTTTTCTTGTCCTTACTTGTTGATGGTCGTTCGGTAGGTAAAGGTGGGTATTTTCGAAAAAGGTCTCCAGTTGATTTAAAAAACTGGGAATGGTCAGGAGGCCTTGAAGGAGGTGGTGGTGACTGAGTTGGAAATATCAAGGACGGGGAATAAGGATGTGGACTCGGGAGGTAAGGTGTACTTGTAAAGTGGTCTCTCGTTATTTGGTCTAGCTGGTCCCTGAGACGTCTGATTTCCCTTTCTTTGTTATCAAAATCAGGACCAAAATATCCTTGGCTGATATACTGGTGAAGGTCAACATCCAACCTAGAAACTCTGGATTGCAAGTCTGTATACATGTTTCGTAACGTAGAATCAAGATGTTGTAGCTGGTTGTCATGTTGTGTGACATGATGAGAGACTTTGTCAATCTTCTGGTCAATGGAGTGAAGAACCCTATTTTGGACGGTAGCATTACGAGTATGCCAGTTGAGGACCTGTTCAGCCTAGGAAGGCTGTTTGAGAGATCCATCAGGTAAGACTTCTGTTGATTGAATGAATGGCCTGGAAAATAAGTTTCTTTCAGGATTTGATGAGGATTCCAGGGGAGGGAAGTCTTTATCATAACTGGAGGCCATAAAGCATGGGATAGGAGTCGGGGCAATTGGTAGCAATTTTGTTGGTTCATCTAAGAGTAAACCTTTTTCCTTCAGAATTTGGAGCGCTCTATCATCGATGGGGAGAGGCCTGTTTTTGATTGGCTGCAGACCAATCCAGGGACTGTGAGGGTCCTTAGGCTTTCTGATTTAGGAAATTGGTTTACAAGATGCCTTCACAGGTTTGTGACAATTTCTGCATTCGCAATCTGCATCACACATTTCTGGGTCGACGTCCCAGATGAAGTGTCCGTTGACTCTATCTGTGTAAATTGGAGTTCCATCAGTCTCAAAATGATGGATAGGAATTTCTTGTTCAGTCGTAACAGGTCGAATCATTAGGACTTGAAAAATAGGGGGAGCACTGGGTACTGTCTCAATGACAGAGGTACTTGTCTCAGAAGTACCAATTTGTCCATACGTAGTCTGGATGGAACCATAAGCTAGCCTAGTGAACTTGGTATCAGCAGCTACAACTGGCGTGATATTTTGGAAAGCCTTCTCATAGTCGGTGATCCATTTTAGTGGCATGATTTCTGTGAGCTTTTCTCTGGGCAATTGCTTGGGAATCTAGATGATAGTAGGAACTTCATCTTCTCTTTCAGCTTTGATGAAGATGGTATCTCCAGAATGTCCAGGAATGGGAAGATCAAGGGCATGATCTTGAAGCCTGTATGCAATCTGATGGTGTAATGTTGTCATATAGGAGTTTGGCATCATAGGGGCTCCCAAGAGTTGGAGCTGGATTTTGAGACAGTTGTGAAGGTTCAAATCCCTGAGAGGGATGTTGAAGTTTGGATAATAGGTGAGTGAGATGCTTCCTGCGTGCAGAGTAGAAAGGCACGTGCCAATGATTGCGTGTTCATATTGTTTGTAAATTGTGTTGAGAAGGGCAATTCTGGCCGTGACTCGCAATCCTAATATATATATAATAATAAAATATATATTTATATAATATATATATATATATATATATATATATATTAATACTATATATAATATGATATATATATTTTTAATGTTATTATATACAATAATATATTATATATATATTATAATATAAATTATAATATATGTAATAATATTTCATATAAATTTTATATATTATTATAATATGTATATATATATAATATAATATATACAGTTATATTTTTATTATTTAATATATATATATATACATTGTAATTATTTATTTATAATTTCAGAGTTTAGTTTTGATTAATTTATTTTTTGATATGTTTATTTAAATTAATTTTTAATGTGTTACTTTTTTTAATTTAAAAATTACAATAAAAAATTATATTAGTTAATTATGTAATCAATTTGTTTATAGTTGTAATAATATTAAACAAAATGTCAAAATTGATATTTCAAGTTTTAATAGTTTTCGGTTAACCTACCAGACGCGTTTTTTCTGTTTTCATTTTTAAATATGGTTTAAATATGGTTTTCAATATATACTACCAGACACGTTTTCAGAATTCGAAACTGAAGTCAAAAACAATGTTTTCATTTTCATTTTTATTTTCGAAAAACATCAATTGAAACGCTTACAAGACGGGCCCCTAGCCACCGTCCTACAACTGTTTTTCAGTCTGTTTTCATTTTTATTTTTGAAAAATGATTTCGAAAACACATTCGTTAACCGTTTTTCATTTTATTTTCAAAAAAAAAAATGAAAAACAAAACAAGTGTTAAAACTTAAAAGTGACAGATTTGAAAAACAAAAAATACTTGTTTTTTGTTTTTGCTTTTGCTTTTCACATTTTATAATATTATATATATTATATAATATTAATATATTATAAATATTATATAAAATATTATATATATATATATATATCTATTAATATACAATAATATATTATATAATAATAAATATATATATATATATAATATCAAATATTATATAATACTAAATATATATATATATATATAATATTTGTATTTATTATTATATATAAAAATATAATATAATATAATATAAAAAAATTAATAATATTGTATATATTATAATATATTATGTTATATGTATATTTTATTGAATGTACACGTCTTTGGCAGGTAGGACAATCCCCTAAATAGATTGCTAGATAAGCATCCAAGTTGGCGTCTGGAAAACATCATCAGTGGTACCACAAAGACACAAGAATCCGAGTAAGGTCAAATACGAGTACTCGGCATGTTCAGCTTTACTCGGGACATGAGAAACCCGAGTAAAGGATAACAATGATCCTCAAGTAAATGAGCCTGTAAAGGAATCTAGAATCATATTCCAATACAGAAACATCATTATTACATTCCCCAGCATCAGATAAGGAAAGAGTTTTTAGAAAGATAAAACACAAAATAGGAAACAAGTTCAAAGCAAGCAATAATTCTACTCTTCTAGAAGAGAACACACCGATCGGGAAATAAGTCCTAAACGAACCATTCAACTAGAATCCTGTGAAGACTCTAGTTCAAGATATCCAAATCAGGAAAGAAGATAAAGACGACTTCAACAAACAACCAGTCCTAAATACAATAATTTTTTTTCCTTACTTGTACGTCAAGGATTAAAGATCTATGTATGTATAAATAGACCTATAATCTTACTGTAAAAGGGAGACGAAATAGAGACAAAATAAGAATCACTAAAAAAAAAAAAAAGAGATATCGATGTAATATGTCATTCAATAGTGGATTTGGCTTGGTTGTGCATTTAACCACATGTGGATGTTTTCTCCGATCATCAGAGTTTTACCACGTAAACTCGTGTTATAACAATATCAATTGCATTCTCTTTCTTTTTCTCTTTTAACAGGTCATAATCAAATTCAGAATTGTTGACTTTCTTGACCATTAAGAAATTGACACCAACAATTGACGCCAAAAAGAGGGGGTGCCTTGAACCTCCGATCTGTTTAAACGATGGCTGATAGTGGAAATAAAGACAGTTCCAAAGACATCCAAAAATCTCCAGATAATGCTAATGTAGACGGGACCACTCAAGATCCCACCACAACCGTTGGGAACCAACCGATATCCCTAGCTGGCATTCAGCAAGTCCCTCATACCAGCGAGGACATAGCGCATCGCTTCCATGAAGCATTGCAACAGTTATTGACGGATGCGGCTTAAGAAGGAATAGATCTATTGGCCACAGGAGAGGTGCATCCGTCAAATCCTCCATCACCTCCTAGGCTCCGATCGGTTGTAGTTAGGCCGGAACTAGATGTACCAGTAGTCGTCAGGAACTCAGATCATGTCAATCAAACTGGGGGTATGACGTGCAACCAGGACAGAGATCATGAAATGCTCACAAAAGAACGGTCTCACCAAAGACGAAGCCACGGTCAAGCGGACCATGATAGGCACTACAAATACGACCGGCAGAGAGAACGATCATCTTCATCAGAAGAAAGTGACCGGCATCATCATAAACGCCATTATGGACCATACTCTCACAAAGGTTGGCTTCTAAGACTCGGAGGTAGAATGAAGCAGAGCTGGAAACAAGTTTGACAGTCACTCGATAGCTCAACCATCGGGGAGAGCCGGTGGGTGACAGAGATGTCATGATTTAGAGCTTGACCCGAGAAGTCGAGAATAACAAGCGTCAAATTGACGTGTTGATAATACGATATGGTTATAATGAATTGTCTGATGATGATTCTGACTGCTCATTTACTAAAGATATTCTAAGAATGCCGTTCCCGGAAAGATTCAGGATGCCACACGTGGAACAGTTCAAGAAAGATACAAATCCTAAAGAGCATGTTGACACGTCCTAAAGAAGTGTTCCTACTCTCAAGTATAAGAGTGTCAAAGTAATAAATTAACCGGTAAGACCGGGTCGAACCACAGGGAGGTTGTTCATTTGTCCTTGTAGAATTAACTTATAGATTAAATAATAAGCTTGTTATAAAATGTAAATCAATTAAAATTAAAACTGGGGATAAGGGATCCATTGTTGGTAATTCGAATATGATCCAATTATTTATATTTAGTATAGATTAATGGGAGGGTATTCCACTCCACTGACCACTCTCTAATAGATGTGGGTAAAAGTACTCACTGTGCCAGACAATATATGTCTGTCTACAATGAGTCAAAAACTCTACAAAGATTAGAGGGGATAAACCACTCTCTGATAAATATGGGTAAAAGTACCCACTGTGCTAGACAATATCTGTCTATTTACAGTGAGTCAAAAACTCCACAAAGATCAGAGGGGAGAAAGCATAAAAATAATAAACTTACCATAATTGGATCATATTTTCCATACCAACAGTATCACCTTTGGCCCCAGCTATGTAAAATTAGCCAGACATAATTTAACTAAAAAATAGTTATTTTATTTAAACTAAGAATTTGAGAACAAAAGAGAGATAATTTCACAAATCTAACATCAGATTTGGATTCAGGACATCCAAATTAGGGGGGGAGACCCCCTATTTATACAAAATACTGATGAAAATTGACAATCGGATGAATTTAGAATAGAGCGTCCAGATTTCACCACGTCATTAGTGAACAGTAACTCATCCATGAGTGAACAGTAACTGCATCAGTGAGTAAACAGTGAAAGTCAACTGTGAACAGTGAAAGTCAACTGTGAACAGTGAAAGTCAACTGTGAACAGTGAATAGTCAAAATTACAAAAATGCCCTTCAGTGAACAGTAACCCATCCATGAGTGAACAGTACCAAATCGTGAGTGAACAGTGAAAGTCAACTATAAACAGTAAAAGTCAACTGTGAACAGTGAATAGTCAAAATTATGAAATTGCCCTTCGTGGTCTTCTTAAGGTTTTTTGACGTTCTAAACTTGAAAACGATATTTGTTTTGTCATCTGACATCTCCATTATTCTGAATTGATCGAATTACCTCTGAAATACAAAGAAAAATACACTGATTACTACACAACACATTTATTTAAGCGAACGAACGAAATTATGTCTAAATCGAGGAATTAATCATATTGGAAGTGTAAAATGATGATATTATCCCTTAGTAAACATACACTTTTCAGTGTTAATCATACTCCCCAACCAGCTTATTGCTAGTCCCTAACAATTAAAGCGAAAATAGTAAAGACTCAAATTCAAATCTCTAAACTACCAAATAGACAAACTCCCACATACCTCTTTTCTCACCCTTTGACAACCAGTCATCAATTGAGTTATCAGTCAAACTTTCTTGTGCTCAATAAAGATCAACACGATAACTATGAGATTCAATTGAAATCAATCAACATTTTCATTCCAAAATCTCATTATGGCTTTTTCCTTAGGCAGCAGTTTATTCTTTTTTTTTAATACAACAAAATTGGAAACAAACATTCCATCTTTAATCCATGTAGCGAGCTTTACGCCAATGACTCCCAAACCAGTTGGCTTTAGGGCATTAAGTGTTAAAACACTCCTACGGGCTTAATTACTCGGATTGCAGATGTGTTTTTTTTTTGTTTTTTTTTGTTTTTTTTTCTTTAGTACAATTCACTTAAGCTTTCTCTTTAACCCGTGTAACGAGCTTTGGGTCAATGACTCACAAACCAGTTGGTCTTAGGGCATTAGGTGTTAAAGCACCCCTCGGACTTAATTGCTCGAGTTAAAGAGGCTACGGAACTGCACTTTATTCTTATCCAGACTTCACCGTTTTGTGTGAAAACTCTATGCTTACTGAGGCATGAGGCCCGGCTACTAAGGAAGAGTTTTGGTCACAACACACAAAATTATTATTATTATTATTACTATATAAAATTTTAAACAAGACCATTGCCTTCAGTTGTTACCCTTGAATGATATTTCAGAACTCAATATCGTAAAATCTCAACTTACTGCACATAATCACGTGTCAATGTGCAGGTGTGTCTAGAATAGTTCAAAAAATTTCTCAAGATGACTTAATGAACAAAATGATTAGTCAATGATATCACAATGGAGAGTTTATAAATTTGATTAGTCAATGATATCACAATGGAGAGTTTTTAAAATGCATAAAAACCATAGGACAATCACAAACTGAGATTCATATCAATTCTACGTTTCTTGTTCTCTTCATCAGTGGACCAATCAATTTTGTAGGTTGAAGGATCTGGCTCATAAATGAAAGCTTGTAACTGGTCAATCAGCTCATGAGGACTTAAGGCAGATATAAAGATGATAAAAAGATAAAAAGATAAAAAGATAAAAGGATATTTACTGGTAGTTATGATTGTGACTCACATCTTCCTCTGGTTTTACGTCCAGAAACGGCTTCAATGCCCTCTATGGGTCGGGGATATGCTTCCCATCCAATTTTCTTATAAATTGACAAACATGGTCTTTTAAAGTCAGATTCCCAAGACTATATTGTGCATGTTCTTTTTGAAATTGTGGTCATAATCGGTCAATTGCCATTTGCACATATCCACTAGGATGTGCATCAAAAGTCGTTAGGATATTATCCAGTGACTCCCTACGCAAACCATGCCTAATGAATAAAATTTTATCTTCCCGATTATTAGACACCATTCCTAAAGAACGACAACGTGTGTTGCAATTTGTACGTGCACATTTGTGACAAGTAACCCCTAACTTCTTAGCTCTTCATTTTTTTGCAAGGTTACTTCTTCCAAAACCAGGCATGTAAGATATAAATGAATCAGCAGACTCACCTACTAGATGTACCTTAGCTTCGATCGACCAGCGAATTTCAACAGGAATGTTGTTTATCTTCAGTAAGCGTAATCTTTCGGAACGTGCTTTGTAAATCTTTTTCAAATTTCAAAGCATTTTGGGGCAACGATGGAAAATGTTTTCGCAGGTTTGCGAAAATTTCATCCATGCCTTGTTTTGGGGATCAGTTATTTGGGAAACTGAATTAAACCGACTGGAATTGTCACGGAGTACCGTTATCTGCCACTTTACCGGGATTATATAGAAAAAACACACCAAGCAAAAACTGAACCTATAAATTAATCCTGCAAAAATTCAAAACGTAAAAGCGAACAAAAACAAAAATAATAATTGCAAACACAAATAAAGTCAAAAGCAAAAGATTTGTTTACTCACCTTTGTAACAAAGGTCAAAAAGGACGGTAGAGTCTTTTTGAAAATCTGTATTTTCTAAGAATGGTTTCACACGTTGTCCATTTACTTTAAACACATTACCATTCCTAGGATTCTCAATGTCAAGGGCACCATATGGATACACGTGTTTCATAACAAATTGACCACTCCATTTCGATTTCAATTTACCAGGAAATAAATAAAGTCGAGAATTATAAAGCAAAACCTTTTGACCAACTTCAAATGATCTTCTTAAAATTCGTCTGTCATGAAAGGTTTTAGATTTTCCTATAAGAATTTTTGCATTTTCATATGCATCATTTCTTAATTCTTCAAGTTCATTTAATTGCAACTTGCGCAATTCACCAGCATCATTTAGGTTAGAATTGAAAGCTTTAATGGCCCAATATGCTTTTTTCTCAAGTTCAACAGGTAAGTGGCAAGGTTTTCCATAAACTAAACGATAAGGAGACATACCCAAAGATGTTTTGAATGCAGTGCGGTAAGCTCAAAGTGCATCATTTAGTCTAAGAGACCAATCTTTTCGATCAGGGTTCGATCAGGGTTAACCGTTTTTTGCAAGATATGTTTTATCTCCCTATTTGCTAACTCAACTTGACCACTTGTTTGAGGGTGGTATGGTGTGGCAATTTTGTGTGTGACTCCATATTTCTTCATTAAAGACTCAAAAGGTTTGTTACAAAAGTGTTTGCCTCCATCACTGATAATGGCTCGAGGGATTCCAAATCGACTCAAAAGATTTTCCTTTAAAAACTTGATCACTGTTTTGTGATCATTATTTCGACAAGGAATTGCCTCGACCCATTTTGACACATAATCAACAGCAACTAAAATGTACAAAAATCCAAATGACGGTGGAAATTGACCCATAAAATCAATTCCCCAACAATCAAATATTTCAATGACAAGAATGGGGTTTAAAGGCATCATGTTTCGCTTGGAAATGGATCGTAACTTTTGACAATTTTCACAGGTTTTACAAAATGCATGTGCGTCTTTAAATAAGGTGTGCCAGTAAAATCCACACTGCAAGATTTTTACAGCCATTTTCTTTGACGAAAAATGACCACCACATGCTTCAGAATGACAAAATTCAATGACACTAATTACCTCATTGCCTGGAATACACCGTCGAAAAATTTGATCAGGACAATACTTGAATAAGTACGGGTCATCCCAGTAAAAACGTTTTACATCGGTCAAAAATATCTTTTTGTCCTGTGCATTCCAATCGAGTGGCATCATTCTTGTTGCAAGATAATTAACAATGTCAGCATACCAAGGCAAAGTTGTGATAGAGAATAAAAGATCATCAGGAAAAGAATCATTGATGGGTGTTTTTTCTTCTGGCTCATCATCTTTCTTTTCCAATTCTTCAAAATCTAAAGTGTCTCTTTCTTTTTCGGCAACCTGCAAACAATTATCAAGATGTGAATGCAAGCTTGACTCAGGTGAATTGATCAAACAAATTTAAGATGAGTTAAAAGAATCCTTTTGAACATGATCTTCAACAATGGTTTCAATAATGTCTACATCTTTATCTTCATTTTCATCATCAAATGGATCATTAGACATGTTGAAAACATTAAGCTTAATTTCCATATTTCCAAAAGACATGCTCATTATTCCATTCCTGCAATTAATCAAGGCATTAGCAGTAGCCAAAAATGGTCGGCCCAATATAACAGGAATTGATTTTTGCTCATTAACAACAGGTTTTATTTCCAAGACAATAAAATCTACTGGGTAGATACATTTATCGACTTATACTAACAGATTTTCCATTATTCCTTTTGGTATTTTAATTGACCTATCAACAAGACAAAGTGTGGTTGAAGTCGGCTTTAACTCACCAAGTTTAAGTTGCTGATAAAATGAGTATGGGAGAAAATTTACACTAGCACCTAGGTCAAGTAAAGCATGCTCAATTTTACAATTACCAATTGTGCAGGAAATAGTGGGAGAGCTAGGATCTTTATATTTCAAAACATTTTTATTGGAAAGAATGGAACTTACCTGTTCAGCCATAAAGATTTTCTTTCTTACATGATGCTTCCTTTTCACAGTGCAACGATCCTTCAAAAATTTGGCATAAGAATGTACCTGTTTGATTGCGTTCAACAAAGGGATATTGATCTTTACCTGTTT
This sequence comes from Dipteronia dyeriana, assembly GCA_032871835.1. Lineage (NCBI taxonomy): Eukaryota > Viridiplantae > Streptophyta > Magnoliopsida > Sapindales > Sapindaceae > Dipteronia > Dipteronia dyeriana. The sequence continues at coordinate 52,131,048 of CM065302.1, read as the reverse complement.
GAAAATTTCAAAAATCTCTGGGGAATGCTTTGATTTCTATGAATTTTTAAGTGCCTGAGGATATGGGAGTGTAAGTGGGGATTCAATTATTTCTTCGTCAACAGTGGTTTCATCAACCCCTTCCTTACCCTTGGAAAGTGACTCGTCATCATTTTTACCAGATTCAAGAATAGGTTTTTCGATGACCTTACCACTACGAAGAGTGATAATTGATTTGACTTGATCTGGGCATTGGTTATTATCATAGGAACTTGACTAACTCTTGGGATTTGGCTGTGGTTGAGATGGAAACTTACCTTTTTTCGTGTGTGGTGAGTGTAGAAGCAATCTTTGCCAAAGTATCCTTAACATCTTTCAAGGTTTGTGCAGTTTGGCTGTTAATGGATTCTTGCTTCTCAATGAATGAGTGTAAAGTGTCTTCAAGGTTTTTCCTATATGGTGGGACATAAGGTGCATAACCTTGAGGGTTTTGGAAATTCTGGTGTGTTTGTGGATGTGATGGACCTGGTGGTTGTGAAGATTGGGTTTGATTGTTGTTCCTCCAACTAAAATTTGGGTGATTTTTCCAACCAGGATTGTAAGTTTGTAAGGATGGGTTGGAATTTGGCTTGTTGAAAGTGTGCAAAACATTGGCTTGTTCTTGAAGGGAATATTTTACGAATGGAAAAGTTGGACAACTATGAGTGATATGATCATCAGAATCACATACATGGCATGTGATTTCTTGTACATATTTTACATGTTCACTCTTTTTAGTTTCTAAAGCTTCAACTTTCCTAGCTAGGGATACGAATCTAGCTTGAAGGTCACCATCTTCCCTAAGGTTGTAAATGCCTCCACTAGATGGAGATGGTTGTGGTTTGCTCATGGACTCATAAGAACCAATGGTGTCCCAATTTTGAGCACTTTCGGTGATATGGTCAAGGTATTCAAGTGCTTCTTCAGGATTTTTGTCACTGAACTCCCCATTACACATCATTTCAACGACTTGTCTACTTTGGGGTGTGAGTCCCTTATAGAAATGTGACACTATCCTCCATGTTTCAAAACCGTGATGTGGATAGACATTTAACAACTCTTTGAACCTATCCCAACATTGGTAAAGTGTTTCCCCAGGTTTTTGGGCAAATGAAATGATTAGCTTCTTAAGAGAGTTTGTTCTATGAGGTGGGAAAAATTTCTTTAAGAACTGTAGTTGCATATCATTCCAAGTTTGGATTGATCCTGACCTAAGGTTTTGTAACCAAGTTTTAGCTTTATTTTTTAAGGAAAAAGGGAAAAACTTAAGCTTGATTATATCCATGATAACATTTTGGTCAGTGCAAGTGTTACGGACTTCCTCAAACTCTCTAAGATGTAAATATGGATTTTCATATTCAAGACCGTGAAAATTGGGTAAAAGTTGAATGATTCCTAGTTTAAAATTAAAGTGTGATGCATTTGGTAGGAAAGCTATGCATGAAGGTGCTCCAGTACGTGTGGGATTCATGTAGTCTCTAAGCGTTCTAGGTGGATTAAGGTTAATGTGGTTGTCATGGTCAACATAAGGCGGATGGTTGCTGTGTTGAGATATGTTGTCAAGAGTTTCTAAAAGATTTTCAACTTGGTTTCCTACTGGATGTCTAAGTGGGTTTTCAGCCATGTTGTTAGTGAATGAGGGTTAATGGAGATGAAAAACACAAAAATGAAGAAAATAAAAGAAAAAGTGGTAAAAATAACAAGATGCAAAATTCTAGGGTATAAATGCAATTATGTACAAGTATTGGGGTAAAAGTGCAAATAATTAAAAATATAGGGACTAAAGTGAAAAAATGATAAGTATAGGGACTGGTATGCAAAAATGAAAAATAAAATGACTTATATGCAAATGCAAACTAGATCTAAGCTAAAATGCAAATAAAAAGTACAAGGACTAAAATGCAAAAATGTGATTAAAGATAACAAGTGTTTTTTTTTTCAAGTGGATGAAATTTATAATTGAGATAAGTGATGTAAAATTAAATAAAAAATAAAAAATAAAGAACATAAAAAAAATAGTAAAACTAAAATAAAATTAAAAAGAAATTACTACTACAAAGAAAATACGGACTTACCTCCCCGGCAGCGGCGCTAAAAACTTGACACTTCCTAAGGAAATGTTCCTACTCTCAAGTATAAGAGTGTCAAAGTAATAAATTAACCGGTTAGACCGGGTCGAACCACAGGGAGGTTGTTCACTTGTCCTTGTAGAATTAACTTATAGATTAATTAATAAGCTTGTTATAAAATGTAAATCAATTAAAATTAAAACTGGGTCTAAGGGATCCACTGTTGGTAATTCGAATATGATCCAATTATTTATATTTAGTATAGATTAATGGGAGGGTATTCCACTTCACTGACCACTCTCTAATAGATATGGGTAAAAGTACTCACTGTGTCACACAATACATGTTTGTCTACAATGAGTCAAAAACTCCACAAATATTAGAGGGGATAAACCACTCTCTGATAAATATGGGTAAAAGTACTCACTGTGCTAGACAATATCTGTCTATCTACAGTGAGTCAAAAAATCCACAAAGATCAGAGGGGAGAAAGCATAAAAATAATAAACTTACCATAATTTGATCATATTTTCCATACCAACAGTATTACCTTTGGCCCCAGCTATGTAAAATTAGCAGACATAATTTAACTAGAAAATAGCTATTTTATTTAAACTAAGAATTTGAGAACAAAAGAGAGAGAATTTCACAAATCAAACATCAGATTTGGATTCAGGACATCCAAATTAGGGGGGAGAAACCTCCTATTTATACAAAATACTGATGAAAATTGACCATCGGATGAATTTAGAATTGAGCGTCCAGATTTCGCCACGTCATCAGTGAACAATGACAGTGAACAGTAACTCATCCATGAGTGAACAGTAATTGCATCAGTGAGTGAACATTGAAAGTCAACTGTGAACAGTGAAGGTCAACTGTGAACAGTGAATAGTCAAAATTATGAAAATGCCCTTCAGTGAACAGTAACCCATCCATGAGTGAACAGTACCGCATCGTGAGTGAACATTGAAAGTCAACTATAAACAGTAAAAGTCAACTGCGAATAGTGAATAGTCAAAATTACGAAAATACCCTCTGTGGTCTTCTTAATTTTTTTTGACGTTCTAAACTTGAAAACGATATTTTTTTTGCCATCTGACATTTCCATGATTCTAAATTGATCGAATTACCTCTGAAAGACAAAGAAAAATACACTGATTACTACACAACACATTTATTTAAGCGAACGAACGAAATTATGTTTAAATTGAGGAATTAATCATATTGGAAGTGTAAAATGATGATATTATCCCTTAGTAAACATACACTTTTCAGTGTTAATCACATGTTAGACGATATAAGAGCGACATGGCCCAATATGCCCACAGCGATCCGCTGTTGTGCCTTAACTTCCCTCAAACTCTTGGGGATACAGACTCAAGATGGTTTGGGAGATTGCCTCCGGTAAGTAATGGGAGTTTCAACGAATTGAGTAGAAGCTTTTCAAGACAATTCCTTAGGAATGTACACAGGAAAAAATCATTGGCATATCTTTCTCAACTTAAACAAGGAAAAGACGAGTCGCTAAAGAAGTATCTGAGAAGATTCGGTCAGGCGATCTCAGAAATCGGCAGTGCGAAGGACGAAGCAATAATCGTTGTATTTATAAATAACTTACAGAATGGACGGTTGTCTTTTAACTTAAGAAGTGCTCGTCTAACCAGATATGCAAACATGATGGATATGGCAGAAGGATACGCACTTGCAGAAGAAGAATAGTTGGCGACATGAGGTAGTTACGTGCATGGGTAAAAAGATACTGAGTCAAAGTCACAGAACCATAAAGGCAAATAAAAAGTAAGTAGTAAAGAAAGAAGCAAATACGGGGGAAGTGGACGTAATACTGACCAAACCAGGGAAAATTTTCAATGAAAGTATACAAACTACACCCCGCTCCGGAAAATACAGGAAGAGATCCTGACAATACTAGAAGAAAAGAATCAGGTAAAGGAGCCAAGTCGGCAATCGCAATTTGCCTGACGAGACACAGCTAAGTATTACAGACTCTATAAAGAAACCGGGCACGAAACCTCCAAATGTTACCAGCACAAAGGACAATGGAATTAACATCCGGTCAAATGACACCCTCTTCATTAGTGCTCGAATTGGCCGTAGAGAAGTCAATAGGATACTAGTGAACAATGGTAGCTCAGCAGACATCCTCAGTGTGGCTGTTTATGATCAACTGAGATTGGATCGAAAGGACTTGTAACCATTCCATACCCCTCTCAGAGGATTCAGAGGAGTTGAGGTTAGATCTCTGGGGACGGTGAAATTACCCGTAAAAATTGGAGTAGCACCCTGCCAGAAAATAGTGCTACTCGACTTTGTGGTGGTAGATATGGACAATTGGCCTTACAATGCCTTATTAGGCCAACCTTTTATGAACAAGACAAAAGAAGTGACAGCAACTTACGCCCTGATGATCAAATTTCCTACTGAATGGAGAGTAGAAACGCTCAAAGGTTCACAAGAAATAGCTAGAAGATCCAATCTCTCCGTTTATAAGGACAATGATGGCAGTGGACACCAGGTTTGTACCCTAACTCAACCAGATTAGGCTGAGAAAAAATAATCATTGATGTTCGAATTCGATCCAAGGGAAGAACCTGAAAAATCCAAGAATGTGCCAACAGAAGAGGTGATCTTAAAGGAATATGAACTAACTAGAAAGATCAAAATCGGAACTAATTTAGAGAAGAAGGTCAAGATAGACTTCATCAATTTGCTTAGAGAATACAAAGACGTGTTTGCATGGAGTCACAAAGACATGGTGGGGATAGACACGCGAGTGATATCACACCACCTGGCTGTAGATCTGAGTGTAAGACCAGTGATTCAGAAAAGGAGGTCTGTTAACCTCGAAAGGAGTCTGGCAATTAAGCAGGAGGTAGAAAAGTTACTCGTTGAAGGATCAATCAGAGAAATCAACTATCCTCAATGGGTGGCAAATGTGGTTCTGGTTCAAAAGAAGAATGGCCAATGGAGAATTGAACAAAGCCTGCCCAAAAGATAGTTTTCCACTCCCACGAATAGACCAACTGGTCAATGCTACATCAGGTCATGAATTGCTCAGTTTTATGGATGCCTATTCGGGATACAATCAGATCCAGATGAATAAAGCAGGTGAAGAAAAAACAACATTCACGACCGACCAAGGTTTGTATTGTTATACAGTAATGCCCTTTGGCATTAAAAAATGCTAGGGCCACGTATCAAAGATTGGTCAACAAAATTTTTGCCCACCAGATAGGAAACAACACGGAAGTCTACATAGATGACATGTTATCCAAAAGTGTCTCGACAACCAAACATATTTCGGACTTGCTCGAAACATTTGATGTCCTAAGAAGGTACCAGATAAGTTAAATCCAAATAAGTGTCTATTTGGGGTTCACTCAGGAAGATTCTTCGGTTTCCTAGTTCACCAAAGGGGGGTCGAATTAAATCCAGAGAAGATTGAGGCCCTCCGAAAAATGATTCCTCCAAAAACTTTAATGTGAGATGCAATGTTTGACGGGATGCCTAGCTTCCTTTGGTAGGTTCATTTCGAAGGCTACAGATAAATGTGCTCCATTCTTCAAGATAATCAAAAAAGGGAAGGGACTTGAATGGAATACAGAATGCGAACAGCATTTCAGAAGATAAAAGAGTATTTAGGGTAGGCACTCATCCTCTCAAAACCGAAGGAATGAGAAGTACTTCACATGTACTTGTCACTTACAGAGTTAGCAGTGAGTTCAGCCCTAGTGCAAAATGAGGACGGAATACAAAAACAAGTAAGGCTCTTCTTCCGGTTGAAATCGGATATTCTCAAGCAAAAAAGATGGCTCTAGCTTTAGTCTCTACAGCAAAGATTCCTGAGATTTCAGGGAGATTAACCAAATGGGCAATCGAGCTAAGTGAGTTCGATATTAAATATGAGCCCAGAACATCGCTCAAGAGCCAAGCAGTGACGGATTTTTTAGCAGAATTCACAGAACCTGACTTAGAGGCAAAAAGAATGGCGGGCAAGAGTCTTTCATGGAAGTTTTATGTTGACGGCTCCTCGAACACTCATAGCAGCGGGGTGGGGATCATAGTATACACCCCAGAAAAAGATGATGTTGAATGTGCCATGAGATTCGATTTTAAAGCAACAAACAACCAAGCCAAATATGAGGCATTGCTGGCAGGACTATAGTTTGTATCGCACTCTGAACAGATGAAGTTGAAATTTTTAGTGACTCACAGGTAGCTGTCAACCAAGTTTTAGACAAATACCAGGCCAGAGATGAAAGTATGATGGCTTATTTGGGCATAGCAAAACAACTCCACCAACGGTTCAAGGAATATAGGATTGTTCAGATCCCTCGGGAAGAAAATGAAAAAGTAGGTGCTCTATCCAAACTCGCATCAACAACAACCACAATCAGACCAAAGAACATCCCGATCGCACATCTTCTCAGGCCAAGTATAGTTGAGCCAAAAGACTTTGAAGTCTCAGAAATTCAAACACCTTCAAACGGTTGGATGACTCAGCTAAAAAGGTACTTGGAGGAAGATATACTTCCAGGAGACCCCCTGAAGGCAAAACACATCAGGTATAGGTCAAAAAGATACACTATGATTGGAGGAGAATTATACAGAAGAGGGTTCTCTCGAACACTCCAAATGAGCGTATCAGAGGATGATGCATACCGGATACTATAGGAAATCCATGGTGGAGTATGCGGGAATCATATAGAAGGCAGAAGTTTGGCACACAAGGTACATATGAAAGGCTTTTATTGGCCTTCTTTGTTCTTGGATTCACATTGATGTTTAGAAAGTTACAATGCTTGCCAAAGGATTGCCAATGACATTCGGCAGCCCCTTGAACACCTAAGAAGCCTCACATCCCCATGTTCATTCGCCATATGGGGTTTGGACTTAATTGGGTAAATGCCAGCAAGAATAAGGGGTGGAGCGAAACAAACAATTGTAGTCATCGATTATTTCACAAAGTGGGTAGAAGCTGAAGCATTAGAGCATATCAAGGAAACAAACACAACAAACTTTGTAAAGAAGACAATACTCTACAAATTTGGAGTCCCGAATACCATTATCACTGACAACGGCACCCAATTTGACAATCAGAAGTTCAGGTAGTTGTGCAACGAGTACCAGATTACAAATTATTACGCTACACCTGCCCATCCGTAAACAAATGGACAAGGTGATGTTGTGAACAAGGTCATCGCTCAAAGTAAATCTAGATTCCAAAAAAGGCAGTTGGGTCGAAAAACATCCTGAAGTATTATAGGCTTATCGAACAACAGTAAAGACTTCTACAAGAGAAACACCATTTTCCTTGGCATTCGGAACTGAGGCTGTCATCCCGGCAGAAACATCATATAGGTCACCCAGAGTAAGGCTATATGATAAAGATCATAATATTGATATGCTACTATAAGGCCTAGATGAGTTAGAAGAAAAAAGAGAGAAATCCCAAATGCGAAATGCGGCATATCAGCAGAGAGTAGCTAGGCACTATAATTCTCATGTCAGGGTTATGAAGTTCCAAATAAGAGAACTGGTGCTCAGAAAAGTATCGTTAAATACAAAAAGTAAAGTCGCGGGCTCATTAGCTGACAATTGGAAGGCACATACAAGATTGAAGGGATAGATGGCCATGGAGCATATTGGATCGCCCAATCTGACGAATGGGTTTTACCCCGACCATGCAACGCCCAATATATAAAGATTTTCTATCATTGAAATTCGATTTATTGCTTTTTAGTCCAGATATTTTTCAGTAATTTATTCTTAGCAACCTTTTTCCGTATTGTTAGTTTTGCAGAATTATGAATAAAAACTCAATTATGGGATTCCTAAAAATCCGAGCATATGATAATAAGAGCAGCTGGAAAAACCTGAGCATATAATGATAAGAACATATGGAAAAATTCGAGCATATGATAATAGAACATATACAAAGACTGAGTGCATAATAACATGAAGAAATAAAATGCTCAGGGCCATTAATTTGGAAAAAATCTCGAATGGGCGGAGAAGCTCAAATGTCCATGTCGGTTGAGTAAAGTCCACCGAGACCTTAGCCAAAAGGCAAACCTGATGCACCAAATTCTGGAAAACGGCTCGGGGCGCTGTCATTAAAACCCCGATGAGTTGTGCAATTGTGTTAAGCAATTCAGAGCTTAATGATTCGGCAAACCCTTGCGCAGATAAAACTAGGAGACGTCCTTAGTGAATTGCATAAAGACTTGAACGTATGATCGTGGTGAGCCTCGATGTAACGTTTTGTAGCTACCAAGTATGAAACACAAGTACAAATCTACTTGCCTTTGTTTCGAGATGACTCGGTTAATAATATTAGCTAGTTAAATAAGATACTTGGCATTTCAAAAAGCAATCATGCAAAATAATAAATTTTATTAATAGTGCAAATTTGTACAAGGTCTAAGGCAGGCCCAGAGATTTAGAACTCTTGCCAATGCTCGGATTGGGCACCATCTCATATTCACGAAGAAGACTTTTGTTCAAAGGCCAGGCAATTGTGTCAACCAGATCATCCATCTATTCGCTATAATCCATCCCAGGGACCGGTCCAATGTCAGGCTTCGACCCATCCATACCAGTTTCCTGACTAGCATAGAAATTTGAAAGCGAATGCTCAGAAAAGACTTCCAGATGCATAGGATGAGGCTCTTTACCTTGGCTGCGACAGTCAGCTCTCCACTCCCTCATCTGAGTCCGAAAAGATTCCAAAGACTGGTCCATATGGTTTTTTATATGTTGCCCGATTATTGACCTTAAAGAATTCGCCAGCCCAAACCAACTCTCGTTGGAACTCTCTGAGGAGTAGGGCATCATAAGCAGGGGACCTTTTAAAGCGATCAACCCATTACACTTCAAGTTCTAGCTTAGCTTCCTTCGAAAGGGATTTAACCGTTAGGGCCTGGCATTCAAGGTCTTCAATTTTTTACTCATAAGATGACTTTACTCGGTCAGCCTCCTGTTCAGCCTTGAGGATCGATTCCTAGGTAAAGCATAGCGAGTCCTGAAAAGATTTAGCTCTCTCTTCTGTAGTGGAAACCCTTTCATCGGCCTCCATCTACTTCGCTAAACAGCGATTGGTGAATTTCTAGGCAGAACTCACTTCCTTTTGATAGGCCACCTCAATCCAAGCACAATTATCATCACTCTCTTTCAACTGAGCCTCCAGATGCTTTATCCGATCAGCATGATGTTACGTCTGAATAACCTCAGCAAACTCAGCAACCACCTGCAGGGAAGTAGGTTAAATATGCTTAAATTAAGGCATAATTAAGGCGTAGATAAAGTCAGAAGACCTACGTAGGTCGCACTGTTAAAAATATTATGAAGACGCTCCGAAGAAGAGCCATTCCTGAAGCGGCTCCAATGATCATCACCAATAAAAGCGCAACCGGAGGACATGGTCTTTAGCATATCCTGGGGGGAAGGGCTTATAGATTGCCTCGAGGATCATATTCCTGTAGCTTCAACTTCGGGGGGCAGAGAGTTATCTGTGTCCAAATTCCCTTGAGAATTCTCCCCTTCACCCAAAAACTTCTCCTTTTGAGTATTCGGGTAATCCTTGGCATCATCATCCTCGTTGCTTGACTCAACGAACGACACCGTTTAAGGAACTTTGTGAGAGGGTCGAGCAGGAGAAAGAGTTGTCTTCCCTTTTTCAACCCGAACATGACGAAGATCACAATCAGCTGAAGGATCTTCTTGATATTCCGTTAAATCTTGAAAAAGGTTTGAAAAAACCAGGAAAAGAGTGATCAACCTGTTCAGCAGGGGGTTCCCTAGCTCCTTCCTAGCTCACATCAGTAAACTGCTCAGTAGGCACCTCGTCAACCGGGGAACTAGGCTCACCAGACGTTACACCACTAGGATGCCTCCTCTGTCTACCTTCATCCTTAGACACCCTCTGGTCACTACTAGGTCCCATAGGGCCACTCGGGCAGCTCGATTCCACTGTGGTCGGCTGATCGACCTCTTCAGGAACTTGCTCATCTATTTCCTTGAAATTCTCATCCGATTCGTCATCAGGGGAAGCAATCCCTTTTTCTTTTTGACTAGAAGCATCTTTGCGACTCGTTTAAATAATCGTCTTTACCTAGCGGGCTTGAGCATCATAGACGACGTCCATATCATATACTAAATCCAAAAGAGGTAAGGAGTTAGATGAGCAGAAAGTAAAAGGCATTCAATAAAAGCAACAGTAAAGTTCACTCACAGCGTCTGCGACGAGTAGAAATATGAGCAAAGAACCAAGTTCTATCATTTTCTTCTCATCAAAAAGGTAGGACCTGCTTCTTTTTTCCAAAATATTCACTGCAGCCCGAGCAAGGTTAGTCAACTTAGCATCGGTGAAAACGGACAGCGTTTTGTTCCAGTTATCGATAGAGCAAAAGTGGCGAGGAACCTTCAATACTTCTCTAGCTTCACCGATTGAAAGCTCGACTTGGTTTCCCCAGTTCCCTCATACAAAAAACTAACTGTTTTTCCAAAATTTGTTGGAACTAGGAAAACCCCAGATGAAACCCTTTTTCTTGACATCGTAGGAAGTATCGACCCCCTGACCCATCTTCACTCTTTCGGAGATCCAGTTATCCGGATATTTGGATAAAATAAAATATGTCCCAGTCTTACCAGACTGTCTGAGAGTATAAAATTGCCTTATTTCACGAGACGAAGGCGACGGCAACTTCATCCGGCTCCACATTTGCCACATACATATCAAAATCCTATAGTTGTTTGGGACAAGCTGGGCTGGTGCAATCCCCACCTCGGTAAAGAACCAGGCAATGAAAGGTTGAAGGGGAATAGTCACCCTGCAGCTAAACATGGACCCATAAATTGTAACCATACCTGGAGGAAGATTCCCCGCGGCCCTATCACCAGCAGCCATCATCGAGATAGAATTACCTAGATCGAACCGATCACGATACTTCTCGATCTTTATGTCCCCGATCACATTCGGTTAGACGTCATACGCACACGGGTGATTAATAGAAAAGAGAATCCAAGAGGCACGATGTTCTTCTTCAATATCATTTTCACTAACTACTTGCCTCCCAATCAGAATGTCGTTTGAATCATGTTTACTAACCGTACGATTACTCCAATGTTTCCCCATCCTATATCGTAAATGAGCCATGTGATGATCAGAAATGGAAGACTCAGAGCTAGAAGAAGATTCAGGGTTGGGGCTAGAGGGGACACTCCCAGAAACGTCAACATTCAAAAAATAAGGTTGGTCAAAGGGTGTTTCCTCTAGTAATTTATAAATGCACAAGACTAAATAAGTATCTTCGCGCTCAAGTGCATCAAAGGCCTTAACAAAAAGACGGTGGCGTGCAATAGGATACATGGAAACTGACCTTAAAAGCAGATGTAGAGAAACCGAAAAAAGCTTCAGTGAGAAAGCCTCGGTCTTTTGCCTCTTTCTGTGAAAATGAATGATAAGAATAGCCCATTTCAGTTTAAATAAACCTCACAATGATCGAAAGACATGAAACCCTAGGGTTTCGAGAAGCGGGAAAAAATTAAAATAATAGAAGGAACGTTCGATGATGCAAGCGACGTACTAGATAATCAACGGTTCGTATCTCATAAATACTAGTAGAGAAACCAAGAGATTAAAGGACACATGTAGTGGAGAGAACGGACCAAGCCGTCAGGATTTCAAAACGTCACAATCATTGAGATTTTGCGTGAAAATACAAATTGCACGTACGTGGTTGCCATTAAAACACGTCATAAACGCTACGAAATGATTTACGAGTTATACTTCCTATTTAATGAGGCATTAATGGAGGACATGATAAAAAGCTAGTTGGAATTTCAAGCAATTAAAATACTTCTACCAACATGAATTCCACTCGGCAAAAGTATTTTAAGGGGGTATTGTTATATGTATATTTTATTGAATGTACACGTCACTAACAGGTAGGAAAATCCTCTAAATAGATTGTCAGATATGCATCCAAGCTAGCGTCTGGAAAACATCATCAGTGGTACCACCAAGACACAAGAACCCGAGTAAGGCCGAATACGAGTGCTTGACATGTTCAGCTTTACTCGGGACATGAGAAACCCGAATAAAGGATAATAATGATCCTCAAGTAAATAAGTCTGTTAAGGAATCTAGAATCATACACCAATACGGAAACATCCTTATTACATTCCCCCGCATCAAAGAATGAAAGAGTTTCTAGAAGGATAAAACATCAAACATGAAACAAGTCCAATCTTCTAGAAGAGAATACACCGATCGAGAAATAAGTCCTAAACGGATCATTCCACTAGAATCCTATGAAGACTCTAATTCAAGATATCCAAATAAGGAAAGAAGATAAAGACGACTTCAACAAGCAACCCGACCTAAATACAATTTGTTTTCCTTACTTGTACGACAAGGATTAAGGATCTATGCATGTATAAATATACCTATAATCTTACTGTAAAAGGGAGACGAAATAGAGACAAAACAAGAATCACTGAAAAAGAAAAAAAAAGATCGAGTGGTGTAATTTATCATTCAATAATGGATTTGGCTTGGTTGTGCATTCAACCACCCGTTGATGTTTCTCCGATCATCGAAGTTTTACCACGTACACTCGTGTCATAACAATATCAACTGCATTCTCCTTCTTTTTCTCTTTTAACAGGTCATAACCAAATTCAGAACTGTTGACTTTCTTGACCATCAAGAAATTAACGTCAACATATTATTATAATATATGTAATAATATTTTTTATATTTATTATATATTAACAATTATATATTATTATAATATATATATATATATTGTAATTATTTATTTATAATTTAAGAGTTTAGTTTTTATTAATTCTTTTTTTGATATGTTTTTTTTAATTAATTTTTGATGTGTTACTTTTGTTTAATTTAAAAATTACAATATAAAAATTATATTAATTAATTATGTAATCAGTTTGTTTATAGTTGTAATAATATTAAACAAAATGTTAAAATTGATATTTCAATTTTTGATAGTTTTCGGTTAACCTACCATACGCGTTCTTTTTTGTTTTCATTTTTAAATTATAGATTTCAGTATCTGCTACCAGACGTGTTTTCCAAATTTGAAACTGAAACCAAAAACACTGTTTTCATTTTTATTTTTATTTTTGAAAAACAACAACTAAAAAATGCTTACAGGACGGGCCCTAGAATAACCTTTTATTTAATTGATAATCATGTCAAGCAGAAGATATTTTCGCCATTGTTTTTAGATTTTGTTGATCACTGTATTCTTATTAGAGATGCACACTTTCCCCGAGACCCCAAATCCCAGCACTCCCATCCCCATTTAGGGATTATTATTTTTTTGGGAAATTGACGGAATGGGGGGGGGAGGGAGGGATCCTCATCCCCATTTCCACATTTCCCCCAAACATATATAAATATAATTATAATATATATTTTATTTTTATTTTTATTTTTTATTCTTTGAAACCCTAGGTATTTAAACACATTTACTTTTTCATTCCCCAAACGTGCATTTTTAATTCTTATACATTTCATAAGAATCTTCTCCAATGATTGTTTATCCAGCACAGTATCAAAATATGATACTCTACATGTTCAAAAACACATACAAGAAAAAGAAATTAAGACATAAATATTTAGAGAATGATAATAAAATTAAGTATAAAAGGATAAAAGTAGAGGTACGAAAATTAAAATTAAGTATAAAAGGTATAATTTGTGAGGATTATTTAAATTACAATTAAAAATACATGCATGGTTCTTCGTCCATTGGGATAATTAGTTCTAAAGCTCTTTTTGAGAACGAGGATAAATGGACTAAATTTGATAGTCTACTTGCCCATTCAATGTAAAGTCTAAACGGCGGTAGTTGATGTCGCGCAAGTTATATAAAAAAAAAAAACAATAGAATAAAGCAAAACTTTTTTGTCTTATTTCTTATGATAATATTTATGCCTTTTTTGTTAATTATTATTTGATTTTATTTTTATATACCAGTGGTCACAAAGGAGTCTATCCACCAGTTCTGATTTATGTGTTTTCATTGTTTTATATGTGTATTTTACAGACATAGTATATTCATATCAATGTAGTACCTTGTTTACGACAGTTTGAGTTGCTTGAGAATCCGTTATTTAACAATGAAGAAGCACAAAAGAGAAAATCAAATAAATAATAGGGGATTTTCCAAATTCGTCATTGTCTTCCAATTGGTGCTATAATCAGTGGGTGATTTCAATTTGTATTTAGAAAAGAAATTAGGTTTTGAAAAAATAAAAAAGGGTTATATGATATATGTGAAAATCAAACAAATAATAGAAATAATTTATAGTTGTATTTACAAATTATGTAGCCATTTTATTCGAGAATAATGTTGAAATTATAAAAGTTATTACTTTAGAATATATGTATTGATTTTTAAATGTACAAATATCGCAACTCTACGTTCTAATAACATCTTGGCGGTAGGAATCACCTCACATAAACTCAATATGTGTTCAATAATATATGTTTGGTCTTTTATGTGTACTACCCAGGCCCAAGGGCTTTATGAGTTGGGCAGGCAGGCTTAGATTGTGAAATATGATGTCCTACAGTTGAGGAGAATTTCAACTCTAGTTTGACTTATTTTGTAATTTATTTTTAATTCTAATTAAATTTGTTTAGGATTTCCTTAGTTTTTGGCGATAACTCAAATTAGTTTTTTGGGCAGTTTTGAGATTATTATTATTTTTAGTCAATTTTGGGTTCATAAATCATATCTCAGATGTAATTTTAAACTTTTCTATTTTAGTCGATTTAGGGATCCTAAATCCTAAAGGATTTGGGTAGTTTTGATATTTAAGCAAGAGTCGGAATTATTATTTGTAAGCTTTAATTAAATTTAATAAAATTATTCTTTTGAAACATTTATCTATCGTGGATTTGATATATTGTTTGAGGATTCGAGAGAACCTTTTTCTAATAAAGATTAAGGAATGATGGCTCTTGTATGGCATTTCATGTTTGGGTAACTATCGGTTGCTATGTCACTGTTCTTCTGAGTGCGTCTCAGGTTCGATGGAGTGATCATTCTTATTTTCATCACACGCCACTCCATCAAATCATAAATAATGAGAATTCATTTACGTCTAATTCAGAGATTACCACGACAGAAAATAAATAACTTCTATCATTTACTTGGATAGAATAGATGGAAACCTAGATTGACAAGTGGTGTAGAGAGTCTCTCGGCAGGGGATATTGCAGTATTGGCACTGATACAAACATGAAAGTAACTTGTATCAAGTCATGTACATATGTGTGCTTTGTCATTAAACGAGTTTTGGTGCCGTCCCACCACAGATTTCAGGCACAGGTTTTTTCTGGTTTTATCAACTTTAAAGTTTTTTATGTTATTGGCCTTCTCATTTTAGGCTTTATATGTGGTGGCCTTTCTGGTTTATTTGGCTGCAACCTATTTAGTAATCCATCAAAAATTAAATTTAAATAACAAATTTAGGATTAGAGAAGAGGAATACGATTCGAATCGATAATCTGTAGGTACGGAGGCATACCACTGGCTAATCTCTTCCATCATAACCCATCATGTTCAAATTAGCAATCTGGTTGTATTTCTCATTTATAAATTGCTCCATAAATATTTATTTGTGTAATTTGTTATATATTGTTGTTTTTGTTGTTTTAAGTCTTATATTTCAAAATAAATTGAATAGCATGAACATAACATTAATGCTAGACAATCCAAAAATTTAGTTCAAATTTCAAATCAAATGATGTAACAAATATATATATTTTTTCATTAACTATATCATATCATGTTGTGTGTACTGATATCAATTCACTTGTCACATCATTTGAGTTAAAATTTGAATTAATTATTTGGGTCGTATAGTATTACTTTTAAGATAGTAACTTCTTTTGGCAACAAATTTCTTACAAAAAACTTGTGAGATTGATAGTAGTTAAACCCGAGAACATTAATATAATATTAATCACTGAATTAAATATTTAAATAATTAGTGTTTTTTGAATAGAAATTAAGGTCACGTCCTGTAGCTGTTTTTCGGTCCGTTTTTCATTTTTAATTTTTAAAAAAAGATTTTGAAAACGCGTTCGTTAACCGTTTTTCATTTTATTTTCGAAAAAAAAAATGAAAAACAAAACCAATGTTAAAAGTGAAATATTTGAAAAACACAAAATACTTGTTTTTTTTGTTTTTCACCTTTTTAATGTAAAAAAAATCATTTTTTTTAATTATTAATTGTATTGTTATGTGTTTGATATTGCTAAGACAAGACGAGACAAGATTTTCAAATGACCAAAGTGTCCCTCTTATATATATATTCTAGAATAATTTATTTTCAATAAGAATTATATATTATATATTATATAATATTATATATATAATATTATATTATATACATTTATATTTTTATTATATAATATATATATATATTAATTATTTATTTATAATTTAAGAGTTTAGTTTTGATTAATTAATTTTTTGATATGTTTTTTTGAATTAATTTTTGATGTGTTACTTTTGTTTAATTTAAAAATTACAATACAAAAATTATATTGGTTAATTATTTAATCAATTTGTTTATAGTTGTAATAATATTAAACAAAATGTCAAAATTGATATTTTAATTTTTGATAGTTTTCGGTTAACCTATTAGACGAGTTTTTTTTTCCGTTTTCATTTTCAAAATACAGCTTTCAGTATATGCTATTAGACGCGTTTTCATAATTCGAAACTGAAACCAAAAATACTGTTTTCATTTTCAATTTTATTTTCGAAAAACAACAAAAACACTTACAGGACGGACCCTAAGAACATCCATTTTATTGTTATATAATTTGATACCAAACATATAAAGCCACAAAAGCTAGTAAAAGAACGGAAAGTTGGCATAATGCATTCATCAATCGTCACATTCATATTTATGTCACGAAATATAACTATATGCGACACATATATCACATGATATGTGTTAATATATAACATCAAAATCTAAAGTTTAAATTATTAGAAAAATAGTCTTGAAGTGTGAGATGAATGAGTTAACAATATAATTTTATTGGACAGATGTATTGTTCTGGTGTTAGATTAATAAGGCTCAATACCATTATTCTTACCTAGAGATGCATATTTTTCCTTGGTCCCAATTTCCCGTATCTCCATTATTATTATTTTTGAGTGGAAATTGAGGATTGGGGGTGGAAATGGGGATATCTCCCCCATCCCCCATTTTATAATAAAATGGGGATATGGATGGGGATAAAAGGGAGGTCCTCCATCCCCATTTCTCTATTTCCCCCAAACATATATAAATATAATTATAATATATATTTTTAATTATAATATATATTTATATTTGTGTAAGGACATTGGTTTTATGATTGGTTTATTTCATGACAAACCACACCATATTGGGGATAATTGTGTAATGGGTAGCTTAGGTCCTCATTGGCAAGCTTCCAAGCATCTCCATGACTTCAAGAGCAAAAGGTATATTCACTTGACTTTGTCTCTTGAAGAGTTTAGGTGCACACACACACCTCATGCATTCTTTGTTGATCTTACATTTGTGTTGATATTGTTTATATGTGTGCATCTCTTCACAATCACACTTGCACTTATTTATAGATTTAAGTGTGGTATTGTGTTGTGTTCGCGTTTGCACGATGGTGTACTTGTTTTAGCTCGTTGAGTGACCATATGAGAATGTAGCATTCTTCTCTTGGTTTGGTTATATGGAGTAAGATGTCTAGTTTCAAAAGAGTGTATTTCAATGATTTAAATGTTTTTCAAAACTGAACTTTGTATGGTCTTGTGACCATATCTTTTTATACAATGATTCAAAATGAGTTTTAAAAATTTATGTACAAACTAGATACCCATACCTTTCCAACGGTATATTATTCATAATATTTTATGACCGTTTGGATTGGTTTTAAAATCTCCAAAGTTACCATAAAAATAGGGCATCTCTGTTGTGGTCCGTTTATGACCTTTGGTCACTCAAATGACCATAACTTGTTCTACAGATATCCAAATCTTGTTTTATAACTTGGAGTAGAAATTATACTTCCATACCTTTCCAACAGTATATTATACGAAATGTTTGGATGTCGTTTGGTCATGTTTTGGGTCGTTCAAAGTTCGAGTTGTTGTGCTGTCAGGCGTGTACCGCGGTCTAGACCGCTTTTGGTGCAAATGCCTAGCCAGCGACCTAGGCAGCGGTAATGTCTAGTCGTGCCCTGCTACCTGGACAACTGCCTAGGCACTTGCCTGGTCAATGGTATGCACATCGGTCATGACGGGATTTTGTTTCCCAAGTCCAAAACGACGTCGTTTTGTCTAGGGATTTTATTTATCTGTTCTATTCTTCTTCCTTGTCTCTTTAGAGCTCAAAGAACACAATTTTAGAGTGAGAGAACCTCCATTAGAGAGATAAAGCTTCAAGCTTTGTTTTTAACTCTCCAAACCCCAAACTCATCTTCATCTTGCATTCAAGCATCATTCCAAGCATGGGTTTTCATTGATTGGTAAGTATAACCACCATTGTTGTTCATTTATTGTTCTAACTTACCAAGACATGTCATTTATTGCTTAAATTAGCATTTCTTCATATTAATTGCATATTTATTGAAATTATGACATGTTTGGGGTTTGTATTGTGATAGCTTGCATTATTAGGTCATTTATGCCTAAATAGCTAATCCATGAATGTTCATGTATACATAATTGATGATTAGGTTGACTTTGTACATATAGTATAGTTTATGAACATTTATGTGTATGCCTCATTGATTGTATTTATTGATTGCATTTATTGATTGCTAAATATTTCCCTTGATTATATGTTGTGACAACTTGTGTTGGTTGGACTTTTATTGACAATTAGGTTGCTAGAATCATTTTGCATCTAATTGAGTCCTTATGTATGGGCATGTAGGCATTGTTTGATAACTAAGTTATTGTATTGCATTATCTACACCTAGTTAAGCATTGTATGTTTGGTCTAACATATTTTGCATTGAGCATTCATTGATTGTTCACTTAGACCATACACTCTTCATAGAGTCAAAGTCTTGTAGCTTCTAGGTGAAGTTGCACAAGCAAGTCTAGTCTTGCAACCAAGGGTAGGTTGGCAAGCAATTGGTCGGGTATCCACTGTAAAAGGCCTGAGGGGTAGAGTAGGAGGTGCTCAAGCCAAGAGTAGTGGATCCGGGGATATCACTAGGGATTGAACCAAGAGTGGTAAGTGGCGGTGTCCATAGCCTGAGGTTGTCGAGAGTGAGAGTCCGAGTATCACTTGAGGATGTAACCTTTTATTTATATAGTAGATTTCTATGACCGAGTGTGGCGCACTTAACAGCCTGTGGTTTTTCCTATTTGGAGGGTTTCCACGTATTCATTTTGTGTTGTTTATATTTCCGCACTTTACACTTGATGTTGTATGTTTGTTTTATTAGATGAATTTTGAATATTAACTAATCAAGAAAAATTGGTAATTAACTTGATTAAAACCTATTCACCCCCCTCTAGGTTGTTAGACACACGCGTTTATTAAGGAACTTTCAATTTGTAATGCATTAATGGATTTTATTTTGTATTTGTAACGGAATGTTTGTTTTTTTTAGTTTAGTTTGTAATTTTTAGGGAAATGGGGAAATGGGAAAATGGGGAAATGGGGGGGGGGGGGAGAAAATCATCCCCGAATTGAAATGGGGATACCTCCCCCCATCCCCCATTTCCCCATTTTCTACACAATTATATTAAAATGGGGATATGGATGGGGATGAGAGGGAGGTCCCCCATCCCCATTTCTCTATTTCCCCCAAACATATATAAATATAATTATAATATATATTTTTAATTATAATATATATTTATATTTATAATGTATTAATGGATTTTATTTTGTATTTGTAATGAAATGTTTGTTTTTTTTTTAGTTTAGTTTGTAATTTTTAGTTAAATGGAGAAATGGGGAACCGGAGAAAATGAAAAAAGGAAAAAAAAAATGAGGAAAAATGGGGAACTGGGGTTGGGGATAGTGATACCTCCCCCTAAAAAATTTCATCCCTATTTTAATTAAATGGGGAAATAGGGAAGGGGGATAGGGGAAGGGTCTGGAAAGTAGGGATGAGGATGGGGGACATATATCCATCCTTATTCCCTAAATGTGCATCTCTATTCTTACCATGTCCCTTAAGCTGTTTTTGAAAAACGACATTTTTAAATCGGTGACATTTAAATAATTAATTTTCTTTTATTTTTTTATTTTCTTTTTCTTTTTTATAAATCTATTTTTATATATTATTATTAAATATTAGTTTTTTTAAGTATATATTATATATGAGTTCATTTTAAATTTATAAATAGATATAAATTATTTTAAATAAATTATATAAATATATATATATATATATATATATATAATCATCAAACCTTAAATAATGAATCTGAGTAGCTCAATTGGTTAGGGCATATGGCTTCTAACTACAAGTTTGAAGACAAATAATTTTTTTAATAAGCGGTTAAAGGATTTCAGGGGTTAACCAACTATTATTGAAATTAGAGGAACCAATTTATCTAATATAAAAAAGTTTGGGGGGGATTGACAATTTTATGTAAGGGTATTTTCGTCATTCCCTTTTGATCAACTCTTTACGAAAGTTGTTTATGTAATAAACGGAAATGTTACCTGGGAATGCAATTTAGTCTAAACTTAGGGCGTTTGTGCAATTAAGCCTGATACATAATAAGAAGAAAAGGATGGTCAAAAACACAAAACATTTACTTTTTGAATCATTCAAGATACTGAAAAATGAAAATTACTTTCTTGGGATAAGAGAAGATCTTTTCATAACTTTTTGTCGCATGCACCAAACATTGTGCCGCCCCACATGTCAAGTGTTCCGATATAAGTGCGTCTACCAATCACTTTCCATTTTCGATTTTTCTTCGAGACTCTCCGTAACTATTTTTAAAAGACATCGTTTAGATATTGATCGGTATCCGGTGATACTGATCAATCAATGATTGGTTGTCACGTAATTCAAAATAAAAAAAAAATAAAAAAAATTAAAGATTTTTATCATATAACAACACCCCATTGATGGGTCAGTATAACTGGATACTGAATTTTTCCCTCTTAAAATATATATATATATCGAATTTTGTTTGAAAAAGATTACTCGAAACCCGTAATTTATAATTTTGATGATATAAGCATGAGAGGCTTTGTGATGTATATACGAGAGACTTATTACCGGTTTAAACTCATCTTATCTCTTATCACTTTTATGTATTATTGAATGGTATGATGTCAATTTTTGAAAATTTATCTAAAATCATTTATACATTATTCTTTAAATCTTTAGGTTTTTATTATTATTATTTTAGTCCTCTAAAAAAAATAGTATTAATATATTGGCTCCTATCTCAGTTAGCCATCTAAAATTTTCCTGATACATATTGTATTTATTTTTTTTCCGCGGTGAACGATGGTTAATTTACTTAATTAAACACTAAATATATGATAAATTTCATATAACATCAATGTAAATTTTGTAAGGTTTAACAGGAATTGTAAGATCTTGATTTTAATTAATGTTGAATCATCCACACTAGAAAAATTAATAATGTTGACAACACATCAACTATTATATTTTTCAAAAAATATATATAGATAAAAAATAAATGAGTCAAATATTATTCTATAAAAATAATATTTTTAAAGCTGTTTGATATAAATAAGATTAAAGTAGCTCTCATTTTGTAGTTTTGTGGCAATTATTGAAAAAGAAATACTGATAAGTTGGTTTGATAATTAAAGTGGCCGCCCTCTTAATAATTGTTGTATCTTACCTTTTATCTCCAATGATACAGCTCAAAGAGAGTACGAGAGAGTACACTGCTCCGTTAGAATTAAGTTAAATCTCTCATTGAAAGGCTAACATAAACATAAGATTAATTGTCAAATTATTTCATGATTGTCGGTTTATATATATCATATATTGCAACCTAACTCAAACCTTTGATATTATCTAACTGAAAGAGCATATTTTATCACTAAACCATATTAAAGACGGTGTCACGATTAGTTGGTTGTTAATTTGATTTATTCCATATTATATTCAAGTTTTGAACAGAAATATAATAGAACTTGGAAATTTGGACGATATAATGATGATCGGTGCTGGCCTGGAGGTAGATGTGTCCACGGTTCGGTTAAACCGTTCGAAACCGAACCGAACCGAAACAGTCCTTTTAAAACCGAAACCGAACCCGTCGGTTACAAAACTAGTTGGAAACCGGTTCCCGACGGTTCAGTTACGGTTCGGATTTTTGAAAAACCGTCCAAAAACCGCCGGTTTCGATAAAAAAATAATTATTATGCAACAACTAATCAATTGCTGACACGTGGCAATGTATATGGAAAAAAAACCCGGACCAAACCGAAAACCGAAACCGAACCGTAACGGAAAAAACCGTCGTAACCAAAACCGCCCCATTCCGATTACGGTTACGGTTCGGCCTTTCCACGGAACCGAAACCGACGGTTCGTAATCGAAACCAAACCGGAACCGAACCGTTGACACCATTACCTGGAGGGATATACCAAGTGCAACCGCTTTGGGTCCTATTTTTATTATTATTATTATTAAAGTCGGTACATATTATTAGGTTTTGAGGACCCAAATAAAATAAAATAAAATTGTGATGAATATCCAATTCATTTTTATTTTAAATAATATGTATATAATATATTCATAAAATTGAGACCGTGAAGGGAGGGTCCAATTAGTTTTTTAATTATATATATGGAATATATTAAAAAAAAACAAATTTATGAATAAATGGAACAAATATTGTTTGAATTATGAATAAATGATGGGGCGGAACTAGAAGTCTGATATTGGGGTGGCCAAAGTGTATCTAACAATTTTTTTTACGATATGGATAATGACAACATAAACAATCAAACAACAATTTCTCTTACATATATTAAACTAAAAAGAGTAACATCGTATCAATTTGAAAAAAATGTTATTAAAGTGCATTCATTTTCGACTTCATTGCATTAGAGAAAATACTATAACCACCAAAAAATCTTTAAAGTATTACTACATTCAAATGTGTAAAAAAACCAGAAATTGGGATGGACTTTAAAAATTGTTTCTATAGAAAGATATGAGGATGTGAGTCAAAATATCCATTTTATTTTTTAAAATAAAATTAGAAAGACGAATCAGATAAATTTTATTAATATTTAATATATTTATAATGATTTTTATTAAAAAAACGATAGATCACATTTTCCCCATAAGGTTTTTTCTAAGACGTTTTGGGTGTCGTTTTGTGATTTCGAGCCTCCTCCGATCAGATTCTGATCTTATGTTCTTCATCAAAGTTGTAGATCGTAAAATTTTATGCAACTTGGAATCAAGAATATGGTGATTTGGAGTTGTTTTTATAAAGTTAAGTCCATTTTAAGTTTCTGCACTGGTTTATCTTTCATTTTAGGGTTACACCGCTGTTTTGCATTTTTTACCCTCTTCCGGTAAGATTCTGTTCATTTTTCCTTCTTCAAGATTTTAGATCGTGATTTTTTATGCAACTTAGAATCAAGAAACTTGTGATTTGGGGTTTACGGCACTGAGTTACGTCTGTTTCAAGATTTCTATTTTGGTTTGTTTTTTGGATAGATGAGCGATCACTAAATATAGTGAATAGTGGTCGCTGCTACAGTGTTCCGTCAATGCTACAATGTTTCCATTACATGCTACGGTGATTCGCTACAGTGTTCCGTCACTGCTACAGTGTTTCCGTTACATGCTACAGTGATTCGGGCTCTATGAATCCTATGTGCATGGAGGCCGCTTTGTGTTCTTCGATAGCAGTGGCTTCCATCTCTACTAGTCAGGTTGGTTTGAGTACGGTGAGTGGAGTGAATTCCTCTTCCCAGGTTGTTCCTCTCACATCTGGTGAGGTGTGTGCTAGAGGTAAAGTTGTTGTTGGCGGGGTGGATCCGCCTGTGGGTAGCTCCTTGCCTACCTCATCTATTAGGGGTTCTTCTTTTATGGATCTTTTTAAGGATGCCCCGATTCCAAGGGATTATGTTTCTGGTCCTTCGATTCTTTCGAAAAAGGGTGGTTATGTGGCTGTTCAGGTGGATCCCTCTGCTTATAAATCTAGATTGGAAGCTTGTAAGTATTCTCTCATTGGTCGGGTTGTCCTTTCTAGTGGTGAGAAGCCTTGGAAGTTGGTTGATCTTAAAGCCAAGTTGCAGTCTGTTTGGAAGCTGAACTCTGCTTGGAGGCTGATTTCTTTAGGTAAGGGGTACTTTCAAATTATGTTGAATTCAGATGTTGACAAGAATATGGTTTGGAGTTTGGGGTCTCTTAGTCTTAAACCAGGTGTTTTAAGGTTTCAGCCTTGGATTCCAGATTTTAATCCGGTATTACAAAAGTCTTTAAATGCTCAGGTTTGGGTCCGTTTTTATGATCTTTCATAGGAATACTGGCATCCGAAGATTGTCTCTGATTTAGCTAGAGAGATCGAAGTACCTTTACGACTGGATAGGGCTACTGTGGAAGGTGATTTTGGACACTTTGCACGTGTTCTGGTGGATATTGATGTGTCTAATGTGCCTCAATCTTCTTTGCTTCTTGAGAGAGACGATTCTCATAGTTCTTTTATTTCAGTGGAATACAAGAATCTTCCGGCTTTCTGTTCTACTTGTTTCTCAATTGGTCATTTGCCCAATGCTTGTCGTTTGAACAAATCCGGCAAAGTGATTCCTGTTAACTCTAGTAAGCCCGATTCAGCTAGAGATGGTCCGGCCACGATTGTTATTGATGAGGGGTTTCAGATTCCCCAAAACTGTGCTTCTAAACTAGTTTATCGTCCTATTTCTAGTACTCCAATGGAAGTTCCGGTTTCTAATGTCTTTGCAGCCATTCAGCAGGATTTAGGGTCTCTGGATTCTATAGTGGTTCATTCTTCGGTAGGTTCAGATCCGATTTTGAGTATGGGTTCTTCTACTAGTATAGTTGCTTCACCAAGTTTAACTTCTTCGGTGGGTCCTACTATTTCAGTGGTAGCTGCACAGGTTGGTCTTCCCCAAGTAGGGAGCGAATCGATGATTCTCTTAATGATGTTTTGTTAGCTTCTTCAGATCCGTTTGTTTCAGCTATTTTATCTGATTCTACATCTTTAACGGTTTCACATGATCAGCAGTCTGTGAGTGTTAATGTAATCCCGATAGTTCCTAGGTCCTCAGCAGTAGTCCCGGTTTCTAATGTCTTTATGGTTCATGACTCTCCTGTGGATATTAGGTCTGATTTGAGTTTGGATTTGTCAGTGGGTCAGGCTTCTTCCTTTTCGGGATCTGAGATGATATTGGAGTCCTCTTCTACTTCGGGTCTGGTTTTTGTTGGTCATTCCACTGCTTCGAACCAGGCTCTTCCGGTCATAGATTCATTGGTTTAGATGGTTCATACTATTGTGGGACCTTTCTCACTTCAACATCCACCGATTTCGCATGCTGTTTATGGGGTTAGGAATGAATGTTTGGGATCTTCTCAGATTTACTCTTCGGTTACTACTTCTATCCAGAGTTCTAGACTTCCGGCCTCTGACTCCCAGGCTGAGCTCCTTCTCATTGATGGTTCTTCATGGGCTTCTCAAACTGAAGTGGAAGGATTAAATGCTAGCAATATTTCTTAGAGGACAACGATGATTACATGTAGGCTGACAAAGCTAAAGTCCAAGATGCAGACTTCTTCTAACGTTTCCAATGATTAGGGTCATTTACTGGAATTGTCATGGTATTGGGAATGGGTCTACGAGGTGTGTTATTAGAGATTTGTGTCTTTTACACCGACTTTCTTTGGTTTGTATTGTTGAGCCTATGGTAGCTTTTACTTCTATCACTTTTTGTTTCTGGTCTTCTCTCGGTCTTCATTTAGTGGGCTTGAATGATAGGGGTGGTCTTTTACCGACGATTTAGGTATTTTTCTTGTGATTCTTTTTCTGATGCTCAGATTGTCCTGTTTCATGAGCAGCAGCTTACTGTTTCAATCACGGTTAACTCTCGGTTGCATTATTTCACTTTTGTTTATGCGAGTACATCGACGGTTGTTCGAAGATCACTTTGGCAGTCTCTTCGGAACATGGTCAACTTGGTTTCTTCATCTTGGTTGGTTATGGGTGATTTTAACGCGGTTTTAGGAGCTCGTGAGTCTTTAGGCCTTCATTCTCCAGCTCGTAGCTCCTGTGAGGATTTCAAGTCTATTATTGAGGATTGTGATTTGGTTGGTGTTCGATCCCATGGTGCTCGTTTTACTTGAGCTAGGGGTCATTAGCCCCACACTAGAGTTGAAAGGAGGTTAGATAGAGCTTTGGTTTCTAAGGGTTGTATTTCCTGTTGGCGGGACATTTCTTGTGTGGCTCTCCCTCGTAGATTTTCGGATCATTGTTCGTTGGTGATTCGGTTGTTGGATATTGTGAACGTTAGTTCTAGGCCTTTCCGGTTCCAGAGCATGTGGTTGGATCACCCAGATTTTATGGCTTTAGTTCGTCATATTTGGAGTTCCTCTTATGTGGGTAATCCTCCTCATGTGGTTATCAATAAGTTGAAGAGGTTAAAGAATGCACTAAAGACTTGGAATTGAGAGGTTTTTAGGGATTTAAATTCCAAGATTTCTGGGAAATCAGTAGAGCTTCAGTCTATTCAGCTTCAGATGTCTAATATGGGCTTTTCAGAGAAGCTTTTCTTGACCGAGTCTCGAGTTCATCATGAGCTTGATGTGTTGTTAAGTAGACAAGAGTGCTTTTATCGTGATCGGTTAATAGTGAAGTGGCTACAATATGGTGACCGTAATTCATCATTCTTTCATGCCTCTGTCAGACGTAGACATTACCATAACACTTTGTCTTCTCTTTCAATTAATGGGGTGTTTAGTGATGATTGTTTGATTATTAGGGATCATATCATCGAGTTTTATTCTAATCTCATTTCTTCAGATTCTTCTCGGGTTGAGACAGATTTCTCGGTGGTGGAGGATGTGATTCCTTCTTTGGTGACTGATGTGGAAATGCTTTTCTGATTAGCATTCCTTCGACGGACGATATCCATGATGCGATTTTTGTTATGGATGCAGCTTCTGCTCCTAGGCCAGACGGTTTCTCTGGAAGGTTCTATCAGCGTTGTTGAGAGGTGGTGGGTAGTGACGTGGTTCTTACGGTTCATGACTTTTTCCGTACATGGGTTATTTTTCCAGGCTTGAACTCCAGTTTCATTGTTCTTCTTCTGAAGCAGAAGGATTCGATTTCAATATACCAGTTTCGTCTGATTGTTCTTAGTAACTTCTTTTTCAAAATCTCTTCCAACATTTTAGCAGATTGGGTTTATTCGGGACCGTCACATTGAGGATTGTATCGCTTTAGCTTTAACTGTGTGAATGTGTTGCATAAGAAGTGTTATTGAGGTAATTTGGCCATGAAGATAGGTATCTGTAAAGCTTTCGATACTTTGGATTGGTCTTTTCTTCGTAAAGTGCTTCAAGCTTTTGGATCTTCTCCAATTTTTATGGATTGGATTGACTGCATCCTTAGATCTTCGAGGCTTTCGGTGTTGATTAATGGGTCCCCAGAGGGTTATTTTCATTGTTCTAGAGGAGTTCGTCAGGGTGACCCTCTATCCTCTCTCTTGTTTGGTATTGTAGAGGATTTCCTTAGTAGACTATTGTCGAGGATGGTGGATTTTTCTTAGTTATTGCCTATTTCTTCTCCGAGGGGATTTTCTGCTCCTACTCATTTGCTTTATTCAGATGATGTTTGATTTTTTACAGAGGCACGGTTCGAAATCTGAAGAATATCATGAGTGCTTTTGAGGTTTATGGTAACATTTCAGGTCAGCTGGTTAATTGGGGTAAGTCATCTATCTATTTTGGATCTTCTGTTTCCCCATCCCGGATTGGTAGATTGCAATCCTTAGTTGGTATGCAGATTAGTCGGTTGCCTTTCTCATACTTGGGGGTACCGTTATTTCGAGGAAAGTCCAAGAAGTCCATGTTACAACCTATAACGGATAAAATCCTGTCTAAGTTTGCTAATTGGAAGGGGAAAGCCCTTTCTTTGGCCTGTCGCGCTACTCTGATCAAGTCGGTCATTACGGGATCCTTTGTGCATTCATTCATGATCTACAAATGGCCTTCTTCTTTGCTACGGTTGGTTAATCGTAAGTTGAGAAATTTTTTATGGACAGGTTCTTTTGAGGAGAGTAAACTAATTCGGGTTGCTTGGGGTCGTTGTTGTAAGCCTTACTCTCAATGTGGTCTTGGTTTGAAGAATCTGGGGTTACTGAATGATTCTCTTTTAAAGAAGCTCACCTGGAAGTTTATGACCTCTGAGAGTTTTGCTTTTTCATTTTTGAAGGAGTGGTATCTCACGCAGCTTCGGAAATCTCATGGGGGGTATGTCACTTCGTCGATTTGGCCTTCTTTCCACTCTCACTATTCAGATCTTCTCAAAAAGGGCATTTGGCTCATTGGAGAGAATTCTCAGCAAGATTTTTGGCACGATAATTGGTTAGGGGTTCCCATTCTTGAGCTTCTGAGAATTCATGATTACTTGGCTACCCTTCTCAAGGCAAGGGTTTCTGATATTATTTATGAGGGTAAATGGGTTCTTGACGATAGTTTTCATGTCCGTTTTCCAGATCTAAGTTCTCGGATCAATAGCATTGCTATCTCTCCAGTTACAGATTCTTTGGTATGGGCTCACTCTCGGGATGGGCAGGTTTCTTGCAAGTCGGCTTATTCCCGTATGATTCGTGATTCTCCGCAAGTCCCTTGGTGGAGAGATGTTTGGTGTCGTTTTATCCCTCCCTCCCGGTCAGCTTTGACATGGCGTCTTTTGCTGAATCGACTTCCTACAGAGGATCGCTTATGTAGGGTTGGGTTTCACTTAGCTTCCCGATGCAGTGTTTGTGGGGTTAGCAGTGAATCGTCTGATTATCTTTTCATTCGATGCCCCTTAGCGGTTGCTCTTTGGGAGGCGGTTTTCTCAGCTTTTCAGCGACGTATTTCTACCGATACGTGGAGTTCGTTCTTCTCTCATGCCATTTCAGTTTCGTTTAGTGATTAGGTGTGTGTTTTATGGAAGACAACTATTCATGTTATGGTTTGAAGTGTGTGGCTTACCCGTAATCAGTGGATTTTTTAGAGTAAGACTATGGATTTCTGATCTGCTTTGTCTTTTGTTTGGCGTGCGGTGTCTGACGTTAATCGGTTAGAGATTGGGTGTATATGTAATTGTGTAGATGATCTTTTGATTCTTCATCGTTTTGATCTTCGTGGTCGTCCAGCTAGAGCCCCTGTTATCAGGAGTGTGATTTGGTCTCCTCCGGGTCCTGGTTGGACCAAAGTTAATACTGATGGTGCCGCCTTGAGTTCTCCAGGTATTGGGGGTTGTGGGGGTATTTTCCGTAATTGTAGAGCTTTTGTAAAGGGTCGTTTTGTTGTCCTCTTGATCATGTGCTTGCATTTGAGGCGGAACTTCTTGTAGCTTTGATAGCTATTAATTTTGCTTGGCAGATTGGTGGCATCGGATATGGCTTAAGAGTGATTCTTCTTATGTGGTTCAACTGCTCTCCTCTCGCTCTGAATAGGTTCCTTGGCGGATTCAGCAGGTTTGGCAACACTGTATCTATCAGATATCAAAAATGAAGTTTCAGGTTTCGCATATCTTTAGGGAGGGGAATCAGGTTGCAGACGCTATTTCTAAACATGCTTTGGGGTTAGAGGTCGATTCGTGGTAGACAAACTCCCCGTCTTTCTGGTATTTATTGGTTGACAATGATTGCATGGGTAGAGAGTCTTTTCGTTTTTCTTGATGTTTTTTTGTTTTTATGGTTTGCGTGCCAATGTTTTTGTTATGATTGTTTCCCTTGGTTTTTGTGTTTTTCTGGTACTCTTCATTTTATTCTTTTTATATTATTTATGGATACTGTCTTGATGTTTTTCAGTATATAATCGTTTGTGATGTTTTTTCCTTCTAGGTCAATCCAATTTTATCAAAAAAAAAAAAAAACAATACAAGGTGACTACATTAGTAAAGAAAGTGTGTATAGATCATAAAGTATAGACCTTACTATTGTTTTTGTAATAATAAAATAAAAACTAAAAAAAAATGGCGGGCCAGGGCTCCTGTTGGCCTCTACCATGGTCTGCACCTAAAGGGGCCTTTTTCAATTTTTTCGTCTCGGATCTCAAATACGTTAGGATCAGCCTGATGGTAATAATATTAGTTGCAACTCTTTTTTATAAAAAAAAAAAAAAAAATTGGACTTGAATATTTGTGTCAACCTTCATCAGTAATCATAAATCGCGAAAAGAAATTGGACTTGTGTGGAATTTTCTTATAATTTGGTTTCGTTGGTGAGACGCATATATGGAAGATTCTCTTGGACGTACAAGACGGTGGATTGAAAAGTCAAAGATGATGTGGGAAATTACGCCCAACACTGATTGGTCAGCAGTCAGCACTCATGGGTCCCCTACACTACATACCAAGTGTGGCTGCATGATACTTTCAAATATTCAATTGAGTTTTGCAAGTGGAGTGAGGGCAGGGGCATGCAAATTTCAAACCTTTGTCCTTTGACCGTACCCATTTTATAGTCAAACAACTTTCATTTTCAACGTTTACGAGATAAGGATGGTCAGATAATAAATCATTTATATCTGTATAATTAAAGTCATGAATTCAAATCCTTTTATTTTTAAAATAAAAAAAAATTGTATTTCTATAATATTATACTTTAAAAAAAATAACATTTACAAAACGAGATTAGTTCCATAGTGAACTCTCTTAATATTTTTAGTTCCATAGTGAACTCTCTTAACATTTGTATCACGAGGTTACAGAGTAATGCTAAGTCTTTTTTTTTCCAAATAATATGGACATGTGAGTTGTTAATATCATAATTTATAAAATGTTGACACCTCACGTACCCACGTCATTTTGGAAAAAAATTGGAAAATATAAATGACTCTATAAAACAACACTCAGTTACATGTTGTTTTTTTTTTGTTTTTTTTTTTTGAGAAATTACATGTTTTTTTTTCCAATCAAATGTAAGCATTTTTAATATCTAATATATTAAAATATTTGACTAGTCTTTCTGTATGAGAAATTGGTTACATTTTTAATTGTGAGATTGTTTGTAATTATTGAATTTTTTTTTCTATATAGTTTGGTAGAATATTAAGAGAATATGAAGTCAATGTATAATATTCCTGATCGTTTTTTGAGATATTCCTCATCACTATTAATAGTAACAGTAGTGCTATATGCATATATATATATATATATATATAATTAACAATTTCATAATTTAATTAATATTTATTTTTTCTTTTAAGTATTACGAAATTTATTATAATAAAATTGTTTATATAATTTAATTAATAACATCATATTGTATATATCAATTAATTATTAATAAATGAATGATTGGTTAATTTAAATGCTTTATATATGTACTTACCAATATGGAAAGAAGATAAAAGTTCAAATCTTATGATGTATATTAATAATCATCGATCTCGAAAAGTTCTTGCACTAACATAACTTATTCAATGTTATATTAAAAAATTTAGTAGAAATGGTTAAAAATAACCACAACTATTATAGAAATTTTATTTTTAACCATATACGAAAATTTATTTATTAATAACCACTTTTTTAAGAAATTACTTGAATGCCCCCATATAAAAACCATCCCCAAACATTTTCTCTCTATTTTCTCTTTTTTTTCTCTCTCCTTTCGTCTCTCTACCCAATCTCTCTCTCTCTCATCGATCTTTCTCTCCAGCCGGCGAACCGTCGCCGGCATCCTTGCGAAGGCCTGTGAACCATCGCCGGCCTCCTCTCTCTCTCTCACCCAACCTCTCTTCTCTCCCCCACAACTCTCACTCTTTCACTCACATCTCTTTCTCTTTCCTTTCCTTTCTCTCTCACATGTCGTTGACGGCTTGCCGGAGTGCCGTCGCTTGGGCTTCACGGTCATCCAGCAACACCGTCAAGCTCCCCCTCCGTCGGCGATTAGGTCTGCTGAAAAAAAGGAAAGAAAACGAAATACTATAAACCCATAACATTTCAATTTAGTCAACATTTCAAGTTTCAACATTTCAATTTAGGCAACATTTCAAGTTTCAAAAATTGAAAACGAAAAACTTAAAAACCCAGAACATTTCAAGTTTTAACTTTCAATTTAGTCAAGATTTCAAGTTTCAACTTTCAACTTTCAATTTAATCAAGATTTCAAGTTTCAACAATTCAATTTAAGCAAGATTTCAAGTTTTAAAATTTGATTTTTTAAAACAAGATTTCAAGTTTCAAGTTCCTAGCCGTGATTTCAAGTTTGGTTCCAGATTTTAGTCATGATTTCAAGTTTTCTTTCAGTTTTAAAGAAAAAATCAAATCCAGGGGTATTTTTGTAATTTATGGATATACACTGATTTTTTTTTTTAAAAAGTGGTTATTAAAAAATAAATTTTCGTATGTGGTTAAAAACAAAATTTTCAGAATAGTTGTGGTTATTTTTTATTTTCTCTCAAAAATTTATTATAATTCTCATCATAATTATAAGGGAAAAGTATATATATATATATATATTATCAAGAGTGACCCATTCAGATTTCAGTTGCAACCATAGTAGGGCATGTGTCTTGCTAAAATAAGCTTTTCTTCTTCTTTTTCTTCATCATCTGGATCATTTGTTTTATTTAAGTTTATTTTTTAAAACAATATTTAAAAGTCTGTGGCATATTCCAATAGCACATTGAAAGGTGATGCTCCTTTTCCACCAACACTGTCCCACATGGGTGCCTTTTTATTGTATTGAAAATTTGATTTGAAACCGCCATTGTTCATGCTCTAATTATATAGATAATTATTCATTATATTATATGACTCGCTTTTTTTTTTTTTACAAAGGAATAATTCGTTTTATTATTTTCAAATTCAAACGATTCTAAAGAGATATTATAATCAAATTTAGTAATTTTAATTCGTGATTTAGTTATAAACTTTTAATTAGATTGTATTTTGTGAAATATAATTTTTTAAATTAGTTTGAAGTTCTTGATTTATAAAAACTGCAACTAAATTGTTTCTCAATTTTTTTTATAACAAAAAATGCATCTCGATTAATTTGGAGCACACATGTCATATAATATGAACATTATATATTGGATATTTATGTCAATACATTTATGTATGTCACAATATATGATATTATATTATTAAATCAAATTCATTGAGTTTTATTTTATTTTGTGGGGGTGAAAATTTAAATTTGGAACAAGTTTTTTTTTTTTTTGAACTATAAATTTGGAACAAGTTGAAAAGTGTAATTACCACCAAATTATATGTGCTAGATTAAATTAAGGTTTTTTTATTTTTATATAAAATCAAATTATATATTATTAGGTTATTTTTGACTTCGAATTCCCAGTACATGTTTAAAAAGTCATAAATGATATGGAATCGCTTGTTTTGAGAGCGTATCATGCAAGTAGGTGTCACTTGTCAGGGTGTGGAAATGGTGATAAGTTGATTGAAATATTTCAATTAATAAGCCACCGCCCCTATGCACTTGTGCCGCTTATCAGTATTCAATACTACTACTCTCTCATTTCATCCTTTGCTTACTAGTCAAATTGAAACCTTTTTCTTCTTCTTATTTTTTTTTTCTTCTAAGCACACGTTTTTTTGACTCAGAATAAAAAAAAGAAAAGAAAAAAGAAAACCTTAAATATTCTTGACTATCACAATAATGTTCTACTTCATTGTGATCATGTCCTGCAAGTACTTATGAGAAACATGGCAAGCATTTTTGCTTCGGTGCATGGTTGGGTACTTGGGTTCATTGAATCCAATTCATTAACAAAACAAAAAAGAAGAAGGCGGAACCCAAAAATGTCACGAGATGATAAAATTCAACTTCGCAGGCTTGTTGTGCAGTATTATTTATTATTTCAGGTTCAATTATGCACTAAAACTTGTTTTAGTTCATTGACTTTCACGTTAGAAAAATCAAAAAAATTATATTTAATTTAATTTTTTTAGCTGTCATTGTCTTGGCAAAATTGAAACAATTGATCGTGGGATCATGACAAAACAATGAAACATGGAGGATGAGCTAATCCGATTACCATAGGAATCCTTGTAGGGTATTCTTTATGTCTAATCCAATTACCATATGAAAACATTTCTTCAAAGAACTGGAAGTTTTCTGTTGGTGTAGTAGATTAAGATAACCCTAATCATTTTTAAATGAGGATACCATATCTTGACTATATAATATATATAAATTTTGTCACTTAAAGTTTGTTATGCGCAAAACAAGATATATATGTTAGATACAAAGTTTTTAAAATTTATAACATCTTTTTTGAGTTTGTCAAGTGGGTTTAACACCATGTTATTAACTTGAGTTTTAATAATATAAATATGTGTTTTTGACAAAAATATATCTAGGAACAAACACTTGAGTTGAAGTTTAAAATGAGAGAAAATTGTGGAGGGTAGGAAACTAGATGAGGGAGAAAGCAGATTTTAAAACTTAATTATTATTTTTTGAAGGGACCAGAAGATAAAATTAAAGATTTTGGGGATAAATGTATAATTTTTTAGGATAATTTTGTTTTCTTGGAGCCCCTTGGCTCCACCACCAATGAAGTCTACCTATAATAAAAATTAAAAACATTTTTATATTCTTTGAAAGTGAAGTGTCAATATAATTAATATTTGATAATTAGATCTACATGTACATATGCATGAATAATGAAGAAATAACATGTGATATGACTATATGAGTGATGCTAACTCAGTTTGTTTGTGTTTTATATTGTCCAATTTTCCCTTTTTTTTTTTTGCTAAATAATATTAAAATCCAAGTAAATAATAATATAAAATGAGTGAGTCCAACGGACATAGTGATGTCAAATGAAGCATAAGCAAGCATGCGAGATTAATGTTGTTGAATCCCAGTTAGGGCATAATTAAATAATGCTCAATTATTTAGTTGACTTTCTCAAACCATTTTTTTTAAATAAAAATAAAAATAAAAATCTAGAGTGGTGTTTGATACACTCGCTGAAATCAGTTGCTGCCTTTCAAATCCATCTAAATGCTAATTTTGTTAATTATCGAAAAACAAAGGGTCAAAACTAAAATCATCTCCGATACTAACGCTAGTTTTGAAAAAATTAGATACAATGGGGGATGAACATCCACTTTGTTAAAAAATTCATCTTCAATGCAATATTTTTAATACAATTTCAAACTGAGGTAACAATTTTTTTTAGAGACTGTCAATATGACTCTTTGATTTCAGAAGGTTTGTTGGACAACCTTATATCTTGTTGACCCAGTCAGTAACCACTCTTGCAGGGCCGGCCCTGAGATTTTCGGGGTCCGAGATGAAGTACAAAAAAATGAGGCCCTCGATAATTTACATATGTTTACTATATTTTTTTCTCTAATAAATATTTGTAAATATCAATATAATAAGAGTGTTATACATTTTTTTAATATATAAAAGATAATTATTGTTGGGATTATGATTCAAGTATTCAACACACCCTAATAACTGGGTTTTATAATTTATGGGCCTTTTAAAATGAAATATGTTTGGTGGGCCTATTTTGAATTCATTTTATGAGTTTATTAGTTTGAAAAAAATTAGATATTCAGGCTTTTTTAAACTCATTTTTATGAACCTATTAATTCATATAAAGGTTATATGTAAATTCAATTTTTTTTTTTTGAAACTTTAGAAGCCTTTACAGATCAGGGGTCCTAGACTGTCGTCTGTGAGCCGGGCCTGCACTCTTGTCTTCTACTTTATTTTATTCAACAATTATAGTATGTTGAAATATACAAATAATAAATTGATATATCATTAAAAACATATATTTTATAAATTAAACATTGAACACCACCTTTTATTTGGATATCGGTCAAATTAAGTTACATACCATATATGAAATAATTAACGTGATAATATTGACATAACCGTTTTTTCAAATGCAAACCGTATTACTATCGAAGAGAAAGTTGGATGCAACAGTAGGCATGCATCTCTGTTGTGATTCACTGCACGACGAAATTTGATATTTGATAGAATAACGGTGGGAAATATATGATGCATTCCGTTACACCAAAATCTTACATATAAGTATTGATAGTTTCATAATACGGTCGTAAAATTAGACACGTGTCAACACTATCTTCATAACGGTGCGAAAGATACACTATAGTGAGTGTCTCTAGCATTTCCCTTAAATATAATATTTTACCTATCTCTTTCTACATATGTGCGCACACAAACTTAACTTAGATCATTAGAATGAGATGAGTTTTATATTATCGTACTTTTATATTTAAATTTTTTTAGCAAAGAATCCCCAACTAGGGATGCACATTAATCCCCGTACCTCATCCCTATATGGAATTTTTTTTTAAGAGAAAAATGGAAAAATAGAGATGGGGATGAGAATAGGAATGGGGATGGGGATGGGGATAGGGGACCCCTCCCCATCCCTATTTCCCCATTTCCCTATTTCCCTATTTCCTCAACAATAAAATTGAAATGAGGATGGGGATGGAAATCCCTATTTTCTCATTTCCCCTAAAAATATATAAATATAATTATAATATATATTTGAATTATTTAAAACATTTTATGTTGAATTTGTAATGTATTGTTATTTTTTATTTGTAATGAAATGTTTGTTTTTTTAAATTTAATTTATAATTTTCAGTTAAATAGGAAAATGGAAAAATGAGGTACCGATGATACGAGAAAACAGAGAAAAACAGGAAAAATGGGAAACTGGGGATGGGGATGGGGGGACCTCCCCCCAAACATCCCCATCCCCATCCCATCCCCATCCCCATTTTCCCCAGATGGGGAAATGGGGGGATGGGGGATGGGGGAAGGGCCTAGGAAGTGGGGATGGGGATGGGGGACCTATATCCATCCTCATTCTCCAAACGTGCATCCCTATCCCCAACCGTCCATGTACTTCACACTGTCGTGAAAATGTTACAAAATTTAATGTTAAAATTATTTATAGATTATGTACAATAATGTTTTGATGCTGACATTATAGTAATATCGATACAAATCAACAACCACTCCTTTAATGATGAAATTTCCTAAGGATAAATCCATATACAAACAAATGTGAATTTATTCGAAGCTTGTCAAAAAATGAAATAAGAGCATATGAGAAATTTATATTTTTCAACGATGAAACTTCTCGGAGAGGTAAAGGTGGAGCTCTAATAATTTTTAAAAGAGAATTTTAACAAATTTCAAAAGAAATTCCTAATGAATTTGAGAAACATAAAACAATATGCACCTGTAAAAAATGCCAATAATATTCTAAACGATGTAATCAAGATGATGAAAAACCTTGTGCTAGAATGGTTAATTTGGCATGGAACAATCATAAAAACCACAATTAATTTCTGCTAGAGCATTAAAATAGGTAGTAATGAAGATCATCAACTCGTGGTAAGTGTTAATTGCTTTTGAAGGAGTGGGTAATGAATAATGATCAAGGAAAAAGTTTTGGTGGAATTAGGGAACTTGCTTGCTTATTTAAAAGCAGTTTCATTAATTTGGTGGCTAATTTGTTTTTTTTTTTTTTTGAAATTTGAATTTAAAATGTAAATAAAATTAGATTAAAATTGAAACAATTATAAATATATTAAAACATTTATATCCGATTACTCATTTTAATTTAAAACATTTCATTTCATGCGGTATGAAATCAATATATGATTGGATAAACAACTATACTCGGCTCAATTTACTCTAATTCACCTATCGTGCCCAAAATTTTGTCATGATCAAGATCATAAACTTATGTTTGAATGGTACCTTTTGCAAAAGTGGCATTCAAACATGATGGTGAATTTTGTACTATAATGTTTGCTTTGGTAAAAGGCCATTTTTTTTTAAGTTGCACTAATATCATTGTTTAAATAAGTTAAGTTTAAAAGACACTTATTATGATGAATTATCCAAATTGTTCTTAAATAATCAATTTTAAATTTTCGTTGTACTTTCATCTTCACACTTTGATAACTGAAAGCAGTAACTCTCATCTCTCTCTCTCTCCAATAAACTAATCTGAAAATCGATCCAACAACTTGTTTGAAAGTCGACGTGTTTCAGCACAATAAGGTATTTTGAGTCTTATAATAATTTACCCACTGCCTATCCAACCCGAAGATAAAAATGATTTTTTTTATGAAGATGAATTTATGGGTTTCTAAGATTTTTTGAAACATTTCCGAGTTTTTTTGATACTAATGTAAGATTTTTTGAAACACATTCGAGCTTTTTGTTTATAAAAATTAGGTTTATTTAACTTTGAAACTCCAAAACCTTTTGAAACATGTCTGAGCTTTTTTGAATTAACTCCGAGACTTTTTGAAACACGTCCAGACTTTTTCTTTAGGAAAATTTGGTTGGTACCGAGCCTTTTTTTTAAAGTGTCGAGTTTTTTTTTTATAGCTTCGAACTTTTTAAAACTGCGTCTGAGATTTTTTTTCAAAAGTTCATGCTTTTTAAAACACGAACCTTTATGTTTGGTTCCGAGACTTTTAAATACTGACCAGAAAAAAATAATCCAGGCCCCCCCGCCTGCGTAGCTCTACTCTGCCGCCGTTCGAGTGATTGTCTGAATTTTAACGGAGACATTCTCTCTCTATTTTATAACTCTGTCATTATAAAATAAATAAAACAATCTGATGTGGAACAACTATCAGGGATATTTTTATCCATCACCATAATAAATACCTTTTAAATATAAATTATTAAAGTATTAACATTTCAAATAACATCTTTAAAAATGGCCATTTAATTTTTGAATCCAAATAATAAAGTAATTTTTTTTTTTTTTGCCTAGAAACCGCTTATGCTTTTCATCGAAACAATTTTTTAGCTTTATTACTATTTTTTAAAACAACTTTAAAGCTTTTTAAAATTGTTTTTGTGTGCATGTGAGATTCCACCATGCCTACTAAAGGACTCTTTTCAGTAATCAGTACTACTAACAGCAACTTTTCAGTACTATAAACAATTGCATTTCTATGGTTGTAATCCCACAGCTTTACTTTTTCTTGGCTTTTCATCCAAACAGATCTATTTTTTTTATTAAAAAAAATACGATATTAACAAATGAGACTTTTTAAGTAAAATAAAGCAATTCCATGGATGTGATCTGCTCCTTAATTTTGTTCTGCACTAGTTAATTTTGCTGTGTTAACACCTTTAATTTATAATTAGTTATTAATTCTTCATAATTAGATGCTCAAAAGAATCCTACAAGTTAGCTAGCTGTATAATAATTATTAATATTTGTTCTTCTTGTTCTTGTAAAAGCAATTGTTAAAGAAAATGTTAATTAATATAGGGTAGTGTAGGGTATTTGTTAATAACTCAAAATTTCATATAATAAGAAACTTAATAAATACAAAGATAGAGACAAGACAGTCAATACTAACGCTATCTGTTAATATATTATCACGTGGAATTAGGTTCAAACTCACAATTTTGCCTCATTAATGGAGAACGGAAATTCTTGAATTTCTAACCATAATATTCTTAATATATATATGAAAATATTCACATAAGTACGTCTGAAATTATATAAAGACATTAAATATGAACCATTTATTTTATATACTTTGATTTGATATGTATGAATTTATCAATATTCTTTTATAAATGAGTGATTCACATTCAATATCCTTATATAATTTCATCAATGTGTACAGATAGAAGAAAATATATATATATATACAATGACAACAATTCAAACCTAACAAGTTGATTGATTGAATGAATATACTTACTACCAAACCACATACCACATTAGACAATGATATATTCACAATTTAAACATATTAACAAGTAACTTAACTTTCGATAACAGAATATTATGAATCACCATACTTATTACTAATGATCAGGAGGAGGTGTTAATTTAAATATATGAATGGAGGATTTTAAAAATACGAAATATATATATATAGTTGAGTGACAGTTTTATAGTTAAAAATAAAATAGAGAACTTTCATTAATGACAATTTTATAGTAAATCGAAGAATGGAAGACACATGTTTACTGAGTGTGGTTCTAGCAATTTTCTTACAATCCTTAAATTTTGAATTCCCTAATTATACTGAATTCAATTTTATTTAATGGTTAAAATATTTAACTACAGACGAGCAGACAGTGATCTAACGGTCTAACAGTATACACTCTTATGTATATATCATTAAGGTTGTGAGTTCTAATCATGTACACTTTATATTATATTTTTGATTGTGTTGGTTGTACATTTTTCGTTTTCGAGTATTAGTTTATCCGTAAAAAAATATAACGTTTTTTAGAGTAATTATCCAACTATATTTGTATTAGTTGATCTAAACGGATCCAATCAGAAACCGAATTGATTTATTAGCCATTTAAAATTAGAAAGAAAATTGAACCCTAAAATAAGTTTCATTTTCTCCTTTTGGGGACAAACCTGAAAAAGAAAGAAAAAAACAAAAACAAAAAGCAAATAAAAGAAATCCAGGTGTACCGTGTACGAGTAAACTATTTGACTTCCCAATTAGAATCTATAACAGCATATTCTCTTCTCCTCCGTGGAAAACAGAAAAACAAAACCAAACTCATTGAAGACTTTCAAACAAGCGTTTTAACTCTTCAGAAGTTTCGCCTTTAACTGTGATAGATTAATAGGCAACACCAAATCTATTGAAATTGATTGAGATAAATTAAAAATAAAAATAAAAATTATAGTGGTACTCTTGTGAGTCTCACCTGTCTGCTCTATATATAACACTCTCTTCTCACCACTTCTCTGCATCTCTCTCTGTTTCTACTGATCCGCTTTTCTGTCTTTTCGTCTTCGTATAATCTCACTTACCCAGATTCAGGTACTTCATTATCCACAAATCTCCTCGATTTTTCTCATCTGGGTACCTCTCAAAACCCACAAATTTATCAACCTACTACTCTGTTTTTGTTGTTGTTTAACCTGAACATATGTTTGGATTTCATAGATTCATAAAAAAGCTATATTATTTTTCTTCGTTATTTATAGTTTTTTTTTTTTTGGATTTAATCGTATTAAATTCAATACGTAGCAGAGGGAAGCTTTTGCTGAGAAGAGTGAAGAACAATGGCGAATAGGAATCTAGAGAAGATGGCATCGATTGATGCACAGCTGAGGCTTCTGGTTCCTCGAAAAGTGAGTGAAGATGACAAGTTGATTGAATATGATGCTCTGCTTCTGGATCGGTTTCTTGATATTCTTCAAGATTTGCATGGAGAGGATCTCAGAGAGACGGTATGTCATTTTCTCTTTCCAGTCTTATTCTCATTATTTAGAGAATGAATGTATTCTCAAAGTTGATTTTGGTTGACACCCATGTAACCAACCACTTTAATTTTGTTGAGAATCTGATTGGAATTCACTGGGAGTGTAAAAAGTTTGGGACTTTGTGTGTGTATTGAACACCCAATTGAATGTAATGCAAGTTCTGTTTGGTTTGGTTTTTTGGGGACTGAGGTTAGCTTAAGCTGCCTTTGATGGAACCCGAAATGCAATTTTGTTTAAATCCAATGTTTCTTGTTGGTATTGAGTATTGACTGAATGCTGATTTGGTATAATAAATAAGCTATTGTTTGCATAGCTTGAACTGTTTTGAATGATCTAATATTGCATTTGAAGAATTAATACGCTATATGAGCAATGCAGATTTGCCTATTTTGAGTTTTGACATGTCAATTGCAATTGCATCAATTAACAATAGTGTTACTCGTTTAGGTTCAAGAGTGTTACGAACTTTCTGCTGAGTATGAAGGAAAGCATGATCCTCAGAAACTTGAAGAGCTTGGAAATGTCTTGACGAGTCTGGATCCAGGCGACTCCATTGTTATTGCTAAATCTTTTGCCCACATGCTTAACTTGGCCAACTTGGCCGAGGAGGTTCAGATTGCTTATCGTCGAAGGATCAAGAAGTTGAAAAAGGGTGATTTTGTTGATGAAAATTCTGCTACAACAGAATCAGACATTGAGGAAACTTTTAAGAGACTTGTGGGAGAACTTAACAAGTCTCCTCAGGAAATTTTTGATGCTCTGAAGAGTCAAACTGTAGATCTGGTGTTCACTGCTCATCCTACTCAGTCGGTCCGGAGATCTTTGCTTCAAAAGCATGGAAGGTTTGTTCTCTCTTTCTTGGAGTTGTCTTAAAGTTCCCTTTAGAGATTTTAGTGGTTTAATGTGGCTAACATGTGTAAACAAGTTGATTTATGTAGGATTGTTTAATTGAGGCTGGTTTTTAACTCTTTATCTTTTTTTTTTTCCTGCTTTTCTTATTTGTCAGGATACGGAACTGTTTAGCTCAGCTGTATGCTAAAGATATTACTCCTGATGATAAGCAGGAGCTTGACGAGGCTCTTCAACGAGAGGTAAATTCCCAGTGTTTTGGTTATCTTTGCTGTATAATGATCAATATAACGATCATAAGACTCTTAGTGGTGGACTAAGAGCTTTGTAATATATATATTTTTTGTTCAAATTTGGTGGAACCTGTGACAAAACATAAATCGTATTTTAATGCTTTAGTTGACAGCATAGTTATTTCTAGTCTAGTCAATTTTATTCATTCTTTTCTGTTCCCTCCAGATTCAAGCTGCATTCCGTACGGATGAGATTCGAAGGACGCCACCAACTCCACAAGATGAAATGAGGGCTGGAATGAGCTACTTCCATGAAACAATCTGGAATGGTGTCCCTAAATTCTTGCGCCGTGTTGACACAGCTTTGAAAAACATAGGAATCAATGAACGTGTTCCTTACAATGCCCCCCTCATTCAGTTTTCTTCTTGGATGGGTGGTGATCGTGATGGTATGATCTTTCTCCATTGGAAATACACATTCTACCAATTAAATTACGAATTAATTGAATTAATATGAGGGCATACAAAGTATCTGAAGTGTAAATTTTTTTATTAGTTTAGTATAATACGCTCAAGTGAAAAATGATTTTATCACTGCTTGTAGGTATCATTTATTTGAGTGGTACGTTATCCAATGGCAACTATAAATTATGAAGGCCTAATATATGGTTAATATGAATTACAGGTAATCCAAGGGTAACTCCTGAGGTCACAAGGGATGTTTGCTTACTGGCTAGAATGATGGCTGCTAACTTGTACTATTCCCAAATCGAAGATCTAATGTTTGAGGTATGCATGGATTCTCCGTCCCACTGCTTTTCCCAAAGAAATTTATATCTGCATTGTGAGATTTCCGCTTTCACATACTTCATGCATCATGGTGTCGTCATTCTGTTAACTTTTTGTGGATTTTTCTTGGCAGTTGTCCATGTGGCGTTGCAGTGATGAACTTCGTCTTCGTGCAGATGTGCTTCACAGATCTTCAAAGAGAGATTCAAAGCACTATATAGGTAATTGTCAAAAGGGATTCCATATCTCATGCTCCTTACTACTATCTAGAGTCTAGACCATTTTATCTCATAAGACATGATTGTATTCAAAATGTTTTTTAACGTGCACTACATTTCTAAAGTGGAAATCAGATACATACAATAATTACTGTTTGGTCATTGTGTCTTGTCTGTTTTTGATTTGTTTGTTTCTTCTTCTTTTGTTTTTTATTTATAAAAACACACAATTGAAACCTTTGCCTTGTATCTTTTTTACAATTTATGAACAATCTGGAAAAATTGACTTTAGTGAAGTGAAGTTAAGTTTTGATTACAAATGGCCTAACATGTTTGTTAGCAATGATGTTATATTTATACTTTTCCCTCTCATAAAAGATGCACATTCTGTTGGAGAAAACTTAATTCAGCAATGTTTTTAAAAATGTATGTCTTACAGCTTAAAAAAAAATAATGTACGTATGACCAAAATGTTCAAACTTACACAACTATCTACAGTAAGAAGTGCTTGTTTTTTTTGTTTATTTTCAATATTTCAATTCAAATGCTAGAGGTTGTGATCACTATCAATATACTTTAATCCTTCTTATTTGTATGATCCTCATTGACTTCTTTCATGATTCAGAATTTTGGAAGCAAATTTCTCCAAGTGAGCCCTACCGAGTGATTCTGGGTGATGTGAGGGATAAGCTATATCAAACACGTGAACGTGCTCGTCAGCTATTAGCGCATGGAATATCTGATATTCCAGAGGAGGCAGCTTTTACCAATGTTGAGCAGGTAACTTTTCTACTTGTTGCAGTTCCTTTGCACACTGTTTTATAAACCTGTCATTATATGGTCAGCTAGTGGAACGTTTTGTTTTAATAATATCCTGCTCCACCTGTGACTGTATTATACTCTAGTGCTGATACTATAACGAGGGTCCGGAAATTGACTTTTGCTTTTTTGCTTTTCCCATATCTTCTGATGATCATTACTGATTGGATTTTAAATTTTATGTAGTTCTTGGAACCTCTTGAACTCTGTTATAGATCACTCTGCTCTTGCGGTGACCGAGCAATTGCTGATGGAAGCCTTCTTGATTTCTTGAGGCAAGTTTCCACTTTTGGACTCTCTCTAGTGAGGCTTGATATCAGGCAAGAGTCAGATCGTCACACTGAT
Organism: Dipteronia dyeriana; assembly: GCA_032871835.1. Classification (NCBI taxonomy): domain Eukaryota; kingdom Viridiplantae; phylum Streptophyta; class Magnoliopsida; order Sapindales; family Sapindaceae; genus Dipteronia; species Dipteronia dyeriana. The sequence goes on along the minus strand of CM065302.1, from coordinate 52,086,167 downwards.
GTCATGGATGCCATTACAAGGCACTTGGAAATTGGTTCCTATCGTGAATGGTCTGAAGAGAAGCGGCAGGAATGGCTTTTATCTGAACTTAGTGGCAAGCGTCCATTGTTTGGCCCTGATCTTCCAAAAACTGAAGAAATTGCTGATGTTTTGGACACTTTTCATGTCATAGCTGAACTCCCAGGAGACAGTTTTGGAGCATACATTATATCAATGGCAACAGCACCATCTGATGTACTTGCTGTTGAGCTCCTGCAGCGTGAGTGCCATGTGAAAGATCCACTTAGAGTTGTTCCACTTTTTGAGAAACTTGCAGATCTGGAGGCGGCTCCGGCTGCTCTGGCTCGGCTCTTCTCAATAGAATGGTACAGGAATCGGATTAATGGCAAGCAAGAGGTCATGATTGGGTACTCAGATTCTGGTAAAGATGCTGGACGATTTTCTGCTGCCTGGCAGTTGTATAAGGCTCAAGAGGAGCTTATAAATGTTGCTAAGGAATATGGTGTCAAACTAACCATGTTCCATGGTCGGGGTGGTACTGTTGGAAGAGGAGGCGGTCCCACTCATCTCGCTATATTGTCTCAACCACCAGATACAATTCATGGCTCACTCCGTGTTACTGTTCAAGGTGAAGTTATTGAGCAGTCCTTTGGAGAAGAACACTTGTGCTTTAGAACACTTCAGCGTTTCACAGCTGCCACACTTGAGCATGGTATGCATCCCCCAGTTTCACCAAAACCAGAATGGCGTGCCCTGATGGACGACATGGCTGTCGTTGCTACAGAGGAGTACCGCTCCATTGTTTTCCAAGAACCTCGATTTGTCGAATATTTCCGCCTTGTAAGTCCACTCATGCATGGTTTCTTTTTAGATTGTTTACATTAATGGTATACTTATTTGTTTTGCATATTATTTATTGTAGGCTACCCCAGAGTTGGAGTATGGTCGGATGAACATAGGAAGCCGTCCATCCAAGCGAAAACCCAGTGGTGGTATTGAATCTCTTCGTGCAATCCCATGGATCTTTGCCTGGACACAAACAAGATTTCATCTTCCAGTGTGGCTTGGTTTTGGAGCAGCATTCAGACATATTATTCAGAAGGACATTAGGAATCTACATATGCTGCAGCAGATGTATAATGCATGGCCGTTCTTTAGAGTCACCATTGATTTGGTTGAAATGGTGTTTGCCAAGGGAAACCCCGGGATAGCTGCCCTGTTCGATAAGCTCCTCGTCTCTGATGATTTGTGGTCATTTGGGGAGAAGTTGAGGACCAACTATGAAGAAACCAAGAGCCTTCTTCTCCAGGTAAATTATACCTGCTTTTTTATTTCATTCGATTCTCTATTTATTTACGACAGATTGGGGATTTAGAAGAAAATAACTAAAAATTGTGCTACAGTCTTAAGAACTGATTCTTTGTTGTATGCAGATTGCTGGACACAAGGATCTTCTTGAAGGAGACCCTTACTTGAAGCAAAGACTTCGCCTTCGTGATTCGTACATTACAACTCTCAACGTGTGCCAGGCCTACACTCTGAAACGTATCCGTGATCCAAGCTACAATGTGAAGGTGCGACCACATATCTCAAAGGAGATTATGGAATCAGAAGCAAGCAAACCCGCTGATGAGCTCGTGAAACTGAATCTATCAAGTGAATATGCTCCTGGTTTGGAGGACACCCTCATCTTGACCATGAAGGGTATTGCTGCCGGCCTGCAGAACACCGGTTAAACTTTGGAGTTATTTTGTACTTTTATTTTTTTCTTACGTTACTTTCTATGGATGCTGTCTAATAACTTATACGCTCTGGAAACATCAGGCGACCACGGTTTATCTGTCTGATGAGGTTGCTGTGCTTGCTTAATATATGAGCCAGCAGTGTTTATTGTTATGAAACTCAAGGGAACTCTCTTGTTATGCTTTAATACAAATAGTGCCTTTGAGCCTTTTAATACTTGTTTTTCATTATTATTTGCCCCTTATTGTTGATCATTATTTTTTATCATGATCAATTGCATTGCTAGTATGCCTTTTTCCAATTGTATTGTGTGTTTGAATTGACGAAGGGGTGCATCAGGAAGATAATCAAAGATTCATGAAATATGAAGAAAACAGATTAGAGATTACCATCATAGTTTTAACTGTAAGTTACTACTGTATAATTTTTTGTTCTTTTAAATGAAGGAGAAGGACAATCAAAACAGGATTTGAGCTTACCTGAACTTTGAATGATCAGTCAATCACAAGCCTGATCTTCAAAGAATCCTTGTCCTACCCACAAACTCACAAGTTACAGACCTTGCGAATGAGGAATGTTACAGGAGGACATGCATTGTATGCTAGCAAATTGGCCGCAGTACAGTTGTGTAAGATGTTGCAATACAGCAAGGCTGCTTCCGGTGCCAAGATGGAGTTATGGACTTGAATTATAAATTATTGGTGTTGAAGGTGACCGTTTGAAGGGTTCAAATACCCTTAAACAAATCCCGTATGCGCATGTTCTTAAAAGGGCCCTCGAGGGGTTAAACCTAGCTTTACTTATTTAAACTAAATAGTAATTTTGACTTCAACCGATGTATAAGAAACTCTATAACAACCAACCCCTAATCGTTTTATTGGGACCTTCGATACATACGAGGCTATCACCCACGAGATATTGTCTGCTTTTATCCAATGGATCTCATGATTTTATCCTTTAATTGACCATTTCGGGGTTTAGACAAATTCTACTTATTTATATTACAGTCTAGTCTTAAATTCAACTAATATGGAAACACTCGATCAAATCCAATTAATTTTGAAATTGGTCAGAAATCTTATATGAAATACAAAATATTTTCATCCAAGGTCATAAAAATATAAAATGTACCAAACAACTTCTTCATATGAGAAGGTGTCGACCTAGCTATTTCTCAAATTAGGTGGTAGATATGCTTGAATTTTATATCAAACCTCAAGAAAGATGAATAATATATAGCCATATATATATATTTGATGAAAGGACACCTTATTCAAACAAAACGAAACTAGAAACACCCTAGAAATTCCGTCAGAAGAAGCTATCTAACATAGGAAGGATAATCTTCCATCCAAATTCGATTCTCGTGCAAACATAAAGCAAAAACCTTACATAACAGAAATGAAGATTTTGCATCAACAACCGGATATCAGCCAGAATTAAAATGACCACCATCGTTCACCCACCTGACAACAACAGCTGCATCAGACTCAACTACAACACTAAACACCGAAATCACTAGCTCCGATAAATCGCAACAGCCTCAGCCACTTGGAGTGAAAAAGTCACCCAATTATTTTGTTTATACACAATTCGGCGATTATCACATTATCTAACCATGTTGTCACGGGCCGCAAGCTGTCAAGCCCAGGAGCCCAACAAAGGCCACAACTATGCCAAGCTCTTGGAAGATGCTAGAGACTTCTCCACAATTCCAGCATTGGTCAAGCTTCTGGAAGTCTCTAGCAACCCAACCCTCTCTACACCATTCTTGTATTTAGCTAGATAGTTGTAGAATAATCTAGAACCTTGTAAAGGCATGTAAATACATGTAGAGTATTCTAGCTAGGTGTAGAATATTCTGGAGACTTAATCTCCTTTATTAGACTAGATTAATCTAGAACCTTCTTTAAGGAGGTGGCTCACCTATAAATAACCAACCCCCCCTCATTTGTAAATCATCCTAGAATTCTTTCATTAATACATCTCTTCCTTTGAGAGTACTTGTGAGCATTCTAGCGATCCAGAGCATCGTGGTCTTCCTTCGCAAGTCCACCGATCCTCTGCCTCTGGGCTCCCTATTTCGACCCTCTCCCGACTCTCCTCACTCTAAATCGCTTCCGCATCTTCACACTCGGCAACGTTCGTCCAAGAACTTGCCCGAATGTCCCTCTTACAAGGCTTACTTAGCAACGTTCCCACGGAAGTTGCCTAAGTGCCGCACGGGTGTGCCTAGATGAAATTCTCACCCCGTGACAAGTGGTATCAGAGGCAGGTTAAGCAACCACAGCTAGCACGAGTCATGGCCTCCGATAGCGAAGTTGCTGCTATAGTGGAAGAGCAAGTGCATGGTCGTGGCGAGCAACGCACCCACACCAAGCGTAGCAAGTCCAAGGGTCCGTCCATGGACGCTTTGGAATCTCGCGTGGATGTCCACGATGAAGCCCTCTCCGAAATGCAAACCACATTGAGCACCGTGGTCGACCATCTCGATGGCCTAGAAACCAATTACGCCATAATAGCTCAGGCGACCAAGGCAATGCTACAAGAGTTCCAGAAGGGCATTCGGGAGGAAATCTGCCAATTTACTGAAGAAATCCGCAACACTCGCACCTTCGTCGAGCAAGAGTTGCGGGTCATTCGAGTCGAGATGGATGAAGTTCGCACCGAATGGACTTCGTTCAAAAACAACCCAACTTTTGGCAATGGTGCCTTCGCTAGCACGAGCACATGGGGTGCCATCCAAATCCCTAAGCCATCCACATTCAACGGCAATCGTAACGCCATGGAAGTGGAAAACTTCCTCTTCGGCCTAGAACAGTACTTTGAGGCCAAAGGAGTTAGGGATGATGCTACACGGATCACCAATGCTCCCACCTTCCTTCGGGATTCTGCTCAACTATGGTGGCGACGCAAGCATGGTGATACTATCCATCCCATCCGCACATGGGAAGACTTCAAACGAGAACTCAAGAGGCAGTTCTCGCCAACCAACGCCGATAAGGAGGCCCGTAGCCGCCTTCGTCTCCTCAAGCAGTCTGGATCCATCCATGACTACATCAAGGAGTTCTCTACCTTAATCCTCGAGATCGAAGATATGTCCGATAAAGACAAACTATTCCTCTTCATGGACGGTCTCAAGGAATGGGCGAGAGTGGAGCTAGAAAGGCGAAACGTGCAAGACATTGATGCAGCCATCGCCGCCGCAGAATCTCTTGCCGACCTCACCAAGACAAAGGAAATGACCGACAACCATGAAAAAGGTGGGGGAGACGAGTGTAAAGACCACAATCGCAAGAGCGAAGGACCAAACAGAACTCCCAATGGCGATAACCGGCGTGACAATGCCAATGGAGGCAAACCCGTTTTGATCAAGCCGAAGAATCCATGCTTCATTTGTGATGGGCCACATTGGGTACGTGACTGCCCAAAGCGAAAGATGCTCAATGCCATGGTTACCCAACTAGAAGAAACTAAGGCAATTGAGCCCCAAGGAAGCATGAGTTCTCTCCAACAGCTTTATGCACTCAAAGGGCAACCCGTGCCTCCTATACTTACCAAAGGCCTCATGTTCGTGAACGCCACTATCAAAGGCAAACCAGTTCGTGCAATGCTAGACACCGGGGCAACGCACAACTTTATCTCAACTGACGAAGCCAAACGACTTGGTCTTCGCATCACCAATGGTGAATACGCCATCATTAAAGCTGCCAACTCTCCGGCCAAGCAAATTGATGGCACAGCAAAAGACGTCATTGTCCACCTAGGCCCATGGAGTGGAAAGCTCGACTTCTCGGTGGTTCCCTTAGATGACTACCAAGTGGTGCTAGGCATGGCGTTCTTTGAGCAAGCCAACGCTTTCCCCCTACCCGCTGTGAACTCACTTAGCATTCTTAACGGGGGCAAGGCACTCACCATCCCGGTGGGACGCATACCACAGCCATGTAGGATGCTATCCACCGTACGGCTCGAGGAGACACCAATTTCTCTCACTTCTCCACAGAACCAGCCGATTGTAGGCATTCGAAGGAGTAAGAAGCACACAAGCCATGGGAAGCGATCGAAGGCACCGAGAGAAGGCACCCAAGATGCTGGATCACCTTCGAAACCTAGCCAGCCCACTTGCATCGAGCTAAGGATGCGAGACTCGAATTCCGTCTCTCAAGGGAGGCTTCCCAAGCCGAAGACCTTCCGCAGGAATGAACCAACTTGTGGCCAACTCCAACATACTCAGCGCCCACGCAACGAGGACGTTGCGAACTTAGGTGGGGGAGGATGTCACGGGCCGCAAGCTGTCAAGCCCAGGAGCCCAACAAAGGCCACAACTATGCCAAGCTCTTGGAAGATTCTAGAGACTTCTCCATAATTCCAGCATTGGTCAAGCTTCTGGAAGTCTCTAGCAACCCAACCCTCTCTACACCATTCTTGTATTTAGCTAGATAGTTGTAGAATAATCTAGAACCTTGTAAAGGCATGTAAATACATGTAGAGTATTCTAGCTAGGTGTAGAATATTCTGGAGACTTAATCTCCTTTATTAGACTAGATTAATCTAGAACCTTCCTTAAGGAGGTGGCTCACCTATAAATAACCAACCCCCCCTCATTTGTAAATCATCCTAGAATTCTTTCATTAATACATCTCTTCCTTTGAGAGTACTTGTGAGCATTCTAGCGATCCAGAGCATCGTGGTCTTCCTTCGCAAGTCCACCGATCCTCTGCCTCTGGGCTCCCTATTTCGACCCTCTCCCGACTCTCCTCACTCTAAATCGCTTCCGCATCTTCACACTCGGCAACGTTCGTCCAAGAACTTGCCCGAATGTCCCTCTTACAAGGCTTACTTAGCAACGTTCCCACGGAAGTTGCCTAAGTGCCGCACGGGTGTGCCTAGATGAAATTCTCACCCCGTGACAATGTGCTTCTCTAAATGAAATCATATGCATTTTATTTTGATTAACTTTTCATTTTTTTCTGAACAACTTAGTTTATTATTATTATAAATACAAACAAACCATCTCGGCATAATTTTAATTTCAAGTACGTGGCCTAATTTTTTGTTACTTTTGGGTATGTTTTTTTTTTTTTTTTTAAATATTACATAAATTCTGGGTTTTTTTTAAGAGAGAATGTGACTTTAACTCACGACCTCATGACATAGGTGTGAGGGGTTTACTATCAGACCAACCTCATCTCGTACTTTTGGATATGTTTTGACATTCATTAGTCTCTCTCTCACACACATATACATACATATATATGGGAAAGATGGTCCGAAGAATCTCAATTGACGATATTGACACCCTTTAAAAACCGTATGTACACGACAATATGATGTTGGTATTCACACCCACACCACAAGGTTGTGGGTTCGAGTGTATTCTCTCTCCCAATTATTGTAATATTTCATATATATATATATATATAGTGGTTTTTCTGTCAGTGCGCACTGATATAACTTATATCAGTATGTTGCATGTGGACATTGAATCATTGATTATAGAGAAGTTTTGACAAGTGCATACACTTTGAGTCAAAGTATATAAATCTAATGGTCCACATCTAATGCATCGATGAATTTATTTCAGTACGCACTGGCTTAAAAATATATATATATATATATATATATACACATACTATTTGCTCATGAGATTTGTAACTCTCATCCTCACCGGTGGTAAGGGGTTTGAGTCCCAATATTTACATATATGTGTGAGGAGTTTTCTCCAGGTTTATAGGGTAGTTATCCGGACCCGTACATATATGTCTTATCTTGATAGGTCTCAAAAATCTTATTGCAATAATTGTAACTTATAATACTTTAAAAAAAAAACCCGTATGTACACGTGTTTAAAAAAAAAAAACCATAAAGACACCCATTTTGTAAATACATTCATAAAAAAATTATAAAATCTTTTATTTATAAATAAACCTCACTTAATATCCAGAAAGCCATTTCTTTAATTATATAGTATTTTATTTTTGTAACTGCATCCTATTTACACTTATTTTATCTAAACAATTTTGTTAATTTATTTCTTTTTATTTAAGTAAATAATTTCTAACTTCTAAATAAAAAAATATATATTAAAATGAGTTGTGTCTTTGACTTTTGAGCTCATACTTCACAGTTTATAGATTAAAAATTAAGATAACGAAAATGAAAAAAAAAACAAAAGAAGTGCAAGATATATGTGAGTGGTAGGTTAAGGGATTGGGATTATGGAAATAAATAATAATAATAAAATAAATCTAGGATCACTTCATAATGTTTTTAACTTATATTGTCCCGGTCTTGTTACGTATTCACAACGCGTCAAATATGGGACAAGAGAAAGTTGTCTCCATTATCCTTTTTTATATACCAAACACACTCTTACGAGACAAATACAAAAACCTTTTTTTTACCCTAGAACTCAGCTTCTTCTCTGTTCCTGGCTATTCTTCTTTTCCCTCGAGTGACAAAACATCTCCCTTTATCCTTCCAAGTTTTCGTTCCACCAAATTAGACTTCATTTTTTCTCTTTCTCTCTCATCACCTCAATCAACTCTCCATTTCTTCTCGATTGTTTTCTATTCAAAAAAATCACTTCGCAATCGATTTATATTCCTACAAAAAAATTGAAAATATATGTGAAATTAGTATTTAAAAAAGAAACTAGGGTTTGAGATTTTTTTTAACAAACTATTAATAAAAAACTAATTAATAATTATTGTTATTTTAGTAATTTTACATAAAGTTAATATTGTATTTTCATAAAGATACTCATATGGTTCGGTGTTCTAAATGAAATATAGCCTATAAAGTTATATGATCATTTGTACACAATTTGTTTGTTTGTTTGTTTTTTAAGTAGAAACTATATTAAACAAAACCAAACAAACAAAATATTAATCTGGAGTATCTTCCGGAACAAACCGCTCCACACAGGAGGGTATTTCTCGATCCAAAACCGGTCTTCATTACTACTACATTTTTGAACGAGTACAAACAACAAAATTCGATTTCTTAGTCACAAAAACAATTGATCCATTGCAACATTGTGGAGGTAATTAATAACATCGGTAATCACTAGACCAACATCTGCCGTTATCAATAATCACGACTTGTTTACTTAAAATACAACACACAAGGACGAGATGACGGCGGTCTAGTGGTAAACCCCTTATATAGGTATCACAATATTATAGGTTCGAGTCCTCCCTCTTTTTGTAAAAAATCCCGGAATTTATGTAATAACATACTACTTAAAATAATAATAATAAAATACAACACTAAGATAAATATCTATTTAATTGAAACATGAATGGCTCTGTAACCTGTTGCCAAAAAAAAAAAAAAAGAATTCTCCCCCTGTCTATTTACTTTCTACATCCATCCTAAATGTTTGTAAACCAATAATTTACTGTTTACCGTTTACTGTTTACACTCAAAAATACCAAAATTAGCATGATCTATTAATAGTCACTCTAATAGTCACATCATAAAAAAATGGGATATTTTTAAAAATGCCAGTCAAGTTTAAGGTACTACCCGTTTTGATTCTTTTAGTTTGAAAATGACTCTTTTAGTCCTTCTATCAACTTCTATTATTTTTTTTAATTTAAAAATCTATTTTACCCTTCACTAATTATTATTATTTTTAATAAAAAAAACATAATATCTGTTAGAAAAAAAGTGGAGATCCGATCAGGACCCTTATCAAATCTAAAAAAATTAAAAATTAAAAATGAATTTGATAGAGATCTCTGAGATAGACTGTCGAGTTCCAATCTGGATCCCCACCAAATCAAAAGAACAATACAAAAAACTCCACAAAGAAATTAAAATAGTTAACATACAATCATAAGCAACAACTAAACCCAGGTCATCCGATCCAAACCGCCCAGCAACAACCAAACCCATATCATCATCAACAACCAAACACATAACCTAAAATCCAGAACATTATGAACACCAAACTCCCATCACCATCACCACTGCGGCAATCATCATCGCCGAACGTTTGTTTTTTGTGCCGGATCCTTACTCTCTAACTTCGTAATATTATAAAGTAAATTTTGATGAAGTTGACATATATCATATGTGTGTAGAGAGTATTTATCTTATTCAATCAAATAATTATAATGTCCATTTAAGTAATTTAGTGAATTAATATTTTAAAAATATAGAATCTTATGAAAAATGGGTATGAAGAGAGAAACCTTTTGAATGGTACTAATTGAAACAATCATCTAGGAATTTAAGATCCAGTGGATTTTTATTCCACTTAATTAATTATTTGTGTCGTCCAATTGGGATATGATAAATAGTTGTTTGGTTGTTGGCTATTTGCTTAATAAAGCTTTGATGATTTCAAAAGCTCTAAGAGCAAATTCTCTTGCTTTTAATTTAGACATTGTTTAGGTGATGAGCAGTGAAAAGTTATGTCACAAATGAGTTATTAATTAACCAATAAATTTCAAGACACCCTTTATAGGATTCTCATATGCTACAACCTCTAAAGAACTACTGCAATTTATATAACTTTACATTTTCGATATCTCTATGTACAAAGACAACTTGACATCCCAAGTCTGCAAACTGTCAGTAGTCAATTTCTTGTGCATTAAGCAAGCACTTTTGGTTGACACACTTTTACTAATGCATCTCTTGCATTATCACACATTACACAAACTCTAACTAATGCATCTCTTACACACACAATTATTGGTGGAAATTTGTGTAAAGACACACACACGTACACAGGAATTATCAAGTCAAAGATGTTTGGGATCACTAATTACACACATGAATTATCGAGGCAGGGGTGTGCGTGATCACTGATTCCCACCGTTGAAAATTAGTGTAAAGAAATTTGCATTGATCATCGGTGGGAATCGGTGATCCCGTACAACCACACCTGATAATTGCTATATATATAATAGATTTCTCATTTCTCACATGATCAAAGTTAAATAATTTGCCCGAACAATAGGAAAGTTCACAAAAATGCAACAATGTTATAGTGAGATTCTGGAGATTAATATGAACAATCCTTTTATTTATAGAATAAGGTGGACCGCTTACAAACCTTTTGCTATCATAAAATATCAAGCTTGCCATAATACATAACTACTTGACATCACACACACAAGTGACACAAAAAACTTATAATGACTAGTTGTCAGAGAATTAAACAAATAGTCTTATTTATACAAGTATTAGAAACTAAAAGATGACATTTCGATCTTGATACCATGAACATCAAATCTAGCTGAAGAAACGTCTCTAGCATCCATTGGGCTGCCGTTTGATTTTAGGCACAACAGCAAAGAGCGCCCCATTGTGGATTGAAGTCTTGGTTTTGTAAAGATCACATTGTTGTGAAGTAATGTGATGCTATGTTTTTAATGTTGCTGCCTTGGTTTTTTGTTAAGTTTTATTATGACTTTTTCTTGCTTATTTTGTTATATATTAAGCTCATATGATGTTGCATTTTGATGTCTATGTGTAATCTTCTCATTGTTGAGAAAACACATGTAAAAAGACATGTTTTTGTTGGAATTTAAATGAAGAAAATAGGGGACAACTGATGTATGTTGTTTACAGCCTCCTTTTCTATTTTCCTTCAATAAAAAACCTTACCAAGATTGAATTTTTATGAACTAGATTGGGAAGCTACAAGGATGAAGATTGTTGTCAAAGAAAAAGTTTCAGCAATGAAGAAAAATCTACATCATTTTTTTTCATGGCAAGCATAAACAACTTAACTCTCAACATTCAATAACCCTCCATTCCCATTTTTTAAGGTGAGAACAATGACTTTTGGTGTATAAAATGTACTTTATTATTTCTCATGATGGGTGAGAGTTAGTAGAAAATGGGTATGTGGTTTATGTTTCTCAAGAAAACCTAACTAACACATAAATAGAAGAACTTAAGAAAAATAGAAATATTGATGAAAAAACTTACCTTTTTATTCAACAAGGAGTAGAGAATACCATATTTCATAGAATAATGAGAGCTAATAAAGTTAAGGAGACTTGAGATCTTCTTCAACAAGGATTCCAAAAAGACACAAAGTAAGGGCTATCAAATTTCAAAATCTAAAAAAGGAGTTTAAGAACTTGAAAATGAGGGAGAATAAGAATTTGACAGAATATTTCCCTCAATATACGGAACTTGTTAATCAAATAAAAGCTTATGGGGATGAAATGGGAGAGAATAGATTGGTTTGAAAACTTTAGCATGTTTACCTCAAAATTTTGAAATTATTATGTCTATTATTGAAGAAACTAGAGATGTCTTTAAATTGAGTGATGCAGAATTGATGGGTCATTGAAATCATTTGAGCAAAAGTTGTTACGATATTCCGAGATTCCCATTGAAATTGTATTTCAATCGAAGCTCTAACTCAACCATGAGAATCAATAAGAGTCGTTAAGATGTGGTAGACATGAAAGAGCAAGAGGAAGAGAAAGATGAAGTAATGGAAAAGGTAGAGCGAAGCCAAATTTTGAGAGAAGGTTCAACAATGCTGAGTCTTCATAATTACCAAAATGAAATTTTTACAAGAAGGTGGGGCAACCAGAGAAAGAGTGTTGGAATAAGAGGAAACCTCAATGTTATAACAACAAGATATATGGGTATGTACAAAAGTTGTAGGAATTTGTTCTATGCTTGTCAAAGTGCATCCGAACAACCGAACAAAGAAATGATGTTTGGTTCCTAGATAGTAGTTGTAGCAATCACATGACCAGTGATAAAAAAAAACATGTTCTTAGACATGGATACTACTGTTAACTCTCAAGTGAAGATGGGAAATGGTGCCTTAATGAATGTAAAAGATAAAGGAACAATTGGTGTTCAAACTATCATGAGAGTCAAATACATTAGAGATGTGTTGCTAGTTCCAGATTTAGAGCAAAATTTGCTTAGTATGGGGAAACTTGTAGAGCATGGGTATGATGTTCATTTTAAAGATGATTGGTGCACTATCTATGGCTGAGGGGGTGACAAGATAGTTATAAAGAAGATAAATATGAAGAAAAATAGAAACTTCCCGATTGTGTTCTAATATGAAAGTAATGTTGCCTTGAAGATGGATACCGTTGATAAAGCATGGTTATGGCATCAGATATTTGGGCACTTGAACTTTCATGGCCTCTAATTACTTTCTCAACAAAATATAGTTGTGAGGTTGCCTACTTTCATTGAAGACAATGATGTAGTGTGTGAAGGTTGTGCTCTTAGAAAGCATCACTGTCAAGCCTTTCCAATGGGAGTTGCATGAAGAGCAAAGAAAACACTTGAACTGGTCCATGCTGATGTTTGCGGGCCAATGTCTACTCTTTCATATGGAAACAACAGGTACTTCATTCACTTTATTAGTGATTTACTAGAATGACTTGGGGTTTTCTTTATAAAGCAAAAATCCAAAGTCTTTACTATTTTTAAGAAGTTTACAAGTTTTGTTGAAAAACAAAGTGGCAATTACATTAAAATATCGAGAAGTGATAGGAGAAAAGAGTACAACTCACGTGAATTTGACAAATTTTGTGGAGATGAAGGCGTCGAGAGACAACTAACAGTGCCTTATACTTCACAACAAAATGGGGTATCCGAGAGGAAGAACCAAACGGTAATAGAAATGGCTAAGTCAATGCTTCATAAGAAAGGACTATCAAAATTTTTTGGGGTGAAGTGGTATATACGACGGTTTACTTGATAAATATAAATCCTACAAAAGCATTGTGGAACCAAACACCTCTTAAAGCTTATGTATATTATGCCCAAGTTCCAAAAGATAGAAGACACAAGCTTGATGCGATAAGTGTATTTTTATAGGCTATAATAGTACACAATCTAAGAGCTATAGACTATATGGTTTGGAAAGCAAGAAGATGATTACAAGGGACTAGGGGTGGGCTAAAAACCATTGAACCGAACCGAACCGAACCGAACTGAGCAAATTGGTTTTTTTTTTTACGGTTTTTATAGGTCAACCGGTTTAGTTCGGTTCTTATTTTATAAAACCAAATTTATCTGGTTCGGTTTCCGGTTCACTATCAAGAACCAAAAATCGAACCGAAAACCGATGTATATATAAAAAAACACAAACCCTAAAATTTTAGGCATTCAGCAGCCCCTTTACACAATCCAAACACAAACCCTAAAATTCTCTCAACTCTCTATCTACCTCTTGTCCACTGGCCACCGTTCTTCCGGCCGTCCGCTGCTCTTCCGACCGTCCGCTGCTCTTTTACTGTTTTTTCTATATCAATTCTCCAACGATTCCACATGACCAACTCTTCTCTTCACATTTTCCCTCTAGGTACGTTTTCTTCTAGATTTAACATCAATAATAATATTCTAGGTCCATCAAACTTTGAATGTTGGCCATTCTTCAATTTCAAATCTACTGTTTATTGATTTCTTTTTGTTCTATATTTTCTTTCAAATCTCTTATGTTCTAATTTTCTTTTCTTTTTAACTATTTATCGATTTATTTTAATATTTTCTTTCAGATCTACAATGTTAACTATCATTTTATATCAATTTTTACCATTTTTTGATTTATTTTTGTTTTCCGTTTGTTACCACATATTATTTTCCTTATTTTAGGTTATTTTGAGAGATAAATTTGGTAGTGAAACCAAATATCTTGGTTTGGTAGAGCAATTGTTATAGATCTGGATTTGGTTTGGTTTGTGCCTTTAATGATGGTGCTACCATTAATATATGCAGTCAGTTATGTTTATGGTTGCAAAAATCTGACAATAATTTGATCACTGTTGTATTTACAATTTTTTTTTAGTCTGTTAGGCGTATCAAGTTAAGAACATCATATCATTAGTAATGCTACACAATTGAATATTAACAAAAAAATCAATCTGAATGACTAATCAACTCTATCTCTCTTTAATTTTTGTTTCTTGTAGGTAAAAAAAAAACTATATATATCTCAAAGAATCTGATTACCATGATAGAGTTCTATGTATAATATATTGGGGTAGTGGTTGTAAATTTCAATAATATATTCTGATTTTTACCTATTTTATTATTTTATATAAATAATATATATGGTTTATGTCATGTTCATATCATTTTAAATTTGTTTGTTTGTTATATTAATTATGATTTTGATTTTGTTAGGTTGCTTCAATGAGAATTGACCATTGACCACCATTGTTCCTGTTCATTTTAGTTGTTGTTTTATCTTCTATCTCTCAGTTGTCTGTTTTATCTCCGAGCTGTCCATCGAAGCAATTTTTATACTGTTTTAGTATATTTAATTTTACATTGTAATTTAGTCGTACTTGGCCCAATTGGTTCAAAATATGAAAACATGTGTTTATTATATTTTAAAAAATAGCATATTTTAGTGTGTTTTGTAACAAGTCAAATTTGGCCCAATATGCCTAAAATATGAAAAAATTGAGTAAAAATGAAAATCCATAAATTTGGCCCATTAGGCTCAAAACCGAAATGAACCGAACCGGTTTATTTCTGTTGGTTTTTGATCGGTTGGTAAATTTTAATTTGATTGGATCAGTTCATTTTTTTAAAAATCAGATTTTATCGGTTTTTTATCGGTTTTATGGAAAAACGAACCGATCCAATCAATGCCCACCCTTACAAGACGTGATGTGTTGTTTGATGAAAAAGCTTTGTGGAATTGGCAAGAAGAAAAGAGTGAAAGTGAGACTATTTTGGTGGAAGAAAATCATCAAAATTCAACACTTGGAGATGAAAATTCTCATTCCTCTCCAAGGACAAGTTTACCATAAACATCATATGGTTCTCCAAGTTCATCATCATCATCACCACCATCCACTCATATATATGAGAGATGTAATCTTTGTTTTTTTGAACCATATGATTTTGAAGAAGCCGTAAAGGAAGAAAGTTGGAGAAGAGCTATACAAGAATAAATTGATGTTATTGAGAAAAACAAGACATAGGAACTTGTTGATAGGACAAAGAACAAAGAAATAATTGGGGTAAAGTAGATTTATAGAGTGAAGTATCATGCAAATGACATCGTCTAAAGAAAAAAAAAAAAAGATAAGTGACAAATGGCTATTCACAATAGTCTGGAATTGATTTAAGTGAAACTTTTATACCAGTTGCACGCTTTTACACTATTAGAGTTCTTATTGCTTTGGCCGCACAACAAAATTGTTGGTGCTTGTATCAATTTGTTATCAAATCCACTTTCTTGAATGGAGAGTTGGAAAAAGAGGTTTAATTTGAACAACCTCAAGGCTTTGAAATCAAGGGAGATGAAGAAAAAGTGAACAAGTTAAAAAAGGCTTTGTATGGCCTAAAACAAGCTCCAAGAGCTTGGTACAATCAAATTAATGGTTACTTTATTTATAAAAGGTTCAATAAAAGCAAGAGTGAGGCCACCTTGTATGTGATGTACAAAAGTACGTATGATATTCTCATTGTTGC
Organism: Dipteronia dyeriana; assembly: GCA_032871835.1. Taxonomy (NCBI): domain Eukaryota; kingdom Viridiplantae; phylum Streptophyta; class Magnoliopsida; order Sapindales; family Sapindaceae; genus Dipteronia; species Dipteronia dyeriana. Next base: position 52,069,988 of record CM065302.1, on the reverse strand, counting down.
TCTTTACGTTGATGATTGAATTTTTACCATAAACAATGAGTAAATGATTCAAGAATTCAAAAATGAGATGAGTGATATGGGTTTGTTGCATCACTTTCTTGGCATTGAAATTTACCAAGAAGAAGTTGGTGTGTTCATTTGCCAAAGAAAGTATGTTGAAAATATTCTAAAGAAGTTGGGGATGTTTGGGTGCAATTCGGTAGCAACTAGGGGTGAGCGTTTAATGGATCATTTTACTTTTCGGGTGAATCGATAAAAAACTGATACTATCCAGTTTTTGAAAAAATGATTTAGTCTGGAAAAACATAAATTTCCAACCGATCAAAAACCAATTGAACTAGATCGGTTCAGTTCAGTTCAGTTCGGTTCTTTCGGTTTTGGGCCTATTGAGCCCAATTACTAGACTTTAATTTATAAAATCTACTATGGTGAGAAAAATTGAAAAATGCATAAGTTTTTCATATTTTGGATCTATTAGGCCGGATATGAATAAATTACAACAGAAGTCCATAACACAAATAAGTCTATAACACAAATAAGTCTATAACTCAAATAAAAACAATTAGAAATTCTTCAAACAATAATGCACAACAACCTTTGAATCCTTGATTACTCCAAGCCCACTTTGAAGTTCCAAATCAATCTATACAACGGAAAGAGATGTAGATAATAACAATTGAAAAACATTTTTCTCCATAACTTTTCAAGATAATACTTACTTTGTTTAGACCATTTCAAAAGACAGAAATGAAAGGCAAGGACCTTTTCAAGTTAATAACAATAACAATAAAAGATACTAACATTGCTTGATAAAGTGTATGTAGTTGGATTAGTAGTACTTTTGGTCAAAAGAAGTCTGATCTTCTCTGAAGAAAAAGATACCATTTTTTTTTTACTTTTTAGTACCAAAATGATCAAACGGTCAAACAAAGAGAAAAACTACTATGATCGATCTACTGCAGTAAATAAAATAAAATATCTGACACTGATCAATTTTTTTTTTTTAAAATTAAATATATCAAAACAGTTACGGAATTATATGACTGGTCAAGTTTTCTAACTAATTCATGAGTCATGGTACCATTTAAGTCTCTTGACTACCTTTAAGTGTGCGTTTGGTAGGGAGGAAAGAAAATTAGAAAGATAGAAAGATTTAGAGAGATAGAAAATATGATGGAAAAAAAGAAAAATATTGTTTGGTAAACAAGAAATAAAGAAAGATGGATAGAAAATCTTCTTTATCAATTTTACTATATTAACCTTAAATTATAATGAAAGGATTAAAAAAGTTGAACAAATTTGTAATTTCAATTAAACCCAAAAACCTTCCCTCTTCTCTCTCCATTTTCCTTCCATTTTTGAGAGGATTAAAATTAGTAGGTCCCACCCATAAATATTTCTTCCCATTTTTCCCTTCCTTCTATTTTTCTCTCCATACCAAACACATATTTCTCAATTTTCTTCTCTCTTTTCCTTCCACCTTTTTCTTTCTTCTCCTTTTTCATCCTTACCAAACACACTAAGCCTCCCTCTTCCTCACAAAAACCATGAATTCAACGTTAGAAAGTGAGGGACAAGGAGAGAAAAACTTCAATACATACTTATGTGTTTATCAATATAAGTACTCAATGGAACCGAATCAGAGCCGAAACCAGAGTCATGTCTAGTTGTAAGTGGCCACGTGGGTATCAAACTGTCAATAGTTCATAGAGAAAGACCAAGATAAAACAGAAGAAAAACGTAAATCAGGGAACCAATATGCTAGAGAGAGGCCAAAACAAATAAGAACCAAAATACCAAAACCAATAGAATAGCCGAGACACTCCCTACATAGCTCCAAAAGCCGAAATCTAGCAAAAATACACAACTCAAAATAACAAAACCACCCCAGAAATAGAGCAAGACCAACCAAAACAAGGCAACCAATGAGAAAAGCATAAAAAAAGGACACAAGCCACATGAATAACCATCATAAGCCAATTAGAAAGGTCAACACTCAACATCAAAGCAAGAACAAGTTCGAAGACAAATATCTATTGTTGTTTTAATTAAAGGTATCAAAGTTGGGGTTTGATTGCATAACAAGATACCAAAATTGCCAAGATATAACTATGATTGACATCAGATGTCGGCGAAATAGAGATATCTATTCAGAACCACAAAGAGAGGAGATTTAGAGAAGAGATGTTTTGACAAACCTGAGAAAAAATGATAAACCAGAAAAATAGTGGCGCACCACTCCGGGAGGTCGGATGAGAGAGTGACAACATTTGAGGGAGACAAACGACGGAGTTGAGGGATCTAAAATTAAGACTTGAGAGTTGAGAGGTTTAGGTTTAAGGATTAGACGAGCAAGAGAGATAGAGAGCATTCTAAAAATTTAGGGATTTTTTTTTTCACTGGTATTCGGTTCGAGCCATAGAACCCGAAACTAAACCATTATATCCGATTTTTGTTAAATTAAACCGAACTAAACAAGTATATCCGGTGTATCCGGTGTATCCGGTTGAACCGGTTCAGTTCACCGATTCAGTTCGGTTTAATGAATTTTTTGTTAAACCCTAGTAGTAACACCATTTGTGGTGAACAAAAAATTAATAAAGGAAGACAAATGAAAGAAAGTAAATGAGACTTATTTTAGAGGCTTGATTGAGAACTTGTTTTATCTCACGGCCACAAGACCTGATATTTTATTTGCCTCAAGTTTTATGTCTAGATATATGAATTCTTCTAGCCATTTTCATCTTGGAGAAACCAAGAGATTTTTGAGGTACCTACATGTACAATAAATAATGGAATCAAGTATGAAAAAAACTTAAATGTCAAGTTGGTTGGGTCTTGTGATAATGATTGGGGTGGATATCTTGATGATATAAAGAGCACTTCCCACTATGCTTTTTCTCTTGGTTCCAACATCTTTTGTTGGTCATCAAATAAGCATCAAGCATTTGTTCAATCCTCTGCAGAAGTTGAATATATTTCAGTATCATTGTCTATTTTACAAGCAATTTCTTTGACAAAGATTTTTGAAGACATGAATGAGAAGCAAGGAGAAGACACGTAGATATTTTGTCACAACAAATCAATTATAGCTATGGCCAAAAACACCATTTTGCATAACCGTACAAGACATATCGCCAAAAATTCATTTCATTAGAGATGCAATCAAAGATGATGGGATTCAACTCAAGTTTTACAAGTTCGAAGATTAAGTGGCAATCATTTTTAAAAAGACTCTTCCAAAGGATAAATTTCATCATTTTAGAGAACTTTTAGATGTTCAAGACCATCATATTAAGAGGAAGGATGTTGTAAATTAATGTGATGCTTTGTTTTTAATGTTACTGCTATGTTTTTTTGTTAAATTTTATTATGATTTTTATTGGTTATTTTGTTATGTATTAAGCTCATATGATATGGCATTTTGATGTCTATGTGTAAGCTTCTCATTAATTGAGGAAACACATGTAAAAATGATAAGTTTTTGCTAGAATTTAAATGAAGAAAACATGGGACAACTGATGTGTGTTGTTCACAACCCTTTATATTTTCCTCTAAAAAAATCTAACAAAAAACCTTGTTAAGATTGAATTTTTGTGCACTAAAATCATCAAAGTAACCAACACATATTCACATTTTCAAGCATTGAAAAGTTACCTACATAACATTCATGGCCCTTGCTGATGGTCAAGAACAATCTCTTGTATCTAATCTCAATTAATACCTCTTTGCTCCCTACACCATGCACATTTGTTGTCACCACAGTCTTTGTGTTTTTCCATTTAATCTGAGACACATAATTAATTAACAAATTCATTAAACCAAGTCACATAGTTAGACATATATAAAAACTTAAGCAAATATTTAAGAAGGAAGAAACCTTAAGGCTTTTGAATTGATGAGAGGAAATTTTACTAACGATCAACAACATAATCATATCTTGAACAGAACAAATTATGTGATGATCAGAAAGAGAGAAATTGAATCTAAATATGATGATATTGCTCTGATCTATTTAACTTGCTAGGATGGTGGATTGATTGATCATTTTATAGATAAATATGATGTATAATGGTGGTTGGCCAGGGTGCTTTATGTTTAAAACATTCACCATCTTAGTATTATTGTAGAAAAAAATTGTACATAACTTGCATAACATGTAAGAGATTTTTTGAGTTAAACCTTCTATAGTTAGTTTGTTTGAGATTTCTTTTTTAAGTACTCAAAAGGCCATTGATAGCATCCTTCAATGTGCACTACTTGTCCACTTAGTTTGCCATTTTTATGCATATGGGAAAATTAGTGTATATTGCTTACATTGTTTAGCTTAATTACTGAGGTGTATGATCATTGATCAACAGTACAAAAATTAAAATAAAATACCAACATATGTGGTAAAAATATCAACTTCAATTGAACAAGAAAATTTCTCATCTCTACAATTGACAAAATTGAAACATGAACAATCAAGGGGGGGGGGGGGGTTAACCTCATAAAACTATAAAAAATTTCCAAGAACTATTGGGACATGGTTGGGGCTGCGGATGTGATCGTGGTTGTTAAATATGTTTCATTGATTTCAGTTTTTAGAGCACCTAGCTATGTAAACATCTATGTTGTAGGAGAATATGTTAGTGGTGATCATAGGGACGTGAAAGGGGTGGTTGTCATTCTAATTGTGTTTCACATTTTACCACCAGACTTTGTTTATGAGTTTTGAGTTTCGCTTATCTATTTTAATTTCATATAATAGCACTCTAATACTATTATATATTTGAAGAAAATTTAGTGCAACATAAGATAGATAGATAATGAAATTGAAAAAAATATATTTCTAATACAATTATCTAACTTCAATATGGAGGTGATATGACAATTTTTTTTAGAGGATATGAAGATGAGTTTCTTACTTTAGACATCTCCAATGCTATTATGTATTTGGATAAAATTTAGTGCCATATATGATTGATTGATAATAAGGTAGAAAAAACATCTTCAATGCAATTATCTAACATCAATATGGAAGTGATATGACACACATATTTTTAAAGAATATAGAGATAGGTAAAAATGCTGAGTAAGATATTTAATTCTTTCCACCAATAATATTATAACACATTTGGTTATAAAATGAGAGAGGTGGAAGAGTGAAATAAATGTTTTATGATGATAGGTCATAAAATGGATTAGATTTGGTTTTAGATAATTGCATTGGAGATAAGAATATGTGTTTCTTTATTTTGTTATGTATATTTGATTATATATATATAATTACATTAGAAAAAAATATATATGTATTTCTCTATTATTTCTTTACCAAATTAAGTTGATTCATATTCAATAAAATTACTATATTATATACAGGTAAGTTAGAATTTCACAAAAAATTGAAGCCTTTACAAAAAATTACCAATGCCAACTATTCTTACTTATATATATTTATACCCTCCTTACCAATAGCCCAGACAGCACATACCTAGCCCATACATCACATACCTAGCCCGAGTCCATACTTCATAGTGTTACCACCATCCAAAAAATTTAAACATTTAAAATAAACATAAATATCATAACTAAATAAATAAATTCAATCATTTTTAAACATCAATATTGATAGAAAAAAAAATAAAAAAAATAATATTTTAAGCGTTACGGGGTGGGTGGGGACTATAAAACTCATTTCCGTCTCATACTCATTGCATGTTTTACTATCTATCTCCATCCGTGCCATATCCCTACCAAATTAAATCTCATCCCTACCCTATAAGTATGGGCTTAGTCCGGTTCCCATGGATTATTTTGCCATCCATAGAAATCACATAGTCTAGATACTCATACTTTTATTTATCCACACTCCAACAACACCATAATATTGATCCCCTTTTAAGCTAACATTGATCTTGTTGTATATAAATATGACAACATTATTGATAGTTTTTTTTCTTTAAAAAAAAACCATTCTTCAAACATGTAAAAAAGACGAGATAAGGTCAGTGGTAACCCCTCACACATGCATCACGAGGTTACAGGTTTGAATCATTCGTCTTTCCCTTCTAAAAAAACCTAAAAGTTATATAATAGTGTAATACTTATAAAAAAAAACATGTAAACATAGATATTATATACAAGTATGTCAGAATTTTATGAAAATTTGAAACCCTTGACAAAAATTGACCAATACATTTCATTATTATTCCTCTCTACCTTAAAACCCAAACGAATAGGAATATAGGATGCATATACCTATTTTAAACCTCAGTAAAATCCCATGATTGGATAAGCATAGAGATTGTATAGTAAAATATTTCAATTGGATAACCAAGGAAATCAAACATAGTTTAGTAAAAAAAAGAAGAAGTTGGTAACGCTAATTTAAAGAATTCATAATTGTTGTTGATGTAAAAGGTAAGAAAATCATATGCTAGTATCCCAAATGTTTTTATTTCACATTTTCAACTGAAAAATGGTCTTAAAATGCAATTATGAGTATAATAAATTATCTCTCATGTTTATCGTGAGTTTTTTTTATGAATAATGCTAGGCTTTCTAAATAAATTTTTAAAATTCATACCCAAATGATGTGGCATGGAGATTTTAACAACTAACATGCCACATCATTTGGACATGGATTTAAAAAATTATTTGGGAAGCCTAGTAACAATCACCGGTTACTAGTGGAATTGATTATGTGTGTTGAAGAATTAACCCAATCTTGGATGGCATAAAAACTAAACGTCAGCATCACTTGCAGCTTCCAAGCTGTTGAAACAGATCACATAAGTCGAACTTGAATATAATTAACTGGTAGACAGGTAGTACCCTAATGAAACCAGAGGCTGAGGTTGGCTTCTAAATAGCAATTAAAAGCAGACAGACTAAAGTTTGATAGAAAAAGTGTTTGGCAGTTGAGGTATTATATCATATATCAAAATTCCTTGCACATACGAAGCCAAAATTGCCGCAAAGTGCAATGATGCCTCTAATTCTTCAATGAGTTTACGAGTTTATCATACTTTAAGATAAAATAGAAAGAGAAGATGTAGCAATACCTAAAGTAAGTGGAAAGAAGAAACAATCATAAACAGAAAAGGAAAATTTATAACGTAATATTTGTTACAATTAATTTAAGGACTGATTTTGAAATCTTTGAATAATTTATGGATCATTAGATCAAGTTTTATTAAAATTAGGAGATTGATGTGTCAAGTTTCATTAAGGACCAGTTTGACATTGCTGTGTTGTGGAAAAAAAATATTTTTGATTCTGCTATGAGGGAATTGTTTTTGGATTTGTTGTGAGAAGAATCAGCTGAGTGTTTGGTAAACTGATTTTTAAAAGTGTTATGAGGACCAAAAACAATTTCAATGTGTTTGGTAAACCGTAAATAAAAAGTGTTGTGACGGTGCAAAATTAATAAAAAAAGACACAAATGAATATTGAAGTTGTTTGAAAATGAATGATTTGATTGATTTTTGTGTGACCATAAACATGTTATAAATTAAATAATTTGTTTTATTTTTATGTAACCATATTATAAAATAAATAAATAAATATTTTAAAATATACAAATATTTTTTAAAATATAAATAAATAAATAAATAAATAAATAATTTTATTTTTATGTAAATATATCACATTGTTAATTTTTTTTATCTCTCTCTATATATAGATTGAATTCAGTACCTAGATGGACTGGGTTGTTAGTTTTTGCTCCGCGATGTTATGACTCACCCCTATTTTTTATCTTTTTAGTTTCTTTTGGGGAGTTTTGCCCTGATTTGCTGGTTGTTGTTTAAGCGACCTTGGTCTGCTTGATTAATAAAATGTCTTTTCATTTTTTTTTAATACCGTACATAACAAACAAACAATTGGGATCTTCTTCTCCATCACTACTCCACCGCTGTCGAATCGTACTTTCAATTTAACTTTCCAAATCTTCTTCAACTTTCAAGATCTTCAACTCTTTTTTTTATTATTATTTGGTTGAGTATTTTACTTTGTTTGATGAAGAGTTGTTATTGGATGAATACAGTGTATGTGGATTTATTATTATTACTTTTTAGTTATCAGAATCACTGTAACATTTGTTCTTGAAAAAAAAATCTAGAATTTTTTTATATGAAAAATTGAAATTTTTTTGTTCAAATTTTATTTTTGGAGATGGTAGAGATAATGTTGTTGATGAGGTTGAAGAATGAGGGATGAATATGAAAAAAAAATCTAGAATTGAAGGATGAATGATGAATGATGAAGAAAAATATGGAGTTAATGGATGAGATGACGAAGAGATGAGGTTGATGATGGTGGAGAGATGAGGTTGACTTGTCTTTAAAAACTTAACCGAGGGATAACATAGAAAATTTGATATTTCATTTTTGTTTCCTAGGTTTCTAAAAACATAAAATTGTAGCTTCTCAATTTCTATAGTGGGGGAAGTCAAAAGAGACAAAAAACATTTCCCATAAATTTAACCAAACACCCTAGGCCAACTTCAGAAGCACTTTTGACTCCAAAAGTATCTTGGGAAACATTCTCAAAAAGTGCCTAAATCCGCTAGGACGCCACATCATTGGAAATATTTCGGACATATATTTGGGAATGCTAACATTACTGTTATTCTATACTACTATGTAAACTCCATTAGACATCTAAGAATATTTTGTTTAACACTCTTACCACTTAACCATATTAGACAGTGACAATTTGTTCTGTATTATAATAAAAATTGTATCTAAGTAATTTTCATGAATTTGGAAATATCGATTGTAGGTGCAGTTTCTAAAAAAGAAAAATAATATATTAACAATAATAATAAAGAAAAATTAAATTAAAAATATATGGAACCTAGATTTTCAAATTCCAATTAAAAAATTAAACTACTCATAATTACAATTAAACAAAAATTAATTAAACTACCCATATTTTTAATTTATTTTTTCTTTATTATTATTGTTAATATATTATAATATATAGAACCTAAATTTTCAAATTCCAGTTAAACAATAAAACTACCCATAATTCTAATTAAACAAAAATTAATTAAACTACCTATATTTTTAATTTAAATAATTGTATTTTAAAAAACGAATTTGAAACCCAGATTTCTTCCCTTCCAAACCCATATTTCTTCTCTTCTTACAAAAACCAAATCTAGACGCAAAACACCACCAAACCATAAAAAATCATCACTCATCAGCTCCACCATTCATTTAAAAAAAATTAAAAAAATTAAAAATATGTGTAGTTTAATTAATTTTTGTTTAATTAGAATTATGGATAATTTAATTGTTTAATTGGAATTTGGAAATCTGGGTTTCATATATTATAATATATTAACAATAATAATAAAGAAAAATAAATTAAAAATATGGGTAGTTTAATTCATTTTTTTAATTGGAATTATGGGTAGTTTAATTGTTTAATTAGAATTTGGAAATCTAGGTTCCATATATTTTTAATTTAATTTTTCTTTATTATTATTGTTAATATATTATAATTTTTATTTTTAAAAGTTTATTATTATTATTATTATTATTATTATTATTTTCAAAGTTTATTATTATTATTATTATTAATTATTTTTTAAAAATAATTAATGTTATTGATATTTTTATTTTTATTTTTTTGGATATTAATCAAACAGGTCAAAGGGTATTTACATGATATTATTATATTTTTTCAGCTTTAATATAATTATTCATATATTCAGGGTATGTAAGTGTAATTTTGCCACTGACGTCCGTTTCACTTTTATTAGTTTTTGTAATTTTATGAAAGTTCAGGGGGTTAAATGCCAAGAAAAAATTCACAGGGCACTATAGAACTGCGATATAAATAGGAATGACAAAGGGTTGAGTTCGGACGGGTTTGAAAAATCCAAACCCAAACCCGCGACAATTTATGTCATCCAAACCCGTCCATGAACCCACGAAAATAAACGGGTTCGAGTTCGAGTTTCACCAGCGTGCTTGGAGGAAACCCAAACCCGTCCACGAACCCATGAAACAAGCGAGTCCACGGGTCGAACCCATGAACCCGCGAACCAGTCAATTTTTTTTTAGAAAAGTATTTCTGTATTATTTAAATATATGAAAATTATAAATTAAAGACTAAACTTTTAATATATTGAAAATTTTAACTCATTTCAAGTATATTTCTTAGTTCAAATAAGAGTTCTATGAGACAAAACACACACACACACACACACACACATATATATATATATATATGAGAGTTGAGAATTACACCTTATAATGAGTGAAATGATTACATTTTATTCTCTATATAGTTAAAAGTTTTTTTTTTTTTTTGGAGTTTAGATTTAATATATTTTAAATAATAAATATTATATAATTTTTATTTAAACAGGGTTCGTAGGTCACCTATGGGTTAATTTTTTCAATCCAAACCTATTGGGTTTTTACTATATGGGTTCACAAATTCATGGGTTGTAATTTCGTCCCCAAACCCGCTTCAAATGGGTTGGGTTCGGACGGCTCCTACATGTCTGGAATTTATTAGGGGTGTGCGTTTTCGGTTTGGTTTGGATTGAAGCTCAATGTCAAACCAAACCAATAAGGATCGATTTGGCTATATTTCAACCCAAACCAAACCGATTCGATATTTCAAACCGATTCAAACCAAACCAAAAAAGGTCGGGTTGGTTTGGATTGGTTTATCGGTTTAGATTTGAACTCCAAAATCTTTTATTTTTGGTATTATATTATAAAAAATATTTAAATAAAATAATCATAACATGAAATATTATATATATATATAGGAAGTACATAAAAGTCAAAAGAGTAATTACCAATTAAATACATTTTTAATAATATCTATACTTTTGAAACCCTAATAAATCAATCAGAAGAATTGTATCAAAATAAATAAATAAACTATAAAAGCTTAAAGTAATCGGTAAAAATTATAAAACATGGACGAAATAGAAAATGTAGGTGAATTTTATATTTTAGTTTTACTTTTTTAAATATATGTTTTGGTTTAGGTTGGTTAATTATTTCATTCAACCCAAATCAAACCACATTTAATCGGTTTGTTCAAAAGACAAACTGATTTATCCATTTTCTATATTTGTAATTGAATCAACCCAAACTTTATAATCCGAGTTGATCGATTTGATTGGTTTAACGATTTTTTACATATCTGGATTTTATTGTCATCTATCTATATAGGGAGCATTACTGCTACATTAACTCAAACATTTATACATTTTCTTCGAGTGGAAGCAACGGATCATTTCCACGTCATAGACTCACTAAACACATTTGGATTTTCTTCCTACTCTCTTTTTCGATTATTGTTCTCAGAAGAAACGGCGCTCCAAAACACTCGTTCACTCACTCACACCTTGTATCGACGATCGACGAAACCGCAATGGCTCTAGCTACACGGCAGAGGCGGCCGGGCCTTCCGTCGGATCTCCCGCCGTCATCTCCCGCCTACACCAAGTTCGATAAGAAGCCGGCCGCCAGATCGGACGGTGCTGCTGCTCCGGAGGACGACAGAGGTCTCGGCTGGTTCATGCCGTTGTTCGCTCTCGGTATGCTTCGCTACATGAGCGCCACATCGAACATCGTACATGACTGTGACGAGGTCTTCAATTATTGGGAGCCACTTCACTACTTGCTCTACAAATCTGGTTTTCAAACTTGGGAGTACAGGTGCTCTCTTCGTTTTCGATTAGTTTATTAAAGAGTGTGGTTTTGGATTTTCATTTTTCATTTTCTTTTATGCTTGTTTCAAATTTGTGTGAGAATTTTGAAAATAATGGATTTTGCTTTGTTTTAATATTTTATAGCTTATAATTTCCATTTGTGTAATGCTAGCAATCATTTTCTTCTTATTCCATATATTAAGCATTTTTCTATATAGAACCGATTGGAATGCAGTGTGTTTTATTAAACAAGGTGGTTTCAGATGGATTGTGTCGTTGAATTCTCTTATTTGATACATGTTTAGTATTATATCGTGGTTGCTAGATGATAACGAAACGGAAATTTAGTTAATATTTCCATTAAATCGTTTATAATGATGGGTACTAGCTCGCTTAGTAGTTCAGTTCTTTTGTCATTATACAAGAGGTCTTGGGTTCAAGTCACACTCACACCAGGGTGGGGAGATTTTGTTAATATTTCTGTCAAATGGAAGTCGAATGGTTGCTAGATATTGAATTGTGTTGCAGGAGCTCATTTAGACATTGTTTGTTTTTGTATCCCCATTGCAGTTCTCAGTTTGCACTACGGTCATACTTGTACATTATTTTTCATGAACTAGTGGGCCAACCAGCTTCTTGGCTGTATGCAGAGGACAAAGTAAGAACTCAGTGCTTTCTGGAATGTTCTTTAAATGGTTTTATGATTTGACGGTGTCAATTTCCCCCCCTGATATCTGCATATTTTTCTTTTGTACAGGTGAGAGTATTTTATGCAGTTAGGCTCTTTCTTGGTCTCCTATCTGTTATTGCAGATTCTGTTCTGGTAGTAGCTCTTTCTAGGAAGTATGGAAAGCGTCTGGCCTCTTATGCACTTGCAATGCTATGCTTAACCAGCGGTTGTTTCTTTGCTAGCACAAGTGAGTAGCCCTTTTTTTGGTCTGTTCTTGCACCGACTACTATCTTACTTTCTCATACTGCTTCTCTGTTGTGGTTTCAATGACCAATTCTTTTTAGTTAGTCAAGTTTCAGTTATCTGCAGTTTCAATTAAATTTATTCAATAATTAAGAAATCTTATATTTTCTATTTCCTTGGACTTTATTGATATTTACCAACTTGTGGTTCATTCCCAGGTTTTCTTCCTAGTTCATTCTCCATGTATGCAATGAGTCTCTCATCTGGATTGTTTCTTCTTGAGAAACCTGCTATGGCTGTTGCAGTATCAGCTGTTGGAGTAATCCTTGGCTGGCCTTTCTCAATATTGGCCTTTCTGCCGGTTGTATTCTACTCTTTAGCTAGAAGATTCAAACAAGTGTTTCTTGCTGGTGCTGTCACCTCTCTTGCTGTTCTTGTAAGTTAATTTAATTACTAGGTGTAACTTTTCATGCCTAACTTCTCTGGATCTGGAATTTATAAGTAATAAATCTTAGCAATTGGTACTAGCTGAGCTGTAAGTTTCTCTTACTAAGTTGTTTCTACAATTGTTTAATCATATAGCATTAAATTTTGCAGGCACTTTCGGTATATGTCGACTACGTGTATTATAAAAGATGGACATCTTCTGTCTTGAATTTGTTGGTATATAACGTCTTAGGAGGTGGTGAGAGCCATCTGTATGGGACTGAAGGGCCACTGTATTATCTGAGAAATGGATTCAACAATTTTAACTTCTGTTTTGTTCTGGCTTTGCTTTTCCTGGGAATTCTTCCAATTGCAAGGAAAAAGTATTCCCCAAATCTGTTAGTTGTGGTCTCACCGTTTTATATTTGGCTGGCATTTATGTCTTTGCAGCCACACAAGGAAGAAAGGTATGCTCAATCTGAAAATTCCTTACGGATTTTCTTATCAGTATTTTCCATAAATATCTCAAAAGAACCTCAATAAGTAAATATCTTACATCTCTCATTTTGGGTGAATCAGATGAATTTGTGTATTTCCTGCTAGAATTTTCTTATTTGTTCAGTCTCATTTTTCACTGTGATTTGTTTTTAATGAGAAACAAATAAAACTTGTATAAACCAAAAGATCGAGAAGTGACATACATATGAGTGAACAACTGACAACAAACAAGTACACAGGAGATTATGGACATACAAAAACAGTTAACAAAGAATAAAAAAGACACTTCCTGCACTCACCTCCCTTCTACGAATGAATTAGAAAATTAAGATAATTGCCTTTTGATTTGGTCTCGAGATTTCCTCTTGTTTTAAAGATTGGTCACAAGGATGAGGATTTCATTGTCAAAAATATTATCCTTGCCCTTATCTTGAATAGTTGCTTCCTCTTAACTTACTTTTGACCAATTGATTTTTACACTACCAAAGTTACATGGAAGGAAATTCAAATTTTGGCCATCACCTTGAGAGATATACTCGGCATAGTATAACGCATGGTACTAAAGCTTCCTCAGAAAACCCATTTTCCCATTTAAGTATCTAGGGAACTTGAAAAATTGCCATGAAATGGGCCAAGATAAAAATCCTTAAATTTGATTTCTTCTGAACCCGCCTTGTCAGATTGGTTATAGTTGTCACGCATTTTCTCTGGAAGAGTGTCATGAATTCCATGAGTCAAGAACCATTGAATGAACCAATTTGGGAGTTCGTATTTAGAAAACTCTTTATTATCTATCTTAATTTGAATGAACCAACTATGAGAGTTAGACTCATTCTGATAATTAAAGTCGAATCCCAAGCTCTAATATTCAAAACAGTCGTATAAAGTAGGTCAGATTTTGGGGTTATTTTGTTCTTTCTCTTTTATAGAGATTTCCCCACACCGCTTAATTGATTATATTAGATATTGTCATTTTGGAGTAGGTGAATTAATTATCATGCATATGTGATGAATTTTAGCACTCTCTGTTTCTATGACTCTGAGAATTGCCTCATAGAATTCCTGTAGACTTTGGGACTTCCTTTCGATTTCGAAAGGAAGTAGGTGATTAAAAAGATACATGTTAGCCACTAAAAATTAAAACAGAATTGAAAGTTCCAGAAGAAGTTAAAGATTTAGAGCAAAGGTGTGCATCGATGTTCCCAATGCCATTTGAGATGAGGAAAAGCTTGTTCTCGATACACAGAAGAAAGCTGCTCAATGACTCTAGTTCTAGCTGGATATAGCCGAGATTCTTTTGAGTTGTAGGTCGAAAAGAAGGGCAGTATGACTCCAATTTATCTAGGAAACGTAGCCTTAAAAGAATCCGCTTTTATAAAGTTACTTCAACGATCAACTTTCTGGAGTAGGGGGTGACAAGGGAAATCTACTTTATTTAAAATAGCAATAATTTATTTGCTTTCCTATTGAGCATCAGTGTGTATTATTTTTGTGTCTGTGTATCTATATAAAGAACCTTAGAGCTCAATTGTATGCGTCGAAGAAACTTGTATCATGTCTTTAACATTTCCATATCTTATTTTTAACATTTGCTTTCTCTATCTCTTGTGTGTGTGTGTGTCACATGTGTAAGTAATTGCAAAATTATTTTCTTTTCCTATTCTACATTATTTTTCTTGAAATTGAACTGCTTTATTCTGCAAACTTCTGTTCTTGATTGGAAGGATGAGATATCACATTGTCTGATAATAAATTAATAATTGGAGAAGCTATAAGTGGTATGTTTTGGTAGGCAACTATATTCTCTTCCTGTATGAATAGATATTTAACATTATATTAGAAATTCTCTTATTAATTGTTTCTGTAACTCTATTTTCTCTCTAAGGAGACGTAGATTTTATAATTCTATCTAGCCTGCAGTATAACTATAAAGGAGACTTGCAAGATTTAAATGATGACTAGATTTTTCCTGATCACCATTTCAGGTTCCTTTATCCAGTATACCCACTTATTTGTGTTGCTGCTTCAGCTGTCATTGAGAGCTTTCCTGATCTTTTCCGAGACAAGTATAATCCAAATGATAAAAATCTGATGGTTATGGTTGGTTTCTTTAATATTCCTACAGTTCTCTTGGCATATGTCAGTTAACTTTTAATTTACCTATTGTCAAATTTTCATTGGTTGGGTATGCAGGCAGCAAAAATTGTTAGGCCCTTGGTTCTTAGTCTCATATTATGTGCCTCCCATGCTCGTACATTTTCACTGATTAATGGTTATGCTGCTCCATTGGAGGTATACAAGATTTTGGAGCACCATGATGATGCAGGACCAGGTAATAATTATCTTGCTGTTCTTTATTGTGTACAGTATTAAATTATTAATCTTGAGATAGATTTTTTATCACTCTCCACTGCCCTTAAACCCTAAAAAGAAAAAGCAAACACTAGATGGTGTGGTGTCGGGATTAGGGTCTCCTGATATTTTTATAGATGTTTCAGATTGTTGGTGGCTTTGTTATCATGTTGTAATTTGTTTGGGGAAAGTAGCATGTAAAGAATGGCTTTAAAATACTCGAGAGTGCTGATTGTTTGCTGATAACAGTTTTGACAATTCTTCCGAATGATTACTTTGAAACCAGCATTATCTGCATCATGTTTACAAATAATGCTTTAGAATCGGGATATGACGATTTGCCTTTTAATAGCATCAACACTTATGTTGATTGCAATCATCTCAGAGGACCCTTTGTTTTCGTATGTGCATTTCTTTATCTGTGATCAAATTTAATAATCATCAGTTTGCAAGAAAAGCTTTTGGATTGTTGTAATTATTTTCTCATCCACTTTTAATGGTCCCATTTTTAAACCTTACATTTACAATGTTAAATATGCCCGTAAAGATGATCATATCAATTGGGAGCAAGTTTTGTAGTACATTAAGCTATTTACAACTACTTGGAAATGGTGATGTGTCTTAGGAAGGAAGTTCGTTTAATTTATCTTTGAATGTATGTGGCAGGTTCTGTTGTTTGTGTTGGAAGTGAGTGGCACCGTTACCCTTCATCATTTTTCATTCCTGATTATGTGGGCCAAGTTCGGTGGATTGATGATGGGTTCCGAGGTCTTCTTCCATTACCATTTAATTCTACTATGGGCGGGACTTCAGCAGCTCCACCATATTTTAACAATAAGAACAAGGCATCAGATGATCAATATGTAATTTACTTCTTTCTTCTTAATAAATTCAAACCTGATATCCTTGTTATTTCTGCCTTCTCTCTTACCCTTGTAGTAACCCACTGTCTACCTTGCAGCTCCAGGATCTTGACACTTGTACATTCCTTGTCGAGCTGCAGCTTAATCGACCTTACCCTTCTCGTGGGAGTAACTTGTCAACATGGGAGGTAAACTTATTTTTCTACTTAAATCGTTATATTCATTCATTTTTATGCCCATATCGCATTCCTCACGTGATTGTCCTAAAATACCATGTACTTCAGCCAATTGCAGCACTGCCATATCTGGACAGGGAGCTCTCTCCGCCCTTATATCGTTCATTCTTCATTCCGTACCTGTGGCAACAAAGGAATGTTTTTGGTATGTATAAGTTGCTTAAAAGAAAATCGAAGTGATAAAGGACGTACCTGTAATATTTCACCTTGGCTCTGATTGTTTCGAGTTCTTGGACAGTTCATAGTGTTTCATTTTTTTGGTTGACACATTAGCCAGTAGGGAAATGGAGGAAAAACGCCAAGATGACCCATTTTAGTGATTAGATCAAAACTCTGCTGACTGCAACCCAGGGATTTTGATCTGCCAAATACTTGGTGGTTTTTTCTTGGTTGAAAAATGCTCCAAGTCGAGGATTACACCAGAACTATGCAGCGAATATAATTTTGTTACTAGAATCACTTTGTTACCATAATTTTCTCATAAATCTAGAGCAATTGTTGCCTTAGATCAAGATGATGACATATATATATATAAGTTTTATTTTAGTTATATACCACTTGAATGAGCGCCACTTATCATTAAGCTATATTGGGCGGTGGTACTGGTGATGACAAGGAAATGATTCAAGTGTATTTTTGTAACTGGATACAAAGTGTTTAGTGATATGATGATCATAGAATGAAGGATTAAGAACATCAGTCTTCTTGTTTTATTTAACACAAATAACACTAGTTTTTAACCGATCTAATTAGTTGTTTTCAACGCCCACGAAATCAAAAATGTCTATAGTGTTCTATTCCAAGGACAGCAAGGTAGCAATTGCAGCGTTAATTTTCCTAGATTTGTGTTTTATTTTCACTTAATCTCAAGTGAACTTAATGGCCCCTAAATAACATTTATTTGTTCTAACTTTATGAGTTAGCCACCGACTTAATAAATTGAGTTTTAATAGAAGTCAAAATGTCTTTACTTAAATCAAAAGATTGAAAATTTTGCTTCTTTTTTTTATATATTTTTTTATTTTTATTATTATTATTTATGTTTGGTGATAAATGTTTTTGGTGTTATTAAAATCCGAGTTAATTAATAGTTGCTAGTTATAATTTAATGAAGTTATCTCAAATGTTGCAACTCACGTTAAATTACGTTACGTGGACTTTGCAATCTATAAAGATTTAGTTTCCAAATTATTACAAAATTAATACGGTCAATGTTTCAAAATGGGGCTTGCAAGATAACTGAAACCGAAATTATCCTGTTATGACTTTCTTCTATTATTAGTATTTTGAATGCAAATTATCAGTTTTCTTGTTAATGACCTAGTTTACTTTTTTATTTTTGTGATCCACTATCGAAGAATCTTCTTATGTTTTTCTTCTATTATTAGGATTTCAAAGCACATTATCAGTTTTCTTGTTAACGTCCTTGTTTTACTTCTATTTTTGTGATCAACTCTCGAAAGAATCTTCAATGGGTAAACTAATATTACTATATCCGATCCAGAGCCGGTCCTGACTTTTCTAAAGTTCTTGGATAAAATCTAAAAAAATGGATTCCTTGTGAGGGGTTGAACATATATGGTACACGATATATGACTATAAAAAATTTCGAAAGTCGAATTAAAAAAAGAAAAAAAAAACTTTAAATCGATTTGTAAAAGAAGAAAAAAAACTTTAATTACCTGGATATGAGATCTTCATCCCAGATAATTGGACCATTTGTTATTATTTTTAATGTTTGGGTATTTTTAAAAAATATTTTGGACCCTTTTTATCTGAACTAAAATCATTTAATTCAACACTAAATACAAAAAATTTAAACCCCATTTTGGACCCATTTTTCTTGGACCTTGGGCAGTTGCCCATGCTGGCCCCCTTCAGGGCCGGCTCTGATCCGATAACATAGATCATATTTATTAATATATATTTTATTAGAAATTTAAAATTTATTAGAATAATATAATATAATATAATATTTGGTTTGTTGTGTAATTAGATTTTTTTATTAATATTATAAGAACTATTACGATATGATTGTCGGAATCCGTCGAGATTAAACAATAAATATATGGACAAATATCTATTCTCGCGACAGAAGATAACTACTTTCACTGTTAAAAAAAGAAAATTCTTTACATATGTTTAAAGAATGTATTTAAACTTCTAATAAATTTTAATTGGTTTAATAGCGTAGATGTTTTAACTTTTAACTGTGAGGTTATCTTAGTTAATGACACGATACAATAAAGGACAAGATGCCAAACAAGCCGGAGTATGATATTTTTCATCCGACAAACAAAAATGGGGAGCCGACGATTTTTCTTTAAAGAAAAAGTATACAAAATTACAAAGTGATAATAGAATAGAAGAGAATTCAAATTCAAGATAAGAAACCATAATTTTTGGTTTGAGAAGTAACCCAGTTACCATCTTCCCATTCTTGATGGACTCTGAGATCACACCTCGAGTACTCAAATTCATCACCGGTGCTATCAAAGTAAACACTGTACCTGTCAGTACCCACCCGACCAGAAACCCGACCCATCCACCAGCCCTCTTCGTAATACGCGTCCACTACTTCCATCACGTCAAAAGCCGAAACCCTTATCAGCGGCGGGCATGGCCGTACGTCGGCGGCGGGGACCACCTCCCTGAGCCTCTTTTTGTGGTTTTTTTCAGAGAAGAGGGTCTGGTATTCGACTGTGTACTTGTTGTTTTTGTTTTTGGACACCACTTTGGCCAAGTAGTAAGAACCCAGATACCCGTCTTCTTTGCTGCTTACTTCAACCAAATCCCCGACCCGAATTGTCATGCCTGTGATTCTGTGAACTCAGTTTTTTGTCTTGTTTCTGTTTTTTTTTTCTTTTAATGAATTTGAAAGAGTCAAAGAATTAGGTATGTATTTATAGATGAAAAAGAAAAGAAATCCATGGTGGGTAAGGAAAACAAATCCCGGTAGATTGAGGATTAATTTATCTTTTTTATATTTTTGGAAACTAAAAAGTAAAAGCAATCCGGTTATAGAAAATCAATAATGTTACTTTATCTTTAAATTTGATGATATTCATTTATATTATATTAAATTTATATGATTTAGGTAAAGTAAAATTATTTATTGAAAATATAAATATCAAACGGTATTTTTAATTAGGTAAAGTTGTTTGAAACTTTTATAAAAATGATTAAATTGATTTTTATATTTTCTTTCATGTACCAAATTAGTTATTCTCTTTTTAGAAACGATCAAAACAAATAATAATAGTAGTTTCAAAAATAAAAATAGCTTTTGTTCTTTTCAATTATTTCTACTTTACTTTCACTATTTTTTAAAAGTTTTTTTTTTTCAAGTAGTACTTAAACGAAAAAAATAAATTAAAACACTTTTTTATATATAAAAATATTTTTGAAAAAACTATATTAAAAGTTAAAACCAATACCAAACACACTTCCAAATTCCAACGAGTATTTAGAAGTAAGAGTTCAGACATTTTCATTCTTCCACATCGATCGTATATACAAATATCCATTCTCCAAAGAGTAATGCTAGGCCATTTAGGAAGTTTTGTGGGAAATAAATTAGGAAGTCCACCGTTACTATTCCAGAAACCCCGAATTATGTCTAATTTTTTTGTGTTACTTTTATTTGTAATAGAAAACTGAATTAAAGTGGGGAACCATGTCATGTGGTTGTCTCGTTGTATAATTGAAATCCTAGCTCAAATCAATATTTTTCTTATCCTCAAACAAATGACTTTGTTGTACAATTGAAATCAGAGCTGAGATCGATATTTTTAATTGCAAACAATTGTTTTTAAAAGATGCTAAAATTATGCCTTTTTTTTTTAATTAGATGTAGAGATATTAGGGAGGTGAACGGAATTTAAAACATTATTGAGTAATGTTAGACGTCTCAATTTTTTTTTTTTCAAATTCTGTTCTAAATGATATAGCACGTGAGATATCATCATCTTATAAATCATGAGATTATGTGTCGACCTATTTAATGTTGATACCTCACATGCCATATTATTTGAAACGGAATTTGGAAAAAAAAAAAATAGAACGTCTAACATTACTCTTATTCTATTTAGGGATGTTAAAAATAAAACCGAACCAGTGTGAACCCTTTTCCACCCGTCTCTATACGACAGGGTTTTACCAAAACAAATGGGGTTAATGCAGGCTCAGAGAAAATTCCTACACCCTATTAATTAGTAATATTAATATTTAATCAATAAAGAATTAAGGTAAATATATATAAGTATTAAGATATACAAAACAAACATACATTTTTTATCCAATTTAAACCTAATTTTTATTCAAATTACAAAACAAGCCTAGTTACAGTATTATTCCAGGTCTGGGCCACCTCCCCTACTTTCAATATTTGGAGTTGGGGGTAGACATGACCACGGCTCGAAGTCGGAACCGTATGAAATGAACCGTAATCGTAACCGGAACCGTAGAACCGGTTTTGAAATCGAAACCATAGAACCGGTTTTGAAATCGAAACCGTAGAACCGGTTTCGAAACCGTAACCATAGGACTGAAAGTTCAGTTCCGGTTCTCCTCCGAAAAAAATCGATCAGGAACCGACAGTTCGGTTCCGGTTTTGGAACTGCAAGTTCCAGACATTTTTTATTATTATTATT
The DNA here is from genome assembly GCA_032871835.1 of Dipteronia dyeriana. Taxonomy (NCBI): domain Eukaryota; kingdom Viridiplantae; phylum Streptophyta; class Magnoliopsida; order Sapindales; family Sapindaceae; genus Dipteronia; species Dipteronia dyeriana. The sequence goes on along the minus strand of CM065302.1, from coordinate 52,048,374 downwards.
TTTAGGTTTCGGCCGTTTGACCGCTAGAATATATATATATATATATATATTCTATCTTTTCACTCTTTCTTCTTCAGTTCCAAATAACACCATCTCTCTATTTCTTTCTCCCTAATCTCTCTCCATCTCTCTATTTCTTTCCTTCAATCCAAACGACAACACTCAATCACTAGACTTCCATCAATCCCTCTCTCACCGGGGATCTCTTCTTCTTTTTGTCGCCGCCAATCGTCGGTCATCTCTCTCTTCGATCTCCCTCTTCAAATGCCGGTCATCTCTCTCTCCGATTTTCCTTCTCCTCTATGATTTGTGATTTGTAATTTGTATGTTGAAGGCTTGTGTGATGATTTATGGATTTTATTTTCCTTCTCCTCTATGATTTGTGTGATGAAGGCTGATAATGATGATTGATAATCTGAATAATTAGGGATAATGATGATTGATGATTTGGTTTAAAAGATGGGAGATCTTGGCATTTGGTTTGTGATAACCGATGATTGTGGATTTTTTTTTTAAAGAACCGGAAAACTGGAGAACCGTCGAAACCGAACCGAGACCGTCTGCCTGGCGATTTCGGTTCCGACTCCATCCAAAACTAGAACCAAAACCGAACCACAACCGTTGACATGACTAGTTGGGGGAAATAATTTTGTTTGTTGCCCTCGGGATTTGTTGTCCTCGGTTTCGAAATCGCCCAACTGACATCCCAAATTCTATTTGATAAATAGAATAACGAAATAGTAAAATTTCACAACAATTATTTTGGTATCTAAGATATTGTTAAATAAATTTTATCACATTAGTTCATTTGCCCATTTATAAACAGTCGCATGAAATGAACACAACTTAAAATTGGATTAGCACACTTGTTCACCTCACCGGTGAAAAAGATCCGCATATGGAAGATCTCATTGAAATTTCTCCGGCAGGTATCCTCCACCAATGGAAAGATGCTAAGAATCTCATCCAAGTGTGGAGGAGAACCAGGATGTCCTCCAAGCACGAAGAAGATTGGCACAAGAGCTCCACATAATTTATAAACCTCACAATCCATATTATCAGAGACAAATAAATAATTTTATTCACAATATTTTACTAATTAATTACCCTAAATCCAAACTGTATATCAGAGGACCATTCTTAATTTTGCATTTAACAAGCACGTATTATCTAATCATCATACAAGTTCAAAGACAAGGCTTCCAATAGATAAGAAAATAATAACAGGCAGTTATTGGACGCGCTTTGAAATATCAAACTTTGAATGTTAAAACATCAACTCTTCCCAATTTCCATTTGAAATGGACTAACATACATTGCACAATTTGTTATTTGGTGGGTAGTAACAGTTTCCACCATGTCATCAAGCGCCACTGGCATATAAACGAGTCCATTCCTTTGCTGCATTGCACAGTCAAGAATGAGATATCTTCTTCTCGTTACCGTGTTATAATAAGTTATTTCACTTATTTATTATTTGAAAGAGAGAATGCATAACCAAGGAGTACCAACATTACCTGTTTCAACAGCCTCTGCCTCATTTGTTTTCCAATGCTTAGCAATGTTCTCGGAGAGAGGATCATCGGGGTTAGGGGCACTCAGAAGAGCTTGAATGCTAATAGGTTAAAAAAAAAAACATAAATGAGAAAATAAGTTTAATTCAATTCCAATAAACATTAACTAAAACAATACCAAAAAAAACCCCAGCACAAAATACCTCAAAAGTACAGTTCGGATCTGGAGAGCTGGACTCCACTTGTCTTTCAGAATATCGAGGCATATCCTTCCAAGCTACATTTAAAAACCTCATTTTATAAGAGGCAAGAAACACTAGTATGCAGCTCAATAAACAACTCAGAAACACAGAAAGCAATAGCCAACCTTATCAATGTTAGGATGATATATCTTGGTGAGAAATCGAACCTGTTACAAGGAAATTATATCAAGCAAAACAAACCATCATTGCAGGAGAATCCAACAGGTGAACGCATAAAACATGAACAAATGCAACCCTGAAATAGTGACAGAAGACGGACACCTCAAATCCTACTGCTAAAGAATGATAAAAGATAGACAACAATCTCAGAGGCAACTGCTCAAGTGTCCTAAGGAAACAAACCAAACATTTACCACACTAACACAAGAAACTTCAAGGGAAACCAATTTTCAGTACACCTGTGTACCATACTTGTTGCCTGATCACAATGGGTTTAATTTCACTGTATACTGATTAAACACTCTTAACATAACCAAATCCCATTTTAAAATTCCTAATAGCCACCAAATAAACTTATAGGCCAGGTAGGATTCCAGGTTACACTAAAATTCATCAAGACATTCTACTGACCATTTCTCCTCCACATCAAATGAGGCACTCAAGCAAATGACATAAGCATTAAACATCGACACTCCATTAACAAGTGGATATGCACATGTTACAAGGAAAAATAAATAAACATCATGCTAAACATATTAAATATCAAGTTTATGTATTTAAGTTTCACCCTGATTTAAATTTCTAATCAGTATGCCATTGGCTATACAGTTCAACAATTCGCCAATTCGTAATTCAAAACCAGCCTCATATTATATAATCCAGTATCATGTTTATATTTTATGTTTCATGAAATATCATCGGAAGAAAATTAGATACACACATTCAACCAAGTAGGTACACAAAAGGTCAATATTATATAGCTATGAAGCATGAGACAAGATATCTCCAGTTTCACAGAGAATACTGAGTTTTGGAGAGACATTCATCCATCTCATAAATGTATTGAAACTTAAAAAGGAAAAAAGAAAAAACAGAAACAGAAATCATGTATTAAATATTAAAAAAATGTAGAAAGATGTAAAAAGGATAGAATAAGCTTTAAGCAGCAAAGAGAAAAACCAGGACCCGCTGGAAAACCCGAAAAAAGGACTATACAGCAGAAGACCACCAATCTCAGATGTATTTGGATTGCGTTCAAATCTTACGCAAAGCAGGTAAAACGTCATAGTTGCTCATATTTGATTTGATTTAATCAGTTGAATTCAAAACTACATTCACTAATTCAAAATACATTAAAAAATTGAACAATAAAAAAGATGATACATATCTATATAGTATATCAAAAAATTAAAAGGATTAACATTGTAATAAATCTACAGTAATAGTCATTCAGATGTTGAACAATCTCAAGAATGATCCTTGATAAATTGCAAAGAAATAATTTCTTCCGATTAGACAGGAACGGGGGCGGGCCTCTTCAAGGGTTTGGGTGGGCTAGTGGGCTACAACCCACCCAACTTTTTTTGAATTTTCTTAAGTTTTGAGTTAATTTTTTTAAAAGAAAAATAGTTAAAAGCTATATTCAATTAATTACAGTCAGCGGATAAAAAACTTAAATCTAAACCCAATAAATTTACTTAAAACCCAGTAAACTAAATTTAATATATGTTAGGAAAGCTTAAGATTTATTGTAATTTGTGGAAATCAAGAAGTTCCATTGTTTGGTCAGGAAATCTAATATCTAACTCCATCAACTGAAAATCACAAAGTGAAATAAATCTTAGGTTTCCTAACATTTTTCTTTTTTTTCCCAACTTTGATGTCCCACAAGGCGGCTAAATTAAAGTACAAAACCTAAACCTCAATCATAAAATACATAACCTAAAATCAAACATTATACGTGAATAAATAAAATAAATTAAAGTTTTATGGGCTCATAGCAAATAATTGAAAATGGGCTTTAACTATTTTTTTTAATTAACTCAAAAAAGTTGGGTGGGCAGTAGCCCTTGAAGAGTTCCACCCCTGATTTGATTATTACTAAGAAAAATTTTACTCGGTAGTTAGTTCAAAAATATTAGGTCTTTTATATAAGAAAATAAAATTTGGATCAGCCCACCCCCAATTTTTTTTTCTAGCTACGCCCCTGGACAGGAATACTAATTTTCTTTTGCTAAGACATAGAGATACTACTTCAATAATTCTTGATGGTTCATTAACTCCCTTGATGTCTTCACTAATTTCTAACAGCTCCTTTCCTCCAAGGAAACTAAACATATGTTCTTAAGATACTGAACAACCTTTTATTAATATGTTCTCTGTTCCGCTTAATCTAAGAACAAAGTTGATGTCCTACGATGCATATAAGTTCTACCCAGGAAAGAACCCCAATGACTAAGTTGATTCTCCTTTCAAAATAAAACCTTAATCAGCAAATCTTGAATTCAGTCCTCAAAATCACCCCAAGTAACAAAAAGGATTAATATCAGCCTTTCTAACATCAATAAATGAACTATGGCATAATATCTACTTATAGGACCAAACAAAGACTATGCAAAAAACAAAAAAAAACATCTTGCAATAAATTTGATGTTCTGTCACAGCATAAAATATTTAAAAAGACAACAAGATTTAGGTGCATATTTAAGCAAGAATCAGAAGAGAGAGAGAGAGAGAGAGAGAGAGAGAGAGAGATGTGGCATCAAATTAAAACACGGCATAAAACATTTAAAAAGACAACAAGATTTAGGTGCACATTTAAGCAAGAATCAGAAGCACTAGTATCCTCAGCAACATTTTGTCCAGGCGTCTAGCATACCTCCAGCCTCAAACCTTTCAGATATTCAGGATAGACGACACTAATAAATACCTTTAAATTGAAGAAAAAAATACCTTGGGAGCAGCCATTGGATATTCTTCAGGCAAAAATAGTTCCAACTTGAAAACTCCTCCTAAGCAAATTGCCGAAACATGAAAAAAAATTGTCACATCATATCATAAAGGAATAGAAAAGTACAGAATAAGCAAAAAGCTAAAACAATTAAAATAATAAAAGAAGGTCAAATATGACATTGCTCAGGAACACAAATCAGCTTTTATAATCAATACTACACGACTAAACAAAAAGCAAAATCATTGATTGAAGAATAAATATAAAACAAGGAATGAAGTGAAGATCACCATCGACTTTCATTAGACCATCTACCAGAAAAGACTCAAAACAATAGACAGGTGATTGACACAATAGACAGGTGATTGACACAGGTTAATTTTCCTGATTAACTGTGACAAAATCCACTAGTCAGTAGTCTCTGCCACAGCAATTCCCACTAAAGCCTTTCACAAAACAATAAACTCCAGAACAAGCGTTATGCATGTTATTGTGTAACAGAACATAGCACACCTTATGCTGCATATTTGTTCAATAACTCTACTTGACCCTTTAAATAGATACAAAGCTGGGATCTAACGACACAAAAATTCTTTGCCGAGACAAGTCTTGAAGAGACCCATGGTTAGGAAGGAGACAGCTACAAAACTTACATTCTAACCAAAAGACGTTCTGACTTGACGAGCTAGTAATAATAAAGCCAACGAGATCCATGACACCAACTAATAAACATTTAGCCAGTCAAAGTCAAGATCTACGACCATTGTCTACTAGAAACAAACATAAAGTATATAGTCATGAGACTCAAATAGCATGGTGAATCATGGATAGCTTATCAAATTGCCTAGTAGAAATATATTACTTTGGAAGTTCAGTTCGTGAAAATCCCTAATTTATAATTGACGGCTTCAACTTTACTATACCAGCAGAGAGGTAAATTTTGATAAAGCTAAAAGAGAGATGGAAAAAATTAAATTGCTAGAAACTCAAATGGAGAGTTTGCCACAGATAAGTGTGGCTACTAAAAAAGAAAAAATAGATAACGCAAAGGATTAAACAAGAATGTAAACAATTTTTAGGGAAAAGAAAGTGAATGGGCATGATAGATGCATTTCTAGAGTAAAAGTCGTTTAACAGTTTAGAACAATTTAAAACAATGTGCTCACGAGAAAGAGCAACAACGAAAATCAACATGCCATCATAAAAACAAATGGGTCTCGCAGCTTCATTGTCTAGCACAGCAATTTCTGACATCACAAACGACATGCAGACATGCAGCAAATGAAAATAAAGATATAAAGAACAGTCCAAGGACTCCAACCAATATGCCTCTCAGCAATTTACCTTCATATGGAGATTGTGTTGGCCCAAGGATCATCACATTAAAGTATCGCATATTATCCTCTGATGGAGAAGCACTAATTCCCGGTGCTGTATCCATAAATCACAAAATTAGCCGACACAAAAACCAAACAAACAACCAAAACCCCCTCAACTTTCATATTCACAGTAACCACCATAATTTTATACCAAGCTAGAAGCATAAAATATTCATATTTTCACAAATTTTACTTTAAATAAATTATCAAAGCAAATAACTAACAAATTGTACACAAAAAACGATAAAAAAAAAATTGATAATCAAGTACTCACCAGGCTCACTGAGGAGACGTTGAGTTTCCTGTTCGGATCACAAAAGCAAAAAGAACTCCAAATCAATTACTACATCAAAAATCCCTAATCCATCCATTCAATTTCAGCTAAATATCTTATTTAAAAACCTCACATTCTTAAATTCCAGCAATAAAAAAAAAATACGTCAAGAACAAAAAAGCATTACTCTATAAACCCTAACAACACAATCACTCCATCTAACTCTAAAACAAGTTTATTCTTCACCAAAACATTAAAAAAAAAAAGAAAAAAAAGTGAAGATTTTCTTCTATTTTCTTTGGAAACAAACGGAAAATGATATGAGAAATTGAGATAGGGATCCATAGAAAGAGAAAGAAACCTTGATGATTCGTCGAGGAAGATTACTGTTAGCCATTTCAGAGATCGAACGATTTCTTCTTCTTTTTTTCTCCTTAGTTGCAGAAAACAAACGCTAATAGGGTTTTTTTCTTACGATGACTCTCAACAAATCAGAATTTATATAAAGAGAGGAAGCAATCCATGGAAAAAGTAGGCTCATTTTGACGGTTTTTTTTTTTTTTTTTGGGAAACAATGATTTTGACTTTTCTTTTATCAAAATAATTTTGACATGTTTTTCTAATTTATGGTTTGGGATTCACTGTAGTAAACTCTTTTCTATTTTTTTTTTAATATTTTATAGATAAAAGTTTAAACTTAAGATAATTTCAATAAGTTAAAAGTAAATATTCTAGAAAAAATAAAATTATAAAACTAGGGAGGCAATAAAAAATATATACATAATGTTCAATTTTCATATTATCATGACATAAACAAGTTAACCAAAAGAAATTCGATGATTTTATATTTATAAAAGTTCAATTTTCATATAATCATGCATAAACAAGTTAACCAAAAGGAATTTGATCATTTTATTCTTATAAAAGTTGAACAACGGCTCTTAAGAAATCATCAAATTCTCATCAATACCAAAAACTTTATCGTTAGCCTCAAAGCGGTGATATATGATTTAGTATCTGATTGGAAGAACTTGTTTGTTGATTAAAATATCTTTTTTAATAAAAAAACTCTTTTCTAAATTTTTTATATCGTTTGGTTGTTACTTAATAGAACTTTTGAATGATTAAAAAAATCGTTTTACGTATTTGAAGAAACTTAAATTTTAGATTTTTCCAAATAGATTTTTTTGAGCTTTTTTAATAATACTAAAATGCCTAATATAACCGTATCATTTAAAAGAATTTTTAAATATTTTGATAATCTTACGATTTAAAAAACTTTTTTTAATTGACAACAAAATGATATATCTTCTTATTTAAAGCTTATAAATTCATAAGACTTGATTAAGCTTTCTGCTACAATAGCAAAGCTTTTAGTTGGGTTCTATACTTCAATCCATAAAATTTGATAAAAATATAAATAAAATGCTTCAAGATATTATTATTTGAATAATTTTGCTTCCTGAGCTATTTTACAAATCATGATTTGAAATTTTATAGAAAAAGTTATAATCATTTAAACATCGAAAAGTTAGTTTAGAAAAGAAAAAAAAATCAAGGTCTCCAAAAACATAACAACAAAACTTTTAATTGATGTATAAATGAAAATAACACAACCTAAATGTATTGTATATTCAAAAACAAGTAAAATAAATAATGCAATGACACGAATAACAAAATGCATGATCATGTAAGTACGTGTGTTTTCCTATGTTATCTCAAGATTTGATAACTTATTAGTCGAAACACTTATATCGCAAACTGTTGAAGAGTTCAACATGCTTGTAAAGTTGTTTGAAGCTGATATATAAATGTGACCAATACGACCTCAACAAATAATGATCAGAGTTTAAAAAATTAATGATACCTTTTTGTGACGCTGTTGTATAAATATCATCACATTAATAATATGTTTAAAAAATATCAATTAATGTGTGGAGATCAAATACCTAGTTTGAACGTGTGATTGTATGAGAGAAAATTGAACCTATTTGAAACCGATCGGAAATACGTCGACGGTTTGGATTTTGACGATGAGCGGTGACATTTGGACATTTCAACAGATTATTTACAATCGTTTGAGGTAAGTTGAGATATATTTGGTATCGTTTTAGTTTTAGATAAGTTGTTGTGCATGTTTGAATGTTGAATGAAATGGTAGATTATGTTTGATTTGTTGATCTGAGAATAATTGTGGAACAGTTAGGGTTTGAAATGAGGTGGAATGGATGTTTAGGAAGATGAGTTTTTACTGGGTTTCCAAGACTTATTGTTTCAGATCAGAACTTTTTTTAAAGGAGTCCGAGCATTTTAGATAAGGGGCAGAACATTTTTTTTTTTTTTGAAATTTAGGTTTAGTTTGAGGAAGATGAGTAATCTAGGTTTTTGAGAATTTTTGATGGATACCCAAGCTTTTGTAACGGAAGCCCGAGCTTTTTTTTAAAGGAGCCCGAACTTTTTTTTATATATAAAAAATTTAGGTTTAGTTTGAGGAATATGCGTATTCTAGGTTTCCGAAACATTTTGATAGAGATCCGAGCTTTGTTTAAATGAGCCCGAGCTTTTTTAAAATTTTGTAGGTTTAGTTGTATCGAGTTTTTTTTCCCTATAACCCAAACTTTTTATGTACACGTTCGAGATTTTTCTATTGAATTTTAAGTTTTTTTGTATATTGTGACTTTTTCCAGTATATACGAGACTTTTTATTGAAGGCCCAAACTTTTTTTTATTGTAGGATTAGTTGTATCGAGCTTTTTTTCCCTATAACACGAGCTTTTTCTATACATGTTTGAGATTTTTCTATTGAATTTCGAGTTTTTTTTATATATTGTGACTTTTTTCAAGCATATACGAGATTTTTTATTGAAGACCTGAACTTTCAATTCATCCAATCGTGCTTTTGTTGTATATATTCGAGCTTTTTATTCATCCAATCGAGCTTTTTTTTACTTGATTCGAGATTTTTTGTAAAAATTGGATCTTGTTTATAGTTATTTAGGAGGCATTTACGATAAACTAATGTATATTTTTTTTTTGATTTTTCAGATGAGGAATCAATTGAAGGAATTACTTAAAACTCTGGAGGAAGAGTGGTACGAGGGGAAACTCACTCGCCATGACCATTTTGACGCCATTGGGGTTATAGATGACGCACTTGACCAGGTCCCTGCAGAAATTGATGTTGAAGACCGTCGTCAGTTCATGGCGTCATGCTTTGGGCATTTCATGAAGATGCATAGGAGTATGAAGTTTTCGGATGGTGTCATCCATCGGCTGCTTTTACGGGAGGTGCATCATACTAGGGCGTCAGATGGGATGTATTTTATGCTGGGGAATCAAGAGGAGGGGTTCTTGAAGGTAGAATTCTATATGATCGCCGGATTACGGTTCAGAGAAATATCAGACACGAGCTGGTATGATAGCGTGGACATTGGCATACATGAGCGTTACTTTGTTGGTAAGGATGAGATTTCATTCGAGGAGTTGAGAGATGTTTTGAGCCTCAGCCAGTTTCAGCAGGCATACGATAGTGTGAAGCTTTGCCTCATGTATATGATGAACTGGATACTAATGGGGTTCGACGAGAGAGTGAAGATTCCAGTTTGGCAGTTCCGACTGGTGAAGGATCTCGATGCTTTCGACGTGTTCCCGTGGGGTGCCTACGTGTATAGTCATTCAATATTCTCATTCAAGCATGTGCTTGACGGGCGACGGGAGTGGCTCGAGAAACACCAACAGGCGAAGGGCACTGACTTATACATGTTGGAGGCCTACAACATTTACGGTCTATCTTATGCCCTGATGGTAAGAAATTTAAATTAGAATATTTACGTCATTTATTGTTTAATAAATTACGGATTCTTAGTGTACTTGTATTTTATGCATATTTTTACTTTGAGGTGATCCCCCAACTTGCCATCTAGTTCGGAAGGAGGAGGGATACCGACTTGTCTCCTCGTATTCTCAAGTGAGAGTTATACAAACAACCGAGGGCAGATAAGTTGTCGAAGATATTCACAGCACGAGTAAGTATCTTAATAGTTAATGTTAATAGTTGTTACAATTACAATGTTCTAACAACGGTTTCAAATGTTTGCGAGGACAGAATTGGTGGCCACAAAAGCTGAGAAGGGTGAACCCTATTATGCGGACATATAAGAGGAGATACCGGATCCATTGAGTGGGGGACAGAAGGCTATACCAGATGTAGTGAGTGCCAAACCGAGTGATACAGAGGGTTCAGAGCCACATCATCGTCGTGGGAGTGAACAGATGCTTTCAGACACAGAGTTAGCTCGTGGGAGACACCGGAGGCAGAGACGGGTACGATTTAGGATGCCTAGACATACTGCTGGAGATAACTCACAAGGAGATGTTGGAGGGGAGCGCGAGGTATGTTAAAATTGTTGTTCTGCATTTATTTATTTCAAACGCATGTACATATGCATGACTGGCAATGTGTACTTGTTTTTATAACCATCTGGAGCGTAGAATTGAAGATTTAGAGGCTTCGGCCCGTGCTTTACGGGATGATCTCTAAAAAAGTGATACATAATGAATATGAAGCATCAGAAGTTGATGGACTTGGTCCGAGGGTGGTGGGGTTCGATATCACAGACAACAGGAGATGGTCTACCATTTTATGAATGAAACTCCAGTGCTAGAGACAGAGACTGGCGACATAGCCATGTCGAGGGGACAAACCCTGACAGCGTAGGTCAGATGCTGGGTACTGGACCCGAGACACATGGTACTGGGACTGGAGTTACAGGATGACAGCAGGAGACTTGTACTGAAGGTTTACTTGACTTTCCCTTGCTTATAAAGGTCCAGGAGACTTTATCCAATCGATCACGCCGTCTGAGTGTTTCCTCCACCAGAGTTGGCTCTGCGGTTAGACCGCGTGGCACCCCTCCTCTCAGGGACACCTCCGGTCCATCCCGTCGGTCCCCGACTCCACCTAGGGACAAGTACAAACCATCTCGTGGGTCCCCTACACCTCCCAAGGATAGGTCCAGACAATCCCGTGAGTCTTCTGCACCTCCCAAGAATAGGTCTAGACCATCCCGTAGGTCCCTTACACCTCTCAGGGATAGGTCCAAACCATCCCGTGGGATCTTCCCACCGACACATCCGGACCATCCCATGGGATCCCCAACACCCCCCGTATCCCCCGTGCTCCCAAGTGGGACTGGCAACTGTTGAGCCCATACACACACACCCTACTCGCCCGAAGAGGCCAATGACAACGCCGACAACATCAGAGCATGCATTCACTTCTACTGCTTTGGTAGATGCTGGGCAGCTGGAGGCCTACAAATCATATAAGAGGAACATGATGGGGGAATTGTTTGTATCCGACTTTTTACTTAATTGAAGCACCTATGTTAATTTGTTCAATTGTTATGATGTTTCAAAAAAATTAATGCAGGCACGATGTCGATCTCATGGAGCTAGTAGACGTGGGTTGGTTCCAGCGATTCCAAGAAAACTACATGGAGTTGTTTGACACGGTAGTCACCTAACTTTAATTGGGTTTGGCTTTCTTCACACTCAAATTCTAACATTGTTTTGTAATTATTTTTTAACATATGGACGAGTACCTGAATATCTTATGGAAGCATCAGCGAGCATACCCCACCGTGTACAACTAGAGAATGAACATTTTGGGCACTCTGTTATTTGCAAGTGTTTTTTAGTGTTCGTAACTCCGCTGTTTTCTGTGATCCTAACTTCGCTAGAAATTTTTATTCTACAGTCATTGTTGGAGTATCTGTGGAATAGAATAATGCCCCGTGATGCTGACGGGAAAGTAAAGACACTGGGTGGAAGGTGTTGCAGTACTGGTGGTCCGTTGATGACCTTATGACCGTACGTGGATTACTCCCGACAGGAAATCGGTCATGGCACGAGGTGGATATGGTAAGTGTTATAAAATGAAGGCTTCAATATGTTTCTCCCATAATTTGGTGAACAATATGATTTTATCATATGTATATGTGTTTTATAGGTTCTTATTCTGTGCAACGTTGGACGCCAATATTGGCTTTTGGCCAGCATGGACCTTACTGACGGGATGATACACATCCTAGACCCTTTCAAATAGGACGTCCCTGCCAGGACATCCACTGAGATGGTTTCTCCCCTCGATGTTGCATCAGTCTGGGTTTCACAATGCCAGAAAACCCTGTGAGGAGAAGTTTGAGAGGCAGAATAGGCCCTTTGGGGTGAGCCTGTTGTCGAGATCAGCTCTGCCGCAACAACATAAAAGGTATAAGTGTTCGAACATCAAAATAACTTCTTGCATAATATATTATCAACCTAATGGTTGTTCATGTCGTGTATTGCAACGGTAACTGTGAAGTTGATAGAGGTTGATAGAGTACGTACTGGCAGACAAGGTCCAGTACGACTGTACAGAAGAAGATATGCCCACCATACGGGAGAAGATGACTGTGGAAGTGTTTTATAACTCCCAACCACAATTCTGATTATAGTGACTGTACATAATTTTTTTGTATATATATTTTTTAATATTATTCATTCTTTGATTATTTAAAATTGTTTATGTTGCACAATAACACATTGCATACCGCTCTAAAACTTAAAATTAACATCCCCATTTAATTTGAAAATGGAAATGAGATACAATTCGTACAATTACAACTAATGAAAATGACTCCCAACTAAACGTGTCCATTCATACTACGGTGGAGTCTTTCTCAGGGCACGTCCGTTTGTTGTATCCAACTGAATGACAGATGCTACACTTGTACCGGTATTCCTGAGGAACAACTCCGCTCTGACCATAATTATTCAAAGGTGGGTTAGGACACCTCCTAGCATTATGACTTGATTGTCCACATCTTTTACACGATTGAGTGGTTGTCCTCTCCGAAGACGAGGCATGTCAGCCCCCTATCAGACATCCTGCTTGCCTCCTAGACAATGGATTCAATACCACACGCTCAGCGATGTCAGCTGACACTGCCCATGAAGAAGGATGACCAACAACATAATAGGAACCGAGTATGTATCGATAAGTGTTTGTCTTTTGTAGAAGTCCGTACACAAAGAAGTGAAATCCAAGTTTCGCTCCCTGGAAGAACATAAAAGTTAGATATAAAATCCATTTCCATCAACACAAAGATGTGAAATCCAAGTACTGTACCTTACTGCATCAAGCGCGTGCGAACATGGAAACATGTCCATTTGAAATTTGTTGCACGTGTAAGCCTTCCGGGCTAAGTTAACAGTCCACTGTTTCCTGGACTGTTTGACAGATAATATGTTCCAGTCAACTGGATTGACGGTCATATAACCACACTTCTCAACATATTTGAGGATCACAAGATATGCCGCATCAGTCAACTGATGACGCATGGACTGTGCAGCTCGATGGTGATCATGAAACCACCTCTGTAGCATATTTCTAATGAACTCTACCAATGTCAACATAGGCAGTTGCCGTGCAAATTTTAGGCATGAGTTTATTCATTCAGTAACATTTGTTGTCATTACCCTATACCTTATTTCCGGATAGTGTACACGAGACCACTTGTGGGGACCTGTACCATTGGCATAATCATATGCATTCTGGTGCAGGTTACGTAACTCTTCCATGTGACGGTTATATTTCAATTTAGTGTACGATCTAGCTTCTTTATTAATTATGGCTGTTACATTCTTTCTGTGGTATCACTTATTCATATTTTCAGCAAAATGCCAACAATATATCGTATGGGTTGCATCGAGAAAAAATTTGAAAATCCCAGCTTCAATGCTTGCATGCCGATCGAAAATGAAAACCAGATCAACAATATGACCTAGGGCGCCATTCAAGCAATCCAAAAACCACTCCCATGAAAGGTTGTTTTCTGAGTCGCCGTACCCAAAAACAATTAGATACACTTGTTCATTTTCATCTTATGCAGTTGCAACAAACATTGTACCCCCGAATCTTCCCTTCAAATCGGTACCATCTACTTTAATAATCGGACATACACCTCCAAAATCCTCTGACTGAGGCACCCAATGACATGAAAAAATAGAGAAATTTACCATCTCTCGTCTCACTATAAGTCAATGATTGTGCTAGGATTTTATTGCTCTAACACGTAACCGAATGATGGAAGTAGTTGGAAAGATTCCACATGCTTTCCATAGGTCAGTCACAATGCATAATGTAGGGTTTGATGTGCATTACTGTACATGATTTGGATGATTGTTTTCATGTCGGTGATTATATCGTTTGGACGCATTAGTCAACCATCTTGTTGTTGAAGTCTAGGTGTTACCACTTCTCCAATTATGACTACACTAGCTTTTCGCTGGTGACAGTGAATCTCCTTCAATGGACAAGTGTGTTCGTTGAAAAAACTTCTTACTTGGAAGTATGTCCCTTTATCTCTCTTCACAGCTCTTAACTTCTACGTATAGTTATCCATCAAACAAACCAGATGTAACGTTGTCTTATTGGACCTTTATACCTTCCACTCGAAGTTCTGTGGAATTGCAAAATGACCAACTAGTCTCTTCAAATCCTTTTTAGTAGGAAAAAATTGCCCTTTATATATCATGCTTGTAGGTTCAACTTCTACAAAGTTCCTGCTTCCACCCATACCAAACGAGTATGATTCTGCTCCTAGAATAACCCACGTCCTGGCAATCTCTGATTCATATGGAGTTACATGAGGCCAGACCTCAAAGGTCTCAGTTATATCTGGTGCACTGGAACTAAATCTTTGCACACGTCTTGCATGTCTTTCCATTTGGATAGGTTCTTCATCTTCCACATTGTTCACTACATTATCTACCGGATGAAAATTTATCTCATTACCTAACTCATTAACCGGCCCAAGATTCGGTTAAGCGTTCTCCTCATTGTTCATGTCATTGTAGAACTCATTGTATTGGTGGTTGTACTGCCCATCATTCATCTCAATTTGACATCCAAATACTTCGTCGAATTGAGGTCCGACTATATCACCATGGTTGGCTACTTCCGGTGGGATACCACACATATTTTTCGGACCTTCAATCCCACTTCTTTCTGTGAACAACTGGTTGCTTCCGCTTGACGATCTAAATTGTTGGGTGTTTTCATGAGGAGAGGTATCTTCACCAATGACACCTCTTACTGTCCTCTCAATTAGACTAACAAATATTTGAGGGATCACCCTGTCTTCCCCTAGCATAAACTGAACATCATCGTCGTTTCTTATAAATGTGCGACAAGTAGTCTCAGGAATGATTGATATAGATTGTAGATAAACAATGTATTTGTTCACATCATACTTCACAACAGTTTCCACAATCAACAACGGTTCTTCGTAAGTCATACTCTTTGACACATACATTCCTTGGTTATCGGAACCTAAAAATCTCTGACTTCCATCGGGTAACTGCTCTCATCGACCATTGTAATATATGACTATTTTCATCCGATTCATTCTCCTATTAGAACCATCTAAATTAAAATTAAAATAATAATAAAAAAACCTCAAGCTTTTTTAAGAAGTGCTCGAGATTTTATTGCAACTGATCGAGAAGTTTTTTCCTCGGTCCGAGCTTTTTATAAATGGGTCCGAGTCTTTTTGGAAATGCAACAATAAGCTCAGAACCGTTGAAAAAAAGCTCGAACCAATGTCATAAAAGCTCGAAACAGTGGTAAAAAAGCTCGAAAAAAGCAGAAATACCTCGGGAAAAGGAAAAATAATATCGGCCACATTCTGGGTTTTACAAGTTCATACACGGATGGACACATGGTAAAACCACTCAGAAATACATGAAAAAAAAATAAGATCATAAAGGAATGTTACCTGCAGATTCAAAAGACTTCAATTTTTTTTTTTTTTTGAAAAGAGATTGGAGTTGTAGATCGATCTCCAGACAACAATTTTGGAGAGACAAGACATCTTTTCGTTTTTAAATAGTTGATTGAAGCACAAAGACAACTTTTAAGGGTATTTTGGACAGTTCACCATAATAAGTGTTTTTTAATCATAAGTTATTAAACGAATGATACCAACACAACTAAAAAAATGTGATTTTCTTCACCATTTCCACATAATGAAGAAAATCACATTTTTAAAGGTGATTGCACCATATTGTGGATTTGCTCAACCCGGAAACCGGATGGTTTAAAACTAAAAAGAAAAAAAAAACCAAAAAAATTACAAGAAAAAAAAATATATTGAATCACAGGATAAACACAAATAATTTCCCTTACAATTATTAAATAAAATGTAATATTGGACGCCGTTGGCTAAATAACTAATATCCTTACCATTGTCTTCGTGTTCTTAAAAAGACACATTTTTTGTTAACTAAAAATTGAATAGTTAATTAATAGCAACAAACCATATAATAATTAAAAAAATAAAGTAAAACATTTTCCATTAAAATGTAAAATTAAATGGGATAGCGCACCATATAGGTAGAGTAGAGTCGTAACTATTAAATCTTTGTTCTTAATTAAATTTATCATAGGAATAAACCTAACCAATTAAAAAGAAATATATCTTTTTTTCTACAAAATTCCATAATAAACAAAGAAAAATCTATAACCTTTTTTTTTAAACAGAAATATACAACCCTTTAAGCAAGAATAAAGTAGCCAAAGACAAAAATATTTCAAAATAAAAGACAAAGCTGATAATAGGCTTGTAAGAAATCCTACATGAACAAATACTCAAAACCATGAAATTTACATGACCAAATTGATAAAAAAAAAAGGTGTTATAGCATCTCTAATTTTATTTAAGACTTATAGCTATGTGGACGTTGCAAACAAAACAAATAAGTAAAATAGTAATGCAAAGACGAAAAAGGAAAAAAAAA
The DNA here is from genome assembly GCA_032871835.1 of Dipteronia dyeriana. Classification (NCBI taxonomy): domain Eukaryota; kingdom Viridiplantae; phylum Streptophyta; class Magnoliopsida; order Sapindales; family Sapindaceae; genus Dipteronia; species Dipteronia dyeriana. The sequence continues at coordinate 52,031,212 of CM065302.1, read as the reverse complement.
ATACATAATATGATATATATATTAAGGAAATTCATGTCTGCAATAAAAAATTATACAAGGACAAACCAAATTATCAAATTAAGAACATATCATATTGATACTAGTTAAAACATAACAAAAAAATAAAAAAACAAAGATTTAACTTTGATACAAGAATTATATATATAGTTGTTGAGTAATTATGTGTGAGAGAGTTAGTTTCTTTAAGTTTAATTTTCAAATATTTGAATTTTATAGACCATCGAACTTAAATTCAATGACTATAGACTAACCTAAAGAGCTGTCAGGACGTGCCAAGATCGGAAAATACATATGTGGTCCGGATATCTATTTCAATTAATCGGGATAAAAATCTATATACATATATATAAATTACGCATTGTGAGACTTGAACTCATTCCATATTCCACATGTGCTATGAGGTAATGTGCACCACATGTATAATGGTTGAACCCTACAAACAAAAAGGAAAGAATAAGCATGAATTTTCTAGTTATCCAAAAACTTGGAAACAATAGAGACACAAACTAATAATTTAGTATATAAAAGTTTTTGTGTATATTTCATTGAACTAAAAAGAATGATAAGGAATATTATTCTTGTAACTCTACTTCCTGGTTAACATAACGACTATGTTTGTGCAAAACTTGCTCAAATAACAACTCAAAGATATACCTCCATTTATAAAGGATATAACCTTATTGTATTCGAGATAAAATTAAGAAAAAATAAATTTAAAAATTGATAGAGAAGTACCTTAATGAAGTATAAGTTGAATTAGGTAGACAAAATTCAATACCTTATATTATCGGACAATAAAATAAAAAAACGCCGTGAATCTTAAAATTGAGTAGTACAAAAGTCATGAGAAATCTAATACTAAGACCACGTCTAGCAGCTGTTTTTTTAGTTAGTTTTTTTTTTGTTTTCCAAAAATAATTCTGAATTCATGTTCGTTAGTCGTTTTCACTTTATTTTTAGAAAACAAAAAACAAAATGAAAAATAAAATTAATGTTAACAGTGCAATATTTAAAAAATACAAAATACTTGTTTTTTTTTTGTTTTTTGTTTTTCAAAAAAATTAACAATATATATATATATATATATATAATTTTTTTTTCTCTTCAAGTGCGTCGTCTTCTTTCTTCATGTTCTTCTTCTTCACTTCTTTCAAATTCTTCTCTTATCATCATCATCATCTTCTTCATATTCTTTCTTCCTTCAATGACAACTCGTCCTCCTCATTCAGGCCCGCCGATATGTTCTTCTTATTCTTCAGCTGGTCTTCGTCTTCTTCGAAGCCACGATCTGCTCTTCATTGCCGGCGATCCATTCTTCTTCTTCTTTAGCTGGTCTTCTTCTTCTTCTTCTTCTTCTTCTTCTTCCTCCGCCTCCTCCGATTTGGATCTGGTTGTCACTAGTCACAACTTGTTTTCTTCCTTTTGTGTCTTCTCTTTTTTATATTTTTCTTTGCTGTTATTAATATTTATTAAAATAAATACTTATTTATACTAATAATTGATTGTGATATGTTTTTTTTAATGTGATGTGTAAACTCTTGATTAATCGATTATTAATTGTGATATTATGTTGCTTTTGTTTAATATACAAATTACAATATAAAAATTATATTTGTTAATTAATTAATCAGTTTGTTTATAATTGTTATAATATTAAACAAAATATAAAAATTGTTATCTCAATTTTCGATAGTTTTTAGACAGCCTACCAGACGCGTTTTTCCCGTTTTTATTTTCAAATTTGTACCAGACGTGTTTTTAGATTTTGAAATTGAAACTAAAAACATGATTTTCATTTTTATTTTTATTTTTTTTTTTGAAAAACATCAACTGAAAAACATTTACAGGACAAACCCTAATATTCAACTCAAATTGTTTTTGAGCTCTCCTAAAACATAAATCTAAAAATCAATACATAAATAAAAACTCAAAATCAAAATGAAAAAGTTGTTTTTACTTCATAGAACCATTTTTTTAAAAAGTCCGGAGTATAAATCACTTAACAAAAAACAAAATGAAAAAAAATATGTCCAAGAAGAAGCGAGAGAGGAGCCTCAAAACAAAAATTTATCTCATTATTTCATATCTAACATGGACAGAATCCAAACCAAACGGAACAATAAATATATTTTTTTTAACAAGAAAAAGAAATAGAGAGTCTTACCTGTTGTATAAGGAGAGTTTTTCAACAAATTAATAGTGAAGATCTCATTTTCAAATATTTGTAGAGACGTATTATATTTTTTATTTTTTATTTTCTTTCTCTGCATAAATATTTGAGTCAAATAGCCAGCAAGTACGATTTAACCTTTCTCTTTGCATTATCTATTTCTTTCTCTTCTGTATTCATTGGCATTGTATTTTCTTTTATATGAGTGAAAAACACACAGAGAAAATTACTTATTAAATTTCCGAATGATCCGTAATTCTATAAGGAGAAAGACATTTTTATCCCTTCTTATATAATTTTGTTCGTATCTTTTAGGCAATTTGTAAATATTTTACGAGTATAATTGTTTGGTGATCGTTTAAAAAATTTATAAATGGTATAAAATTGTTGAAATGACGTATGTGCCCTTCTTTGTTAGGAACATACCCTAATTGTTTAGTAATTTTGAAACGTGTTAAGGACATATATATATATGTCATTTCATTGTAAAACAAAATATCTCGGGCTATAATTTGGAAATGTATTACAATTTTTATATAAAGGTAATAGATTTAATGTTCATTTGGAATACTTATTTGAACAGGTTTATTATTATTTTTAAAAGACAAATTTTTTTCAGCAAAATATATGAATGAAATGTGTTTTAAAACTTTGTTTCTGAAAAATATAAAATATGTGTTCAAAATCATAACTACAATATAGTAAACAACAATGTAGATATTTTTAGTTTTTTACAAAACAAATTATTTTCAATTTTAGGGTGTGTTTTTGCATTGAATTGGGATTGTTATAGTCTAACAAAATAATCCTTTATTCAAAAGTTTTGAGAAAAATGGTGTTCGGAAACTTCTCAAATTCTGACTGTCCTATAATCAGTTTTTTTTTTTTATGATGACTCTAAATAAAATAGAATTGACTGAAACAATCTACGAATTGGACTCGTTTAGACGTGTTTGATTTTTTTTTTAGTTTATTTATTTTTTCTAATTTATGTTTTGGGATTCATTAGAATACGGTAAACTCTTCCCAGTTTTCTATATATGTTTCATAATATGTCCTTTAACAATTAATAAATAAAAGTTTAGATAAGATTACTACGAAAAACATAAATTTTTCATGAAATTAACATAATTTCAATAAGATAAAAGTAATTCTTCTATCATAAAAAATAAAAATTCATTGATGAATTTCATATCTCACTTGGACAAAATCCAAATCAAACATAACAATATATATATAACAAAAAGATAAAGAAATAGAGAGTTATACATGTATCTATTATCTATAGAACTTTATATATATATATATAACAAAAAGATAAAGAAATAGAGAGTTATACATGTATCTATTATCTATAGAACTTTTGAATAATTGAATAGTAAGGATCTCATTTTTCATATATTTGTTTAGATATATAATACTTTTTTTTTATTGTTTATTATTCTTTCTCTACATAGAATGTCAGCCTATATATCCATACTCGTGATATTTGAGTCAAATATCAGGTCAACAACTCTAATTTAGCCTTTTTCTTTGTATTCTTTGTTTTGTCTCGATCTCTTGTATTCATTGGTATTGTATTTGCTTTTATATGAATGAAAAACACATATGGAAATTTACTTATTAAATTTACAAATGACCTGTAATTCTGTAATGAGAAAGACATTTTTATCTTTTCTCATGTAATTTTGTTCATATTTTTGGGGCAATTTGTAACTCTTGTACGATTTTACGAGTATAATTGTTTGGTAACCGTATAAAAATTCATAAAGGGTATTAAATTGATAAACTTTCAAGGAGGATGGATCATCTTAGGACGACTTCGATCTTATTGTAATAGTTGTTGTCAAAGAACAATCTGACATCCTCCAACGATAGATGTGGCCAAACTGCTTCGGAGGAATTACTCCAATGCCTGGACTAGGCAATGTGGCGTCTTCCATTGTGGGAGGACATCGAAGGAAATCGTATCGTCTACTAGTGATGTCAATCTAGATAATCAATCATTCTACTATGGTTGCATACTTAATTGTATGACTTTTTTAATTATATAAATATATTTTTATTGTATAAATTACATCTAACATTATATTCATTTTCAAAACATGAAAATAAATAATTTTATGCACGCAAATACGTACATTTTACCACCATGTCTATTTTAGTCGTGTTATAAAATCATATCCTAAGCAAAACAATTTTTGAATTTATTTTACCAAACATTAGCTTGTTTTTCTTATAAGCGGATAATTTCTTAAGTTAACAATAAACTTCTTTTCATAAATAGCCATTAAATTATTGTAAATATTAAATTTATACATTCACACTAAGTTTATTGTTGTTATCAATATTTTTGTTTTATGGACAAAAATGCCCTTGAAGAATTTTATCATTTAAAATCGCAAAATAACAAAAAAAAAATGAAAAGAGAAGTAGATCTTGAGATAAAGAGGGAGAAAATGAGAGAGAAAGTTATAAGGTAAAGAGAAAATTGGAAGAGAGAGAAGTTGGAAGTTAGAGAGAGAATGTTACTAAAATTGTAAGAGAGAGAAAGTTGCTGAGGAAATTGGAAAAGAGAGTTAAAATTTAAAATCCGGGCCAATATTATATGTGAGCTCATAATGTATCGTTTCGATGGAGAGAACTTAGTTTTAGAGAGAAGAAGACAACCTCCTCCCTACAAGTCCACATATTTGAAAAATAAAAATCACAAATTTGGTGATTAGACATTTGCAATTTCATATTTTTTCACCAAACAATATTTTCCCATATCAAAGTTTTGAATGTTTTACAATGGAAAACTGGATGAAAACTAAGTATATGAATCAATCATCGGTTTTGGTTGTTTTTTTTAAGAACGGTTTTGCTGGATGCTTCTTGTTTTGTGTGGTTACTGATGTTTTCACCATAGTACTAATTCAAATTCACATAAAGTGAAAGCAAAAGAAAACACGATTGGTGGGAGCAAAATGAAAACGAAAACAACTGGAATGGTTAAAAAGTCAAAAACTCTACTAAATTTGATGGGTTAAACCTAAAGATCATACAATGATAGGAAAACAAAAGAAAAATATTAAAGAAGAAAAGAAAATATCTAATGATCGGAAAGCAAAAGAAAAAGTATTAAAGAAAAGAAAAAGAAACAAGAAATAAAGGTCTTACTTTTCTCATCACAACCAACCAACGTGAGACTTGGTCAACTTTTTATTCAACAACCGGATTTTCTCAACTCTGATGTTAAACATGCCTCTTGTGTCTATAGTATGTAAAGTTTCAAGCATAATGAAAATATATCAAAAGGCAACATGCAAAAATTTTACACTTTTATCTACATGAATGGAGAATCAAGCATCAAATTTTTGGGACGCATTTACTAATCATGAATCATATTTAGAAAATGGAATTAAGTTCCCGATTTCTGAATTTAATTGTACTAAATTTTTAGGGAATTAAATTTCATGGATCTCATCCACAAATCAAGAATTAAGTTCCTGATGGAAAGAGAACCTGATTCCTCCCACTCACGTTATGAATCAAGTTCTCATTTCTGATTGAAAATGAATTCATGATAGTTTTACTAAAATATTCTCACTTAAAAAAATAAAATAAAACAATTGTCTACTTTTCAATAGTCTTTGTCATGATTATTGACTTTTATTTTTAATTTACGTAAATCGTATTAGTTTACTTTTTTTTAATATTCATATTGGTTTACATAATTAATAATTTATATTATTCTAACGGTGTGATTTATAAAAAATTCATCTTTACATATACATATCACAATACCATTTATGAACTAAAAATAACTACCGTACTTTTCAAATAATAATAATAATAATAATAACTACTACTACTTATTCATTATATATATATGTTAGGATTATGTTCAATAACAAGAGTGTAATAATGTTTTTGACAATCGTTTCATATTAACAAAGTGATTTCTAGTTTTAACAAATCTTATAGCATTTATTGTTTAATTATTATAATTGTCAAAAGTAAATAATCATAAGGTCAAAAGACTATGAGAAAAGAAGAATTGTTCGTACATCTGGATATGTATGAGGTAAACACAATTCTTTAGCTAGTATCGAATAATATTCACAACTTAAGATAAAGGTTGTGTGCCTTTATCTTGTCAAAGTTGTAGATTCTTTTGCTAGCATTTGAGTGAGATCAAATGTGTTATGATGAGTCTAAAATCATCAAAGTGTGGTGTCTTTGGGCAAAAGAATCTAGTGCACTAGGTGCATTGAATAGGATCATAGTGAAATACTTTATCCAGAACCGTCAATGGATAAAAGTTTTCACATGAAGACAATTAGAGAGTCTATCTCAATTCTAAGATAAATGATGAACTTATGGTTGCAAGTGTTATCAATTGAGCCATCAATGAGTACGAGTATATAGCATAGTTTATCCTCGATAGTTTGGTGGTATTCATTTGTTAATCGATAGAGAACTTCATTTATAGATATGGACATCGTGGCTCCATTTATAAAATGTGAGTAGAACATCATCATATGGATGTTTTGAGATATTGGATATTAAATCTTAACGTTAAGTTTTCAATATTGTCTATTGAAATGTGGCTTCTGGACAAGTCAAAATATTCAAGTTCAAAATGTGGTCATACGAGTAAATATGGTAACTTGGAGAGTTATTGACGTTTTGTGATCCCTTAGCGATTACTAGTAATCTTCACGAGGATACATTATCTCCTATCTAGGGTATGAATGAGCAATATTAACTTATTCTATCTTTATTTAAGAGTTCAATTTTAGTTCATTCAATTTTAGTTCTTTAGTGGAATGAACTAAAATTAATAGATCGGACCTAAGTGAATCATTTGTTGATTATGATTAGATTATGTCTATTGGAACTTAAATTTAGATAGCCCGTCAAGATCCTCAATCCACGCGAACTTGTATGGATCACTTGATATATTTTACCAGACCAATTTATGGGTCCATCTAGAATTGTATTAAGGCATGCAGACTTTGTTTCTTTTTTATTAAGAATGAGTCTAGTTCACATGTGGACTTTTTATTAAAGGCCAATGGATTAAAAAAAATAAAATAAAATAAAATAAAATAAAAACATTATATTGACCCATGTATAGGCTTGGGCGGCTAGGGCTTGTAAAATAGTTTAATATATTGTTTTTTATTTTATTATTTAATTAAATAAAAATTAATTAATTTATTGTTTAATTAAAAGTCAAAATATTTTTTCTAGTTGGAGAAGATCTCCTAGAGTCATATTATCGTTGGTCATATGATAAGTATCAAATACTATATTTGATAAGTGGATAAATAAAAGGAATTTATTTATGGGAAATTATCATTTTGGTCTCTATGTTTTGGTCGATAATGACATTTTTAAGTGTCTTTTCAGTTTTCACTGGCATGGTCCTTTTGTTTTCAAAACCCTATCAATTTGGTCCCTTTGACCTGAACAGAAAAGGCAAAATGTCATTGTTACCCCTGCCCATTTATTTATTTTTTTCAAATAAAAAATGAAAAACAAAAAATCTATTTAATAAAAAAATGAAAAAAAAAGGACTGAAAAAGAAAAAGAAAAAAATGGAGATTCAGACCGTCCATCTTCCTAAATGGATGGTCGAGATCCGACCGATATTTTTTTTTGAAAGAAATAGAAAAAAAATAAAATAAAATTGTAAAGCAGTGGAGATCTGGATCTCCATGGGTATAGATTCAGATATCCATGGCGGTGGAAAACTCATCTTATGGCGGTGTTGATGGTGGTGGTTTCAATCTCAATACACAACAGATTCATCAGTTTCAAAATCATCATCTTCATCTGTAACAACAGAGGAATCAAAGTTTTTTTATTAAAAAAAACCCAGTACCAGTTTTAAATAAATTTCAACGAAAAAATCACAAATCGATTACTTCAATCAATTCTGAAAAGTTCTCATTTGTTGATTGACTTATTTCGTGAACAAACCACATTGTTGGGGTTCATGTAAGGGTAGCTTAGGCTCTCAAGACCTTAAGAGGAGAAGCACCAAAGGTAAAATTCTTGTGCTTATTTACTTTGAAGAGATAGTTGCACACACTCACATATTCATGCATAACTCTTGATCATATATGTTGAGTGTTTTCTTGTGTGCATTTTAGTTTAAATGACTCTTGTTGTCCTATTTGCATCTTGCTATGAAAGTTTTATGTCATGCTAGGCATTAAAATAGGATGCAATTTCATCACTCTTGAACTTATTGTTTTTGTGCATTTGAGTGTTGAAAAAATAGGCCTTGCGCTGGTAGTGCGCTACTCGACCAGCGCAACATTCACAGTGAACTGTCGTTAGTCATGCGCCACTGAGGTGCGCTGCTGCAACCGCACATAAGTTGGAAAAATGTGCATGCGCTGGTGGTGCTCCACTCGTCTAGCGCATCCTCACCAGCGTAAACATTCCAGTGATTTTACGCTTGTGTTGCGCCACTGTGCAGCGCCTGTCGACCAACGCCTATTGAAATTTTTAGGCAGTGCGCTGGTGGTGCGCTACTCGACCAGCGCACTTTACCAACGCACAATGAAGAAGATGGAATATTTTTTCCAAAACGACATCACTTTTTTTGGATCTCTCACACACACACACACACACACACACACATATATATATATATATCTCATTGTCTTAAGGTCGTGTAAGAGTTCAATATTTCACATATTTTCCTTAGAACACATTTCAAAGGAAAAACACTTCCAAGAACTCATTTTTAATCACTCAAAGCATTCCCATGTGCATCAAAACTTCATCTTGCATCATCTAAGTTCATCTAGAGTGCATCTATGGATAGGGTTGCTTCATCACATCTTGTTTGGTAAGCTCTTCATTATCTTCTTACAAGTTAAGTGTTTTTGCTTGCTAAACCATCTCTTTAATTAATTGTATTCTCTTAGAATATTGCTAGATACAAATTAGAGATTGTTGTGATGACATAATTGAGTGTTGTATTGTGATAGCTTAGTAGGATTGATTGATCTATGTTTAGCTAAGCTATTTGAACATGTCATTTAGCACTTGATATTTATGATTGCATTAATTGTCATCTCATTATCCTAGATAAGCATATAGGGTTTCCTAGCCTTGTTTGTTCATTGAATATCATCACATATTCACTTAGGACACTTTATCTTTTCACTGAGAAGTAAGACTTGTGTTGCTTCTGGGAGTGGGTAGCTTAAAGCACAAGCAAGATGAACTAGGTTCACTTATACCGGGATTAGGTAGTGGTGGTGGATTAAACCGGGATTAGGTTGTAATTCCTTGCCATTAGTGGATTCGAGGTTCTAGTGTGGCGCACTCATCAGCTAGTGGTTTTTCCCATTTGGAGGGTTTCCACGTATATCTCAAGTGTTTTTATTATTTCCGCACTTATTACATTTGTGATATTATTGTGACTAGTTAGGGGCATTTTTGTCAATTTGACTCTTAACGAAAATTGGGTAAAAGTTAATTAAAATCTATTCACCCCCCTCTAGATTAATATTACACACCATAATATTTGTTTCAATTGGTATCAGAGCAGATTCCTAGACATACATAAGTGATCCTTGCTTATTTTGGTGTGTGTTGCATTTTGTGTGTTTGTGTTGACCATTAATACACTTGCATTCATATCATTCATTCATAAACACAATGAGTGGAAACGGTGGCAATGAGGGAGCTTCCAGCACTAGACCTTCACTCTTCACCAGGTTGAATTATACCTCTTGGAAAGGCAAGATGGAGTCGTGCATATGCCAAATTCATGACAGGGCATGGATGGCAGTTGAAGATGGCTACACTCCACCCATGATGACTCCTGCAGATGGAGGATATGATGTACTCAAACCAAAGGCTCAGTGGAATGCATAAGAGTTTGAGGCTTCAAAGTGGAAGATGAAGGCAATGCATGCCATCCTATGTGCAGTGGATGAGAACCAGTACAAGTTGGTTCAAAATACTAGGATAGCTAAGGAGGCATGGGACATCCTATAAGTTGCACATGAGGGAACCAAGGTGGTTAAGGAATCGAAGCTTCAAGTTCTCCAAACGCAATTTGAATTGCTCAAGATGGATGAGAACGAGTGCTTCAACGACTCTGAAGTGAGGTTGATGGACATTGTGAATCAAAGTCATCAACTTGGTGATCCTTATTCGGATAAGAAGATTAAGTAGAAGATTATGAGATCTCTACCCGATAGATTTGAGTCTAAGGTGACGGCTTTGGAAGAGAATAGTGGATACAAGGACATGAAGCCTAGTGAAGTGATTGGGAGGCTTCTAGCTTATGAATCTAGGAAATGTCCTAACCCCACATCATCAAAGAAGCAAAAAGATATTGCTTTTAAAGCCTCTAAAGTTGAGAAGGAGGAAAGTGATGACTCGGATGAAGAAATGGCTTTGCTAGTGAGGAAGTTCAAGAAATTCTACAAGTCCGAGAAGAAAGGTTTTGGATCCAAGGGTCAAGACTTAAAGAAAAAGGCTCCCTTCAAAAAGTTTGAGCCTAGGAAAGAAAAGACCGAGAAGAAAGGGGTCCAATGCTATGAATGTGGTGGAATAGGTCACTTTACCTCGGAATGTGCAAATCACAAGAACAAGAAGAAGGGAAAAGTGATGGCTGCCACATAGAGTGAAAGTGATAACTCTAATGAAGGAGATGAGTCTTCGGATGATGAAGAACTCATGGCTAACTTCATAGCATTTACATCCTCTTTTAGGAGCAAAGATGCTAGTGAAGAAGAGAATGATAGTCAAAAGGAAGACTACTCAAGTGATGATGGATCTTCATCACAATCCACAAATGGAAGTGTGGATAGAATGGATCTCAAGGACTACATGGCTAAGTTTGAGAGCTTAAGATTAAAGAACAAGAATGAGATCAAGAGATTAAAAGAAGAAAACCTAGAACTCTCAACTCAAGTTGACAAACCAAATGAAGAGTTGGAAAGATCTAAGAGGAGTGAAGAAGGGTTGAAGAAAGAGCTTGAAGATGCTAGAGAGTTGTTGGCCAAAATGAACTCTAGCACCAAAAAACTAGACCATATGCTAGATGTTGGACAAAGGCCAAGTGACAAGAAGGGACTTGGGTTTGAAGATGACAAGATGTTCTCTATTCCAAGCAAGACCATTTTTGTAAGAAGCATGAACTTCAATTGGTCCTCTCTTTATCAAACTGCTAGGAAGAAGCTTGAACTAGGAGAGTGTTCAAGTAGTGCTCAAGTGAATGTGGCACCAAGAAGCCCACCTCAAGCTCATCTTATTAGGGCTTCTTAAGTTAACTTCCCTCAACCAAAAGCTCACAAAGGGAAGACACCTATCATGCAAGCTCAACCAAGGAAGCAATCAAGTCTTGCTCAACAACAAAGAAGGAAAGCTCCTCAACAACAAGCAAGACAACCATAAAGACATGGGAAGGCTCCAATGCATCCTCAAGGATATGGTATAATTCCTAACTTTTTACCTACATGTCATTTTTGTTGTATTGATGGTCACATTAGACCAAATTGCTTTAGGTATATCAAATTGTGTAGGATTGAAAGCATGATAGAGAAGAAAAAGGCTAGAGCCATGATGCATGATCCTAGGACATCTAGAGCCATGAAGCATGATCCTAGGACATCTAGAGCCATGATGCATATCACTAGGAAAATTGGAATACCTTTGCATGATCCTAGGATATTTAGAGCTCATGTACCATTGACCCCTAGGAAGGAAAATACTGCACCTAGGTGGATTAGAAAGGATGAACACCTTTGCCATGTTGCACAAATTGCTTTGAAAGCTCATTCTTGTGATTTTTGGTATTTGGATAGTGGGTGCTCTAGGCACATGACTGGAAATAAGAGTTTCTTTGAGACTCTTATGATGGAGGAGGGAGGAAATGTCACATTTGGTGATGGATCCAAAAAGAAGGTCAAAGGAAAGGGAACCATTTCCATTCTCGGATTAACCTCCTTGTCCAATGCTTTGTATGTTGATGGTCTAAAAGCCAATTTGATAAGCATTTCATATCTTAGTGATGATGGACTCTCCGTATTGTTTAGGAAAAATGATTATTCTATCTTATTGCCTAATGAACAAACATTGTTAAAAGGTATGAGGTCTAATGACAATTGCTATTGTCTTGAGGCTAGAAGTGTGTCTTGTAATGTGTCCAATGATGAACAAATAGAGTTGTGGCATGAAAGACTTGGTCATATGAACTTTAGGGATTTAAGAATCTTAGATAAGTTCAATGTTGTGTGAGACCTTCCCAAGCTTAGGAAAAAGGTTAAAGAAGTTTGTGGACCTTGCCAACAAGGGAAGCAAACCAAAAGTATGCACAAAAAGGGCAAGTATATAACCACCAAGGAACCTCTAGAGCTTCTCCACGTGGATCTTATGGGTCCTATGCAAACTGAGAGTTTAGGTGGAAAGAGATACATTTTTGAGTGTGTAGATGACTTCTCTAGGTACACTTGGACCTATTTCCTTAGAGAAAAATCTGAAACTTTTGACAAGTTTAAAATGTTTTGCTCTAAAATTCAAAATGAAATGAACTCCAAGATTAAAAGCATTAAGAGAATTAGGAGTGACCATGAGAAGGAATTTGAGAATGCCTATTTTAAAAACTTTTGCAATAGTCTAGGCATTTCTCACGAGTTTTCGGCTCCTAGGATACCTCAACAAAATGGAGTTGTTGAGAGGAAAAATAAGGTTCTTCAAGAAATGGCCCGTGTGATGTTGCTTAGCAACAATGTCCCTACGAATCTTTGGGCTGAAGCCGTCAATACGGCATGCTACATAGGAAATAGAGTCTTCCTTAGGTCCCACACTAGGCAAACCTTCTATGAGTTATGAAAAGGTAGGAAGCCAAATGTTAGCTACTTCCACACCTTTGGAAGCAAATGCTACATTTTGAATAATCGTGATCAACTTGGCAAATTTGATGCTAAGAGTGATAAAGGTATCTTCATTGGCTATGCCTTAAATAGTAGAGCCTATAGAGTTTTTAATCTAAGAACTAGGACCGTAATGGAATCATCTAATGTTGTCATTGATGATACTAGGCTCAAATCTATTGACCATGAGGAGGAGGTAGATTTAGTTGATGACTCCCCTTTGGAGAAGGTCGTTGATGTCTCTAATGTTGAAAAGACTAACCTTGATGATAACATAACACAACCTATTGATAGGATTCCTCTCTTGAACTCAAAAGAACCTGCTCCATGATAACATAACACAACCTATTGATAGGATTCCTCTCTTAAACTCAAAAGAACCTGCTCCATGGGTTAGGAAACTCCATGACAAAGAGGACATCATTGGAGAGGTTAGTGAGGGTGTTAGGACTAGGCATCAAATGACTAATCTAATTAGCTACACATGTTACACCTCTTAAATAGAACCCAAGAAAATTGATGAAGCCTTAAAAGATGAATTTTGGGTTCTTGCCATGCAAGAAGAGCTTAAGCAATATGAAAGGAATGAGATTTGGACTCTAGTTCCTAGGCCTAAGAACACCAATGTGATAGGCACCAAGTGGGTATATAGGAACAAATCCGATGAGGATGACAACATTGTGCGAAACAAGGCTAGGCTTGTAGCACAAGGATACTCTCAAATTGAGGGTATTGACTTTGAGGAGACATTTGCTCCCGTTGCTAGGATTGAGTCCATTAGGCTTCTTTTATCAATTTCTTGTTTGCACAAGTTCAAATTATATCAAATGGATGTTAAGAGTGCCTTCATCAATGGTGTCTTGCAAGAGGAAGTGTTTGTTGAGCAACCTAAGGGGTTTGTGGATCCTCACCACCCTAATCATGTCTATCACCTCAACAAAGCTTTATATGGGTTGAAACAAGCACCAAGGGCTTGGTATGAACGTCTCACCCAATATCTCATAGACAATGGCTACACTAGGAGTAGTGTTGACAAGACTCTATTCATCAAGAAAAACAAAGATGAGCTCTTTATAGCTCAAAGTTATGTTGATGATATAGTCTTTGGCTCCACCAATGACACCAAAGTCCAACAATTTGTTGATGTCATGTCTCATAAATTTGAGATGAGTCTTGTTGGTGAGCTAAGTTACATTCTAGGTTTACAAATTAAGCAAATGGATGATGAGATTTTCATATCTCAAGCTAAATATGCCAAAAACCTAGTGAAGAAATTTGGTATTGAAAGTGCCAAACATTGTGATACACCCATGCGTACCACTTTGAAGATTAGCAATGATGCTAGTGGTGAAAGTGTGGACAAAACTTTATATCGTGGTATGATTGGTAGCTTGCTCTATTTGACCGCAAGTAGGCCTGATATCTATTTTAGTGTGGGTGTATGTACTAGGTACCAAGCGGATCCTAAGGAGTCCCATCTCTCTTCTGTTAAGAGAATCATTCGATATGTGAATGGGACATCTAACTATGGGATTTGATACTCTTTTGACACTAATGCTAGTCTTGTAGGCTTTAGTGATGCAGATTGGGCAGGAAATTGTGATGATAGGAAAAGTACATCGGGCGATTGCTTTTTCCTTAGGAATAACCTTGTCTCTTGGTTTTGCAAGAAGCAAAATTTGATTTCCTTGTCCACGGCTGATGCCGAATACATTGCTGCTGGGAGTGGATGCACACAACTCTTTTGGATGAAGCATTTACTAGTCGACTATGGATTCAATCAAAGTAATCTTACTCTCTTTTGTGATAACATGAGTGCAATTAATATTTCAAAGAATCCAGTTCAGCATTCTAGGACTAAGCATATTGACATCCGTCATCATTTCATTAGAGAACTAATTAAGAGCAAATGCATTGTACTTGAGCATGTAGGTACAAATGATCAACTAGCGGATCTATTTACTAAACCCTTAGATGCTACTAGATTCAAGACTCTTAGTAGATCTATTGGGATTTGTTTAATGGAGTGATGTGTTGTGGTCTTTGACCCCATAAGGGGAACTCAAGCAAAAAGAGCTTTTGTATACTTGTTGCATCCATTTTTTCTTTAAATGTTTATGCTCATTTATTGATTTCTTGAGTAGCTTGGTTGCACTTATATATTATATTGTATTTTCTTCAATCCATGTCATATTTATGTTCAAACATGCATTTTTGGACTAGGAGATTTACATAGGAAGTACATGTTGAATGACCTATAATTGTCTCCATGACATGATGATTCTTTAAATGACATGCTAATGAAAAATGATAAAGCATGATTTGATGATTGCAATTGTTAAATGCAACACATTGTGTGAAACATGCTAGTGAGACTAAAATGTTTAATCAATGTCTCTCTTTCTTTATTAGTTGAACATGGCTACTATCATACGGGTATACTCTCGGAAAAATCAAGTAGGGTGCAAAGTTGCTCATGCCATGTTTCACTTATAAAGTTGGATATAGTGCTATTAAAACTTGACATCTATGAACAATCTATATCCTTGCTTCTCTCATGACAAATGGTGAAATAGGTTTGAATTATTTTGGAAACTTTTGTCATTTGCTTTGCCAAATACCATTGTTTTTGGACTTGAATGCAACATGTCTTGTATGCAAAGCATTTTTTGATTCACACATTGTCTTCAAATAAATCTCCTTGTGTCTCTCCTATCAATTGAGATTGAATAAATATGGCTTATATAATTATGCAACAATCTTGTATGCTCTTTTCTTTCTTTGCCTTGAGTGACCCGGTTGGGGACTTCTCCTTTGACTATATCATGACAAAAAGGGGGAGTAGTGTTGGCTAAAAGAGAGTAGCATGTGTTGGTTTGAAAAGGGAGTTTACATGTAAGGGGAGAGATTACATGCAAGGGGAGTAACCCATTGAGGGGGAGCATTGCATGAGCATTTCATGATATCATACTCATATTTCTAAATGCAAATGCTTTTGTTTTATATTCACTTGATCATCTCACATGCACTTGGTTGGAAAGTGTATTTGTGCTTGCTTTGTGTGTAGGGTTGATAGTTCTACAAGAGATTGAAGATTGAAGATTTGAAGTTTTGAAGTTTTGAAGTTTTGAAGTTTTTTTTATGTTATCTCTTCGTAATGTAAAATATCTTCCTGGTGTTTTATTTTGTTTTGTGAGGATCAATGTGAGTGGTGGTTTTGTCACGAAATAGACAAATGGGGAGATTGAAAAGTCCTCATTTGTTGATTGGCTTATTTCGTGAATAAACCACATTGTTGGGGTTCATGTAAGGGTAGCTTCGGCTCTCAAGACCTCAAGAGGAGAAGCACCAAAGGTAAAATTTTTGTGCTTACTTATTTTGAAGAGATAGTTGCACACACTCACATATTCATGCATAACTCTTGATCATATATGTTGAGTGTTTTCTTGTGTGCATTTTAGTTTAAATGACTCTTGTTGTCCTATTTGCATCTTGCTATAAAAGTTTTATGTCATGCTATGCCTTAAAATAGGATGCAATTTCATCACTCTTGAACTTATTGTTTTTTGTGCATTTGAGTGTTGAAAAAACAGGCCTTGCGCTGGTGGTACGCTACTCGACCAGCGCACCCCACCAGCACAACATTCACAGTGGACTGTCGCTAGCTATGCACCACTGAGGTGCACTGCTGCAACCGCGCATAAGTTGGAAAAATGTGCATGCGCTGGTGGTACACCACTCGTCTAGCGCAACCTCACCAGCGCAAACATTCCAGTGATTTTACGCTTGTGTTGTGCCACTGTGCAACACATGTCGACCAACGCCTATTGAAATTTTTAGGCAGTGCGCTGGTGGTGCGCTACTCGACCAACGTACCTCACCAGTGCATAATGAAGAAGCTGGAACATTTTTTCCAAAACGACATCACTTTGTTTGGGTCTCATATATATATATATATATATATATATATATATATATATATATATATATATATCTCATTGTCTTAAGGTCGTGTAAGAGTTCAATATATCACATATTTTCCTTAGAACACATTTCAAAGAAAAAACTCTTCCAAGAACTCATTTTTAATCACTCAAAGCATTCCCATGTGCATCAAAACTTCATCTTGCATTATCTAAGTTCATCTAGAGTGCATCTATGGATAGGGTTGCTTCATCACATCTTGTTTGGTAAGCTTTTCACTAACTTCTTACAAGTTAAGTGTTTTTGCTTGCTAAACCATCTCTTTAATTAATTGTATTCTCTTAGAATATTTCTAGATACAAATTAGAGATTGTTGTGATGACATGATTGAGTGTTGTATTGTGATAGCTTCATAGGATTGATTGATCTATGTTTAGCTAAGCTATTTGAACATGTCATTTAGCACTTGATATCTAGGATTGCATTAATTGTCATCTCATTATCCTAGATAAGCATATGGGATTTCCTAGCCTTGTTTGTTCATTGAATATCATCACATATTCACTTAGGACACTTTATCTCTTCATTGAGAAGTAAGACTTGTGTTGTTTCCGGGAGTAGGTAGCTTAAAGCACACGCAAGATGAACTAGGTTCACTTATACCGCGATTAGGTAGTGGTGGTGGATTAAACCGGGATTAGGTTGTAATTCCTTGCCATTAGTGGATTCGAGGTTCTAGTGTGGCGCACTCATCAGCCCGTGATTTTTCCCTTTTGGAGGGTTTCCACGTATATCTCGAGTGTTTTTTATTATTTCCGCACTTATTACACTTGTGATATTATTGTGACTAGTTAGGGGAATTTTTGTCAATTTGACTCTTAACGAAAATTGGTTAAAAGTTAATTAAAATCTATTCACCCCCCTATAGATTAATATTACACACCATAATATTTGTTTCAAATTCCAAACGAAAAAGACCAAAATAATATGGAAAAAAAATCTAAATATACACATACATTCGTCGGTCAAAATCTGTCTTCAAACACAAATTTAATCCAACAATCAAATCTTCTTCTTCCTCAATTAATTCCAAAAGAAAAAAAAAACCAAAATAAATTGAAAAAAATAATAATCAAATCTTCTTATTCTTTAATCCATTAGTCCTTCTTCAATTACAGATGAAGAACTCCATCTTCAATCGCAGACCGCTTAGATGGAGTCTGTTAGTGTAGGGTTTGTTTTTGAATTGATAAGCGAGTTAATCGAGTAGGGATTGAACCAACTTAGTTTGAATCACGGGTGGGTTTTGATGAATCGAGTATGGGTTGGATTTCGGGGTTTCTAGGTTCATGGTCAGCGGCGGTGACAACTGGGTTCATATTCATTAGCGGTGGTGACAACTGTTGGGTTCGTCGACGGCGGCGATGCTTGGTGAGCTCAATGGCGATGAGGAGTAATGGATTTGTTTTGGTCGTGGTGAAGGTTGTTGAGCTTTAGTTTGTTTCTGGTGGTTATGGGTTAATGATGAAGATGATGATGGTGATGGTCGATGATGATGAAGATGGAATGGGTTGCTAGGGTTTTGGTTGAATGTGGAATTGCGATTTGTGGATGATATAAAACAATATAATTTTAATCTCTAATCTTTAATCTGATTTTTTTAATTTTTAATTTTTAATTTTAATTTGATTTTTTTAATATCAGTTTTTTTATTAGTGAGATTTTTTATTTGTGTTTTGATTTTTTTGATTTTTCTATTTTTATAATTTTTATTTTCTATTTTTTTATGTTGACACGTGGAGTATATATGGTTTAAAGACAAAAATACCCTTTGATTCATTAAATTTGACTAGCAGTTGACTTACGAAGGGACCAAATTGATGAGATTTCTAAAACATAAGGACCACCCAGTGAAAAATAGAAAAACGGTTAAAAAAGTCATTATCGATCAAAACATAGGGACCAAAATGATAATTTTCCTTTATTTATCTAGTCAAATTAGGAAGTATTTGATTTCTATTAAAACTCTAATTGACAATTTGATCAAATTAGAAAATTTTAATATAGTCACAATTTAATTTATATTCAATAATTGGTTATTGAATAAATACACTACTGAGTTGGAATATGAGTCTTGGTGTAGAAAATAATTCTTCTTTGAAAATGATTCTTGGTCACCAAGTAAATCCTCTTAAGGAAAGGATTCTTGCCCACCAAATAAATCATTCTTAGGAGAGAATTTGATCTCCTATATATATATCCTAAAGAATTCGGGCAAGCTTGATGTTTTCTCTAAGTAATATTTCGGCCAAGCAAAAGTCTTTCTTAGAGAAAGATTTCGGCCTAGAGAGAGAATTTTGAGAGAGAAAAAATTTAGTTTTTACTCTAAACAAAATTTGGCCAACTCATAGATTTGGTGTGTGAAAATTCGGTGAAGAGAAAAAGGAAGAAAGAGCGTTCTGTTTTCGATAGTGCACTAGTAGCATTTACATCAAAAGGTTTTGTGTACAACATCGAATTACGGTTCATGCGAGTTTCAATCAAATAGATTGATAATTCACAATTGACCTAACATTCTTTGTTTTTCTCTTGGAGGGTTATTGTGACCAACAAAAGAAAAAGATTTTGTTTGTTTCCATCCTCAAGTATACAATTCAAAGAAAGGGAACCCACACTTCTAGGTGATTCACGTTCGTGATTGAATTGGAAGATCTTGTGGATTCAATTCGACGTTAGTTCAATCATCACAAGAAAAAGGTACGATATTTTCAATATACATTGATTAACCTAGGGTTAATGTTCTTTCTTTTAAAGAGAAAATTTTAAAAATATACTCAAACCCTATTTTTCGCTTCTGCCGCGTTTTGAATCGATTTTTCCCTACAATATATATATATATATATATATATATACACACACACACACACTATCGTGACTTCATTTTTTTAATCAAGTTATCTCAGTAGTTCTTATCTAATTAGTTCAAATTTTACAATATAAAAATGTTAATTATTATAATTATAGTGTTATGAGGAGTAATATCACATATATTTCATCATGTTATATACATAAATGTATTTTTTTGTTATCAATGTTGTATTATTCCAATTTCTTAGTTTAAGTAAACAATAGAAAATGAATAAATTTGATTCTATTCCCGATTCATAAATTGTTAGTAAACACCATAAAGTAGTTTCGTAACTTGATTTTGATTCCTCTCAATTCTCTTTCCGATGGAACTTGATTCCGATTTCACTATTCTTGATTATTAAATGCGCCCTTAGACATCAAATGAATTTCACTTGAAGCTTGAAGCCAATAAGAGGAGGTATATAATTATTATTTTAAAATCTTGTAAATTAGTCTATGTTTTCATGTTTGTCTTAGTAATTACTTTGTTCATTTGAATATGTCTGTCTTATAATCCAAATGTTTTTAGACCCCATCAACATCTGTTGAAAATTAGAAATTTTATTTGAACATGAAAAAACTAATTTAGATTGCATAATGGTGGACCACAGGTGCAAGTGAAAGTTTTTGAACTTATAGGGACTAAACCATAATATTTGCAATTTACCTATTCGCGGTAACAAAAACAAAAGCATACTGGTTTACCTATTTGTTTGAACCGGTTTGGCTTATATTTTTAAGCATAATAAAATGATTCAGGATTTTAAATTTTCCAACGGTCATGATTGTCACAATAAATGAAAATGACTCCTGCCACCTCCTCATAAGCCCTTCTTATTTAAAGTTTGATCAAAATATTTTCTCTAGACTCATTAAGTAAATGGGAGAAGTAAGCTTCAACATCCCTAACATTTGGAGGGTCCTTGGTTCAATCTTCATATTATGCGGACCTTGGAGATGGTAAAGTTTACTTTGACCATTTTGCTATAACTTCCTATCTGATATGTTTTGTTTGTGTACTATATTTTAGATGAATTTATGTTTTGCATACTGTTTAAAAGGTGAAAATGGTGAAATATATGATCATTTTTTTTTTGGTATGATGCAATGATATCACAACTTTAATAAGTTAAGTTTAAAAGACACATATAATGGTAAAATATCTAAATTGTCTTTAAATAATATATTTTTTTATTCTCATTGTGCTTCCATCTACAATTAAACCACGATAACTCCTCTCTCTCTTTCTCTTTCTCTAAAATAGTTGTCTGAAAATTGATCTACAACTCCTCTCTCTCTCTCTCTCCAAAAAACTTGTCCCTCTCCAGATTCTGCATAAGAAGATAACATATATTTGTGATCTTCGTTTATATATTTTCATATATTTCTGTGTGGTTTAACAATGTATCAATTCGTTATGATTTATTGTCTCAATCTTTATATGAACATGTGGTTTAACAATGCTCGATTTGACTACAAATATACTCGATTTGACTAAACCTAATTTCCAAAAAATAAAATACTCGATTCTTTCAAAATATCCTCGCTTTTTTTAAATAATCGATGATATTTTTGAAAGAATAGAGCATTTTATTTTTAAAAATTAGGTTTAATTAAATCGAGTATATTTGTAGCCAAATTGAATACATTTTTCAAAGGATCAAACGTTTTTTTTTTTAATTTAGGTTTAGTTAAATCGAGTATATTTGTAGCCAAATCGAGCATTTTTTGAATTTGATCGAGTTTATTTTAGAAAGAATCGAGCATATTTTAGAAAGAATCGAACATATTTTTAAAACAATTGAGGATTTTTGTAAAAGAATCGAGACTTTTAATTGATGAAACCGAGCTTTTTCCATTAAAAAAAACTCGAGCTTTTTCGATAAGGTTAAAGTTTTTTTGACAAGTGCCAGAGTTTTTTTTTTACTGGGTTCCAGCCTTTTTGCCAATGCTCAGAGCTTTTTAGTAAAGGCTCCGAGACTTTGACCACCGCGAGCTCGACCCCCGAATGCTTCTGCGTAGTGTCACTCTGTCGCCGTTCGAGTGATTGCCTAAGCTTCATCGAGACTGTCTCTCTCTACTTCACAACTCCATCACTATAAAAATGAATAAAAGAAATCTTATGTAGAACAACTATTGGAGGTATTTTTGTCCGTTCACCATAATAGGTGTCTTTTAAAATAAGTTATTAAAGCTGTAATAGTGTTGAAATGCCACCTCCAAAAAATACCATTTATTTTTTGAACCCATTTAAACATGGGTGTCAAAAACTGCCTATGCAGTAATTGCAATATCTTTAAATAGGTGTGAGAGAAAAACTCTCAGGCTAATTGATTGCATAAGCGTATTACGTAAAATGAAAGTGAGAGCGTGTAATAATACAACGAGAAAGAAACACTTAAGAGTATAGATTCTTATACCGTGATCAAATAGTTGGAAAATTTTGTGATAAACTATCATTTTGAGAGCACAAATTGACTATGATAAATTCCACAGAAATGGAAGATTAAAGTGGATTTGAATTCTCCTCCATGAGAACTTCGAAATGGTATACTCAAATTCACAAAATGGTTAATGAGTGAATGAGAAATTGAGTCTCAAAGTGGACCCATTGTGTAGGGATTAAAATGAATCCCACATTATTTTGGGAAATCATTTATATGTAGTTTATAAGTGAATGTGTGATATGAGCTATCAACATGTGTGGTATAGAGGCTCTCTCTCGCGCCCTTCGAACCTTCTAATGCACGACTCGATCGTGTATGGGCGCGACCTGCGGACACATATGCCGCTCCGATTGAACCGTGAGAGTCCAGTTGACCTTTTGCCACTTCTCTGAGTCAACGTTTTTTTATTGTGATAAATAAGGAAAGCTTTAATTGTTTGGATTCTGATTTCTTACTTGATCACTAAGAATACAGAATCGGTAAATCTCTTTGGAGAATATTATTTAATTAAATTATTTCCTATTAAATAAAAAACTTAATTTTCCAAAATAATCCCGAATTAATCCCAAAACCCTAGTGTTTCGGTTTGGGTATATAATAACTCTAATATTCTGTACACATACTGAAAAATATATATACAAAATTTAGAGGCAGCCAAATTTTTCTTCTTCTTTGTTTTCCTGGTGAGTTTAAGCTCGATTTGAGTTCGCTGGTAGTGTTGTGTTTAGGCCTACCACTGTTGAACTGTTGTATCCTGGGAAACAATCGCCTAATACACATACGATGTTATTCGACGAAATTGTCTTAAAGACACCGTGTAAAACACGTGCCTCGGTTCATACACTGTTTTCTAACGTATTGTTTTCTTGTGTTGTTGCTTTCTGTTACCAGATATCGACCAGATTTGTTTTTGGAATTACAGTTTACAATCTTAAGATAATTTTCGGTTTCCTATATATATTTTTTAAAACGTTTTCTTCTTCAAACTTTCTGTTGTCAGGATTCCGGTTCAGATCGTAATGGACTTGGATTATCACTGATTCAGTTTTCAACTGTGGTAATCGATTTTCTTTGGAACACTGATTCAATTTGAAAATCGGGTTCTTTGGAACACTGATTTCAATTTTTATAAATATCATTAATCTGTGGAAATTGGGTCTATTATTAAACACTGATTTCGAAATCAATTGCGATTTCAATTGGGTAATCAGGTTTGCAATATAAGACACTGATTGTGATGTCCATCGTGAAATCTGATTTGATATCAACTGATATCCGTGCTATTATTTCTGATTTGATACTAAAACAATTCTGTTTTGTTTCAGATATTATGGCAAACAAATCTAATGTGAACTCCAGTGTTCCACTAGAGACTCCAAAAGTTAATCCAAGTATGAGATTAGATACTTCGGCGATGAATTCTTTGCTTGTGGGTGAATTACCTGTAGTATTGCCTACTGTGGCCACAACGACTCCGGCCATCAACTTCTTCGTGAGAAATATGTCTGATCCGGTGATTAGCCAATATATGAGTCAAGGGAATATTCCCATGGAAAATCCCTACATGAATTCGGTACCTTTATCGATGAATCGTATGGAGAAGCCTGATAAGTTTAGTGGACCGAATTTTAAATGATGGCAGCAAAAGATGCTGTTTTATCTGACCACACTGAACCTCGGCAGATTCTTGACTGAAGATGCTCCTAAACCTAATAATGGTGAAGAGCGAGATGTTCAGGTATGGAATGCTATTGATGTATAGAATCACTCGGATTTCCTGTGCCATAATTACATACTGAACGGGCTGTCAGATTCGCTATATAGCGTATATTCTTCAAAGAAAACAGCTAAAGAACAGTGAGAATCATTAGACCGGAAATACAAAACTGAGGACGCTAGTTCCAAGAAGTTTATTGTGGGCCGGTTTCTTGATTACAAGATGAGGGATTCCAAGACAGTTATAAGTCAAGTCCAAGAGCTACATGTGATTCTGCATAAGATACATACCGAAGGGATGACCTTGAGTGAAACTTTCCAGGTGGTTGCAATCATTGAGAAGCTTCATCCTTCATGGAAAGAGTTCAAAAACTATCTCAAACACAAGCGAAAGGAGATAAAGATCGATGATCTGATTCTTAAGCTTCGTATTCAGGAATATCACATGAAGTATGACAAGAAAGATGTCAATGCGTCTGAAACGAAGATCAATGTGGTTGAACATGGGTAAAGTTCTAAACTGAAAATGAACAAGCCTAGGAAAGGATCCAAATTGGGTCCTAAGGAAAGAGTCTCTAAGAAGCTAAAATTCCAAGGGAAGTGCTTCAACTGTGACAAACTGGGTCACAAATCTTCTGAGTGTAAGTTGCCAAAGAAGAAGGACTATGAGGCAAACATGGTTGCTGGGATCTCAAAAAATGTATCCGAGATCAATCTCTCTGTAGTCGTGACAGAAGCAAACCTGGTTGGGTCAAACCCAAGGGAGTGGTGGTCGGATACTGGAGCCACTCGCCATATATGCTTTGACAAGGAGATGTTCAATACATTTGAAGAAATGAAGAATGAAGAAAAGTTTTATATGGGCAACTCAACCACATCTGACGTGAAGGGACGTGGTCAAGTCATTCTTAAGATGACCTCTGGTATAACCCTAAGCTTGAACAATGTGCTGTATGTACCTGATATTCACAAGAACTTGGTGTCTGGTGCGTTGCTCAATCAGCACGGGTTCAATATGGTGATTGAATCAGACAAAGTGGTTTTAACCAAGTAGGGAACTTATGTGGGTAGGGGATATGTAACTGAAGGGCTTTTTAAGCTTAATGTATATGTTGTCAAAAGAACAATCAATAAAGATAATTCTTCAGTTTATTTGCTTGAGTCTTCCAATTTATGGCATGGTAGACTAGGACACGCTAATTATGATACTTTGCGTAGATTAGTTAACTTAAATCATATTCCCATATTCAATATTGATCATAAACATAAGTGTGAAGTTTTCGTTGAAGTAAAACTAACAAGGTCATCATTTCAAACTATTGAAAGGAAATCTGAACCTCTTGATTTAATTCACACAAATATATGTGATTTAAAATTTGTTCAAGCAAGAGGTGATAACAAATATTTCATCACATTTATAGATGATAGCACCAAATACTGCTATGTATATTTGTTGAAAAACAAGGATGAAGCTATAAAGAAGTTTAGTCTCTGTAAAACTGAAGTTGAGAATCAACTCAACAAGAAAATCAAGGTACTGAGAAGTGATCGAGGTGGTGAATATGTAGCACCGTTTGGTGAATTCTGTACACAACACGGAATCATACATCAAACCACTGCACTATATTCCCCTCAGCAAAACGGTATTGCAGAACGTAAAAATCGTACCTTGAAAGAGATGATGAATGCAATGCTGATAAGTTATGGAGTGCCTCAGAACATGTGGGGTGACACTATATTGTTTAGCAATTACCTTTTAAACAAGGTACCCCGAAAGAAAGAAGACAAGACCTCATATGAACTATGGAAATGAAGAAAGTCTTCCTATAAATTCTTACGAATGTGGGGGTGTCTTGCTAAATTAGTCGTACCTATACCTAAGAAGGTGAAAATAAGTCCGAAAACTGTTGACTGCATTTTCATTGGATATGCACAAAACAGTAGTGCTCATCGATTCTTGGTCTATAAATCTGACATATCAGATATATACAAAAACATGATAATGGAATCTAGAAATGCAATGTTCTTTGAACATGTATTTCCATGTAAATCCAATGATGAAGCAAGTTCTTCAAAATGAACACATGTTGATAGTTGTGACGACCAATAACAAGGAAATGAAGTAGAAGATGAACCTAGACGTATTAAAAGAGCAAGGACGGAAACGTCTTTTGGTCCAGATTTTATGACCTATTTGCTAGAAGGTGAACCTCAAACTTTAAAAGAAGCGGTAAGCTCTTCAGAATGACTCTTGTGGAAAGAGGCAATTAAGAGCGAAATTGATTCCATCCTTCAAAATCATACTTGGAAATTAGTGGATCTTCCTCCGGGATGTAAGCCGTTAGGATCCAAATGGATTTTCAAAAGAAAAATGAAAGCAGATGGATCAATTGATAAGTATAAGGCTAGACTTGTAATTAAAGGTTACAATCAACGAGAAGACCTATACTACTTTGATACATATTCTCCTGTGACGGGAATAACCTCTATTAGAATGATACTTGCAATCGAAGCTTTACGAAATATTGAAAGACATCAAATGGATGTGAAAACGGCTTTCTTAAATGGAGATTTAGATGAAGAAATTTATATGGAACAACCTAAGGGTTTTTCTGCTTTGAGAC
Source organism: Dipteronia dyeriana (assembly GCA_032871835.1). Taxonomy (NCBI): domain Eukaryota; kingdom Viridiplantae; phylum Streptophyta; class Magnoliopsida; order Sapindales; family Sapindaceae; genus Dipteronia; species Dipteronia dyeriana. The sequence goes on along the minus strand of CM065302.1, from coordinate 52,004,502 downwards.
AAGGAAAGAAAGTTTGTAAATTGGTGAAGTCTTTATATGGTTTAAAGCAAGCACCAAAACAATGGCATGAGAAATTTGAAAATGCTACGATGTCAAATGGATTTAAGATCAACGAATGTGACAAATATGTTTATGTCAAGGACACGGAAAATGGATATGTCATTGTGTGCCTTTACATTGATGACATGCTCATTGTTGGTAGTGATGATAAAATGGTCAAATCTGCCAAAGATATGTTGAAATCAAAATTTGATATAAAAGATATGAGACCGACTGATGTAATGCTGGGAATGAAAATCTCAAAGACATCTAACAAACTCATACTAAGTCAATCACACTATATTGACATGATTCTTGAGAAATTCAACAAAAATGATTCTGGAATTTCCAAAACACCAGTAGATACAAATCTACATCTATCCAAGAATAAGGGTGAGAGCATCTCTCAACTAGAATATTCTCTAGTGATAAGAAGTCTGATGTACTTAACAAGTTGTACAAGACCAAACATAGCGAATGCAGTCAGCAAATTAAGCAGATACACGAGTAATCCAGGAACCGATCACTGGAAATGAATAGTAAGAGTACTGGAGTACTGGAGTACTGGAGTACTGGAGTACTGGAGTACTGGAGTACTGGAGTACTGGAGTACTGAAGTACTTACGATTCACTCGTAATCATGGACTGCATTATACCAGATATCCAGCTGTCCTAGAAGGATACAATGATGCTAACTAGATATCTGATATGAAGGATTCAAAATCCACTATTGGGTATGTGTTCACACTAGGTGGTGTGGTGGTATCTTGGAAATCCTCCAAACAAACATGTATAGCCAGATCCACCATGAAATCTGAGTTTATAGCATTAGATAAATGTGGTGAGAAGACTGAATGGCTACGCCAATTCTTAAAAGATATTCTAAGATGGCCAAAGCCTGTGCCGACGATTTGCATTCACTGTGATAGTTAATCAGCAATAGGAAGAGCACATAACAACATATATAATGGGAAGTCTAGACATATACGTCGAAGACATAATACCATTAGACAATTAATCTCATTTGGGGTTATCACTATTGACTATGTAAGGTCAAAAGATAACATTGCGGATCTGCTAACTAAAGGGTTAAACAGAGAACTAGTTGAGACATCATCGAGAGGAATGTGACTAAAACCCATTAGATAAAAGGTTGATACAATGGACACCCAACCTAGTTGACTGGAGATCCTAAGATCTAGGTTCAATGGGACAACCAAGTTATAAGACTCAGTTGGATCACTATAGGGGTTACCCTCAAGTCCATTCCTATGATGTAACAGTGATGTCCATATAGAAAAGGTTAAACTATGTTTTTAATGATTCTTATGCGTCGAAATTCCTAGCTGTAGAAATCCGAGCAGAGTAAAGCGGGTTACTCTTAATTAAGAAATCACCAATGTGAGAGAGAAGTGGGGCCGCTTCTAAAAGAGAATAGTGAATGACTATATTCTCCAGAGACTCTCACATAACCAGACGCATTTTCATGGCCAAAACGAACATAAAAATGAGAACCAAATTGGGTCTGGAAGATACCTGTGCAAGGTGTGTGATCATTTATACAAAACAACAGAACAATTCAAGGATATCACATCTACTGATTAGCCAGTAAAGTAAGCATACTTTTATAAGGAAAGGTTCAAAGGGTAACACCTACCTATCCTATGCAGGTTTCGACCGTTTGAACTTACCAAACATCTTCTTTATGTCTCCTAGGTCAATTTCATTCATGTGGGGGATTGCTAGAAAATTTTATGATAAACTCTCATTTTGAGAGCACAAATTGAGTATGATAAATTCTATAGAAATGGAAGATTAAAGTGGATTCGAATTCTCATCCATGAGAACTTCGAAATGGTATACTCAAATTCACAAATTGGGTAATAGGTGAATGAGAAATTGAGTCTCAAAGTTGACCCATTGTGTAAGGATTAAAATGAATCCCACATTGTTTAGGAAAATCATTTATATGTAGTTTATAAGTGAATGTGTGATATGAGCTATCAACAAGTGTGGCACAGAGGCTCTCTCACGGGCGCAAGTGGGGGGGGGGGGGGGGGGGGGGTGCAAATCATGGACCCCGAACCTTCGAATGCACGACTCGTGTATGTGCGCGACCTGCGGACACGAATGTCACTCCGATTGGACCGTGAGAGTCCAGTTGACCTTTTGCCATTTCTCTAAGTCAACGTTTTTTTGATTGTGATAAATAAGGAAAACTTTAATTGTTTGGATTCTGATTTCTTATTTAATCACTAAGAATACAGAATCGAGTTTTAATTAGAAGTAAATCTCTTTGGAGAATATTATCTAATTAAATTATTTCCTATTAAATCAAAAACATAATTTTCCAAAATAATCCCGAATTAATCCCAAAACCATAGTGTTTCGGTTTGGGTATATAATACCTCTAATATTCTATACACATACGGAAAAATATATATACAAAATTTAGAGGTAGCCGAATTTTTCTTCTTCTTTGTTTTCCTGGTGAGTTTAAGCTCGATTTGAGTTCGCTGGTAGTGGTGTGCTTAGGTCTACCACTATTGAACCGTTGTATCGTGGGAGACAATCGCTTAATACACATACGGTGTTACCCGGCGAAATTGTCTTAAGGACACCGTGTGAAACACGGGCCTCGGTTCATACACTGTTTTCTAACGTATTGTTTTCTTATGTTGTTGCTTTCTGTTACTAGATACCTACCAGATTTGTTTTTGGAATTACGGTTTACACAAAGATCAAGTACCAATGAAAGAATTAGAGTTGTGATTTGAAGAAAGGAACACCGTACCTTTCGTTGATTCTCTTCTTAATTTCTCAGTGATTCACATTCGTATCTAAGCACTATTAAATAGTTTTCTAGTCTCTATATTCCAATTGCAAAACAAAATGATATAGGTTTTTGTAGAAAAAATCTATTTGTTTGTTTAATGCATATGGATTTTTTCTAAAGTAATTCGTATGGTAATATATATGATTTTAAAAAATTATGTTTTACTGTTGATTAGAAGACAGTAATGTAAGACTTGTTTATCATATTTCGAATTCATCATATAAACAATTGTATATGCTTATAGTACCATATATGAATAAATGATGATTTCTCCTTGTTTTGAATAAGGGATGATTTCTATTCGTAATCAATAAAATGAGTAACACTAATTCGTTATTGTACGTTTTGAATAAATGATGAATATTTCTCCTTGTTTTGAATAATTGGTTTGCTGACAGGTAATTAGAAACCCCCACATTCCAAAAATAAGAAACATTGCATTAACAAGGTCATATAACTCTCTTAAAACCCTATTTCAATTCCAAAACCACTTAATAATTTTTTTAAAAAATCAAGAGAAGGAAAACAAATGTGTAAGCAATTAATAATGTGGTGTCAGAATAAATAAATAATAAATGTTCTTAATAATAATTTTACAAGAACATCAAAGGAAGAAATTAAACAAGTCACGATCACAATGGTGCACGCACATACGTACTTAGTTATCGGTTGTTGTTATCGATTACATGAATTAATTAATGGGAAGGAAACCCATGCCTTTAAGGACCTCACCACAGTTCTTCAAAGCTTCCTTCCTCATGAAGCCAAGAGCATTAGCATAGCGAACAGGCTCGACAACACCCACATCGCTCGTCAACACAATCCTCGCGGCGTTAAGCTCAGCAGTGACCTCCTTGCAGTCTTCTCTGGGTGAGTTAGTGAGGTGGACCTCGCAGATTGAATCTGCATGGTCACCATCAACCTTGATGGTGTACTTACCAGACTGGTCGGTCACTGCGTCGATTTCCACAGAGACTACTTCGGTCATACGGTTCCTGCACAACAACGTCACGGTGGCTCCAACGATGAATTCGCTAACTGGGGTCTCGAACTGGACTCTGCATGTGTCGCAGTACACCTTGCCTTCAACGTACAAGCTGGTGTCTTTTTCCCTTCTGGCCTCAGCCACATTGATGAGGGCTGCCATGCAGAGAGCTGCAGCCGCGACGAGGACAGCGACGGAGCATGTCTTTGCCATTTCTTCTTCCTTTAGTTTTATTTTCTTCCTTTATTGTTGCTAAAATGCTCTTGGTGCTTGAGATATGTGTGCAGGTTGATGGTGATTTTATAGGGCTATTTGGTGTTGGAGCTGTTGTGATTTTGTGGTGTTTGTTTAATATATTGACAAGAGAATTTTAAGAGAGAGACTCGTTCAACATTTTTTTTTTTTATAAATATTATTGTTTCTTCTTCAACCATTTTTATAGGAGCACCATTCAAATATTCAGATGGTTGTTCTGTGCGGTTATTATATTTCAGTCATTATATAAATTTAGAAATTAAAATAATTTTGTTCTTTTTATGTTCTATTTATTGTATTGTTAAAATTAAAAATAAAAAGTATATAGGAACCAAGATAATCGGTGCAATTTGTTTGATATTTTGACTAAATACTTAAGCTTAATATGTCTGATTTTTTTTTGTTTGAAAGATAATAAAATCACTTAAATAAGTACTAAAATCATTCATTTACAGAAGTGTTTTTTTTTTCTTTCATTTTCCACTTAACAAAAAATAAAAATAATGGATTACATATAAGTTATTACTTCCTAAACTATTCTCACAAATCTTATTTCTTTATAGTCCGTGTAAAACCCTTGAATAGTAGTTATTTTCTCGCTCAAAATGCTCCGTAATATTTTATGGTAAAAAAAAAAGAAAAAGAATGCAGTTTTCCAACTCTATTTCAGTATGGACTTTTTTTTTTCTTTTCCGTATAATTTAACGAGCTTTATTGATTTTATTTTAAAGATTGATCTCTTCTTCTACTGTTCATCAAAATGCAATATGTTGCTTTCCAAAACTTACAACCTTCTTCTTCTTCTTCTTCTTATTATTATTATTACAATAATACTAGTTTATCTAAATTCGGTGTCCAAAACTGATATGTATTAATATTATAATCCATTCATTTAAATTGTATTTAATTTACAAATTAAAATATTACCAAATAATTTAGATACTAGATTTGAATACCAAATTTAAATAAAATAATATTATCCTTCTTATTATTATTATTATTATATAAATTCAAGTTTTTTTTAAGAAAGAAAATGATTTAAACTTACACTCTCACGAGGGATATAACACCAACCTCATCTCATATACCTACGATCTTATTAATCTTTTGGGATTTCATGGGTTTCTAAGAAATGTTGGAGATGGAGTAAAGGGGATAATATTGTACTTTTAATAGTGACATTTTCTAAATTTCCCATTCCTTTTTCGAAAAACTCACAAAAAGGAAAAAAAAACCACGTGTTACTGCACCATACATTCGATTTATGTAATAGTGTAATAATAAAAAATAAAAAATAAAAAATAAAAGTTACTGCAAAGTGCAAACTAGAGTCGCAAATACAGATCCAAGTGTGCAAGCTTGATAGCAACTGTGGAAAGCGATCTGTGTTTAAACACGAAGGAGTTTTCTTTTGTTTTGTCTTTGTTTTTGTTTTCTTTTTGTGACTTTGAAAACATTTTGTCTAGATCTCTTAAACGCTCTCCAAAACCTCGACGATGTTGAAACACTGCACAGTCTCTGTTTTTCTTCCTCAAACCCACAAAATCAAAACCCCAACGCCCCAAACTCTCACCATAACCGGACCCACAACTCTCTCTGGTCACTTAACCATTTCCGGCTCCAAGAATTCCTCTCTCCCTCTTCTCGCTGCCACACTCTTATGCTCCAACTCTTCTCTGCTTCACAACGTACCCACCAACTTAACTGACACCAATGCAATGCTCTCAATTTTGCGCTCATTGGGTGCCAAGGTTGAGGTGGGCATTGGCAGTGGTCAAATCTTGGTCAATACTGATAATGTGAGGTCCGTGGAGCCCTGTTTGGAGGAAATGAAGAAGACTCGAGGTGGGTTTTTCGTGATCGGGCCGCTGCTGACCCGGTTTGGTGAAGCTGTGGTGGGTTTGCCTGGTGGGTGTGATATTGGGGAGAGACCTGTGGACCTCTACATTCGTGGCTTCAGAGCTCTCGGGGCTGTCGTTGAGTTGAGGTAACTGTTTTATTGTGTTTTTCGATTTTTAAAATGCAACGTATCATATTATGATTAACAAAATCTATTGAATTGGTTTAGAATTTTGTTTAGGACCCGATTTGTTTAAGTTTTGCCTTGTTGGTTAGGTGGTCAAAGTTTGAGATTTCAATTTTTAGTGAAATGATGATTGATGAGGCTTAAAATTTTATTTTAGTTATAAATGATATGTAGTGAATGTTAATATGGAGGATCTATTTGTAGTGATTGAGATGAAAAATTTTCTTTTATTTTCTAAGTTCTTTTTTAGTTATAATCTGAGGATCATATTGTTTTTAATACTAATATATTGATCAGCTTGTTAATTTGAAGAATTTATTGTGTCATTGTTAGTTGGGGGATCTGGGAAATGATATGCAGATGATAATGTACTTATTTAGAGAATCTGTTGTGGTGATTAGTTTGTGAATATGTAAATTAGGAAATATAGGAAATCCTCTAGAGATGAGCAAAACGTAAAATTTGCAATTACAAAAATGATAATAAGAAATGTTGGTTGCTGATATGGTGGGATCTATTCACTTTGCGGGAGGATCCTAGCTAGACATTAATTAATCCAGCATCAATGTTGTTAATCATTTTCTTCTGTGGCTAGAACAGAACCAGATTATCGGGTTTAGATTTGTGGTATTTGGAAGGTTTCCATGGCAGTTTCTTTGCTCTAGGAATAGGTATCATGTCCGTGTAAACAAGAAAGATGCAGAGTGTGACAAAGTTTTGCTCTACTAGAAGTGATCAGGAAAGGCTGTGTAAGGAACACATTGATCTCGTCTTAGTTGATGAGTGAGATTAGGTAGTATGCCTTCACTATATGCTAATCACTTACAGCTTGGTAAAAGTTGGTCATTGATTAGATAAAAAAACTTGATTTGACATTTTTGTTGCTGGCAAACACCTTTTCATTTGCAATTTTCTTTGGTAATGGCATACTTGTCTGGTTAATTATAGATGTTTCAGATAACAGCATGAATCCGTTGACAGGCAACAAAAAATAGGGTTTGGTCGTTAAAAGAAAATGACAATGACATTCATTTGCTATGATTAATAAGCCTTGAAGTAATAAAATCTTATTGTTTGGAATTTACAGGCCGATCTAAAATGTGAAGTTGACTAAAAGCGAAATTTGTTCCGAATTACAGGGATGGGAAAATGCTTGCACATGCTGCAAATGGAAAAGGATTGGTTGGGGGGACTTTCCATCTAGATTTCCCTAGTGTTGGGGCAACTGAAACTCTTATGATGGCAGCGTGTATGGCAGATGGAGTGACAACGCTTTCAAATGTTGCCAAAGTATGCTGCGAGACATCTCATTGCTTATTTACTTTATGGTCTTGAGGATGATGGGAAGGCATTGTTATATTATTTTCTGATGGAATTAAGTTAATTATTGATCCTCTGTATTTGCACCATAGGAACCGGAGGTGATTGATCTTGCACGTTTTCTTAATGACAGTGGGGCATGTGTGTATGGAGCAGGAACTGACAAGCTTTTAATTAAGGGGAAATGCCACTTACATGGTTCTGAATATGTTGTGCCACCAGATCGAATTGAAGCAGGCTCCTTTATGCTGGCTGCAGCAATTACTCGCTCGTGCATCTCAATGTCACCAATTATTCCTTCCCACTTAGCATGTTTGATAGACAAACTAAAAATTGCTGGTTGCAGAATTACTCAATTTAACCATGAAACCTTGGAGGTAATGAGATTCTCATTATTCTGTTTCCGTTGTCTTTTCTTTTTAGTTTTTTCCCTATCTCTGTGCTTGAGGCATGATATAGTTTGGCAGTCCAGGTTTCAGCAATGCCCACAAATGTTGGTGACCACATGCAAGGTTTTGATATTAAAACAGGTCCATTTCCTGGGTTTCCTACAGATCTCCAACCTCCGACAATGGCACTACTCACAACATGTAGGGGTTCAAATATTGTAGAGGAATCTGTGTTTGAAAAACGCATGAGCCATGGTATGTCGTAAACTGATCAATGACTTTGCAGCACCATTTATTGTTTTAATTAACAAAAAGATTTCTGAAGAAGTGTCCAAAACAGCTTCAATTAAATTTTTTTAGTTCAGATCTAAATGATAACTGAAGTTTTCATTTCAGAAGATTTCTCCAAGAATGTTATCCATACTGTTTAGCCGTTTTTAATTAAGCTCATTGGTACACCTCAAACAGTTTTTTTTACTATTATTATTTTTCTTTTTAATGTGTGCGTCTGTATAGTGCTTGCTGCCTTGGAACTACGGAACTATGACATTGTTATTTTTTGCGTTAAGTTTCCAAAGTTTTCAAATGGTGATACATCAATGGCCATAAATCGGAAGACTATGTTTTTGTTCTGTTAATGTTAAACTATTCATCTCCTTATTGCTCTCTGAAGCAGAAGCATCTAGAACTTGCATATGTATTTTATATTCACTAGAAGTAAATGCCTAAATTTTCTGTCATTTGGATAGTAAGAGAACTGCAGAAGCTTGGAGCAGACATTCGGGTATGTGGGAGCACTGCTCTGGTTTCTGGGGTAGAGAAAGGAAGGTACATTGTCTTCCACTGCGATGATAATATGATTTTTATATCAATATAAAATCATATTTGAATATGGTGATTTAAAAAAAAATAAAAATTGCCAGTGCCCTGTATGGTTCTCGACTAGTAGCTGCTGATCTGAGAGGAGGTGTGTCGCTGGTATTAGCAGGACTGGCTGCGGAAGGAACTACTGAGATCGATGGCATTGCTCATATTGACCGCGGTTATGAGAATTTAGATACCAAGCTTCAGCTTCTTGGAGCTGATATTAAAAGATTGATTCGGTAACCTCTCCCATATGACAATTATACACTATTTTCTCATTTGGAAATCACATTTTAGTGTTTATAAATCTATAATATCACATATTGAGTTCACTCGCTCACATTACCTTCTATCCCAGTAACCACTTTATTTTTTTTTATCTTTAGGTCAAGTAGAGGCCCTTTATGCCTATGGTCTGCACAAAGGGAAGTAGAACTTTCACAACCTTTAAACCCCATTTTCCTTAGTGTGAGCGGGACTCGATCCCAGATTTTATTACGAATACAAAACTTTATCACCTGAACTAGTTGGCTGTTGGCATCCACTAAAAATTAGCTCATCACTTGAAGAATGTATTTAGTATAGGCATACAGAATTACTAGTTTAGAGTCTGCATAGTGCTGTCAAGCAGCAGGAGATGTATCATTACCATGTACACATTATGGGACTCTAATTAGCTGCATTGCTAACGAGTTCTCTTTCCCCCGCAATAAGTAAAGTCATGTTAAATGATCTTGTGAATTTTGAAGGTCTAGGTAAGAGTAATTTATTGTATTTGTACCCTGATTTTCTTTCTTCTTTTTATTTTCCTGATCGGTACTGGAATTAGTTGATACAGTCTTTTATATTTTTCATATCAATAGCGTCTTCCCCATTTCTGATTTTTATAATTTTAATCAAGTTCACCTGGGTATGCAAGATTATCGATTATTACATTAATGTTTACACTTTACAAGCTTGGTTGAATTATTCCAAGTGCTCGGCAACAATATGGGAAATTTGTAATATTAAGCATTCTTTCTTTCACATCTCTCTCTGCTGTTTTACAAACCTTGATTTGCTTACTTCTTTTCCCGTCTTTCAATGCCAACATGTTCCCAGCGGTTGGCATTCTTTTTCTTTATTTACTCGCTTCCCTCATCAATCACTTTACAGCCTAAATAGCCATGAACAACCTGAAACGGTTGGTTAGAAATGTTGCCCAGAAATTCTTCTATAACAATGATGAAGTGAGAAGAGAAATGACAGGCAAGGTTGCAGAGTATGCAGTTAGATAATACTAATTTCTCATGAACAAGTTGAAAAGTTGTTACTACGTACTTACTACAGCGTCCTCTAGTTGACCAAAAATTACACTAGCAGGAGGATAGAATCTTCACTTTCTTGGGTCATTTATCTTCTGAACAGTAAGAAAAACAACATGAGACAATGAAACCATGACAATTCTATAGTCTCCTTTGCAGTTATTGCTTGTTGGGTACCTTTATGAATCCCAATGAGTAGAGTTTGAGACTTTGGTGAGGCTCATCAAGTCGTAAGCAATCTAACAATCCAAAATCTTGATGTGAGCTAGTTGTAAAAATATCCCAAATACTAGCAATCCCAAGTACATTTCTTGCCACAATCTTCCACCTTCACTGGTCCAGTTCCTCTTGTACATTTAGAGGTAGGGTTATTTTCTGTTATATATTTTTAAAAAATATAAATCTTTGATTTTTATACATCATTTGATTTCAATCCAATGACTAAGGGCGGAGGGAGGGAGAGGGCTATAGGGTACATAGCCCCCTTTCCCTCCAAATTTCTTTAATAATTTTATAAAAAAAACTCTATAAAATTATAAATTTATCTTTATATTTTTAAATTTTTTTTTCATTTGGACCCCTCAAAATTTTTTATTTTCTATTCCCTCTGGCACTCTGTATCCAAGTTTTATGATTTTTATTGCAAATGTGCTTCAACTAGTATTTGTTCATAATTTTCCATGAAACTTTTTAAACTAAAAGAGATCAAGGAAAGGAAGGAAAGAGAGTGAATATTGCATCAGAATTTGGCTTTTGATGTTGAAAAGGATTAGTGTTTATGATGAAGTAGTTGTACAGTAAATGGGTTCATAGAGTAACTTTTTTTGAAGTAAATAATTATGTCTATTTATGTAATTATTTTATGGGCATAATATATATATAGTGGTTTTCCGGTTAGTGCGCATTGATATAAGTTATATAGGTGCGTTGCATGTGAACCATTGATTATAGAGAAGTTTTGATAGGTGCATACACTTTGAATCAAAATATGTAAATTTAATAGTCCACATTTAACGTACTGATGAATTTATATCCGTAGTATAGATTTGAAAATTTATGTATATTTATATATATATTTTAGAGAGCTTGTTATGATCCACAACCAAATCATCTATTTATATCCTCTCTTTTTTTCAAAAAATAAATTTTAAAATAAAGTGTTTTTAGAAAAGAAACGTCAAAAGAAAAAAGAAAAAATTGAATGATTAAAGGAAGCTCTGTTTTTTATTTATTTATTATTATTATTAAAAAGTGGGTGTGGCCGTATGGGAGTGTGGGGCAGCTATTTTGGATGATAATAAGTCCTCATGATCTAACAAGAAAATATACTTGTTGCACCATCAAGTTTTAATAAAATATTATAATATTTATATTGAGGATTTTTTTTTTCGCTGCTATAAGCATTCTTATTTAAAAAAAAAGAAAAAAGAAAAAAAACTTTACTCCGTAGCAAAGTAGCTCGTTTTACAAAATCAAATGGATTGCCAATATTTAAACTTTTGATGGTGTCCAAGACATGATTAATTAGTTATAATAATAAACCCAATTGGAGAATCTTTAACCGATATGCTTATGCTAATCTTGGGTAAACCACTTGATTAATTTTATACATGTCGATTAAAATAATGATTTGTTCATGTGTTTTCTTACTTTTAGAGGCAAAGACAATTGATTCAGCCGCTTGTGCAACTATTATCATGCTTTAGGTAATCGGAGCTGTGACATAGGTAGCGGTGGACTCAAAAATTTATGTTAGATGGGATATTTTTATTATTATGTTTTTCTCCTAAAATGATCACAGAATTTCCTTTTCGGTCTGTGTTTTTCTTTCAATAGATTTGTTTTTATAATAATTTGAGTTAATTTTGGACTAACATTGTTGTAATAAATAAATAAAACTCCGTATTATTTTTAAAAAAAACTATGGTAAACAAATATACAATCTATATTTTATAATAAAAATCATATGGGTGACTGTATTGCCACCCATAAAATCTATTTCCACATCCATATTAAAAATTTAAAATTTTTAGTTTTACTCTAACACCTTTTAAAATACCAAAACTATCCTTTAAGTTTTTTTATTTTTTATTTTTTATTTTAACATATATTTTTTCATTGCACTCATTTATCTTCATTTTCTTCTTTCACCGTAAAAAAAAAATCTTATATATACCGTTGTCGTTCCCTTTAACAAATAATATAAAATTTACTCAGATAAAAATATCATATTCAAATAAAACTCTATAACTAAGATTTTACTTATTCAAAAATAAAATACAAATTCAACTCTAAAATTAATTATATATTTTTTTCATTGTTACTTACGGAATTAAAAATACATTGAATTATCTAAAAAAACAATAAACACTTAATCATCATCGTAGAAAACAGCAAAAATAATAACTAAACAAACAATATGCAACTTGTTTTGTCTTAAAAAATAACTATTTTTTCAATCACTAAACAAATCAATTTTTTCATATAAAAATTTTGTTTTTTAAAATCCATCCACCAAGTTTTTCGGTTTACAAACTAATTAAATTAATAAGAATTTATAGTTAAATTAAAGTCACGTGAGTGAGTGAGCTGTGTTTGAGAACCGTATAGACATGATCGAGTTCTTGAACTGCTTTTAAAAAAGAAAAAGTTCTACTAGACTACGGGTCAGTTTGGTATTACTGTAACTGTTTTAATAATCACTGTTTTGTTTCTAGTAATCACCATTAACTGTGCTGAATGAATAATCAGCTGTGAAGTCAATCAACAGATATTTGGTTAATTGTATTTTTAAAACTACTGTATAGTTCAATAGCAATATACATACGTTCAGTAATTTTATTGTAAAAGTGCTGAGATTAGTTACAATGACAAAAATGTACATGAGTTTAGGACCCTATTTCATTCTTTTTCATTAATTATATAACATCAAATCAAAATTTAAGTAGAATATTTAAATTAGAAAAAAAATTCATAACAACAATAAAATATTTTTAAAAGATTTTATAAATCAAATCAATATTTAAATAAAATATTTCATTTTGAGATGAAATAAGATATATAAATGATTTTAACTTGATTATTATAAGGATAATAATGATATTTTAAAAGATGCATTAAATGCTGAAAATAGATTATTCCATAATCACTTTTAAAAAGTAACTCTCATCTACTTTTCAAAATTACTGTCAAAACTTACAAGATTATCAATTAATCAATTTAGGAAGTTTTATCAAACATCATTTCATATCAAAATTATAAAATAATCTGATTTTAAATTTTCAAAAGTAATACTGAACTGGCCCTACAACTGCAATTTTTTTTATTCAATCTAAAAAACAATAATGAAAATGAAAATAAGCATATCTGAATGCATTCCGAATCAATAAAATTAGTTTTGTATTAATCCAATATTCTATGACTATATTTGAAAAAAATAATTATATCTCTTGATTAATGTTGGATTTGATTAAATATAAATTATCAGGGTCTATGATGGATTGATCATTCAACTTATATGTGTAGCTGTGTAAGAAGTAAGTTTAATTTTCAATTATAAAGTCATGTATTTAAAGTAATTAAATATAATTTTTTTTTTGAAATAATTAAATATAAATATATTTTAAAAATATAAAAGTTTAATTAAAACATGGGTGTACGAATATTTTTTTATGGGTGACGGTATAGCCACCCAAATCATATCTTGATGTACTGTTACGACTATGTTTGAGATTGCTTTGTTTAAGAAAAAATCTACTTATAGCTTCACTTAAAAAATAATCCATTTAAGAAAAAAGTTAGTAAGTGTTTGGTAAACTAAACTTTAAAATTGTTTAACTTTTGATAGGAAAGAAAATGTATTGAACAAACTTACTAAAATAGACATCATTAATAATATAAATATAAAACATATAAAGAGAAATAAATAAGAAATTTAAAAGGAAAAAAATTATAATCGAGTCAACTCATTCATTTAAACACCGAGTTATCGAGTTAACTCGTTCATCTAAACACTGAGTTATCGAGTCAACTCGTTCATCTTAATAATATTGAGTCAACTCGGCTAAGTTAACTCACTCACTCTGTTATCTCTGCAACTCAGCTCCAAATCTGTCACCGTCTCCTGCTCTCTACCGACATCGAGGGATCGTCGTCCTTCATTCGTCGCTGTCGAGAGCGTCTCCTCGCCACCGACATCTGTGCCAACACTGATCTGAAATTATCGAGGGAAGTCTTGGATCGTAAAAATGGAGGCGACTGGCGAGGATGTGTCGGTGTCGGTGTCGATGGCTAGGCGACATCGTTGTTGATGGCTAGGCGACATCGTTGTCGATGGAGAGGCGGCGTCAGCTACGAGTGATATCCTCCGGCCTCCAACTCTGGTGGTGGCCACCACCACCATTGCTCTGTTTTTTTTAATATATTATTATTATATATGAGGGTGATACAGTCTTTTAGTAAAATAGTGAGGGTATTTTGGATATTGTATAAATATTAAGCTAGTATCTGCTTCAAAAAACAACTCTAACCAATTTCTCAAAAGTTGATTATTTATTGAGCAAATTATAAAATAAATTGTTTTTGGGAAGTTTGTCAAACATCTATTTTCTCAAAACTTGAGAAATAATCACTTATTTCTCAAGCAAAAGCAATCCCAAACATATCATAAGACGTGACAAATTGATAGAACTTACAAAGTCAACCAAAATTTCTAACGAACTTATGTTTGATTTTTATATTTCTTTTAATAATTTTCAAGTTTTTTTTTATTGATTTGTAAATAGATTAAAACTATAAAAATAACGAAAATATCAGAGAAAAAATTGAATAATTGATCATAAATTAATAATATTGGAAATCCATTTGATTTTGTATAATTTCATCCTTTGGTGTGGTGTAAAGCGTTTAAAAAGAAATTAGAAATCTTTTCCTTTTTCTCCCGATAAATTTTATATTATTTTATTAAAATTTGCTGTAGATAAAAACTAATTTGTTTCGAAGGTAACATTATTTGATTAAAAGCTACATTCAAATCTCAAATGTTCAATTAATTCCGTGTTATAGAATTAATTATAGGGTAAATTGCAATATCGAACTTTTGAGATAAAAATGTTCAAATTATCTTTGTATAGTATCTTAAAAATATCACTGTTATATTGAACTTTTACCTTCATTATTGAAAGATACCCTTCATCATTGGTCAATCCGTTAGCTTTAACGGTGCTTTGAGATTAAAATATCCAATTACCCTCAGTATCTTAAAAATTATTTTAAGAAACGATAAAAGTAAAAAAAAAAAGTGGCAATAAAAATTTAAAAAACAGAAATAACAAGTATAAAAAAAGTAAGTTTAAAAAAAGAGTGGTGCTATTGGCACACCCACCACTGAACTATTTATGTCTCATCTTATAAATTATTTAGTATTTTTTTTTTCTTTATCAAATTAGTTAAATAGATATATAATTTTTATTTAAAAAATCTTGTACAAACTAAAACTAATAAAACTTCATTTTCCTTATTTCAAAACCTTAATGACAAAAACTCTAATAACAAAAATTATTTCAAATTATTGAATGTTTACTATTTTTATTTTTATTTTCTTTCAGATCTCGATTTTATGTTTCCATATTTGGTATTTAATGATTTATTCCTTTTTTTTTTTTCAGATCTCAAGCTCATATTTACCATATTTAATTAGTATTTATTGATTTTATTGTTTCACCTGGTTGTTTTATTTTTCTTCTCAAATTTCAGATCCATGTTTGCTACTTTCTTTTCTCGGTTTATTTTATTTCAGATCTTCCTAGTAAACTATAGTTTGTATCAATTCTTTTGTACATTTTATTATGGATCTTTCAAAGTTAATTTAATGTTATTTACAAAAAAAAAAAAAACGAAATAGCACCAAGAATTACAAAAAATAAAAAAAAAACTAATCTCTAATAAAATAAAACCACACCAAAAGTCTAACTTAATAGCTAAAAAAAATCCATCAAACTATTAATATCACATTTACAATCTACCACTAACAATCCAACCAACTACATGAATTTTTTTTTGCATCTAATAAAGATTGTTTTACCATGGAATAAGAAGAAAAAACACCTAAGATCTTCGAGGCTTTCGGTGTTCATTAATGGGTCCCCAGAGATTTATTTTCATTGTTCTAGAGGGGTTCGTCAGGGTGACACTCTATCCCCTTTCTTGCTTGATATTGCGGAGGATTTCCTTAGTAAACTGTTGTCGAGGATGGTGGATTTTTCTCAGTTATTGCCTATTTCTTCTCCGAGGGGATTTTCTGCTCCTACTCATTTGCTTTATGCAGATGATGTTCTGATTTTTTACAGAGGCACGGTTCGAAATCTGAAGAATATCATGAGTGCTTTTGAGGTTTATGGTAACATTTCAGGTAAGTTGGTTAATTGGGGTAAGTCATCTATCTATTTTGGATCTGCTGTTTCCCCATCCCAGATTGGTAGATTACAGTCCTTGGTTGGTATGCAGATTGGTAGGTTGCCTTTCTCCTATTTGGGGGTACCGTTATTTCGAGGAAAGCCCAAGAAGTCCGTGTTACAGCCTATAGCGGATAAAATCCTATCTAAGTTTGCTAATTGGAAGGAGAAAGCCCTTTCTTTGGCAGGTCGCACTACTCTGATCAAGTTGGTCATTACCGGATCCTTTGTGCATTCATTCATGATCTACAAATGTCCTTCTTCTTTGCTACGGTTGGTTAATCGTAAGTTGAGAAATTTTTTATGGACAGGTTATTGTGAGGAGACTAAATTGATTCGGGTTGCTTGGGGTCGTTGTTGTAACCCTTACTCTCAATGTGGTATTGGTTTGAAGGATCTTGGGTTACTGAATGATTCTCTTTTAAAGAAGCTCACCTTGAAGTTTTTGACCTCTAAGTGTTTTTCTTTTTTGTTTATGAGGGAGCGGTATCTCACGCAGCTTCGAAAATCTCATGGGGGGTATGTCACTTCGTCAATTTGGCCTTCTTTCCACTCTCACTATTCAGATCTTCTCAAAGAGGGCATTTGGCTCATTGGAGAGAATTCTCATCGAGATTTTTGGCACGATAATTGGTTGGGGGTTCCCATTCTTGAGCTTCTGGGAATTCCTGATTACTTGGCTACCCTTCTAAAGGCAAGAGTTTCTGATTTTATTTATGAGGGTAAATGGGTTCTTGACGATAGTTTTCGAGTTCATTTCCCAAATCTATGTTCTCGGATCGATAGCGTTGCTATCTCTCTAATTACAGATTCTTTGGTGTGGGCTCATTCTCAGGATGGGCAGGTTTCTTGCAACTTGGCTTATTCCTGTATGATTCGTGATTCTTCGCAAGTCACTTGGTGGAGAGATGTTTGGTGTCATTTTATCTCTCTCTCCCGGTCAGCTTTGACATGGCGTCTTTTGTTGAATCGACTTCCTACAGAGGATCACTTATGTAGGGCTGGGTTTCACTTAGCTTCCCGATGCAGTGTTTGTGGGGTTAGTAGTGAGTCGTCTCCCCTTAGCGGTTGCTCTTTGGGAGGCGGTTTTCTCAGTTTTTCAGCGACGTATTTCTGCCGATACGTGGAGTTAGTTCTTCTCTCAAGCCATGTCAGTTTCGTTTAGCGATCAGGTGCGTGTTTTATGGAAGACATATATTCATGATGTGGTTTGGAGTGTGTGGCTTGCCCGTAGCCAGTGGATTTTTGAAAGTAAGGCTATGGATTTCAGTTTTCCTTTGTCTTTTGTTTGGCGTGCGGTGTCTGACGCTAATCGGTTAGAGATTGGGTGTATGCGTAATTGTGTAAATGATCTTTTGATTCTTCGTCGTTTTGATCTTCATGGCAGTCTGGCTAGGGCCCATGTTATCAGGAGTGTGATTTGGTTGCCTCCGGCTCCTGGTTGGACCAAAGTTAATACTGATGGTGCCACATTGAGTTCTCCAGGTGATGAGGGTTGTGGGGGGTATTTTCCGTAATTGTAGAGTTTTTGTAAAGGGTTGTTTTGTTGTTCCTCTTGATCATGTGTTTGCATTTGAGACGGAACTTCTTGCAACTTCGATAGCTATTAATTTTGCTTGGCAGAATGGGTGGCATTGTATCTAGCTTGAGAGTGATTCTTCTTATGTGGTTCAGCTGCCCTCCTCTCGCTCTGAACAGGTTCCTTGGCGGATTCGACAGGCTTGGCAACGCTGTATCTATCAGATATCAAAAATGGAGTTTCAGGTTTCTCATATCTTTAGGGAGGGGAATCAGGTTGCAACAGCTCTTTCTAAGCATGCTTTGGGGTTAGAGGTCGATTCGTGGTGGGCAAACTCCCCGTCTTTCTGCTCTTTATTGGTTGACAATGATTGTATCGGTAGATAGTCTTTTCGTTTTTCTTGATGTTTTTTGTTTTTATGGTCTGCACGCCAATATTTTTGTTAGGATTGTTTCCCTTGGTTTTTGTGTTTTTCTGGTGTTTGTTACTCTTCATTTTATTCTTTTTATATTATTGATGGATACTGCCTTGAGGTTTTTAAGCATATGATCGCTTGTGCCTTTTTCCCTCTAGGTCATTCCAATTTTATCAAAAAAAAAAAAACAAATCTTGTGAATGGATGTGAGAAAATTATATATAAAGATTAGAGATGAAGTGTATTTTTATTTTTATTTTTATTTTTAATTTTTTAAAAAAGATATGGGGTGTATTAAGGTTTGAAAAATAAATAAAAGGGTAATCATGGAAATAAATTAAAAAAATCAATAAAACCAAATAATTTTATATAATTAAATTACAATTTTAAAAATTGGGGTATAAATAGTTCATCGGTGGGGGAGCCAATATCACCACTCTTTTATTCTATTTACTTTATGCAAAAAGTATGTCGTGCCTTTACATAATTAAGTCAGACCTTGGTCAAAATGGTCAAGGGTATATTCTTATAATTAAAGTAAAAGTTCGACCTGACAATGGTATTCTTATAATTAAAGTAAAAGTTCAACCTGACAATGGTATGAGTAAATATGAGGGTATGTTATTGCAATTTGCCCTTATTTATATAAGATTTGTCGATTTGAGCCACTGTATCAAGATTCGGCAAAAAACTTTTTTCACGTGACTTCTTTCACTTTGACTTTGACTCTCTCTCCCTCTCCTTCTCTCCTTTCTCTATCCGCGTGGGATTTGTCTAGTGTTTGAAATGAGTGGTGTTAAAATTAAAATTAGGGCATTTTGGTCTTTTTAACTTTCCAAACGATTATAAATAGTTGAACTAACAATGAGGACCAATTTGATGAATTTTAAATACAAATAAGTCGAGTAAAATTTTGGGAGCAAACTGTCATTTCCATTTTAAATAACATTAAAATGTTTAGTATAAGAGAGAAATCAAAAGTGACTTCCCAAAACATTAAATTTTCGTTTTTAACTACATACGAAAATTTAATTATTAATAGCCATATTTTTAAGAAATTACTTCAATACCCTTTTATAAAAAACATCATCAAACTCTCTCTCATAGGGGTGGGCGAGGTTCGGTTCTGTTTTAGGTAAAACCGAACTGAACCAAAAATATTTCGGTTCACCCAAATTTAAACCGGTTTAAACCGAATAAGATATGGTAACCGAACTGAACCGAACTGATTTTAACCAGTTCGGTTTGATTCGGTTCATTTCGGTTTTGAGCCTAATGGGCTTGATGGGCTTGATGGGCTTGATGAGTTTTTAGATACTAATTTTTACCATTTGAATAGCCTAAAGCCAAAAAACACCCCAAATCAAACTACCTAAACAACTATTAAATACATTCCAAAGTGCAAAAAAAAAAAAAAAAACATTTTAATACATTCCAAACAACTAATCTACAAAATATAAGTTCATAACAGAAGTACATAACATAATAATACATCCAAAAATAAATAACCCAAACTTCAAATTAAAATTACAAATAAAATAATTCTAAATTAAAATTTACAACTAGTCAACAAAAATAAGTAATCCAAACTCTAAATCAAAAGATTCAAGAATCTTCAAATATCTTCAAAAATTTCTACCTCATTCCAAGATTGTAGTAAGGCCTGACCTAAAGATTCAAGATTCTTCAAGTATTAGTATCATGATGATAGATATAGAGTGAACATCATAATTATATTAATCAAATAGCGTAAGAACAACAGGAGTCTAAAACCAGAACAACAACCACTAGGGGAGGCCCAAAAATGAAAAGAACGCAAGAGAGTCAAAACCCTCATAACAAAGCAGCTAAAACATCAAAAAGATAGAGCAAAATCAGTAAATAGAGCAGCCATGCATCCTAACTGGGATAAAAAGAAAGGCTATATATACTGATAGAATAAAAATTACTATAACATCTTTTAGATTTAAATTTGGGAACAAAAACCGTGAATAGGGCACAATATATATGATAAGATGATTAAAACGGAATAAATTAACCAAGCATACAATCCGATCAGCAGTAGAAATTGAAATTAGATAATAAACCTAGCTAATAGTTCAATCCCAACTAAACACCCTAGAAAATATAAACAAAAACAAAACAAAGACTGAAACAGAACTGAAACTAAAGAGAGATCAAGGCTAACCTTTGTTAACCAAATCAATCAAGAAAAACATATTCGGTGAGCTGAAGAAGAAGCAAATCGGTGAAGCTTTGGTTGAAGATGAAGGATAACAGATCAAACGAGAAGAAGACAACAAGAAAATTAGAGCAAGAACAAGAAAATCAGAAAAATAAGAAGAGAAAGTGATCGACAAACCTTAGGCAGATGAGAGTCGATCGATGCAGAGCAGATCAGATCGATGTTGAGTGGATTGATGTTGGGTCGAAGATAGTCAATGTTGATCGGTGTTTCGGAGAAGAGAGCAGATCAGTGTTGGGCAGAAAAGGTTAGGGTTGTTGATCGATGTTGAGAGAAAGAGGTGTAGGCATGTAGATCGATGTAGAGTGAAAGAAGGTTGGGGTTTTTGATCGATGTAGAGAGAGAGAATGTTGGTGTTGTTGATCAATGTAGATCGATGTTGAGAGCAAATCAGTGACTGGTAAGAGCAGATCGGTGTAGGCATGTAGAGAGAATAAAAATAGAAGAGAAGGAAGTAGAATAGGTTATAAAAGGTTAGGGTTTTCTTTTTAGTTTTATAGGTGGTTTAATCGGTTTAAACCGGTTTTGAAAAAACAAACCGGTTTGAACTGAAAACTTTTCATTTTTTAATTTTTAAACCGGTTTAAACCGAATTGATTCCTTGAACCGAACCGAACCAAACACCCTTTTTTTGGTTCGATTCAGTTCGGTTCGGTTCTGAACTTAGTGTCCACCCCTACTCTCTCATCTTTTCTCTCTCTATCTCTCTCTCCTTCTCTCACCTTTCTATCCCCGTCAAATCCTTCGCTGGACGACGTCTCCTAGGCGTGCATCATTAGGCGGATGCAGCCCCAGTGGTGCCTGCCTAGGCTTTGCAAACTAGGCAAAGATGCCTGGCTTAATGAACCAAGAAAGTCACCTAGGATCCGAGAACCAGGAGAACTCGCTTGGGCATTGTGCAACCAGACGGCACCGTGCTGCAGCAGACGACGGCGTGGCAACAGTGCCACCGTGTCTTTCCTTTGCCGACAAAGCTGTTCAATGAACAACAATTAAAAATAAAAAACTTAAGTAATGAAGGGAAAATTACCGAAACCTCTCTCCAGGAGGGAGGTTCAATAATATTACAATATAAAAAGTTAAAAACATGATTTTAGAGAGTTGTTTCAGTGATTTTACCCTAATTTTTTTTTTATGACATTTCAAGTTTTTTTTTTCAAAAATTTCACGCTTTTTCTCTATATTTCATGTTTGAAAAATTATAAACATTTTACATTTCTTTTTGCAACATTTCACGTTTGACAACATTTCACGTTTTTTCTCCGGATTTCAACTTTTTCAAAATTCTTTTTTAAAGCTATGTTGCAGGGATATTTTTTTAACTTATGGATATGCATTGATTTTTTTTTTTTTAAATATCGTTATCAACAATTAAAGTTTCGTATGTAGTTAAAAACAAATTTTTCATATTATATGTGATTATGTTCAACAATTTCCAATTGATATAATCCTATCATTTAATAAAGCTTTTTTAATTGACTAATAAATGGAGAACAACTTCACTTTAAAATCTATACTTCTATAATCTACTGTCAAAAGATTTATTTAAAGATCTTCCAGATGAAACATTATTATTTCTTTTAAAAAGTATTTCTTGTTGTAATTTTGATGGTTTTCCACCGGCTTTATCGATACTCAAGGTATTAATGTGGAGATACAAGTAGATGATAATTAGCTTCATCAAACTTCCTAAACAAAGTGGTCACCGTTGTAAATACAGGTAGCTTTAGAAGATATTATCTTATCCTAAGTAATTTACTAAATTGAGTGCAAGTGGTGCAAGTTGGTGGTGTCACTTTTGCTCACTATATGTATGTGCTCTCTCTCCTGTAAACGAGCCCTCTAGTATCAATGAAATAAAGCATATACTCTCATATCTCTCATTCTTCCTCTGATCTAATATATCTTTGATCTCTCTCATCTTTCATTTATTATTTTTACTTATTCAATGGTTCTTCATATGTTTTTCATTTATTTTACAACATTTCTAACGTTTTTTTGGCCAACCTTCGTAACAAATCCATCCGTTTAAATCATTTATCTACAGTAACCAGCTAGCTGATTAAACTATCTTCATCTCTAAAATCATCCTAAGTTACATATTTAATTGACTAAATTGCAGTTTGATACTTATAGTTATAATCCCTTTGCTTGTGGGATTAGTGGTGTAAAAATGGACCGGGCCCAAAGAGGCCGGTCCATTTGGCATGCGAAGGGAGGTGGGACGTGCCAAGCACGACCCGTTGAGTCGGCGTGCTGGGTCCTAGGTACCAGGTCCATCATGCCGGCCCGCTACGCCGGCGTGCTAAGCCCAATGGCAGGCACGACGGGCCAACTAGATTATTTATTAAAAAAATACTTAGAAAAACATTTTATTAAAAATAAAATGTTTAAAAAATAAATGATATTGTAGATTATTGAACCGTGGTCCATAACTCTTATCTAGGTAAGTAAGTTTTCATTTGTCTTTCCCTCATTTTTATATAGGTTAGATATCTCTTCAATACTCTTATTTATCTGCTATAAGATGTGAGATTGAATACAACTATGATTATAAACAATTACTATAACCAAGATTATGAAAGAATAATATGTGAATGAGATTTAATGATATATATATATGATTGTTGTTCATGGATGAAAGAGATGAAAATTATTGCATAATATTAATAGATGGATTTTTTTTTAACAAAACAATTATTTAATTTTAATAGACCTCCCAACTCTCTTCATGTTTTCCATATTTAAAGAAAAATGGACTCAAGAGAATATCATTTTGTTATATTAATAAATGGAAGGAAATCCAATCCTATATCCCACATCGGATAAATAAAAGAAATGAAAAGAGGTATATCCTATATAAAAATGAGGAAAAAGTAAAGAAAAATATACTTGGATAAGGGTTATTGGCCGTAACCCAATATTCTATGATGCTATTATTAACATTTTTTTTTAAGAAAAAAAAGTGAGCAGGGCCTGCCTAAACCGATATGTAGATCGGTATGACACGGCCCACCTCCAAAACGGATGGGGTTTGGCACGGTATGTCCAATGGACATGCAATACCAAACCCGTACCATTTTGAAAAATGGGTTTAACGTGTTGGATCTAGTTGGACCGGGCCGACACATATTTACACCATTACGTGAGATATGTAAAGAAACACGTGAATGTGTTATTATTATTTTAAGTGTAATTTTATAAAGTTAGTTGAGTACAAAAAAAAAGTAATAGAATATCAGTGTCTTAATGTGGTAGCTTATCCAAGATTAGCATAAGCATATGTCGGTTAAAGATACTCCATTCCAATTATTTTAAATGCTTAATCATGACTTGGACACTATTATCTAGTTTAAATCAGTATTCCCAAACTTTTCTATAGTGTGAACTGTCAGTGTTTTAAAAGATATTAAATAATCAGACCATCTCAAAAAAGTAGTTTACCAAACTTTTCTATAGCGTGAACTGTCACTGTTTTAAAAGATATTAAATAATCATACCATAGTTTATTAATTTGTATCCAACCTATCAAATTTAATCGTATCAAATTTTGTTATTAATATATATATTAAAAAAAAACGTTCACTTATTGATATAGTTGAATTTAGTTGATTAAATATAAATTGGAACAACTTTTTTAGAATTTAGATTCTTTACTGATCTAATTTTTTTTTCTAACCTCGTATAATCTCATGATACATAAATATTGTAATAAATATGTGGTTAAGATGTGATTGGTTTCCACGACACTTTACCAACAACCAATTATATATTTTAAAAAAGTCAATAAAAAGATCCAAATCTATTTTTTTAACCAGTGATTTGTATCCTTACAAATTTAAGAACCCTTATTTTTTTCTCACGATAAATTTTATTAAACTTTTGATGGTAAAAAAAAGGTATTTTCTTAATTAATAACACATGTTCAATTCCTTTTGTTATAGAATTATTTTGATGAGATTTGAATCACAATGTCAAGATCGGCGTGGATAACATTATTAATTATCTCGAATTATTAATATTATTATTATTTTTGATAATCTAGTATTATTCTTACTGCTATAAATATGAAGACGCTGTGCTCTATCTCCAGGCATCAACCCAAAATGACATCTAACTCTTCATTTATGATGTCGTTTCTCACTTTCTTCTTCTTCTTCTCCTCACTCTTCTTGATCTCCAATGTCAGAGCGTCTGTTCCTCCTTCAGAGACGTTTAAGTATGTCAACAAAGGAGAATTCGGGCCATACATAAACGAGTACGGCGCAGATTACAGAGTTTTTGGATTTTTCAGTTCTCCATTCCAGCTTTGCTTCTACAACACCACCCCAAATGCTTTCACTCTTGCTCTTCGTATGGGTATCCAGCGGACTGAGCCTTTGTATCGTTTTGTTTGGGAAGCCAACCGTGGCAAACCTGTACGTGAAAATGCAACTCTCTCTCTGGGCACCGAGGGCAATCTTGTCCTGGCCGAAGCCGATGGCACTGTTGTTTGGCAAACCAACACTGCCAACAAGGGTGTTGTTGGTTGCAAGTTACTTTCAAATGGTAACTTCGTGCTTTACGATTCCAAGGATATTTTCGTTTGGCAAAGTTTTGATTATCCCACCGATACTCTCTTGGTGGGTCAATCTCTTCGTGTTGGCAGCGTAACCAAGCTTGTGAGTCGAAAATCTGACAGAGAAAATGTAGACGGGACTTACAGTTTTGTGATGGAGCCTAAACAATTGGCAATGTACCGTAAGATCAACAGTTCTCCACGGTCTGTTCTTTACTACTCAACTTTACAGACAAATGGGAAGGACACAATAGAGTATGTTAAATTTAAAAGTGACCCAGAAACTGATGAGGGTTTTGCTTACAAGCTAACTCTAGACTCAGTCGGTGGCACTCTTATTTTGGCTAGGCCAAAATACAACGGCACGTCGTCGTTTCTAAGACTTGGAATGGATGGAAATCTTGTGGTCTACACATACTATGATAAGGTTTCTTGGGGTGGTTATGAAAAGACATTCTCTCTCTTCGATAGAGACTCCATCTGGGAAACAGAGTGCCAACTCCCGGAGAGGTGTGGCAAATTTGGTGTGTGTGAAGACAATCAATGTGTGGCTTGCCCATCAGAGAAAGGTCTATTGGGGTGGAGCAAGAGCTGTGAACCCAACAAATTGACTTCTTGCGCTGCCAAGGATTTCCACTACTATAAAGTAGAGGGACTTGATCATTACATGAGCAAATATACAAGAGGGAGTGGACCCGTGAAGGTGGAAGATTGTGGCAAGAAGTGTACTTCTGATTGCAAGTGTTTGGGCTTCTTTTACAATCAGGATACATCAAGATGTTGGATTGCTTACGACTTGATGACCCTCACCAAAGTCTCAAACTCTACACATTTGGGATTCATAAAAGTGCCCAACAAGTAATAAGCACAAAGGGCTCTATATAGATCTAGTAGATTTTCAAGGTTTCATTCTCTCCTGTGTTGTTTATTCCTGTTGACTTGTCGGTTTTTTACTTATTGTTTGGACTTGATGGTAGATTGCTGATGGTAAGAAAGTCAAAATGTTGATCGTAGAAAGTCAAAGTGTTAGATGTTGAAATTGAAATACAGCTCCTTTCTCTCTAGAAAATCCAATTCCACTTCCCAAAAAATGTAAAATTAGATGGAGTGAAAAGTATTATAAAGCAACAAAATCCTTTTTATTATATAATATTTTATTATAATTAAAACCCGATTATATGATTATTAACGGTGTTCGGAAAATTGGTCTAGACGATCGATTAATCAGTTGGATTCCTCCAGTATACACCTCACTGTGGAGAAAAGGTTAAAATCAGTCATAATAGTCGGCGACCGATTAATAGGTCAAATCGTTGATTAATCGGTCAAATCGGCTAGGCAGAGTCAAAGTCTTTGACTCCACCTATCCCATTTAAAAAACTACAAAATTATTCAAAATTTTGATTATTTCTAATTACATTAGTATTTATTTTAAAACTTATTATCCTTAATTTTTTTATGTAGTTCAATGGTGGAAAATAAGTGGATCTGAAACACCTGACTTGCAAAAAGTAGCAATTAGGATTATCTCCTTAACTAGTAGGATCACTTTTGAGGAGGTAAGTCATAAGTGCCATTCATATTTTATAATTTTTACTATATTTATGTTTTATACTTTATACTTTATTGATTTATTATACTCTTATATTACGTAGATACATACGAAGAAAAGGAATATACTAGATTTAGATCGATTGAACAATCTTGTTTACGTTAAATTTAATGCTGAATTGATGAACATGCACAAAAGGTTAAGAGACAAGGAGAAGAAAGCTGAGGTGCTAGAAGCAAGTGATGCTAGTAATGCACAAGAATGGTTTGTTGATGAGAGTGATGAAAAAGTAGAGCCCGGTTCAGAAGCGAATAATGATACATATGAGGAAATTGAAGTTTAGTTTGAGTCCGATGAAGAGCGTGCCGATATCCTTGGAGGAAAAGACGAAGACTAAGACACTTAGATAGTTTCTTCATTTCTTGTTTTATAGTTTACATTTTAAAATGGTGGAAATGGTGATAAATGTCACATTTTTTTTAGTGTGATGTACTGATATCACTGTTTTAATAAGTTAAGTTTAAAAGACACCTATTATGGTGAACTACCCAAATTGTCCTTAAATAATCAATTTTTAATTTTCTTTGTACTTCCATTTCCTCAATTTGATCACTGAAAGTAGTACCCCCCCCTCTCTCTCTCAAATAAACTTGTCTGAAAATTGATCTACAACTTGTCTGAAAGTTGACATGTTTCATCACAACAAGGTATTCTGAGTCTTGTAACAATTTATCCATTCTTTATGATTTGTTGTCTGAGTCTTTGTGTGAATATGAAGCTGATATTGTGAAATTGAACCTTTGAAGTTTGAATATCTAAGCCTTTGTAGCCTTTTTGAAGGCTCTCAGAGACTTTATTTATAGCGTCCGAGCCTTTGTGTAAATTATCCGAGTTTTTGTGTAAAGTCTCCGAGCTTTTTTGTTAAGTCTGAACTTTTTTGTAATGGCTTAGAGCAAATTTTTTTTTTTGTAATGGTTTCGAGTTTTTTTATAAAGGCTCCGAGCTTTTTTGTAATGACTTTGATTTTTGTTTGTTTGTTTGTAATAGCTTCAAGCTTCTTTGTAAAGGCTTCGAGCTTCTTTGCAATGGTTTCAAGCTTTTAAATAAAGGCTCCGAGACTTTTACTAAAGGCTTCGAGCCTTTTACTAAAGGCTCTAATCTTTTTTAAATTACATTTCGAACCTTTTAAGTACATACCGAGCTCGACCCCTGAATGTGTCTGCGTAGCTCCACTTAGTCACCGTTCGAGTGATTGTTTGAGTTTCAACAAGACTTTCTCTCTCTACTTCATAACTCTGTCACCGTAAAACAAATGAAAGAAATCTGATGTGGAACAACTGTTTGAGATATTTTTGTTCGTTCACCATAATAGGTACCTTTTAAATATAAGTTATTAAAGCACTGCCGATGTTAAAATGCCACCTCCAAAAAGTGCCATTTATTTTTTGAACCCTTTTAAATGTTGTTAACTTGTTGATGTTTGTTAGAACTTAGAACATGGAATTTGTAATTTTGATTTGTTTGTGTCTTTGTGATTTTGTGATTGGATTTGGATTGGTTTGTGATTGGATTTGGATGGGTATTTGTGGATTTGGATTATGATTGAATTTTGATTGGTAATTTGGTATTTGTGGATTTGGAAAGAATTTTGTTTGGAATTGATCATTATAATTTGTTTGTGATTGGATTTTTATGAAGGAAAATAATAATAATAAAAATCACCGGCCCTTTAATCGCCAACTAATTGGTTTAGGCATTAGACACTGAGTCTTTGTCGGATTAGCGTCTAATGTTTACTAGAACACTGATTATAAACAACATAAAAATCAATTAATTAAGTGGAATGAACAAATGAGATAACACCAAGTAGACTGATCATTAGGGGCGAAACCAGGATTTTAGCTTTGGGGGGGCCGAGATAAAAACAAATACTTAAGTTAACGGGCAGGAAAAATATATTTATAAACTAAGTTATTAAAAAACCAAATGTAATATCATTTAAATGTTGAGGAAGATGAACCGATGTTTCAATTCTTTTGTAAAATCCATCAATTGTCGATTACTTTCCCATAAAAAGATCAAAGAAATATGTAATGATATATATAAAGACGATCATGATATAAGAGGTAAGGACGTCCAACCACAATCTCACACATTTGGTATGGGTGTGAGTATTTATTAATGTGGAGTTGTGGGTCTATTGTGAATGTGTGGTTGTGGTTGAATGTCTTGATATAATAAAACTCTAACGATCTTGATAGGAAAATTATTTTATAGTTTGTGTGTGTGTGTGTGTGGGGGGGTGAGGGGGGGTGGGGTGGGGTTGGGGTGATGAATCAAATCTTAAAATATATTTGTATTACTACATTAAGTGCAGGTTTACTAATTACAAATTCTAATGAGAGAAACGAAACTTATTTCTTTATTTATGATTATTATGTTTATCAAAATCAGTTGAATCAGATTATGTGGGTCTCACATATAAATATGGAATTAAATTCCCATCTGATTAGTAAATGCACCTTAAATAGAAAAAAAAACTAGTATAATTGGTGATGCAAGACTTTCTCCGGTTATTATGGGGAAGAGGGAAAAATTCGATCCCATGAATTCGCGATGTATATTTACAATTTTAATAATTTAATTAAAAATATTAAAAACATAAACCTTATCTTGTCTAGATTTTTTTATAATTAATATTTATGTTTTTAATTAAAAAATAATAGATGTATACTGAATATATTATATATCACATTAAAATAATCAAAGTTTAAAATTTATATAAACAATTAAAATTATTTTGTTGTGGGAACCATGACCCCTGTCGGCCCCCACGTTCCTCCGCCCCTGCTGATCATCATATACCTAAGGATGTATATATTTAGGTTTTTATTTGCCAAACACAAATTTTTACGAAGTTTTCACACATTTTTATTCACTATTTTCATTTTTGTTATATTTTTCATATTGCTTTAATTTGTTCTTCTATCAAACCAAAGCTTCAGCTAACAAGAGCATATAAGTATGACCACCGGCAATCCTGCTAGTGTTGCATCCGGACCAATCACACTTCGATTTTACTCGGCCTGGTAAACTCTAAAAGTACTCCCCTTTGGCACACCATTGAGAGATTGGAATGCCCCATTATACTAACTGATAGCTGTCGTCCTTGAAGCCAAGAATCCTTTCCATTAATTGCACACTTTACCGAAGTAGTTTTTTCCCAACATATAATGGTCCTTCTCTTTGCTTGTTGAAAGTTCCCTAAAATATGTGTGTCTATAACCTAGAGGGGGCTGAATAGGTTTTAATCGAATCAATTATCGATTTTTCGATTAATCAATATTAACACAATTACCCCGAGTAAACAAGCATTCAATAAAATCAATTATGCTTAAAATAATAACAACACAAAATATTTACGTGGAAACCCTCCAAATGGGAAAAACCACGGGTTGATATGTGCACCACACTAGATCCTCAAATCCACTATTGAATGAAAGTTTACAACCTAGGTTGACCTCCCATCTTTCACTCTACCCAACGACTTTAATATTGATTCTTGATCTATTTGCTTGTGCCCTAACCACTTAGTCACAAGACTTAACCTCAATGAAGAGTCAAACACAACCTAAGTGAATATGATAAAAAATTCAAACATGCAAGTAATGCTAGGCAACACTAAATGCTTATCTAGGAATTTAAGAATGTCACTAAGTACAATTTCTAGATATCAATGTCTAAATGAATGTTCATTAAGACTTAACTAGATATAATTATGCAACAATATATCCTAGTTATCAAACAAAGAGCCAATCAACACATGTTGTCATAAAACATGGCAAGGACTATAATGCAATCACAAAATGCAATCAATGAGTCCTAAACAATATCAAAATGCAAATCATAAAGATTTAGCTATAAGGGCAAAATGGTCACAAACCCTAGCTATCACAAAA
The DNA here is from genome assembly GCA_032871835.1 of Dipteronia dyeriana. Taxonomy (NCBI): domain Eukaryota; kingdom Viridiplantae; phylum Streptophyta; class Magnoliopsida; order Sapindales; family Sapindaceae; genus Dipteronia; species Dipteronia dyeriana. Next base: position 51,973,784 of record CM065302.1, on the reverse strand, counting down.
TATAAATCTCAACCAACAATCAACAACCCAAGCATGTTATAAATGTAATTAAACTCAATAACATACATTTAATGAACAATAATTGCTAAACCTAGGTAAACATGTCATAAGAATTGAACAAGAAATTCTAGGGCATGTAGAGATTACCTAGTTAATGACAAACAAGAAAATCCATGCTTGGAAGATGCTAGATGCTCATGGACTGGAAATTTGTTGAGTAAAAATGGGTTCTTGGGAGCTCTCCCTCTCAAGAAAAACTTGATGAGTAAAAATGGCTTCTTGGACTCACACACACAAAGAGAAGAGAAAAGAACATATATATATTGTGCCCTACACGAAATGGTGTCGTTTTGGACAAGGGGCAACTGATTCCCGTCATGACTGATGTGCAGCGGCCTAGGCAAGTGTCCAGACCGAGGTAGCATGAGCGGTGCATCGTCTAGGAATCTTCGCTGTCTGGACCGCGGTAGAGGCAATGTCCAGACCTCGGTAGAGCTAGCGGTGCATCACTGGGAAACTTCGCTTGGGAGACCGCTGTGCATGCAACGTGCATAGGCCGCGGTAGCAGCAGCGCACAACGCCTGGAGAACACCGCTGTGCATACCGAGGTGGAGGCAATGCACAGGGAGCGGTCCCAGCTGCGGTCTAGGGGAAAATGTTCTTCTAAGGGCAAACTAAAAGCAACAAACACCCAAGCAAGAGTTATGGTAAAAAGGCACACAATTATGACAATTAAGCATTCATGCAAGATGATCAAAAACATGCATGAGAGTGTGTGTGTGTACTAAAGCTCTTCAAACAAGGTTAAACAAGTGATTTACCTTTTAAAGCTTAAGCTAGATCTTGAGCAATGATTGCCTAAACTACCCTTACATATTAATCCCTAAATGTGGTTGTCAACGAAATGAGGCAATAAAAAACTGAGGAACTTACACTTGTAATTTTCCCAAACCAGTCAATATAACACATAATAAACACCATTAAATTAATTTAAAAATTTTCAGCCTTTCAAAATGAGTCGAGGTCGAATTAGATAGAGGGAGTAGTGTAAAGTAATGTTAGGTGGGAAGTAGCAAAAAAAAAGATAGAAATACACCGTCGAATTAGACCGAGGGACCCTGATCAGATTGTTTTGTTTTTGAAATATTATGATAATTTGTGATTTGAGGGAGTAGGACATACTCGAACCGATAGTCTAATGATGTAGGTGTGAGCAGAAACCACCAGTCCAAACTCATATTTTCATTGATGGCTGATCGGATTGTTTTGTAGTAAAATCAAGAAAAGAAACGAGTACATGTGACAATGTTAGGATGAGAAATCATAATTTATTTAGGGATATTAAGATTTTAGTCCCTCTAGTTAGCGTTAATCTGGGTTTGGTCCACTAGTTTTTTAAATTACTAACTTTAGTCCTTCAGTAACGGTTTACGTTAAATGACAAGGTCAGAGGGTAAAATGACCATGTTGCCCTTGGTACTTGTAAAAAGACCATTATGCCCTTAATGTCTTCATGAAGTGGGCTGTTGGACCTGCTAAATTCACCCCAGCCCAGATCCAATTGCACCCTGAATCAAGTCAACTTGGGCCAATAAACACACCCTAGAGATTTCTAAGTACACCCCTTTTGATTTCAGCCACCACAAAACTGTGAGCAGTCATCTTCATCTTCATATCCATTCATCTTCATCTCATTTCACAGCCACCACCATCTTCATCAGTTTATTTCACAGCCACCACCAAATCCATATCAAACCGTGAACCACTCATCATCCACAACCACCACCATTCGATCACCAAAATCAACCCAACAGGTAAAATCCACCAACATTATCAACCAAACCACATCACCACATCACCACTTCACCAACACAAACTCAGAACTAACACCACCAACACAAATCCATAACCAACACCACCACCACCACCACAAACCATATCATTATCAAACCTGGAACCAACACCACCATAAAACCTAGAATATACAATCATCGTTACCACCACCAAACCACCATCTCTCCTACTCCCTCTCACGCAAGCACACGAAGTGACCAGAGATAAGTGGTTGACCACCGGAGATGAGCGACCTTCGAAGACAAGGCAACGACTACCAGAGTTGAGGTCATTAACGTGGCTGAAGAGCGGCGGTAGTGGATGAAGAGCGCGACTGAAGATCTATAAATCTAGGTTTATTCCATTTCAAATTTTTGGATCTTCAAATTCATATATGGGTTTGACTAAGAGTTAAATGAATGGGATTCAAATTCATAGCTGAAGATCTGCAAATCTAAGGATTCGAATGGGTTTTGATTTACAAATAAAGGGATTGCACAAGGAGATGGAGGGATTCGAGAGAGTGAGTGAGATTTGTGGTGAGTGTGGTGGTGGTGGTGGTGGTGGTGGTGGTGGTGGTAGTGGTGAGTTCGGTGGTGGTGGTAGTAGTGAACAAGTGAGAGAGACCGAGAGAGATGAAGGGTCTGGAGAAATGTGATAAAAGGGATGTTTGGTGTGTTGGGGTCAATTTCATATTTCGTAAAGCTTTGTGGTTACTTTTTAATTACTATGAGTATTTGGATAGATATATAATTATATAAATTTGTCAAGTGTAATTATATAAATTTATTAAGGGTATTTATGTCTTCATAATTTTTAAATTTCTGTTTTTAATATTTAATATTAAATTTTTTAATATATTTTTTAATTTTTTTAAAATTTACATTATGAAATACCAATTTTACCCTTGTTCTAGAAAAACTTCTAGAAGCTTTTGTCAAATTTCCAATATTGCCCCTGTTGACTTAACGAAAGTCAACGAAAAATAAACGGAATTAGACGGTAGAGACTCAAATTTGTATTGTCAGAGAACTGGTGGTCTAAAGTTAGAAATTCAAAAAACTAGTGGACGAAACTCAGATTAACGCTAACTAGAGGGACTAAAATCTTAATATCCCATTTGTCTAAGAGAAACGCTATACAACCAAAACAATTAACCCAAATGATCTGGTAAGTGAGTTGTCAGTACCATATATATCATGAGATGATGTGGTTAACGAAAAAACCACTTGCCAAATCATTTGGATTGAAATTTGGACTAATTTTTTTAGATTGTCTAGTATTAGTGATTATTTTTTATACATGATAACTAACTTAACTTGTAAAATTCAATCGTTGTCTAATGGGTTTGGATTTAAGTTCCCCTCAAATCACCATGGCTAGGTGTTGAGACATTGAGTTTATATTTAATTATTATAATTAGTCATGCCAAAGAACAAAAACACATTTCAAGTCAAAGATAAAGATTATATATATATATATATATATATTCATTTTCTCATAAGTGGGCACTGATATAAAATACATATGTGCATTATACGTGGACCATAAATTATGGATAGATACCGATAAATACATCAAGACCATGTAAAAATAGTTGAATCTAATGACCCACATATAAGGTGTATATATATATATATTTATTGGTGTGTACCGATGCAAATTGTAAGAAATAATCAAAACAATGTTTGTTTTATTGTTTTTAGCCATAAATTTATGTATTATTATATTTATCACTTTTAACCTTGAACAGACAAGGTTACTCTCCATTTTATCTTTACTTCACTCACCCAAAAATTTAAAAATCAACTAGCATGTAACTTGAAAATCATTGACTTGTAAGCTGAAAATCAATTGACATGTAATTTAAAACTTAACTAACTTTAATTAGCATGTAATTTGAAAATCATTGACTTGTAAGTTGAAATTCAACTAGCATGTAACATGAAATCAAATGGCATGTAACCAAATTACATGTTAGGTGAAGTAAAATTTAGAGGTAATTTTGTCCAAAAGTGGTCAAACATGATAAAAACAATAAAATATAAATTGATAGCTAAAAACAATAAACCAATAAATTTTGCTTCTATGAATTCACCCATATATATATATATATATGGTCATGCTATATCAATTAAATTTTTTGATTCAATTTTTTGAATTCAATATCATAACCATCCATTTGCTCATGTGCTATTTAATCCGATGGTTGAGAGGGTGAAGTCAAAAAATTAAGTCAAAATTTACTCTCTCTCTCTCTCTCTCTCTCTCTCTATATATATATATATATATATATAAAATTCTTCTTGGTCTTTTATCACGAAACCAACAGAATTTAAGTGCAGGTGGCTTTATTAACACCAAAAATAGTTCTCGTCACATCCATTTACTTCAAACACCAACAGTAAAATACAAATTTAAAATTTAATAATATACTTTTTACAATCTTTAAAATATTAAGATTAACCGTAAATGTTAATAGTCGATTTAAATTAAATTATTTCTCTTCAAACCTGAGAGATTCTTGGGTGCAACCGATGCACCATGCATCTTCTATCCTGATACTGCCAGGTTAGAAGTTACTGATGCTGACGTGGCAGCATCAAGATAGAAGATGCATGGTGCATCGTGATGCACCCAAGTTTTAGGCCTTCAAACCCTCATAAAATTAAATCTGTCAGCTTTTCAAAAAGATTAACCTTCACCCATGGATCTATGATTGAATTTTTGTTTCTCTGAATCAACAATAAACCAGCAATGTTAGTTATAATTGTTCCTTATTAATGAACTTTTATCTAGATTTTGAGTTGGACTTGGTTTTGTCCTAGTTTGTGTTTTTTTCGATACTACTATAATTGTTTTTTTTTTTTTGGTTCAAAAACCTAATACTTCAGTCTTTCACAGTTGATATTGTATAATGATAAGTTGAATTGAGAGTTTAGTTTAATGGGTTCGAAAATTTAATAGCATTATTTAAAGAGTGAGTTATAAGATTATAAGTTTTTATAGCATGTACATTGTGGATCTACGAAAAATAGCCATAAAACACACTCACATAAATAAGTATCATACCTTTTTAGCGTTTCAGAGACTTATTTTGGTGTTTCTGTGACATATTTTCTAATTTTCAAGACTTAATTTGTTGTTTCCAAGACTAATTAGGTATATTTGTAATTTCTGAGATTTATTGGGTAAAAAATGAAAAAAAAAACTCTAAGCATGTGTCTAGGGGGGGGGGGGGGGGTCTAGGGAATAGGTTTAATCAAGTTAATTATCAACTTTTATTGATTAGTCAATATTAAAAATTCACCCTATAAATAAAATACAAAACCAAGCATAAAATGCGGAAATTAAATATCACTTGATTTTTTTACTTGGAAACAAGAGAAAAACAATGGGCTAACCACTATTGTAATGATGTTTACAACCTATATTGACCTATAGTCACACCATTCTCGATCACTAACCCACCACTACTACCCGATGGGTCTTTATAGTGGTTCTTGATCAATGCTTGCCAACCACGTACACTTTGGTTACAAGACTTCACTTGCTTGTGCACTACACTTTGTAGTCACAAGACTTACCTCATAGAAGAGATTAAAATAGTCTAAGTGAATATATGAATATTCTAGATTCAATAGAGTGCAAGATAATACACTAAATGCTTAATTAGATGTTGAGATGCAAATCTAACAACCTGATTATCAAACAAGCCAAATCATCCTAAGTTGTCATTAATCATGGCTAGGACAATAAATGCAATCAATAAGACCTAATTAGATAGCAAATATGTTCTAAATGCTAGCTATCAACAAACAAAACATACGAATATTTAAGAACATTAACTAGTAGATTAAACTACAATCTATCAACATAGTTATCAATTAATCATATATGAATATTCAATGCTTAGCTATTTAGGTGAAAAACAACCTAATCATATAAGCTATCACAAACAAATCCAATCATATTATAACTCATCAATAAATGCATCCAAAATAAGATTTTAACAAATCATATGCAAAAAAATGAATTCATGGACTATGAGAACAATAAATGAAGATGAGGTGTTTGTTCTTACTTACCAAGTCAAGATTGATAAAGACCCATGAATGATTGGTGCAATGGATGTATGAGTTTTGGGTTTGGAGAGTTAAAGAACAAGTCTTGGATCTTTCTCTTTCTAAGGGAATTCTTTCTCTCACTAGGATTTGGAAATTTTAAGTTCTAGGTTTAAATAAGGAAGAAGATGAAGTATAAATAGGGTGAAACATGACACTAAGTGAAATGACAAAATTGCCCCAAAACAGCGCAGTGCGTGGGTGGGTCATTTTTGTTATTTCACCCATGCACAACTGCACACCCACACGCTTGCCAACTTTCACAACACATACCTCCCGGTACAAACCATGCACAACCCGTGCACTCACCTGCGAATATCCAAAACTTGAATTTAGACCAAATGACATTCAAACCTTTCGTATAATATAACAATTGAAAGGTATAGAAAGCTACTTTATTCTATAATTAAAAAAACATGATTTGGAAGACCGTAGAAAGAGTTATGGTCAAATGAGTGACCAAAGGTCAGATTTGGACAACAACAATAATACCCAAACTCATGGAAAAAACCATGTGACCAAAGACCAAAAAAAGAGAAGAATGAGACCTTCTTAAATAGTCACTCAATGCGTTAAAATAAGCACACCATCGTGCAAGCGCGACCAAAAAAAGAGAAGAATGAGACTTTCTCAAATAGTCACTCAATGCTTTAAAATAAGCACACCATCGTGCAAGCGCGAACACAACACAAAACCACACTAAAATCTAAAAAAGAAGTTCAAGTGTGATTGTAGAATGAATGCATACAAGAGCTATAAGAAACAAATGCATAACAATTCAAATGCATGTAAGTGTGTGTGTGTGTGTGTGCAACAATAAATGTATGTTAATACATATGCATGAAAGTGTGTGTGTACAATTGATATCTCTTCAAGAGTTAAGTCAAATGAACTACCTCTCTTGAAGCACTTTGGGACCTTGGAAGTTTGATGAAGATGAGTCACAATAGGAGACCTAAGCTACCTATTACAAACAATCCAAATGTGGTTTATCATGAGATAAACCAATAAAAAATAAAGGTCCTTACAAAAGAAATTTCCAATTTTTTTTACTCATCTTTTTCATCGAGACCTCCATTGGAGGTTGATTTCGACCTTTATTGGAGATCAATTACGACCTCCAATTGCAGGCTAATTTAGACCTCCATTTGAGGTTGAACTGACCTCCATTGAAGGTCTTTCATCACCATTGATGGAGGACCTCCATTGGTCCTCCATCAATGGAGGTTTTTGAAAATAAAAAACCTATAAATGGCATAAAGGTAATAAAAGATGGATAGGAGGGTATTTTAGTTCATTGGTGCCATTTAAACTTAATTTATTAAACTAGTGATACTATCAAAATTCAACCAGAAAATAGTGGCATTTCCCACAATTTTAACTAAGTTTAATAGGATCTATGATAATTTGGGATGCGAACAAAAATCTAGGGTAAAGAAACCCTAAATCTAACAAAATGAGGATATATATATGTTATAAAATAATTACAATAAACAAGAAAATAAAACATAAACTTAAAGTAGAGGAAGAGAGAAAAGTAGACCAAGATAGAATAAATCATTTTATTCCTCAATAGTTCTCAAGTTACAAATACAACATATAAAAACTTATTTTATAGCCTTACAATTTAGTGACAATGTAATTGCTACAAAATAAAAAGACAATAACAATAAAGTTGAGAATCAATGGAGCCATAAACTAGAAAATAAATGATATCATAAACTTGAGAATAAATTGGGGAAGGTGAAGGATCACAAGTTACATTGTGAGATTGGATGAACATTCACTTATATTATATTTTCATAACACTCCCCCTTGAATGTCCATTTTACATAGAATATGTCTGGTTAAAACCTTTACTAGTAAAAAACCCCGTGGAAAAAAATACTAGTGAAGGAAAAAGAGTACATTATTCATATATATATATATATATATATATATATATAATAATAATATTAGAGGTGATAACAATTGCTTCATTGAAACGTTACTAAGAAAAACCCTGTGAGATAAACACCCAGTGAAGGAAAAAGAGTACAATACATAGATTTTCCTCCAAAAAAATTTATGTCAAGATGATGCATACCTCATCATTATCTCATTTGGGAGTTAATGAGATGGTGGGGAGATGAAGAATTTGCAATTTACTTGTATAAAATATATGAATATGGACATTCGTTTAAATAATATTTTCATAACATTCCCCATTGAATGTCCATCATATAGAGAATATGCCTCATCAAACATTTGCTAGTTAAAACTCAGTGGGATAAAAACTAACAGAGAAAAAAGAGTACAATATTCATCTACATATCAAACGAACCTCTGGAAGTATTTGGGGTATAAAACTGCCTCGTTAAAACTTTACTAGAAAAACCCTATGGGATAAAAACCTAGTGATGGAAAAAAGTATAATATGTAATATTTTCTCCAAAATCAGTAACTCCCCCCTAATAACCCCCCCATCATTCTGACGTGGATGCTTTAATATTTTGCATTAATATATCATCCCAATATTATGTACCAAGATTTGCAATTGGTAGTGTATTTATAAATAAATCTGCAGGATTTAAAATTGAGTGTATTTTTTATCACCACCTTTTGGAGATCATATGTAAAGAACTTTAATAAAATAGCCTTTTGAATTGGTCCAACTTGTTATATACGACATCATGTTGCTTTACTATAAAAACACTAGTTGAACTTATATTTGGTACTTTATGTCCTAAAGTTCTTCAATAATGGGAGAAGATAATACACCACTTTAATTTATCGAATAAACATCGAGGAATCCATTCGATTTGTTTTATCCATGGAAAAGTATTTCAGGACCTTTTCCTTATATATTTTGATTCATGTTAATACCAAACTCATTAGCTGAGACTAATTATTTTTTTTAAGACTTTTCATCTTAGAAATTATTTCACTGATATATATATATATATATATATATATATATATATATATATATATAATTTATAAATTTAGCACTATTTTTAATAAGCTTTACACAATCAACATATAATTCTTTTAATAAATATTCGTCTTGATGAATACACTACATGCGTTCTGATTGTTTATTTTTCACTATATAAAACTTCATATAGCTTTAAATAACTGTTTCAGGCATTTAAATCCTTCGAGGATTTTTATTCATTTGTCAAACTAGGTTGTTACAATAAACCTTTTATCTTATTAATTCGTAAGAAAAATAATTTATATTGAATTAGTTTCATGTCATCAAACTTGTGGACTACAGGTCCAAGGCTTTCAAATTTTACATGAATATAGTTCTATTTTTTATTTGCAAATAACTTATATGCTGACATTTATATGATTTATAGTATAATTACCCTCATCATTATACATAATATGTTGTGCAAATAAAATATATGATCTCAATTTCTGTACTAATATAATTCACTGTGATTTCGTAATTCATGTGTCTCTTCAAGAGTTAATTATATTAACATTAATACTATACATATATTTCCATAAAAATATATCTTCAGGAGAAGTATAATGGCATTAAATTTAGTACACGTGCCTCTATTGGGACAATTGAGATTCTTTTTATTTTCTTCAACGTCTCATAAGAGAGATTAACGTTTCTATATGACTCTTAAGGATTTTATTTTCACTTATGAGACTAGCTCTTCGAGAGCCTTATACGATGATCATTTATCTATCACTCGAGTATTATTTTAAATATGATCATGGTTTTTTTAAATTTCATTTGTTGATGGTGATTTTTGGATTGGTTATGATTTGTCGTGCATCACACAAGTGCATGCAAATAAGATGAACAACACACCACAAGAGAGAGAAAGTAAACTAGACAGAATATTTTACGTGGTAAACCCCAAGGTAGGGAAACATCCACGATTGCCGGTGACGGTGAGAAAAAATTCACTATGATAACGTTGATTACACACTCAATCTCTCTTGCACTCTTGTTAGCCAAATTTTCGTTAACCCCTTTTTGGATATTATTAGAGTCTATGTATACATGTATGAAACCCTAATTTCTGGTGTAAAAGTAAGGAAAGTTCTTGTTATTTAATGAAATTATAACTTATTGGAGTCGTGTTCTTCTTATTTCCCGTTTCGCAATGAATGTATTTCAATCGTACTTAAATTTCTTGCTTAATTCGGACTCTGATGTCTATAAAGAAGTTTGTTTCCTTGTCAAAGTGTGCTTCAAGATGCCTTGTTTGAGTCAGACTCCTCTTCTGCGTATTTGAGTCGTGATTGTCTTAAATCTGAGTGTTGTCCACTTGTCGATCAACTGACCATTTGCCAAACCCGAACAAATTTTCTTTCCCCTGACTGATGGTTTCACCCCGATCATAGGCTTTAACCCGACCATCTCGATAGTCCCGATCAGATCATCTTCACCCGACCATCTAGATTACTTTTATCGGGGGTTGAGAGGCCTTCTTTGGTCAACTTAGGTTGGTCCGATTTTGTTGACTTTTGGTGGTGTGGCACCCCCGACTCTTGCCCATTGCTGACGTGCCATGTTATCTGAATTGTACCAATAACAATACCCCTCTTAAACATACAAGAACGAGTATCTTGTTCCTAAAAGGAACACACTCAGTGAAGTGTGTTTAATTTGTCATTCTTTTTTGTCTCGTTGCTCATTAATGCATGCTTAAATGCTTAACAACTAAGCATTTACCCCAACCATATCTGTTTCGACTAACGTAATCAATAACGACTTTTTGAATTTCGAACAACGCGTGATCTTCGAGGTTTATGCACCTACCCACACTCTTGCATGTGTACTTGGTGACGTTTACATGCCCTGATGACATCATCCACTTATATATTTATGATTTGAAGCCTTTCCATTTCCCTCTCATGACTTCATAGATTTTTTTTTTTACAAAAAACCCTAACTTTTACTTCTCTCCAAATCTTCAACTTTCTCTTTATTCCACATTTTCTCGCCAGCGGTTCATGCTTCATTTCTCTCACCAACCTTTCGGGTATGGATTTTGTCCTCCATCATCAACATTTTGAAATTCTCATACTTGCCATTGAGATAGGTAATAAATAGAATATCACTAGGCTTGATTCTATACTGTGGGGTCACTTTCACACATACACTATATTGTCTCAACCCATTGCCTTAAATGTAGATTATTCCATTGGTCATCATGAGTTTGTACCTTTACATGCTAACCCTTATGCTTATACCTTTATTGGTGCTTGTCCAAATATGTCAATGATCGCGAGTTCCAGGCAAGTTACTAGAGCCTCTCTCAGAGAAACCACTCGTCTTGCCAGTGATTTGAAGATTTCCTCACAAAGACTGAAAATGGAGAAGGTTCCGAAAGGACGGCGGGTGCATATGCTAAAATTTTCTACTGACCACTCGTGCATTTGATTATGAAATAAATGTGGTAACCGATCATGAACTTGGGAAGTTTAGGGATAGGTTCGATATCCCTCACTCGGTGCAATTGATTTCCAGCGGCGAGCGTGCTGTATGGAACCTTTCTTATGGTGCTGTCACCTTTAATGGTGTTATGCTATCTTTTAGGGCCACTATTGCCATCCAGCCTTTCATTACTTGATCATTGGCCAATGCAGGCATCTCTTTTGTACAACTGACTTTTAACTCCTATTGGGTGTTGATCAACTTGTGGCATTTATGGAGGAAGATCGGGGCTAGTGATCGAGGCATGATAACATTAGTTTTTGAATCCCCTATCCTATGCTTGTTGCTTAATTCTCGAGTAAAATCAAGTGTTTGATGGCTTGATAGAGTGATTTTGCAGGATTGAGTGATCAGGGGTATCATTTGGTGATTTGAGTGAAGTTGGGACTCAAGGGTACGGAAAATCAGAAACTTGGGCAAAAAGGTGAGATGTCTCAGTCGGGGGTGTTGTCATAGACAACCGCGACACCATGAGCGACAATAACTTATTTTAGAAGTCGCCAGAATTGTCGCTTGGAGATCGTGCTCAAACTACCAAAAAATTGACATGTCGCGGTCAAGTTCCGTCATGGACAACCGTGACATACCGGGCGACAGAAACTTCCTTGGACATTGTAGCGAGAGGTGTCGCTTGAATAGAAGACGCGGAGTGTCATAGTTGGTTTTCCATCATGGACAACCGTGACAATCAGCGACGCGACAGTAAGTTGTACGCGTCCCTAGGTTGATTCTTGACCTATTTTAAACCCATATAAATACCCTTATGAGTTTTTGGGTAGCCATCATTAGCCACACGAAATTTTGGACACTTTCACCCCTCAATCACCATTCTTAGACAACTTTCCCAATCCATCCATCTTGAAACTTGGAAGGCAAGAAGATGAAGCTTACAAGTCAAGGAACCTCAATGACCAACCTTGGTTTCTTCTTTCACTCTTCTTTGTTTTATTTCCTTTCTTTGATGTGTAACTAATTCTGAGTTAGGGGATTAATGTAAACCAATTAAACAACTCTTTGTAATCCTATGGTCTATGCTTATTAATTAATGACATTGGTAGTCTCTTTTATTGCAATACTTGCTCTAATTCCTTCACCTATATTCAAATGAGACCTCAATGAATGTTTGTGTTAGGATTAGTTAATTTATGATGTTGAGGGTTAGATGTGGGTGACCATCCCATTTAGTCCTTAACTACAAGCTTAACAATTGAGAAAATTTCCATATGCATGACCATGCTATGAGTGATTTGGTTTTGATTTTTTAATTAGAAACTAATTCTAACTCTTACTCATTACATGACCTCGTGTGAGTAATAGGAAAGATTAGGTGCTTCATGAAACAAACCCTATCAATTGGAATTATGTGCTTTAATGAGACTTATGGATTACATTGAGAAGTTTAATTAGGTTGCAATAATTCCCTAGCATTCCTTCATATTCATATATTTTCGTGTGAGCTTTTGAGTAATTTAGTTATTGATTTTGCATATTAGTGAGTAAAAATTACCAACCCAAAACATGCATTATTCCATTTAATTTCCATACACTTAGAGTAGGATTTAATTAGACTAATTAGTGTTCAACTATTAGAATCACCGATCCCAGTGAACAAACTTTCTTTTAAATTGATTAAGATCAAAAATACTGCAATCAGCTAGGCACCTCCGACCCCTTAAGAGATACTTAACTTTTATACTCTTGGTCGCTCAAACGCTAAGGGTACTTTCTACCCGTAATCAACTTCCTCGAACAACTGGATTCCAAACAATTTTGAGGACAAGCCAGCCCCCCACCAACAAAGACCATAAGGGCTTCATCTGGGGTTTCTCTTCCTTAAATACATACTAGAAGAACAACTGGTTCTTTATCAGAGGTGATTGAGGTGAGACTGCAGTGGCCAATCCTAACCAACGGCTAGACATAAATATCATCTCGAGACACTTCTGTAGCCCCGAGTCATGGAACAAAATTGCACATGTGATGTCTCAGCGCTATCCCACCACAATTGTTAAGGTGTCCCAGACTTACTAGCAGGTCAGGGATCGTTGTAATCTGTACGTGGAGAAAGACCTGATCGATTTGGGGCTTTTTCTAGCCATCTCTGCTAAGAGCAAGTGCTGTAAGTCTTGACTGTTGGGGTTTATGCCCTAAAAATATAATTTGTAAATGAATTTATGAAATAAATAAAAGAAAAGACCAATTCATTCTTGTTGTGTTGTTTATTTTATAACTTGTGCATGTTAACATCCTAGATTGCCGGATGTAATATCGAACTGTGCATATGAGTGTCACATACAGATGGTCATAGTAAGAGGCGTGCAATCTACAGAGTCCATAGATAACAAATAAAGCTGATTACTTTATTTGTGTTTAATCGATAGCTGTGGTCCATTCCGTAATGTACAGTGATTCTATCCTAAATCATCCATATGAGTTATAGGAATGGAGACACCTTGTATGATGTGAGCATATAGGACTGAGTCATGATCTATATGAATCTCTCACCAAGATCCGATTACCGATGAGATTCATATATATCAACTAATGATGGCTATATGTGAGTGATCTTAATCCTGAGTGTCTTATCGACTCCTTCAGGTTAGATCGTGGTATTTGATATACCATGGGTTTGGTCGGATGTAGTTCCTGATCAATATGCTCCGTATGTTGGGATTACAGTTTGGCTTGTGATTGGAAAGGTTTGTACACAATAGTGAAATCCACTCATTCTTGTGAGAAGTAGATGGTAGTTCCCTTATGGGTTGATTCGAGACTTGGACCATATGAGCGTTCTCTTAATTTCGTAAGGAAATATGAATTATTCTCCATTAGAGAATCAACGGTACTAAAAGGATATATATAATTAGAGGGGTATAACAGATATTATGACTCAACTCTAAATATGAACTACTGTGGAGGATCACACTATATGTAATAGCTATATCGATGGACACTGAGTTATATCGGTCTGTGTAAAAGCGTCTGCAGTTGAGAGAGTGCAGCCTCGGGTTTTAAGTGGAATAACACCGGAGTTAAAAATCAAGGAATATTAATTAAAGAGTTTAATTAATGATTTTGCGGATTATTGGAGCATAAAATATTATGGGTCCATTAGGTCTCCTTTCTAGCCCGATAGATTTAGGTAACAAGGGTTATGGTTAATTAATTGGACTGTTCAATTAATTGTGTTACGAAAGTGACACGTGTTTTTTTTGGAAATTAATTGAATAGTGAGATTATTTAATTAAAGAATATTAATGATTATGTAAATTAAATAATTAGATTATTTAATTGTGTAATTAATCATTAATTGGAAGGTGTTGATTGATATTTAATTTGAATAAAGATAAAATAACTTGATTATTTTATTTGTATCAAACTAAATATTTAATTTTGAATTCAAAGAGTTTGAATTCAAAACAAATTGATTAATATCATTAAAGATATAAGATACCTTAAAAGATTTAAATTGATATATATATATATATATATATATATATATATATATATATGTATATATATATATATATATATGTATATTTATGTGATATATATGTTTTAAATATGAGATATAGATAAAACAAAAATACTTATGAACGCACATATATCAAAAACAAAAGAGATTGCATTTGATGCAAAACAGTGTGTGTAAGATATATCAAAAAATAGAAGTCAAAAGTTTTGTTGTGCATTGTGCATTAAAACTAAAAGAAAGAAATATTAGGTGGGGTGCAAGTCGTTGCACTGAAGCATAATATATATATTATTTTTACTTCAACAACTAGAATTGTTCTAGGCAGTTTCCATTTGGAAGAAAAAGTTTCTTCAACCTTTTCTACATCTTCCGAAGTTCTTGAGTATGAGATGCGCCCACATGTAGTTACTAGTTCCAGGAATAGCTAGGAAGATTGGTGGTACAGACTAAGAGCATTGCAAGAAGTGAATGACTAAAAAATTTAGATGAAGTGATTGTATGAAATAATTTCTGACTCAGAAATTACAAGAAGACCAATGAATGCCTTAGAGGTATTTTTATAATTTTAGATTTCAATTTTTTTTAGGTTAAATACTCCACAGTACTCTGTCAATTCATGTGTGCTTTATATTATGTGATGATTAAAGTATTGTCATGCATACTATGTCGTTTAGATTAGATGTGCCTACACAAATATATTTGATATGTCATACATGCATCATAACCTGATATTTTATGTATTTTTTTAATGTGATTAAAACAGACAATATACATAAATGGCTATGAATAATGAGATTAGTTTTTTAATGGTTAGAAAACTTGGTAATTCTCATTAATATTAATCTTGTTATTAAAGATTTTAGTAAGTTAGATTAATAAGGTCATTTATTGCAATTAGGATTAATATGATTAATTACCTAATAATAAATGAACTGAATAAAGTGTTAGAGTTTTAATTGTTAAAACTTGGTAAACACTAACGTAATAATCTGACCTTAGTAAATAATTTACAAAGGTTTAGATTATTCACTAATAGATTATATTTTTAATAGTCAAAAATCATAAATAATTTATTAGTTAATTAGAACTTGCTTCTAATAATGAATTAGTTAATGCGCTACATAGCTTGATCAAAGTTAGCCGTTTGATCCTGTAGAGTCTAGGTACATTAACGGATAATAGAAAATCCTACTTATAAAATAGCGAGTGGGAGAGGGATATATGACATATATATCCCGCAGTCTCCATCATTAGTTCAACACCGTGAGATCCGAGTGGGACCTCATAATGGCTTTGCTTTCGTCCTCCCTAAGGAGGGTTTCCACAAAGGTCAATAACAGGGTTGACTTCCCAACGGATAGGATTTCTGAGGGTATTTTGAAATTAACCGACCTTAAGACGACAATTCCCGAGTTAAGCTCATGAGATCTAAAATGGTGGGTTACACTCACGAAGGTTTTGATTAAGTTTTATTAATTAAAAACCTAATTGAATAAATGATGGTTGAATGATATGGAATAAGAGTTATTCTAGAATATCATTTGATTGAGAATGTCTTGGTCCAACATGCAAATACTTGACCGACCCTAAAACGGCACTTCTTTGTGGTATGTTGGATTGTCGTGGTATAGTAACTGGTTTTAGGGTATTTCTAGTTCGTTAAATATGTTCATACATCATGTTTAAATTTATACCATAGCACTCACACTTGTTTTTTAATAAATGTCTGAATGAATATTTTATTTATTTCAACAATTATGTCTCCTTTATTACTACAATTCTCACAAACGACAAACTAACTGGTGATAATTACACTAAGTGAAAACTTAATATTAATACAATATTGGTCACCAAAGACCTCAAGCTTGTGCTTACAGATGAATGTCCTCCAGCGCCTGCTACCAATGCCTCACAAAGAGTTCGTGATATACGAGCGATGGGCCTCATTTGATGAGAAGACCCGAACATATCTATTGGCTAATATGACAGACGTGTTTATCACAAAGCACAAAGCAATGACTTCAGCATTTGAAATCATGGAGTCATTACAAGCTATGTTCGGGTAGCCTTCCAAGCAAAAGCGACACGAAGCCGTTCATTCCACTATGCTTGCTCATATGAAGGAATGTACATCAATTTGGGAACATGTCCTGAGCCTGATATCCTACTTCAACACAACAAAAGTCAATGGTGGGGCCATTAATGAACCCAGTCAAGTGAGCATCATACTGATGACTCTTTCGAAGTGTTTAAATCAGTTTTAAAGCAACTACGGGATGAACAAGTTAAGGACAACAAGGACCAACGAGGCAAATGTTGCCAAGCCATCTTCATCCTTTAATAATAAGAAGAGGAAGAAGTATGTTGGGAATGCGAAGGGTAAGCCCAGACCCAAGAAATCCCAAAACAAGAACAAGTCCAAGAAAGATAAATATGATTTACTTGTTCTTGAGTCATATTTAGTGGAAGATGATTTTTCACTCTAGATAATTGATTTGGAGGCCACTAACCATGTTTGTTCTTCTTTGCAATGGACTGATTCTTGGTCACAGCTAGATGTGGGAGCCTTCTCAATACGTGTGGGGTCAGGGGATGTCATGTCTGCTCAAGCAGTAGGTGTAATTAGATTACGTTTTTGTAATAATTATATATTGCTGGACAATGTATTTTATATTCCTGGATTTACACGGAATTTGATCTCAGTTTCAAAGTTGTTAAAACAAAAATATTACGTTTTTTTTAATAATAAGTCTGTTATTATTGAAAATAATGATTTGAATATTTGTTCAGGAATTAAAGAAAACAATGTATATGTGTTAAGACCGTTAATACATACTACACTGCTCAACATCGAAATGTTTAAGGTCGAAAAACCAAAAACTAAATGACATAAAATTTCCCTAGATAATGACACGTATCTCTAGCATCTAAGGCATGACCATATTAACCTTGACCAAATATACAGACTAGTAAAAAATGGACCTTTAAATGAGTTAAAGCTTGACACCTTACCTATCTGTGTATCTTGGCTGGAAGGTAAGATGACTAAGAGACCTTTTACTGGAAAAGGACTTATAGCTAAAGAACCGTTATAGCTTATACATACAGACGTCTGTAGATCGATGAATGTTAAAGGTAGGGGTGGTTATGAGTATTATGTTACCTTTATAGATAACTACCAAAGATACGGATACATCTACCTAATGTAGCAAAAGTCGGAAATATTTGAAAAGTTCAAAGAATTTCAAGGTGAAGTTGAGAATCAATTAGGTAGGACTATCAAGTCATTGCGATCAGATCGTGGTGGTGAGTATCTTGACCAAGAGTTTGAAGACTACATGGTCGAGCATGGGATAGTTTCCTAACTCACAGTTTCCATTACACCTCAGCAAAATGGTGTGAAAGAGATGAGAAATAGAACCCTGATAGAAATTGTGAGATCTATGATTAATTTCTCATAATTATCAAATTCCTTATAAGGATATGCATTTCAAACAAAGACATACATTTTGAATGTAGTGCTATCCAAATTTATTCCTAAGACTCCCCTAGAGTTGTGGAATGATCGTAAAGCTAGTTTGTGACATTTTCACATATGGAGGTGTCCAGCACACGTGCTGAAGAACAGAAGTGGAAAGCTAGACTCCAAGGAGACTAGAGATGGACACTTCTATAGTCCTGAAGAAAACAAAGTATTTGTATCGACACATGTAATATTTCATGAGGACTGTTATATTAGTGACCATAAACCTCGCTCTAGAATTGTATTGAATGAGTTGGAGCCTGGTAACACTAGTGTTTCATCAGTAAAAGTTGTTGATCCATAAACATCTGAGAGTTAGATGGTTCATGATCAGGATATACTACTACATAGACGTAGTGAAAGGGTTGTAAGATAACTTGAATGCTATTTAGGTATAGGTGAGAGACAATGTGTTATCTTTACTGATAGTGTGGATAATCCCATTTAAGAATGCAAAGGAAGATCCCGATAAAGAGAAATGGCTTAAAGCCATGAATCTCGAGATGAAGTCCATGTATTCTAACTCAGTCTGAGATCTTGTTGATGTACCAGATGAGATAAAACCCATAGGGTGTAAGTGGATCTACAAGAGAAAGAGAGGAGTAAATGGGAAGGTAGAGACCTTTAAAGCAAGGTTAGTTGCTAAGGGCTATACCCAAAAAGAGGGGGTCGATTATGAAGAGACAGTTTTGCCAATAGCCATGTTTAAGTCTATTAGAATTCTTCTATCCATTGCTGCCTATTTCGATTATGAAATTTGGCAAATGAATGTCAAAACTGTATTCTTGAATAACAATCTTGATGAGATAATCTATATAATGCAACCAGAGGGATTCGTGTCTCCAGATCAAGAGCAAAAGGTTTGCAAGCTGTAAAGGTCCATCTATGGACTTAAGCAAGCATCTAGATCTTGGAACATCAGGTTTGATGATGTGATCAAAACCTATTGCTTCAGTAGAACGTTGATGAGCCTTGTGTCTACAAGCGCATCATTGACAAGAAAATATTTTTCTTGGTTCTATCGGTAGATGATACCCTACTTATTGGGAATGATGTGGGAGTGTTGTCTAATGTAAAAGGATGGCTGGCTAACCAATTCAAAATGAAAGATTTGGGAGAGACGAATTATGTTTTAGGGATCCAACTTTTAAGAGATTGTAAGAACAAACTCATAGCATTGTCTCAGGCATCATATATCGATAAGATTCTAGTGCGATTTTTGATGCAGAACTCTAAAAAAGGTAATTTACCTTCCAAGCATGGAGTTCACTTGTCTAACAAACAATATCCCAAGACACCTTTAGAAGTTAAGGATATGAGACGTGTACTACCCTATGCATTAGCAGTAGGTAGTCTCATGTATGCTATGTTATGCACGAGACTGGACATTTGCTATGTAGTGGGAGTAGTCAGCAAATACTAGTCCAACCCAAGACTGAATCATTGGGTTGCTGTTAAGACTATTCTTAAGTATCTTCGGAGAATAATAAATTATATGTTAGTGTATTCCAGACAGGATTTGATCCCGTTAGGATACGCAGATTCTGATTTTCAGTCAGATAGGGATTCTAGAAAATCCACGTCTGATCAGTGTTAACCCTGGGTGGTGAAGCCATTTTGTGCAGAAGTATCAAGTATTTTCGCATTGCTGACTCTACCATGGAAGCTGAATATGTAGCCACTTGTGAAGCTGCTAAGGAGGTTGTTTGGCTCCGTAAGTTCTTGAGTGATCTAGAAGTTGTTCCAGATCTGGATAAACCCATCACACTTTTTTATGATAACAGTGGTGTTGTGGCTAATTCCAAAGAACCAAGAAGCTACAAGAGAGAGAAGCACATAGAGAGAAAGTATCATCTCATTAGAGAGATAGTGTAGAGAGGAGATGTGATTGTCACCAAGATAGCCTTACAAGAAAATCAAGCTGATCCATTTACGAAGATCTTACCGGCTAAAGTATTTTTGGGTCACCTAGATGGTCTATGGTTACGAAACAAGTCTCACATGCTTTAGTGTAAGTGGGAGATTTTTGGGGTTTATACCCTAAAGTTGTAATTTGTAAATGGATTTATGAAATAAATAAAAGAAAAGTTCAATTCATTCTTGTTATGTTATTTATTTTATAACGTGTGCATATTAACACCCAATATTTCCGAATATAATCTCGAATTGTGTATATGAGTGTCGTATATGGATGAAAACAGTAAGAGACGTGCAATCTAAAGAGTCCATACATAACAAATAAAGCTGTATACTTTAATTATGGTTAATCTATAGCTGGGGTCCATTCCGTAATATACTGTGATTCTATCCTGAATAATTCATATAAGATATGGGAATAGAGCCATGGAGGCACCTTGTATGATGTGATCATATAGGACCGAGCCATGATCTATATGAATCTATCACCAAGATCTGTTACCAATGAGATTTATATATATCAACTTATGATGGCTATATATGAGTGTTCTTAATCCTGAGTGTCATATCGACTCCTTCAAGTTAGATCGTGGTCTTTTATATACCATAGGTGAGGTCGGATGCAGTTCCTGATCAATATGCTCCGTATGTTAGGATTGCTGTTTGACTTGTGGGTAGGAAGGTTTGTACACAATAGTGGAATCCACTCCTTGTTGTGAGATGTAGATGGTAGTTCCCATAATGGTTGATTTAGGGCTTGGACAATATGATTGCTCTCCTAATTCAGTAGGGAAATAAGATTTATTGTCCATTAGAGAATCTATGGTAGTTAAAGGATATATGTAATTAGAGGGGTACAACGGACATTATGACCCAACTCTAATTATGAACTACTGTAAAGGATCACACCATGTGTAATATCTATATCGATGGACACCGAGTTGTATCGGTCTATGTAAAAGCGTCTGCAGTTGAGAGAGTTCAACTTTGGGTTTTTAGTGGAATAACACTAGAGTTAATGATTAAGGAATATTAATTAAAGAGTTTAATTAATGATTCCGAGGATTATTGGAGCTCAAATACTGTGGGTCCATCAGGTCCCCTTGCTAGCCCGATCGATTAAGGTAACAAGGGTCACAATTAATTAATTGGATTATCCAATTAATTGTGTTACAAAAGTGACACATGTTTACTCGGAAATTAATTGAGTAATGGGATTATTTAATTAATGAACATTAATTATTATGTAAATTAAATAATTAAATTATTTAATTGTGTAATTAATCATTAGTTAGAGGGTGTTGATTGATATTTAATTTGAATGAAGATAAAATAATTTGATTATTTCATTTTTATTAAATTAAATATTTAAAATTGAAATCAAAGAGTTTGAATTCAAAGCAAATTGATTAGTATCTTTAAAGATATAAGATATCTTAAAAGATTTAAATTGATTAGTTTTATCAATATATATATATATATGTATGTATATGTTTTATATATGAGATATAGATAAAACAAAAATACTTATGGATGCACATATATAAAAAACAAAAGAGTTTGCATTTGATGCAAATAGTGTATGCGTGAGATATATCAAAAAAGAGAAGTCAACAGTTTTGCTGTGCATTGTGCATTAAAACTAAATGAAAGAAATATTAGGTGGGGTGCAACTCATTGCACTGAAGCATAATATATATATATATATATATGTATATATTATTTTTACTTCAACAACTCGAATTGTTCTAGGCAGTTTCCACTTGGAAGAAAAAGTTTCTTCAACCTTCTCTGCATCCACCTAAGTTCTTGAATACGTGATGTTCCCACACGCAGTTACCAGTTTCAAGAATAGCTAGGTAGATTGGTGATATAGACTAAGAGCGTTGCAAGAAGTGAATGAGTCTCCAAACGTTGTTGTGGTTCTAATACTTATTTCTCATTATATTGATTACAATTTTATGTGTTTATGTATTTATTTATTATTATAATAATTTATATGTATAAGTTCCGATTAATTGCTATCCCAAGTTCACTTGTCCCAGATCGTTTACGATATGTATAATTTTGTTTAAAACCTACTTCTGCCGCGTGACTGGTGAACGTGGTTCCAACATTGACTCCCTTACCGTTTGGTTTTGTGTTGTTTTCATTTGTCCTTATTTTTTTTGTTGGATTTCCTTTTCAATGTACGAGATGGATGTTGTTGCTGGTGAGCAGGCCAAAAAGGCTAATAACTTTGATCAGGCCAGTAAGAGGGAGGCCGCTGAACAAGTGGCTTAGGGAATTACCCTCCGAGCATGATTTAGTGGAACGTGTATATGAGCCTGACCCCAGCACCACAATGGTGCCTGCTGGGCAGGCTGAAGGGAGTGAACATGATGTTCCTCCCAGATATAGTGGAAAAGATCATCTAGGGATATATCCCCTCTGGCGAGGTCCACTAAGGAGAGATCTGACTGTGATATGTTTAACTGAGAGAGATCTAGTAGGGATAGGCCAATTAAAGAGAGGTCTAGTAGATAGGGGTCTAATAGAGAGGTTTCTTGTGGAAAAGTTACCAAAACTATAGAAGGGTCTTTTGCCCCTGAGGCCATCCATAGGCGAATAGAGGTCCCGCATGCTGCTGATCCAGTGGTTTCTCAATCGGGGGTTGGCCCTATCATTCTTGATGGAGACGATGAGGATAATCATGAGACCTTGACTGACCTAATTTCATGGGAACAGGGTTGAAGGGAAGGGGTGACCTTATGTCTGCTTTTCTCTCTTCTTCCCCGATCGAGGCAACTGACCCGACCTCGGCTAGAGTTGGTGATATTGTTGTACCACGACCAATAATACCTCTTTCTCACCTTGATCCATCTCAGGCACAAGCTAACCGTCCCATTGACCAGGCTTCTATTGATCTGCCCGCACATCGTCTTGGAAAGGCTCTCACATAATTTTCTATCAGGCATTAGATAGTCTTCACTGACTTTGATTCTGATGATGGTAGGCCTATTTTAGACAAACTTTTCATCATTGATTATGTGCCCGATGGTACTGAAGAGCGTGTATCTCTTCGATTGGATAAGTTCAGAGCTCCGCTAAACATTACGGTTACCAATTTAGTTAGGGATGTTGGAACCAGCCAAACTGGGAGCATACTAACTAGTGTACCTCTTGTGCCTTTTCGACATGATGATGTTATTGAATATCAAGCTTCTGAAGGGCAAGAACCCCAAGCCCATGCAACTGTCCTCTATACTGGAAAGGGTAAATTTTCAAAGGCTTAAGATGCTGTAGACTTGACCTCTTCAGCAACTTTTTTAACCATTTCTACACCTGGTCCTGAGGGGTATACTCTCCCAGTATCAGCGTTCACTTCTGTCCTTGGTCTTTCTCCACTTCCCATCTCGAGTAGTTCTCGTGCCGACCCTCTTTCCATGCTTCGTTCCAAGTTAGCTGATGAAGGGTACTTCAGTGATGGGTATTTATGGCAGGCAAGAGCCGCTAGCAGTTCTAAACGGATCCGTATGTTTTTTAATAACAGAGTTTTCATCAGCATATTCTACCTTTAGCTTCTACTTGCATGCATCAATGATGTTGTTCTTCCTTCTATCTTTCTGTTAGGTAGCGGAAGAGCTGACCCTGATCCTGATCGATCAAAAGAAGCAAGCTATAGAGATATCTCGATTGATAAAGGACCTTGCTGAAAAAGATAAGGCCCTTAAGTTCTCCTCGACCTGTGCATCTAAAGTCAAGCATTATGAAGAAAAGTTAAAGAACCATGGTACAACTGAGGTCGCAATGAGGAAGACTATAACTAATGTTCAGAGTAGTGCCTCTGTAACCAACGTGACTGTTATGGAACTTACCATGAAGAATGTTGAACTGGAGGGAAAAGTGGCGAGAGCGGGGAGTTATGGAGCCATGAGCTTGAGTCGAGGGCCATACTGGCATAATCGGAGGTAGCCAAACTTAATGAATAAGCCTAATTTGCTAAAGACACCCTTACCTTCGCTCAACAGACCATACTCGAGTCTCAACAAGCATTTGAAAAGGCTCACCTTCATTATGATCAACTGGGTCAAGATCTAAAGCAGCAACAGGTTAACATGGAAATGCTCTTCTAAGAGGCCAGATCAACCCCTAAATCCAGAACATTGACTGTTACAAGAGGTCCCCAGCTTTTGAAGCTGTCATGTTGAGATAGTTTGAGAGAGGGCTAGCCATTGCTTGGATGTTCTTCGATGGTAAAGAACGGTCTATGGAGGAGGCTTACCAAAAATGGGACAGAACTATCAATAAGTATAAGGATGAGTGCTTGAAAGCCATAAAAAATCAGACGATCAGGTGGAGGGCTTATTGTAAATCGATCGGGAAAGATCCCTACCTTATGAACCTAGAGTTTCTCTTCAAATAATCCCTAGCGGCCTTCCATTCCCACTATCTGATATAGATTATTCTCCCTTCATGACCAATGATCTTGAAGATGACATTAGCTAGCCAGATTTTGGGGACCTGACCAAAGGGTATGGAGGCGACGATTTCCCTCTTGATGGATCAGGGCCTAAAGGCCCTTCAGCCAGGTCGAGTGTTTGATTGTGTTGTCCTACCTCATGTCTATTTTGATTATGTAATCTTTGACAGTCATTTTTGTGATTCAGCTTTTTGATAATTAATATCATTCTTTCTCTGCTCCTTTGTTGTTATTGCATTATGTCAAATGATTCACCGTGTGCCAAATACTTTTTTGTATGGTCAGGATCACTTGATAACTTAAACTGTATGCTTATTATAGCATTTAGTCGAATAATCCACCTCTAACCGATCAATCTATAAATGGCTAGAGTCATTTGTTAACTTGAACCCTATAGGCTCCATTGTACCAAGTTGACTAACTAAGCTTTAACCAAATCCTTGCACACGGTCAGGATCATTCCATGATTTAATTACTTGGTTATTGTCATGATGAATTAAATAACCCACCCTTGACCAAACCAACTGTGCTTGGTCGAGGCTATCTATTAGCTTATACTATATGCACTTTGTGGCATTAAGCTAATCACCTTAACTTCAACTAAGTATTTGCATATGGTCGGGTTTGTTCAACAACTTGAGTTATTTGTCTAACAACGTTGGGCAATGCTTCTTTTAACCTGACCGGTTGTTTTACCCCCCAACTGGTTCGCTTCTTTATCGTCAAGTAGTGTTCTTTCATGGACAATTTGTATGGTATCTAATTTATAGACGCTTATCTTTTATCTATCAATTAAGTCACCAGAACGTCTCTCAATAGTATGTTGATCAAGATTCGTTGCAATGGAGTACCTTATATTATAATTACTTTATAAAAGATGCTCAAATTTTATTAGCAAATGTTTCGAGTATAATTATTTTATTCCCCATTCAACTATTGTCTCATCCCATCAAGTCCTTATGACTTGAAGGTGACATAATAGTGTTTCAATTTTCAATGCACCAAGTTAGTTTCGGTGAGTGTACGTTGCCTTTGCGGCATATGCTTTTGGCCCCCTCACTGGGCCTCCG
Source organism: Dipteronia dyeriana (assembly GCA_032871835.1). Taxonomy (NCBI): domain Eukaryota; kingdom Viridiplantae; phylum Streptophyta; class Magnoliopsida; order Sapindales; family Sapindaceae; genus Dipteronia; species Dipteronia dyeriana. The sequence continues at coordinate 51,947,931 of CM065302.1, read as the reverse complement.
GGTGCCCCTATCGGCAGTAAGCGATTTTTAGGTGCCCTGGGATTGCATTTGTAAACGAAAGCAAATTCAGAACACTTTTCTTGACTTTTGAAATTTTTCCCTCAAGGAGACTTTTTTTTAATGCTAAAAAGAGACATCATTAAATTAGCTAATCGTTAAAAAAAAAGCAAACTAATTTCTAACTAAAGAGAAATATCTAGAGATAGGAAATCCTTAAGGATAGAACATCTTCAGGTTTTGAGCATTGCATGGCTTGGGTAGTTCACCCCCTTCTGGTCGGGTAAGGCGGTATGCTCCGTGGCTAGCTAACCCGACCACCTGGTATGGTCCTTCCCACTTATCTGCCAGTGACCCAGTTGACTTTTCCTTGGTATTGGGCAATACCCTCTTAAGAACTTAATCCCCATGCAGAAAATAAATGTTTCTATTACACCTTCAATTTTCTCTGCGGTTATCCATGTACGATCAACCCATGTATGCCTTCGTTGCATTCTTCAAAGAGGCATTACCCCTTTTGTGAGCATTGTAACAAATTTAATCACACTAAAGCTATATGCTACAAAATTTGGATTTGGAATATCTACTGATCTGATCTTTTTCTGACCTTTTTAAAACATGTGATTGGTTGTTGGTAAAGTGGTTGTGGAAACCAATCATATCTTAACCATACATTCATTGCAATGCTTATATGTCATGAGATTAGATGAGGTCAGGAAAAAGATCAGATCAGTAAAGGATCCAAATTCACAAAATTCATCGGTATCCTCCTAAACAAAAGGATGTAATTATTGTTGTACCACATACAGAAGCCCATTGACAATATAGCAATATAATCAATGGCTCACAATTCTGTCAATAGACGGGCCAATGATTCATACAACAAATTTAGCAGGTTCGATTCTTCATTTTTCTTCCTACTAGTGGATTTTTGATTATGGAGTTTCTAACCACATTTTATTCAATCTATCTTTATTTACACCATATACTATTGCTTTGATTTTTTTTTCTATTCAATTACCGGATGGAACTCATTCATTAGTATATCATATTGGTACTATTTGTTTTCCAACTCTTACATTTGAAATTGTATTTTATATACCTTCATTCAAATTTAATCCCTTACGAATATCTCAACTAACACGTTCTCTCATTTGTGATGTTATTTTCTCACCATCTCAATGTATATTTCAGGGCCAACGATCGATAAAACAGATTGGTTGGGGTGAATTTCAAGATGGTTTATATTATCTGAGTACCACTTTAGAATTTGATGGCCATTCTCTATGCCCTCCTATAATGGTACTCATTTTTTTCTCTCACCATAGTTGATGACTATACACGTTGCACTTGGATTTATCAAATGAAAGCATATCAGAAACTATGGAATTCCAATTTTTTTTTAAATAGACAATTTAATAAGAAAATAAATAAAATTCATTCTGGAGGAGGCCAATGATATACTTTTTCCACAACGCTGAAAGTTTTGATCAGATAATGGAACTTAATTTTTGTCTCAACCTCTTCAATTATGGTATCATGAAATTGGAATTATTTACCAAAGCAGTTGCATCGTAACTCCTTAACAAAACAAAATTGTTGAGAGAAAACATCACCACCTACTTGAGGTTGCTTGTGCTCTTCGTTTTCAAGCACATTTACCTTTAAATTTTTTGGGTGAATGCATATTATATTATCACACCAAAATTGGTGCCCGTAATAGCATAGGGGCATGAATGTAGTATAATGATAAATAAGATTTTTTCTACAGGGATTGATATAATAACTACCAAAATTTATTAATTCAACTACTATTTAGTCAATTGAAATCAAGGGGGTTATGATTACTCTATTCTTATTTAATTAAATGCAAAAGTTAATTGACAAAGCAAGATAACATGACAATGACAATAAACACACAGGCACTTGATTTGTAACTCTTCTAGAAATGAGGCTAAGACCTTTGAGTCCACCTACACGATTCTCTCTAGTTTATAGACTCAATAATAGAATAAATTATGCAAGTGTTAATTTAGATTCGTGTAACCCTTAATTAGTCTTTACTCTCTCATGAGTAATAAAGACAACATCTATACGCACCAACAACCTATCTCATGACGGTTATCCGATCTACACACAAATTTATTAAGCATAGTGGCACACAAATAGAGTCCTTTAAGCTAGCATCACATATCTCTCTCTCTTACTAGACTTATATCGTGCATTTAATCGAAAACGTTGTGTGTTTCTTCTCTCGGTACATCACACAATAACCAAATAACTACTAAATGCTAGCTAGACATTCAATAATTATTAAAACATGAAATACACTTACAAAGCACAAGCAATGAAAATAAAGCGGTGGTCTTTATTGGAAATTCATGAGAAAGGTTCATCTTGGCTCAAGCCAAGATGGTTTTAGTTCATGTTACAAATTATGGCTTCACAAAATATGAGTTTAGTATAAGCCATATCATATATGAAGGTTTTCTCATCCCTTGGTTAATGATGTTCTTGGCTTGCTTATTCTTTTTAAGTCCCCTTTTATGCTCCAAGGTTGGTTTTTTATGGTAGATTTATGTGGGAAAGTGAGGTGTAAGGAGTTTGGTGAAGTGGTTTTTGAATTTTGGATGATGGATTTAATGTTAGATGCGGTGATTTTGTGTTTTTTAAAGGTAAATATGTGTTTTTGGAGTTTTGGAGTTCAAGGGTCGTGCAAGAGGTGCATAAATGGATTTGAAATGAGGTATTTATAGTTAGTGGATTTTTGGCACTGAACCCTATAGAATGTGCTGATGTGGAAGTGTGGTCACTATTAAGGCGTGGTACATAGGGCACATGTGTAGGTCTCGAAGATAAAAAATCAGAGTTGTGATTTTCATAAAATCAGAGTTGTGATTTTCATAAAATCAATGCAGCGGAAAAATATTGGTTTTAAAATTTATCTTAGACCTTTTCAACATATACACGAATATAAGAAAGGATTCAAAAATACCTTTTTGTTTTCTCCTTTGTTTGTTCTCGATTCGTCACCACAAAGCCTTCTAAGCTATGACTCATGATCTAACAACTCTGTGTGGGAACGTCATGGATTCCAAGAGTATTGGATAGATGCTGTAGAGATGGAGAAGACAACTCCCTGTCTTCTTTCTAGGGTTCATCCAATTGAAGATGAAAGAAGTTATTTTCTTTTCCTTTTTCCTTTCCTTTGCCACACACTCTCTTTCTTACTATAAGTTATGTTATTTTGTTTCCTTATATATATATATATATATATATATATATATATATATATTGTCAGGTGACTACAGTTTTAGTGACCCAGTTAAGATAGGATTTTAAATCCTATATTAATATATATTGTCACTAAAACTTGAACTCTTGACCTCTGTAAAGGAAATAAAAAATAATCTCTATTAATTTATTCCTTCGCTTTTGTCAAGATTCGAACCTGTAACCTTTAATTAATAATTATTAATTTATCAATTAAATAGTCATACTATTTAATTATTAATAATTTATTAATTGAATAATCATATTATTTAATTAATTCCCAGAATATATCCAAGTCACTTTCATAACATAATTAATTGGATCATCCAATTAATCGTGAACCTTACTACTAATAATCGTAAAGGGCTAGCAAGGGGATCTAATGGACCCACAGTTTTAAACTCCAATATATTTAGAAAAATTAATTAAACTCTATAATTAATATTTCATGATTATTAACCTCAGAGTTAATCCATTAAAAACCCAATGTTGCGCTCTCGTAACTATAGATGTTTTACACAAACCAAAATATCAGTGTCCATCGATATAACTATTACATATCAGTGTCCATGCTTGCATAAAGGCATGCTTGTCTTAACGCGCTGAATGACCATTTGAGAAGGTCCCATTCTTCTCTTGTTTTGGTCTTTGGTCACACTATTTTTTTCATGTGTTTGGGCATTCTTGTTGTTGTCAAAATCTAACATTTGTTCACTCGTTTGACCATAAATATTTCTACAGGCATCCAAATTATGTTTTGATAATTAGAGTAGAAAGAAGACTTCCATACCTTTCCAACGGTATATTATACGAAAGGTTTCGATGTCATTTTGTCATGTTTTGAGCCACTTGTATTTCAAGTTGAAGAATTGTGTAGGTTTGACAAGATAGCTTTCGCGGGTGTATCCCGTGAAGTCTCCCACGTAAAGCCATCCGGTATATTTTGTAGGACGTGTCACTGCTAGTATGCGTGGGTGAGTGAACGGGTGTGTGCTCGGTCTCCTACCCACGCACTGCATTGATTCCGGGGCAAAATCATCCTTTTCCATCAGTTCGTGTCTCCCTCCATAAAATCCCGCTTTCTCTTCTTCTTCCCTAACTTTCCTACATTTACATAAACCCTAGAGAGAGAGAGGTTCTAGAGAGAGAGAGGTTACTTTTAGCTTGTTTAACTCTCCAAGCCTAAAACCCATCTCCATCTTGAATCATTCAATATCATTTGAGCATGGGTCTTCTTGGTTTCATGATATGGTAAGTAGGAACTTTATTAAATATAATTTATTATTCTTTTTACTCTAGATTAGGTATTTATTGCTTGATTTAATACCTAGAATCTCTTTATTGCATATAATTTTGAATCTTGATATCATAATTGAGTTTGTTTGTGATAGCTAGACTTTAAGACCATATTGCCCTTCTAGCTAAGTGTTTATGCCTTGCATCTAGACCTTGATATTTATGTCTCATTGATTGCATTTGTTGATTGCATATTTATTGCGTTTGTTATATATAGTGACAACTTGTGTTGGTTGGACTTTTCTTGACTAGGTTGCTAGAATCCCTTTGCATCTAATTGAGTCCTTATGTATGGGCATGTAGGCATTGTTTGATAACTAAGTTGTTAAATTGTATTATAACATGTAGTTAAGCATTTTGTGTGTGGTCTTACACATTATCGCATTTGAGTTTATTGTCATATATACACTTAGACTTCTAATTCTCTTCATAGAGTCAAAGTCTTGTGGCTTCTAGGTGAAGTTGCACATGCAAGTAAAGTAAGTCAAAGGTTGGTTAGCAAGCATTGGTTGCCAAGAGCCACTGTAAAAGGCATGTTGGGTAGATTAAGAAGTGCTCACACCAAGATTAGTGGATCGGGGATATCACTAGGGATTTAACCAAGAGTGGTGAGCAGTAGCGTCCATAGCGTGAGGCTATCGAGAGTGAGAGTCTGAGTATCACTTGAGAGTGTAATCTTCTTTTCATATAGTGGATTTCTATGGCTTAAGTGGCTAGTCCCGTGGTTTTTCCTGTTTGGAGGGTTTCCATATAAAAATCAATTGTTCTTTAATTTCTGCACTTTACTTGATTTTTATTATTGTATGAATTGGGTTTTTTGCATGTTAATATTAACTATCGAAAAAGTTGGTAATAATCGATTAACAACCCATTCACCCCTCTCTAGGTTGTACACACGCTTAAGTTGTATTTTCAGGAACTATCAATTAACAACGGCATATTTGATAAATAAATGGAAAAAACCCCATTCTAGGTCATAAATCTCAACATCAAATTATTTTTGGTGCTTTCCCAATGTATTCATCATTATGAGTAGTTGGGTGTCTTTGTTTTGTAAAAAACATTCCCATCAAAAGTAAATTCGGTGCACATGCTAACTCCAACATTTTTATCGGATAGTCTTATGGCCAAAAAGGCTATCACATATATGATATCACTATTCGTAAAGTTTATACTTCCCTTGATGTCATCTTTCACGAGGATACATTTCTTTATCGTGACACCCCTACCTTAGAAGTGGATTCTTTGGTTTGTGTGCACCCGATTCTTGATGATATTACTTTTCATTTCTCTTCATCACAAATATCATCTCCAGCCACCTGAGTTTGAAACTCTATCGGTCCACAATGACCTCATGCTATCGTCCAATATGGATGTTACCGTTAATCCACCAGATTCAATGGTCATAACCCGTTTTCCTTTATGTGATCGTCGTCCCACTTCTCATTTGAAGGATTATATTTGTTCCTTTATCTCTCTTGCAACTAAATTTCCCATTGTAAATTATTTATCTCTATCTTACTATAAATCAGCTAGATATTAAATATGTTGTAAATACATTAAGTCAATTCGTGCAATCACCTTATACTATTCATCTTGATGCTGTCAATCGAATCCTTCGTTATCTTAAGGGTTCTATTGGCAAAGGTTTATTCTTATTTGCCTCAAGTTCATTTCATCTTAGTGGTTATTGCGAAGTTGCCCCATTACTCATCGTTGCACCACCAGTTATATCACAATGTTGGGGAAGATAAAGAAACAACCTACCATATCACGGTCTTCCGCTGAAGCTGAATATCATGCTCTCGCCACAGTTACAAGTGAATTATTGTGGCTCAAGTTTCTTCTAAAAGATCTTGGAATTTCTCATATATAACCTATTTTCGTTTATTGTGACAACAAAACTGCTATCCACAGCCTAGAGAACCCTATTTTTCACGGGTGAATGAGACACAATAAACTTGATTGTCACTTCATTCCAGAAAAAAATCAACTCAGGCCTGACAGTGCCTTGCTACCTTCGATCGAGTGACCAAAATGCAAATATATTTACCAAACCGCTTTGCCCCGAGTCCTTTCAACACCTATCGTGCAAGTTAGGTGTCATTCATCTTCCTGCATCCACTCTAACTTAAGAGAGAGTTATCAAGCTTGACACACCCAAGTTGATTGTACTAAAACGTTACTATTTTAAATAGTACTACAACGACTAACTAAATGTGAAATTTCTTAAAGGTGTGTTAATTCTAACCTTGGGGGGGGGGGGGGGGAGGGTTTAATAGGTTTAAATACGATTGATTACCAATTTTTTGAATTAAACAATATTAAAGAGTTTACCCCATGTTATCAAGCATTCAAATACATTCTACAAAGTATAAAACAATAACAACACGATATTTACGTGGAAACCTTTCGACAAGGGAAAAACCACGGGTTACCTTCTAGCCACATTCGATCCTCAAATCCATTGTTGTAATGATGTTTAGAACATAAGTTGACCACCTAGTCACACTTCAAGGTTACTAACCCACCATTACTACCCAATGGACCTTAATAGTGATTCTTGATCAACAAACTTGTCTACTAAACTCTTAGCCACAAGTTTAACAATAATGATGAGACAATGCAACCTAAAGGAATACGTAATGGTATTCAAAGTGCAAAAATGCTAGGTCAAGACATTTGAGCTTATCTAGGAATGTAAATATGACAATGAATGCAAATCCTAGATATCTATTCTCTAAATGCAAATGCAAGAAGATTTAGCTAGAAGAGTAAAAACGTCCTAAATGCAAGCTATCACTAATCAATGTTCTCAACCAACAACCAACATCACAAAAATGTAATAAAAGCTAGTAAACACAAGAACATGCATTTAATTTGCAATAAAAACTACGATCAAGACATACATGACATAGTAATGAAACAATGAAGTTTAGTACATGTAGTGATTACCTAGTCAAGAAAAAGATGATACTCCATGCTTAGATGATTCTAGAATAAAGCTAGATGATCTTGAGATGAAGTTTGTTTGAACAAAGGTGAGTGCTTGAGAGTCTTTCTCTCTCTAGATAGGCTAGGTCACTCAAAAATGGCTTCTTGGACTCCTCAAACAAAATTGAGAAGAAGATAACACACACACATATATATATATAAGAATAAAATAGTGTGCGCATGAGAGGACAGACTTTCGCCTTGAAGTATGTCGCCTGAACGACCGTGACAAAGCACGCAACAACAATTTGTCACGTATAAGGCGTCACTAGGACACACGTGACAAAACTTACAACAACAGGTGTCGAATATAAGGAAAAACTCGACAAAGCACGTGACACAGCGAGCGATAGAAAACATGCAAATGCAAGAAGAGAGAATGTCGCTCAAGGTGTCGTGTGTACAATCACGACATTCAAGTAGCGACAGTGAATATGCAAGACCAACAATCATGCAATCCAAGCAAGCAAAGGCAACAAAATTAGGCAAACATAACAACAATTCAAGCACTAATACAAGATGATAAACGCATGCATAAGAGTGAGTGTGTGCATTATATCTCTTCAATGAAAGTTAAGCAAGTGATATACCTTTGAAGCTTGGGCTTGGTCATGAACAAAGATCACCTAAACTACCCTTACATGATAATCCCCAAATGTGGTTTGTTAATCGAAATAAGCCAATCGAAAACCTGAGGAACTTACAATCTCCCCCGTTGGCTATTTCGTGACAAAAACTACCACTCACATATCATCCTCACAAATAAAATAAAAAAATGGGGTCAACAAACACATTCTACAATACAAAGAGATACCTAAGGCTAGATCTTTAAATCTTCCATTTCTTAATCTTCCATCTCTTGTAGAATGACTATCCCTACAAATCAAGAAAACTAGACTTTCCAAGACAGGTGTATGTGAGGTAATCAAGATAAATAAAACAACAAGAGCAATTTGCAACAAAAAAAGTGCAACAATAATGCAAATGCAAATGCTCCTCCTAAATGGGTTAAGTCCCCCTCAACAAGTCAATCTCCCTTCATATGCAACTCTCATTTTCCCTTAAATCATGCCACTCTCAAGTCCCCCTAAATCCACACCTAAAATCCACACTACTCCCCATTTTTATCACAAGATAGGAAAATGAGTATTTCCTAATCGTGTCACTTAGCAAAGAGAGATATTTACAAGGAAAATATGCATAATCATATACAACAACTTTATACATTTTAATTAAGTGAGAGAGAAGAGCAAGGAAGTTGAATTTCAAGAAAAAATGTGTGAAGGTATTGGCTTGGACAAAAGACAGGCAACATCAACCTTTTAAAAAAAACATGTTATTTGGCAAAGCAAATATAAAAAGAGGTTCCAAAAGAAGTAAAAACCAATTTGCCCTCTTTTGTCATTTGAACACAAGATAAGAAGATGAAACTTTCAAACCACACAAGCAATATTATCAATTCTTAATGACCAATCAAGACATGTATATAAAATCCTTATTGATTGAATGGATATAAAATCCTTGTTGATTGTTGTCTTGTTCAACCATTAAGAAGAGAGACAAGGCTAAATTGGATGAGACATCCTTATTAGTTGAATGGACACAAGGTCCTTATTTAGTTTAGCCTTGTCAATTGCATTCACACACATTTGCACACAAAAACTTCATGCATAAAATTTAAGAATGTCAAACTCAAGTTCACTTAAACATGGAGATAAACTTTGGGTTAATCAAATGTACTCCCCAATCAAATTTGCTAGTCCAAAAATGAATGTTTGACCATAAATGAGACATGGATCTCAAACAAGGCAAAAAACACACTTATTGAATAAAAAGTCATATAATAGTATATGCAACCATGATACTCAAGCAATTAATTAAAGAGCATAAAATTGAACAATTATTTTTGCTTATTGTAATGCAAGTTTGCTCTCTTTGCTTAAGCTCATCAATCACCAAAACTTATCAAGACATATGACAAATCCCAATAGACTTACTAGGTGATTTAAATCTAGTTGAGTCTAAGGGTTTAGTAAACAAGTCTGCTAGTTGATCATTAGTGCCAACAAGTTCAAGTGCGATGAATTTTCTCTCAACTAGCTCTCTAATGAAATGATGTCTAATGTCTATATGCTTGGTTTTAGAATGTTGGGCAGGATTGTTTGAAATGTTTATAGCACTCATGTTATCACAATAGAGGGTTAGAGTACCTTGATTAAAACCGTATTCCATAAGCATTTGCTTCATTAGTAGGAGTTGTGTGCAAGCACTCCCGCTGCTATATATTTGGCCTCGGTTGTGGACAAGGAAATAGAGTCTTGCTTCTTGCAAAACTATGACACCAAGTTTTTTCCTAGGAAGAAGCAATCGCCTGATGTACTCTTCCTATCATCATAATTACCTGTCCAGTCTGTATCATTGAAGCCAACTAGACTAGCATTAGTGTCAAACGAGTACCATATCCCATAGTTGTATGTCCCATTCACATACAGAATGATTCTCTTTACAGAGGAGAGATAGGACTCCTTGGGACTTGCTTGGTACCTAGCACACACACCAACACTAAAGGCTATACCGAGCATACTTGCATTCAAGTAAAGAAAACTTCCTATCATGCAACAATATAGACTTTGATCCACACTTTTCTCACTAGCATCTTTGCTAAGTTTCAATGTGGTACTTATAGGTGTGTCACAATGTTTGGCATTCTCAATGACATATTTCTTCACTAGGTTCTTAGCATATTTAGCTTGGGATATTAAGATCCCATCATCCAATTGCTTAATTTGCAAACCTATGAAGTAATTGAGTTCACCAACCATGCTCATCTCAAACTCATGAGACATGACATCAATAAATTGTTGGATTTTCAAGTTGTTGGTGGAACCAAAACATTGTCATCAACATAAATTTGAGCTATGAATAGCTCATATTTAGTACACTTGATGAACAAAGTCTTGTCAACACTACCTTTAGAGTAGCCATTGTCAACAAGTTAAAGAGTGAGACACTCATACCAAGTCCTCGGTGTTTGTTTCAACCCATACAAAGCCTTATTGAGGCGATAGACATGATCAGGGTGATGTGGATCCACAAACCCCTTGGGTTGCTCAACAAATACTTTCTCTTGCAAGAAGCCATTGAGCAAGGCACTCTTAACATCCATTTGAAACAATTTAAATTTGTGCACACATGATATGGACAAGAGAAGCCTAATAGGCTTAAGAAGGGCAACCAGAGCAAAAGTCTCCTCAAAGTCGATACCATCAATTTGAGAATATCCTTGTGCTACAAGCCTAGCCTTGTTTCACACAATGTTTCCATCCGCATCCGACTTGTTTCTAAACACCCATTTAGTGCCTATGGCATTAAAGTTCTTAGGTCTAGGAACTAGAGTCCAAACCTCATTTCTTTCAAATTGGTTCAACTCTTCTTGCATGGCAAAAACCCAAAATTCATCATTCAAGGCTTCATTAACCTTTTTGGGTTCAATATGAGAGGTGTAACAAGTATAGCTAATTTGATTAGCCATTTGTTTCCTAGTCCTAACACCATCATTGACATCTCCAATGATATCATTCTTATCATGGAGTCTCCTAACCCAATGAGCAGGTTTATTAGAGTCCAAAGATGGATCTCTATCAAGATGTTTATCATCCTCTTCATTATGATTCGACTTCACATCACTTGAAGTCTCACCACACTCCTTTGAAGGTAAATCATGAGACACAACAACCTCCTCATCATGGTTACTCAACTTAGGCCTATAATCATCTATGACAACATTAGATGATTCCATGACACTTCCAGTCTTTAAGTTAAACACTCTATAGGCCTTACTATTTAGAGCATAGCCAATGAAAATTCCCTCATCACTTTTGGCATCAAACTTGCCAAGTTGATCACGATTATTGAGAATGTTTGATTCCGAATGAGTGGAAGTAGATAACATTTGGCTTTCTACCTTTCCACAATTCATAGGAGGTTTTCCTAGTACCGGGACTTAGAAAGACTTTATTTCCTATGTAGCAAGCCGTATTGACGACCTCGGCCCAAAGGTTTCTAGGCACTTTATTACTCTGCAACATCACATGAGTCATCTCTTGAAGGACCCTATTTTTTCTCTCAACCACCTCATCTTTTTGGGGTGTTCTAGGAGCCAAGAATTCATGGGAGATACCTAGGTCACTATAAAATTTTTCAAAGCTACTGTTCTCAAACTCTTTCCTATGATCACTCATAATTCTCTTAATGCTCTTAATGTGAGAATTCTTCTTATTTTGAATTTTGACACATAACATTTTGAATTTCTCAAAAATTTCAAACTTCTCCCTAAGAAAGTAGGTCCAAGTGAACCTAGAGAAGTCGTTAACCACAACAAAAATATATCTTTTTCCACCTAGACTCTCGGTTTGCATGGGACCCATGAGGTCCATATGAAGAAGTTCTAAAGGCTCCCTGGTGGAAACATATTTTTCCTTTTTATGCATACTCTTGGTTTGCTTCCCTTGTTGGCAAGGTCCACAAACACCCTCAATATTCTTCCCAAGCTTAAGGAGACCTTTCATAATATTCAATCTATCAAGGACTTTCAAGTCCTTAAAATTCATGTAGCCAAGCCTTTGATGCCACAATTCGATTTGATCATAACTAGATAAGTTACAAGAGATATCATTGGAATCAAGACAATAACAACTGTCACTTGATCTCTTGCCTTTTAAAAGGATTTTCCCATATTCTTTTAGAGTAGAGCAATCAACTTTGACAAACATAACTAAAAGCCCTTCATCACTCAAATGTAATTTGCTAATAAGATTGGCTTGCAAGCCATCTACATAAAGAGCATTTGGTAAGAAGGGAAACCGGGAATAGATATGTTTCCTTTCCCTAAAACCTTATTTCGTGAAATATCACCAAAGGTGACAAATCCACCATTCTCCATTACAAGAGTCTTGAAGAAACTCTTGTTTCCGGTCAGGTGCCTAGAACACCCATTATCAAGATACCAAGTGTTATAGGCTTTGGCCTTCAAGGCTACTTGAGCCACATGGCAAAAATACTCATCTTTTCTAGTCCACCTACTAGCAACATTTTCATTCCTAAGAGCCTTGGGTTCATTTTCTCTAAAATTCCTAGGTGTATATTTTTCTCAATCATGCTTTCAATTCGACACGAATTAATATACTTAAAACAATTCGGCCTTATGTGGCCTTCAATACCACAAAAATGACAAATATGAGTAAAGTAGGAATTCATACCATAGCCTTGTGTAAGCATGGAAGACTTCTTTCTCCTTTGAGTTGTTCATTAATGTTGAGCCAAATCTCTCCTTTGTGGTGTTGCCAAATTAGCTTCTCTTTTTGGTTGAGCATGAAATGTCCTTTGTTGAATTTGAGAGATCTTTGGAAGTTGAGGTCTTGGTTGATAAGCTTTAACTTGTTGTGATTGAGCTTTTGTTGGAACCTTGACATGGCCTTGCTTTGAAGATTCTCCAACTTCAACCTTACTTGTTGGTAGTTGTGGGATTTGCACTTCTTTAACCTCTTGGCTCTTTACAAACACCATCATGCTAGGGAAAGAAATCTCTTTGTCATCTTCAAATCCTAGCCCTCTCTTGTCACTTGGCTTCTTGCCAACTTCTAACATATGGCCAAACTTCTTTGTGCTTGAAGTCATCTTAAAAATGATCCCTCTTGCTTCTTCAAGCTCCTTCTTAAAGTTTTCTTTCATTTCTTTTTCACTCTTCACTTTCACTTTCAAATGAGTCACCTTAGAGATCAGTTCAAGATTCTCCCCTTTCAACTTTTGAATCTTCTTCTTTTTCTTCAATCTGGAACTCTAAAAAAACTTCATAAAGTCTACATAGTCAATTTCCTCATCAATTTCAAATTTGGACTTAGATGAAATGCTTTTATACCTTGAGTCACTTACTTCCTCTTGCTTGCTCTTCTCTTCCTCTAAGTCACTCATAATATCCTTGCTATTACGAGATGATGATAAGGCAATAAAGTTTGCAACTTGATCTTTTTCATCTGAAGACTTCTCTTTCTCTTCTAAGTCTTCACTGTCACTCAAAGTGGCTGCCATTACCTTTCCTTTTTTCTATTTCTTCTTCAAATTTGCACACTCATGAGCAATATGACCAAACCTACTGCATTCAGAGCATTGAATGCCCTTCTTGAAGTCATTCTCTTATGATTTCTCCATTTTCTTGAATGAAGTATTCTTTTTTACTTCCTTTCCTTTGGACCTAAATTCTTTCTTTTCAAGCTTCATGAAATTCTTGAACCTTTTTACCATGAGAGCTATCTTCTTATCTGAGACATCTTCCTCCTTCTCTACTTTGGAGGTCTTCAAGGCAGTGTTCTTTTACTTCTTTGGAGGTGTAGGTGTTTGAGCCCACCTAGTCTTATAAGCAAGAAGCCTTCCAATGACTTCACTTGGCTTCATATTCTTATAGTCACTGTTCTCCTCGAGTGCTGATTCAAATCTTACCGGAAGTGACTTCATAATCTTCTGCTTGATTCTTCTATCAGAGTATGGATTATCTAGTTGATGACTTTGGTTTACAAAGTGCATCAACATCACCTGAAAGTCATTGAAACACTCATTCTCTTCCATTCTAATCATCTTAAATTGCATATGTAGAACTTGGAGCTTAGAATCCTTGACCATTTCAATTCCTTCATGAGCTGTCTGAAGAATCTCCCATGCCTCCTTTGTATTCCTCATGGTTTGGATCAACTTGTATTGATTATCGTCCATGGCACAGAGAATAGTGTGCATGGCCTTATTGTTCCACTTGGTTGCTTCAAATTCTTATGTACTTTATTGAGACTTGGGCTTGAGGACTTCATCTCTTTCTTCAGTTGTCATTGTTGGAGGAATATAGCCATCTTCAATTGCCATCCATGCACAATCATCTATTTGGTAAAGATAAGACTCCATCTCGCCTTTCCAAGAAGCATACTTCACTCCCAAAATTAAGGGAGGTCTTGTGCTTAAAGCTCCCTCGGTTCCTCCACCGTTCCCACTCATAGTGTTTGGGGTTTATGAATAAGATGAGCGCAAATACAATGCAACAAACAAAATGTAAAATGCAAACAAACAATTTGCAATGTGCAAAATACAAGACACACAAAAACCACAGATCACCTAAGCATGTCTATGCACCTTCTCTGATTCCAATTGAAATTTCCTAAAGGCGTGTCAATTCTAATCTAGAAGGGGGTGCATAAGTTTAAATAGGATTGATTACCAATTTTTTGAATTAAACAATATTAAAGAATCTACCCCATGTTATCAAGCATTCAAATACATTCAACAAAGCATAAAACAATAACAACACACGATATTTACATGGAAACCCTTCGACAAGGGAAAAACCACGGGCTATTCTTCTAGCCACATTCAATCCTCAAATCCACTATGGTAATGATGTTCACAACCTTAATTGACCAATTAGTCACACTTCAAGGTTACTAACCCACCACTACTACCCAACGAGCCTTAATAGTGATTCTTGATCAACAACCTTGTCTACTAAACTCTTAGCCACAAGCTTAACAACAATGAAGAGACAACTAAGTGAATATGTAATGATATTCAAAGTGCAAAAGTGCTAGGTCAAGACATTTGAGCTTATCCAGGAATGTAAATATGACAATAAAAGCAAATCCTAGATATTAATTCTCTAAATGCAAATGTAAGAAGATTTAGCTAAAAGGGTAAAAACGTCCTAAATGCTAGCTATCACTAATCAATGTTCTCAACCAACAACCAACATCACAAACATGTAATAAAGCTATTAAACACATGAACATGCATTTAATTGACAGTAAAAACTAAAACCTAGGCATACATGACATAGTAACGAAACAATGAGGTCTAGTACGTGTAGTGATTACCTAGTCAAGAAAAAGATGATGCTCCATGCTTAGATGATCCTATAATGAAGCTAGATGATCTTGAGATGAATTTTGGTTGAGAAAAGTGAGTGTTTGGAAGTCTTTCTCTTTATAGAAATGCTAGGTCACTCAAAAATAGCTTCTTGGACTCCTCAAATAATATAGGGATGAAGATAACATATATATATATATATATGTATGTGTGTGTGTGTGTGTGTGTTTGAGAGAGAGAGAGAGAGAACAAAACAGTGTGTCCACGAGAGGACGAACTGTCGCCTCATAGTATGTCTCCTGGACGACCGCGATGAAGCACGCGATAACAATTTGTCGTGTATAAGGTGTCGCTCGGACACACTCGACAACAAGTGTCGCATATAAGGATAAACGTGACAAAGCACGCGACACATTGAGAAACAAAAAACATGCAAATGTAAAAAGAGAGAATGTCGCTGGTGTCGCGTGTACAACCATGTCATTCAAGTAGCGACAGTAAATATACAAGACCAACAATCGTGCAATCAAAGCAAGCAAAAGGCAACAAAATTAGGCACACATAACAACAATTCAAGCACTAATACAAGATGATCAACACATGCATGAGAGTGAGTGTGTGCACTATATCTCTTCAATGAAAGTTAAACAAGTGATATACCTTTGAAGCTTGAGCTTGGTCATGAACAAAGATCACCTAAACTACCTTTACAAGATAATCCCCAAATGTAGTTTGTCAATCGAAATAAACCAATCAAAAACCTGAGGAGCTTACAAAGGGGGCATTTGAGTCTTTTACCCTATGCAAGTGCACGTGTTGTTCAACACATATATTGGGCACAAGTACGGGTATCGTTCCCTTAGAGAAAAGAGCAATCAACCAAATTAGAAAGAACACTTATAATTCAAATAACTAAACTAGCGAATTTACTTGAGTTATACTAATGGATTTTCACTACAAGTTATGCTATGATGTTCAGAGATTAAAAAGATCACTACACAAATATTGATTAAAACTAGATTAAGGAATTGTTAACGAACGAATGCATTAAAGTATTAACCATAATGTCAAATAATCAATCATTCTTAATGCTCATTCACAATAATCCTAAGCATGCATCTAATAAAGCAATTCTAATCACCATTTAAGTCTAGAGAAGTGATATAAGAGAGGATTCAAAATGTGAGTTGTTCATATTCCTCACTCAATCATTTGTAATGAGTAAAGATAGAGAATCTCTTACAACATGGATATAGTAAGTTCAATAAACATAAATGATCATTTATTGCAATCAAACCTCCATTTCCATTTTGTGCATTTATTGAAAGGTAAGTAGATGTATCAACCATAATTTTTAAACAAACATAAATAGACACATGCAAGCTTAGATAGTGAATAACACGTATTGATTATATCAAAATGGTTAATTTACAAGAATCACATCTATCCCTAACAAAGAGGTATTTAGTTACACATAGAACACATTAAACATGAAAGTACAAAAGAGAAATACATCACCAAGTGATAGTATTTTTGATCTAGAATATTCCCCTTTACAATCCCAGCATGAAGTTCTTCTAAAACAACTTGAAATAAGCTAAGCTAGTGGACTAAATGTAGTCTTTGGTTAATTAGAAAGTGCTAAGAAACTAGTAAGAAAATTTTTGAACTCTCTCAAAATTAATACTAGTTCTAAGAAGTATGTGAATGTGTAAATTAGTCTAAATGTGTCTCCTTCGTAAAAGGTGGTTGGAGGCATTAAATAGGCAATGTGCATTAATGGAGAAGTGATGTATATTTAGGAAGCCATTCAAAGGGCAAGCATACCCACTTGGTTTATCTAATGGCATGTTCTGGCTAGTGGATCAAAAAGGGAAGGTTTTGATTGGCTAGGAGTGGTTCGCCCATTTACAAAATGCCATGGGTCATGGGGACTTCAGGCTCACGGGTTCTTTACCGCGAATAGAAGTCATGGCATAAATTCTTCTTGCTTTGCGTGCCTTCATTCCCGTAAATCAAAGTGTTTGAACTCATCTGATAAGCTCCACAGGTTAGGTCTGCAGGTTCATTCCCGCTAAGGGAAGTTGCCATATCTTCTGCTGTTTTGGTATAACCTCTTTCCGTGACTTCATTCCAACGAAATAAGCCATGTGAACTAGCGAGGTTATCCTCTGCGGCTTCCTTTCACGGCTTTATTCCCGTGAGACAGAAAGCCTAAACTCGAATAATATTTCTTGAGTTTCTCTGCGACCTTCCTTCGCGGTTACATTATCGAGATACAGAATGAATGAACTCATGGGATCTTCATGTGTTTATCCATAACTTTGCTTCATTGGATATTTCTAGTAGGGCAGAAGGGTGGATCT
This sequence comes from Dipteronia dyeriana, assembly GCA_032871835.1. NCBI lineage: Eukaryota > Viridiplantae > Streptophyta > Magnoliopsida > Sapindales > Sapindaceae > Dipteronia > Dipteronia dyeriana. Next base: position 51,930,106 of record CM065302.1, on the reverse strand, counting down.
CTCTTGTCTAAAGGAGCCGTTTGGCGGCTTCTTTTGACGGGTTCTTTCCCGTAAGGCAGAGTGTCTAAACCCGTAGGGAGTGCTTCCTAGTTACTACTTTGGACCAAAATGCGATTGAAGCACTGAGAATACCTGTAAAACACTTATTTACAATATTAAAATACCTAATATACTAAGAAACGCTTACAAAATCTAAGTAAAGAGAGTGCAAAATGTGAACATTTATAACGCGATCAAAGCCCCAAACGTGACTTTTGCTCGTCCTCGAGCACAATTAGTATAAATAACAATCACAATTCTAATATATACTTAATAGATATATACAACACAGACTAAAAACATTTTTTCGAGAGCTAATTTAAAAATGATGCTAAAATAGATGAGTCAATTAGAACTGAAACATGCCAAAACCATTGGTTAGAAGCTAGAAAAAATGACAACATTAAAAATACACAATAAAGTGAATCCCACACCCTAAATACTAAGTTTCAAAAACAAAGCACTCAAAAGCAATGACTTAATTCCCTTTGACTCTAATTCTCACTGGATTTCAGTCGAATTTTCTCTCAGAATACTCAACGGATTTCAGTCAAATTTTCTCTCAGAATCCTAAGTTTACTCTCAATCAAACATATGCAAGTATGAATATATGTATAAGAACAAGTGTAACACATATGAATATTTCAAAATAAAGCACAATGTGTGGAATATATGTCATGAATGAATTGATGTTCTACGAACGTGGAAAGAACATGCTTTGACTCACATTCCCAAACTAGACTTTCTAAAAGATCAATTAGGGCTTTCCTTTTGTTGTAATAGGGCCATGGGTAATTTTGGGTGAAATGGAAGAAATTTATCGGAATCTAAAGTTATTGATCACATTAAACAATTTGACTACTAGCTTTACACATAATATGCCCATAAGCGTGTAGGCTAAGAATACACATTTCAATAATTGTGCTAATTGGTACTCAGATTAGAGTACGTACCCTTTCAATGAAGGGATATGGCTCTATGTGCTTTTCATTTAACACTTTTACAATTAGCCTATGATTTTGCACAATTTTAACATAAAAGTCTCACTACACGCTATTTACACATTTGAGCTACATATTTGCATTTATAACATATGCATAAGTGATGATCAATAACAAAGAATTGCCTATGTGAAATATGTGGATATTTAAGTGGTTAATGAAATGAATGGTTAGTGTTTGACCTAAAATTGGCAATTGGAGCACACATACATAACAAGGACAATGTTTGGATAGGATATATAGTAGCTAAGCACACACATGTAAAAAATCACGTCCGAAAATCTATCTAACAAAGGAATACAAGTCGTAGCAAGCAGCCCAAAATATTTTCATGTTCTATGGAAATCAGTTAATAATATGCAATGCAAGATTATATTTACAAACATTTTCTCGAAAGTATTTACCCTCAAAAGATGAACGTTTAAGCTCTATTTCTTACATTGGTAGTCTCCACTATTGGTTCAAGCAATCTTGCAATAGGTCCTATTCACTAAATCTTGAGTGTCTAATTGACTCCTTCAGGTTAGATCATGGTTTTTGGTATACCATGGGTGAGATCAGAGTTGCATTCCTGGTCAATAACTTCGTATGTTGGAATCATAGTTTGGCTTGTGGTTGGGAAGGTCTGTACACAATAGTGGAATCCACTCCTTCTTATAAGAAGTAGATAGTAGTTTCCATAATTGTTGATTCGGGACTTGAACAATATTAGCGCTCTCCTTCTTTCGTAAAGGAAGTTAGGATTTATTGTTCATTAGAGAATCAATGGTACTTAATGAAAAAGATATAATTAGAGGGGTATAACAAACTTTATGACCTAGCTCTAATTATGAAATACTTGTAGGGATCATACCGTATGAAATAGCTATATTGATGGATAACTATAATTTCATTTCGTGTAATACATCTGCAGTTGCAACAGTGTAGCATCAGGTTTTTAGTGGACTAACTCCGAGGTTAATAATTAAGAAATATTAATTAAATAGTTTAATTAATTATTTTAATTATTATTGGAGCTCTAAAATGTGGGTCCACTAGTTCACATTGCTAGCTCGAGCGATTAAAGGTAACATTGCTAGTTAAGTAATTGGATTTTTCAATTAATTGTGTTACGAAAGTGACACGTATATATTCAGGGATTAATTGAATATTGAGATTATTTAATTAATATATTAATAATTAATTAATTAATTAATAAGATTATTTAATTAAATAATTAATAATTATGAATTATTAATTGATTATTAAATGTAGGTTGCAGATTCAAATCATGACTGAGACAAAGATTAAAATAATTAGATCATTTTATTCTTTACTTAGTCTAGTATTTAAGTTTAAGTCAACTGGGGTTAAATGTGAGTTGGATTCTTATTTTACCTATGACACTTAAATACTGATATCTTTTTAATATATGGAGATATATTTGAAAAGGATATGTATCTTGTTATTAAGTAAATAAAGATATAATAACATAACTAGACATAGACTCATTATGATTCTTTAAACCAAATACACATAGAAAACAAAAACCCTAAAGAGTCTTATTAATTTTCGACCAAAGAAAAAAAAATCGTTGTGGTGGCCGAACATAACAAGAAGAAAATTAGTTTTCTTCAAGCCGTACATCCTCCGTAGTTCCTTGAAGATCGTGACCTGCCCACACACAATTACTAGATCACGAGATATAACGAGGAAGACTTGGAGGTTCAAAATCAGAATAAAGCTTAAAGAAACGAAGGAGTAGATTTTCAAAGGTATGATCTAAATCTCCTATTATATTCTTCTATATATTGTTTATGGTTTATACATTGCAATTTTTTTAAAAAAACCCCGTTTTCGTTGCGCAACATAAATCCGGGTTCCCATAATTGCTATTATAGCCAATTATACAGTATATAAGAATAAAAGTTTCTTTTTCATATTTTTATTTTTTGATTTGCATGTATGTATGTGTAGACACTTTCTAATAATTTTATGATGTTTATAATTATTTTTAATTTACTATAAACATGGTTGGTCGTTAGTTGTATGGTATAATGGGTTTAGGGTTCTTATTAAAGGTTCTCATGTAAAATTAATGCCAGGATGTATAGTTAATATTTTTTCTGCTGTATTTTCTTTGTTGTATTTTTTCTGTCATGTATTTTATTGTAAAATATGTATGAAGAAATCAGACGAAGAAGACAGAAGACGGAATAACGGGATCAGAAAAGCGCACCTATGTGAGACATGCGGCTGTGCGCGGATAGCCACACAGTAGCCAGGTAGTGCACTATGGCATGGTGCTCGCTTAGTAGCCAGGCCTTGCGCCTGTGCATGTTGCGTGCACAATAGCCAGGGTGCGCGCTTAGGCTGCTGGCAACGCAAGTCCGCTGTGTGTGGACTGGCTATGTGCGAGACAACCTTATGTTGTTTTCGTGCGCAGCTAGATGGTTGTGTATGCTTGCTGCTGCGCGATTGTCGCGTGTGCTGTTGCAGGCAGCTCATGCATGCAAATGACAACCACGCGCGAAAGCGCTAGGGTTTTCGAATTCGAAAAAGATTTTGGGTTGGATTTTTTTTTTATTATCCCTTGAGCATCTAATAAGTGCTAAAGTAACACTTGAGTTTTAGGTTTGATTCATGAGATGGATCACAACATGATAATCAAGTTGGACTTGGTTAAAAGCCCAAAATAAGAAAAACCCAAAGACTTGAAGAATATTGGAATTTCTTGAAGACCAAGGAATGCCTTGGATGTTTGGTGTAATTAGACTTTTTTAAAAAAAAGTTAAGTGACCCATTGTACTCGGTCAACTCATGTGTGCTTTTATTATGAGATGATTAAAGCATTGTCATGCATATACATATCATTTATATTTTGTGTACCTACACATATAAATCTATATTTTGATATATCATACATGCATAATAGCCATTGATAATTATGTGTTTTATTTTTTTAATTTGATTAAAAATTAGTATAATTCACATGATTAACTATTAAATAATGAGATTAGTTTTTATAGTAAAAACTTGGTAATTCTCATTAATAACTAGTCTATTAATTAAATCGTTTAATTAGTTAGATTAGTTAGGTCCATCACTTAATATTAGGCTAATTAGATTAAAGCCCTAATATAATTGAACCTAATAATGTGATTAGTTTTAATAGTTAAAAGTTTATAAATCAAGTTAAATAATTCTAATCTTAGTAAAATTGTTTACATAGATTATAATTTGAATAATGAATTAGATTTTTAATTAGTTAAAAATCGGATTTGTTTATTTGTTATTAGAATAAGATTATTTATTCTAATAATTTGTTATGTATGCCCTATACATTTAGAATGAAATTAGCCGTTTAATATTTATATTATCTAGGTGGATAGTAATTGAAAACCTTTATTCTATAATAGTGATGGGAAGAGAGATATATAACATTATATCCTGCAGTCTCTATCATTCAACTAACCGTGAGATTCAAGTGGGGTCTCGAGACGGCTTTGTTTTTCTCAATCCTAATAGGGTCTCCATGAGAATCAATATCAAGGTTGACTTCCTAATGGATAGGACTTCTGATTGTATTTTGGGATTGACTGGCAACAATTCTCAATTTAAGCTTAAGAGATTTGAAATGTTGGGTTACACTAACAAGATTTTAATTAAATTGGTTAATTATAAACTTGACTGACTTAAACGATGGTTGAATGATAGAAGAATAATTGTTATTCTGGTATATCATTTAATTGAGAATGTCTCGATCTAATATGCAAGAATTTGATTGACCCTAAGACGGCACTTTCTTGTGGTATGTTGGATTATCGTGGCGTAGAAACAATTTTTAGGAATTTTCAGGTTCTTTAAATATGTTCATGCATCATGTTTAATTTTATGCCAAACATTGACATGTGAATTAAATGTACTGTTGAATGAATTCTTTAATTATATTTTTTCAGCAATATCTTCTACACTTTTACAAATCCTTGCTAATGACAAACTAACCGGAGAAAATTACACAAAATGAAAACATCACATTAATGCAATTTTGGTCACCAAAGACCTAAAGTTTGTGCTTACAGATGAGTGTCCTCCAGCACCTGCTGCCAATACAGCACGAAATGTTTGTGAGGCATACCAAAAATGGGTCTTAGCTGATGAGAAGGCCTGAACTTATCTATTAACTAGTATGACAGATGTGCTTGTTACAAAGCATGAACCAATGACAACATCATTTGAGATGATGGAGTCATTGTAGGCTATGTTCGGGCAGCCCTCTGAGCAACAGTGGCATAAAGCTCTTCGTTCCACGATGCTTGCTCAAATGAAATAGGGTGCATCTATTCGGGAACATGTCTTAAGCATGATGTCTTATTAACACGACAGAGGTCAATAGCAGGGCCATTGATGAAACAAGTGTGGTGAGCATCATACTGACGATTCTTCCAAAGAGTTTCAATTAATTTAAAAGCAATTATAGGATGAACAAGTTGAGGTTTAGTCTGACTCAGTTGCTTAATGAGCTCAGTACCTTTAAGTCCATGACCAGGGATAACAAAAGTAAGACCATTGCAACAAATGTTACTAAACCATCTTCTTTTGGATCTAAGAAGAGGAAAAGGTCTGCTAGCAAAGCTAAGGGTAAACCCAAACCCTAGAAAGCCTAAAGCAAGAAGAAAGGTGCTTGCACCGACAAGGATATAGGCAAAGTAAAATATTTCCATTGCGACAAGGCCGGACACTGCTAGAGGAATTGTCCTCAATATCTAGAGAAGGTTGCCAAGAAGAAAAAGGCATAAGGTAAATGTGATTTACTTATAATTGAATAATGTTTAGTGGAAGATGATTCTTACATTGGATAGTTGATTCAGGGCCACTAACCGTGTATGCTCTTCCTTGCAGTGGGCTGATTCTTAGACAGAGCTTGGGGAGGGAGCCTTCTCTATGCGTGTTGGGTCAGGGGCTGTCGTGTCAACAAGAGCAATGAGAGTAGTTAGACTCCAGTTTGAAAATTGTTTTCTTATGTTGAACTCTGTTTAATTTATTTATGGATTCACGAGGAATTTGATTTATGTATCCAAAATGCTCGAACAATTATATTCTATTTCTTTTAATAATAAGTCAGGTATAATAAATGGTTTCAATATTTTTTTCAGGTTTAAATGAATACAACTTTTATGTTTTAAGACCGTTAATTGATATATCGCTGCTCAATGCTGAATAGTTTAAATTTCAAAAACTTATAACAAAACGACATAAAATTTCTCCAGATAATGAAACGTATCTATGACATCTAAGATTTGGTCTTATTAACCTTGACATGATAGACAGACTAGTTAAAAACAGGCTTTTAAGCCAGTTAAAGGTTGACAGCTTACATGTATGTGAATCTTATTTAGAAGGTAAAATGATCAAGAGACCTTTTTTTTGGAAAAGGGCTTAGAGCTATAGAACCACTAAAGCTTATACATTCAGAATTTTGTGGACTGATGAATGTTAAAGCAATGGGTGGTTGCGAGTATTATGTCACCTTTGTAGATGACTACTCTAGATACATATATGTCTACCTAATGCAATGGAAGTCGAAACTTTTAAAAAGTTTAAAGAATTCTGAACTGAAGTTGAGAACCAATTAGGCAAGACTACCAAGACTCTACGATCGGATCGTGGAGGTGAGTATCTTGACCAAGAGTTTAAAGACCACTTGGTTGAGCATGAGATTGTATCTCAACTCATAGCTCCTAGAACGCCACAACAAAATAGTTTTGCATAGAGGAGAAATATAACCCTGATAAAAATAGTGAGATCTATGATTAAATTCTCGTCATTACCAAACTCCTTTTAGGGATATACACTACAAACAACGGCGTACTTTTTAATGAAATCACATCCAAATCTAATCCTACGACTCCCTTAGAGTTGTGGAATGGTTGTAAAGCTAGTTTGTAATATTTCTACATATGAGGATGTCCAATACATGTACTAAAGAGAAAAATTGGAAAGCTGGACTCTAAGTCTATGGTCTTCTTGTTTATAGGTTATTCTAAGGAGACTAGATGTGGATAATTCTATAGTCCCGAGGAGAAAAAAGTATTTGTATCAACAAATGCAACATTTCTTAGAGATAGCAATATGAGTAATCATGTACCTCGAAGAAAAATTGTATTAAAAGAGATGGAGCCTGGTACGACCAATGCTCAGTCAACAAAAGTTATTGATCCATTAACATCTGATAGTCAGATGATTCCTAGTCAGGATACACTACCATCTAAACGTAATGAGAAGGTTGTACGACAACCTGAATGCTATCTGGGTATTGGAGAGAGACGAGATATCGTCTCTAATGATAGTGTAGATGATCCATTGACATTTAAGATTGTAATGGAAAATTCTGGTAAAGAGGAATGGCTTAAAGCTATAAATCTCGAGATGGAGTCCATGTACTCCAACTTAGTCTAGGAACTTGAAGACTTACCGAATGGAATAAAACCCATAGGGTATAAGTGGATCTACGAAAGAAAGAGAGGAGTAGAAGGGAAGGTAGTGACCTTCATGGCAAGACTAGTGGCAAAGGGTTATATCTAAAAGGAGGGGGTTGACAATAAAGAGACATTCTTACCAGTATCCATGTATAAGTCTAGTAGGATTCTCTTATCCATTGTTGCTACAAAATTTGGTAAATGGACGACATGACTGCATTTTTGAGTGACAATCTTGATGAGAGCATCCATATGATACAACTAAGAGATTCGTGTCTCCAGATCAAGAGCAAAAGGTTTGCAAGTTGCAAAGGTCCATTTATAGACTAAAGCAAGCATTAAGATCTTGGAATATTCGGTTTGATAATGCTTTCAAAACCTATGGCTTCAAGTAAAATCTTGATAAGCCTTGTGTCTACAAGCGTATCATTGACAAGAATATAGTTTTCTTAGTCTTATACATAGATGATATCCTACTCATTAGGAATGATGTAAGGGTATTGTCGAAAGTAAAGAGCTTACTAGCTAGCCATATCTAAATAAACGATTTGGGAGAGGCGAGTTATGTTTTAGGGATCTAATTAATTAAGGATCATAAGAACAAACTCTGAGCATTGTGTTAGACATTGTATATCGATAAGATACTTGTTCGATTTTCAATGCAGAACTCCATGAAAGGTAATTTACCTTTTAGACATGGAATTCAGTTGTCTAAGAAACATTGTTCTAATACACCTTAAGAAGATGAGGATATGAGAAATGTTCCCTATGCATCTGCAGTGGGTAGTCTTATTTATGCTATGTCATGCATGAGACCTAACATCTGCTTTGTAGTGGGAGTAGCCAGTAGGTTTCAGTCCAACCCAGGATTAGATCATTAGGTTACTGTAAAGGCCATTCTCAAATATCTTCAAAGAATGAGAAACTGTATGATGGTATATTTTTTGGGCTGGACTTTATACCGTTAGAATATACAGATTCTGATTTTCAGTTAGACAGAGATTCTAGGAAATCCACGTTTGGATCAGTTTTCACCCTTTGTGGTGGAGCCATAGTATGGAGTAGTGTTAAGCAATCATGTATTCATGTCTTCACCATGTAAGCCGAATATGTAGCAGCTTGTAAAGCAACTAAAGAGGTTTTCTGGCTCCGTAACACTTTATTATGATAACAGTGGTGCTATGGTTAATTCCAAAGAACTAAGAAGCCACCAGAGAGGGAAGCATATAGAGAGGAAATATCATCTCATCAGAGATATAGGACAGAGAAAGGATGCGACTGTGACCAAGATAGCATCGATGGACAATCATGCTGATCCATTTACAAAGACCTTGATGGTTAAAGTGTTTTAAGGTCACCAAAAGGGTCTCGGGTTACAAGATATGTCTCACCTGCTTTAGTGCAAGTGGGAGATTGTTAGGGTTTATGCCCTAAAACTTGTAATTTGTAAATATGAGTGAAAAAATAATAAAAGAAGTAGTTTATTCATTTTATAAATCTATCTGATACATTTATATCATGTGTACTTAACATCCAAGATTACCGAATGTATCCTCTAACTGAGTATATGAGAGTCATATACAGAGGAATTCAGTTTGAGATTAACAATCTAAAGATGTCCGTAGATAGCAAATAGAGTTGAGTACTTTATTTATGGTTAATCCATAGTTGTGGTTCATTCTATAATGTAAAGTGGTCGCTACCTAGACTATTTATATGGTGATATGAGCACGAAGACACCTTATATGATTTGCATACATTTATGAGTCTTGATAACATGGTTGGTTTTTTTTGTGTGATAGCTTACATTTAGGACATTATTGCCCTCTAGCTAAGTCTTTATGCCTTGCATCTATACATTGATATGTTTCATTAACTGTCTTTCTTGATTGCATGTTTATTGCCCTTTTTATATTTTGTGACAACATGTGTTATTGAGCTTTGCTTGATGACTAGATTTTAGAATTGTATATCTCCATCTAGTTAAGTCTTTATGAATCATTATATAGATATGGATACCTAGGATTGTTTGATTGCAATCATTAATCTCTAGATAAACATTTAGTGTTTCCTAGCATTGCTTGCATTTTAGAATATATCCTATATTCACTTAGGTTGCTTAAACTCTTCTTTGAGTCAAGTCTTGTGGCTAAGTGATTAGTGCATAAGCAATTGGTCTAGAATCACTATTAAAAGCCCGAGAGGTAGTAGTGGTGTGTTATGTTCCGATAATAGTGTGACTAGAGTTCAACCTAGGTCGTAGACAACATTAAATATAGTGGATTGAAGACCGTGTATGACTAGATAAATAGCCCGTGAGTTTTGCCAAGTTGGAGGGTTTCTAAAGTAAATCAATTGACGTGTTTTTATTATTTTCAACACCTTTAAATTGTCAATTGATTGTTTGTTACATTTGGGTACTTTCAAAATATTGATTAATCAAAAAATTGGTTACTAATCGATTGAAACCTATTTGCCCCCCTCTAGATTAGGTTAGACACACTCTAGTTTATTTTCACAAGCTTTATTTAAAAGACCACAAAGCTTACAAACTAACCTGGCAGTTTTCCAAACGAAACTTGCTAATATATGAAGGAGATTCCTCCATCCAGAACCGGCCATTCCTACTAGATAAGGCCATCTAGGGTCGTCTCCAAATATTTTGGGGCCCGATCTATTTAATGATATTAATAAAAATCAGAGTGCCATATAAAAATTATTATCATTAACAATAAAAATATACACAAAATTATTTGTTTACCAAATACAATATAATCCACATAAATTAAAACATAAAATATTTGTTGTATCTAAAAACATAAAAAAAAAGGTTGTTTAAATTTCCATTCTTCTTACTTTATGAAGTGCAAATTTACTAATTATACTACCATCAAGAATAACCAACACTTTTTTTTTATAGATAACATATCCAATCCACTCAACGTATCTTGTGACAATGTTGACCGAAGATAATTTTTATTCAACTTCAGCTTTGAAAAGCTTCTCTCCGTAGTAGCAGTTGTAACTTGTATAGTCAATAAAATTCTATAAGCTATCCAAACATTTGGGAAGCAAATGTGAATGTTATTTTTTATATATATCCAAGACTTCAATAAGTTCATTGTGCCTTCTAGTAATGATTTTCTTAACAACCGTAGTTCTGAAAACAACTCAACTGCATAAATATGTTAATTATCCCGATGTTGCAAACATGTTTTAAAAGTATCACAAGAATACTTCAAGCTCTCAGTGTCTGAAGAGCTTAATTTACTCAAGTTAAATAAAAACCCAAAAATGTCCTCATATCTTTGAAATTGCGCAAATATACTATTCAAAGAAGAAATAACATTATCTACAATAGATAAACAAATATGTAACTCTAAATCCTTCTTCCATTGATTCTATTGCCTCATCATAAGCAATCTTATTAAAAAAATTCTTTTTCAAATGAACATGTGTCTCATGAAATTTGGATTTAATAATCTCTATTTCAATAGCAGTTTTCTCAGCATCAATCATAGCTTCAATAAATCCTCTTTCTGTGTATTCTTCAAAATAAGTAATAAGACCCTTTAAGAGAGATATAGCTTTATCGATATTCATGTCTTTTTTTAAACACTTTACTAATTTTGTTAACCTTAATCAATATTTTGTACCGAACAACCATGCTAACAATAAAATCAAACTTAAGACACTTTGCTAAAGATTGACTATCACTCACCATGGTATCATCATCACTATTTTCCATTAGAAGAATCAATGCATTTTTTATTGGGGAGCTTGAAATCTTATTGCTTTAACACTATAAACGTGACTCTCTCAACGTGAATCCGACCATGATTTAAGTGTGAGACATCTTCCATCATGATATTAAACATGATTCTTCAAAATCTCCCATTGTTTAGTTGAACCTGAAAAACAATTTATAAATTTGTTGCAAATCCCAAAAAAGGATTTAGCTTGAAAACGACTTATAACCCTGTCACAAATTGCAAGGTTAAGATAATGACTACCACATTTAGTATAAAATGCTCTAGGATACTCTCTTATAACTTTTATTTGTACTCCATTATTTTACCCTTTCATATTAGAGTCGTTATTATAGCCTTGCTCTCGTACATTATTTAAATCAAGCTCATAAGATCCTAAAATGCTTTTAAGTGTATTGAAAAGTGATTTTCCCATTTTCTCAACCACTTTCACAAATGTAATAAAGAACTTTCCACCTTTACTGGGCTTGTAGAAACATTGACACGTCTTAATATAACAGTCATTTTTTCCTCGTGACTAGCGTTTGGGGTATAATCAAGAATAGTAGAAAGATATTTAGCACTTTTTACATTCTTAAGAATTTTATTTTTCACTTTATTAAATAACAATCGTATCATTTAATTTGGAATATTATTGTTAAGATAATGATAACAAATTTCTTTCTTCTAAATACGCCTAAGGTGCTCTTGCATTATCGGATCAAACTCAACAATCATTTCGTTAATCCTTAAAAAGTTTCCATTATTACAATCATCAATCTTCTTATTTTCTCCACGAAACGTCAAATTACTAGTAGCAAGAGTTTTGACAATACCCATAATTCTCTTCAAACATCCTTCCAATATTCTTTCTCTTTGCTAATAGCTCTTTCATGCGAAACATCAATTGTTACATTTTTTTTTTTCAATCGTAATTCTGCCTCCTTCCAAGCTTTCATGCTAAACATAAGACTACTACTCTTTTCATGCTCCACTAGTCTATCATAAATATTGTGCAAATAGTTGTACCCTTGATTTGAACTAGTTAAAGGACTTGACAATCCTTTTTTGAACAATATATAATAAAAATAAAAGACTTTATTTTTATTTGGGAATATACTATCCAATGCCTATCATGTTTCTCTATGTTTGCTAAAGGGCGAGTGTAATATTAATCGTTATAACTTCTATTATTTTTAACAGGATATACGAAATTAGTAACTCTTATGGGACTCATTTCTACTATCAAATCTCTTTCTTTTTGAGATATATTGATTTTCTGGTTTCCAGGATCACACAATTCATATGCCTTATCATTCAAGTCATCTACGTTCTTATATAAATCTTCTATATTATCATTCAATCATCTATATTTTCGTTCAACCTATCTACATGCTCATTCTCATTCAAATCATTTAAATCGTCTATATTATCATTCATATATTATCATTCATATCATCAATATTTTAGTTCAATCCATCTACATGCTCATTCTCATACAAATCATTTAAATCTTCTCTATTATCATTCATATCATCAATATTTTCGTTCAACCCATCTATATGCTCGTACTCATTCAAATCATTTGCATTATCAAACTCATCCAAACAAGTATTCACATTTACATTCAGATTCCCATTCTCACATTGATTAGGTTTTCTTTTTACGTTTCTATCCATAAAACCCATAAAAGATTGTATCACCATATCTCTTCTTTCTTTCACCTTTCTTTTCTGGCTTCCAGAGTCATATTTCCATTGACCCGTCATAACCATTCAAAAATCAAGATTTTACTTAAAAATATATATTATAAAATCTTTTAGATAAAAAAAAACTCTAAAGAGTCTTATAACTAGAATTTCAATAGTATCATTCAACCCATGTATAAAGTTCCACTAAAATTATATTCTTTCTAGTTTCCAACATACACTACAAAAGCCAAAAAAATGAAATTTCCGGTTATTTTATTTTTCTTTAACTTCACTTCTTCACTTCTTCACTTTAACACATAACACACATATATTTGTCTAATGGACAAAGACCCAGTTCGGGATTGCTTCCCAGGTTGCTTTTGGAGCTAAAAATGCTTCTGAAGTTGACCTGGGGTGATTGGTAAAATTTCTAGAAAGTGTTTTTGGTATCTTTTGGCTTCTCCCACAACAAAAATTGGGAAGCTACAAATTGATACTTTTAGAAATCAGCTTCCTAGGAATCAGAAATGAAAACACACTCAATACTCTTACAAATGATTTTTTTTTTCAACTTACTATTTTATCCCTTACCTTTTATGAAATTTACCATATAACAAAACACACACTTAGCATTTATTATTTTATTTACAATTTACTGTAACATATACTTTGCTATTTAGGTGTTGTCTATTTCAATTGTGTACTCTTATGAATCCTTGCATCAGTTAATCAAATTATACTAGTTTTCTTGATATATTCACAATATATGTGGCAATAGATAAAAAAAAATATTAAAGAAAAATAATATATATATATTTTAAAAATTTATTTATTTATTGTATAACAAGTTTATGGTTACATAAAAATAAAAAAATATATTTATTTTATAACATGTTTATGGTCACACAAAAATAAACTAAATTATTTATTTTCAATTCATCTTAAATATTCATTTTTATCCCTTCTAGTAATTTTGTACAGTCACAATACTTTTTTACCAAACACATTGAATTTGCTTTTGGTTCTCACAACACTTTTAAAAATCAGTTTACCAAACATTCAACTGATTTTTCTCACAGTAAATCCAAAAGCAATTCCCCGACAGCAGAATCAAAATCAATTTTTCCCACAGCACAGCAATGACAAACTGGGCTAACTCTAGTCAATAGTATCAAGAATATAAGATTATTTTATTTTATTTTAACTTGTATTTTCTCTTTGACTCTTTCTATAAATTTTATTCTTCTAATTTCTCAGCAAAAAAAAAAAACATACTCTAAAATTAATAAAAAATGTCAACATATAATTTTTTTTACACAATCAACTATCCTAGATACTAAGGATTAATAAAGAGATTAAAAGTAATTAATTGAAAACAAAAGTCATACCTTAAATATTGACAAAGATAGTGAGTTCCAAGAAAATGAGAGAGAGCCAAAGAAGTTTATAGAGTGAACCAGAAGTTTTCTTCAAAGTAGTCAACACTATTTTTGGTTCGTTTAGCCTTTAGGTGTTGTTGTTTTAAATTTTTTTACCGTTTGTTTTTGTTTCAAATAGGGTAGTCTCACAATGACAATTTAGTTGGACCTTTGAAGTTTATTTTTGTTGAATTAAGCTAGTTAATTGGGTGTTGATTTGAAAAATAAAATAAAAACACCCATTTTTAAACTTAAGTAGATTCGATCATGAGACCCCCAATTTTATAAAAGAAGAAATAAATTAGGCCAGTTAGGGACCCCAACAAAATGCTGGGTTTGCTATCCCCTTGGGCTGGCCCTGAGGTCATATTATCTAAATAGTGATTTACCCGATAGCCTTTCTAGGAATGAAACTCACAATAATAGATCTAAAACTTTGTGACAATAATTTGATATCATCTAAAACCAGCCCCAGATCAGAATAAAACTTCCTATCATTAATCCAGTTAATTATTACATGCGCATCAGATTTAGCAACCACATTTGTCAAACATGTAACAATAGCCCAAAGGAGTCCCCAGTATATAACAATTGTCTCAGCAACTTGAGGTGAATATGTGTTGTCGGAATTAGGCGGAACCGTTGCTAGATAGAACACAAACAAACAATAGTAAAGTAAATAGAATTAAGATGAAGAGAATCAAATCACACAATACAAGAATTTACATGAAAACCCAAATTGAGAAAAAACCACGGCTGTCAAGATTACAAGAGAAATAATCCACTATGTGATAAATTGTTACAACCACACTCTCTAGATTCTCTTTCTCTCTCTCTCTAAAATACCCCAAACCCAATTACACCCAAAACTCTCTTGAGATCTTTCTATATTTGCTAATTTTCTCCACCACCCATAGCCTAGCTATTATGGTCTATTTATATGAATTACATGGAGTTTAACATAAAAGAAAATCATACTCCTAAACGTTTAAGAATTACTTGTTCTACATAAATACTATTCCCTTTTTATGACAAATCTTCTTGTTTAAAAGAAATCATTTTCTTTAAGTATAGGACTTTCCTAATCTGATTAGAACTAGAACTTCCAGAAGAAAACACCTTTTCTTTTTGGACAAAATCCACCATTGATGTGGTTTGAGTCATGGTTAGCCACCAACGCCCTACACCACATGCATCGATGTCGTCCACTGCTTTGAGTACTGCGGTTGGTGCAATTGTCTCCACCATGGTCCACACCGTGTAATTTCACAAGCGTTTGACCACTCCCTGTGCCGTGGTCTAGGCACTTGTACGTACCACGGTTAACACCACAGTACTTGCAAGAAATAATTTTCTAAGGTTCTTCGGTCTTCAAGCCACCCCCAAACTTGATCTTCTACTTCCAAACATATCCCACGTCTCAGGAAGTCTCCACATTGGTTGAATCCCGTTTGGTAGTTATTGGAAATTCAAGCCATATCCAACAATCCTCCCTTATGGCGAGAATTTCCAAAACTCCGTCCATAGCTATGACTCTCATCACCGAGAAACAACACACCCATTATAGAGTATAATCACCTAGGAACACCCATCTTAATATTTCACCAGCACATGTCAAAATTTACCTTGTTGAAATTGTGGTACAACTCCTCACGTTAGGCTTCTAGGGAGTTCGTTTAGCTATCGACATTCTTGTCCACCACACACCTTGTATCACTGCCTAACCAATGCCCGTGCGCAAATTGTCGACCCGCTATTAGCTATACATCATTTTTCATGGCAATTAGCGGTCATGCCATGAGGATGTTTATGCCCCATTTAGAGGGCATCACTGTAGTCGTCAAACTCAAGAGAGGTGATTGTCGGATCCCCCTCTTTGGAGCCATTAGCCGTACTTGTATTCTTATTTTTACAATCCTTTCTTAGATGTCTAGATTGTCCACATGCCCAACTAATGCCTTTCTTCTTGGAGCCTCCCTTTTTCTTGTCAACCAACAAAACAGAGTTATCAGAAGATTTGCCTTCACTCTTTAGCCTTCGTTCTTCAGAGATTAGTTTGTTTGATACATCTCCAAATCATATGGTTGAACTCCCATGCATCAAGATTGGCTTCATGTACGCATAGGATGGTGGAATGGACCAGATTAGTTTTAATCCTTTATCTTCTTCATCAATCTTCACTCCCATTGACTTTAGCATGGAAACTATCCCATTTAGCACTCCCAGATGATAAATTTTTTTCGTACCTTCAGACATCTGCAGTGTGTTAAACTGCTCATTCAGGTAGAATCGGTTATAGATGGTTTTCGATTGATACAATTCTTTAAGCTTCTCCGAAATTTCTTTCCCTGAATATGTCCCTTGAATATTTGTAAGAACATTCTTGGCTAAGCTCAATCGTATCGCACTTGCAGCCCTCTCGTCTAGATCTTCCCATTCGTCATCGCTCATCACCGATTTTCTAGAACTAGTACCAACCGTTTCTTTTATAGAATCTCCAGAGCTTTTAGGGTTCTCAAGGGTCTGTTTGCCCTTCAACGCCTTGTGTAAACCACATTGGATTAGTAGATCTTTGACTTGAACCTGCCACAAGCCAAAGTTATTTTTTCCATCAAACTTCTCAACCTCGAATCTCATCAACTTTGCCATCTCCAGTTTGTTTAGATCACTATCAAGCAACCAAAGCTCTGATACCAATTTTTGTCTGAATTACGTGGAAGCGTTGCTAGATAGAACACGAACAAAAATAATAAAGTAAAAAAGAATTAAGATGAAGAGAATCCAAATACACAACACAAGAATTGACGTGGAAACCCAAATCGGGAAAAAACCACAACCTTCAGGACGAAAAGAGAAATAATCCACCATGTGATAAATTGTTACAACCACACTCTCAGGATTCTCTCTCTCTCTAAAATAGCCCAAACCCAATTACACCAAATGCTCTATTGAGATCTCTCTAAATTTGCTAATTTGCTCCACCACCCATAGCCTAACTATTATGGTCTATTTATATGAATTACAGGGAGTTTAACATAAAAGGAAATCTTACTCCTAAACCTACAAGAATTACTTGTTCCACATAAACACTATTTCCTATTTATGATGAGTCTTCTTGTTTAAAAGAAATCCTTTTTTCAAGTACAGGACTTTTCTAATCTGATTAGCATAAGAACTTCCAAAAGATAACACATTTCCTATTTTCGTGCAACATTCCTATTGGGGTAAAATCCACCATTGATGTGGTTCGAGTCATGGTTGGCCACCCATGCCCTACACCACATGCATTGTTGTAGTCCACCATTCCGAATACCGCGGTTGGTACAACTGTCTCCACCGCAGTTCACGCCGTGTAATTTCACTAGAGTTCGACCGCTCCCTATGCAGCGGTCTAGGCACATGTCTGTACCACAGTCCACACCACGGTACATGCCAGAAATCATTTTCTTTAGTTCTTCGGTCTTCAAGCCTCCCTCAAACTTGATCTTCTACTTCCAAACGTATCCCACGTCTCCAGACGGTCTCCACATTGGTTGAATCCCGTTTGGTAGACATTTGAAATTTAAGCCATAACCAACAATCCTCCCTTATGGCGAGAATTTCCAAAATTCCGTCCATAACTACGACTCTCATCACCGAGAATCAACATACCCACCATAAAGTATAATCACTTAGGAACACCTGTCCCAAGATTTCACCGGCACATGTCAAAATATACCTTGCTGAAATTATGTTTCAACTCCTCACGTTAGGCTTCCAGGGAGTTCGTTCAGTCATCGACATGCTTGTCCACCACACACCTTGCATCACCGCCTAACCAATGCCCGTACGCAAATTATGGACTGGCTATCAGCTATACATCCTTTTTCACGACAACTAGCGGTCATGCCATGAGGATGTTTATGCCCCCTTTAGAGGGCATCGCTGTAGTCGTCAAACTCAATAAAGACGATTGCCGGATTCCCCTCTTTGGAGTCATTAGCCGCACTTGTATTCTTATTTTTACAATCCTTCCTTATATGTCCAGATTGTCCACATCCTCAACAAATGCCTTTCTTCTTGAGGCCTCCCTTTTTCCTATCAACCAACAAAGCAGAGTTATCAGAAGATTTACCTTCACTATTTAGCCATCGTTCCTCAGAGATTAGTTTGTTTGATACATCTCCAAACATATGGTTGAACTCCTATGCATCAAGATTGGCTTTATATGTGCATAAGATGGTGGAAGGGACCAGATTAGTCTTAATCCTTTATCTTCTTCATCAATCTTCACTCTCATTGACTTTAGCTAGGAAACTATGCCATTTAGCACTCCCAGATGATAAAAAAATTTCGTACATTCAGACATCTGCAGCGTGTGAAACTGCTCATTTAGGTAGAATCGGTTACAGACGGTCATCGATTGATACGATTCTTCAAGCTTCTCCCAAAGTCCTTTCACTGAATATGTCCCTTGAATATTTGCAAGAACATTCTTGACTAAGCTCAATTGTATCAAACTTGCACCCCTCTAGTCTAGATCTTCCCATTCATTATTGCTCATCACCGGTTTTCCAGAACTAGTACCATTCGTTTCTTTTCTAGAATCTCCAGAGCCTTCAGGGTTCTCAGGGGTCGGCTTGCACTTCAACGTCTTGCGCTTCAATGTCTTGCGTAAACCGCATTGGACTAGTAGATCTTTGACTTGAACCTGCCATAAGCCAAAGTTAATTTTTCCATCAAACTTCTCAACCTCGAATCTCATCAACTTTGCCATCTCTAGTTTGTTGAGATCGCTATCAAGCAACCAAAGCTCTGATACAAATTGTTGTCGAAATTACGTGGAAGAGTTGCTAGATAGAACACAAACAAACAATAGTAAAGTTAAAAGAATTAAGATGATAAGAATCCAAACACACAACACA
This sequence comes from Dipteronia dyeriana, assembly GCA_032871835.1. Classification (NCBI taxonomy): domain Eukaryota; kingdom Viridiplantae; phylum Streptophyta; class Magnoliopsida; order Sapindales; family Sapindaceae; genus Dipteronia; species Dipteronia dyeriana. The sequence goes on along the minus strand of CM065302.1, from coordinate 51,910,846 downwards.
AGAATTTACGTCGAATCCCAAATTAGGAAAAAACCACGGTTGTCAGGGCGACAAGAGAAATAATCCACGATGTGATAAATTGTTACAACTACACTCTCAGGATTCTCTCTCTCTCTAAAATACCCCAAACCCAATTACGTCTAATGCTCTCTTGAGATCTCTCTATATTTGCTAATTTGCTTCACCACCCATAGCCTAACTGTTATGGTCAATTTATATGAATTACAAGGAGTTTAACATAAAAGAAAATCCTACTCTTAAACGTACAAGAATTACTTGTTCCACATAAATACTATTTTCTATTTATGACAAGTGTTCTTGTTTAAAAGAAATCATTTTCTTTATGTACAGGACTTTCCTAATCTGATTAGCACAAGAACTTACAGAATAAAACACCCTTCCTATTTTCGTGCAACATTCCTATTTGGAAAAAATCCATCATTGATGCGGTTCGAGTCATGGTTGACCACCCACGCCTTACACCACATGCATCGATGTCGACCACCGCTCCGAATACCGCGGTCCACGCCGCGTAATTTCACAGGTGTTCAACCGCTCCCAGTGCAGCGGTCTAGGCACTTGTCTGTACTTGTCCGTACCGCGGTCCACACAGTAGTACTTGCCAGAAATTGTTTTCTTCAGTTCTTCGGTCTTCAAGCCTCCCTCAAACTTGATCTTCTACTTCCAAACGTACCTCGCGTCTTCAGAAAGCCTCCATACTAGTAAATCCCGTTTGGTAGCCTTGGAAATTCAAGCCATATCCAACAATCCTCCCTTATGATGAGAATTTCCAAAACTCCGTCCATAGCTACGACTCTCATCATCGAGAATCAACATACCCACCACAAAGTATAATCACTTAGGAACACCCATCATAAGATTTCACTGGCACATGTCGAAATTTACCTTGCTGAAATTATGGTGAAACTCTTCAAGTTAGGCTTCCAGGGAGTTCGTTCAGCCATCGACATTCTTGTCCACCACACTCCTTGCATCACCGCCTAACCAATACCCGTGCACAAATTATGGACCCGCTATCAGCTATACATTTTTTTTCATGGCAACTAGCGGTCATGCAATGAGGATGTTTATGCCCCCTTTAGAGGGCATCACTGTAGTCGTCAAACTCAAGAGAGGCGATTGCCGGATCCCCCTCTTTGGAGCCATTAACCGCACTTGTATTCTTATTTTTGTAATCCTTCCTTAGATGTCCAGATTGTCCACATGCCCAACAAATGTCTTTCTTCTTGGAGCCTCCCTTTTTCCTGCCAACCAACAAAGCAGAGTTATCAGAAGATTTACCTTCATTCTTTAGCCTTCGTTCCTCAGAGATTAGTTTGTTTGCTACATCTCCAAAACATATGGTTGAACTCTCATGCATCAAGATTGGCTTCATGTGCGTATATGATGGTGGAAGGGACCATATTAGTCTTGATCTTTTATCGTCTTCATCAATCTTTACTCCAATCGACTCTAGCTCATAAACTATCCCATTGAGCACTCCCAGATGATCAAAATTTTTTGTACTTTCACACATCTGTAGCTTGTGAAACTGCTTCTTCAGGTATAATTGTTTACAGATGATCTTCGATTGATACAATTCTTTAAGCTTCTTCTAAATTTCTTTTGCTGAATATGTCCCTTGAATATTTGCAAGAACATTCTTGGATAAGCTCAATCGTATCGCACTTGCTGCCTTCTCATCTAGATCTTCCCAATCGTCAACCCTCATCACCGGTTTTCTAGAACTAGTACCAGTTGTTTCTTTTCTAGAATCTCCAGAGCTTTCAGGGTTCTCAAGGGTCTGTTTTCCCTTCAATGCCTTGTATAAACCGCATTGGATTAGTAGATCTTTGACTTGAACTTGCCACAAGCCAAAGTTAATTTTTCCATCAAACTTCTCGATCTCGAATCTCATCAACTTTGCCATCTCCAGTTTGTTGAGATAACTATCAAGCCACCAAAGCTCTGATACCAATTGTTGTCGAAATTACTCGGAAACGTTGCTAGATAGAACACAAACAAACAATAGTAAAGTAAAAAGAATTAAGATGAAGATAATCCAAACACACAACACAAGAATTTACGTGGAAACCCAAATCGAAAAAAAAACCACGGCCGTCAGGACGACTAGAGAAATAATCCACTTTGTAATAAATTGTTACAACCACACTCTCAGGCTTCCCTCTCTCTAAAATACCCCAAAACCAATTACACCCAATGCTTTCTTGAGATCTCTCTATATTTGCTAATTTGCTCCATCACCTATAGCCTAGCTATTATGGTCTATTTATATGAATTACAGGGAGTTTAAAATAAAAGAAAATCCTACTCCTAAACCTACAAGAATTACTTGTTCCTATTTATGACAAGTCTTCGTGTTTAAAAGAATTCATTTTCTTTAAGTACAGGACTTTCCTAATCTGATTAGTACAAGAACTTCCAGAAGAAAACACCTTTCTTATTTTCGTACAACATTCCTATTTGGACAAAATCCACCATACGCCCTACACCACATGCATCGTTGTCTTCCATCACTCTGAATACTACAGTTGGTGCAATTGTATCCACCGCGGTCCACGCCGCGTAATTTCACAAGCGTTCGACAGCTCCTTGTGCCGCGGTCTAGGCACTTGTCCCTACCGCGGTCCACACCACGGTACTTGCCAGAAATCGTTTTCTTCAGTTCTTCGGTCTTTAAGCCTCCCTCAAACTTGATCTCCTACTTCCAAACATATCTCACGTCTCCAAGAAGTCTCCACATTGGTTGAATCTCGTTTGATAGCCATTGAAAATTCAAGTCATATCCAACAATATGTTGCTGCAATCCGTTGTATACTCAAGACTATTAATGATTCCTCTGAATCACAAATCACGAATCACGATACCTACCCTCAACAACCTTTCCAACCGTGTTAATAGGTACGTTAGAAATGATTTTTATAATTCTCTTACCTTGGAGAATTCCACCCAATATCCGTCTTGGGTTGCTGCCGGACGTTAACATTAATTACCAGTCAAGTTTGCACTCTTTTAATCAACTACAAAAGCCTGAGACCAATCCACCACATCATTCAAATTCAGTCTCTATATCCCACGGACCATTAGGTTCCTATTAAACCAAACCCTCCAGAGCACCACACAAAACAACCTCACCACATCTCCCTCCCATCTGTTATAGCAATCCAACTGGTAAAAAATCCATTTGGTAGACATCATCTGCAAGTAGCAACAAACTTATTATATCTATAAGTAAAACTAAATCATAAGGACGGATCAGCCATCACCAAAGAGAGTCATCAATAACAGTGCAGATACAGAATGGGACACAAGTATTTTTGTTTTTTTGTTAATTTTGTCCCTTGTTTCCACGTTCTTGTTCCTCCTTAATCAAGTTCTTGATCACCGCATCGGTTGTCGTCGTCAAGAACTCCGACCAGTCCCATAGTGTGGAGCTACACCAATTTAGAGTCGACCAATTGATGAGTTAGAAAGGTAGAGAGAGAAGCTAGCACTTTCCTTAGCACGATAAGGGAAGGGATTTTAGGAATAATCTCTTTTCAAACTTTATTGACAACTTGAATCATAAGGTTGATCTGGTATGTTTATGGGAATTCCTTAAGCCGTTTGGGAAAGTAAGAGATGTGTTCTTATCTTCAAAGAATAGTTCTCGAAGGAGTATGTTTGCATTCATTCGTTTCGAATCTGTGAAGGAAGCCAGTAGAGTGGCAAAGAGAGATTGGTTGGGATGCATGTATTTGGGTGGCCAATTAGTGTAAAAATGGCTTCGGTTGGCTGGGAAAGGCAAAGACTTTCATTTTCAAGTCAGGTCAAGAATAGACAATGACAAATATAGTGTGGGAGGTAACAAACTTCGACATCAGCAAGTTAGGGCCCAAAATTTTAGCAACCGGTCATTTGTGGAGGTGGTTCAAGGTTTCAATAATCGGAAGCACGAGGAGGACATTGAGTTAAAGGAGAAATGTCTGTCTATGTCATGGGAAAGCAATAGCAGTGATAACATTTGGATTTCCAAATGTGATATGGTCATCTTTTTTTTATCGTATTTGGGCATGCAATGTTCCATGCATGTCAGTCCAGGTGTCCCCAAGTATCCGGTAGAATCAGATGAGAACTGGACCAAGTCAGCAAGATTGCATTAGAGTTGCTTGGATAATAAATTGTTATTTCTTTTGTTGCTTAGTTATCGTTCCCAGTAAGAGCATGTTACTGATGTTCAGCAACACTTTCCCATTAATTAGTTAGTGGTATTGTTGTTCCTCAATTCATGCATAGTGGTTGTGTAAGTTCCTGAATGTAAAGACCTATAAAATGGTCAGACTCGGTAAATAAAATTCAAGGAATATACAGCAAATTGCTCCTCTATCTGATTAACCTGTCTCCTTTCCCTCTTCTACCTCCTCTGTTATATCAGGTTATATTACTTGGTATCAGAGTCAGGTTTCCACTCATGGAGACCCGTGGAAAAACCAACGATGAATTCCGCGACGAAGTCACTAAAATTCTAACCTGCCAAGAAGCAAACATTGAACAGCTTACCACCAACGTCACCAATCTTACCACCAATGTCAACAGGGTTAATACCATTCTCCAAACTGTCATGACAGAGCTCCAAACCTTACACCTCTCCCGCAACCCAAGTGATCTTGAGAGTAATCCCTTTGCTGCCGGTGAATCCTCTCACCAACCGAACCAGTCCAATACCTATCGTTCCCACTATACCATCGATCGAATCCACCACCACCTGAAGTTATCCTTTTCAAAATTCGGAGGCGAAGATGCCACCGATTGGATATACAAGGCAGAACAGTACTTTGAGTTCTAAGACATTACAGCTGAGTAAAGATTACAATTGTCTTCCTTTCACTTGGAAGGAATCGCTCTCTAATGGCACCGATAGTATACCAACTTCAAAGGACCGGTGACTTGGGAGGAATTGACGGAAGCAGTTTTACTCCGTTTTGGCCCTACAGACTACGACGACCTCTCGGAAGCACTCACCCGACTGAAGCAATTGACCACGGTAGAAGCCTATCAAGAGGCATTTTAAAAACTATCACATTGTGTAGACAACTTGGCAGAAAATTTTCTAGTTGGATGCTTTACTGCGGGATTGAAGGATGAAATCCGACTCGATGTCAAGGTAAAACAACCCAAAACACTATCAGATGCTATCGGCATAGCACACCTGATCGAGGAATGAAACATGCTACAGAAGAAGACTCACTCTTCCTTTCGAACACAAGCCACTGCATTCCCAAATCGCGGTAACTCAAACGTTGCCCCTAGACTACTTGAACCACCTCCTGTTCAATGACCACCCAATTCAACACCCTCAATTCACCGTCTCACATGACATGAAGCTAGGGAACGAAGGGAAAGGGTCTATGTTTTTACTGTGACGAGATGTATATACCCGGATACGGGTCTATGTTTTTACTGTGACGAGATGTATGTACCCGGACACCGTTGCCAAAGACCTCAGCTATTTATGATCGAAATCTTGTGAAGACTTGAAACTAGAAGAAATTCATAGTGAGATTGTTTCATGCCATGTATGGTGCTAGTCATCCCCAGACTATACGAGTCCGTGGAAAGCTGAAAAATAAAGACATTACTGTTTTAATTGATGAAGGGAGTACTCATAATTTCTTTGATCAGGTGGTAGTCATGGAATTGGGATTGCCAATCACCCGAGATAGAACCTTTCAAGTTATGGTGGCCAACAAGGAGAGAATCGAATGCTCAGGATGCTGCTTAGCCATCACCATCATCATTCTGGAAAAACTAGTGCAAGCCGACTTCTATGTACTTCTGGTTGCCGCATGTCAGGCCGTTCTTGGAGTACAATGGCTAGAAACATTAGGGTTGATAGAGGCAGACTATAAGAAGCTGGTTATGGCTTTCCACCAGGATGGGCATCATTGTATTTTTCAGGGACTAAGACAAACTGATCTAGAACCACTAAAGGAGAAGGAATTGTTACATTTAACAGATACTATTTTTTTGTTGCAGATAATCACTCGTCACAAGTCCACAAATATGACTTCCTATTCAGATGACCTTAGTTGCATCTTGTTTGAGTTCGAAAAACAGTCTTTCCAACTCCTACTAGCCTACCGCCGAAAAGACACCAAGACCACCAAATAACTATACAGCCAAACCAAGGACCAGTCAGCGTCCGACCTTATCGATATCCCCATTACTAGAAGAGTGAAGTCGAGCGGATGGTTAGAGAATTCTTGGGCTCAGGTTTGATTCAGCCAAGTACTAGTCCCTTCTCCTCCCTGGTGCTATTAGTTAAGAAATCCGATGGAACATGGCGATTCTGTATCGATTACCGTACTCTCAGTAATATTACCGTAAAGGAAAAATATCTCATCCCAGTGATAAATGAGCTGCTCGATGAATTACACGGAGCCAAATATTATTCCAAATTGGACCTTCGACCTGGTTACCACTAGATTCGGGTTAAGGAAGAGGATATACATAAGACGACATTTCGAACACACGAAGGTCACTATGAGTTTGTGGTCATGCCATTCGGACTAACCAACGCACCTTAAATATTCTTGAGTCTGATGAATGACTTGTTCCAACCTTACCTTCGACAATTTTTCCTAGTTTTCTTCGATGACATACTCGTGTATAGCAAAACATGGGAGGAACATCTACAAAATCTTCGAACAGTCCTGCATGTGTTGTCAACTTACCAACTGTTTGTAAAAAATCCAAATGTTGTTTTGGTGTCTTGCAGGTGGAATACTTGGGTCACCTTATTTCATTGCATGGAGTTACGGTTGATCCATCAAAGGTCCGGTCCGTTGTTAACTGGCTGGTGCCTACCACAGTGAAAGGAGTCCGTGGCTTTCTAGGACTTGTAGGGTACTATCGCAAGTTCATCAGATGATTCAACACCATTGCTACACCATTAAATCAATTACTATCCAAAGACGGTTTCAAATGGACTTTTGAAGCAGCAGTAGCCTTCTCTTAGTTAAAGCATGCGCTTACCACCGCACCAATCCTTTGCCTGTCTGATTTTTCACAGCCGTTTGTTATAGAATGTGATGCCTACGGTACCGGAATTGGATCCATACTCACCCAAAATGGGCGGTCAATCGCTTTCTTTAGTGAAGCTCTCAAGGGATCAACCTTAATTCTCTCAACCTACAACAAAGAAATGCTTGGAAATGTTAAAGCAGTACGACGATTGCGCCCATACCTCTTAGAAAAACCCTTTGTTGTCTAAACTGATCAGAGAAGCCTAATGTATCTATTGAAGCAACGTATCACTACACTAACGCAAATTCGTTGGCTTCCCAAGTTGTTGGACTATGACTATGTAATCCAACACACTTGTATCAGATTGGTGGACCACGCTACAACAAGAGGTAGCAACCGATCCGTTTTATGATAAAAAGACCACTTCCGATACAACTCTAATTCCTAACAAATATGTCAAGAGAGATGGAGTTTGGGTAAAACTGGGACGTGTACTCTTGAGTCCTAACTCCTCCTTGATTCCAACCATATTAGCAGAGGGACATTCGTCAATGGTAGGTGGTCACTTTGGTTACCAAAAGACTTTGAGCCGACTCAAAGCATCTTTCTCTTGGCCTTGGATGCGCACTACAGTTAAGAAATTCCTCCATGGCTGTGATACATGTCAACGATGCAAATATGACTGTCGACAGCCAGCAGGACTCCTTCAACCGTTGTCTATTCCATAAAAAATTTAGATAGAGGTTTCAATGGATTTTATTGATGCCTTGCCTTCATCACAGGGACACATAGTCATCATGGTTGTTGTCGATCGACTAACTAAATATGCACACTTTATAATATTGAAACATCCTTACACAGTCCTGACGGTAGCCAAAGCTTTTATTGACCAGGTTGTTCGTCTTCATGGAATACTGCAATCAATTGTGAGTGATAGAGACAGTGTTTTCATCAACAAATTTTGGAAAACCTTGTTTCAGTTACAGGGTACAAAGTTGTGTATGAGCTCCAGCTATCATCCACAGACAGACAGCCATACCGAAGTGATCAATCGCACACTAGAGAAATACTTGCACTGCTTTACTCATGGACAACCAAAGAAGTGGTGGAACGGATTCCGTGGGCAGAGTTTAGTTATAACACTGCAGTACACTCAGCTGCTAAGATATCCCCATTTGAGGCCATGTATGGTATAGCTCCCCCGTCGCTTCTTTCCTATGTACTAGGTACCACGAAAGTTCAAGTAGTGGATGATTTTCTGTGATCCAGAGATGCTATTTTAAGTGACTTACGTCACAACCTGATTACTGCTCAGAACAGAATGAAAGTGCAAGCAGACCAACATCGAAGAGAAGTCAATTTTGAGGTCGGGGAATACGTGTATCTGAAACTCCAGCCGTATCGACAAAGGTCAGTGGTTTTTTGCAGTTCCTTTAAGTTGTCACTCGTTATTTTGGCCCAGACAAAATTCTAGCAAAAGTCAGCCTAGTGGCATACAAATTGAAGTTGTCTTCTGTAACACCCCAAATCCGGGATCCAATCGATCAAGATGCTACGTGATCCGGACCTTACAAAAACCTTAATTTACAATAGTCACAACTTATATCATCAATAATGTATTCACAAATTACAACATGTATATCTGATACCATTCATTTCACTAAAATCTCAAGAGTCTAATTTAATTACAATATTAACTAATACCAGACACTTACAATACAAACACACAAATAATTAAATTCTTCCGGGCGATACATATCTCCAATATGCTAATGTAATCTCCATCACTTCTATGACCAAAAACACAATCTGTAAAATGGTAGTGACGATGGGTGAGCCGTCAACTCGGTAACTAAATTCATGCATAACACGTAAAAATAAAATGGCATTCGTAAAATGTTTACCTTCAAAATCTTTATAATAAATATTCCAGGGAATTTAAACAATAAAACATATTATAAAACGTGAATTAACATTTGAATATAATATGCGTACTCAATATCAATAAAACAGTTGAAGCAATACTTTAAAATATCTTCATTCACATTCTTAAATCATAAAATATTTCATTAAAGAGGATATACGATACTAAATCAAATGATTATCTATTAATACTAACTTAAAACAGTAAAACATTATAATTTTACGGGAGTAAACGGTACAATTCATTCACTTTATAAAACGGTGAGTAAATTATTTTACACTATAAACAGTATGCATTAATCTATTTTGGAAAGCGGTAAGCTCATGTCTCGTAGTGTCACAAGTACATTTGTGACACGACAATAATAGTATATCACAATTACCTGTGTGACGCGGTAATAACAGTATGTCACAATTACCCGAGTGACGGGGCTACAGTATGTGTGCACACAACATCCCAGCTGAGCCAATAACAATAACGGTAACTACGGAACAATGAGCCAAAACGGTTTTATAAATTCATATATATTTGAAATCAATAGCATGGCAATACTCGGTATAGATAACAATAGAATTCTCAGTAGAACCATTTTAGTATAAATAACAATAGTCAAATTGAATTCAAAATAAGTAAGAAATTTAGTTCAAAGTCATTAATACCAAATACTTATGAAAGCAACCTTACTTAAAATCGGTGAAATCCTTAACAAAGTACGATAAAGTATAAAATGGTAGGGATATTAGAATCATTAGTTCGATAATTTGAAACATAAATATGCCATATAAACATTTGAAAACATGAAAGAGCTTGTTACATATTATAAACATTTTGGAAAAACATTATACATCATGGATGAGTTTACTTACCTCGAATACGAACGAATCGGCTCTAGTTCTAGAAGCTCAAGCATCACTCAAACCTATCAATTTACAAATTGATTTACTATCATAACCTTATCACCGCTGTAAGGCAAATCAACATAAGCTTCACATATATAGAACTATACTTAGAAATCAAGTTTCCAGCTAATACAACTGACCATCCTCTGATCTCCGATTTTTAATAATTTCTCTGCAGCTCCAAATATTACGAAATTTAACATAGGTTGTCTAGACATTATGAAAATACTGTAGTAAAAGTTTCAATTCAATCTAGGATCGATAGTATGTCCAAACAATTAATTATATTCTGACTTATTCCAAATCTATCCAGTAGAGACCTTAGTCAACCGCAGTCCACTCCAAAATTTATATAACTATTTCTACTCATGTATAAATTATGAAAATTTGCAGATGTAATCTAGACATAAAGGGTAATATACATTAAATTTTCAGATCAATACGGAGTGATTAGATTATACAACAATACTAATATTTCATGGTTCCCGAAACTATCCAGCAGAAAAGGAAATCCGACCTCTGTCTACCCTAGGAATTATAAAACTATTTCTACAAATCTAAAGATCACGAAATTTGGTAGAGTGATAATATACTCATATTCCTAGATCTTTGTAAATTTTCATAATTTTCCCACATTAATAACCAACCCAAAACAGATTTATGAAATGTGGCTGGTCTAGTAAAACAGAGGATTACAGCAACCTCTATGCCAATTCGAAAATTCTATAAAAAATCATGATCTGGACCATGAACTATGGAATCAATATAAATAAATCCTGTACATGTCTATTATCATAAATGATTCATAAAAATCAATCTAACATATCTAAGAAATCTTTGACATGGGAAGGATAGAACAACTTACTTAGCACCGATATCTTCAAACTATCGTTTGTCTTATGTTTATGCCCAGCTCTGTTCGGAGCCTTAGCTCTCTTCATAGGGAACTCCAATTTATATCTTAACCATCAAAAATCTAGAAATATCGGAGTAGAACATGCTGACAAAATTCAAGCTCAATCGAACCACAAATTGACCTCCGAATTCTCACCCAAAGAAAACTGGACAGTGACTCAAAAATCCCAACACAACTCTTTCTCTCCATTCGTTTGTTTGTTCCATCTTTTTCTTTTCTTTTTTCTTTTCCCCCTTTCAACTCATCGAATGGATAGGACATTATAAACTTACCTTTTGAGTTACCCGAAATTAAGTTTAGGTCAACTAGTAACTTATGTTGGAAAATTCCATCATATGGGGCCACACATGTGAACATTAAATGTATTGTGCTATCTTTTGGTTAAGCCCAAATTAAAATGATCTTATTAAGATTTAAAGTATTAAGGCTTAAGGGTATAATTGTCATGGAATTAATGTGTAGATACCAGCATGTTATTTCTAATTTGTTGAGGGGCCGAATTAGAAATAGCCAACATATAATAATTTGATTATTATATATATTTAGGGTTATGGTCCCCAAATTACACGATACTTTTGTTTTCTCTGTATCCCCATCAACAGAGCAAAATAAAATACGGTATGGTTCATAAAGGTCGTGATAATTTGGAAGATCAGAACCCGTCCACCAACCTCCGGCAATGGATTCAGGTGCGCTTCCGCTTTCTAGATTTACTTATTTTCTCTTGAATTGATATGTGTTATGTTATGTATTTTAAGGTTTGGTTAATAATGATATATAAACATGTTTAGGTTATTCTGATTAATTATGTGCCTATGCATGTTGTTAGATTTGTGTTAATCGAATTCCTTACAAGTGGTATCAGAGCTACCCATGGTTGATTCTCAAGGATTTAAGATTTGAATTTTAGGTATTAAAAAAAAAATCTGGACTTACTTTGTTTGCTGCGACTGATACAGTTTTATTATTTAATGTGTTGAATCCATAAACAAAATATTATGTTTGTGTTTGATTTGTGAGGTTTGTGACATAGATTAATAGGGTTTTGATTTTCTTGAGTTTCGATGTTTTGAATTTGGATTAGGTTATTGTTTAATGATACATATGGGTATATATATATATATATATATATATCTATAAAAAAAAGGGTAAGGGTTCTACACGTTAAAAAAAAAAACTGGTTGGTTTTGGGTTTAAGAGGTCAATTTTTGTTCAGACCCTTCTTTTAAAAATTTGAAATTCTTAAGGGACTGTTTTGCAAATTATTTGGGCTATTATATGATTTCGATAAATTTTTGGGATCAATTTATAATTTTCAAAACTTACAGGGCCTGTTTGCAATTATAAAAAAGTTTGGGGTAGATTTATGATTATTGAAAAAATATGGGGTCACTTTGTAATTTTCAAAAGTTTTAGTGCCAAATTTTAATTATTACAAATTACTAGGTCATTTTATGATTTTGACAAAACACAGGGGCCGGTTTGTAATTACTAAAATATAAGGGGCCTTTCTGTAATTTTATAAAATCAAGGGCATTTTTATAATTTTGATGAAATAAAATAATTTATTTTATTTTATTTTATTTTAAGGATCAACTCAAATTCAAATATTTGGTGGTACACCTTTATGGTTAAATAAAGTTGTCTATCATTCTAAATTGGCTAATTGAAACAAGATGTCACCAAAGTGACCTCTTTTGTGTAGATTGTTCATGAGGGATGTTGGATGTTCATGTGTGTAAATTCATGCAGGTATTTACCGGCCCAAAGGAAGGTTAATACTTGACCGAATTGTACAGACATCTGTGGTGGTAAACACGTGACGATTATAAGATTTTACATGTGAATAATAAATCGATCCAAAGATAGATTTATTATTTAACATAAATTATTGTCAATGTTTGATCACTACTACATGAGTACCACATGTGTGTATATAAATTCATGCGGGTATTAGCCGGCCCAAAGGAAGGTTAATACTTGGTCGAATTGTACACACAGTTGTGGTGCTAAACATGTGATGATTATAAGGTTTTACATATGAATAATAAGTCGATCCAAAGATAGATTTATTATTTAACATAAATTATTGTCAATGTTTGATCACTACAACAAGAGTACCACTTACAATTAATATTATTGTCCAAAGACTTGATATTAAAGTTGTACTAGGAATCTTAAGATGAGACCGACCATGATTTGGTATATCTTTTATGGTTAAATAAATTGGTCTATCATTCTAAATGGGCTAATTGAAGCAAGATGTCGTCAAAGTGACCTCTCTTGTGTAGATTATTTATGAGGGATGTTGGATGTTTGTGTGTGTGTGTAAATTCATGCGAGTATTAGTCGGTCCAAAAGAAGGTTAATACTTGGCCGAATTACACACACACCTGTGGTGATAAATATGTGACGATTATAAGGTTTGACATGTGAATAATAAGTCGATCCAAAGATATATTTATTATTTGACAGTAATTATTATCAATGTTTGATCACTACAACAAGAGTACCACTTACAATTAATATTACTGTCCAAAGACTTGATATTAATGATGTGCTAGGTATCTTGAGATGGGACTTTCCATTATTTGAATTCGTTGATTATTGTATTTGGTTATTAATGTGAGCATGTTTGTGTGTTTGTTTTGTTCTCTTTCAAGCTAATGTTTTACTATATCTACTAATATCAACTCTATACCCATGCTTAATGGGATCAACTTTAAGGATTTGGAAGGAGAACATACTCATTGCTCTAAGCTGTATAGATCTAGACCTTGCACTTCGGGTTGAGCAACCCGCTTCTTTTACGGATGCAAGTTCTCTTGATGATAGGAAGAACTTTGAGAAGTGGGATCGCTCAAATTGCATGAGTCTTATGATCATGAAGCGCGGCATTTAGAGGCGCGGTATCTGAAAAGATAACCAAAGCCAAAGAGTTCCTAGCCAAAATTGAAAAGCGTTTTATGAAAAACGGTAAGGCAAGTACAAGGGAAAATGGAACATAAAGGAGTACGTTATGGAAATGTCTCATATTGCTTCTAAGCTTAAGGCATTAAAGCTCGAGCTGTCTAACGACTTGCTCGTGCATTTTTATTAATATCACTTTCTGCACAATACATTCAGTTTAAAGTCAGTTACAACTGTCAAAAGGATACATGGACTCTTAATGAGCTCATTTCTTACTGTGTGCAAGAGGAAGAGAGACTGAAGCGAGACAGAACCGAAAGTGCTCATTTGACTAGCACCTCTAAGGATAAGGGCAAATAGAGGAAAATAATGAAGCTGCAAAATACCTTATGAGCTTTGGACAGGCAGAATGCCGAGTCTAAAGCATTTTCACATTTGGGGATGTTCAGCTAAGGCAAGGCCTTACAGGCCACATGAAAAGAAATTGAATTCCAAAACTGTGAGCAACTACTTCATTGGCTACTCTGAGCGATCAAGGGGCTATAAGTTTTATGATCCCACACTTAAGTCAATTTTTTGAAACGGGATCTGCAACATTTTTTTTTTTGAGGATGTTGAGTTTGGGGGAGAAATAAGGTTAGAGATATTGTCTTTGAGGAAGAATCGGTTACGATTCCTATTATCGTTTTTGACAATGTGCATGTTTCTATACCTGTCATTGATCAAGAAGCGAATCTGGATCCTCAACCAGACAATGTTGAACATCCCCTCATTCAAGATGAGGTAATTATTCTTGAGGAACAAACTCAACAACCTCAAGAACCAATGTCATTAAGGCGATCCACTAGAGAAAGGAGAAATGCTATTCCGGACGATTTTTAAGTATTTCTCCAGGAGCATGAGGAAAACATTGGAATGATGGAAAATGATCCAATCAACTTCCATCAAGCCATGCAGGATTCCAACTCTCAAAAGTGGATTGATGTCATGAATGAGGTGTATAAGTCTATGCAAGACAATAAGGTTTGGGAACTTATCCCATTACTAGACGGTATGAAGCCCATTGGTTGTAAATGGATATTTAAAACCAAAAGGGATTCTAAAGGTAATGTTGAGAGGTATAAAGCTCGTCTTGTAGCTAAATGCTTTACCCAAAAGGAAGGGATTGACTATAAAGAGACTTTCTCTCCAGTTTCAACGAAAGACTCTTTTAGGACAATCATGACACTTGTTGCACATTTTGACTTTGAGCTTCATCAGATGGATGTCAAGACAGCGTTTCTCAATGGTGACATTGACTAAACAATTTATATGGTGCAACCAGAAAACTTTGAGTCGGGAAACTCAAAGAATATAGCTTGCAAATTGACAAAATCCATTTATGAACTCAAGCAAGCTTCCCGTCAGTGGTACCATAAGTTTCATCAAGTGATTAACTCGTTTGGTTTTGAGATAAACATTGTTGATAATTGTGTGTATCACAAATTCAGTGGGAGTAAGCACATATTCCTGGTTTTATATGTCGATGACATACTGCTTGCCATAAATGATATAGGCATATTGCATGAAACCAAGAGATTTCTATCAAAGAATTTTAAGATGAAAGATCTTGGTGACGCCTCTTTTGTATTAGGGATTCAGATACAACGAGATCGTTCTCGGGGTATTCTTGGATTATCACAAATGAGTTATATCGATACAGTACTCAAAAGGTTAGGCATGCAGGACAGCAAACCAAGTGACACCTCTTTCGCTAAGGGAGACAAGTTCAGTCTCAACCAGTGCCTTAAAAGTAACCTTGAAGCTAAGGAAATGCAGAAGATTCCCTATGCATCAGTTGTAGGGAGTCTAATGTATGCTCAGGTATGTACGCGTCTTGATATTGCGTACATTGTTGGTATGTTAAGCAGATATTTAAGTAACTCTATGATGGATCATTAGAAAGCAGTCAATCGGGTTATAAGGTATTTGAAGAGAACAAAATATTACATGCTCACATATAGGAGATCAGATCAGTTTGAGATCATAGAGTATTTCAACTCTGACTATGTTGGATGCCAAGACAGTAAGAGATCCACATCAGGCTACAAATACTTGTTGGCTGGTGAAGCTATATCTTGGAGAAGTGCCAAATAGACACTCATAGCTTCTTCCACCATGGCAACAGAGTTTGTATCATGTTATGAGGCATCTAACCATGGAATATGGCTGTGGAATTTTATCACTGGGTTGTGCATTCTGGAGGGTGTTGAAAGACCACTCAAACTATATTGTGACAATAAGTCAGCAGTGATATATTCTAACAACAACAGGAGCTCATCTAAGTCAAAGCATATTGACATTAAGTTCCTAGTTGTGAAGGAAAGAGTACAGAGTGGACATATATCCATAGAGCATATTGGGACAAACTCCATGATAGCGGATCCGCTTACAAAAGGATTACCACCTAAGGTCTTTCATGAGCACACTGCTCATATGGGTGTTATTTTGTGTAAGGATATCACATGATAGTTGGATTTTGTATAATTTTGTATTGTATTGCTCTATATTTTTATTTTGGATATATTTATGCATTTATGTATTTGGATATTTTTCTGATCAGAAATAAAGTATTCGGTTAATTACACTCTGTTACATTGTGTTAAGTTTTGATCTCACTAAGGAATAAAGTAGGACCGGTTGGAATAGACATGTACAAAACACATTGCATGTAATTTCCATGCCACGCATCCATGATTGATCTATGTCATTTTGTTATGTTGGTATACGTGACCATTGATGGGTTTAGTCACACTAAATGTGACGAAAGCCGCTTTAATCCTATACTGGCATAATCAATGGACGAGATTGTTCGGATATACCCTAAAATTGTGATAGCAAAATTTTGGAGCTCATAAAATCATACACATTTGTAAAGTTACATATGTGCCCCAGTGGGAGATTGTTGGAAAATTCCATCATATGGGGCCACACATGTGAACATTAAATGTGTTGTGCTATCTTTTGGTTAAGCCTAAATTAAAGTGATCTAATTAAGATTTAAAGTATTAAGGCTTAAGGGTATAATTGTCATAGAATTAATGTATAGACACCAGAGTATTATTTCTAATTTATTGAGGGGCCGAATTAGAAATAGCCAACATATAATAATTTGATTATAATATATATTTAGGGTTATGATCCCCAAATTACGCGATACTTTTGTTTTCTTTGTATCCCCATCTACAGAGCTAAATAGAACACGGTAGAGTTTATAAAGGTCGTGATAATTTGGAATATCACAACCCGTCCACCAACCTCCGACAATGGATTCAGATCAGCTTCCGCTTTCTAGATTTACTTATTTTCTCTTGAATTGATATGGGTTATGTTATGTATATTAGGGTTTGGTTAATAATGATATATAAACATGTTTAGGTTATTCGGATTAATTATGTTCCTTTGCATGTTGTTAGATTTGTGTTAATCGAATTCCTTACAACTTAAGCAAGCTTAGGCCTTAGCATTTAAAATAAGGACAAGCCTAAATACTAATCGATTTGGGTCCAGCCCAAATCATTATTTCTCTTGTCACAATTATAATCTCACCAACACTGTCATTTTAGACCACAAACCTTATAGAAACTAAGTTGATCCCAAATTCATAATAATTGGAACCAACTACTTGAGGACGGTTTGACCCATTTTTTTGGGATATTACAATCTCCACTCCTTATAAAAATTTGGTCCTCGAAATTCACTGGAGTACAACAAACCCTCAAACAATTTTTGTAACTACTCCCAAATATCTCTATGGCTCAACATGAGTTATCTATTTTTAATAAACTCAAAACACCTTAAAATGGCACCAAAGTTTTCCAAAACCCAAAAGATCCATAAATATCATTATACAAAAATTTATGGTATGTATCTCTGCAAGTAACATCACTAGATTTACCTCCAAACGTATCTCAAAATTACAACAACATAAATTCAGAATCAAATAACCTTTACTCTCAGATTTTTAATAAATCATTTCCCTTCATTAAAACATCTATAATTTTGCAAGTTGGCAGTAAACACATGTATCAACTTAAAATCATTATTTTAAATGCATTGAATATCAAATACTATTTTAAAAATGATTTATCTTCGGTCCTATAATCGGTCAGAAAAATTCATTTAATGATCATTCATACTTTAAAATTCTGTAACTAATTATATAAGAAAATCGCCAAATAACGAAATTTAAGATATAAACACTAGAAACATAAAACTTTCTCTTTGTTAAATTTCATAATTTTTTGAAAGATTTAAAACATACCAAATAATTTCCAAAATCATCTCATACAATTGAAAGAGGAATTTCAGTATTGTATGGCTGTTTTGAAAATCTGCCACAAATCGCCAAATCATGAAATTTAAGATATAAATACTAGAAACATAAAACTTTCTCTCTGTTAAATTTCATAATTTAAAAAGATTTAAAACATACCAAATAATTTCCAAAATCATCTTATACAATTGAAATAGAGGAATTTTAGTATTGTATAGATGTTTTGAAAATCTGGCAAAATAATATTTTGTTTTAACAATTTGGAACGAAACGAATTTTAAAATATTTGCAAAGATGTCTATTTTAATAGTTCGAAAAAACAAAACCAAATCATCAATGAAATCTATACTTTCAAATATGTTTCCACTGCCACACCTGAATTTCATACATATAGTCCATAAAAATCTCAAAACAATTACGGATAATATCTAACATAATATAAGTAAAACATAATTACTAACCTGATTATTGAAGCTTAAAAATCCATCGTCTTTTGTATCTAGGAAAAAATGGCTCTTTCTCTATTTATTTTTCTATTTCTCTCTTTAACGAATATAAAATGTATATATACATAACAACAGGTTTGTAACTCTGATTCAATTAAACAGGAAAACTAATAAAAACTTCTTACAAGTAAACTCCCTTAATTGGTTTCGGTGTCGACTTTAATATTAACATAATTTTTTTTTTCAAAAGACAATTTCGGGTATTACATTTCTCTCCACCTACAAAAATTTCGTCCTCGAAATTTGCGTATACCTCGATATTCAAACTATTTGTATGATAAAATTAAACATAACCTAATAACTAAAATCAATACCAAATCATAACCTAGTCTCCAGGATCGACATTGCTCTGATACCAATTTGTAACACCCCAAATCCGGGATCCAATGGATCAAGATGCTACGTGATCCGGATCTTACAAAAACCTTAATTTACAATAGTCACAACTTATATCATCAATAATGTATCCACAAATTACAACATGTATATCTGATACCATTCATTTCACTAAAATCTCAAGAGTCTAACTTAATTACAATATTAACTAATACCAGACACTTACAATACAAACACACAAATAATTAAATTCTTCCGGGCGATACATATCTCCAATATGCTAATGTAATCTCCATCACTTCTATGACCAAAAACTCAATTTGTAAAATGGTAGTGACGATGGGTGAGCCGTCAACTCGGTAACTAAATTCATGCATAACACGTAAAAATAAAATGGCATTCGTAAAATGTTTACCTTCAAAATCTTTATAATAAATATTCCAGGGAATTTAAACAATAAAACATATTATAAAACGTGAATTAACATTTGAATATAATATACGTACTCAATATCAATAAAACAGTTGAAGCAATACTTTAAAATATCTTCATTCACATTCTTAAATCATAAAATATTTCATTAAAGAGGATATACGATACTAAATCAAATGATTATCTATTAATACTAACTTAAAACAGTAAAACATTATAATTTTATGGGAGTAAACGGTACAATTCATTCACTTTATAAAACGGTGAGTAAATTATTTTACACTATAAACAGTATGCATTAATCTATTTTGGAAAGCGGTAAGCTCATGTCTCGTAGTGTCACAAGTACATTTGTGACACGACAATAATAGTATATCACAATTACCTGTGTGACGCGGCAATAACAGTATATCACAATTACCCGAGTGACGGGGCTACAGTATGTGTGCACACAACATCCCAGCTGAGCCAATAACAATAACGGTAACTACGGACAATGAGCCAAAACGGTTTTATAAATTCATATATATTTGAAATCAATAGCATGGCAATACTCGGTATAGATAACAATAGAATTCTCAGTAGAACCATTTTAGTATAAATAACAATAGTCAAATTGAATTCAAAATAAGTAAGAAATTTAGTTCAAAGTCATTAATACCAAATACTTATGAAAGCAACCTTACTTAAAATCGGTGAAATCCTTAACAAAGTACGATAAAGTATAAAATGGTAGGGATATTAGAATCATTAGTTCGATAATTTGAAACATAAATATGCCATATAAACATTTGAAAGCATGAAAGAGCTTGTTACATATTATAAACATTTTGGAAAATCATTATACATCATGGATGAGTTTACTTACCTCGAATACGAACGAATCGGCTCTAGTTCTAGAAGCTCAAGCATCACTCAAACCTATCAATTTACAAATTGATTTACTATCATAACCTTATCACCGCTGTAAGGCAAATCAACATAAGCTTCACATATATAGAACTATACTTAGAAATCAAGTTTCCAGCTAATACAACTGACCATCCTCTGATCTCCGATTTTTAATAATTTCTCTGCAGCTCCAAATATTACGAAATTTAACATAGGTTGTCTAGACATTATGAAAATACTGCAGTAAAAGTTTCAATTCAATCTAGGATCGATAGTATGTCCAAACAATTAATTATATTCTGACTTATCCCAAATCTATCCAGTAGAGACCTTAGTCAACCGCAGTCCACTCCAAAATTTATATAACTATTTCTACTCATGTATAAATTATGAAAATTTGCAGATGTAATCTAGACATATAGGGTAATATACATTAAATTTTCAGATCAATACGGAGTGATTAGATTATACAACAATACTAATATTTCATGGTTCCCGAAACTATCCAGCAGAAAAGGAAATCCGACCTCTGTCTACCCTAGGAATTATAAAACTATTTCTATAAATCTAAAGATCATGAAATTTGGTAGAGTGATAATATACTCATATTCCTAGATCTTTGTAAATTTTCATAATTTTCCCACATTAATAACTAACCCAAAATAGATTTACGAAATGTGGATGGTCTAGTAAAACAGAGGATTTCAGCAACCTCTATGCCAATTCGAAAATTCTATAAAAAATCATGATCTGGACCATGAACTATGGAATCAATATAAATCAATCCTATACATGTCTATTATCATCAATGATTCATAAAAATCAGTCTAACATATCTAAGAAATCATTGACATGGGTATGATAAAACAACTTACTTACCACCCATATCTTCAAACTATCGTTCATCTAATGTTTCTGCCCAGCTCTGTTCGGAGCCTTAGATCTTTTCATAGGGAACTTCAATTTACATCTCCAAAGTCAAGAACCATCGGAGTAGAACATGCTGCCAAAATTTGAGCTCCATCGGACCACAAATTGACCTTCGAATAGTCACCAAAAGAAAACTGGACAGTGACTCAAAAATCCCAACACAACTCTCTCTCTCAATTCGTTTGTTTGTTCCATTTTTTTTTCTTTTTTCTTTTCCCCCTTTCAACTCATCGAATGCATAGGACATTATAAACTTACCTTTTGAGTTATCCTAAATTAAGTTTAGGTCAACTAGCAACTTAAGCAAGCTTAGGCCTTAGTATTTAAAATAAAGACAAACCCAAATACTAATCGATTTGGGTCCAGCCCAAATCATTATTTCTCTTGTCACAATTATAATCTCACCAACACCGTTATTTTGGACCTCAAACCTTATAGAAACTAAGTTAAGCCTAAATTCATAATAATTGGAACAAACTACTTGAGGACGGTTTGACCCATTCTTTTCGGATATTACACCTTCAGGATCCCAGGTACATGATGTCTTCCATGTAAGTCTCTTGAAGAAACAGCTAGGCCCCCTGGCACTAGTGTCTCAAAAACTTTCTCCTGTCACGGATGATACAGTCATTATTCCTCAACCAGAGGCAATCTTGGACAGCCGTATAATTCACAAAGTCCGTTATCGACCGAAGACTGAAGTTTTAGTCAAATGGTCGGGAGCATCACCTGAGGACTCTACATAAGAAAACAAGTGATGGTTCTCTCGTACCTACCCTGATTTTAGCCTTGCTGAAAAGGATGGTTTCAGGAGGGAGGAATGATATGATCATTTTTTTTTATCGTATTTGGGCATGCAATGTTCCATGCATGTCAGTCCAGGTGTCCCCCAAGAATCCAGTGGAATCAGTTGAGAAGTGGACCAAGTCAGCAAGATTTCATTGCATTTGCTTGGATAATAAATTGTTATTTCTTTTGTTGCTTAATTATCGTTCCCAGTAAGAGCATGTTGCTGATGTTCAACAACACTTTCCCATTAATTAGTTAGTGGTATTGTTGTTCCTCAATTCATGCATAGTGGTTGTGTAAGTTCCTGAATGTAAAGACCTATAAAATGGTCAGACTCAGTAAATAAAATTCAAGGAATATACAGCAAATTGCTCCTCTATCTGATTAACCTGTCTCCTTTCCCTCTTCTACCTCCTCTGTTATATTAAAATGAGTAGTAGAAGTCCTTAAGAAGTTTTCTTATGTATCTCCTGTGAACGAGAGATTGAGCTCTAGGGGTTTCTCGTTTTCAACCCTTTATTTAGAGGATAAAATTATAGTTTGGTGATTTGAGTCTACAGAGGAACGAGATGGTTTTATTTTAATCAATTTTTTATGGGAGGACTGTTTTTCGACTGGTTTGGAGGAATTGTATGGGAGTTCCATTGAATTTTTGGCGTCGTTCTTTCTTTATGTAGCTGGGATGGATACTTGGGGAACCCCTGAAGTTAGAGGAGGACAGTTATTCTAGAAAAAGAATGGACAGAGGTAGATTATTTTGATTCCTCGTTAGCATCCACGATCTAGCAGAATTACGGCGGTGAATGGTAACTTTTCGTTCGCGGTAAAGGTTGAGGAGGACTCGACTCCGATAGATATCCTGTGGCTTGATCAGTTTCTAGGTTGAGGGTCAAGTTCTTCTGGTGTTGTTGGGAATTCAATGCTCGAAAAAGGTAGTTTTGACTTTTCATCAAAGTTCAAGACCTGCAGACTTTCTTCTATTACTTGTTGACATGATGAAAAGTTTTTAGGAGATGAAATGTGTTGGGATTCTTGGTCGACTCAAGAACCCAACTAAACCTGTTAACAACACTAGCAGAAGTGACAGACAAGAGAACTAAACCAAACTAATCCAGGAATCAACAATAACAAAAAAAAAAAAACAACAAAATAAAGAACTTAAAGCAATAAGAAATCAACACACAAAATTATCACGGTGAAGCCAGAAATGACGCCTACATCCACGTTAAGCCTGACAGAAAGCCCTTGTACCATATGAGTGTCTTTACCAAAAACAATATCACACAGCCCAGAAACTACCCAGAAAACTCCCAAGAATTTGATCTGTTACCACTAAAGGATTCCAAACCCTAATCTACTCTCACAAATCACAAAAGTATAAATGATCACTCTAAAAAAACCTTAACAGAGAATATACAACTCTCTATCACTCTCAATATGTAATACAGACACTCAGGATTACAGAAGATTCACTCCATAACCAAGAGATCACAGGATTACAGAGAAAAGAGAGCTTTTCTGGTTTAGAGAACACAGAGTATAATTTGATAAACCCTAACAAATGAGTCGGCTTGTAATCTGTCCACACCAATCGACTCTTGCCATCTCATCACACAATCGTGACATCACAACTTTATCTGAATTAATCAGATAACAAACCAAATGGCACCGTATTGATAAGTGGAGCGATCAAGTCTAGATCAAGTTGTGGACCAATAAATTGGGCTCCTTCTGGGCTTACTTGTTTTGCGCCTTCAACTGAACATAATGGACTAATATCAACAAAATGGATAGTGGACAGCTCATCCGAAAAGACAAGAAGATAACAAAAGTTGATGAAATGCAGAGATTTAACAAAAACGGAAAATGTCGAGAGGAGCTGGAGAATAAAGAAGTCAGTCATAGCCTTTCTAAGCAAAACAGGAAGAAAGCCGCATGTGGGGTATACTTGAAATCAGTTTAAAACAAAGGGAAGGGAATTTGAATTCTAAAATCAAAGGAAAAGCCTCAAGTTGTGTCGTTTTGTAATACAAAGCTGGAAATAGAAAAAATGAAAAACTATATCAGTAGAGTGATAAATGAAGAAGATTCTAGTTCATCTTCAGATTCAAGGGATGGATTAGCTTTGAATATTCAAATGTACAAGGGGAAAGTTCAAAGAGAAGTTCAGATAAAGGACTGGACTGCTTTGCGGTGTAGGTTGACCCAATGCAAGTTTGGCTACTTATAGCCTATAGGCCTAAAGGTGGTAAAGAGAGTTTGGGACTTGAGATTATGAGAGGGAATAATGTTTTAATCCATGAAGAGATAGGTCGTGTTTATGAATCAGAAGAGGGTTTGTTTAGAGGCCCACCGTCAAGATCAATGGCCTTAAAACATATAATTGTGCTGTTAAATGGCCCAAATGATTCTCAATATGTTAGGATTTTTAGTTCTAAAGATGGGTCGTGTGGGGGTGTGGGGGTGTGGCAGTTTCTGGTAACCAAACGGTCTATATCAATTTTGAAGAAGGTAAAGATATGATAGGGGATGATATGGGTGTCCCGAGTCCCGACTATTGATCTTTTTATTGATTTTGGGGATTTGGAACCTTTTGTTCGGAAAGAAAAGGTGGGGCTACTGCTGATTCTCAAGTTTCGTCAGTTGGAAGGTGGAGTAATAAGAAATTTTTTCCTTCAAGATCTCACAGAATGAAGCCTATGAGTGGGGCTTGGGGTTTGGATTTCATTGTTGTAGATAAAGTGTGGGCGGTCCGTATCGCTAGAGGAAAAGAAGATGACAAAAGCTTGTTGGTGAAGGGGCTACGGTCTAAGGAATGGGCTTGTTTTTCGTTTAGCGTAGGCTGGCTGTTGGGTTGTTTTTCCAGCTAGGTTGTAGTCTTTGGGTGGTTTTTCTGTGTTGTTCTTTTGGTTTTGTATTTGCCCATTGGTTATCTTGTTTTCACGATGCGTGTTTTCCCGCTGCTTTATAAAACTTGCCATTAAAGAAAAAATGTATAACTAAATTTGAAACTAATTGCAAACCTCTCAGAAGAGTCCCATATCCAATTTTGTGTGCACATCTACGCCTCCAACGTGTCCGGATATAATCTTTAACGAAGTGGACTCATTAATCTACTGTCAGCATTAAAAGCGAACTAAGAACCACCATAGATACCGGAATAACCAAAATATCTTTGACAATTTTAATCAAAATCAAATATCCCTTCTGTTGCCTTTCCACCATGATAAAATGTCAAAGTCAAGAAAATTATTTTTAACTTATTCATCCAAATACCTCTCTAACTTAGAAAACTAGTCATGTACATTCAAAACTAGTAAACCACACTGTAGAAACCATAAAAATGACATGAAATTTAAAATTCCTTATAGAAAACTATGTCTAAATTTTAGCAATTTTGTTCAAAGTTTTATCAAACAAAACAGAATATTTAATCAAACTCACCAACAGCCGTTACATAGAAAACAACCCAGAAAAAAATAAACCAAAAATAATATCCAGATTCGTCAAGAATAAACAAACCATATGCATTTAAGTACCAGAAAAAATTATACCCAGAAACAAAAAATACTATACAGAACCAGATAAACAAAGTTTTACACAATACTTTTTTTAATTGAACATCTATAACCTAAAACAACAAACCCATAAACACAATACTGGTGATTGGTGATAATGACTATTAGAGACCAGCGACAACGATGACCAGCAACTGGTAACAGCAGCGACTGACGACAACAACGAGATGGTGGAAACTAGTGACGGTCAGGAAAGAGACTGGGGGGAGTAGACTTGATGCTGGGCCTGAGGCGGTGGCACACGCGCTTGCTCAACCGGGGGACACTAAGTACAGTGCCATAGCTTCAATTTTACTTATATATTTGTCTTTGTTGAATGATATTACGAATATAATTTCTCACGATTTTTAAAGTATTCTTGTTGTTATATTTAGTTTACTTGTATTGCATTTTAGAGCAACCCCACAAAAGAACGTAATTACTAAGATTCTAGTGATAAAAAGTAGTTGGCCCTTCAGGAATTCAAAAACGGTTGTTGAAGTTGAGCGAGTCTCACTCTCTTAATAAACCTTAACATAGGGAGATAATTATGGAATACCATTAATTGATGAACATGTAATGGCCATATAAAAGGAGACCCCCATGCTGAGAAAATTGGTCAACCAAAGAGGAGCTGTAAATAAAAAGAAAAAGAAAAAAAGAAAAATGGCAAACACAATGAAGATGTCGACTGCTGTGATTGCCATAGCTCTTTGCATGTCATCGCTCCTCAGCTTAACATATGCTGGTGCCAATATCAATGGCTACGTGACCGGCAAGGTGGTGTGCAACCCATGTGCGAAGAAAGGAAAAGGAGGATTACCCATTAAATCAGCACAGATGATGATCATCTGCTTCGACAAGAAGACCAACGCAGGAACATATGCTAGAAAGGGTATTACAAACGAAGTGGGAGTATACAAGATTGCAATGAAACCAGGCATCGAGAAAGACGATTGCGAGGTTCGTCTGCACAAAAACAGCCCCTTGCCAACATGCAGGGATATCGTCCCTGGAAAGAATGTCACTAAGGTCTACTTTAATACTCCCATTGGTACAAGCAATAACAAGCCCCTTTACAGTGCTGCTAAAGTTATTGGCTACAAGACCAAAGGCAGCCGTTGCCACTGATCAAGTTAATTTGTTATAATTCATTGTAACGGCCTTTACTCTTGTTTTCTTTTATCATTGAAATTAAAGATTTATTATGTTTGGTGATTACTGTGGCATTTATAATTATATGGACTGCATAAAAAAGATGTATTGTCACGTAATATTTAATTATAAAGTTCTTATACATACATATATATCTTCATAATTCATTATTATGATTTTATCCATCATGCATACATTTCTTCCTTCTTTATACATTTACAACTATTAGAATAGGGTTGTCGAAACCCTACACTATGTGTGAAAGGGAGATGTACTGTCTCTTTTAATAATGATAAAGTATATTGAGTTATAACTTCGCTTTTTACAAAGAAAAAGTCTTTTATAATAAGAATAAGAGAGACTTACAATTGGATCCCTATGTAATCTGAAAACGTCAGTTTTTTACTTCTTTTTACATTTTTCGTCAAACCGGTTCGTATTTAATCAAAAATAGCTCATTTCAGTTCTAGTGTTGGTCAAGCTGAGGGTCAACTGTCACATAATCAGTTAAAAGTGTTTATTTTTTTTTGTTTTTTTAATCCCTATTAGATGTTGGACAAGCGGAAAGATGGATTTAACCTCTAATTAAATTGCTTTTTCCAAAAAAAAATTAAAAAATTAATAAATGATTGGTAGATGGATCTTCACCATCCATCTAATTATAAATGTACTTTTTTTTTTCAAAGAAAGTGTTGTCTAGGCGTATCATATGAAATGTCAGTTTGATTTATATGAACATTTGTTGTTATATTATTCTATGATTTTTGTAATTGCAAACAAATCTCTAGTTAGTTTTTATGTCGTTGAAACAAACATTATAAGCATGCATAGAAACCTCAATTTTTAGGTCTTTTTGGTACCGTTTATATCTTTAGCTTCTAGTTATTATTTTTGTAGATCATAATCTAATGATGAAATATTTTCCATTATTTCAGTACAAAAAGACGATAGTCAATCATTAAGTATGTTAAATACTCCCCCATGGAGATATCCATACGTCAACCTTAATCCCCCTTGAGATTTTGGAAGAGTGTATTTCATGCAAATGGAGACGTGTCAAAATATTTTGTACTTTCCATCCTCCCCAAGTGAGAATCAAAATCAACAATTTGTATGTTTTTGATTGATTCACAAAATTCTAATTGCTTGAGTATTCCATGGAAAGAAATACAACGAAGTATCATGCGTTCATTCTTGAATAAGTTATATATATATATCTACTCCACCTTGCCGGTATATTCGATCTATAAGAGGAGACATCGTTATCTCAATGGTACCTCATGCAAGGGTCTGCATTTCAAGCAGAGGCGAAATCAGGGTTTCGGCTTTAGGGGACCAAGGTAAAAAAAATCAAATTAACGTTAGACAAATATGTTAATATATATAAAACCTAATTTATTAAAAAATAAAACAAATATGCAGTCTCATATATAATGTTAAAATAGATAAATTGATAAACAAAATAAACACTGGCATTAAAAATCAAAATGGAACTCGTCGCTCTTTTAAATCTCTACAATCATTTATAATTGAATCTATACTAAGTTTCTCTTCTATTTCCCTTTCAATATACATAATCAAAGAGTTTGAAAGAAAGTCATCGGAGGTCTACAAGTTGTGCTCGTGATTTTCTAGGTGGTAACTTAATTTCATAGAGCTTTGGGAAGCAAAAAGTTGAAGTCGAGTTTAGTACTGAGGTTGAGTATAAAGTGATAGCTCAAGTAACCACTGACATCTTATGGCTTCGATCCCTTTTGCCAGAAATGGAGGGTGTCTCTTTGTCACATTCTCCGTTGGTATGATGTTACACCACAACAATGGAGCAAATTGCAGACATTTTTCCTCGTGACAGATTCAACAACCTCAATGTTAAATAGAAATTAGTTGATTGTTCATTTTAAGCGGAGATATCAAGAAGAATATAAGTGAGAAAATTTCAAAAGTGCATTCTTCTCAAAAAATCGTAGCTATGCTACATGTGTGCGTGGTCCAGATCGAAGGCCACAACTAGTGTTCGAAAAATCGGCCTAGGTGGTCGATTAATCGTCGCCTAGGCTCTAGGCAGCATCCAATCATGGCAAAACAGTCTGATCCATTGTTTTAGACAGTAGGCAACTAGTCGGCGCTAGTCGCCCTAGGTGGCGATTAATCAGATGTATTAATCAGTGCTAGTTGCCTGAAGCGGTGACTAATCGACTGTATTAGTCTGTGCTAGTCGCCCTAGGCAGTATTGGTGAAGTTAAAGTCGTTGACTCTGTCGAGACCTATTTGCTTAAATAATATAAACCAACGACGTTTTGAGGGTTTTACACCTTAAAACAATGCCGTTTTTTGCTTCACTTTAATGAAGTTGAAACGCTATTGTTTTGTTCTTCATTAAAGTGAAGCCAAAAAAACTTCAATCCCCTATCTCGATCACGACCAAACCAGCAAACCCCAATTTCCAAACCTCTCGACAAGTGTTATGTACACTGTAGTACACTCCAAGCATGGTTGCCAGCTCAGTCAAGACTTGGTCAAGGCCATTTTTATTAATGTGTTAATGTTGCCAATAAAACAGGGGATCCCATGAGCAGTTCATGGCCACAATCTGTAGTAGTGTTTCCATGATTTCCAGGACCCACGATGACAGAAAGTGGACAACATGTCCATATTATTTCTATTACTTTGTTTAACTGCTGTTTGCCTTGTCGATTACTCATTCGAACATCAGCTATAAATTGTTGATTGTAAATGGATTGAGATTATGTTGAATGAATAAAAAATAACATTTCCCTCTGTTTCTTCTTTTCCTTCTATTCTTGTTACTGGATGATTTAGTCTCATCATTTTTGGAATCAGAGCCAGGTTCGGTACCATGGATACGAGAGGCAAATCAAACGCCGAATTTCACAACAAAGTCTACGACATTCTTGGTAGTCATGAGTCAAAGTTCGATCAATTGAATGCCTCTTTCGAGAGGGTCCTCACAGAATTACAGTCTCAATGAGTCAGCCTTACGCTGCAAACCAATAACGATAACCTTTTTGCTACAACTCATCAACCCACAAATTCTCAAAACCTCACAACAGCCTCTCAAACTGTCCATGACCGTAGCATAACTCACTTAAAATTAACCTTCCCTACCTTTGGAGGAGAGGATCCGACAGGATGGATTTATAAAGCAGAACAATATTTCGAATTTAAGAGCATTGCCATTCACCAGAGAGTCTAGCTAGCTTCGTTCCACCTAGAAGGAATTGCATTGCAGTGGCATAGATGGATCAGCAAGTTCAAAGGGCCAATGACTTGGGATGAATTTACTAAAGCCATCATTTATCGGTTTGGTCCCACCGAATATGACGACCCATCCGAGGCTCTCTCCCGACTCAAGCAGGTCACAATTGTTCAGGCCTATCAAGAAGCATTCGAAAGATTATCTCATCGCGTCGACAGCCTACCTGAGACTTACCTGGTGGGATGTTTCATTGCTGGGTTACGAGATGAGATTCGATTGGATGTCAAGGTAAAACAAACCAAGACGCTCGCAGACACGATTGGGGTGGCTCGTCTAATAGAGGAACGTAACCTCCTACAAAGAAGAACCAGTAGCAACTTTCGTAACCAAAACACTAACTCCTATCAACGATCAACAACAAGTCCATCCGCTTGCCTTCTTGGCCCTCCTCCACACCAGCGACCCACATCTCAAGCCTCAACACTACCGGTTCGACGAATTATTGGGCAGGAAGACACGGAACGTAGGTAAAAATGCCTATGCTATTATTGTGATGAAAAATTCACCCTAGGACATCGGTGCCAGCGACCCCAACTTTTCATGATAGAAGACTGCCTCACAGAACATGAAGTCGAAGACACTGGTGAAGAAGATGACAATCCACCTACAAAATTTTTACCTAAGATCTCTTTCCACTCCATGGCAGGAACCAATCACCCTCAGACTCTTCGTGTCACTGGAAAACTGAAAAACAAAGACGTTACTGTCCTCATTGACGGAGGGAGTACGCATAATTTTATTGATCAATCTGTTGTTACTAAATGTGCATTGCATGTAGTCCATGACAAATTCTTTCAGGTGATGGTTGGCAATAGAGAAAAGATTGAATGCTCGGGAAGATGCATGGGACTTATTATGATCATACAAAACTACCACATCAAGGCTGATTTCTATATACTTTCGGTTGCCGCTTGTCAAGTAGTCTTGGGAGTGCAATGGCTCGAAACTCTGGGTCCTGTGGAAACCGATTACCGAAATTTAACCATGACATTTCATCAAGATGGTCGGCCATATACATTCCAAGGCTTGAGACAATCAAACATAGAGTTATTGGACAACAAGGAATTGATGCAATTAACTGGTATGGGATATTTTTTACAGATTTCTTCCACTATCACAACCGAGACCAGCCGAGAGGTGACAGAGGAAGCAACACTAGCTGCAGATTTGAGCAGCCTTCTCAATGAATTTGCCGCAGTCTTCGCCACACCCTCTGGCCTACCACCAAGACGATATCATGACCACCAAATTCCACCAAAGCGGAACCAAGAACCAATCAGCATACGCCCCTATCGATATCCTCAATACCAGAAAATAGAGGTCGAACGAATGGTGAAAGAGTTCCTTGTGTCGGGTGTTATACGCCCCAGCACGAGCCCATTCTCATCTCCCATACTATTTGTAAAGAAGGCCGATGGAACATGGAGGTTCTGTGTTGACTACCGAACTCTGAATAGTGTTACCATCACGGATAAATATCCAATCCCTGTGATAGATGAATTGTTGGATGAACTGAATGGAGCCAAGTACTTTTCGAAGTTAGACTTGCGTTCTGGTTATCATCAAATTCGGGTGAAGGAGGAGGACGTGCATAAGACAGCATTTTGGACACACGATGGTCATTACAAATTCATAGTCATGTCATTCAGCTTGACTAACGCACCTGCTACATTCCAAAGTTTGATGAATGATTTATTTTGGCCTTATCTCAGAAAATATGTCTTAGTGTTTTTTGATGATATTTTAGTTTATAGCAGGACATGGGCCGAGCATCTACATCACCTTCGATCGGTTCTAAAAATCTTGGCCAGTAACCAGTTGGTAGCAAAAAAATCAAAATACAGGTTTGGGGTCATGCAGGTGGAATACTTTGGACATCTAATTTCCGTTGATGGTGTCGCTGTCGATCCAAAGAAAATTCAGTCTGTACAAAGCTGGCCAACTCTGACTTCACCGAAAGTTGTACGTGGATTCCTTGGCTTGGCCGGTTACTACCGAAAATTCATTCGTGGGTTTGGAGAAATGGCTTCCCTATTTACACGCCTAACTTCTAAAGAGGGGTTCCTTTGGACTACTACAGCTGAAGAAGCATTTGACCGCCTTAAATAAGCATTGACCACGCCACCAGTCTTACAACTTCCTGACTTCTCTCAACAGTTTGTGGTTGAATGCGATGCTTGTGGAACTGGTATTGGTGCTATCCTATCTCAACAAAATCGTCCGATTGCTTTTTTTAGTGAGGCATTAAAAGGGGCTGCTCTGTCTCTGTCAACATACGATAAAGAAATGCTTGCTATTGTCAAAGCCATTCGTAAGTGGAGACCTTACCTGTTGGGCAAACCATTCATAGTCCGCACTGACCAACGTAGTCTCAAGTATCTTTTAGAGCAACGCATCACAACCCCTACCCAAATGCGATGGTTACCAAAAATTATGGGGTACGATTACGAGATACAATACAAACGGGGTACGGAGAACCAAGGTGTGGATGCATTATCACGAGTTGTGGAATTTGAGTTTTGTGCCATTTCTCTGCCAATAGCTGATTGGTGGGACACCCTCCGTCTGAAATTAGCTCAAGATCCATTTTACAACAACATTAAAGACAATCGGTCTCCTACTCAACAACTTTATCTCCAAAGAGATGGAGTTTGGTTTAAAAAAAGGAAAGCTATTATTGAGTCCTACTTCCTTATTAATTTCAGCAATCCTAACTGATCACCACTCCTCACCAATGGGGGGCCATTTTGGATTCCATAAAACTTTGAATCGAATACGTTCAACTTTTGTTTGGCCAAGCATCCGCTCTACAGTCAAGACCTTCATCCTCGAATGTGACACTTGCCAATGCTGCAAATCAGAGAATCTTCATCCCTATAGTCTTCTTCAACCCTTGCCCATTCTAGAAAAAATATGGACAGAAATTTCGATGGATTTTGTGGAGGGATTACCCCATTCGCAAGGCTACACTGTTATAATGGTGGTGGTCGATCGGTTGTCCAAATATGTACACTTTGTTCCATTAAAACATCCCTATACCGCCCTCACTGTGGCTACACCTTTCTTAAATCAAATTGTTCGACTTCATGGGATGCCAAAGTCGATACTCAGTGATCGGGATAAGATTTTTATCAGTGCCCTTTGGAAAAAATTGTTCCAGTTACATGGCATTTCTCTGTGCATGAGTTCTAGTTACCACCCACAAACCGATGGCCAAACTGAAGTAATAAATCGAACACTGGAGCAGTACCTTCGCTGTTTTACTCATGAGCAACCTAAGAAGTGGCTAGATTGGCTAGCTTGGGCCGAATACAGTTACAACACCACTGTGCATTCAGCCACCAAAATGTCTCCCTTTCAAGCTGTCTATGGTATTCCGCCCCTGAATATGCTCTCTTATGTATCAAGTACCACCAAAATTCAGGCTGTCGACAACTTCCTCCAAGACTGGGAATCTATCCTTGTCCTATTACGATAGAACCTGGAGATGGCTAGGAATCGCATGAAATTCCAAGCTGACCAACGTCGACGGGAGGTGATTTTTAACGTGGATGATTATGTTTTCCTGCGGTTACAACTGTACCGCCAGAATTCTGTCACCTTCAGGAGGTCTCTTAAACTAGCACCACTCTATTTCGGACCCTATCGGGTTGTTGCTCGAGTTGGACCTATGGCATATCGTTTGGAACTTCCCGTTGGTTCCTTAATCCATAACGTATTCCACGTCAGTATGCTCAAACGTCACTTGGGAACCACCATACCTATTGTGAATCAACTTCCACCAGTGACTGTCGATGCCACTTTGCTTCCTCAATCAGAGACTATTTTGGATAGTCGAATTGCACAAATAGGTCGTTACCGTCCCAAAGAAGAGGTACTTGTCAAATGATTGGGTGCGCCGGTCGAAGATGCTGCCTGAGAGAACAAACGACGCCTTCTTCGTACCTATCCGAATTTTTATCCTTGAGGAAAAGGACCCTTTGAGGGGAATAAAATGTTATGTACACTGTAGTACACTCCAAGCATGGTTGCCAGCTCGGTCAAGACTTGGTCAAGGCTATTATTATTAATGTGTTAATGTTGCCAATAAAACAGGGGATCCTATGAGCAGTTCATGGCCACAATCTGTAGTAGTGTTTCCATGATTTCCAGGACCCACGATGACAGAAAGTTGACAACATGTCTCTATTATTTCTATTACTTTATTTAATTATTGTTTGCCTTGTTGATTACTCATTCGAACATCAGCTATAAATAGTTGATTGTAAATGGATTGAGATTACGTTGAATGAATAAAAAATAACATTTCCCTCTGTTCCTTCTTTTCCTTCTATTCCTATTACTGGATGATTTAGTCTCATCAACAAGCCCATTCAAGTTTCAGTCACCCTTCTTGTTGTCCAAAGTCGTCGTCTGTCGTTGCCTCAGTCATTACTCGTTCGCTCTTCGTTTGTGGATTTGGATTGGTTTGTGATTGGATTTCGGATAGGTGTTTATGGATTTGGACTGGATTGTGTTGGATTTTGTCATTTTAATTGGTATTATTGGATTTGGAAAGGATTTTGTTTAGATTTGATCATTGGATTTTTAAGCAGAAAAAAAAAATCACCTACCGATTAATCGTTAATTAGTCACCAACTAATTAATCAACCTAGGTGCTAGGCATCGTGTCTCTGCCCGACTAGTGCCTAACACTAAAAAGAACATTGGCTACATGAGAAATCAAATATGTGAAGGTGCACCAAAGACTTACTCTGTTTGTGCAATGTGTTTCTAATGATCGTCATAATCACAAGGTTTTCAATGATGTTGATCTCTTAAGCTGAGGTCAAATGAACTAAGCTTGGGAAGTTAGGAGTTAGTTTTTGAAAGATTACAGTAATTCGAGATTTGGAAAATAGGACATACTCAAACCCACAACCTCATAGTGTAGGTGTGAGAGGCAAACCACTATACAGGGGGATAAGCCAGGATGCATGTTATATATATATATATATAGTAGGGTGGGGTAAAAAAAAATAAATGAACCTTAACCATGCGTTGAAATTTTATTAATTTATTGTGTTCTTGGTTGGATACATAATTGTTTGACATTGCAACCTATAATAGCAATTGAATTGAATTGTCAAAAAATGAAAATAAATATATTTACACGTGAACTAACTTTACTAAAATCTAACCAAACTAACTCTTATTAAGATTCAATAAAACAAAATTATCCACTTGTCAATCAAGATGATTTATTTACTTTTTTTTTATTTTATTTTTGCAATCACTAATATAAATTTGACATGTTTTGTCAAATTGTGCTTCAAAGATTGAAATTGTGTTTCAACCTCCAAAATTTCTAATTTGTTTACATGGTGTATCTGGAACATTTTGTTTTGGTAAATAAATTTGTATTATAATGTTATTTTAGTAAAAGAGAAACAGTGAGGATAATTTTTGTAATAACTTAACATTTTTTTTTTCTCAAAAATTCAGCCTTGGAGGATAACTTTCAAAAAAGCCTTTGCCAATGTGTTAATCTCATCTTGTCAAGTTAAAAGTTAGTTAAAAGCAGTTGATATTTTAGTATATAGCTGACTTGGCGGTTGATTATACAAGTTGAATTAGTTAGTTATTTAATTCCTAGATTTACTGAGAATGAATTACAAGATTTGTAGGTTGTATAAATAGGATTTTCACACCCGAATCTTGTTCTTGTGAAACGAAGATCTTCTTCTTCAATTACTAAAATGCCGTTAAAGACTGTCTAGTAGAGAGAAGTTTTTTTCTCAGTAATTTTATAAACATCTTCGTGTTCTCTTCTATTCAAAAAAGAAAAAAAAAACAGAACAAAAACACACACAAGGAAAAATCAATGATGAATATTGTTATTGGTAAAATCTGATAAACTGACGTGTAAACATCATTACTGGAGAAAGCGTTGATCAAGTATGCCATGTAACCAAAAGTCAGCCAGAAGAAACAAGTTGCAATTTACCATGTCTCAACCTTTGGTAGTTTGGTTACAATGAGATCCGGTCGGGTTCAACAAACCAATCAGATAAAAGAGATAATGATCTGGTCGAATAACCGATTAGCTAACTAAGACCCTGTCGGGGTCAGAAAACCAATCGACCAAAAGATGTGTGATTGATATTAACGCCAAGTTAACCACGACTCATGTACGAAGAAGAAGAATCTCATCTGAACAAGGAAATGGAATGCACTCTCCAACAAGGAAACAAATTTCCTTATTGATATTAGAGTCTATTGGTTTTAATTGGGTACACCCAAGATGGGTCCAAACCCAATTTCATGGCAATGGCCCATGAAGCCCAACCCAATATAATTAGATAACTGCAGCAGCAGTTATCATTAATTAACTGCTTTTACTGGCTTATATAAAACTAGCAATTAATACTGAAGCAGTATGATGGTCTGTACAATTGTATTACGTATAATACAATAGTGAGACACAACAGAAAGAGAGTAAGATATAATATACTGTGAATTGAGTTAGAGTTTAAATTTTGTTGACTCTATTCGACCTGTGATACATTCGTTTTTCGATCCGAAGAAAGGTAAACAATTTTTTACGACTTTCTTCTAATTTAGAATGAATCAACATTGGTATCAGAGCTATTTTTAAATGTATTCAGGTCTATTTTTTATTTTCCGATTTATTATTTACATGTATTTTTTTTTGTTTTCCAATCATTTACATGATAACATGTTTAGTTAGTAAATGATTTTCGGATTTTTTCTTTTGTATAATCGATGAACATGTTTAAGTAGAACATGAAATCCGATTATTTGTGTTAGAACATGCCATGAGATTGTTATATGTGTTGTTATACTGCCATTAATAAATTCTTGTTTAAATACATATGTTTTATTTATTTTTTAATATGTAGAACATATGATTTCGTTTTTTCGAATTTATTATGCATTATCTTGTATGTATATAACAATACAATTCGTTTTATTTGAGTCATATTCCATGAAAACTTAAATTTTTACATATGAACACTAAGACATAGAGCCCTAAAATGGAAACTTTGAGGGAGTCATAAAGGGTAAAAATGATCGTAATTTATTGTCAAAATGGTATCACCATAAACTTGAGATCCCAAACTTTCTATAGATAATGAGATTGCAAAATTTGGTTTAGTAACGAATGAGAACGAAACAATTGAAAACTGGATTGGAAACAAAATATTTCCATAAATTGGTACTTGAGGTTAAAGAAGGTGAATAGTGACACGCGCCTTAGAGGCGGCGAGTGCAACTCACCTTAGATCCAATTTTCAAACTTAAGGGCATTAATGAAATTAGAATAAAATTTAGAAGAAAATGAAGGTGGTCCGATGACTGGACGACGAAGCAAAGGCGGCGCGTGGGTTACACGCACAGCTAAAGCAAGTGGCCAAGTTCAACAACACTGTTCTGTTGAAAAGTGAACCACTTAAAATGCAACACGTGTCAAGGTGTTGGAAGACTTTGACAAATGGTCCTGTAATTAGAGGACCCATGGCACTGATGTGGTTACTTGGTAACCGTCAACTATTCCTGACTACCAGAACGGTTTCCGGTGACAGTTTTCGATAGCGATTTTTGAAGACTGTTTCTGGTGTTGGTTTTCGGTAACGGTTTTTTACAACGGTTTCTGGTGGCGGTTTTTGACAACGATTTTCGATGATGGTTTCAGGTAGTGGTTTTCGATGACGGTTTCCGGTGACGGTTTTCGGTAGCGATTTTCGATAACGGTTTCCATCGACGTTTTTCGACCACTTTCTGATGAATTTCTGACCTTTTTTTAGCAATTTTCCGGCCATAGATAGACTGTTTTCCGACAAATAAAAGTGGTTTTCCTATAATTATGGCGGTTTTCCGGCAAAAAAAATATATTATTTTGATTAATTCCATTAACTAAATTTTCGCTCTAGTGGGAGTTGAATATGCCCGATAAATTTTTATAAGTTCTCAAAATTTTACTGACAAACTATTAATGGTATCTATTTTTCATTTCTTTGTAAATTTAGGAAATGAATAACCACAGCTCATCTGAAACTAATCCTCAAGAGGAGTACTCACCACTGTTGGTGGAGGAATATTCACCGCAATTGGTAGAAAATCATTCACCATTGTCGAATGAAATGTCAATAGAGGAAAATGCTATTGATGAGTATATTCCTGGAACGTTTGAGGACGATGAAAGTCAACAGTCTCCAAGAATAGAGATAGATGAAGCGGATAATGAATGATATAGGAATTTTGAAATGTCCTTTGCTAAGTTTATAAACAAACTATAAGATCATAAAATGGATTTTAGCATTAGTTTATATGAACAGTTGTTGAGTTGTGGGGATCTCATAGTTTCCGAATGGCCTTGGAGTGATAGTGGAATAGAGTTTATATGGAAAGACAAAATTCATGCACTCCTTAAGGTTCTACTAGAGGAATTACGACAATATAATAATGTAATACTTACATTGCTAGAAGAAGATGTTCTTACCACTTTTAATGAAGCTTTAGAAATGATACTAGATTATGATGACAATCGAGTGCGTAGAAGTCTTAGAAAGCATGAGGCTTCGAGTATGGGTTCTAGTTTAAGAATTCAAAAAGGTTACAATTCTAAAGTTGGGTGATATATAAATGCTGTTTTTGGAAAGTATTCGGTAGATGAACATTACAATCTACCAAAGACTGATGAGCGAAGTATCTATGCACACTTTGAACGAATCTTGTATGAAATCCCAGAGAGTTTTAGAATTGCTGATTGAGAATGTAATTCTTAGGATGTATATTTTGTAAATACTCCTAATGTGTATAAACTCTTTGTTATTAAAGAAATGGGATATTTGTATACATAGTTGTGCATAGTTTTATATACTTGTGCTTATTTAAAATGGGTGTTCTAAATTGTAAAAGACAATGTTAGAACTGATTTTGCGCAAAGGACACTAATAAATATAAATTACTGAATGTTGTGGACTTGGATGATGATCAAGAGCTTCGATTCTTGTTTCGAATCCTATCCTAATATTCCTCTTATTATATTTTTTAGTGTAAGTTTGCTGCATAGCATTTGTGCTAAGTGTGAAATTATTAGAAAATCATGCTAGCTTAACTATTAATTAGACTATGTGTTACATAAAATTTCAGGAAATGGCTTATGTATCTAAGTCAATTGTTGCTGAGTTGAACAAGAGAGAGAAGTTGAAAGTGACAACTATGAGATGTGGCACCGAAAAATTTAGCTAATCCTTAAAGAGCAAGAGCCTCTGGAAACTCTTACGAACACTATGGTAGAACCACTAGATGGTAGCGCTGCCTAACATATGAGAGATATGGAAACATATCAGACCTGGAAAAGGAAGAACAATCTAGCTCATATAACGATGCTAAGCAGCATGGCTGATGCTCTCATGTGTGTATATGAAGAGTATAACACTGCGCAAGACATGTGGATTGCGTTGAAGGACAAATTTGGTGGTACTTCTATTACCAAACTTTGGAGACTTACAATTAAGTTTGACACCTACAGGAAGTGCCAGAATCATGACATGAGGAAGCACCTGAGAGAGATGTCAAACATGATATGTGAATTGAAGTCTGAAGGTCATACTTTAATAGAAGAGCAAAAAATTCAAGCTGTGATCTGGTCTCATCCTAATAGCTGAGAAAACATAAAGATTAACATGACCCACAATGATAACATCAAGACTTTTGATGATATATCACATCATGTTGAAATGGAAGAAGAGTGCCTAGAGGCAGCTAATGCTTCCGGTCAGCTTTACATGGCTAAGTCCAGTAAGCACAAGGCTAAGAGCTTCAAGCCCAAAGGAAAGAAAGAGAACTTCCAAAAGCAAAAGGGGAAGAGTCCTAAACATAATTTCAACAAGAATAGTATCAAAAATTAGAAAAGAGGCAAGAGTGTTGGTGTTAAGAATGATAAAGCCAATTGAAATGTTTCAATTGTGGTAAATTGGGTCATTTTGCTCGTGAGTGCACTGAGCCGAAAAAGGTACGACCCAACTTAATAACTAATAACTATGCTTTGGTTTCTAGTTCTGTTTTACTTACTGAATCTCGTCCTTTATGGACTGTAGACTCATGAGCCATAAACCATGTAACTAGAGACAGAGCAACATTCGTAGAATATCATCGGATCTGTCAGGGGACTAGATGGATTTATGTGGGGAACAACTCGAGAGTTGAAGTGAAGGGTATTGGCACTTGCAAATTAATGTTGCATGGTGTTCAAATACTTTATCTCCATGATGTCTTATATGCTCCCGAGATTTGACGAAATTTAGTTTCAGTTATTGTCCTCTTAAGTTTAGGTTACGAACTTAACTTTTATGATGGTTGTATGAATATTATTTCTAGTTCTGTTCGTATTGGTACTGGATATTTGTTGAATGGTTTTATTGTATTAAATACTGAGATGGACGGTTTTAATTATGATTATGAATGTTTTTTTATTAATTGCTTCCGCTAATGATGTCAATGTTGATGTGAACATTTGGTATGCTAGATTGGGTCATATTGGCCAAGATAGGATGAACAGATTGGCTAGAGAGGGCCTATTAGGTTCATTTAATAAAATAGAGTTACATATCTGTGAAAATCGTTTAGCTGGAAAAACAACTAGAAAACTATTTGGAAAGAGAACTAGAGCTGAAAATCCATTACAATTAATTCACTCTGACATTTGTGGTCCAATGAGTGTAAAAGCAAGGTATTGTGCCTCATACTTTATTAGATTCATAGATGCCTTTACCCATTTTGGTTATGTCTACTTGATTTCTCACAAGTTTGAAGCTTTGGATTGTTTCAAATCATACTTTAACTTAGTAGAGAATCAGTTAGATAAAAGGGTTAAAGCATTACGTATTGATAGGGGATGTGAATACCTTTCAGATCAATTCAAGGAATTGTGTGATGAAAAAGGTATTCAAAGACAGTTAACTATTCCTAGGACTCCGCAACAAAATGGTGTAGCAGAAAGGAGGAATAGAACATTACTTGAAATGGTTAGGTCTATGATGGCTCAAGCAAATCAACCAGTACACAACTGGGGAGATGTTTTGCTAACTGCCACATATGTACTTAATCGAGTCCCCACAAAATCGGTCAGTTCCACACCTTATGAGTTATGGACAAGTAGAAAACCTGACTTAACTTATCCGCGACCTTGGGGATGCACCGGCTACGTACATGATCCATCTGATAAATATGAAAAATTGGGTGCAAGAGGAAAGAAATGTATCTTTGTTAGATACTCTGAGCATTCAAAAGGATATGTACACATAGGTGAAAACTCGGATGGAAGTGTGACTGAGATAGAATCACGAGATGTGAATTTTTTAGAGATTGAATTTCCTAATAGAGGTGAAGTTGATAGAGATATCTGAATCTACGAATTGGGTAATCAAATCGAGGAATCAAATCTAAATACTCCACTAGAAGTTAATATGGATCTATCTGGGACTTTTATCCCTAGTGGGATTGATACTCCACTTAAAATAAATACATATCTACCTGGAACTTCTGATCCTAGTAGGAGTAACAAAGTTGTCGAGACAATATTTTTGGATTTACCAACTCGTAGAAGCAATCGTGGAAATGTTCCTCGTCGTCTTTTTGAGATTGAACATGAAGCATTTATGTTTGCTTCACATGATGCTAATGAGCCTAAAAATGTTAATGAGGCTCTCAACTTACTTGATAAGGAATTATGGATAAAAGCTATGCAAGAGGAGATGGATTCGATAAAAAGTAACCATGTCTGGGACTTGGTTTACTTACCGTCTGGACGAAAAGCCATTGGAAGTAAATGGGTTCTTCGTATCAAATGAAAGGTGGATGGCACAGTAGAGAGACATAAAGCACGCTTAGTCGCAAAAGGTTATACTCAACAAGAGGGTATTGACTATGAAGAAACATTTTCCCCTGTTGTTAGGTTTGCTTCAATACGCCTTATTTTGGCAATCGTCGCACTTATAGACCTAGAATTGTATCAAATGGATGTAAAAACAGAGTTTCTCAATAGAGATCTGGATGAAGAAATTTCCATGGAGCAACCTGTAAATTTTGTTTCAAAATGCCAGGAGCGTAAAGTTTGTAAGTTCAAAAGGTCAATATATTGTTTGAAACAATCAACAAGACAATGATACCTACAGTTCCATCAAGATGTTATGTCTTATGGGTTCAAAATGGTTGAAGAAGACCATTGTGTGTATATAAAAGGAAATAAATATAATTATGTGATACTATCTTTATATGTGGACGATATTTTATTAGCTGGAAATTGTAAAGAGTTTGTGTTGACCATTAAGAAATGGTTATCTTCAAAATTTGAGATGAAAGATATGGGTGAGGCTGTCTTTATTTTAAGAGTCAAAATTACAAGAGATCATTGGAAGAAACTTCTTGCTTTGTCGCAAGAGCCTTATATAAGGAAAATTCTTGAACGTTTTAACATGGCTGATTGTAAGCCTATGGATACACCTATATCAAAGGAACAAACTCTTAGTCTCGACATATGTCCTAAAACTCCTCAAGAAATTGAAAGAATGAAAAATGTTCCTTATTACAGTGCTATCGGCAGTCTCATGTATGCTATGATGTGTACAAGACCTGATATCTGCTATGCGGTTGGTTTCGTAAGTAGATATTAATCCAATCCTGGAAAGAAACATTGGGTTGCCGTGAAGAGAATATTGGCATATCTTAAAGGTACTGCTGATTAGTCATTTTGTTACCAAGGTGGAGATTTATGTCTCATTGGATATACAGATGCCAATTGGGGAGGTGATCTGGATGATCGAAAATCAACATCAGGATATGCTTTCCTACTCAATAATGGTGCTATCTCTTGGAGTAGCAAGAAACAGACATGTATTGCTCTGTCAACTATGGTTGCCGAAATTGTGGCTTGT
The DNA here is from genome assembly GCA_032871835.1 of Dipteronia dyeriana. Classification (NCBI taxonomy): domain Eukaryota; kingdom Viridiplantae; phylum Streptophyta; class Magnoliopsida; order Sapindales; family Sapindaceae; genus Dipteronia; species Dipteronia dyeriana. The sequence goes on along the minus strand of CM065302.1, from coordinate 51,868,042 downwards.
TCGGCAGTATTATAGGAATTTGTCTGGCTCAAAAGATTTATAGAAGATTTGGATGTCTCTAAGGACAAAGGGAAGCCAGTAACTATTTACTGTGATAGTCAAGCAACAATTGCTTATACTAAAGACTCCAAGTATCACAGTAAATCCAAACACATAGAGACAAAATATAATTTTGTCAGACATATCGTGTTGAAGAAAGAAGTAATGATTCAATACATTTCAACTCATAAGATGGTAGCTGATCCTCTCACTAAAGTTGTGACTATAGATGTTTATGAGTCACATGCCAAGTCATTAGGGTTGCGTAGATTATAAGAATAGATTGAATTACTATACTAAACGATGTTATTATAGTTATAAATAAAATTGATTTCTGTTTGAAATTGTACTAGTATGTTGTATTTCACTTATAATTATGTCATCAGGTTGAGACCAATATTCTTACACGTGCTGTCGCTTAAGTTGTTTAGAGAAACAAGCTGAGATGAGACACATATATATTAAAGGATATATGAGAAATATATTCTTAAAGGAGCTTATATATATATATATATATATATATATATATATGAAAATGTCGCATTGACTATGTCAAGATGATGTTCTTAACAAATATACATATAAATATCTTAGAACCGATCATGATAGGCCCCACTATCATTGATGCCTGATTAAGCCAAATGTGAGATCTTAATATGGCGCTTAAAGGTGGCGAGCTTTTAAGAACTCTGGTTAGTCACAGGGTATGTGGCTAAACTTAAATCTGTACAGTGATTTTAAGAAAAGACATAGCCATTCATATTTAGAATGAAGATTACTGTACCACATGTTTCATATTGCGTGTGCTATTAGTGGCTGATGTGGAAAATGAGAGAATGAATCCCTGTTTCCTCATTGTGTAAGTTCCACTGAAGTTATATTAAAAATTTCAAATGATGTCCTTATGACTATTCACTTTGTCTTGAAGTGACAAAATATGTTAGGACTTTTAACATGTTTTTTCTATGGCTATGATAATCCAGCCTACAGCCTATGGGACATGTCTAAGGTAGCAGCTGTTTTGGAGACTAAAAGATAAAGATGAAATGGGAAGATTTAATAAATTTTTATCTTGATTATGTATTTACCGGCTAGCCAATTGTATTTGGAGATACAATTGCAAATACATGAAAAATGTGATAAAGTCAAGCATCACTTCTTGAGGGATTAAGTATGCTTTTTAGATTGATAAAAATTTAAGAAATTAAATCTAGGACACAACAAATGAACAATGTTGTATCTCTTGTAAATAATGGATTTACAATTGAGATTCCAAAGCTCCTCTTATTTTGATTGTTTATAGGTTACACAGTATATTTATCTGTATGAATACTCTTTTATAATTTTATAATGATATCATAACCATGTTGTTTCTAATGGAGTTATGCTGGACCCACTTGTGCAAGTGAGAGATGTTGATTTTAATTGGGTACATCCAAGATGGGTCCAAGCCCAATTCCATGGCATTGGCCCATGAAGCCCAACCCAATATAATTAGATAACTGCATTATCAGTAATTAACTATTTTTATTGGCTTATATAAAGCTAGCAATTAATACTAAAACAGTATGATGGTCTGTGCAACTGTATTATGTATAATACAATAGTGAGAAACAACGGAAAGAGAGTAAGATATAATATAATGTGAATTGAGTTAGAGTTCCAATTCTGGTGACTCTATCCGACTTGTGATACATTCGTTTTTTGATCCGAAGAAAGGTAAACGATTCTTTATGACTTTCTTCTAATTTAGAATGAATCAACAGAGTCTAAATTCAATAGGAAATCTAAATTATTTAATGTGTTAGATATTCCAAACAGAAAATAAGATAAAAACGACTCCAACAAATCATAGTCTAACTAAATCTCGTCAACTTTCCTTGTACACCAATAATAAGAGTTCTATGCATGTAGAAATAGAACTTTAATGCCATTATAAATGCACATGTAAAAAAAAAACATATAGCTGCAAGAGTGGAGAAGAGATTGAGTGCATAATATATTGTTACAAAGTGAAATCCTATTCTTGCTGTCGCCGACTGCCACGGATATTTTCCCATCTTGGGGTTTGCCACGTAAACTTGTCTTCTTGCCAATCTTACCTTTGCTTTACTCTTAATTGCGAACTAAAACTCTAAGTTACGGAAGTTTCTTGTTAACTTTTTCTCTATCAAAAAATTATCGTCAACAAATATGGTAGATATTTAGGAAATAAAAACAACTGAAATCATTTCCAATATTTTATGAAGAAATATTAACGACTTGTTGACTGAATAAATGAGAACATTCTTACAATGAAACCGAGAGCAGAAATCTATAATAAATGAGATCATATTAATTACAAAACAAATTCCGATCTGGAAATTATTAGTTTTTGTTAAAAAATGAATCAGTCATTGATTGAATGATAAAATAAATTTGGTAATCATTATGCCAAGATAGAACTAATTCAGTGACCTTATTCCGTAAGTATGTGTAAAGGTCATTTTGTTTTCTTAATATCAATTAAATTCTACTGACATATGTTATAACAGTGTAAAGTTTCTTTCTCACCTCTTAATGTTAGTTTCGTGATGGAAATCGAGTCCCGCCTTAATCATTAAATAAAATTAGATCTTGACGTATTCCGATTAACAGAATCCCTGAATAATGCAGGGCATAGGTATACTCAGGGCTATGAACAAATATGTTATAGGGATTTTTCGATAGCATTACATGTCAGTAAAGATAGCGCGTGATCTGGAATATATGGCAAACCACGTCATCAGAGAAGAAAAATAGTCTCTAGTAATTAGTGAGCGGTCGGGTGAACCGATCGGGTAAAATAAACACGGTTGGAAAAGTCAACCGGTCAACATTCGCCCAAGTCAAAGTTGATGTTACTGGACGAGGTGGTCAAACTAAACCGATTGACCAAGATAGGTCTAAACCCGATTGGGTAGCAAAACCGATCGGGGAAAGAGGAACCAGTTAGATTGGGAAACAGTCGGCCAAGAGATGCCCAGTCAAGATAGTAACACAAGTTTAACTACAACTCAAATACGAAGAAGAAGAATATTACACGAGCAAGAAATCTAGAACAACATTCCGGTACGAAAATATTATTATTTCCTCCTACATATCAGAGAGTCCAGATCAAGTAACAACTCTATTCTTCTAGAAGAATGCACACCAATCTGGAAATAAGTTCTAAAAGGACTATTCAACTAGAATTCTACAAAGAATCTAATTCAATACACAAGATATCCGAAACAGGATTGTGTAAAGGGGTTAAAGATGATTCACCTATGAAGAGGTCTAGATATCGAGGGATCTTAGGATCAATTGATCGATCTATCTATCTATTTATATATACGAAAAAAACATAACAACAGTAAGAGAGAATGAGAGTTTGAGTGTTTAATCATTCTATTCATAGTAAATTTTTTCTCGCCGTCACCGGCAATCGTGGTTGTTTTCTTGCATTGGGGTTTTACCACGTAAAACATGTGTTATACTTGGTTTTCTTTTATTTCCTACTTTTTTACATTATCATTCACACATATGAGCAAATCGTATTACATCCACGTGGAGAAAGAGACTTTGATTATTCAACTTTATACTAGTTAAAACTTCGATCTACCTATGTGTTAATGTTTGGCGGTTGTAGTTGATATTGAATACCGAGAAAGCAAAGAAAATCAAACTCTTATTATTCAACTCAAATCTTGCTAGCATTATATAGCTACAAAGCTTCTTTAAATATGATCAAAAATAATTCAAAATTAAAATAAATCATAATCATCCACAATTAGATCCCCAATTAGACTATAAATCATCCCAAATAATTGAGCTTCCAAAATTAACCAAAATAACCATACTATAAATGTCTTAATTACTATGTAAGGATTATAATAACTTGAGTCTCACTTCTCCAATTTCTTCTGATGTCTCACCAAAATAAGACATGAGCTGTTGGATGTGGAACGCATGGACTGTATGAATGTGGCTTGGAAGCTTCAACTGAAAGGTATTTGTTGAACTAGTTTTCTGAAGAACTTCCAATGGACAAATTTTGTGATTATCAAATTCTACACTAGAAAAAGAATTATTAGTAAAGACAGACCAAATAAAATCTCCAACTTCAACGGTAGGAACAGTAGATGTTGAAATTTTGAATAGAATTCAAGAGTCATGTCTATTCACTAGAAAATTGTGTCTTTTTATCAAGAGATGCAACTCTTCCAAAAGATGTGTGTTAACCAAAAGACACATTTGAGTTTATAAATTGGAATGAAATTCATTCCAAAATACAAGAGTTTTAAGAAAAATTTGATAGAAGTTGTTTTTTAGTTAGTTTGTCTACATAAACTAAAAGTTTACTGCATTGAGATGAAATATACAAAATTCGCTAGGGTTCTAATTTTTAGTGTTAGAAATTAGAATACAGATAGTTGTATCCTGGGAAACAGTCACCTACAGAACTTCAAACACAAGAGAATGGGAGAAATACTGTTGTAGGACATTGCAACCATTTGCATGCCTCTATCTACTTATCAAGTCGTATTTTAGTTTGACTACATAATTTTTTTTAATTATTTGTTATTTAATTATAGTAGGTTATTAGAAGATTAAGTTTTTGGTATCTTCAAAATTGTTGTTTACATTTTACTATATAAACATTATATCATTCTTCTATTTTCTTTTATTGACTGTTGTGTCCCCAACAATCTAAAATAGTAATTTATTATGGACTCGCAATCAGTGACCATAGATGGAATTGCAAAGATGCATGAAAATACATTGAGTGTATTTTAAAGGCTCAAGTAAAATAATTATTTGTTACAAGCATCAAACTATTTTTTAAACAATCATCCATGGTGATGAAATCGGTCAACATATCACTTGAGCCTTCTTGAAGCATGTGTGTGAAGCAAATCATTTCAACTAAAAATTTTGATTTTGTCTTATGTAAATGATAATCGAATTGTACACTAACAAACACACAAGTGTATGTTGATCGAACCGACGTGATTTTGAACATGTTGGTTCTAGATAAAACGGTGTCTTCTATAGTGTGATTCTATAGTTAAGAATTGCACACTATATTGCTGATGTATGATTCATAAAAAGTTGTGAAAAGAAAATATGATATTCACAAAGCGTTAAGTAAGAATTATTTACTTTCATTTAGGACTATTGCATGCATAGTTTATTTGCAATGTTACTGCAAGTAAAATGCAAATTGACTATATGAATTTCTAAACGCATGTGATGTCAAGTTTGAGGTGAAAATGAAATGAAATGCATATTGTCGTAGGATATGCAAAAGTCAGATTAATAATGTTATAGAATCTGAAAATGATATTTTCGTGATTTTGGATAATTGACAAAATTTCTAGATTTATAACTGGAAATTGAGGCCAATGGTGTGATCTACTCATTTTCACAAAACTCATAAACTCCAAAATCATTATAAATGGTATAGGAGAGATTGGTTTGTCATGCAATTTTAAACATCCATGATTCATGTGGATAATGGTACCAAATTGTGACCACCGTCAATGTTGCTCAACGTAAAAAAATAAAAATAAAAATAAAAATTGGTATCCAAAATATTACATGGAGCAAAATGCTTTGGTCAAATTCAAAACAGAATTTGAAAGCAGAATAGTGAGTCTTGAGATTTCCAGTTGTTAATTTTGCACTAGTTTTACAAATACGATTAGTATAGTGCAAATTGATTAATAAAAATCAAATCATATTCCTTATAAAGTGTGGAAAGTACTGATGTCAATTTATAAGACCCTTAAAGTGTGGGATTGCCTTGTAAAAGTTGAAGTTCTTTTACGAGAAAAAACTAAACTGTGAATTAAGATGGTTGATTGTGTTTTCATAAAATTTGCAAACACAAGTGCAACATATAGGTTCTTAATTATTAAATTTGATGTTATTCAATATACATCATAAATTTATTAAGCAATTTCTCGGAAATAGAGTTGTATCCATTGAATATGTGAAGTAGAATGGAAAAATTGTAGATCCTTTGACAAAAGGCTTACATAGAGCAAATTAAATTTATATCAAGGAGAATGAGCTTAAAGTCACTTAATAAGTCAAACCGGGCGGAAAACTAACCTAGTTGATTGGAGATCCCATAGTCTAGGTTCAATAGGCAAACTAGTTTGATAAGACTTAAATTGTAGAACACACAGTATAACTCATTCCTATGATGATTGGTGTGTTGTATGCAGTTGTTAAGGATATGCTATGCATTTAATGATATTGATATCTTGTTATCAAGAGAAGTTAAGGATAAAACTTTTAATTAGTGTCACCTATATGATAGTAAATGTGGGGTCGCATTTATGAGAATAAAAAAGGCTAAATTCTCTAAAGCTATCATGAAAGCCGGGATCTGTTCAGGACCAAAATGAACAAAAACGTATGAACTAACGTATATTAAGTTGTGTTATGTGTGAGACATATTGTCTTGTTTTACTACAACGGTGAAAACAGTTCAAGATCATCTATATCCACTGCGTCACCAAGTAAATCTGATATGTTTTCACTAGGGTAAGTTCAAGTCCAAAAGACACTTCCCCCGATGCATAACACTTATGTTCCTCTCAAATGCATTCATTTAGTAGTCAAATGTCGTAACATAAGTATAGAATCTTGAATTTCGATTCAAATGTGGGGTATTGTTAGAATTTTGAATAGAATTCAAGAGTCATGTCTATTCACTAGAAAATTGTGTCTCTTTGTCAGGAGATACAACTCTTTCAAAAGATGTGTGTTAATCAAGAGATACATTTGAGTTTATAAATTGGAATGAAATTCATTCCAAAATACAAGAGTTTTAAGAAGAATTTGATAGAAGTTTTTTTTTAGTTAGTTTGTCTGCATAAACTATAAGTTAACTGCATTGAGAGGAAATATACAAATTAAAGTTCGCTAGGGTTTTAATTTTTAGTACTAGAAATTAGAATATAGATAGTTGTATCCTGGAAAACAGTCACCTACAGAACTTCAAGAGCACAAGAGAAGGGTGAAATACTATTTTAGGACATTGCAACCATTTGCATTCCTCTATCTACTTATCAAGTCAATATTTAAGTTTTACTACATTTTTTTTATTTGTTGCTATTTAATTGAGTAGGTTATTAAGAGATTAAGTTTTTGGTATCTTCAAAATTGTTGTTTACACCGAGCATTTCGGTATCCGCCTGCCCCAAGCTTAAGAGTACAAGCTCTCACGAATCAATTAAGCGCATTGAACAGCTATTGCCGTCTTGTCTTCTTTCGAACTTCCTGTCTATGATGGAGGTCAACTTGACGGAAGCTCAAGTATTTTACTACATAAACATTATATTATTATTCTATTTTTTTTTACTGATTGTTGTGTCCCCAACAGTAGACACTAAACCTATATAGGGCTATTAATGCATATTAGTGTTGAACAAAGTAGGGTGTGGAGATAAAAGGAGAATATACTTTAGGCAGCAAAATTATCAAATACAAAACTGTATGCGTTCCTACGCCCATCATGGATTGCACCATGTCAGATTGCCAAGGTCTACCTAAAAGAATATATCATGCACTCATGTCAACGGTATCACAACGCATATGTGAATGTTATGCGGTACTAAAAATACTACTGTGTTCTCTGGCATTAAGCTTTTTACTAGGTTTTATAAAAATACTACTGTGTTCTCTTCCCAGGTTTCCAACGTTTGGCTCACTTATTGTCTCGCCAGGCCTTGTTTTAATACTGTTTATTCTTAATATAAAAGCCTCTTTCTTTGTAAAAAGCAAAGCTATAAGCCTATAACTCGACATCGTCGATCAATATCTTGAGGCATCTCTTGCCTAGATTTTGTGAGATAAGATCGAATGAAGAAATGATGAATGAAGGATAAAACCATTATGCAGAATCATGAAGGTATATGTGTGTAAGAACTTTATAATAAAATATTACTTGACAATATATAGCTTGTTATACAGTCCTTATAGTTATAAATGGCACAATAATCACCAATAAAGAAAATGGGAGCGAATATTGGTGTTACAATGTGTATAAGAAATAAATAAAATGGATCAGTGGCAGTGGCTGCCTTTGGTCTTGTAGCCAATAACAATAGCAGCACTGTAAAGGGGCTTGTTATTGCTTGTACCGACGGGAGTATTAAAGTAGACTTTGGTGACATTCTTTCCAGGGACGATTTCCCTGCAATCTGGCAAGGGGCTGTTTTTGTGCAGACGAACCTCGCAATCATCTTTCTCGATGCCTGGTTTCATTGCTATCTTGTATACTCCCACATCGTTTGTAATACCCTTTCTAGCATATGTGCCTGCGTTCGTCTTCTTATCGAAGCAAATGATCATCATCTGTGCTGATTTAATGGGTGCTCCTCCTTTTCCTTTCCTCGCACATGGGTTGCACACCACCTTGCCGGTCACGTAGCCATTGATATTGGCACCAGCATATGTTAAGCTCAGGAGCGATGACATGCAAAGAGCTATGGCAATCACAGCAGTCGCCATCTTCATTGTGGTTGCCATTTTTCTCTTCTTTTTTTTTTTCTTTTTGTTTACAGCTCCTCTTTGGTGCTGGTGATGGATTTTCTCAGCTTGAGGGACACCTTTTTATATTACATGCATGTTCTTCAATTAATGGCATTCCTTAATTGTCTCCCTATTTAAAGGTTTATTAAAAGAGTGAGACTCTCTCAACTTCAACAACCATTTTCAATTCTTCAAGGACCACCTCATTTTTCTCACTATAAATAGAATATTTGTACGGGCTATCTATCAATTTAGAAAGAGAAAATTACACAAACATCCCATGAAGTTATGCTTGTACTGAGTGATAACTTTTGACAAAATGACACAAACTTCTCACTCAGTCAACCGTCTTAACTGAAGTTGATTATAACTTTTAGATAAAATGACCAAAACACCCTTCATGATAGTTTTTTTTATGTGATACTTCATAATTTAATTGTTTTACAAAAACAAGACAATTTAAAAAATTTAATAAAAATGGAAGAGATCTAGAAAAGCTCTGACATAAATCAATTGTCAAACAATATAATTAAAAAAGCAATGGATAAAAAAAACAGAAAAAGAGAGAAAGCTTGAAGAGATTCTAGAAATTTTTAGATCTCTTTCAAAAGCTCCATAAACATCAAATATTTTTTTTGTTGAAAAAAAACTTCCTAGTGTTTCATTGATGGATCCTCATCAAGAGGCTCGGCTATCAAACCTGATCAGTCCATCTGAGCCCTCCAGCTTAGATGCGACTCAGATGGAGCATGCCTTTATCTTAGATGAGCAATGAAGGTGCTCACACCCCATCTCAGCCGTAGGGTCATCTCCAAACATTTTGGGGTCCGAGTGATTTTTTGATATTAACAGAAATCGGGACTCTATATTATTAAAATAAAAAAATAAACAATTAATTATTCATTTACAAAATACATTGTATTCCATATAAATTAAAATAAAAAAGATTTATCGTATCTAAAAACATAAAAACAAAACAATGTTTACATTTCTATTCTTCTTGCTTTGGTCAATTATCATGGTTTTCCTTTCCCCTAATAATGTTCATGATCAAATTGTTTGGGAGCTCTCTCGCTCTGGTACTCCTTCGTTTATAGAGTTTTATGATTTTGTTCGGGGTTTCAAGCCGAAAGTCACTTGGAGTAAGATTATTTGGAGGCGTTTCATCCCTCCAAAGAATTCTTTTCTTTTCTGGCGTCTTCTTCATGGAAAGTTGCCTACATATGATAACCTTCACAAAAGAGCTTTGCGACACAGTTGTAGTGTTGGCTTGCCTCTCATTTTAACACTTCTCTCCCCATGTGGTGTATGATATTTGGAAAGCTCGGAATGATCATCGGTTTCGCAACAAAACTCCCTTCGTGGATCGTATAATTTCCAACCTCAAGGCTAAAATTCTTCTCAATTGTTCAATTTGTCCTGGCTACGTTTCTTCTGTAGATAGTTCTCTCATGGACAAGCTTGGAGTTAAACCTCATCTTCGTAAAGCTTCTTTCATCACCTCTTGTGTTTGGTGTCCTCCTTCCTATCCGTTGATTAAAGCCAACACACATGGCTGCAGTAAAGGAAACCCATGGGATGGTGCTTGTCAAGGTGTCTTTCGTAATGGGAACTCAAGCTTCATTGGTGGTTTATCTCACAACTTAGGTGTTTGCACCTCTTTTGTGGCTGAAATGCAGGCTGCTCTTCATGTCATCTGCATTGCTTATGATCGTGGTTGGAGGTGGCTTTGGTTAGAAACTGACTCCATGGATGTTATCTCTTGCTTTTCTAATCCCAATTACTCTCCTCTGTGGCAACTTCATAATTTTTGGCTTCATTCTAAATACTTGATTAATCAAATGCACTTTGTGATCATGCATACCTTCCGGGAAAGACACATGGTAGCGGACATTCTTGCGAACGAGGGCTTAAAGTTTCTGGTTATGATTGGTGGGATAACCCGCCTTTTTGTATTGCTAAGCAACTCCACCTTGATTCTTGGGGTGTTCCTGCTTTCCGTTTTCATTAACTCTCGTACTCTTCTCTTTTCAATAATACCTTTTTAATTAAAAAAAAACTAATTAAACTACTACCATTAAGATTAGCTAAAACTATTTTCTCAGTAGATAACATAGTCAATCCACTCAACTTATCTTGTGACATTGTTGACCGAAGATAATCTTTAATCAACTTCAACTTTGAAAAGCTTTTCTCCTCAGTAACAACTGTAACTGGTATAGTCAATAAAATTCTATAAGCTATCCAAGCATTTGGGAAGCAAATATGAATGTTTTTTATATACTCCAAGACTTCAATAGCTTTGGTTGTGCTTTCTAGTAACGATTTTCTTAACAATTTTAGTTCTGAAAACAACTTATCTGCATCAATATCATAATTATCCCCATGTTGTAAACAAATTGCAAGAGCATCACAAGAATACTTCAAACTCTCATTGTCTGAAAAACTTAATTTACTTAAGTTAAACAAAAACCCAAAAGTGTCCTCATATCTTTGAAATTGCTCAGAGTTACTCTTCAAAGAAGAAATAGCATTATCTACTATAGATAAAAAAATATGTAACTTTGAATGTTTCTTCCATTGATTCTATTGGCTCATCACTAGCATTCTCATCCAAAAACTTCTTTTTAGAACGAACACATGTCACATGAAATTTAGATTTAATCTCCATTTCAATAGCAATTTTTTCAACTTCAATCATAGCTTCATCAAATCCTTTTTCTATATATTCTTCAAAATAAATAATGAGACCCTTTAAGAGAGAAATAACGTCATCGATATTCATGTTTTTTTACTAACTTTGTTAACCTTATTCAATATTTCATACAAAATAACCATGCCAACAAGAAAATCAAACTTAAGACTAGGGATACACATTTGGGGAATGAGGATGGATATAGGTCCCCTCATCCCCATCCCCATCCCAACTTCCTATACCCTTCCCCCATCCCCCCCCCCCCCCCCCCCCCCCCATTTCCCCATTTTCCCATTTGGGGAAAATGGGGATCGGGAATTTTGGGGGGAGGTATATCCATCCCCATCCCCATTTTCCCCATTTTTTTCGTATTTCTCTGTTTTTTCGTTTTTTCCATTTTTCCATTTCTCCATTTAACTAAAAACTACAAATTAAACTAAAAAAAAAATAAACATTCCATTAGAAATACAAAATAAAACCCATTAATATATTACAAATACAAATATATATTATATTTATATTTATATATGTTTGGGGTAAATGAGGAAATGGGGATGGGGGATCTCATCCCCATCCCCATTTCAATATAATTGTGGGGAAATTGGGGAAATGGGGATGGGGAGGGGTTCCCCCATCCCCATCCCCATTTCAATTTGGGGATGAAATTCATCCCCCCCCCCCATTTCCCTATTTTTTCCCAAAAAAAAAATCCTCAAATGAGGATGAGGACGCGGGGAATTGGGATCCCGGGGAAAAATGTGCATCTCTACTCAAGACACTTTGCTAAAGACTGAGCATCACTCACCGTGGCAGCAACATCATCATCACTATTCTCCATTAGATGAATCAATGCATTTTTTATTTGCGAAGCTTGAAATCTTATTGCTTTAACACTAGAAACTTGACTCTCCCAATGTGTTTCCAACTATGATTTAAGTGTGAGACCTTTTCCTTCACAATATTTAACATGATTCTTCAAAATCTCCCATCGTTTAGTTGAATCTGAAAACAATTTATAAAATCGTTGTACAATTTCGAAAAAGGATATAGCTTGAAAAAAACTCATAGCCATGTCACAAAGTGCAAGATTAAGAGAATAACTACCACATGGAGTATAAAATGGTCTAGGATACTCTCTTATAACTCTACTTTGTACTCCTTTATTTTACCCTTTCATGTTTGAACCGTTATCATAGTCTTGCCCTCGCACTTTATTAAAATCAAGTTCATAGGATCCTAAAAGACTTTTAAGTGTATTAAAATGCGATTCTCCCGTTGTCTCAACCACTGTCACAAATGTAATAAAGAACCCCTCCACCTTTGTCAGACTTGTAGAAACATTGATATATCTTAATATAAGACTCAATTGTTCCTCGTGACTAGCATCTGGAGTACAATCAAGGACGATCGAATTTTTTTTAGCACTTTTTACAATCTCAATAATTATGTTTTTCACTTCACTAGCTAACAATTGCATCATCTCATTTTAAATATTATGGCCAAGATAATGATACCGAATTTCTTTCTTTCGAATACAACTAAGATGCTCTTGCATTATCGAATCAAACTTAGCAATCATTTTGATAATTCTTAAAAGGTTTCCATTTTTACAATAAACAATCTTCTCATTTCCTCCTTGAAACGCCAAATTTCGAATAGCAAGAGTTTTGACAACACTCATAATTCTCTTCAAAACATCCTTTTAATATTCTTTCTCTTTACTAATGGCTTTTTCGTGCGAAACATCAATTGTTACAATTTTTTTTCAATCGTAATTCTGTCTCCTTCCAGGTTTTTTTACCAAGCATATAACTACCACTCTTTTCATGCTCCACTAGTCTACAAGAAATATTGCATCAATGGTTGTACCCTTGGTTTGCACTAGTTAAAGGACTTTTTCTTTTTAACGGCAAATTTTATTTAAAAACGGTGAAGCCGATAAGAAACAAAACAAACCACACACTCACGACCCAGCAAAGAGTAACAAAACAAACACAACCCAACAAAACATTCGACCGAACAAACTCCTGTACAAACTAAAGCACACATAAGTAGTAAGGACCGCGAAAACACACCAGCAAAAAGAACCCCCAACCTCAAGCACCAACCAAGCTATAAAAAACACCTACGCTAATTGTTTTTAAACGGAAGAATCCCCTCCAGCTTACTAAGGGATCCAATTTTGATCCTCCTAGCAATCTCCTCAATGATGTCATTTTCTCTTCCCTAAAATCACAGCCTAAATCCACTCCGGCTTTGATGACCTTAACTAACGCCTCTTCCGAGTTCCAAGATGTCTTCTTCACCTCAGAAAATTATTGATGATGAGCACTTCCTTTTAGATTAGCATTGGGTTGGACACCTCCACTCACTTTGACAACTTCTTTCTCTCCAACAGATTTGTCCACCAACACATCCTCTATCGCCTTGGAATTGAATCCAAGCACCTCACTTCTAGTCTTCAATCTGTGAGATTTGGATGGAAAAAAATCTTATTACTACGCCTAGCAATAGATGGGCATGAAGGCTCCATATAATTCCTTACTGATCAGAACGATTTATTTACCTATTTGAGGTCCCCATTACCTAGTTTTTGTTCTCATTTTCAAGCATATTTTGGTATATTATGTGTTTGTGAGTCTTGTGTAGGTACATATTCCATACAGAAGGTATTTGAGCTTAATTGAAGAGTTTTAAAGGTTAAATGACAGAATTTGGAATAGCTTGTGCATACATCACTAATTCGGAAGGTCATATCTCCCTCCTCCGATCGAATTACATCACCCATAACCACTTTTCAGAAAGCCCCGGAAGTCTTTTTTTTAACGCACTTTACAGATCACGATTTCAAGATTTCTGGAGAAAGTTATGACCGTTTTCGTAATAGTACGCAGAGAAGTACAGTTCGTAACCGCACGAGACCAATTTGCAAACCGCGTTTTGTACCGAGTAGAAGGGCAGCAAGCTCCAAAAATGATGTACGGTTCGATGTGTTGATGCGTACAGCACATCTTGGAAGAAATGCATTTTTCAGCCATTTTCAGAGGGGTATTCTTGTATTTTCACCCAAAAATCTTGTCCTAACCTCCCACACTATAAATACCCCATTTTCTCCTCATTCTTAAGACCTCTCTTCCCTTAGTTTTCCCTTCTCACGCCTCTTCTCTTCTTCTTCCATTTTTTTTCACCTCTTGCTCCCATGGAGGTTTTTCCTCTATGGGAGCTCACCATACACCTCCACCTCACCACTATACACTTCCTCCATCCATTTTAGAGTAGATTACAAAGGAATTAGGAGCCAAAACCGAGCTAGGAAGGCTAGGAGCATCTATGGAGGACTTGTCTTTAAGGGTTTGCTCTTATTTGCTTATTTCTTTGTATTTCTTGTATTCTTTGATGTATTCCACCAATTCGGGGATATTGTAAACCTACACTTCTGTAATAAATGTATTGATTGTTCTTAAATTCATTTGGGTTTAGTTTTGCTCTTTGATATATGTGTTTTTATGCTCTTAATATGATATGTATGTGTATGAATTGTTAGAAATCAATATGTGTACATGATTGGGTTTAGGAGTAGTATTAATTTAGAGTAGAAATTAGATACCCATGATTGTTGATTGATTGATGGATGACTTGAAATTCCATGTATTGAGTAATTTAAGTAATATGGATTTTAGCCCGAAAGAGTAGAAAAGGTTTCAGTTCAGGTTTTTAGTTGCTAAATTGACCTTGGTTCATATCCTTGTTCTTAATGGGTCTTTGTATTAAGACACGATTATCCATCCACGTGACAGGATTGGGTGATGAATTGATTGTGGGAAAATTCATATAGTTGTTAGGTAAACTTGTTTTCCATGTTTAGCCATCCTAAGGAGTTGACTAAACCGAATCTGTGACATAGAAGTAAAGACCACCGACATTTTTCTTGTGCTTGTGTTGTTATATAAATGTTTTGAGTGCTTAAAGCCTTTTCTTAATTAATCACTTTGTAATTGATCCATGGTTAGATGCTATGTACCGAGAGGAGATGCATTTGACAATGCTTAGATAAACATTCACTATGCTTGACTAGAAAGTGCTAGAACCACTAGGCTAGCGTATAGGGTTCGATTTGTATTCCATGTGGTTAATGGGTTCATATATATTGTCCGGATTGCTCGAGAGAGATTTCGAGTATATATGGATACTATCTCTAAGACATCGAGAGAGATTAGAGATTAATTAAGGGGATACGAGCCTATGATATACTTTCACATTTAAGGATTAGGTGAGTCTAGAACGTAATTAGAAGGATTATCACGGTTGAGTCGTTTCCCTAGTGTAACCAAATTTCATGCATATCTCCATTCCATCCATCATTGTATATATCATTTATATAAGTTATTTAGTTATATTATTATTCACTTTTCCGCACACGCAACACACGAGTCCTCTTGGAGTGTTGTAATAATAGCTAGAACTAGAGATGATCGGTGAATCCTACCTCCATGTGGATCGATTCCTTGCTTGCCGTTGTGCTAGTCTCTGTGACTTGCGCCCTTGTAAGGCCAAACTTAAATATTCATATTTGATGACACTGCAACGACGTGTCCCGATCACCTACCTTATCTTTCCGAACAAAAGGTTCCAAATCTCCAAGATCAACGAAAAGATAAATAGTAGGACCACCAAAATTAACCACCTTCAAAACTTTGTCTTCTTCAAAATTAATATACACCACTTGGTTACCAGAAACACTCACACCCTCACACAACCCATCTTTTGAACCAAAGACCTTAACACTTCGTCTATTAGCCAAAATACTCTTATCGCTCTCTGAATGAGCTACCCTATAATTATCAATTTTGTCCATTCTTGTCCAACAAGAGACCCCACTACCCCATCAACCGATTCACAATCACATGAGTCCAAAGCAAAACTCCCCACCGAACACATTCCTCTCTTCTCCTTTTTTAGTGACCCCACCAGTGGTACCCCATTCCACACTAACTTTATTTAGCTTTATATTGTTTCCCATGTGTTGATTTCTCTCTAATTTATCAACTATCCTAACACAAGACCCCATTATCCCATCAATTGAATTAAAGGATCCCAAATCACACTTCCCACTCCTCTCCACAATATTAACAACTCTTTCTATTTCCATTGACTCAAACATTAGAACCAACACCCCACCAACTTTTCTTTGCTTTTGATTTTCCAACAGATTGGCCTCTTCCCGAATTAACAAGATCACTCTTTTCCAATAACCCTATTATAGTAGCCCCAATTTTTTTATTATTCTCACCTTTCCCAACTCCTTTTTGAAAAAACATCTTACCTCGATCATCAATTATTCCCACCTCATCGGTTTTCAAATTAATTTGAACTTGATTCAATAAAGGAATTTCGACTTCCCCTAAATTGGAATCACGCACTGTGTGATCTATATCTGACTTCCTCACCAAACCCACACCTTCTTGCCTCTTTTACAGATCTAAGAACTTCTCTATCCATGAGAAATCCACATCCATCTCATATTCTTTAAACGTAACCAAGAACGAGCCATTCTCCATCACAACCTTAACATCACAAGGTAGAGATTTAATCCCCAAAATTAGGACATGAATTCTCCCTCTATCCAACCGATTCCTCAACAACATATCTTCTTCGATAAAGAGAGGTTCACCTATAGTTCATCCTAACTTCTTACAAAAATCATGGTTTCGTAAACATAAAGGGATCCCAGGGCATAGAATCCATGCAGCTCTTGATTAAGGGATCAAAACATCATACCAGTTACCCATGGATGAAAAAAAATCATCTCATAAAAAACAATTCTTAATAAAATCTTCTTTCTCACTCACCGAATCGAAACACCATAAAATGCATTTATCACCAACATAAGAAGAAGAGAACTTCAAACCTCTATTAAGAAGATGCCTGTTAACACTTGTGACCCCTGAGAACTTGTTAAGAAATCCTACAGTACACTTATTGAGTCAGTCATGATCACTGTTCCGATGATTCCATTCCATTGTAGGCACTTCCTCATCTATCCTCCGATTTCCAGCCACCACTTTAGCAAAACTTCTACCACCTCTAAAATATTTCTCGGCTTTAGGTAAGAAACATCACCTTTCACATTTTGAACCTTCGAAACCGTTGATCTTCATATTGGGATTATGCTCGATAGCAAGAGTGTAATAATGTATTTGACAATCTTTTCATATTAATAAAGTGATTTCTAGTTTAACAAATCTTATAGCATTTAAAGTTTAATTATTATAATTGTCAAAAGTAAATAATCATAAGGTCAAAAGACTATGAGAAAAGAATAATTGTTCATAAATCTAGATATGTATGAGATAAACACGATTCTTTAATTAGTCTTGAATAATATTTGAAACAAATATTATGGTGTGTATAGAATTAATCTGGAGGGGGGGTGAATAGATTTTAATTAACTTTTACCTAATTTTCGTTAAGAGTCAAGTTGACGAAAATACCCTTATCTAGTTGCAAAGATACCACAATTGTAATAAGTGCGGAAATAATAATGACACTTGAGATATATGTGGAAACCCTTCAAATGGGAAAAACCACGGGCTGTTACGTGTGCCACACTCAAACAACGAATCCACTGATGATAGAGGTGTTACAACCTACTCCCGGTATATAACCCACTACCACTACCTAATCCCGGTATTTAGTGAACCTAGTCCAATTTGCTTACGCTTGAAGAAACCTAGTCCAATTTGCTTACGCTTGAAGAAACCTACTAGGATAATGAAGAGATAAACACCCTATGTGAATATGTGATGAAATTCAAACAACAAACAAGGCTATGGTACCTTATGTACTTATCTAGGATAATGAGATGGCAATAAATGCAATCCTAGATATCAAGAGCTAAATGACATGTCATAAAGCTTAGCTAAACATAGAACAAGCAATCCTATGAAGCCATCATAAAAGCAAAATCAAAACATGTTGTCATTAAGCATGGCAAGGACTATAATGCAATCACTAAATGCAATCAATGAGTCCTAAACAATATCTAAATGCAAAGAATAAAGATTTAGCTAGAAGTTATCAACAACAACAATCTTAGCTATCACAATACAACACTCAATCATGGCATCACAACAATCTCTAATTTGTATCTAGAAATATTCTAAGATAATACAATTAATTAAAGAGATGGTTTAGTAAGCAAAACACTTAACTTGTAAGAAGATAGTGAAGAACTTACCAAACAAGATATGATGAAGCAACCCTATCCATAGATGCACTCTAGATGAACTTATAAGATGCAAGATGAAAATTTAATGCTCATGGGAATGCTTTGAGTGATTAAAAATGAGTTCTTGGAAGTTTTTTTTTCCTTTGAAATATGTTCAAAGGAAGAAATATGATATTCTGAACTCATACACGACCTTAAGGCATTGAGTTATATATATATATATATAAAATCCAAACAAAGTGAGGTCATTTTGAAAAAAACGTTCAGCTTCCTCTGTGTGCGCTGGTGACGTGCGCTGGTCGAGTAGCACACCACCGGCGCACAACCTATTTTTAAAACAGGCACTGGTCGAGTGGCGCATCTCAGTAGCGCAACACAAGCGCAGATTCTCTAGGAAGTTTACGCTGGTGAGGCTGCGCTAGATGAGTAGCGCACCACCAGTGCACACCCACATTTTTCAACTAAGCGCGGGTGCAACAGCGTAGCTCAGTGGCGCATGACTAGCGGCGGTCCACTGTGAAAGTTACGTTGGTGAGGTGCGCTGGTCGAGTAGCACACCACCAGCGCAAGACCTATTTTTTAACATTCAAAAGCAAAAAACACAATAAGTTCAAGAGTGATGAAATTGCATCCTAATTTAATGCCTAGCATGACATACAACTTCCATAGCAAGATGCAAATAGGTCAACAAGAGTCATGTAAACTAAAATGCACACAAGAAAACACTCAACAAATAAGATCAAGAGTTATGCATGAATATGTGAGTATGTGCAATTATCTCTGAAAAGTAAGTAAGCACAAGAATTTTACCTTTGATGTTTCTCCTCTTGAGGTCTTGAGAGCCTAAGCTACCCTTACATGAACCCTAACAATGTGGTTGTTCACGAAATAAACCAATCAACAAATGAGGACTTTTCTATATTCACAACTTAAGATAAAAGGTTGGGCGCCTTTATCTTGTCAAAGTTGTAGATTCTTTTACTAGCATTTGAGTGGGATCAAATGTGTTATGATGAGTCTAAAATCATCAAATTTTGGTGTCTTTGGACAAAAAAATTTAGTGCACTGGGTGCATTGAATAGGATCATAATGAAATACTTTATCTAGAACCGATAATGGATAAAAGTTTTCATTAGAAGACAATCGGAGAGTCTATCTCAATCTTGAGATAAAGGATGGACTTATGGTTGCAAGTGTTATCATTTGAGTTATCAATGAGTACGATTATATAGCATAGTCTATCCTCGATAGTTTGGTGGTATTCATTTGTTAGTCGATAGAGGACTTCATTTATAGATATGGATATCGTTGCTCCATTTATTAAATGAGAGTAGAATATCATTATAAATGTTTTAAGGTATTGGATATTAAATCTTAACGTTAAGTTTTCAATAGTGTTTATTGAAACATGGCTTCTGGACAAGTCAAAATATCCAAGTTCAAAATGTGGTCATATGAGTAAATATGGTAACTTGGAGAGCTATAGGCGGTCTATGAGCTCTTGGCGATTACTGATATTCTTCACGAGGATACACTTTCTCCAATAAGGTTGTCTAGGGTATGAATGAGTAACGTCAATTTATTCTATTTTTATTTAAGAGTTGAATTTTAGTTCTTTAGTGGAATGAACTAAAATTAAATAGATCGGACCTAAGTGAATCATTTGTTGATTGGGATTGGATTGTGTCTATTAGAGCTTAAATCTAGATAGCCCGCCAAGATCCCCAATCCACACGAGCTTGCATGGATCACTTGATATATTCTACCGGACCAATTTAGGGGTCCATCTAGAATTGTATTGAGGCATGTTGACTTGTTTCTTTTTGTAAGAATGGGTCTAGTTCACATGTGGACTTTTTATTAAGGTCCAATGGATTAAAAAAAATAAGAAAAATAATATATTGGCCTATATATATATATGTGTGTGTTGGGCGGCAATGCTATTTAACATGGCTAAATTATATTACTATTTTATTATTATTTAATTAAATGGAAATTAATTATTTATTTAATTAAAAGTCAAAATCTTTTTCTAGTAGGAGTAGGTCTCCTAATTTTATACTATTGTTGGTAGTATAATTAATATTAAAGACTATATTTGATAAGTAGATAAATAAATGGAATTATTTATCTAATCAAATTAGGAAGTCTTTAATATGGTTACAAATACACTATTGAGTTGGATTATGAGTCTTGGTGCAGGATAGAATTTCTTTTAGAAAAAAATTCTTAACCACCAAGTAAATCCACCTAAAGAAATGATTCTTGTCCACCAAGTAAATCCTTCTTAGGAGAGGATTTGGTCTCCTATATATACTACTTGTAAATTTCGACAAAGCCTTAATTTTTAGTGTGAGAAGTTGTTTTTTATTTGTTTTTTTTTTATTATTATAAAAAAAATTCATCCAACTCATTGTGTGAAGAATTCGGCCAAGAATAGAGAAAAAAGGGAACGTTTTTGTTTTCGATAGTACACTAGTATCCTTTGCATCAAAAGGGTTTTGTGTACAATATCGAATCAAGGTTCACGCGAGTTTCAATTAAATTGATTGATAATTCAAAAGTGACCGGACGTTCTTGGTTTTTCTCTTGGAGGATTATTGTGACTTACAAAGAAGAAGATTTTGTTTGTTTCCATCCTCATGTATACAATTTAAAAAAAGGGAGCCCACACTCCAAGGTGATTCACGTTCGTGATTGGATTGGAAGATCTTGCGGATTTAATTCGATGCTAGTTCAATCGTCACGAAATAAAGAGGTACGATACTTTTTATATACATCAATTAATCTAGGGTTAAGGTTCTTGTTATTAAAAGGGAAATTTTTTATTTATACGTAAACACTAATTTTAATTTTATTAAATTTTCTCACGCTTCCGCTGTGTGTGGTTTTTTCCCTACACTTCATATATTCCACCCATACGATGCCACCTTGACGCTCACCGGATGACCATCGATTACCATCCCATTCACTTTCTTTGCAACGTTGGCCGCTTCCTCTACCGACTCGAAACGAATAAAACCAAAGCGACTACCTCACAAGCTCTTTTTCAAAGGAAGTTTAACATCCCTTACCTTCCCAAAAGACTTGAATAACCTCCACAAACCCATCGACGCAACACTGGGACTCAAGTTATCTATAAAAATTTAGGCTAGACCATCCCTAAAATCATTCCACGACACCCAACCGTTAGCTTTCACCTGATTCCTTTCACAGCCAAAGGAATCAGGACTTCTCTCTCTAGCATTCTCTCTCTCCCACTCTCTCATTTGTGTTATGAAGTTTAATGGTAGTGAAATTACTAGTTATTGGACTTGACAACCCTTTCTTGAACAATACACAACAAAAACCAAAGACTTTATTTTTTAATTATGAATACACAGCAATGGCCTGTCGTGATTCTCCCCATTTGCTACAGAGCGAGTGTAATATTTATCATTAAAACTTTTATTATTTTCAGTAGGATATACAAAATTATTAGCTCTTACGGAACCCATTTCTACTATCAAATCTCTTTCTTTTTGAGATATATTCATTTTTCAGTTTCCATGATCACATAAATCATATATCTTATCATTCAAGTCATCTACATTCTTATTCAAATTCTTCAATATTATCATTCAAATCATCGATATTTTTGTTCATCCCACCTACATGCTCATTCTCATGCAAATCATTCAAATCTTCTCTATTATCATTCAAATCATTAATATTTTTGTTCAACACATCTACATGCTCGTTCTCATTCAAATCATGTGCATTATTCTCATCCAAGCTAGTATTCATATTCACATTCACATTCTCATTATCATGCTCATGCTCAGGTTGGTTAGGTTTTCTTTTTACGTACCTAACCATAGAACCTACTAAAGATTGCATCACCATATCTCTTCTTTCTTTCGCCTTTCTTTTCTGGCTTCTAGAGTCATATTTCCGCCGACTCTTCATAATTATTCAAAAATCAAGATTTTACCTAAGATATATTATAAAATATGTTAGATAAAACTTAAATCTAAACACACAATAACACATTAACACACATACATAACATATTACATAATTATACTGTTTAATTGACTAATTCAAGTATTCAATGATAACAAGAATGTTAAGAATACAAGATTATTTAGTTTTAACTAGAAAAGCTTAACAAATTGTGGAAATTGACTACACAATTACACATACTAAAATACACTGAATCAGTGTCCATATCCAATGCCCTAATTACCAAATTTCTACAAATAAACAATGATACTCAAAATAGATTTTAGAACAATATTCTTCAAAATAATAAAGAGACTTGAGACACTATGCAAAAAAGATTAAAATAATCAAAGCTAGAAGATTCAAAATAGAACCCATAAGGCCGTAATCTACTTGACTATATTACAAGATAAATTATCTCAAAGCAAAATATGGCAGTATTTAGAAGAACTAAGGAAAAAAACTAAACCCAAATTAATTTAAACCGATTCAGTCATTACACATAATACTACACACATACCGTTCTACTATTGTAAATAAAATAAATAATTAAAAGATGAATCAAAATCAACATGTAGAAATTAATTGAAAACAAAAATCATACCTTTAAATCTTAAATTCTTCAATATTGACGAAGAACAACACACTAACATAGAGCAGAAAGACGTAAGCCTGAAGCAAAACAAAGCAAAGAGAAGCAAACCAAATATATATAGGAAAAACCGAAATACATAAAGAGTAAGTAAAGTGAATAAAGAAATTTGTTTTTGTTTTAAATAAATTAGTGGTGTTCAGAAATCAAAATCAGTGAATCACAAGGACTGAGTTTATTGGGCATTTGGATTGTAGGCCTGAATTTTTTTTTAATTGAATTGATTCATTTCCACATTGGGTCGAACCAAATCTTCAAATTGGGCCCTGTTTATATATAAATATATCGGGTTCTGAGGCCCCAAAAAGAAGAAGAAAATTGTGTCAGTTGGGGGCTCTAGCAAAATGTTAGGTTTGTTGTGCCCATGGGCCGACCCTAATCTTAGGTGGACCATTTTGCTCCATTTTTTCTGATTCCTGTTTTTTTTTTTTTTTTTTTGGGAATTGGTTTGTTCAATTTGATGGAAGATGGATTTTGTTTTTTCATATTGCATATTTTGTTTCGTGGAATTGGTTAGTTCAATCTGATTGAAGATGAGCATTTTTGGTTTTCAAATGGATGATTGTTTTTTCCAACAAACCGAAGAAAACAACTACAACCGAAAGTTTTGTCAAAATTGTAGTTAAGTTTTTCCCATATAGTTTATCAAATAGTTATTTCAAATTAACACAACAAATGGCATGTTGTTCCTCAGGAAAATAGATGTACTAAAATCCTCAAATCAAAACATTAAAGGCTTCTTTGTATAAGCTAACAAAGTTAGACCAGTTTCTGCATCGTGTCCACGTTTGCTCTCAGCTACTCCATTTTATTGATGAGTATGGGGATATGAGTATCTTACCTAAATTCCTTATTGAGCAAGATGAAAAGTAAAAGTAATATACTCCTAATCCATATCTGTAAGCAAACACTTGATTTTCTTGTCAAATTGTAACTCAACATTCTTTTGAAACTTAATGAACACACCAAGAGCTTTTGATTTAAGCTTTACAGGAAACAGCCATGTCAACCTAGTGAAATGCATCAATGAAAGAGATATAATATCTATAACCCTCAGTTGATAGCATTAGAGTTTACCCCCAAAATATTTGAATAAACTAGTTCAAGAAGGGATGTAGCCAACATTTTCTCTTGTAAAAGGTATTCTATGAAGCTTTCCTAACTTGCATGAGTCACAAAAATCTGGTGTATGAAATTGATTAGTAAAATGAACGTTGTTCAACAATTTTTGTAAAGTCAAAAGAGTAGTATGCCCTAATTTTGTATGTCAAACGTTGACATTCACAACAAAATAAGCACACAAATTTGCTTGCTTTGACTTAGACTTAAACATTGTTCCAAGCGTGTTATTAATAAATATTGAAGAAAAACAAGCAACAAACTTTGATGTCCTCAGTTTAGTAGACTTCGAGTCCTTTGTGACTAAAATGGTTCAAGTCAGATGCCTCAACAAGCTTAAGACAGTGGAGACCATCTGAAATTGCTCACTGAAGCAAAACCCTATTCGTTTTGAGATCTTGTATCATACATTGATCATCATAAAACTCAACAATAGCTCTGTTATCAAGTGTGAATTTAGAGATACTCAACAAATTCTTAGTAATTTTAGGGATATGTAATATGTTTTTTATTGGGGTTTATGCCCTGAAGATGTAATTTGCAAATGGATTTATGAAATAAATAAAATGAAAAGTTCAATTCATTCTTGTTGTGTTGTTTATTTTATAACTTGTGCATATATTTAACATCCAAGGTTGTCGGATGTAATCTCGAACTGTGTATATAAGTGTCATATACGGATGGATACAGTAAGAGACGTGCAATCTAAAGAGTCTATGGATATCAAATAAAGTTTGATACTTTATTTGTGGTTAATCTATAGTTGCGATCCATTTCGTAACGTATGGTGATTCTATCCTGAATTATTTATATGGAGATATGAGAATGGAGGCACCTTGTATGATATGATCATATATGACTGGACCATGATCTATATGAATTTCTCACCAAGATCCGTTTACCGATGAGATTCACATATATCAACTAATGATGACTATATATGGGTGATCTTAATCCTAAGTGTCTTATCGACTCCTTTAGGTTAAATCGTGGTCTTTGATATACCATGGGTAGGTCAGATGCATTTCCTGATCAATATACTCCATATTTTGGGATTACGGTTTGGCTTGTGGCTGGGAAGGTTTGTACACAATGGTGGAATCCACTCCTTCTTGTGAGAAATAGATGGTAGTTCCCTTAAGGGTTGATTCGGGGCTTAGACAATATGAGCACTCTCCTAATTTCGTGAGGAAATAGGATTTATTGTTCATTATAGAATCAACGGTACTTAAAGGATATATATAATTAAGGGGGTATAACGG
The DNA here is from genome assembly GCA_032871835.1 of Dipteronia dyeriana. Lineage (NCBI taxonomy): Eukaryota > Viridiplantae > Streptophyta > Magnoliopsida > Sapindales > Sapindaceae > Dipteronia > Dipteronia dyeriana. The sequence goes on along the minus strand of CM065302.1, from coordinate 51,842,516 downwards.
ATATTATGACCCCAACTCTAATTATGAACTACCGTGGAGGATCACACCATATGTAATAGCTATATCGATAGACACCGAGTTGTATCGGTTTGTGTAAAAGTGTCTACAGTTGAGAAAGTGCAGCTTCGAGTTTTTAGTGGAATAACACGGAGTTAATAATCAAAGAATATTAATTAAAGAGTTTAATTAATGATTCCGATGATTATTGGAGCTCAAAATACTGTGGGTCCATTAGGTTCCGTTGCTAGCCCGATAAATTTATGTAACAAGGGTCACGGTTAATTAATTGGATTGTCCAATCAATTGTGTTACGAAAGTGATACGTATTTATTCAGGAATTAATTGAATAATGAGATTATTTAATTAATGAATAATGGTGATTAAATAAATTAAATAATAAGATTTTTTAATTATGTTATTAATACTAATTGGAGGATGTTAGTTGATATTTGATTTTAAATAGGATAAGATAATGTGATTATTTTATTTTATTAAATTAAATATTTGAAAATGAATTTAAAATGTTTAAATTCAAAAATAAATATTTAATTTTTTAAATAAAAGATATGAAATATTTTTTATTTGAAAGAATTTTAAATCAAATAAATATATGATTAGTTTTTTTTTAAAAAAAATAATAATATATATGAGATATATATTGTTTTCTTTGAAAAATGAATAAGAGTCGTATTAAACTAAAACATAAAAAACGTGAGACAATGCAGTGTTTGCATGAGATGCAAATTGATTGTGCATGGGAGATGCACCTTGATATAAACACAAACATATCAAAATAAAGAGAGATATACGCAGGATGCTTTATTTAGGTAAGGTGTGTGCATTGTATATTTTTTTTTTGGTGAAGTCTGTGCATTTGTCTTACAGAGAGAAGTCAAAAAGAGTTTTTGATAAATATATGTATATGTTAGTGCACTGTTCAGTGCAAACAAATAAAAAGAAAAATATTGGCAATATTTTCATATACGTAATATTTTCATATACTAGAATTGTTCTAGTTTGTGAACATAGAAGAAAGAGTTTATTCAATTCTCTCTACATCCTCCATTCAAGTTTCTAAGACCATAACGCGCCCACACACAGTTACCAGTCCTGAGAGATAGCGAGGAAAATCGAGTGGTTCAGACAGGAGCACATGGTAAAGTGAAGGAGCTTCCAAACGTTGGTAAAGTGAAGGAGCTTCCAAACGTTGGTAAGATTGGTTCAGACAGGAGCATATCGAAAAGTGAAAGAGCCTCCAAACGTTGGTAAGATTTTCTTCTTGATTATATCGATCAATTTCCTGTGTTTATTAGTTTCGAAAAATAATTACGATCCCAAGTTCACTGGTCTCAGATACAGATTATGATCTATATAAAAAATTTAAAATCTAGTTCCGTTACGTAACCGGTGAACAGGGTTCCAATATTTTTAAGTTGCAACTTCTTGAATGGTTGTGTTTGAGACTTGATAAAAGTGTCGCCAATATGAGAAATTGGAAGTTGATGTCACATACTATGAGTGTGTCATTACCTCTGTAGTTGGACCTTAAGCAAAGATTGCTAAGGTAAATGTGATGAGGTTTGTGGCACGACTATCTACGTACCATGTGTGGAAAGAAAAGCTGAACATTGATGATAATTGGCTTGAGGTTCTACCTGACCGGTGGTGGTGTTATTTGAAGAAGACGAGCCAATAAAAAGTTGACCATTAAAGCCTTGCTGCTTGTTGAAAAAAGCTTTGTTTTGTTGTTGTGGAGGGCTAAGAAGAGCTTGATCGAATCTATGGTAGCACTTCAGAGCTAGATGGCTTGGCTAATTACACACTTGACAGTGTATTCTTCCTCTACCACCAAATCTATTGTTTCTTCCTCCTCTCCCTCGTTAGCAACAACCTCTTTTTTCTTCGATGTTGTAATCTCTTTGGCCTTTCCTTTCTTGACCATTGTTGGACACATAGTTAGCTAAAGCTTGTCCAATATGTTAAGACGTGAAGGAGAGTCTAGTGTTCTGGCATTTGTACGTGCATCATAAGCATAAATTCAGTATCTTCTAAGTTAATAAACCTATGTTTAGTTGTTATTACTGCAAGAGTGGCGTCAAAATTGTGACAAACTCCATTGATAAGAAACATAACAAGATCACGATCTTTTACTTCTTCATCTGCAGCCATCAAGGCATCTTTGATATTCATAATCTTTAACACAAATTCATTAATCATACCTGATCCCTTGATGGATTACAGTTGATTCCTCAACTGAATGGTTTTTACCATTGATTGCTGCGTGAAGACCCTTCCCAGAAGTGTCTAAGCTTCAAAAGAAGTTTTGCGAACAATTATTTGGTCTAATACATTCTCAGTAATGCTTGAATATATCCGACATAAAAGTAATTTGTCAATTCGTTTCCAGATCAAGTACTCCTTACTGATACGTTTCTCAATAAACTTCTCACAAGATTCACAAATAACTTCAACATTTCTAAAGAGCTTGAATGACAGTTACAACTTGTTCTTTCCAAAAGAGATAGACTTTGTAAGTCCCACCATTTGAATGGCTTATTTATGTGACAAATCACAATGAGATATTTTGTAAGGGTAGCTTAGGTTTTGCATATGGTAATCAAAATTCGTGATCGTGTTTGGAAAAGATCCCGGCATCCCGAGTCCTTCAAGATCAAGAACCTTAAAGGTATATCATTTGATTTGTACTTTTGAAGAGATTATGTGCATGACGTCAGGACCCGCCACGACTCCTAACTTGAGTATAAGGAAATCCTGTGAAAATCTTATCCTTTTCTTTTTCTGGTGGGTTTGAGTTAGAGATTTACAATCCAAACACCTAAGTACCCTATACTTAGTAAGAATCAAAGCCCTCGTGGTTCATTCAACTTTAACTTTAACATGGAACTGTATTTTAACATATGAACTTTAGAGCTAATTAAATATATTTTCTGTGAATGAATCACAGTTTTTTTGTAAATACTATATAATATAATAAAACATTTTCTGCTTTTATAAAAAAAAAAATAGAATATCTGATAATCTGAAATCTTTTCTGATGATCTGAAATCTTTTATTTGCTAATCATAATTAGTAACAAATAAAGTCTGAAAAATTATTTACCAAATTAGTACCCAGGGTAATATCTCACGTACGTGGCAAATTATCTCAATGCTCACGCAGAGTAGGTGAAATACATATCTCACATACACAGTGATATATGATCACCCGTGCAAAGTAATAATCTCACATACACGGTGATATCTGATCAAACGTGCAGAGTAATCTCACATGCACGTGCAGAGCAGCCACAAAAACAAAAATTCTGAATATTATCTCACATACAAGTCGATATTTAATCGAACGTGTAGAGTAATCTCACATACACGTGGAGAGCAACTACAAAGGCTAATAATCTGATTATAATGCTGTTGGGGAGCGTACATATCTGATATCTTAAAATCTGAACTAGAGGTGGGCAAAAATGCCCATACACCGTAAACCAGACCAAACCAAATCAAACCGCTTGGTTTGGTCCGGTTTTGTACTTTAAAAAAACCGTATGATTTTATTTTAGTAAAACTGTATGGTCTGGTCCGGTCTATGTATATCAAACCCGAATCGAACGGTAACCCAAATACTTTTAGTATTACAACTTGATGTAGGACAACTAGCATTGGAGTTTGAAGAAGAGTTTGATAAAAAATTGACAAAAAAAAAAATAGGCACGGCTAAAAGAGCTGATTCGAAGAAACGGACATAACTTTTAACTTGGTTGTCCGATTGCCTATTATAATATGCTTTCGGAAAGGGATTTTGATGATCTACATTGTGGCAACCTGGGTTCCCCGGTTGAGGTCGTTTGCACCCTCAAAATAGCTAATTAAGGCAGGTTGTCGGGCATTTGAAATTTTATTTTAATTTTTTAATTTTTTCGTTTTAGCTTTTATTTATTTAGTGAATGTCCAATTTGGTCATTTTGTTTTTAGTTAGGGTTTTCAGAGACTATTTAAACATCTTGTTCTTTGTTTTGAGGAATAGAATAAAAAATTTAGTCGAACTTTGAGTTCTTTTTCTGGTGGATTCCAATTTTACATTCTTAGGGCTTACGTTGGTAATCCCTTTTATTTCCGTTCTGCGTCACAACTATATGTTACACCCAAATTTTTTTAATAAAATTTTGAAAATAAAAAGTTAAAGTCGAAAACCCTAATTTCATAGTTGTTTTTTTTTTTCACCAACCCGTCAAGTTTGTGCAAAGCGAAAACCTCAATTTACAAACAAAACTCTAAACATGGGATGGTAAAAGATTTTAATATATTACTATTATTTTATGAAGTTATCACCAATAGTAAAAAATATTAATAATATTAAACTAAATTAGTGTTGTTGTTATGATTTAGTTATAAATTTTTTTGACTTGCATGCATTCGATTGCATTTAAATGATTATAGCGATTTTATGTATTAACCTTAAAAAAAAAAGTGATTTCATTTATTAATATTTTTTTCTACTTCCAGAATTTCGACACACTACTTCATTTTTATTTTTATTACTCTTTTAGTTTGATGAACCGTACTTAATAATAAATTATGTCTCCTTAATTGCTCACCTTATCAAGCCATATATATATATATTTAAAATGGTCAAGCATTTGAATTTCAAGTCAAAAACTGTTAGAACGAACCAAATAAATATAATTTGATCTGGTCTGGTCTGAAAAAAAAATAATGGTCCAAATTGATCCTAATTTTTAAAAGGTCGAATTTTTTTATTTGATCCGGTTCCATCGAAACCGGACAAAACCGAACCGTGCCTAGCCCTAAGATTCTGAACATATACATATAATTCTTTCTAAAAACTTTTCTGAAAACATAAATAAATCTTCTTTTCTTTTCTTTTTTGAAAATTCACAAAAACATTTGAATCTGAAAATCTAGAAAACTTTCTAAAAGTCAGGTAATCTTTCTAAAAAATCTAGATATCTATTTAGAAACTTAAAATTTATCTAAAAATCTAACAATTTAGAAATCTGTTTGAAAATATGAAAATCTAAAAATCTAAAAGTCTATATGAAAATCTGTCTGAACATACATGAACTATTCTTCTTTCTAAATCTTAATTCTATAACTAATCTATTATATTACTGATTCCGAAAATCTAGACATTTATTAAAACATCTCCGATCATCTGGAATTCTATTTTTAGATAAATGAATAAACCATTTATTTCTAATATTAAAGCAACAAGTAGTTCCAAAATAATTAACTTAATTACAAACAAAACTATCCACTCACATAAATCTTGTGCTCAAATCTGATCTGAAATTAGGTTCCATTTGATTTCAGCTGTTTCAGGATCCATCCTTAATTACATAAAACTCAAATAAGAATCTGGAATAGTCTAATATAACTATTAGTATACAAATCATCAAATCACTTATCTGTATGACCACTGCAAGATTCACAATATTTATTTGTCTTCCATTTCATTCTCTTATTTCTTGGTACATCTCACTCTTATTTCTCTCTCCCAATCCCGGTTCCATCTTTTTCTCTCGCTGAGCTCCCTCTCTCTCTCTCTCTCTCTCTCTCTCTCTCTAATTCTCTCTCTCTGTCCGAAAATCCCCCCTTTTTTTTTCTTCCTCGAGTTTCTCCTCTACCTCTCCTATATCTTCTTTTTTCTATTTTCTTTTAATTTCTTTTGTTTGCCACCTAACTTATGTAGATGATAACAAAGCCAGCTGGTTACCTCTTCAATTTAGTTTACTATTATAATTGCCACTACTCACACGAGCACTTGACATCTCTCACTTGCACATGACACCTTGACATTTGCTTTTCTATATTATATATATATATTCTTTAAGCTCATCTGATAACAACTGCCATTCTAATCTGGGCTTGGATTTATCAAATTGGGTCATTGGTCATGTATTTGGACTTGTATTCTGGGCTTGGGAAAATTTCTGGGACTTACATTAGATGTACACACAACTCATTCTTTTAAGTTTTTGTTGTCATTTAAGAATGCATCACACTATTTTCACACTTGCATATATTACATATAGGTTACTTTGTTAGATCGGTTTAGAAGGCCTATTCTTTCATCGTCGTGGTTTGGTGTTATTATGGTGAACCATTAAAACCATTCTAGTAGATTTTGGGATCCAGGTGTCGTCTTGGACCACCCGGGAAAAGTGGGTACGAGAATCCTTCCATAGGTTTTCGCTGTCTTACTGACGCCATGGAGAACCGTGACAATTTGGCAAGAAATTTTCTTTAGTGAATTTTGCGGTTATGTCATGAACTACCACGTAATAGGACCATGATTTTCCAATGAAGATTGAGTTGCCTTTGATGCGGTTGTTTTTCATCATGATCAACTGCGAAGTTTGACTGCAAAAAACAGTTCTTCTTCAAAACGATGTAATTTTGAGAGAACTCCATATATATAGAGGCCAAGACACTTTCATGTTTATCAATAACTCCGAATTATTCATAGATCGTGACCATTATTGGGTACTTCGAGAGAGAAAGGTTTAAGCAACCATTTGTGACTCTTCAATCCCTATTCATGTGCATTTAGGACATCATTAGCATGGGTCTTCTTTGCATCTTCACTTAGTAGATAAGAACAAAATTCCTTATCATTTATTGTTCTCTTTTTAATTATCAAGACATAATCTTCATTGCTTTAACATTAAGGCTTGGGTGATTGTAGGAGCTAGCTAAAAACAAGGGTTTGGTTTTGCATATTCACATATAGTTAAGTATTTAGTGTTGTCTAGCACTCATTTACATTAGAGAATTGCTACATGTTCACATCAGTGTTCTAGTAGGTGCTGGGCACCAGTTGTACAGCAGCCCGGCAACTAGCCCCTAGGCCGACTAGTCGGAATTTCTTATATTTTTTTATACAACTACTTTCAGTTTTTCACGCATCAAGCCCAATATCTTTATGGGTTCAATTTCAGGCCTATAAAAATCAATCCAGCCCAAATACAAAAACATAAATCTAGGGTTTCAAGTTCCCTTCTTCTTCCATATATAAACCCATTCTTATCCTCTCTAATCTGAAATCACATATCTCAGCCTCACTCTAACTTCCTCCATCTAGGGTTTAGCAATCTAGTTCAGAAGTACCATATGACACTTTAAACGCAACTGCAACTTCTTCGGTGGCCTAACTAATCCCATCCACTAATCACCAGCCCTCTGGTTCATCTTCCTCACCAGATTCATCCTCTTTGGTACTCTCTTCAATTGGTTCGATTAGATTATATTCGCCGTCAAACCTTCCCTGCTACCATTATAATTTTATAATCCAGGATCTATGGTTTATCAATTATTCTTCAGTCATCCTTTTGTCTTCTTGTATTTTCCAGCTATTTTGTTTTTAATTTTTTTTTTAACGAATTGGCCGATTAATCAGTTTAAGAGATCGGTCTAGGCGGCCGACTAATCAAAGTTAGTCGACGACTGCTCAGCCAAACGCCTAGGCCAATTACTATAACACTGGTTCACGTAGATATTAATCCTCTTCATTGGTGTCAAGTCTTGTGGCTACATGTGGTAGTTACAGAAACAAGAGAATTCTTGTAACCAAATATGTTGGTTGGCGAGCACTTTCAAGACCCACTATTGATAAAGGCATGCGGGTAGACTAGGTTGAGTTACTATCCTTGAGAAGAGAGACAAAATGTCAACTTAGGATGTAATCAAATATTCAAATAGTGGATTTCTTTGATTAAGTGGCTATTGAGTTAGTCCTGTGGGTTTTTCCCCTCGGAGGGTTTCCCACATAAAAATCAAATGTTTTTTATATTTCACATTTTTACTTGATTTTATTATCATTTGTGATGTTTGTTTTGTTTAATTTTGACTAATCGAAAAAGTCGATAATGAATAGATTAACAACTCATTTGTTTCCTCTAGGTTGTTTAGACACATATTAAAGTTATTTTCAGACTGATCTAACTTTATAGGAAGATAAATGTTCAAGCTTTCGGTAAGTGACGCGATCTCCATCGTAGATGTTATAAGTTGAGAACCATAACTCTTATCTTCGCTTTGAATCTGATAGACAAATGCACCTTCTCGTGCGTTTTGATTTTGACCTAAAATTGGTGATTGGGATCTCGATTTTGCATGACTGTTAGTCAGATGGCTCTGATACTATTTAAACTTGTAAGTATTTGATGTAACGAACCAGGTGTTCGATGAAATGAGTAAACAAGAAATGAAAAACTAGAACAACGCCATTAATGGAGATTCTGAGCTGAGAAGCTTCTCTGTATTAATTGAACGAAATTGTTAATTGATTTACAATATTTATGTCAGAAGACTCTTCACACTGAATGCATTTCCTTGAAATCAGGAATTGCTAACCAATAATATTGATTCAAATTGCCACACCAGATTGTTAGTTATTAATAGTAACTATCTTAATTAACAGCTAAGTGATATTAGGATTAGCTGATATTAGGAACTAAGACTAGCTGAGCTAACTAAAGGCAGTTATCTACTTATCTATGCAATGCTCTGCAAACGATAGGATGATCTGCAGATGATAGATATTGACAATTCAGGGCAGCTGCATTCTTATGCTCTGCTTTTCATATGCTTCCAAATACTTAACATACTTGTTGGTTGGTTTGTGACAAAAGAATGAATCAATATGAACAATATAAAATATATGAATGAAAATAGTGAATAAAAATATGTGTTTGGCGAAAAAAGAGGGGCTAAATATATACTGCTTAGGTGTATGATGATCGGTGTATGACTTGGCATTATGCCGCTATCTCATTCGTCCATTCCATGTAAATATATATATTTGAAAAACAATTCCATGTAATTAACTGATTAATATGTTATTTATAATCGTATAACCGGGTTTTAATTATGATAAAATATAATAAGAAGGAATGCTGCCTCATAATATTTTCACTTCATCTAATTTTATATTTTTTTGGAAATGGGAATTGAATTTTCTAGATAGAAACAGAGCTGTATTTATTCAAAAACAAACATTTCCATTTTTATTTAAACAAGATTACCATAAAAAAAAAAACACTAGCCTGGGTATTCTACACGTTCCCGTGGGGTGCCCATGTGTACAGGCATTCTATTTACTCATTCAAGCATGTGCTTGATGGGCGACGAGATGGGTTCGAGCGACGCCAGCAGGAAAAGAGCGTTGACGTACACAAGGTGGAGAGACCTACAACATATACGATCTATCTCATGCCCTATTGGTAAGAACTTCGAACTACAAATTGTACTTTATTGTTGGTGTCTTAAATATTATGGATACTTATCGTACTTATCTTTGATGCAGATATTTGCTTTGGAGGTGATCCCTGATTTGGCCAAAGAGTTCGGTGCCCAGAGGGTTACTAATCTGACTCCCCGTATTTTGAAGTGAGAGTTGACCAAACAACCGAGAGGGAAGAAGCTGGCAAAGATTTTTAAAGCCAGGGTATGTATTTAATTTGTTAATGTTTTTATTAGTTAGTATTTGTACAATTACAATGTTCTAACTAATATTTTAGATGTTTGCGAGGAAGGAACTAGTGCCGACACCAGCTGAGAGACAGGCACCGTACTATGCCTAGCTAAACAGGGGTGGGGGGGGGGGGGGGGGGGGGGGGGGGGTATGTAGAAGATGACAGGATGATATGCCGCCTTCGGTCCCTGATCAGATTACCTTTAGCGGGATCAGTGGTACAGAGGGTGGGGGTTTAACAGATAGGACCAGTGACAGTGAGGGATCTGAGCCCGCTACTTGGGGTTTAAGGTCCAATGACAGTGAGGGATATGAGACAGACCCTCAACGAGAAAGGCATAGGCATAAGCGGGTTCGATTTACCACCCCCGAACATGGTACATCTGCAGGGGATTCCCCTAGGGGGCGTTGGACGTGATGGAGAGGTAAGTTGAAAACAAAGTTTAGTTTGTTTTTATTAACACGTGGTGATAGTTTTTTACTAACAATGTAGACATGATTTCAGGCCCAGTGGGCAGATATGTTGAACGATGTGCGTGAAGCCCTCCGAAAGAGTGAGGAGGATCGACAACGTCAACACTTGGAGTTGGTGGATATGATCCGGAAGAGTGATGAGGATTGTCAGCAGCAACACCGATTGTTACTGGATATGATCCGGGGGCTTCACTGGTCGACCATGCGTACACACTAGGATGGCCCCCCACCTCTCGATCTAGACTTTAGTCCCGGAGGTTCGACTGATAGGTATACGGGGGGGACAGACATGATAACTCAACGTAGTCAGAACCCGCCTATCAGCGGGGTAGGTCCGGAGAGGCAACCTCAGCCACATACCAGCGATTGTAGGCTTGGTTCACGTACAACAGTAGGGTCAAACCTCTCAGCTGTCCTATCTGGGTCCACCCATGCTCAGCAGTCCCCCCACCTCCCAGCACATCAATCCCCCCTCCTCCCAATACATTGATTCAGCCACATCGGTCCCTTCCCCTTCCCAGCACATCTGTGGCATCGGTGCGGTCCCCTTCCCCACCCAGCACGTCTGTAGCATCGGCACGGTTTCCTCCTCCACCCAACAATTCTATGGTGTCGGAGCGGTCCCCTCCCCCACCCAGGACATTTTCAGGATCTGTGCAGTCCCCTTCCCAACCAGCCATGTCTACCCAGGCTTAGCGGTCTTCTCCCCCGGATAGCATGACCACCCAGAGTCTGCGGTCCCCTCCACCGGCCATTACATCAAAGAGTTTAGTTAAGCGCGGATGGCAGTTGATGAGCCCTTACACAGATCCATGTCGTCCAAAGAGGTTAAGGACACGGCCCGAGTCTGTGGAACACATTTTTGACCCCCACGGACTAGTGGACGCTGACCAGCTTGCGGTATACAAAGCCTTCAAGAGGAACATAAACAGGGAACTGTAAGTCCAACTCTTTCTAATAAAAATGGTTGTATATTTAATGTTTATTCAAATTTAAGTAAAGCTAAGCTAATTCAATCATTAAACAGACATGATGTAGACGTGCTGGCACCAGTGGACGCTAGATGGTTCGTGCGTATGCAATCCAACTTCATGGACTTGGAGGACACGGTATGTACTTACGTGATTTTCATATTAACGTTTGTGTAAGTAATGTTGTATTGTTAACAATTACGGTGGTTTTATTGTTTGTCAGCATATGGATGCATACCTCCATAATCTTCACAAGCGTCAGCGAGGATTCCCCAATGTGTACAACCAGAGGATCAACGTGTTGGATACATAATTTATGTAAGTAGTTATAAATTTTTGGAATTGAATCAGATTTTCTGGTTTTGTATTATTAATACGATATTGTCAATGCTTGTATGTACAACCACTTATGTTGTACATGTGGGAGAGGATGATGCCTCGTGATTCTTATGGGAATGTGACCACGGTAAGGTGGAATGTGTTACAGTCCCGATGGTTGGAAGATGACCTTCTGACGGTTTGTGGAGCAACCACTGGTGGAACTGCCCATGGCACGAGGTTGACCTGGTAAGTGTTAAATGATGGAAATGATTTAAAAAATAAACTGTTCTTATATCCCGACCTAACACCGTATGCATACTATTACAGGTCCTGATTCCGTGCAACGTTGGGGGCCAACATTGATTGGTGGTGATCGTCGACCTGATTCTGGGGAAGATTGACATTTTTGACCTGGAGACAGGAAGTCCCTTATTATATCAAGAAGCAGCAGGTCTGGCCATTACAGTGGTTTTTACCGTCCATGTTGAATGACACGGGGTTCCACACTGCACGACGAGGTGGTCATCGACCATTTCCTAAGAAAAATAAGCCCTTCTCGGTCAGCGTGGTCCCTACTTCTACAGACCCCCAACAAAAAAAACCGTAAGACATTCTATTTCATTCATGTGCTTAGATATTATTTAAAAACAATTAGTAACGATTTTTAATGTGTCTAATTGTAGAGGTAACTGTGGTCCCCATACTTTGAGACTTATTGAGTACTTACTGGTGGGTCGAAGGCCTTTTGATTGGTCAGAGGACGACATGGGGATCATTCAGAAGAAATTGGTTGTGGAGATTTTTTGTAACTTCAGGCCCGCCTAGTGATTGGTTGTATATTACCATTTTTTATGTACAAAGACATGTAATTAATTCATGAATATTAATTCATTCATTATTCATTCATTAATATTAATTCATTCATTAATAAGTAATTATTGCAATTCCAAATTATTACAATCTGATACAATTCCAAATGTTTACAATGTGATCAAAACTTTGTCTTTCATTCCCTATTAGAGTCAATGTTAGGGCACGTCTATTTGTTGTGTCCAATTGAATGGCAAATGCTACACTTGCGGCGGTATTCATTGGGAACACCTCTGCTTGTACCTTCATTAATCATATGTGGATTAGGACATCTCCTAGAATTATGCCCTGGTTGTCCACATCTTCTACAGGATTGTGTAGTTGTCCTTTCTGAAGACGAGACATGGTGACCCGCCCTCGGGTGTCCTGCTTGTCTCCTGGAGTTCGGATTCAAAATCACCCTCTGAGCAATGTCAGATGGCACAACCCAAGTGGAAGGATGGCCCACTGGCATAATAAGAACCAAGTACGCATCAACAAGTGTCTGTCTCTTGTAGTAGTCTGAATACAAAGTTGTCAAGTCCAAGTTTCGCTCCCTGTAAAAAACATTGAAAATGATCAGCTTCACGTTTCAGTAATAATCACCTCACAGTACAACTTGAAAGTAATGTACCGTGCCGCTGCAAGAGCGTGAGAACATGGAAAATGATCCATTTGGAATTTGTTGCAAGTACAAGTCTTCCAGGCTAAGTCAACAGTCCACTATTTTCTAGACCTCTTGACCGAGAAAATAGTCTAGTCTACTGGATTTAAGGTCAAAAAACCACACTTCTCCACACGTTTTAAGAGCACAATATGTGCTGCATCGGTCAATTGATAACGCATAGTTTGTGCAGCTCTACAGCGATCGTGAAACCACTGTTGCAACATATTTCTAATGAACTCAGCCAGAGTCAACATAGGCAGTTGACATGCAAATTTTAGGCATGAGTTTATGTATTCTGCAGCAATTGTTATCATCACCATGTACCTTCTTTTCGGGCAATGTACACGTGACCACTTGTGTGGATCAGCATCAATTACATAATCATATGCATTCTGGTGCAAGTTTCTTAACTCATCCATATGCCGGTTATATTCAAACTCGGTGTATGCGCGGGTTGCTTTATCCATTATTGCTGTAACATCCTTTCTATGAAATCGCTTCTTAATATTTTCAGCAAAGTGCCAGCAACATATGGTATGGGTGGCATAAGAGAATACTTTAGAAATCCCTGCTTCAATGCTTACATGCCTATCGGAAATGAAAACTAGCTCATCAATATGACCTAGGGCACCCTTCAAGCAATCCAAAAACCATTCCCACGAAATGTTGTTTTCTAAGTCGCCGTACCCAAAAGCAATTGGATACACCTATTTGTTCCCATATTGTGCTTTTGCAACAAACATTGTACCCCAGAATCGTCCCTTCAAATGGATACCATCAACGACAATGACTGGACGCATACACGTCCGGAATCCTCTAAGTGAGACACCAATCGACATGAAGAAGTACAAAAATTTACCATCTTCGTTGCACTGTAAGTCAGTGATTGTGCCGGGATATTACTGTACATGATTTGGATTCCATACATTGATTTTATGTCAGCGATTATGCCATTCGGATGCATTAGTTGACCATCTTGTTGTTGAAGTCTAGGTGCAATAACTTCTCCAATTATGAGTGCACTAGCTTGTCGGTGCCGGTGGTGAATTTCTTCTAATGGACAAGTGTGTTCGTTGACAAAACTTCTTACTTGAAAGTATGTGCATTCATCTCTCCTCACCGCTCTTAACTTCTACGTACAATTTCCCATCAAACAAACTAGATGTAATGTTATCTTATTGGACCTTTTCACCTTCCACTCGAAGTTCTACCGCATTACAAAATGGCCTACTAGTCTCTTCAAATCCTTTTTTGTTGGAAAAAATTGCCCTTTATATATCATGCTTGTAGGTTCATCTTCAACCAAGTTCCTGCTTCCACCAATACCAAACGAGTATGATTCTGCTCCTGGAATAACCCATGTTGTGGCATTATCAGAATCATCTGGAGTTACATTAGCTCTCCATTCGGAGGTCCCAACTATATCTGGTGAACGGAAACTAAATCTGTGTACTTGTCTTACACGTCTTTCTGTTTCGATAGGTTCTTCATCATCCTGATTGTCCTCTACATTTTCTGCAGAATTGAAATTGCCCTCATTATCCACCTCATGAATCACCCCAACATTCAGTACTGTATTCTGCTCATTGTTGATGTCGTTGTAGATCTCATTGTATTGGTGGTTGTATTGTCTACCATTCATCTCAATTTGACAACCAAATACATCAACGAATTGAGGTCCCGGTATATTATCATGGGTGGCTACTTCTGGTGGGACAGCGCATATGTTTTCCCGATCATCAATCCCACTTCTTTCTATGAACAACCGGTTGCTTCCGCCTGACGATCGAAATTGTTGGGTGTTATCACGATCAGGGATATCTTCACCAATGACACCTCCAGCTGGCCTCTCTATTAGACTAACACATACTTGAGGGATCACCCTATCTTCCCCTAGCATAAACTGAACATCATCATTGTTTCTTATAAATGTACGACATGTAGTCCCAGGAATAATTGATAGAGACTGTAGATCAGCACTGTATTTGTTCTCATCAAACTTTACAATGGTTTTCACGATCGACACCAGTTCATCGTAACTCAAATTCTTTGACACATACAAACCTTGGTTATCGGAACCTAAATACCTCTGATTTCCGTCTGGTAATTGCTCTCATCGACCGTTGTAAGATATGACTATTCTCACCCTATCCATTGTCCTGTCAAAACCATCATCAAAAACCATTATTAAGAAATAAATATTTAATACCAAATTTACAATTATATAGGATTAAACAAAAATTAAAAGTGTAAGCAATCAAGCTTTTTTTTACTGATACAGTTTTTTTTGTACATGATCGAGCCGTTTTTGTACATGCTCGAGCCGTTTTTGTACATGATCGAGCTTTTTCTAACGGGATCGAGCTTTTATTGTTCAAGACCGAGCTCTATTTGTACATCATTGAGCTTTTTTTAATATGGCTTGAGCTTTTTTTCATATGGCTTGAGCTTTTTTTCATATGGCTCGAGCTTTTTTCAAATATGGTTCGACCTTTTTTGTGAATGATCGAGCTTTTTTTGTGCGGGGTTGAGCTATTTTTGTGATGGATCGAGCTATTTTTGTAAGGGATCGAGCTTTTTTTTTTACGTATCCAGCATCTATTTTTTGGATCGAACATTTATTTTATGGATCGAGCTTTTTTTAAATGCGTTCCAGCTTTTATGCCCAAGATTTTAAACTTGTTTGCACCACTTTAACTCAACTCGGCAAAATATATATACAAAAAAATATGCATACATGTTCATTCATTATTTTTTAAAAGTTTACAACTCCCAGACATAAACAAAAAAAATTGAGACAACATGTTCATAAATGTTCATACAGTGTTATACCACACAAAAATACAAGAAAAAATGGAAATGAAGATCAGAAATATTAATTTACCTTCTTGTGCAATATCTGGAAGGGAGCTCGTTTTCTGAAGAAAAAATGGAGTAGTTGATTGATTTTCAGACAACTTTTTTGGACACCAACTTTTAAGAATAAAGAATCGATTATTTAAGGGCAATTTCAGTAGCTCACCATAATAGGTGTCTTTTAAATTTAACTTATTATAACGGTGACATCACTGCAAGGGACCAAAAAAAAGGTGACATTCCTTACCATTTCCACTATAAGATTATGGGTGTGATATGCACAATAATGTTCATGTGTTTTCTTTCTATGTCCCATAAGAAAAGGGAATATACAGTCAGTAATTTACGGGTGGGTATGGGTTGGTTTAGACTATACCTAAACAAAGCAAAACGTTACGTTATTTAATCCTTTTCGTTTTTCATAACTCAAACCAACCAATTTTAAGTTAAAACCAAACTAATAGAAAATCGGTATAGTTTGACGGCTTAGGTAAACCGAAAATAGTTTAATTAATTTTGATATTTTTTTTTCCATTTACTTTGAATTTTTCAAGTTGCTCCATTACAAAAAGTTTTTATTAATTAAAATTATATAATCACATTTCTTATATTTGAACAAATATAATAATGTGGAAATGGTGAGATATGTCACCTTTTTTTATTGTGTGTTGTGATAATATCACCGTTTTAATAAATTAAGTTTAAATGGCACCTATTATAGTGAACTATCCAAGTTGCCAATAAACTTTAATATTTAAAAGGCAACTTGCTGAACTCGTGTGTATGTCCCTAAAAAACGTTGTATGAAAAACTTGTTTCTCTCTCTAAAAAAGTTGTCTCTCTTCAGAATCTGCACAAGAAAGTAAGAAATATTTATGATCTGGTGTATTCTCTTTTCTGTTTTCATGCATTTCAGATATTTTACATGCATTTCTGTGTGGGTTAACAATGTATTCATTCCTCGATAATATGTTGTCACGGTCTTTGTAAGAACATGTATGAACATGTAATAGATCCGAGCTTTTTTCATGTGTGACCGAGAATATTTAAAGATGAATCGAACTTATTTTATATTGGATCGAGCTTTTATATATTTTGAAAAAAGCTCGATTATTAAAAAAAAAATGCTCGATAATTTGATAAATATTCTCGATCCCTTGAAAAAAGTTCTCGATCCCTTGAAAAGGTTTTCGATCCCTTGAAAAAAGTTCTCGATCCCTTGAAAAAGTTCTCGATCCCTTGAAAAAGGTTCTCGATCCATTTGAAAAAAGTTCGATCCCTTAGAAAATGTTCTCGATCACTTTCCAAAAAGCTCGATCCGTTTGTAAATATTCTCGATCCCTTACAAAAAAAACACGATCCCTAAGAAAATGTTCTCGATCCCTTACAATTGAGAAATATTTGTAATTATTAGTAATTGTAAAAGTAGTTTTTTTTTTAATTTGTTAATAATAGTTTGTGGTGATGATTTTCACAGGATAATGGATCGGGTTAGAATAGTCATATCTTACAACGGTTGATAGGAGCAATTACCTGATGGAAGTCAGAGGTTTTTTGGTTCCGATAACTAAGGAATGCATGTGTCAAGAAATATGGCTTACGAAGAGCTGGTGTCGATTGTGCAAACAGTTGTGAAGTACGATATGAACAAATACATTGCTGATCTACAATCTATATCAATCGTTCCCGGGACAACATGTTGCACATTTATAAGAAACGACGAAGATGTTTTGTTTATACTAGGGGAAGATAGGGTGATCCCTCAAGTATGTGTCAGTCTAATTGAGAGGGTTGCAGGAGGTGTCATTGGTGAAGAAATCCCTCCTCGTGATAACACCCAACAATTTCGATCTTCAGGCGGAAACAACCAGTTGTTCACAGACAGAAGTGGGATTGACGGTAGGGAAAACCTATGTGGTGTCCCACCTGAAGTAGCCAACCATGGTGATATAGTTGGACCTCAATTGGACAATGATTTTGGTTGTCAAATTGATCCAAATTTGCATCCGGTAGGAACCGTTCAAAACGGAAAAACGTGCAAGACGTGTACACAGATGTAGTTCCACTGCAGTAAATATAGTTGGGACCTCTGAGGTCCGACCTATGTAACTCCAGCTGATTCTGAGAATGCCACAACGTGGGTTATTCCAGGAGCAGAATCATACTCGTTTGGTACATGTGGAAGCAGAAACTTGGTAAAAGATGAACCTACAAGCATGATATATAAATGACAGTTTTTTCCTACTAAAAAGGATTTGAAGAGATTGGCTGGGCATTTTGCAATGCGGTACAACTTCGAGTGGAAAGTGAAAAGTTCGAATAAGACAACATTACATCTGATTTGTTTGATGGACAACTGTACGTGAAAGTTAAGAGCGGTAAGGTGAGATGAAGTAACATACATCCAAGTAAGAAGTTTTATCAACGAACACACTTGTCTGTTGGAGGAGATTCACCGCCACCATCGACAAGATAGTGCAGTCATAATTGGAGAAATGGTTGCACCTAGATTATAACAACATGATGGTCGACTAATACGTCCGAATGACATGAAAACAATGTATGGCATCCAAATCATGTACAGTAAGGCACATCAAGCCCTTGATTATACGTTTTCACTGACCTACGGAATGCATGAGGAAACCTTCCAACTGCTGTCATCATTCGGTTACGTGTTGGAATAAAAAAATCCCGGAACAATCACTGACTTACAGTGCGATGAAAATGGTAAATTCCTCTACTTTTTGATGTCATTGGGTGCCTTAGTTAGAGGATTCCAAAGGTGTATGCCAAAGGTGTATGCGTCCAGTTATTGTCGTTGATGATACCCATTTAAAAGGTAGATTCAGGGGCACAATGTTTGTTACAACTGTACAAGATAGGAATGAACAGGTTTATCCAATTGCTTTTAGGTACAGTGACCTGGAAAACAATCTATCATGGGAGTGGTTTTTGGATAGCTTGAAAGGTGCCCTTAGCCATATAAATGATTTGGTATTCATTTCTGATTGACATGAAAGCATTGAAGAAGGGATTTCTAAAGTGTTCTCTTATGCCACCCATACCTTATGTTGCTGGCACTTTTATAAAAATATTAAGAACCGATATCATAGAAAGGATGTTGCCACAATAATGGACAAAGCAGCCCGAGCGTACACCGAGTTGCAATATAACCGGTACATTGAAGAGTTATAAAACTTACACCTGAATGCATATGATTATATAACTGATGTCAGTCCACACAAGTGGTCCCGTGTACACTACCCCGACAGAAGGTACAGGGTAATGACAACAAATGTTACAGAATGCATAAACCCATGCCTCAAATTTGCACAGCAACTGCCTATGTTGACTCTAGCAGAGTTCATTAGGAATATGCTACAACGTTGGTTTCACGATCGTCATAGGGTTGCACAGTCCATGCATCATCAGTTGACCGACCTAACACATCTTGTGATCCTAAAACTTGTGGATAAGTGTAATTTTATGACCGTAGATCCAGTTGACAGGAATATATTCTCTGTGAAGCGGTTTGGAAAATAGTGGACCGTTGACTTAGCCAGGAAGACCTGCACATGCAACAAATTCCAAATGGATCTTCTTCTATGTTCTCACGCTCTCGCTACCGCAAGGTACATTATACATTTTAGTCTACGGTTAATATTACTGAAACGTGAATCAAATCATTTTCAATGTTTTTATAAGGACCAAAACATGGATTTCACATCCCTGTGTACGGACTACTACAAGAGACAAACACTTATTGATGCCTACTCGGTTCCTATTATACCGGTTGGACATCCTTCCACTTTGATTATGCCATCTGACATTGCTGAGAGAGTGGTTTTGAATCCAATCTCCAGGAGACAAGCAGGCTACCAGAGGGCGAGTCACCATATCTCGTCTTCAGAGAGGACAACTACACAGAACTGTAGAAGATATGGACAACCAGGGCATAATTCCAGGAGATGTTCTGACCCAGCTTTGATTAATGAAGTTCCGAGTTGAGTTGTTCCTGTGGAATACAGGCGCAAGTGTAACATCTGTCATACAGTTGGCCACAACAGACAAACGTGCCCTATCAGAGGCTCCACCGTGGAATGATTTGAGGCGTTGATGATGATATTGTGATAATTTGTACTCGTATGACTTGTTCATTAACTTAAATGCAATTTTTTTAAAATATGATTGGTACATATACAAATGTAAACAATTTTATACAAAAGAATTGGTACATATACAAAGGAATTACTATATAAATCTAAACGGGCCAGGAGTTAGAAAAAATATCAACTGCCATCTTCTCCCGAATGATCCATATATCGTCTTCCGACCAATCAAAATCCTTTCTGTCCGTCAGTAAGTACTCGATCAATCTCAACATGTGGGGACCACTGTTACCCCTGTAGTTGGACACATCACTTAGCATTAATAAAATATTAGGTTTTTAATAACACAATCTCAAAGTTAATATTACAAAATGTCTTACGATTTCTTTTGCTGGGGGATATGTGTTTCGGACACCGCGCTGACTGAGAAGAGCTTATTCTTCTTGGTAAAAGTCTCACGGCCAGCCGGTCGTGTAGTGTGAAACCCAGCTTGATGCAACATCGAGGGCAAAAACTAGCGCAAGGGGGCTACCTGCTGCTTCCGGATATGCACTGGGACCTGCTGTCTCTAGGGGTCGACTATGAACATCTTCCAGCATGTGAGCTCGACGGTCACCCGTATCCAATGTTGGTGCCCAATGTTGCACGGTATCAGGACGTATAAAAATTAAAAGAAGGTGTTAGGATGTACAAAGATATTTATATTTGTAATTGCAAACCAAGTAACGCTTACCATGTCAACCTCGTGCCACGGACAACATCCAATCGGGGCACCACCAAACACCGTCGTAATGTCTTCATCCTTCCACCAAGACCTCAGCTATGGATTGCAATTATACCTGGACCCGCGAGTACCGAACCGCATGGGTCAGGTATGGGTCCTCACATTTGGGTCGTGGGTCGGGTTTAGGTCTGAGTAAAAAATTCAGATCCGAACCCAGACCCTGACCCTTGGACCCGATTAGTACGAAACATAATTGTTATTTCAATTTTTATGGTTATTTCAATTCTCAACCTAATAGTCAATCATCTTTGTTATTTTGTTTTATTTAAATTCAAGTTAATTATTCATTAATTGAATAAGTTTTACCGGTTAAAAATTGAACAAGGTAAAATTAAAAATAGAAAGGAAAAGTGAAAATAAATGAGTTTTATTAAAGGTTTTGCGGGTCCGCAGGTCCAGACCGATACCCATGAATTTTTGTGGGTCCTCGGGGCGGGTTTGGGTCTGCTGAAGACCCGAACCGTACTCTAAAATATTCTTGGGTCTGGGTCTGGGTCTGGTAGGACCCGACCCATTACCATCTCTAACCTCAGCACATTCCATCGTGCTGTGGTGATCTTTCGCGAGCATCACAAGACATTATTTTCCTGTACTGGTGCTCCAGATAAGACTGTACAAACAGTTGATCGACAAAAAATTATATATGTTTTCCAAACAAATCTACAAACATGCGTAATCATTACTAATTTCAGTATTTACAAAAAACTGTGTATCCAATATGCTGACTATCTGATTTTACACAGTCGGAAATGCTCGTTGATGCTTCCGAAGAATATAGAGGTACACGTCCATATGCTGGGAATATATACACGTAATAAAGTGTTAGGTGTGTTACATATCTAAAACAAACATTAAAAAGAAAATTTTCGATCGCACGTACCTCATTATCCAAATCCATGAAGTTGGTCTGCATTTGATGGAACCATGCAGCATCAACTGGCTCCAGCACGTCAACATCACATCTGTATTAATTTTTTATTATCTACACAATTACTTAATTGAATAGAAGAAAACCTTCCATCTAAATAAAAAACAAATTTACTTACAGTTCCCTATTTATGTTCTTCTTGAAGGCTCGGTAAGCCTTCAACTGGTGACTGTCCACCAGTCCGTGGGGATCAAAAACGTGGTCAGGTCTTTGAAGTATTACCCTCACCCTTTTCGGTTGGCACGGATCTGTATACGGGCTGAGCAACTGCCAACCGCGCTTCAGTACACGCCTCTCTAGTCGAACTCCCCTCGCTGGGGTGTGCTGCGATAAGGAGCTTCGTTCTATGTGCAGCTGGATCGATGTAGAGGGTGGAGGGGGCGGTTGTTGTTGGATCGATGGGGGAGTGGGAGGGGGAGGGGGAACCTGTCGCTCAATAAGAGGGGGAAGCCCTCGCTCGACCAATGTGGGAGGTTGAGGGGGAGCTTGGTGCTCGATCAGAGGGGTAGGGGGAGCCTGCTGCTCTATCGGAGGGGGCGACCCTCACTCGACCAATGGGAGAGGTGGAGGGGGAGCCTGCTGCTTGATCGATGGGGGAGGGGGAGCCCCACTCTCCGAAACTGCCCCTCTGGTATGTGGATCCTCCCGACGTCCACCAGTCCTGTCTGTCCCCTCGGTATACCTACTTGTCCTGTCTCCGGTAGTAAAGTCTGCATCAGGATAATGTGGATCATCCGGATACTTATGCGTCCTGAAGCTCTGAAGCCCCTCTATCAATGCAAGCAACTCCTTATGTTGTTGCTATTGATCCTCCTCGCTCTTCCGGATCATATCCAGCAACTCTTAGTGCTGTTGTTGTAGATCATTCTCACTCTTCCAGAGGGCTTCACGCAACTCATTGAACTGATGTTCCCATGGGGCCTGAAATCATGTCAACATTGTTAGTACTAAAACAATCAACAGATCTTGTTAATAAAAATAAAACTATAATCTCAACTTACCTCCATATCATGTCCAACACCTGTACGGGAATCCCATATAGCTGTACCAGGTCTTGGGGTGTAAACCGAACCCTTCTATGCCTCACTCGTCGAGGAGACGGCTTAGATCCATCAGTGTCCATGGCACTGAAACCCAGATCCGATGGGTCTGAATCCTCAATCTCACTACGCCTCCCACCTCCACCCTCCTTCTCCTCCTCCTCCACTGGACCCTCTGCACTACTAGTCTGATCAGGGACAGTCGAAAGGTGAACCCTGTAGTCCTCTACATACAGGCTCCCCCCTCACTTAGGCCTGTAAAGTACGGTGCCACTGCCTCATTTGTTGTGGGCACGATTTCCTTCCGTGCAAACATCTGAAAGCTTAGTTATAGGAATGTCATTGTAAACATAGTAAGTAATATAACGATTAACAAATTAAATAATTACCCTAGCATTGAAAATCTTGGTCAGCTTCTTCCCTCTAGGTTGTTTGGTCAACTCCCACTTCAACATACGAGGAGAAAGCTCTGTAACCCTTCAGCCCCAAAATCGATGCCCAGTTGGGGGATCACCTCGAAAGCAAATATTTGCATCAAAGTAAGTACAGTTATAATCCAAAAAAATTTAGGAAAAGAAATTTAATGTACATGTTGTAAATCAAATTTCTTACCAAAATGGCATGTGATAGACCGTAAATGTTGTACCCCTCCATAGAATGTACAACAACACCCTGTGACTGATGGCGTCTCTCCTCACATCGTCGCGGTAACACATGCTTGAATGAAAAAATAGAATGCCTATAGGCGTGGGCACACCACGTGAACGCAACGAAGGCATTGAGGTCCTCAACCAACTGAAACTGCAAAACTGGAATCTTCAATCTCTCTTCCACCCCATCAATATCCAGTTCAACATGTAAATGAGGCACAACTTCACAGAATCGTACGCCTTCTGAAACTCTCCGAGGGTAAGAACAACCCTCAACTCCTCCAACGATACCTCACCGGCTCTAGGAAAGTACTTGAAACAAAAATTATGGTGTGTGATAATATTAATCTAGAGGGGGGGTGAATAGATTTTAAAAACATTTACCCAATTTTCGTTAAAGGTCAAGATTATGAAAATGCCACTAGCTAGTTACAATAAAATCAAAAGTGTAAAAATACAGAAATAATAAAGACATTTGAGATATACGTGGAAACCCTCCAAATGGGAAAAACCAAGGGCTGATGAGTGTGCCACACTAGAACCTTGAATCCACTAATGGCAAGAGAATTACAACCTAATCCCGGTTTAAATTTACCACCACTACCTAATCCCGGTATAAGTGAACCTAGTCCATCTTGCTTAAGATTTAAGCTACCTACTCCCGGAAGCAACACAAGTTTTACTTCTCAATGAAGAGATAAAATGTCTTAAGTGAATATATGATGATATTCAATGAACAAACAATGCTAGGAAACCCTATATGCTTATCTAGGATAATGAGATGACAGTTAATGCAATCCTAGATATCAAGAGCTAAATGACATGTTCAAGAAGCTTAGATAAACATAGATCAACTAATTCTATGAAGCTATCACAATACAACACTCAATCATGGCATCACAACAATCTCTAATTTGTATCTAGAAAATCGTCTAAAAGCATACAAATAATTAAAGAGAAGGTTTAGCAAGTAAAACACTTAACTTGTAAGAAGATAGTGAAGAACTTACCAAACAAGATGTGATGAAGCAACCCTATCCATTGATGCACTCTAAATGAACTTAGATGATGCAAGATGAAGTTTTGATGCACATGGGAATGTTTGAATGATTAAAAATGAGTTCTTAAAAGTGTTTTTCCTTTGAAATGTGTTCTAAGAAAAATATTTGATGTTATGAACTCTTACACGACCTTAAAACACTGAGTTATATATATATATATATATATATATATATATATATAAGATCCAAACAAAAAGAGGACGTTCTGGAAAAAATGTTCCAGCTTCCTCTGTATGCGCTGGTGACAGGCGCTGGTCAAGTAGTGCACCAACAGCGCACAACCTATTTTTACAATAGGCATTGGACGAGTGGCGCATCCTAGTAGCGCAACACATGCTCAAATCCTCTGGAATGTTTGCGCTGGTGAGGTGCGTTGGACGAGTAGCGCACCACTAGTGCATGTCCAATTTTTTCAAATATGAGAGTGCAATGGCGCAGGTCAGTGGTGCATGACTAGCGGCGTTCCACTGGAATGTTACGCTGGTCGAGTAGCGCACCACCAACGCATAACCTGATTTCAACACTCAAATGTACAATTTTAACTAGTTCAAGAGTGATGAAACATGCATCCTATTCTAATGCCAAATATGACATAAAACATTTAATTACAATATGCAAATAAATCAATAAGAGTCATCAATATGCACACAAGAAAACACTCAACATATAAAAATTAAAGTTATGCATGAATTTGTGAGTGTGTGCAACTATCTCTTCAAAGTAAGTAAGCACAAGAATTTTACCTTCAGTGCTTCTCCTCTTGAGGTCTTGAGAGCCTAAGCTACCCTTACATAATACCCCAAAAATGTGATTTGTTCATGAAATAAGCCAATCAACAAATGAGGACTTTACAATCTCCCCATTTGGCTATTTCGTTACAAAACCACCACTCACATTGATCCTCACAAAACAAAAGGAAACACCGGGAAAACATTCTACATTATAAAGAGATAAACATAAAAAAAAATTCAAATCTTCAATCTCTTTTAGAACTATCAACCCTATACACAAAGCAAGCACAAATACACTATCCAACCAAGTGCATGTGAGATGATCAAGTGAATATAAAACAAAAACAATTGCATTCAATAATATGAGTATGACATCGTGAAATGCTCATGCAATGCTCCCCCTCAACGGGTTACTCCCCCTACATGTAATCTCCCCCTCAAACAAGTACTACTCCCTTTAAAGCCAACACATGCTACTCCCTTATCACCACAATGTTAGGTCAATGCTACTCCCCATTTTTATTATGATATAGGCAAAGGAGAAGTCCCCTACCGGGTTACTCAAGGCAAAGAAAGCTAGGAGCATACAAGATTGTTGCATAATTATATAAACCACATTTATGCAACTCTATTAATAGGAGAGAAACAAGGAGATTTATTTGAATTAAATGTGTGAATCAAAAAGCTTTGCATACAAGACATGTTGCATTCAAGTCCAAAAAAAATGGTATTTGGCAAAGCAAATGATAAAGGTTTCCAATATAATTCAAACCAATTTCACCATTTGTCATGAGAGAATCAAGGATATATTGATTTTATAGATATCAAATTTTAATGGCACTATATCCAACTTTATAAGCTAAACATGGCATGAGCAACTTTGCACCCTATTTGATTTTTTCGGGAGAATACCCGTATGATAGTAGCCATGTTCAACTAATAAGGAAAGAGAGACAATGATGCAACACTTTAGTCTCACTAGCGTTTTCACACAATATTTTGCATTCAACAATTGCAATCATCAATTCATGCTTTATCATTTTTCATTAGCATGTCATTAAAGAATCATCATGTCATGGAGATAATTATAGGTCATTCAATATGTACTTCCTATGTAGATTTCCTAGTCCAAAAATGCATGTTTGAACATAAATATGACATGGATTGTAATCAAAGTAAAGTTCACACTTATTGAAGAAAATACAATATAATATATAAGTGCAACCAAGCTACTCAAGCAATAAATAAAGGAGCATAAACATTTAGAGAAAAATGGATGCAACAAGTATACAAAATCTCTCTTTGCTTGAGTTCCATTTATGGGGTTAAAGACCACAACACATCACTCCATTAAACAAATCCCAATAGATCTACTAAGAGTCTTGAATTGAGTAGCATCTAAGGGCTTAGTAAATAGATCCGCTAGTTGATCATTTGTACCTACATGCTCAAGTACAATGCATTTGTTATCAACTAGTTCTCTAATGAAATGATGACGAATGTCAATATGCTTAGTTCTAGAATGCTGAACCGGATTCTTTGAAATATAAATTGCACTCATGTTATCACAAAATAGAGTAAGAGTACCTTGATTGAATACATAGTCAACTAGCATTTTCTTCATCCAAAGGAGTTGTGTACATCCACTCTCAGCAACAATGTATTCAACCTCAGCCGTGGATAAGGAAATCGAATTTTGCTTCTTGCAAAACCAAGAGACAAGATTGTTCCTGAAACAAATATTATGGCGTGTAATATTAATCTAGAGGGGGGATGAATAGATTTAATTAACTTTTACCCAATTTTCGTTAAGAGTCAAGTTGACTAAAATACCCCTATCTAGTTACAAAGATACCAAAAGTGTAATAAATACGAAAATAGTAAAAACACTTGAGATATACGTGGAAACCCTCCAAATGGGAAAAACCACGGACTGATGAGTGCGCCACACTAGAACCTAGAATCCACTAATGATAAAGGAATTACAACCTAATCCTGGTTTAATCCTCCACAGCTACCTAATCCCGGTATATGTGAACCTAGTTCATCATGCTTGTGCTTTAAGCTACCTACTCCCGGAAGTAACACAAGTCTTACTTCTCAATGAAGAGATAAAGTGTCCTAAGTGAATATATGATGATATTCAATGAACAAACAAGGCTAGGAAACCCTATATGCTTATCTAGGATAATGAGATGACAATTTATGCAATCCTAGATATCAAGTGCTAAATGACATGTTCAAATAGCTTAGATAAACATAGATCAATCAATCCTATGAAGCTATCACAATAAAACACTCAATCATGTCATCACAACAATCTCTAATTTGTATCTCGAAATATTCTAAGAGAATACAATTAATTAAAGAGATGGTTTAGCAAGCAAAAACAATTAACTTGTAAGAAGATAGTGAAGAGCTTACCAAACAAGATGTGATGAAGCAACCCTATCCATAGATGCACTCTAGATGAACTTAGATGATGCAAGATGAAGATTTAATGCTCATGGGAATGCTTTGAGTGATTAAAAATGAGTTCTTGGAAGTGTTTTTTCTTTAAAATGTGTTCTAAGGAAGAAATGTGATATTCTGAACTCATACACGACCTTAAGACATTGAGATATAATTATATATGATCCAAACAAAGTGAGATCGTTTTGAAAAAAACGTTCCAGCTTCCTCTGTGTGCGCTGGTGTCGTGCGCTGGTCGAGTAGCGCACCACCAGCGCACAGTCTATTTTTAAAACAGGCGCTGGACGAGTGGCGCATCCCATTAGCGCAACACAAGCGCAGATTCTCTGTGATGTTTGCGTTGGTGAGGCCGCACTAGATGAGTAGCACACCACCAGCTCACGCCCACATTTTTCAACTACGCGCAGGTGCAGCAACACAGCTCAATGGCGCATGACTAGCGGCGGTCCACTTTGAATGTTGAGATGGTAAGGTGCGCTGGTCGAAGGCCTATTTTTTCAACACTCAAATGCACAAAAACAATAAGTTCAAGAGTGATGAAATTGCATCCTATTTTAATGCCTAGCATGACATACAACTTTCATAGCAAGATGCAAATAGATCAATAAGAGTCATTTATACTAAAATGCACACAAGAAGACACTCAACATATAAGATCAAGAGTTATGCATGAATATGTGAGTGTGTGCAACTATCTCTTCAAAGTAAGTAAGCACAAGAATTTTACCTTTGGTGCTTCTCCTCTTGAGGTCTTGAGAGCCTAAACTACCCTTACATGAACCCCAACAATGTGGTTGTTCACGAAACAAGTCAATCAACAAATGAGGACTTTTCAATCTCCCCCTTTGGCTATTTTGTGACAAAACCACCACTCACATTGATCCTCACAAAACAAAATAGAAAACACCGGGAAGATATTCTACATTACAAAGAGATAAACATATATAAAAAAAAAAACTTCAAGTCTTCAATCTCTTGTAGAACTATCAACCCTACACACAAGGCAAGCACAAATACTCTTTCCAAACCAAGTGCACGTGAGATGATCAAGTGAATATAAAACAAAAGCAATTGCATTCAATGATATGAGTATGACATTGTGAAATGCTCATGTAATGCTTCCTCTCAACGGGTTACTCCCCCTACATGTAATCTCCCCCTCAAACAAATACATGAAATCTCCCCCTCAAACAAGTACACTCATGCTACTCCCCTAACATCACAATGCTAGGTCAATGCTACTCCCCCTTTTTGTCATGATATAGGCAAAAGAGAAGTCCCCAACCAGGTCACTCAAGGCAAAGAAAGAAAAAGAGCAACAAGGTTGTTGCATAATTATATAAGCCACATTTATGCAATCTCAATTGATAGGAGAAACACAAGGAGATTTATTTGAAGATAATGTGTGAATCAAAAAAATTCTTTGCATACAAGACATGTTGCATTCATGTCAAAAAACAATGGTATTTGGCAAAGCAAATGACAAAGGTTTCCAATATAATTCAAACCAATTTCACCATTTGTCATGAGAGAAGTAAGGATATAAAGTTCTTATAAATATTAAGTTTTAAAGGCACTATATCAAACTTTAAAAGTTAAACAAGGCATGAGCAACTTTGCACCCTATTTGATTTTTCCGGGTGGATACCAGTATGATAATAGCCATGTTCAACTAATAAAGAAGAAGAGACATTGATTAAACATTTTAGTCTCACTAGTATGTTTCACACAATGTGTTGCATTTAATAATTGCAATCAACAAATAATGCTTTATCATTTTTCATTAGCATGTCATTTAAGAATCATCATGTCATGGAAATAATTATAGGTCATTTAACATGTACTTCCAATGTTTATCTCCTAGTCCAAAAATGCATGTTTGAACATAAATATGACATGGATTGTAGTCAAAGCAAAGTTCTAACTTATTTAAGAAAATACAATATACCATAAGTGCAACCAAGCTACTCAAGCAATCAATAAAGAGACATAAACATATTTTTAAGAAAAATTGCATGCAACAAGTATACAATAGCTCTCTTTGCTTGAGTTCCCCATATAGAGTCAAAGTCCACAACACATCACTTCAATAAACAAATCCCAATAGATCTACTAAGAGTCTTGAATCTAGTAA
This sequence comes from Dipteronia dyeriana, assembly GCA_032871835.1. Lineage (NCBI taxonomy): Eukaryota > Viridiplantae > Streptophyta > Magnoliopsida > Sapindales > Sapindaceae > Dipteronia > Dipteronia dyeriana. The sequence goes on along the minus strand of CM065302.1, from coordinate 51,812,962 downwards.
CATCTAAGGGTTTAGTAAATATATCTGCTAGTTGATCATTGGTACCTACATGCTCAAGTACAATGCATTTGCTCTCAACTAGTTCTCTAATGAAATTATGACGGATGTCAATATGCTTAGTCCTAGAATGCTGAACCGGATTCTTTGAAATATTAATTGCACTCATGTTATCACAAAAGAGAGTAAGAGTACCTTGATTGAATCCATAGTCGACTAGCATTTGCTTTATCCAAAGGAGTTGTGTGCACCCACTCCCAGCAACAATGTATTCGGCCTCAGCCGTGCACAAGGAGATCGAATTTTGCTTCTTGCAAAACCAAGAGACAAGATTGTTCCCAAGGAAAAAGCAACCGACCGATGTACTTTTCCTATCATCACAATTTCCTGCTCAATCTGCATCACTAAAGCCTACAAGACTAGCATTAGTGTCAAAAGAGTACCAAATCCCATAGTTGGATGTCCCATTCACATATCAAATGATTCTTTTAACAGAAAAGAGATGAGACTCCTTAGGATCCGCTTGGTACCTAGCATATACACCCACACTATAAGAGATATCGAGCCTACTTGCGGTCAAATAGAGCAAGCTGCCAATCATGCCACGATATAAAGTTTGGTCCACACTTTTACCACTAGCATCCTTGCTTAGCTTTAAAGTGGTACTCATGGGTGTATCACAATGTTTGGCACTTTCAAGGCCAAATTTCTTCACTAGGTTTTTGGCATATTAAGCTTGAGATATGAAAATCCAATCATCCATTTGCTTAATTTGTAAACCTACAAAGTAACTTAGCTCACCAACAAGACTCATATCAAATTCATGAGACATGACATCAACAAATTGTTAGACTTTGGTGTCATTGGTGGAGCCAAAGACTATATCATCAACATAGATTTGAGCTATAAAGAGCTCATCTTTGTTTTTCTTGATGAATAGAGTCTTGTCAACACTACCCCTAGTGTAATAATTGTCTAAGAGATATTGGGTGAGATGCTCATACCAAGCCCTTGGTGCTTGTTTCAACCCATATATAGCTTTCTTGAGATGATAGACATGATTAGGGTGGTGAGGATCTACAAACCCTTTGGGTTGCTCAACAAATACTTCCTCTTGCAAGAAACCATTGAGGAAGGCACTCTTAACATCCATTTGATATAATTTAAACTTGTGCAAAAAAGAAAGGGACAAAAAAAGCCTAATGGACTCAATCCTAGCAACAGGAGCAAATGTCTCCTCAAAGTCAATACCCTCAATTTGAGAGTATCCTTGTGCTACAAGCTTAGCCTTGTTTCTCACAATGTTTCCATCCTCATCGGATTTGTTCCTATATACCCACTTGGTGCCTATCACATTGATGTTCTTAAGCCTAGGAACTAGAGTCCAAACCTCATTCCTTTCAAATTGGTTAAGCTCTTCTTGCATAACAAGAACCCAAAATTCATCTTTTAAGGCTTGTTCAATTTTCTTGGGTTCTATTTGAGAGGTGTAGCAAATGTAGCTAACAAGATTAGCCATTTGACGCCTAGTCCTAACACCCTCATTAACTTCACCAATAATGTCATCTTTGTCATGAAGTTTCCTAACCCATAGAGCAGGTTCTTTTAAGTCCAAGTGAGGAATCCTATCACTAAGTTGTGCTATGTCATCATCAAGATTAGTCTTTTTAACATTACAGATATGAACTACTTTCTCCAAAGAGGAGTCATCAACTAAATCTACCTCCTCCTCATGGTCAATAGTTTTGAGCCTAGTATCATCATTGACAATATTAGATGATTCCATTACGGTCCTAGTCCTTAGATTGAAAACTCTATAGGCTCTATTATTCAAGGCATAGACAATGAAGATACCCTTATCACTCTTAGCATCAAATTTGCCAAGTTGATCACGATCATTCAAAATGTAGCATTTGCTTCCAAAGGTATGGAAGTAGCTAACATTTGGCTTTCTACCTTTCCATAACTAATACGAGGTTTGCCTAGTGTGGGGCCTAAGAAAAACTCTATTCCCTATGTAGCATGCCGTATTGACGGCTTTGGCCCAAAGATTCCTAGGGACATTGTTGCTAAGCAATATCAAACGGGCCATTTCTTGAAGAACCCTATTCTTCCATTGAACAACTCGATTTTGTTGAGGTGTCCTAGGAGCCGAAAAATCATGAGAAATGCCTAGACTATTGCAAAAGTTTTCAAAATGGGCATTCTCAAATTCATTCCCATGGTCACTCCTAATTCTCTTAATGCTTTTAATCTTGGAGTTCATTTCATTTTGAAGTTTGGAGCAAAGCATTTTAAACTTGTCAAAAGTTCCAGATTTTTCTCTAAGGAAATAAGTCCATGTATACCTAGAGAAGTCATCTACACACAAAAAAATGTATCTCTTTCCACCTAAACTCTCGGTTTGCATAGGACCCATAAGATTCATGTGGAGAAGCTCTAGAGGTTCTTTAGTGGTTATATACTTGCCCTTTTTGTGCATACTTTTGGTTTGTTTCACTTGTTGGTAAGGTCCACAAACACCATTAAACTTTTTCCCAAGCTTGGGAAGGCCTCGCACAACATTGAACTTATCTAAGTTTCTTAAATCCCTAAAGTTCATATGACCAAGTCTTTCATGCCACAACTTTATTTGTTAATCCTTGGACACATTACAAGACACACTTCTAGCCTCAAGACATTAACAATTGTCACTATACCTCATACCTTTTAACAAGGTTTGTCCATTAGGCAATATGATAGAACAATCATTTTTCCTAAACAAGACGGAGAGTCCATCATCACTAAGATGTGAAATGCTTATCAAATTGGCTTTTAGACCATCAACATACAAAGCATTGGACAAGGAAGGTAATCCAGGAATGGAAATGGTTCCCTTTCTTTTGACCTTCTTTTTGGATCCATCACCAAAGGTGACATTTCCTCCCTCCTCCATCACAAGAGTCTCAAAGAAACTCTTATTTCCAGTCATGTGCCTAGAGCACCCACTATCCAAATACCAAAAATCACAAGAATGAGCTTTCAAAGCATTTAGTACAACATGGCAAAGGTGTTCATCCTTTCTAATCCACCTAGGTGCAGTATTTTCCTTTCTAGTGGTCGATGGTACATGGGATCTATATGTCCTAGGATCATGCAAAATTGTTCCACATTTCCTAGTGACATGCATAATGGCTCTAGGTTTCTTAGGATCATGCATCATGGCTCTAAATGTCCTAAAATCATGCATCTTGGCTTTAGATGTCCTAGAATCATGCATCATGGCTCTAGCCATTTTCTTTTATATCATGCTTTCAATCCTAAACAATTTGATATACCTAAAGCAATTAGGTCTAATGTGACCATCAATACCACAAAAATGACATGTAGGTAAATAGTTAGGAATTATACCATATCCTTGAGGATGCATTGGAGTCTTCCTATGTCTTTGTGGTTGTCTTGCTTGTTGTTGAGGAGATTTCTTTCTTTGTTGTTGAGCAAGACTTGATTGCTTCCTTAGTTTAGCTTGCATGATAGTTGTCTTCCATTTGTGAGCTTATGGTTGAGGGAAGTTAACTTGAGGAGCCCTTGTAGGATGAGCTTGAGATGGGCTTCTTGGTGCCACCTTCACTTGAGCACTACTTGAACACTCTCCTAGATCAAGCTTCTTTCTAGAAGTTTGATGAGGAGAGGACCCATTGAAGTTCATGCTTCTTACAAAAATGGTCTTTCTTGGAATAGAGGACATCGTGTCATCTTCAAACCCAAGCCCCTTCTTATCACTTGGCCACTTTCCAACATCAAGCATGTGGTTAAGTTTCTTGGTGCTAGAGTTCATCTTGGCCAATAACTCTCTAGCATCTTCAAGCTCTTTCTTCAACCCTTCTTCACTCCTCTTAGATCTTTCCAACTCTTTATTTAGTTGGTCAACATGAGTTGAAATATCTAGGTTTTCTTCTTTTAATCTCTTGATCTCATTCTTATTCTTTAATCTTGAGCTCTCAAACTTAGCCATGTAGTCCTTGAGATCCATCCTATCAACACTCCCATTTGTGGATTGTGATGAAGATCCATCATCACTTGAGTAGTCTTCCTCTTGACTATCATTCTCTTCTTCACTAGCATTTTTGCTCCTAAAAGAGGATGTAAATGCTATGAAGTTAGCCATGAGATCTTCATCATCCGATGACTCATCTCCTTCATTAGAGTTATCACTTTAACTCCATGTGGCAACCATCAATTTTCCCTTCTTCTTGTTCTTGTGATTTGCACACTCCGGGGCAAAGTGACCTATTCCACCACATTCATAGCATTGGACTCCTTTCTTCTCGGTCTTCTCTTGCCTAGGCTCAAACTTCTTGAAGGGAGCCTTCTTCTTCAAGTCTTGACCCTTGGATCTAAAGCCTTTCTTCTCGGTCTTGTAGAATTTCTTGAACTTCCTCATTAACAAGGCCATCTCTTCATCCGAGTCATCACTTTCCTCCTTCTCAACTTTGGAGGCTTTCAAAGCAATATCTTTTTGCTTCTTTGATGATGTGGGGTTAGGACATTTCCTAGATTCATAAGCTATAAGCCTCCCAATCACTTCACTAGGCTTCATGTCCTTATACCCACTATTCTCTTCCAAAGTCGTCACCTTAGACTCAAATCTATCGGTAGATATCTCATAATCTTTTGCTTAATCTTCCTATCCGAATAAGGATCACCAAGTTGATGACTTTGATTCACAATGTCCATCAACCTCACTTTAAAGTCGTTGAAGCACTCATTCACATCCATCTTGAGCAATTCAAATTGTGTTTGGAGAACTTGAAGCTTCGATTCCTTAACCACCTCGGTTCCCTCATATGCAACTTCTAGGATGTCCCACGCTTCCTTAGCTATCCTAGTATTTTGAACCAACTTGTATTGGTTATCATCCATTACACAAAGGATTGCATTCATTGCCTTCTTATTCCACTTTGAAGCCTCAAACTCTTGTGCATTCCACTGAGCCTTTGGTTTGAGTACATCATCTTCTCCATCTGCAGGGGTCATCATGGGTGGAGTGTAGCCATCTTCAACTGCCATCCATGCCCTGTCATGAATTTGGCATATGTACGACTCCATCTTGCATTTCCAAGAGGCATAATTCAAACCGGTGAGGAGTGGAGGTCTAGTGCTGGAAGCTCCCTTATTGCCACCGTTTCCACTAATTGTGTTTATGAATGAATGATATGAATGCAAGTGTATGAATGGTCAACACAAACAAACAAAATGCAACACACACCAAAATGAGCAAGGATCACCTATGTATGTCTAGGAACCTGCTCTGATACCGATTGAAACAAATATTATGGTATGTAATATTAATCTAGAAAGGGGGTGAATAGATTTTAATTAACATTTACCCAATTTTCGTTAAGAGTCAAGTTGACGAAAATACCTCTATCTAGTTACAAAGATACCAAAAGTGTAATAAATACGAAAATAGTAAAAACACTTGAGATATACGTTGAAATCCTCCAAATAGGAAAAACCAAGGGCTGATGAGTGCGTCACACTAGAACCTCGAATCCACTAATGATAAAGGAATTACAACCTAATCCCGGTTTAATCCTTCACCATAACCTAATCCCAGCATAAGTGAACCTAGTTCATCATGTTTGTTCTTTAATCTACCTACTCCCGGAAGCAACACAAGTCTTACTTCTCAATGAAGAGATAAAGTGTTCTAAGTGAATATATGATGATATTCAATGAACAAACAAGACTAGGAAACCCTATATGCTTATCTAGGATAATGAGATGACAATTTATGCAATCCTAGATATCAAGTGCTAAATGACATGTTCAAATAGCTTAGATAAACATAGATCAATCAATCCTATGAAGCTATCACAATACAACACTCAATCATGTCATCACAACAATCTCTAATTTGTATCTAGAAATATTCTAAGAGAATACAATTAATTAAAGAGACGGTTTAGCAAGCAAAAACACTTAACTTGTAAAAAGATAGTGAAGAGCTTACCAAACAAGATGTGATGAAGCAACCCTATCCAAAGATGCACTCTAGATGAACTTAGATGATGCAAGATGAAGATTTAATGCTTATGGGAATGCCTTGAGTGATTAAAAATGAGTTCTTGGGAGTGTTTTTCCTTTGAAATGTGTTCTAAGGAAGAAATGTGTTCTAAGGAAGAAATGTGATATTCTGAACTCATACACGACCTTAAGGCATTGAGTTATATATATATATATATATATATATATATAAGATCCAAATAAAGTGAGGTCATTTTGGAAATAACTTTCACCTTCCTCTGTGTGCACTGGTGACGTACGTTGGTCGAGTAGCGCAACACTAGCGCACAACCTATTTTTAAAACAGGCATCGGACGAGTGGCGCATCCCAGTAGCACAACACAAGAGCAGATTCTCTGGGATGTTTGCACTGGTGAGGGTGCACGCCATCAACGCACGCCCACATTATTCAACCATGCGCGGGTGCAGCAGCTCAGCTCAGTGGCGAAGGACTAGTGGCGGTCCACTGTGAATGTTACGTTGGTGAGGTGCGCTGGTCGAGTAGCGCATCACCAGCGTAAGGCCTATTTTTTCAACACTCAAATGCATAAAAACAATAAGTTCAAGAGTGATGAAATTGCATCCTATGTTAATGCCTAGCATGACATACAACTTTCATAGCAAGATGCAAATAGGTCAACAAGAGTCATTTAAACTAAAATGCACACAAGAAGACACTCAACATATAAGATCAAGAGTTATGCATGAATATGTGAGTGTGTGCAACTATCTCTTCAAAGTAAGTAAGCACATGAATTTTACCATTGGTGCTTCTCCTCTTAAGGGCTTGAGAGCCTAAGCTACCCTTACATGAACCCTAACAATGCGGTTGTTCACGAAACAAGTCAATCAACAAATGAGGACTTTTCAATTCCCAAGGAAAAAGCAACCGCCCGATGTACTTTTTTCTATCAACACAATTTCCTGCCCAATCTCCATCACTAAAGCCTACAAGACTAGCATTAGTGTCAAAAGAGTAACAAATCCCATAGTTGGATGTTCCATTCACATATCGAATGATTCTCTTAACGGAAGAGAGATGGGACTCCTTAGAATCCGATTGGTACCTAGCACATACACCCACACTAAAAGAGATATCGGGCCTACTTGCGGTCAAATAGAGCAAGCTATCAATCATGCCACGATATAAAGTTTGGTTCACACTTTTACAACTAGTATCCTTTCTTAGCTTCAAATTGGTACTCATGGGTGTATCACAATGTTTGGCACTTTCAAGGCCAAATTTCTTCACTAGGTTTTTGGCATACTTAGCTTAGGATATGAAAATCCCATCATCCATTTGCTTAATTTGTAAACCTAGAAAGTAACTTAGCTCACCAACAAGACTCATCTCAAATTCATGAGACATGACATCAATAAATTGTTGGACTTTGGTGTCATTGGTGGAGCCAAAGACTGTATCATCAATATAGATTTGAGCTATAAAGAGCTCATCTTTGTTTTTCTTGATGAATAGAGTCTTGTCAACACTACCCCTAGTGTAGCCATTGTCTATGAGATATTGGGTGAGACGCTCATACCAAGCCCTAGGTGCTTGTTTCAACCCATATATAGCTTTGTTGAGGTGATAGACATGATTAGGGTGGTGAGGATCCACAAATCATTTGGGTTGCTCAACAAACACTTCCTCTTCCAAGAAACCATTGAGGAAGGCACTCTTAACATCCATTTGATATAATTTGAACTTGTGCAAACAAGAAATGGTTAAAAGAAGCCTAATGGACTCAATCCTAGCAACGGGACCAAATGTCTCCTCAAAATCAATACCCTCAATTTGAGAGTACCCTTGTTCTACAAGCCTAGCCTTGTTTCGCACAATGTTGCCATCCTCATCGAATTTGATCCTATATACCCACTTGGTGCCTATCACATTGGTGTTCTTGAGCTTAGGAACTAGTGTCCAAACCTCATTCCTTTCAAATTGGTTAAGCTTTTCTTGCATAGCAAGAACCCAAAATTCATCTTTTAAAGCTTCATCAATTTTCTTGGGTTCTATTTGAGAGGTGTAACAAGTGTAGCTAATTATATTAACCATTTGATGCCTAGTCCTAACACCCTCATTAACCTCTCCAATAATGTCATCTTTATCATGGAGTTTCCTAACCTATGGAGCAGGTTTTTTTCAGTTCAAGGGAGGAATCTATCAAAAGGTTGTGTTATTTCATCATCAAGGTTAGTCTTTTCAACATTAGAGACATCAACAACCTTCTCCAAAGGAGAGTCATCAACTAAATCTACCTCCTCCTCATGGTCATTAGATTTGATCCTAGTATCATCAATGACAATATTAGATGATTCCATTACGGTCATAGTTCTTTGATTAAAAACTCTATAGGCTCTACTATTCAAGGCATAGCCAATGAAGATACCCTCATCACTCTTAGCATCAAATTTTCCAAGTTGATCATGGTCATTCAAAATGTAGCATTTGCTTCCAAAGGTTTGGAAGTAGCTAACATTTGGCTTCCTACCTTTCCATAACTCATAGGAGGTTTGCCTAGTGTGGGGCCTAAGGAAGACTCTATTTCCTATGTAGGAAGCCGTATTGATGGCCTCGGCCCAAAGACTCCTAGGGACATTGTTGTTAATCAACATCACACGGACCATTTCTTGAAGAACCCTATTTTTCCTCTCAACAACTCTATTTTGTTGAGGTGTCCTATGAGCCGAAAACACATGAGAAATTCCTAGACTATTGTAAAAGTTTTCAAAATGGGCATTCTCAAATTCATTCCCATGGTCACTCCTAATTCTCTTAATGCTTTTAATCTTGGAGTTCATTTCATTTTGAATTTTAGAACAAAGCATTTTAAACTTGTCAAAAGTTTCAGATTTTTCTTTAAGGAAATAAGTCCATGTGTACCTAGAGAAGTCATCTACACACACAAAAATGTATCTCTTTCCACCTAAACTCTCGGTTTGCATAGGACCCATAAGATTCATGTGGAGAAGTTCTAGAGGTTCCTTGGTGGTTACATACTTGCCCTTTTTATGCATACTTTTGGTTTGCTTCCCTTGTTGGTAAGGTCCACAAATACCATTAACCTTTTTCCCAAGCTTGGAAAGGCCTCACACAACATTGAACTTATCTAAGATTCTTAAATCTCTAAAGTTCATGTGACCAAGTCTTTCATGCCACAAATCAATTTGTTCATCCTTGGACACATTACAAGACACACATCAAGCCTCAAGACAATAGCAATTGTCACTAGATCTCATACCTTTTAGCAAGGTTTGTCCATTAGGCAATATGATAGAACAATCATCTTTCCTAAACAGGACGGAAAGTCCTTCATCACTAAGATGTGAAATGCTTATCAAATTGACTTTTAAACCATCAACATACAAAGCATTGAACAAGGAGGGTTATCCGGGAATGGAAATGGTTCCGTTTCCTTTAACCTTCTTTTTGGATCCATCACCAAAGGTGACATTTCCTCCCTCCTCTATCACAAGAGTCTCAAAGAACTCTTATTTCCAGTCATGTGCCTAGAGCACCCACTATCCAAATACAAAAAATCACAAGAATGAGCATTCAAGGCAATTTGTGCAACATGGCAAAGGTGTTCATCCTTTCTAATCCACCTAGGTGCAATATTTTTCTTCCTAGTGGTCAATGGTACATTGGCTCTAAGTGTCCTTGGATCATGCAAAGTTGTTTCATTTTTCCTAGTGACATGCATCATGGATCTAGCCTTTTTCTTCTCTATCATGCTTTCAATTCTACAAAATTTGATATATCTAAAGCAATTTGGTCTAATATGACCATCATTACCATAAAAATGACATATGGGAATAAAGTTAGGAATCATACCATATCCTTGAAGATGCATTGGAGCCTTCCCATGTCTTTATGATTGCCTTGATCGTTGATGAGGAGCTTTCCTTCTTTGTTGTTGAGCAAGACTTGATTGCTTCCTTGGTTGAGCTTGCATGATAGGTATCTTCCCTTTATGAGCTTTCGGTTGAGGGAAGTTAGCTTGAGGAGCCCTTGTAGGATGGGCTTGAGGAGCCCTTGTAGGATGGGCTTGAGCTAGGCTTTTTGGTGCCACCTTCACTTGAGCACTACTTGAACACTCCTCTAGATCAAGTTTCTTCCTATGTGATTTATGAGAAGAGGACCCATTGAAGTTCATGCTTCTTACAAAGATGGTCTTGCTTGGAGTGGAGGACATCTTGTCATCTTCAAACCCAAGCCCTTTCTTGTCACTTGGCCTCTTTCCAACATCTAGCATATGGTCAAGTTTTTTGGTGCTAGAGTTCATCTTGGCCAACAACTCTCTAGCATCTTCAAACTCTTTCTTCAACCTCTCTTCACTCCTCTTAGATCTCACCAACTCTTCATTTAGTTGGTCAACTTGAGTTGAGAGATCTAGGTTTTCTTCTTTTAATCTCTTGATCTCATTCTTGTTCTTTAACCTTGAGCTCTCAAACTTAGCTATGTAGTCCTTAAGATCTATCCTATCCACACTTCTATTTGTGGATTATGATGAAGCTCCATCATCACTTGAGTAGTCTTCCTATTGACTTTCATTCTCTTCTTCACTAGCATCTTTGCTCCTAGGAGAGGATGTAAATGCTATGAAGTTAGCCATGAGTTCTTCATCATCCGAAGACTCATTTCCTTCATTAGAGTTATCACTTTCACTCCATGTGGCAACCATCACTTTTCCCTTATTCTTAACTTTGTGATTTGCTCATTCCGGGGAAAAGTGACCTATTCCACCACATTCATAGCATTGGACTCCTTTCTTCTCGTTCTTCTCTTGCCTAGGCTCAAACCTTTTGAAGGGAGCCTTTTTCTTCAACTCACTTTTTGCTTCTTTGATGGTGTGGGATTAGGAAATTTCCTAGATTCATAAGCTAGAAGCCTCTCAATCACTTCACTTGGCTTCATGTCCTAGTAACCATTATTCTCTTCCAAAGCCGTCACCTTAGACTCAAATCTATCGGGTAGAGATCTCATAATCTTCTGCTTGATCTTCCTATCCGAATAAGGATCGCCAAGTTGATGACTTTGGTTCACAATGTCCATCAACCTTACTTCAAAGTCATTGAAGCACTTGTTCTTATCCATCTTGAGAAATTCAAATTGCGTTTGGAGAACTTGAAGCTTCGACTCCTTAACCACATCGGTTCACTCATGTGCAACTTCTAGGATATCCCATGCTTTCTTAGCTATCTTAGTATTTTGAACCAACTTGTACTGGTTATCATCCATTGCACATAGGATGGCATACGGTGCCTTTCTATTCCACTTTGAAGCCTCAAACTCTTGTGCATTCCACCGTGACTTTGGTTTGAGTACATCAACTCCTCCATTTACAGGAGTCATCATGGGTTGAGTGTAGCCATCTTCAACAGCCATCCATGCCCTGTCATGAATTTGGCAAACATACGACTCTATCTTGCCTTTCCAAGAGGCATAGTTTGACCCGGTGAGAAATGGAGGTCTAGTATTGGAAGCTCCCTCGTTGCCACCGTTTCCACTCATTGTGTTTAATGAATGAATGATATGAATGCAAATGTATGAATGATCAATACACACACAAAATGCCACACACACCAAAATGAGTAAGGATGACCTATGTATGTCAATGAACCTGCTCTGATACCAATTGAAACAATTATTATGGTGTGTGATAATATTAATCTAGAGGGGGGTGAATAGATTTTAAAAACATTTACCTAATTTTCGTTAAAGGTCAAGATTACGAGAATGCCCCTAGCTAGTTACAATAAAATAACAAGTGCAAAAATACGGAAATAATAAAGACACTTGAGATATACGTGGAAACCCTATAAATGGGAAAAACCACGGGCTGATGAGTGCGCCACACTAGAACCTCGAATCCACTAATGGCAAGAGAATTACAACATAATCCCGGTTTAAATTCACCACCACTACCTAATCTCGGTATAAGTGAACCTAGTCCATCTTGCTTGCGATTTAAGCTACCTACTCCCGGAAGCAACACAAGCCTTACTTCTCAATGAAGAGATAAAATGTCCTAAGTGAATATATGATGATATTCAATGAACAAATAAGGCTAGGAAACCCTATATGCTTATCTAGGATAATGAGATGATAATTAATGCAATCTTATATATCAAGAGCTAAATGACATGTTCAAGAATCTTTGCTAAACATAGATCAACCAATCCTATGAAGCTATCACAATACAACACTCAATCATGGCATCACAACAATCTCTAATTTGTATCTATAAAATCTTCTAAGAGGATACAAATAATTAAAGAGAAGGTTTAGCAAGTAAAACACTTAACTTGTAAGAAGATAATGAAGAACTTACCAAACAAGATGTGATGAAGCAACCCTATCCATTGATGCACTCTAAATGAACTTAGTTGATGCAAAATGAAGTTTTGATGCACATGGGAATGCTTTGAGTGATTAAAAATGAGTTCTTGAAAGTGTTTTTCCTTTGAAATGTGTTCTAAGGAAAATATTTGATGTTATGAACTCTTACACGACCTTAAAGCACTGAGTTATATATATATATAAGATCCAAACAAAGCGAGGTCGTTTTGGAAAAATGTTCCATCTTTTTCTGTGTGCGCTGGTGACTTGTGCTGGTTAAGTAGCACACAACCTATTCTTACAATAGGCGCTAAACGAGTGGCGCATCCCAATAGCGCAACACATGCGTAAATCCTCTGGAATGTTTACGTTGGTGAGGTGCGCTGGACGAGTAGCGTACCACCAGCGCATGCCCACTTTTTTCAACGGTACGAGTACAATGGCGCAGCTCAGTGGTGCATGACTAGCGGCGTTCCACTGGAATGTTGTGCTGGTCGAGTAGCGCACCACCAGCGTACAACCTGATTTCAACACTCAAACATACAATTTCAACTAGTTCAAGAGTGATGAAACATGCATCCTATTCTAATACCAAACATGACATAAAACATTTAATTACAAGATACAAATAAATCAATAAGAGTCATCAAGATGCACACAAGAAAACACTCAACATATAAGAATTAAAGTTATGTATGAATTTGTGAGTGTATGCAACTATCTCTTCAAAGTAAGTAAACAAAAGAATTTTACATTCGGTGCTTCTCCTCTTGAGGTCTTGAGATCCTAAGCTACCCTTACATAATACCCCAAAAATGTGATTTGTTCATGAAATAAGCCAATCAACAAATGAGGACTTTACAGTACCATTAATGTATGTCATTCTCCACTGCAACATACAAACTCGTGTATGGTACTACTCCAAAACGTAATCCGGTGATGAGACAAAATTCCACCTTCGAAAACCTCACCACATGGTTTCCTAATAAGAACCACATCTCATCTGTTAGCCCATCATGGTCCAACTTCTACAATAGCAGCTGATGAATAACACTACCCAAAAAATTCAGCTCCCGGTGTTGGGGTTTATGCCCTAAGCATGTGATTTGTAAATGGATTTATGAAGTAAATAAAAGGAAAGGTTCAATTCATTCTGTTATATTATTTATTTTATAAACTTGTGTACATATTAACATCCTGGATTGCCGGATGTAATCTCGAACTGTGTATATGAGTGTCATATACGGATGGATACAGTAAGAGACGTGCAATCTAAAGAGTCCATAGATAGCAAATAAAGCTGGGTACTTTATTTGTGGTTAATCTATAGCTGTGGTCCATTCCGTAATGTACAGTGATTCTATCCTGAATCATTCATATGAGATATGGGAATGAAGGCACCTTGTATGATGTGATCGTATAGGACTGGGTCATGATCTATATGAATCTCACACAAAGATCTGTTTACCGATGAGATTCATATATATCAACTAATGATGGCTATATATGGGTGATCTTAATCCTGAGTGTCTTATCGACTCTTTCAGGTTAGATCGTGGTCTTTGATATACCATGGGTAAGGTCAGATGTATTTCCTGATCAATATACTCCGTATGATGGGATTGCGGTTTGACTTGTGGCTGGAAAGGTTTGTACACAATAGTGGAATCCACTCCTTCTTGTGAGAAGTAGATGATAGTTCCCTTAAGGGTTGATTCAGGGCTTGGACAATATGAGCGCTCTCCTAATTCCGTGAGAAAGTAGGATTTATTGTCCATTAGAGAATCAATGGTACTTAAAGGATATGTGTAATTAGAGGGGTATAACGGACATTATGACCTAGCTCTAATTATGAACTATTGTGGAGGATCACACCATATGTAATAGCTATATCGTTGGACATCAAGTTGTATCGGTCTGTGTAAAAACGTCTGCAGTTGAGAGAGTGCAGCTTCGGGTTTTTAGTGGAATAACACCGGAGTTAATAATCAAGGAGTATTAATTAAAGAGTTTAATTAATGCTTCTGAGGATTATTGGAATTCAAAATACTGTGGGTCCATTAGGTCCTCTTGCTAGCCCGATCGATTTAGGTAACAAGGGTCACGGTTAATTAATTGGATTGTCCAGTTAATTATGTTACAAAAGTGACACGTATTTATTCGGGAATTAATTGAATAATGAGATTATTTAATTAATTGATAACGGTGATTAAATAACTTAAATAATGAGATTATTTAATTATGTTATTAATCACAAAATGGAGGGTGTATGTTGATATTTATTTTTGAATAAAATAAGATAATGTGATTATTTTATTTTATTAAATTAAATAATTTGTTTTTGAATTTAAATAGTTTGAATTCAAAATTAAAATCAAATTAAAGATATGAGATATTTTTTATTTGAAAGTTTTTTAAAAATCAAATATAGATTTGATCAAATTTTTAAATATTATATATAAGATATATTTTATTTAAAATTTAAAAATAAAAAAAAAATAAAAAAAGCTTTGCTGTGCGTGAAACGCACAGCAATATACTTATATATATATATATATATATTTGACAAAAGAACAAAGAAAAAAAAAAGAGTTTTAGTTGTTGGCTTTTGGTCAAAGGCTAGTGCGTGAACCAAAAATAATAACAAGTGTGTGCTGTGAAAGTTTTTTTTTTTTTGAGTTATTTTGTACAAGTGTGTGCAAGAACAAACATCACAAAGAGAGAAAATGTTTTATGTACAAGTGTTGTTCATTAATAAAAAGAAAGAGTTTCTTATTCTTTTCTCTTCTACACCCTTCATCCTAAGTTCCTGAAAATCGTGACGTGCCCACACGCAATTACCAATCCCGGGAATAGCTAGGAAGATCAGTGGTACAGACCAGGAGCAAATCGAAAAGTGAAGGAGCCTGCAAACGTTGGTATGGTTCTATTTTTATTGATTACAATTTCATGTATTTACATATATATTTTATTAGTGTAATAATTTTTATATGTATTTATTACGAAAATAAATTACGATAAAAAGTTCATTGGTTCCAGATACAGATTACGATCTGTATAAAAAAAATTAAAAACCTGTTTTCCGTTGCGCGACCGGTGAATTTGGTTCCAACACCCGGTGCATCGACATGAAATGCCCAAAACATGACGCCATGAACCGACGCCGATCCTCAACAGTAAAATCTTCAGGGACCCAGTTAGTGCATTGTCTATACGGGCAAGGGCTTCAAAATGGTTGTGTCGAGTCAATTTTCCCTTGAACCTATCTCCCTATGGAGTTTTAAACAAACCCTTCTACCTGCTTCTCATCTGCAATGTCACAAAGAATACATAAGTATACTGGAAAAAACTCCATTCTTTGAAAAACATTCTAGATCGTTATAAAAATATTCTCAATCGTTTGAAACAAATTCTCGATCCTTTGGAAATATTCTCTATCCTTTGAAAAAGTTCTCGATTCTTTGAAAAATATTCTCGATCATTTTAAAAAATCTCGACCCTTTGAAAAACATTCTCGATCGTTAGAAAAATATTCTCGGTCATTTGAAACAAATTCTTGATTCTTTGAAAATAGTCTCGATCTTTTGAAAATCTTCTCGATTCTTTAAAAAATATTCTCGATCATTTTAAAAAATCTTGACCCTTTGAAAAACATTCTCGATCGTTAGAAAAATATTATCAGTCGTTTGAAACAAATTCTCGATCCTTTGAAAATAGTCTCGATCCTTTAAAAAACTTCTCGATTCTTTGAAAAATCTTCTCGATCATTTTAAAAAATCTCGACCCTTTGAAAAACATTATCGATCGTTAGAAAAATATTCTCGATCGTTTGAAACAAATTCTCGATCCTTTCAAAATAGTCTCGATCCTTTAAAAAAGTTATTGATTCTTTGAAAAATCTTCTCTATCATTTTAAAAAATCTCGACCCTTAGAAAAACTTTCTTGATCATAGAAAAATATTCTCGATCGTTTGAAACAATTTCTCAATCCTTTTAAAATATTATCGATTCTTTGAAAATGTTCTTGATCCTTTGAAAAATAATCTCGATCTTTTGAAAAATTTCCTCGAATCTTTCTAAAAACACCTTGATACTGTTCAAAAAAACCTCGATTTCGTTTGAAATATTCTTGATATTTTTTTTTTAAGAAAAATTAAATCAATCCTCAATACCTAGAATTTCATCTTCCTCATCACATATTCAACCTCATTTCAAACCCAAACCTAAACCACAACCATTCTCAGACCTGTTTTTCAACCCTAATCTACAATTTCAATCAACTAAAACCGAATCTAATATGCAATGATAAGTTATCAACAACAAACCGAGAAATAAAACAAACTGAACTTACCTCTGTCAATCGCTGCAAAATCTACTGTATTCTCGTTCCGGTCAATTCACCGTCGATTTCATTGCTATCGATTTCGTTGTCGTCGGTTTCTTTCTCACTCTTGCTTTTCTCAGACTAACAAAACGACAACTTTCTCTCTTTTTTAATATTTCGGGGTATTCTCTTCTCTTTACGCTAAATGGTGTCTTTTAAACTTACATTACTAAACTTGTGATATTTGCACAACACCCCTCTGAAATAGTGCAATTTATTTTTCGAGCCCTAATAATAATATTTATATAAGTAACCAAACCCATATGTCAACATTATAAACGATAGGGAAAACTGCACAAACTCTTATGAGTTTATACAACATTGCACTGAAAGCCAACTTTTCCAAAATGACACAAACTTTCCCTAATTTCCTTAGACTAATTGTTGACTTATGGTTTGACTAACTGTTGATTTAATGGTCCAAGGGTATAAACATCATTTTTCACAATAATAATAACAATTAAACTTGTAGGAAATTACGAAAAAAACCCCCAAATAAATCTATAACGACAAATCAGTCGAAATAAAATTACAATATTCACCTAAAAATCTTAAAAATTAATTGTGCAAAAATCCAAATAAAAGAAGCCAGGAAAAAAAAATCATCCATTTGGAAAAAAAAAATCATCTCCAATCAAATTTAACTTTCTGTTTTAAATTTTCTTAACAAGAATAGAATCCAACAAAAAAAAAACCATAACCCATACAAGAAATTGAAAATCAATTGAAAAAAAAAAACCATAAATTAAAAAACAAGAATTAGAACATTGTTCCACATCAACACCATAATCCAGAAACCACCATCCATCTCAATCACCAAACCTTAACCCTCAAATCCAACCACCTTACTAAAAGCTACCCCAAATCCAAACCCAACCTCTTTGACTTTCTAAAAAAACTGATATTCAACCAACAATGGCCGCCGTAAAACACCCATCATCCCCTCACATAACGGCAAAGGCCACCCCTTTGTCAAAGGAAATAAGAGGGAGAAGAGAGATAGTAAGAGAAAGTGAAAGAGATCAACGGCAATAGAATATCGAGCGGCGGGAAGGAGATTGAGAGTGGTGGTTGGTGTGGTTTCTGTGGGTTTAGAGTGGCTGTAGTGGTGGTGGATAAGGTTTTGTTTTTAAGTTTAGTTTAGGGTTTGGGTATTAGAGAAGATGATGGTAGGAAGATGATTAAGATAAAGATAGGATTTGGGTGTTTGAGTTTTATTTTTTTTTCTTAAATTATTACTAAATCTAATCAATTCCACAAAAAAAAAATATGTAATATTAGAATAGAATTGACAAGGCTCCATTAATGAAGGTCTCGTTTGATGTTGACTGAGCTTTTGAAAGAGAACTGGAAATTTCCAGAATCTCTTCATGTTTTTTTTATATCATTTTCTATTTAATTAATTTGTTTGATAATTGATTTATGATGGAGCTTTTCCAAATCTCTTCAATTTTTTTAATTATACTGTTTTTTTTTTAATAATTAGTTATGAAATACCACATCTACTAAAATGAAAGGCTATTTGGTCATTTTATCCAAAAGTTATAATAAGTTTTAGTTAAGACAGATGAATGACGGTGGTCAACTCAGTCAAGGGAAAGTTTGTGTCATTCGAAAAAAGTTGTCGCTAAGTGCAATATTGCATAACATCATGGGAAGTTTGTGCAATATTCCCTAAATAATAATATTATATTTAAATCAGGTGCAGACACCTTAAACTTATAAAACAAAACCGTTGTTTAATCCATTTCGTTTTTCATAACCCAAACCAAACCAATTATTAGTTAAAACCAAACCAATAAAAATTGGTTTAATTTGATGGTTTAGAATTAAACCTAAAATACTTTAACTGATTTTGACATATATATATTGTTTCATTTACATTGAAATTTTCAAGTTGCTCTATTACTAAAACTTTATTAATTAAACTTAGGGCAATTGCATTAACTTACCCTAATTATATGTATAATTAGACTAAAACCGGTGAAAATATCATAATAGTTGTTATTGGCAAAATCTGGAATGATGAAAGGTCAGCATGATCATCGAGATTCTCAGTAGTCAGAGATGCCATGTCACTAATAGTTAACTAGACAAAACAAACCTATGTTGTCTAAAAATGACTCCACAATACCTGGTTAAGGATACCTAGATGGTCGAGTAGAAATAACTCGATTAAGGTAATTAGATTGATCGGGTACAAGTAATTCGGTCGGAATCAAGTAACCAGTCGGAGAGAGTGAGGTTTGATCGGGTCTGATAGATGTTCGGTTGAGTGACATGTGGACAACACTGAATTCAATGCAACCACAACTCAAATTTCAAATACACAAAAAAAGAGTCTTACCCAAACAAGGTGTCTCGAAACATACTTTAAAATTTTCATAAAAATATCAAAGTCCCGATTAGGCTAGAGATCTAATGCGTTTAATCCGTAAGATACACAGAACATAAAATAAGATAATTATGACTTCGATAAGTTAGAGTTTCATTAAATATCATCAACTTTCCTTACTTGTATATCAAGAATTAGAGTTCTAGATATGTACATATAGACCTTAAAATACCACTGTAATGGTTAGAAGGCAACAATACACAAAAGCAAGAGAACTAGAGTGTTTAACTATTTTATCGTAGTTAATTTTCCTTCTCAACATCACTGGCAACCGTGGATGTTTCTCCAACTTAGGGGTTTTACCATGTAAAGTTGTGTTTGCATGCTCTATTTTTACTATTCTTTTCATAACAATATTAGCAACTGGCAATACTTAGATGGACGTGTGATTGGTTTTACGTAGTCCTAAAAATTACCATCAATAATTAGAGCTAAAAGGTGGGGGGAATCTATTTTCTGCCAAATTGCTAGGTCAACCTCAAAGAATTTGTGAGACAGTAACATGGTAAATAGTAGAGATAGAACTCAATCCTCAAAAACGTTGGTACCCCGCATGGTGTCGACAACTCGATCCAGTCAACGCTAGTGTCTTGGGGGATATTTGCTTTCCGTAACTCTAATCTCAATTGGTAAAGCTGCGATAACCTCTACGAACGTTCCCCTAGGGATTTCTCCAGACGCATTTTGATAGGTTCAAGATTACTTATGGAGAGTCATTAAAGATACCACTTGACAGGGAATCAATATAACAATAACTGACAATCTGACCTCACCGTATCACCTGTCTAAACCTGTGGTGAGCCAAGACTAAAAGGTGCATTCTGAAATAGTAGTTGTGGCCATAGACGTGCCCCGTAAAACTGGTAGAGATAAGGTGGACCATGGGGAAGGAGGGATCATTCCTAGAGAAGGGATGATGGCTAGGATGACCAGGGCCATAAAGAGCACTGGGGGTGAGACATCAGAAATGCCAGAAGGTATAGGGAACCTAGTTTGTAAGGAGATACATGAAGATATAATGAGGGCAAACTAGAATACACTCGAGTAGATCGGTATGATGGCATAGAAGGAGGTCTCGATCAACCACAACTTATGAAGAGGCTTATCTAGGAGGCATCGAGAAACTAGCCATATGGTATAATCTTCGCGATGCCCAGGTTACATGATGAGTACCAAGAGATCCTTATGGGCTTACCATTCGTTAGAAATTCGATTAGCACGGGGACTCGGAAGGTGAGCGAGAGATTCTTTTATGGAGAATAGAAGTGTTGGAGTGAAAATAGAGTAGTGGAAACTTATTGATTAGCAACTCTAGATGCCCATTCACCTACCCAATCCAATGGGTTGGTTTCTCTGCAAATTTCAGAATGCCACATATGGAACAGTTTAAGGCAATCACCGACCCATAAAAACAAGTCAGAAGGTACCAGAGTCCGATGACCCAATATGATTATGACGACGTACTTATGTTCAGAATGTTCCCTTTGACTTTGGGAGATCAGAGGTCTAAATGGTTAGGCAGCCTTTCCAGTGGTTCGATCAGGAACCTTGAAGAATTGATACAAGCATTTACAAGGCAATTTATAGGAAACATCTAGAAGAGGAAGTCAATATCAGTCCTCTCAACCATGAATTAAAGGAAGAATGAGAAATTGAAGGACCACAAGACCAGATTCTCCTAGGAAGTATCGAAGGTATAGAATCCCAACGATGATGCAATGGTTTCAGCCTTTTTAAAAGTTTACAACATAACCAACTATCACTCAGCTAGAGGTAAAAAGGGTCGAATACATATGCGCATTTGATGTATGATGAGGAGGGATATGCAATGGCAGAGAAAGAGCAGAATGCCTACAGTGGGGAGTTCATACATGGCGGCCGGTCGAAAGAAGACCAAATGCCTAAAGATAATGGTTCGAAGGGGAACTAGAAGTGGGACCATAAGAACAATAATTCAGGCAATGGCAAGAAAGATCGGAAAGATGATGACCAAAATAGCAGTAGAAACTTCAGAAGGCAACACACAAACTACACTTTCTTGGCTAAGAAATATGAGGAAGTCTTAACTATGATAGAGGACAAGAACCTGTACGAGAATCCCCTAAAGCAATCAAACTTTACGAGAAGGGACACCTCTAAGTATTGTCAATTCCATCGAGTGAATGGTCATAAGACCTTAAAGTGTTACCAAGTGAGGGATTACATCGAGAAACTGATCAGAGAGATTAGTCTTGAAAGGGGATGATATTTGGAAGAGAGATCCCTAAAGGGACGACAAGGATAGAAAAAGTAGCCCCAAGTGAAGTTCAGATGGAGGGGCCATAAATACAATCTTTAGAGGACCCTACACAGGGATGAGTAGTCGAGAGAGAATGACTGAAGTCCGTGAAAAGATAGATGGCCACAAGACCCTAGAGGTGAACTCAATTGGTCTCGAGCAGAAGAAAGCTAAACGTGGCTAGGATCTAATAGTGTTCTCTAAAGTTGACACACAAGGGCTTAAAGTCAGACCAAACGATGCCATCATGGTATCGGTTTGTATTGGTCATAGGAAGGTTTGAAGAGTGTTGAATGGTAATGAGAGTTTAGCAGATATTTTAAGTGCCAGAGTGTTCGATTAGCTGGGGCTATAAAGAAAAGACTCAGTCACTAACAGTCATACACAAGTGGTTTGGTGGAGCGGAAGTAACATTCCTAGAGACAATTAAGTTGCCGATTGAAATCAGAGCTTACCTTTGCTAAAAAATTGTACCCATCAACTTTGTGGTGGTAGATACTAAATATTGGCCCTACAGTGCCTTGCTAGGCAAAACCTTCTTAAATAAATCGAAAGCTGTCGCGACAACTTACAACCTAACGATTAAGTTTTCAACAGAGGCAGAAGTGGGCATTTTGAAGAGCTTATAAGAATGGGCAAAAAAAGAAAACCTAGTAGTATACAGAGAAAAGGCGGAGTCGGATGTAATGCAAATTGACCTTCTAAAAGGGAAAGACTATCCTATGGTATATAAGAAGGAAGCTCGAGTAGAGACTCTGACCTAGTTTGACCTAAACCCAATGAAGACATCTCTGAAGCATGAGAAAGATCAAACAAAAGAACCAACATTTGTGGTCGTGCTCGATGAAGGTAGTCTCCACCAAACGGTAAAGCTAGAGACTCAACTGTCAGGCCAAGTTCGGAATGGTCTGACTCATCCGTTGAGAGAATTCAAAGATGTGTTCACCTAGAAGCATGAGGACATGCTAAGGATAGACACCAAAGTAATATCTCACTACTTGGCTATCAATCCCGAGTGCAGGCCAGTTGTTCAACCATGAGAGGAATAAGGCGTTCAAGGAATAGATCGAAAAATTCTTAGCAGTAGTGCCATTCCGAGAGGCGTAATACTCGGAGTAGGTCCCCAATATTGTGTTAGTAAAGAAAAAGAATGGACAGTGGAGGATATGAGTAGACTTCGTTAATTGGAACAAGACATGTCCAAAAGACAGTTTCCTCTACCCAGAAAAGATCAATTGGTCGATGCAATTGCAATGTACGAGTTGCTCAATTTTATAGATACTTATTCTGGTTACAAATAGATCAGGATGTTCAAGCCTAACAAAGAAAAGACCGTATTCACAACCGATTAAGGGCTTTATTACTACTAAATGACCTTTTGGTCTCAAAAGTAACGGGGCAACTTGTCAAAAGTCAGTAAACAAAATGTTCGCTCTACAGATCAGTAGAAACATGGAAATGTATGAACGACATGCTAACAAAGAGCATCCCTGTTGAGATGCACGTGATGGATCTGAGGGAGACAATTGAAGTACTGCTGATGTATAGGATGAAGCTCAACCCGAAGAAGTGTGTACTTTGGGGAAGTTCTTTGGTTTCTAAGTCCATCAAAGCGGAATCGAGGTGAACCCTGAAAAGATAAAGGCGATAAAAGATATGAGGACATCTGTTAAATTGAAGGACATTGAGAAACTGACCGGATGCTTGGCCTATTTAAACTGATTCATCAGCAGATTATAGACAAGTGCTTACCTTTCTTCAAGAACATAAGGAAAGACAAATAAGCATTGTGGGCTGAAGAATGCCAAAAAGACTTCTAGAAAATCAAAGAGTACCTTGGTAAGGATCATATTCTTTAAAAACTGCTAGATGGTGATGTGCTATACTTGTACCATTTAGTCACACTGTTGGCTATGGGGTCGGTCTTGGTCAGGTTGGATGAAGGAGTACAGAAGTTGGTGTACTAATACTAGCAAGGCTTTACTAGAGATGCACTTTGGAGGAATGGGGATAGATATAGGTCCCACCATCCCTATCCCCATTTTCTAGATACTCCGTCCATCCCCCCCTCACCTCATTTACCCATTTGGGGAAAATGAGGATGGGGATTTTTTGGGGGAGGTATATCCATCCCCATCCCCAATTCCCCATTTTCCCCGTTTTTCCCCGTCTCCCCGTTTCCCCCGGTCCCCCATTTTCCCTTTTCCCCATTTGGCTAAAAATTACATGAAGTGTTTCAAATAATTCAAAGCTTAAACCTAAACCAACTTCATATGTGAAGTAATACAAACTGTTTTTTTAACAAAAAACTTCACATAATAGATAATATAAAGAGATTACTGTCAATTCAGTGCTAAGTACTTTGAAAAATCTCTAGGGTTATGTTTTGAAGGTAAAAATAGTAAATATGATTATATACCTAGGGTTTCAAAGAATAAAAAATAAAAATAAAAATAAAATATATACTTATAATTATATTTATATATTTGGGGGAAATGAGAAAATGGGGATGGCGAGGGGTCTCCCCATCCCCATTTCAATTTGGGGATGATTTTCATCCTCCCTCCCCCCCCCCCCCCCCCAATAAATTTTCCATTTTCCTAAAAAAAAAAATTCCCCAAATAGGGATGGGGGTACGGGGATTTAGGGTCCCAGAGAAAAGTGTGCATCTCTAGGCTTTACTACCAGTGGAGACAAGGTACTCGGCAACTGAGCAGATGATACTGGCACTCGTAACAGCAGCAAGAAAGCTAAGGCCCTACTTTCAGGTATGCAAGATGAAAGTTTACACAGACTACCCATTTAAGCAAATCCTGTCCAAGGCAGAAGTGTCGGGAATACTGACAAAATAGGCAATTAAGTTGATTGAGTTCGATATTATTTACTCACCAAGGGCTTCAATCATAGGCTAGGTTGTGGTAAACATCATCACCGAGTTCGCTGAACCAAACAAAGAGATGATCAAGGTGTTCAGTGAAAAGGAGAAGTAGGTTTTCCTTTGGCGGCTGCATGTCGATGGAAATGCGTATGGCAGCAGAGCTGTCATAATGGTATCCACCCTAAAAGGTGATAAGATAGACTTGACTTAATTAAAAGTTACCGACAACATGACTGAGTATGAGGCGCTTCTGGTAAAGGCTCAAGGTCTATACAGCCCTAGGTGCAGATGAGTTAGAAAAATTCAGTGACTCACAAGTCGTGGTCAACCAGGTCTTAGATTAACACCAGGTATAGGATAGTAGTGTGATGGCCTGTCTGAAAATAGTCAAAGTCTTCCTCATCATATTCAGAACTTATAGAATCACTCTTATCCTGAGAGAGAAGAATGAGAAGGTTGATGCATTGTCAAGATTGGCATCAGCAACCACCAGCTCTGACCCAAAACAATCCCAGTGGCTATTCTTAGGAAGCCCAACATCAAGAGAGGGGAAAAGTTGATGTTTCAAGTAGAGGAAGAGCAAGACACTTAGATGAACCCGATCAAAGAGTACCTAGTATGGTGTGCTCTCCGAAGACTCGGTAGAAAAAAAAACATATAAGGTATAGGGTGACCCGATACTCAATAGTAAGGGGAGAACTTTACAGAAGAGATTTTCAAAGGCCCTACAAAGGTATGTTGGCCCGGTCAAAGCCGACAAAATTCTAAAAATAATACAAAGCATAGTATAAGGAAACCACACTGAAGGTAAAAGTTTGACTCACAAAACCCTTAGACAATGTTTCTATTGGTCAACCTTGTTTCAAGATGTATAATCAGTGGCAAAAAAGTGTGAAACTTGCTAAAGGATTAAAAATGGGATCAGGCAACCACCCAAGCGTCTGAAGAACCAAACTTCACCATGGTCCTTCTCTCGATGTGGGGATTAGATATGATCGTCCCATTGTCAACAATATCAAAAGGGAGGGAGGGGGAGGGGTAAAGCACACCATGATAAAAGTGGATTATTTCACGAAATGGCCCGAAACAGAAGCATTAGTGTACATAACCGAGGCTAATACAACCAACTTCATAAATAAGAACATCGTCTATCGATTCAGGATCCCAAATACAATCATCATTAATAACAAAATCCAATTCTATAGTGACAACTTCAGGGAGATGTGCTAGATGTATCATATCAAGAACTATTATGCCACAGCAGCCCATCCACCAACGAATGGGCAAACTAAAGCTGTAAACACACATCTTAAAGACTAAGCTTGATATTAAAAAGGGGAACTAGGGAGACAATTTACACAAGGTACTTTGGGCTTATCGGACGATTGAGAGGACTTCAATAGGGGAAACTCCATACTCGTTAGCATTTGGAACGGAAGTCGTTATCCCGTTTGAGATAGCTCATGTCTCCTCAAGAGTTCAACTATATCAGACTGATGGAAATGTGGATATGTTGGAATAGAACCTATACGAGCTAGAAGAAAAAAGGGACCTGACGAGAGTAAAGAGCGTAACCTATCAATAAAAGGTTGTTAGATACTACAACTCGCACTTCCGAATAAGAAGATTTTAGCTCTGGGACCTGGTCCTCAGAAGGGTATCCCCACACACAAAGGGAAATACAGTTGACTTGTTGACAGATTAATAGGAAAGACCTTGTCAAGTGGTTGGGTTAGCCAGACATTAAGTGTATTGCCTTACCCGACCAGAAGGGGTAAGGTAACCCCGGCCATACAACGCCCAGTATTTGAAGATATTTTACCTATGAAGGATATTTGTATTTATTACTCTTTGTTATTGGCTGCATTTTGTTTAAGTAGTTAAGTATTAGATTAGGGTGAATTTTGATTATACCTTTCGAATCAATTATTATTCGTTTTAGCGTTTTTTATTGAAGTTATTGTTAATAGCCATTTTGGCAAGGGGTCAAAGTAAAATTTTTCACCCAAATGGCACCTATTAGGACATGCTCTTTGATACCATGTAAGGCTGGCATGCCACTACTTACCTTAAGATACCAGTCTTTACACCACCTAAATATCAAGACCAGCTAGCAGCGAGGTAACTCCCACCTAGTACATCTGCAACAGGTCATACCCTTGGTACCAGAATACCTCGATCCCATATCGCTACCTCTTTTAGGCACGTGACATGTCCATCAGGTAAGAATGAAGTTAGCCAGAAAGCTTCATAATGATCGGTCAAGTGTCATGCCACCAGACTGGTACCCCGAGGTACCTTGCCACTGATACGTAAAATCGTGATTTCTCTTTTAAACTATAGAGTTGACTTCTTTACCATTAAAGCGCCATATTGAGACCAGATAGGCCAATGGATTCGCCATTTATTCAAAGTTAAACCCAAACGAAAACCTGACGTAATCAATGAGAGTAATTCCAGTGTAATTTGGTTCCGCTATCAACGTCAGTCATTTTCGTTTACACGGCCAATCAATTGGTCTAAATTACAATGATTTGATTGACGATGATGAGGGATTAAAAGGGGATGTCAGGATCCAGACATGGCAATGATAGAAACGGGAGAAAAATGGTAGAGCTTCTTTACCATTTTTCTTAAAAGATTTAGCCACTAATCGACACGCACGAGTTCACCATCTTTAACAGTGTTTAGAGAGATAGAGATGGCATAGTGAGATCATATTTGTATCGTTTCCATGATCATTGTAATCAATTAAAGTAATATCACCCATTTGATTAATAAAACAGTTCTCCACTAGCAATCTCATTCTTCCCTCATCTTTCCTTAATCTCTTTCGAATCTCCTTGGTACGAAGTACCTGCCCCTCGCAACCTACCTATATAGCGGGTTAATGGTGTTAACTGATATTTTTCACATTGAGCAAATTTTTGATTAACAGTTATCAATAAATGCTACTTTTTAATTACAAAAATACCATTTTATAATTGTATTGAATGCATTAATTGCTGACTTTTATAATTTTAAATTATATATATATATATATATATATATATATATATAATGTATTAATTATATTTTTTGACTTTTATAAGTTTAAATAAAAAACAAAAATAACATTTCAAATAGAATTATGCAATGGAGTACAATACTTAAATGATGTGCTAAATATAGCATTTTAATATTTTTTGTGCCAAATTTAACATTATCGTTGACATATGCATTGGAGATGATCTAATGATATATAAAATATATATAAAATATTATTACTTATATAATAATATATAATATAAATTTTTATATATAATATATTTATAAATAATATATATCGTAATAATATATAATATAATATTATATATATATATTATATTATATTATTATATATAATAATATATAATGATATATAGTGTTATATCCTATATATATTATATTAAATATATTATATGTATGTATGTATGTATATTATATTATTTAATAATATATAATAATTAAAGTATATATACATATATTATTGCATGAATACTTTGAATTCGAATTGAAAGTAAAATACATATTCTGGAATATATATATATATATATATATATATATATATATATATATATATATATAATAAGGCTATTCTAGTCATTTGACCCTTTTATCCAGGGGGGTCAAAAAAATATTGACACTATTTGAGGGGTGTGTTGTGCAAATATCACCAATTTACTAATGTATGTTTAAAATGCATCAAAAGAGTCTTTGAGACAAAAATACCCCGAAATATTTTAACAGTGAAGAAGTTGCCGTTTTCAAAGTCAGAGAGAAGCAACAGTCAAACCGACGGGAAACAAATCGACGGTTAAGTGATCGAAAGAGCTGCGATTGACAAAAGTAAGATTGGTTATTTTTCCTCGTTTTTGTTGTTGTTAACTTGCATTACATGTTTGAATTGAGTTTTGTTGATAACAGATGTAGAAACCTGTTAAAATAGATATGTGAGAATGGTTGTGGTTTAGGTTAGGGTTTGTAATTTGGTTGAATATCAGTTGAGAAAGATGAAATCTGGGTTATCGAGACTTTTTTCAAGAGAATCGAGCTTATTTGTTTAGTCGAGCTTTTTTTTTTGTGAAAATTAGGTTTTGGTAAATCGAGCTTTATTTAAAAAGAATTGAACGTTTTTGAAAAGGAATCGAGCTTTTTTGAAATCGAATCGAGTTTTTTTGAATAGGTTTCGAGCTTTTTTGAATAGGTTCGAGCTGTTTTTGAAGTGGAGCGAGCCATTTTGAAAAGGATCGAGCTTTTTTGAATAGGTTTCGAGCTTTTTTGAAAGGGATCGAGCTTTTTTGAAAATGAATCGAGCTTTTTTGAAAATGAATCGAGCTTTTTTGAAAATGAATCGAGCCATTTTGAAAAGGAATCGAGGATTTTTGAATAGGTTTCGAGCTTTTTGGAAAAGGAATCGAGCTTTTTTGAATTGGATCGAGCCTATTTGAAAGGGATCGAGATTTTTTGAAAAGGGATTAAGTCTTTTTTAAAAGGGATCGAGCTTTTTTAAAAGGGATCGAGCTTTTTTTAAAAGAAATCGAGCTTTTTTGTAAAGCAATCGAGCTTTTTTGTAAAGCAATCGAGCTTTTTTGAAAGTGATCGAGCCTTTTTGAAAATGAATCGAGTTTTTTTTGTAAATCAAGCTTTTTTGAAAGGTATCGAGCTTTTTCAAAAGGGATCGTGCTTTTTAAAAAAGGATTCGAGCTTTTTTAAAAATGATTCAAGCTTTTTTCAATAGGTTCGAGTTTTTTTTTAATTGAATCGAGCTTTTTTATTTGTTCTGTTTAATGATGTTGTATTTCTGTTACATTGCAGATGAAAATTAGATTGAGGGATACGCTTAAAACTCCAAAAGGATACTGGTGCGAGGGCAAATTGACACGACAAAACCATTTTGATGCCCTCGCCCATATAGACGACGCGCTGAACCTTGTCCTTGTAGAATTTGGAGATGAAGACCGCCGGCGGTTCATGGCATCATGTTTCGGGCATTTCCTAACGATGCATGGGGAGATGAAGTTTTCCGATGGTATTATCCATTGGTTGCTTTTGAGGGAGCTCCATCATAACGGCCCAACAAATGAGATGCACTTCATGTTAGGAAACCAGTCGGTGAGGTTTTCGAAGGTGGAATTTTGCCTGATCACCGGACTGCGTTTTGGAGTTGTACCAGAGACCACCATGTATGCAGCAGTGGAGAATGGCATATATGAGCGGTACTTTCCTGGAGCCGAAGAGGTGTCGCTGGAGCAGATTAGGGGTGTTGTCACCGGCGCAGAGTTCGGAAAGGCATACGATGTTGTCAAGCTCTACTCTTCTATATGCTGAACTGGATACTGATGAGGGTGGATGAGAGATTCAAGATTCCATTTTGGCAGTTTCAGCTGGTTGAGGAGCTCGATGCGTTTGACGCGTTCCCGTGGGGTGCCCACGTATACAGGCATTCTATTTACTCATTCAAGCATGTGCTTGATGGGCGAAGAGACGGGTTCGAGCGACGCTAGCAGGAAAAGGGCGCTGACGTACACAGGGTGGAGACCTACAACATATACGGTCTATCTCATGCCCTATTGGTAAGAAGTTCGACCTACAAATTGTACTTTATTGTTCGTGCCCAAAATTGTATGGATACTTATCATACTTATCTTTTATGCAGATATTTGCTTTGGAGGTGATCCCTGATTTGGCCAAAACGGTCGGTGCCCGGAGGGTTAATGATCTGACTCCCCGTATTTTGAAGTAGGAGTTGACCAAACAACCGAGAGAGAAGAAGCTAGCAAAGATTTTCAAAGCCAGGGTGTGTATTTATTTTGTTAATGTTTTTATTAGTTAGTATTTGTACAATGACATTGTTCTAACTAATATTTCAGATGTTTGCGATCAATGAACTGGTGCCGACACCAGCTGAGAGACAGGCACCTTACTATGCCTGGCTAGACGAGGGGGCGAGCCTGTATGTAGAAGATGACATGGTTGATATGCCGTCTGAGGTCCCTGATCAGACCACCTTAGGCGGGATCAGTGGTATAGACAGGACCATTGACAGTGAGGGATCTGAGCCCGCTGTTGGGGGTTTGAGGCCCAGTGACAGTGAAGGATATGAGATAGACCCTTAACGAGAAAGGCATAGGCATAAGCGAGTTCGGTTTTCCACCCCCGGACATGGTACATCTGCAGGGGATTCCCGTGGGGGCGTTGTATGTGATGGAGAGGTTAGTTGAAAACAAAGTTTAGTGTTTTTTATTAACACTTGTTGATAGTTTTTTACTAACAATGTAGACATGATTTCAGGCTCTATGGGCAGATATGTTGAACGATGTGTGTGAAGCCCTCCGGAAGAGTGACGAGGATCTACAACGTCAACACTTGGAGTTGTTGGATATGATCCGAAAAAGTGATGAGGATCGTCAGCAGCAACACCCATCACTTCCGTGGCATTGGAGCGGTCCCCTCCCCCACCCAGCACGTCCGTGCCGTGGAACAGTCCCCTCCCCCACCCAGCACTTCCTTGGTGTTGGAGTGGTCCCCTCTCCCACCTGTGCTACGTCTATGCCGTCGGAGTGGTCCTCTTCCCCGGCCAATACATCGAAGCATTTAGGTAAGCGTGAATGGCAGTTGGTGAGCCCTTACACAGATCCATGCCGTCCAAAGAGGTTGAGGACACGGCCCGAGTCCGTGGAACACATTTTTGACCCCCACGGACTAGTGGACGCTGACCACCTTACGACATACAAGGCCTTCAAGAGGAACATCAATGGGGAACAGTGAGTCCAACTTTTTATAATACAAATGGACGTACATTTCTTGTTTATTCTAATTTATGTATAGCTAAGGTAATTAAATCATTAAACAGACGTTATGTGGATGTCCTGGCACCAGTTACCGCGGGATGGTTCGTGCGTATGCAGACCAATTTCATGGACTTGGAGGACACGGTACGTACTTATTAAATTTCATATTAATAATTGTGTAAGTATTGTTGAATTGTTAACAATTACAGTGGTTTTATTGTTTGTCAGCATATTAATGCATACCTCAATATTCTTCGCAATCGTCAGCGAGGATTCCACAATGTGTACAACCAGAGGATCAACGTATTGGATACACAATTTTATGTAAGTAGGTATAACAATTGGGAATCAAAATGGATTTTCTGGTTATTTATTATTAGTACGATATTGTCAATGCTTGTACAACCACTTATGTTGTACATGTGGGAGAGGATGATGCCTCGCGATTTGCACGGTGCTGTGGCCACGGTAAGGTGGAATGTGTTACAGTCCTGATGGTTGGAAGAGGACCTTCTGACGGTCCGTGGAGCAACCACGAGTGGAAACAGCCCATGTCAAGGTTGACCTGGTAAGTGTTACATGATGGAGATGATTAAAAAAAACAGTTCGTATATCCTCAGCTAACACGGCATGCAAACTATTACAGGTGCTGATTCTGTGCAACGTTGGGGCCCAACATTGGCTGGTGGTGAGCATCGACCTTTGTCGTAGGAAGATTGACATTTATGACCCCTAGAGACAGGAAGTCCCTTATCAGATCAAGCACCAGCAGGTCCGGCCATTACGGTGGTTTTTACCCTTCATGTTGAGTGATGCGGGGTTCCACACAGTACGACGAGCTGGTTGTCGGGCGTTCCCTCAGGAAAATAAGCCCTTCTCGGTCAGCCTGGTGCATACTTCTACATTCCCACAACAAAAGAAATCGTAAGACATTCTATTTCATTCACGTGTTTAGATATTCTTTATGAACGATTTATAATGGTGTTTTATGTGCCAAATTGCAGAGGTAACTGTGGTTCCCATACTTTGAGACTTATCGAGTACATACTGGCGGGTCGAAGGCCTTTTGATTGGTCAGAGGATGACATGGGGATCATTCGGGAGAAAATAGCTGTGGAGATTTTTTCTAACTCTAGGCCCGCCAAGTGATTTTTTGTATATTCCCATTTTATATGTACACAAACATGTAATTAATTCATGAATATTAATTCGTTCATTATTCATTTATTAATATTAATTCATTCATTAATAAGTAATTATTGCAAATCCAAATTATTACAATCTAATACATATCCAAAAGTTTTCAATGTGATCGAAACTTTGTCATTCATTCCCTATTATAGTCAACGGTAGAGCACATTTGTTTGTTGTGTCCAATTGAATGGCAGATGCTACACTTGCGGCGGTATTCATCGGGAACACCTCTTCTTGTACCTTCATTAATCATAGGTGGATTATGACATCTCCTGGAATTATGCCCTGGTTTTCCACATCTTCTACAGGATTGTGTAGTTGTCCTTTCCGAAGACGAGACATGGTGACTCGCCCTCGAGCGTCCTGCTTGTCTCCTGGAGTTTGGATTCAAAATCACCCTCTGAGCAATGTCAGATTGCACAACCCAAGTGGAAGGATGGCCCACCGGCATAATAGGAATCAAGTACGCGTTAATAAGTGTCTATCTCTTGTAGTAGTCCGCACACAAAGTTGTGAAGCCCAAGTTTTGCTCCCTGTAAAAAACATTGAAAACAATCAACTTCACCGAGAAAATGATCAGTACGAACACAAAGTTGTGAAGTCAAAGTTTCAGTAATGTACCATGCCGCCCTTAAGGGCGTGAGAACATGGAAAATGATCCATTTGAAATTTGTTACAAGTACAAGTCTTCCAGGCTAAGTCAACAGTCCACTGTTTTTCAGACCGCTTGACCGAGAAAATGTTTCAGTCGACTGGATTTAAGGTCAAATAACCACACTTCTGCATACGTTTTAAGAGCACAAGATGTGTTGCGTCAGTCAGCTGATGACGCATGGTTTGTGCATCTCTATAGCGATCATGAAACCACCGTTGCAGCATATTCCTAATGAACTCAGCTAGAGTCAATATAGGCAGTTGGCGTGCAAATTTTAGGCATGAGTTTATGCATTCTGCGGCATTAGTCGTCATCACCCTGTACTTTCTTTTCTGGCAGTGTATACTGGACCACTTGTGTGGACTGGCATCAATTACATAATTGTATGCATTTTGGTGTAAGTTTCTTAACTCTTCCATATGCTGGTTATATTC
This sequence comes from Dipteronia dyeriana, assembly GCA_032871835.1. Classification (NCBI taxonomy): domain Eukaryota; kingdom Viridiplantae; phylum Streptophyta; class Magnoliopsida; order Sapindales; family Sapindaceae; genus Dipteronia; species Dipteronia dyeriana. The sequence goes on along the minus strand of CM065302.1, from coordinate 51,779,544 downwards.
AAACTCGGTGTATGCACGGGCTGCTTTGTCCATTATTGTGGCAACATCCTTCCTATGAAATCGCTTTTTGACATTTTCAGCAAAGTGTCAGCAACATATGGTATGGGTGGCATAATGGAACATTTTAGAAATCCATGTTTCAATGCTTGCATGCCTATCGAAAATGAAAACTAGCTCATCAATATGACCTAGGGCACCCTCCAAGCAATCCAAAAACCATTCCCATGAAAGGTTGTTTTCTGAGTCACCGTACCCAAAAGCAATTGGATACACCTGTTCATTCTCATCTTGTACTGTTGCAACAAACATTGTACCCCGGAATCGTCCCTTCAAATGGGTACCATCAACGACAATGATCGGAAGCATACACATTCGGAATCCTCTAATTGAGGCACCAATCGACATGAAAAAGTACAGAAATTGACCATCTTCTTCGCAATGTAAGTCAGTGATTGTGCCGGGATTTTGTTGTTCCAAAACGTAACCAAATGATGGAAATAGTTGGAAGGTTTCCTCATGCGTTCCATATGTCAGTGACAACGCATAATCGATGGCAGCGTGTGCCTTACTGTACATGATTTGGATTCCATACATTGATTTCATATCGGTGATTATGTCCTTCGGACGCATTAGTCGACCATCTTGTTGTTACAGTCTAAGTGCAATAACTTCTCTAATTATGACTGCACTAGTTTGTCGGTGCCGGCAATGAATTTCCTCTAACGGACAAGTGTGTCCGTTGATAAAACTTTTTACTTGAAAGTATGTGCCTTCATCTCTCATCATCGCTCTTAACTTCCACGTACAATTTCCCATCAAACAAACTAGATGTAATGTTGTCTTATTGGACCTTTTCACCTTCCACTCGAAGTTCTGCCGCATTGCAAAATGGCCTACTAGTCTCTTCAAATCCTTTTTCGTTGGAAAAAATTGGTCTTTATATATCATGCTTGTAGGTTCATCTTCAACCAAGTTCCTGCTTCCACCAATACCAAACGAGTATGATTATGCGTCTGGAATAACCCATGTTATGGCATTATCAAAATCATCTGGAGTTACATTAGCCCTCCCCTCGGAAGTCCCAGCTATATCTGGTGCATTGGAACTAAATCTGTGTACATGTCTTACTCGTCTTTCGGTTTCGACAGGTTCTATATCATCCTGATTGTCATCTATATTTTCTATAAAATTGAAATTGCCCTCATTATCCACCTCATGATTCTCCCCAACATTCAGTGTTGTATTCTCCTCATTATAGATCTCATTGTATTGGTGGTTGTACTCTCTACCATTCATCTCAATATGACTACCAAATACATCGTCGAATTGAGGTCCCGGTCTATTATCATGGGCGGCTACTTCCAGTGGGACAACACATATGTTTTTCCAACCATCAATCTCACTACTTTCTATGAACAGCTGGTTGCTTCCGCCTGATGATCGAAATTGTTGGGTGTTATCAGGATGAGGGATATCTTCACCAATGACACCTCCTGCTGGCCTCTCGATTATACTAACACATACTCGTGGGATCACCCTATCTTCCCCTAGCATAAACTGAACATCATCATTGTTTCTTTTAAATGTACGACATGTAGTCCCAGGAACAATTGATAGAGACTGTAGCTAAACACTGTATTTGTTCTCATCAAACTTCACAATGGTTTGCACGATCGACACCAGTTCGTCGTAACTCAAATTCTTTGACACATACAAACCTTGGTTATCAGAACCTAAATACCTCTGATTTCCGTCTGGTAATTGCTCCCATCGACCGTTGTAAGATATGACTATTCTCACCCTATCCATTGTCCTGTCAAAACCAACATAAAAAACCATTAATAAGAAAAAAAAATCATATTAAATTTACAATTATAAAGGATTAAACAAAAATCAAAAGTGTAAGATATGAAGCTTTGTTTAAAATTGATCGAGCTTTTTTTGTACATGATCGAACCGTTTTTGTATATGATCAAGCTTTTTCTAACGGGATCGAGCTTTTTTTGTCAAGGATCTAGCTTTTTTTTATCAAGCTTTTTTTCTGATGGATCGAGCATTTTTTCGAGGGATCGAGTTTTTCTTTTTACGTATCCAGCATCTATTTTTTGGATTGAGCTTTTTTTCAAATGTTTCGAGCTTTTTTTCAAATTTTGGAGCTTTTTTTAAAACCTTTCCAGCTTTTATGCCCAAGATTAAAAACTTGTTTGCACCACTACAACTCAACTCGGCCAAATATATATACAAAAAAAGATGCATACATGTTCATTCATTCTTTGTAAAAAGTTTACAACTCCACGACATCAACATAAAAAAATTGAGACAACATGTTCATAAATGTTCATACAGTGTTATACCACACAGAAATACAATAAAAAATGGAAATGAAGATCAGAAATATTAATTTACCTTCTTCTACAATATCTAGAATGGAGCTCCTTTTCTGAAGAAAAAATGAAGTAGGTGATTGATTTTCAGATAACTAAATTGGACGACAGCCTTTAAAGAATAAAATATCGATTATTTAATAGCAATTTTGGTAGCTCACCATAGTATGTGTATTTTAAACTTAACTTATTTTAACGGTGACATCACTGTAAGGGTCCCAAAAAAAGGTGACATTCCTCACCATTTTCACTTTATCCAGTTATTTTCTAATCATACAAAATGCATGTCAGAACAATTAATAGTTTTGTTCTAGATATTCTAAACACAATACAGAGTGACTGTTTTATTATAATAAATACTGCATTTTATTTCTTTTTATAGAAATAAATGGGCTATTAACACATACTTTTTATATAGGAAACTTCGTGCACCATTTGTAAATCTTTACTTATATCGGAAACTTTATGCACAGCATGTAAATATATATATATTATGAGAGTTTCATTATTGCTGATTTGCTGATCTCTTTTATTATTTATTTGGGGTATGCCAGTTGTCCCCCGAAACCCTTATAATTAGATCCAACGACCACTTAGTTCTCAATCTAAGATTAATCCTAGATTATACAAATCAATGGGTAGCTGTTGTTCAGCCCTACAATGTCTAATTAGGTTCGAAATGTTTGGGTTAAAGTCATCGTATTCATAATTAGAAGTGCATATAAAAAAAAAATGTTACAATTTTATTTAAGTTGATAATAGTATGATCTTAATCTCTTTAACATTTAATTCACTGAAATTAAAGGCTTGCGCTGGTTCGTAAGAAAATGGAATGTGTAGTTGGTAATTTGGGTAAATAATGGTTTTAAGCTCTTAAAACTGAATTGTCCATAGAATTATAGGCTTTATAGCATTAGAAACTAACATTTATATCTGTTATGGTATATTTTTTATAATATATTTTAAAATAAAAATAATGTTTTGAATTTCCATAGTCTTGTATTGTTTACCTATCCTCCTATTTACAATTGGTGATTTTGTCGTTATTAGGATTTAAGCTACTAACTTGAGAATGATTTACCCATATCTAAAGCTCGGTCATCTATCGATTGAGCTATCTCATGGACGTATCATCTTGCATTGTTATTAGCACTAAACTATCATTGTCAATTTGAACGGTTTCAAAATTAAAATGTATGATGTAATGTTTTTTTTTTCTTCACATTTCATTCAAAGTAGATTTCGTTGTTAACTTGAACTGTTTCAAAATTAAAATATAAGATGCAGGTTTCATTTTTTTTCACGTTTCATTCAAAGTAGATATCGTTGTAACTTGCTGAGTTGTGTGATGGACTCATGGACTAAATGATTGATGCCTGCATTAATGTTCCGTGTCATGTCTAAAGAGAAATAGAGCTAACATACTACGTTTATAAACAAACACTTTCTTTTTTATATTATTATTTGTAATGAACAAACAAAATACAATCCTTACTGTGATATCTTATTATCAGCATTCCTAACGGTAATATAAACTAAGAAAATATAAATAAACAGTACAGCGGACAATGAAACCTTCACAATAGTAGTTGTTCAGCTTATATTATATAGATTGTCTCCTTTGCAGTAATTACTTTTTGGGTACCTTGATAAATCCCAAATGTGTAGAGTTTGAGACCTTGGTGAGGGTCATCAAGTCGTAAGCAATCCAACATCTTGATGTATCCTGGTTGTAAAAGTAGCCCAAACACTTGCAATCAGAAGTACATTTCTTGCCACAAGCCTCAACCTTTACGGGTCCACTTCCTATAGTATACTTACTCATGTAATGATCAACTCCTTCTACTTTATAATAGTGGAAATCCTTGGCACTACAAGAAGTCAATTTTTTGGCTTCACAGCTCTTGCTCCATCCCAATAGACCATTCTCCGAGGGGCAAGCAACACATTGATTGTCATCACACACTCCAAATTTGCCACACCTCTCTGGGAGTTGGCACTCATTTTCCCAGTTAGAGTCTCTATCGAAGAGAGAGAATGTCTTTTCATACGCACCCCAAGAAACCTTATCATAGTATGTGTAGATCACAAGATTTCCATCAATTCCAAGTCTTAGAAACGACGCCGTGCTGTTGTATTTTGGCCTGGCCAAAATAAGAGTGCCTCCGGCTGAGTGCTCTAGAGTTAGCTCATAAGCAAAACCCTCATCAGATTCTGGGGCACTGTTAAATTTTACAAACTGTACCGAGTCCTTCCCAAAGGTCAGAGTAGACGAGTAGTAAAGAAGAGGCCGCGGAGAATTGTTGATCCTCCGATACATTGCCAATTGTTTAGGCTCCATCACAAAGCTATAAGCCCCATCTACATTTTCTTTGTCAGATTTTCGACTCACAAGCTTGGTTACGCCACCAACACGAAGAGATTGACCCACTAAGAGAGTATCGGTGGGATAATCAAAACTTTGCCAAATGAATTTACCCTTTGAATCGTGGAGCACCATGTTACCATTTGAAAGTAACTTGAAAGCAACAACACCCTTGTTGGCAGTGTTGGTTTGCCAAACAACAGTGCCATCGGCTTCGGCTAGGACAAGATTGCCATCGGTCCCAAGAGTGAGAGTGGCGTTTTCACGAACCGGTTTGGCACGGTTGGCTTCCCAAACCCAACGGTACAAAGGCTCAGTTCGCTGGATACCCATACGAAGAGCAAGAGTGTAAGCATTTGGGGTGGTGGTGTAGAAGCAAAGCTGGAAAGGAGAACTGAAAACACTCAAAGTTCTGTAATCGGCGTCATACTCGTTTATGTATGGACCGAATTCTCCTTCGTTGACAAACTTAAACGTCTCGGAAAGAGGAACGGTAGCTTTTGCAATGGAGATCAAGGAGAGTGAGAAGAAGAAGAAGAAAGCCAAAAACGACATCGTATATGAAGAGGAAGATGCCATTCGAACTGGGATGGTGGAGATGGAGCTTTGCAGCTCCTTATTTATAGAAAATTAGTAACTGAAGTGGGATAATTTGGACAGCGTTATATTTTGGATTCAGGGGCGGTGGACAATGTTTTTGAAATAATTAAATTATTTAAATCATTTTTGCTTGACGCCGATCTTGACATTGTTATTCAAACATTATCTGAATAGTGCTAGAACACGGAATTGAACATGTTATTTTCATAGTTGTCGAATGGACCCAAAATCTTTGACTTTATTAGTACCAATACAAATAATCAAATATTTTACTTGAAGATGGCGCTACAAACATTAACTCTATCCTATGCGGTTTAAATCTCACTCGTAAGATATTTGTATTACATATATATATTATATATATATATATATATATAAATGTTCATTGAAGTTGTTTCTAGATTTTTTTTATTAACGTTGGTGTTATGAGAAAAAAAAATTAGCCTGAATTTTTGTACTGTAATTTCCTTTGTGTCGTCAAGTAAATTATTAGATGATTTGCTGAACGGTTTACAAGATATCTTTTAAATGAGTTTTACAATACCGAGTATAGATTATAAGTTAATTAGTACTACTCATTTTATAATATTATCTCATTGAGTATTTTAATTGTTTTTTTTTTTCTAAATTAGAAGTAAAATAATGTTATCTATTAAGTTGGATAATATTTTTGAGTATTTTGTAGACCAAATTAGTTTCCAGGCAAAAAGAAAAAAATTATCTAAAATATTATATTACTTATTTGTTCAAACAAAAAATATATATAATATAACTTATTAAAAAAAAAAAAAACTTAATTACCGGTGGCCTCTCACCTTTGTGTTTGAAGTCTTCAAAAGGAAGTTCCACCACCAAGGTTCAAGCTTTGATAGTTGTATAGTCTAATATACCAAGTTCCAGCAATTGTTGTAATTAAAAAAAAAGGAATCTTAATTCCTTCAAACATTTTATACTTTATCTAAAGAGGTCATTTACATGTTAGATCCAGACACCTCTTTAATAAAAAAGTTTTTTAAAAAATATTAAAATAATTAAAGAATCTGAGAGGATAACAGATTGTAATTAAAAAAAAAATCTTAATTCCTTCAAACATTTTTTACTTTACCAAAAGAGGTCACTTTACATGCTAGGTCCCAACAGACTCCATTTTAATAAAGATTTTGTTTTTTTTAAAATATTATAATAATTCGAAAATTAGGAAAGATAACCGATTGTAATTAAAAAAAAAAGAATCTTAATTCCTTCAAACATTTTATACTTTACCAAAAGAAGTCACTTTACATGTTAGGTCCGACAAACTCCTTTTTATTAAAGATGTTTTTTAAAAATATTATAATAATTTAAGAATTATGGAGGATAACGAACTTGAATAGTATAGTTGTAAGTGACAAATCATCAAACAATCTAGTTTCGGCGATCTTTTAATAAAGATGTCTATAACAAGATTGATTTATTATAATAATCCAATTTGGGATCTCTTTGACTGGCATATGCTTGTGGTAACGATGGATTTGAATTGATAGTTTATGGCAAATTGCAAAAAATAGATTAGTCAATTTGCCAGCTTTAATAATTTTTTATTGTAGTGATTTAATTTTAAAAAATCGCAAATAAAATAATGGCATGTTCAAGTGTTTCTTCTTCTGTGACCCGCAAGCAAGGGAATATGGGAATGTAGTCATTATTTCTTTTGGTTTGTGAAATTTGCCACGCGCAAAGCCTCTTGTAGTAAATTAAAGTTTTACTAGACATCTAATGCAACAATAATTATTCTATAAAAAGAAGTCTAATCAAACCCCACATCTACAATCAATTTCTTTATTTGAAAAGATTTTGTTTTTAAAATATATTAAAAACTATAAAATTCATATATTTGTTTACAAACAACTTTTATTACGGAAAAAATTGAAAACTACACCATGCATTTAGAAACAATATTTGTTATTTAAAAGTAAGTTGAAATCATTTTCTAAAATTTTTTATATTTAAAAGTAAGTTGAAATTTAAAATCATTTTTGTAAAAATTTTTTCCTTATAAACACAGATTGAAGCATTAAAGAGAGAGGTGGTGTGTTTTTATTGTGTGTTTAATTACTTTGAGTTCCTAATATTGATACATTGAATTTTAAATTTTTATTTTACAATGCAGGAACATATTTGTCTTCAACTATATCTCTCTACAAATGTAGGTATTTCTTTACGTTTTTTGTCTTTCTTTTATGTCTAATTATGTTCTCTAGTAATAACTAAAAAAGTGATAGGGAACACTGTAGCAGAGATCGAATTAATGTGGCAGTGACCGCTATTCACTTTTTCGAGGGATCCTTCATCTTTCCAAAAAATAAACCAAAACAGAAATCTTGAAACGGACGTAACTCAGTGCCGTAAACCCCAAATCACAAATTTCTTGATTTTAGGTTACATAAAAAATCACGATCTACAATCTTGAAGAAGGGCAAATGAACTGAATCTTAGCGGAAGAGGGCCAAAAAATCAAAACGGTGGTCTAACCCTAAAATAAAGACAAACCGGTACAAAAACTTAAAATGGACGTAAATCTATGAAACCAACTCTAAATCATCATATTCTTGATTCTAATTTGCATAAAATTTTATGATCTACAACTTTAATGAAGAACATAACAACAAAATCTGATCGAAAGAGGCTCAAAATCACAAAACGCCGCACATTCAAACCGCAAGCCTTATTCACTTGACAAAACAGCGTTGCCAAGCCTACCGAATCCGCCAAGGAACCTGCTCGGAACGAGAATAGAACATCCGAATCACATAAGACGAATCACTCTCAAGCCATATCCGATGCCACCTATTCTGCCAAGCAAAATTAATGGTCATCGAAGCTGCACGAAGTTCTGCCTCAAACATAAACACATGATCAAGAGGAACAACAAAACAACCATTTACAAAAGCTCTACAATTTCGAAAGACACCCCCACAACCCCTAACACCTGGAGAACTCAAGGCGGCACCATCAGTATTAACTTTGGTCCAACCAAGGGGCAGAGGCGACCAAATCACACTCCTGATAACAAAGGCCCTAACCGGACAGCCACGAATATCAAACCAATGAAGAATCAAAAGATCATCTACACAATTACGCATACACCCAATCTCTAACAAATTAGCATCAAACACCGCATGCCAAACCAAAGACAAAGTAAATTTGAAATCCATAACCTTACTTTAAAAAATTCACTAGTTACGGGCAAGCCACACACTCCAAACCACGACATGAATAGTTGTCTTCCATAAAACACGCACCTGATTGCTAAACGAAACTGACATAGCTTGAGATAATAACGAACTCCACGTATCAGCAGAAATACGCCACTGAAAAGCAGAGAAAATCGCCTCCCAAAGAGCAGCAGCTAGAGGGCACCGAATGAAAAGATGATTAGATGACTCACTGCTAACCCCATAAACACTGCACTGAAAAGCTAAGTGAAACCTAACCCTACACAAGCTATCCTCAATGGAAAGTCGATTCAACAAAAGACGCCATGTCAAAGCTGACTGGAGTGAGGGATAAAATGGCAAAAAACATCTCTCCACCAAGGGACTTGCAGAGAATCGCGAATCATACGAGAATAAGTCGACTTGCAAGAAACCTGCACATCCCGAGAATGAGCCCACACCAAAGAATCTATAACTGGATATATAGCAATCCTATCGATCTAAGAATAGAAATCTGGAAAACGAACTCGAAAACTATTGTCAAGAACCCATTTACCCTCATCGATAAAATCAGAAACCCTTGCCTTGAGAAGGGTAGCCAAGTAATCAGAAATTCCCAAAAGCTTAAGAATTGGAACCCCCAACCAATTATCGCACCAAAAATCTCACTAGGAATTCTCACCAATGAGCCAAATGGCCTCTTTAAGAAGATTCGAATAATAAGAGTGGAAAGAAGGCCAAATCGACGAAGTGACATACCCCCCATGAGATTTCCGAAGCTGCGTGAGATACCGCTCCCTCAAAAATGAAAAAATAAAACTCTCAGAGGTCATAAACATCCAGGTGAGCTTATTTAAAAGAGAATCATTCAGTAACCTTAGATCCTTCAAACCAAGACCTTCTTGAGAGTAAAGCTTACAACAATGATCCCAAACAACCCGAATCAGTTTAGTTTCCTCACAAGAACCTGTCCATAAAAAAATTTCTCAACTTGCGATTAACCAACCGCAACAAAGAAAAAAGCCATTTATAGATCATGAATGAATGCACAAAGAATCCTGTAATGACTGACTTGATCAAAGTAGCACGACCGGCCAAAAGAAAGGGCTTTCCCCTTCCACTTAGCAAACTTAGACAGGATTTTATCCGTGATTAAAGGTCGATTTGTGGTGGGTAAACAACCCATTTTTCTGCTATTTGTTGGTTGACAATGATTGCATGGGTCGGGAGTTTTTCATTTTTCTTGATGTTTTCTGTTTTCTGTTTTCTGTTTTTGTTTATGTTTTTATGGCTTGCGTGCCAATGTTTTTGTTGAGATTGTTTTCCTTGGTTTTTGTACTTTTCTGGTTTTTTGTTACTTTTCATTTTATTCTTTTTATATTATGAATGGATATTGCCTATAGGTTTTTCAGCATATGATCGTTTGTGATACTTTTTCCCTCTAGGTTAGTCCAATTTTATCAACAACAAAAAAGTGATAGGGTAAAAATAAAAGTTAAGGATACCTGTAGATATCAACGAGTTTTTTTTTTTATAAAAAAATAGTTTTATATATAAGAGAATTCCATATTGAAGTTCTCTTGACCCCATATACAATTAAGTTCTATATCTTCTCTTTTATAATTCTCCTACATTCCAGACATTTCAAATTAATTATAAGAGGATTTAATTTTGAAAATAATATGATTTTTTTATATATAAATTGGGTGTGCTAATAATTCAAGAGGGTTTATAAATAAAATGTATTAAAATGAATATATTCATTTCAATAAAGGTATTATTGGCATTAAGATGAGTGCTTATAGTAATGATTTTTTTAAAAAAAAATTAGACATGATTGTACTTGTAAAAAGGATGTACTAATTAATTAGTTTTAGGGATAATTACTCTGGTAGCCATCAACTCTTACCACCACTATCAAAATGGTCACCTGATGGGGAATTGGTTTCAAAATGGCATTTTTTGGTAAACAATGTTACACTAATGACCATTTCATCCATTTCCATCCATTTCCATCCAATAAGTGACATTTTGATAAATAAAGGGATATTATTAATTTATTTTAGATTATTTTTGGAAATCAATTTTTGTTTTGTTTTTTTAAACAAATAATTATATTTAGTGTATGTATATGTTTACATATATATATATACATGTTTCTTTTTTTATAAGATTAAAGTTACAAAATCTAAAAATTCTAAAAAATATATTTGAGATAAGTTGAATATATATACTTTTTTGAGAAGATTAAGGTTATAAATTCTAAAAATTCTAAAAAAACATTTGAGATATATAATTTTTTCTTTTTTTAAAAGATTAAAATTCTAAAAGGTATATTTAAGATAAGTTGAAAAGAGATATATATATATATATATATATATATATATATATATATATATATATATGGGATATGTTATACGTATATACACACATAAAATATAATTATTTGTTTTAAAAATCAAAAGAAAATTTTGATTTCTAAAAATATCTCAAATAAATTAATGATATCCCTTTATTTATCAAAATGTCACTTATTGGATGTAATTGGATGGAATTGGATGAAATGGTCATTAGTGTAACATTGTTTACCAAAAATAGTCATTTTAAAACCAATTCCACATTCGGTGGCCATTTTGATAGTGGTGACAAGAGTTGATGGCCACCGGGGTAATTATCCCTTAGTTTTATAGGTGGCAAATTGACACACTATGTTTTTATGTTCCCAAGATAAATGGTATAATTTTATTGAATAGTCTCACCACATGACAGTAAAACCGTCCCATGCAAAATTAACAAAAAAGTAAATTGCATAAACACTCTTGACATTAGATCTAATTGTACATATGGACAACTTTTGCTCAAAATTACAATAACAGATATGGAGCTCGCCTCCATCACTGATGTAGTCAACTCTATTAGAGATGTAGCGGATTCATCTTTGATGAAGTCGAGTCCATTAGAGATAGAGTTTCAACTCCATCATCGATTGAACCGTTTCAACCCAAATGATGTGGCAAGTGGGTTGTGCGTGGTAATGACAAACCCACTTGTCACATCATTTGGATTGAAATTTGGGTTGTATAGGATTATTCACTTTTTTAACAAAGTTAAGTATTAAATTAATAATTAATACTGATTTTAGATCAGATAAGGTTGATCCGAAGGTAAATCCTTTACACCTGCACCATGAGGTTACGGGTTCGAGTCATCCTCCTTCCCAAAAAACCCCCCAATTTATTTATTTTATTTATATGGAAAAGACAATTTTGCCCTACATCCGTTATGATTTTAATGCTTGAGGTTGTTATGTTCGTATCTTTAGTGCTTTTTATTGTATTGTGTTACAACCTTAAAAGGTATCACCAATTAAGATTCTCCATTACTAGGAGTTTCAGATTTATTCAAGTTAATAAACTCTCAAAGAATTCCACGTCTCTTCAATTATTACATTAGACTCCAAGTTTAATAGCCTATATATTTTTCTATTAGTAGCATATCCCACAAAACACACTTAATGGGCGGTTACAGGAGAATAACGTGTACAGTACTTCATATTTAATTTGTTGGGTTTTGTTTAATTTTTTAAGAAAAAATCTAATTTTATTTGTTATGGTTAGTAACGACAATTTGATAATGGTTCTAAATGTCGCCATTCTTCTTTTATTGTTTTTAAACATAAACAATCTGGACGGTTTTTAAAAATCTATCAACATTTAATGATGTTGTCTACAAGCGCCGTTAAACTTTAACACTTTAATCAAACTATCAAGTTATAAATCATCTTGTCGGATATATAGCAAAAATTTCCTCTGCTCATCTAGTTCATATCAACAATGCTTTTGGCATTGTTGAGCATAGCAACATAAACAATGAAGCTAAGAGTTACAATCTGGTGAGCAGTGGTGTAGCATACCATGCAGGTCTTGCATTATGTGCAAGTGGTGATATCATTGGTAATCAGCTCAAACGTAACAGAGGTCAAGTTAATTACAAAATTAGTTAGATGATGATATGGCAAAATTAGTTAATTATTTTCTTGATTATAAAGGATTAGTTAGAGTCAAGGATTAGTTAGAGTCAATCTTTTAGTCAAGATTCCTTTGTAATATAAATCAAGTTGTCTCTGTGTAATGAAAAATAGAATGAAAAAATCCTCTCATTTTGTATAAATGAGTTAGTATTCATCAATGGTGTGTTCTTGTTTCTCTTTGTGACTTTTCATCGAACACCTTGTTTGCTATACCAAACACTTTTGATTTCTGTGATTAAATCTGCATTGTTTTATGGTATCAGAGGATCTGACTCACGTCCATGGCTGAAAATTGATCCAACAACTCTTCTCCAATTGAATCTCGCAACATATCTACTGGTTCTAGCAAAACTATGGATTTTTCTTCTTTAGCAAAAACTGAGTCTCAATCTTACTCTGAAGTTGGATCATAGCAATTACATATACCGGAGAACACAAGTCTTAACAGCTATTGAAGCTTTTGACCTTGAATGCTTCGTCAATGGCCAAAAATCTGCACTACCAAACTTTATCACCGTACGATCTGGTAACATTGTTGAACAACAAAAGAATCCTGAGTATCTCAACCGGAAGAAATCTGCAGGCTCTTGATGAGTTGGATCTTCTCCACACTAACTCCAAGTGTTCTTGGCTAGGTAACCAACTCTAAATCCTCCTTTGAAGTCTGGTCAAAGATTGAACGAACCCATTCACAAAGATCTATGACTAAGATTATACAATTAAAACAACAAATGTAATTTATCAAGAAAGGTTCAGATTCAATTAGTGATTTTGTTATGAAACTTAAAGCAAATAGTGACGCATTAGTTGCAGCTAGAGTGTTTGTCAATGACAAAGATATGATCATTAGTTTATTGAATGGAGTAGGTCATGAATATGATTCAGTTGTGACCTTAATCTCTTCTCAACAAAGCACTATGGCTCTTGAGGCAGCACGGTTTCTTTTCTTAATGCATGAACAACGAATTGAGCACCAGAATAGTGTTGCAAATATTAGTGTTACACCGCCTGCACAGTTTGCTTCTAATCGCCAGAATATGAGTAACAATAGAAGATATAATGGAAACAGAGGAGGTTTTGATTATAACAATTTTAGATGTAATAACAGAGGCAAAAGCAGAGGTGGTGGAAGATTTGGTGGTAGAGGAAATCAGAGGGTTTATTGCCAACTTTGTGGAAGGCCAGGACATGTTGTTCTGCAATGCTATTGAAGGTTCGATCAACAGTATCATGGACCAGTTCAAAGCAATCAAAATGACCAAGGAAATCAAGTTCAAGTTCATCATGGTCAAGCAAATCAGACCTTTTTCACTCAACAATTGCTTCATAATAGTTCTTTTGGTCAAGAAAGAGATCAAACTTCTAGTTTCTGGAATGAAAATATACAAGTGACAGCTCCAAACTCTGCATACTTTGCTACACCTGAGACTGTGGCGGATTAGGTGTGGTATGTTGACAGTGGTGCTACTAACCACGTCACATCCAATCACAACAATCTTTCCATCAAGTCATAATACAAAAGTAACGATAAACTCTTTGTTAGCCGGAACATATCGGTGTGTTTAATATTAATCTAGAGGGGTGAATAGATTTTAATCGTTTTTTATCCGATTTTTCGTTAATGAACAAATGATGAAAATACTCCTAATTAGTCACAATAATATCGCAAGTGTACTAAGTGCGGAATAATAAAAGACACTTGAGATATATATAGAAACCCTCCAATTGGAAAAAACCGCAGGCTGTTAAGTGAGCCACACTCGAACCTTGAATCCACTAATGATAATGGTGTTACAACCTAATCACGGTATGAGTGAACCTAATCCAATTTGCTTGTGATTGAAGCAACCTACTCCCAGAAGCAACACAAGACTTACTTCTCAATGCAGAGGGAAAATGACATATGTGAATATATGAAGATATTCAAAGAACAAACAAGGCCAGGGAACCTTAGATGCTTATCTAGGATGATGAGATGGCATATAAAACAATCCTAGATATCAAGAGCTAAATGACATGTTCATAAAACTTAGCTAACATAGATCAAACAATCCTATGAAGCTATCACAATACAACACTCAATCATTTAATCACAAACAATCTCTATTTGTATATAGATTATATTCTAAGAGCATACAAATCATAAAAGAGATAGCTTGGTAAGTAAAACACTTAACTTATATAAAGATAGTGAGAAACTTACCAAATAAGATGTGATGATGCATAACCATGTATGGATGCACTCTAAATAGACTTAGATGATGCAAGATTATGCTTTTAAGATCAAAGGAAAAGCTTTGAGTGTAAAAATGTGAGTTCTTGAAAGATATTTTCTCTTGAAGGATGTTCTAAGAGAAAAGAATGAAAAATGGAACTCTTAAAACGACTTGAAAATGAAGAGACATATATATATCAGACAAAAATGAAGTGTTGTCATTTAAATAAAATCTACCAGATCAACATAGTGCGTGGGTCTGGACCCGCGTAATGACCAGCGCACACTCGAGCTATACCTCGTAAATGTCCGCGCATTGGCCTCAACCAGAGAGATGAAAATATCACCCGGTGAAATGCGTAGGACTGCATGGGTCCAGACCCGCGCAAGTGTCTGCACATTGACCTGACACCGTGAGATTGAAATTCTCAATCTTCTCACTGTGCGGGTAGGGTACCCGCGCATTGCCCTGTTATAGACCTGTTATAGATTTTTCAGCTTGAAAAATCCACCACACCCAAACACACAATGAAAGCAAGGTAAGATAATGAAGCACATAAGCATACCAAGTCAAATATAACAATTCAAATACTAGAAGAGTGTGTGTGTGTGTAAGAGTAACACATAATGCATGTCTTTTCAAATGCAAAGATGTGATCAAAATAAACATACAATAAGAGTTATCAAATCATGAAAGCACACATATAAACACACAACATATATTAACAAGAATTATGCATAAGTTGTGAGTGTGTGCAATTATCTCTTCAAAGCAAACAAGCACTTAGAAATTTAACTTTGGTACTTCTTTTCTTGAGGTCTTGATTGCTTAAGCTACCCTTACATAAAAACCCCAACATATGGTTTGTTCACAAAATAAACCAATTAATAAATGAGGACTTTACATTTGCAATGGTGCTCAATTACGAATTTCAAATATTGGAGACACTACGATCAAGTCACATTGCACACCACACCATGATTTAAACTTGAAATATGTGTTGTGTGTCCCAGCTATCACAAAGAATCTCTTTAGTTTGTCTAAGTTTTCTACAGATAATCAAGCTTTTGCTGAATTTGATTCTATTGATTATGTGATCAAGGATCAGATAATCAATAACATTCTACTTCGAGATACACTTAATCATGGCCTCTATGAGATGAGACTGGTGGAAGCTTCTCCTCGGAGCCTACATCTACTCTTGTCTGCTTTCTTAGTAACAATTGATGTAAATAGAAATAAGCATAATTGTTTTGTAATTAATGCTAGCAACCATTTGTTGTCTAGCAAGGGTGTATCCACGGAGTTTAATGCTCAAATTGCTCCCAAAACCAGCTCGGTTATTTGGCATGCAAAGCTTGTTCATCTGGAACCATTAATTCTCAAAAAGGTGCTAAGTACTGTGCACTTTTCTTATAATGTAAATAGTCCTTTCTTCTGTGACTCTTGTAATTAAACTTGGAAAACTTCACAAATTACCTAAAAGAGCATGTATAACAGCTAAAACTCCTCTTGAACTCATATATAAAGATGTTTTGGGTCCTATACCTTTGTTGTCTATGAATGGTTTCATATATTATATAGTTTTTGTTAATGTTTTTACACGGTTTTCTTGGATCTTTCCATTGAAGATCAAATCTGAGGCTTTGCAAGTTCTTATAAAGTTTCAAAAGATGATTGAGTTACAATTTAAAGGGAAAATAAAGATGTTCCAAGATGATATAGGAGGAGAGTGCCTTCCTTTTGTGTCTTACTTGTCCAATATTGGTATTCAAGTTCGATTCTCTTATCTATACACACATGAGAATAATGGTGTAGCCGAAAGGAAACATATGAGTATTGTGGAATGGGTTTGACATTTCTTGCTCATAGTGGTCTTATTTTCAAGTTTTGGTTTTCTCTAGAGCTAGTTTTCTTATTAACAACTTGCCTACCCAACTATTGAACTTTGAATCTTTGATTCTCCTTTTGAAAGGTTATACAACAGAAAACTAAATTGTAACTACTTCAAGGTGTTTAGATGTTCATGTTTTCCGTATCTCAGAGATCATGCCAAACATAAGCTAGAATTCCATTCTAGCAAGTGTGTTTTTTATTAGCTATAGTATGTCTCACAAAAGGTATAGGTATCTTTATTCTTCTGGTAAGGTTTTTGTTTCCAGGCATGTTATTTTTTATGAGATGGAATTTCCCTGCAAAAGTATGTTCAACTCTTCAATAGATCAGACTTTGCCCAGCTGTGATAGCAACTCTAATGCTATTTCAAGAGTTATTCAACTTTTCTTTGAACCTCCAGCAACTCATATTGTTGGTCCACAACTAGGTGTAGTTATTCACCATATCATTCCATTGAAATCCATCAGCTCAACTAATAACTCAGCTTCTAGTGAACATATTGATCAGGTGCCTACTATTGTCGATGATGTCAGACATTTTCAGCTGGTATCCTCTTGTGCAACCAGTTGTCTCTCAGCATCCTAGGATTACTAGAAGCAAACATGGGATTTTTAAACCTCATGTGTATCTCTCTGAGGTTCTTTACCTTCTATTATCGTTATAGAGTTGGAACCAAGGTCTGCAAGTTGGGAAATGAAAGATACCAAATGGCTTAATGCTATGAATGAGGAATTTCAGGCTCTACAAAGGAACAACACATGGACTCTTGTTCCTATCATAGATAATACGAATGTATTAAGACGTGAGTGGATGTTTCAAACGAAGTTTAACCTTGATGGTTCTATTCTAAAGCATAAAGCAAGACTTAATGCAAAAGGTTTTCATCAAACGGTTGGACTTGATTATGTTGATACATATAGTCCAGTAGTGAAACCTTCCACAATTCCAGTTCTATTTGCCTTAGCTGTTCATTTCAACTGGGATATCCAACAAGTGGATATTAATAATGCATTTCTCAATGGTAATCTTCATGAAAAGGTTTATATGAAGCAACTGCAAGGCTTTGAGGATCAATCTCGTCCATCCTTTGTTTGTCAACTGAATAATGCTTTGTATGGCCACAAACAAGCACTAAGGTCATGGTTTCACAAGCTTAGAAGTGTTCTTCTAACTTGGGGTTTTAGAAACTGCACATTTGACTCCTCTCTTTTCAACAAAAAGTCTGGTAAAAATATCTTGTATTTACTGGTTTATATTGATGATATTCTTATCTCTGGTACTAGCAATCCTCTTATACAGCAGGCTATCTCTCATCTAAAGTCGTCATTTGCTTTAAAAATTCTAGGCTCGATCAACCACTTCCTCGGTTTTAAAGCATACAGTGATGATACTGGGTTGTATTTGACACAAGCAAAGTATGCAGTTGATCTTCTCAAGAGAACTAACATGTTCGATTCTAAGCCTTGTGATAATCCCAACTCTGGTTTGAAGCTTACACAAAAAGATGGTGCTTTACTTAAGAATTCTACACTTTATCGAAGTACTCTTCGTGCATTACAGTATCTTTGCAATACAAGACCTGGCATATCATTTAGTGTGAATAAGCTGAGCCAATTTCTTATGGCTCCAACACAAAGCCATTGACAGGCTTGCAAAAGGGTTCTCAGATATCTCAGAGGTTCTCTTCACAAGGGATTGTATTTTAAACCATCAACAACTCATGACTTGGTTGCTTATGCTGACACGGATTGGGCGAGCTACTTGGATGATAGGAGATCAACAAGTGGGAATTGTATCTTTGTAGATGGTAATCTGATTTCTTGGAGTGCTAAGAAGCAACAGGATTTGGCCAGGTCTAGTACCGAGGCGGATTACAGGTCGATGGCTCAATCACAGTTGAGATTATTTGGTTACATTAATTGTTTCAAGAGCTTCATGTCATGGTTCCCAAGACTGCTGTGATTTGGTGTGATAACATTGGGGCAAATTCATTAGCTCGGAATCTTGCATTTCATGCAAAAACAAAGCACATCAATATTGATACTCACTTCATTAGAGTGAAAGTGAGTTCTGAAATCGTGGAACCGCGATATGTTCCATCTGAGTTTTAAGTTGAGGATGTGTTTACTAAGGCTTTGACAAGAGACAGGATCCACTTCTTTTGCTCTAAGCTGAACTTGGTCATTTCACCTAAGTTTAGCTTGAGGGGGGATGTTGGAGATATAGCAAAAATATCCTCTACTCATCTAGTTCACACCAACAATGCTTCTGGTGTTGTTGAGCACAACAACAGAAAGAATGAAGTTGAGAGTTACAATCTGGTGAGCAGTGGTGATACCACTGGTAATCAACTCAAACATAACAGATGTCAAGTTGGTTACAAAGTTAGTTAGATGATGATGTGGTAAGAGATAATGTGGAAAAATTAGTTAATTATTTTCTTGATTATAACCAATTAGTTAGAGTCAAGGATTAGTTAGAGTCAATATTTTGGTTAAGATTCTTTTGTAATATAAATCACGTTGTCTCTATGTAATGAAAATATAGAATGGAAAAATCCTCTCATTTTATAGAAATGAGTTACTATTCATCAATGACGTTTTCTCCTTTCTCTTTGTGACTTTTCATTGAACACCTTGTTTGCTACACCAAACACTTTGATTTCTATGATTAAATCTATGCTGTTTAACATCTTTTTTTTTTTTCTATTAGTGATTCCAAATATTTTCAAAGATTTTATCATAATGAAAAAAATAACTATATGATTTCAAAAGCAAATTAAAATCTTCCTGTCATATGAGATGTTTATTCGGAGGTGTTTAACTTTTCTGCTGCATGGTGGCTTGAAACTGATTTTCTATAAGAAGAGCCGAATTGATTCCGTTAAAGTATGTTTTCTGCAAAACAAATGGAGGTCAGGTGTGTTGCCACTTGCCACGTACTATCCTCTGATGCTATAGTCAGAGAAGTCACTAAAATATCTAAAAGAAATCATTACTTCGCAATAAATAAATAATTTTATTTTTGGAGTTTGTTTTGTTGATGGGATTTTAATTTGTCCGCTTTGATAGGGCTTAAGAACCAATATTTCTGTGTTCCACGTATCACATGTGGCTTGCAATGGTGAGTTTGGATCATTTGTTGGATGGCCCGACATTGCTGCACACTTGCCATGTGGTTTCCATGGACACTCTTGTTGTAACTTGTATGCTGTTTGTAGCTTTAAGTTGTTTTTGTACTGAAATTTGATGCGCGCACAACTTATAAATTCTTTGCTGGCATGAGTTCCATTATTGTTGATCTCTTTTGTTGGGAATTGGGCTTGTCCTTGCTTTGCTGACCTTAATTTCACTCAAGCTCGGTTTTATACTTATTATCTTTCTTCCATAATTCACTATAAAAAAATATAAATATAAGTGACGAACTATTTCCGACGGCACTAATTACTGTCGGAAATAGTACCTTTTCCGACGGCCATATTAGAGCCGTTGGAAATGAGTAAAAATAAAATGTCATATTTTCGACGGCCGAGTAACCTTCAGAAATAGTGTCTATGTCGTCGGAAATATGGAAAAAGTAATACAACATTTCCGACGGAATTTTTTGTACCGTCGGAAATAATGAAAAAAAAAACAATATTTCACACGTTTCTTACGGCATAAAGAGTGTCGTCAGAAATTATAAAATTTAATTCAAATTAATGTTAATGGAAATTACGCTATCGAAAATGTAGTACTATTTTCTACATTATTTGTTATGGTATTGTCATGGAAAAAAATAATTAATTAATTATTATAATATTAATTAATAAAATACAATGAAATGCATTTGATGATTTATTCACTAAAAAAATGTAGGTCAATATTTTAAATGTATCACTATATGTGTTATTTTTTTATTTATCACTATTTTTTTAACTAAATCTCTCTGACACATTTTTCACCAAATATTTTGATTTAATTTTGAATTTTTCAAAAAACTATATCATAGATAAGGTAAAAAAAAATAAAAAAATTATGACAATCACTGCAATAAAATTATATTATAGCGATCAGACTTTAGGGACAAAACAATGGTACTAATAAGTAGTCTACTTTATGTGTACATCTAACTAAATTATATAAATATAAAATATAGAAAAATTACTAGTAATTACATTCTTGTAATTACTTAGTTATTCATAATTGTGTTTAATGACACTACTATATCAGATTTTTTGGAAAAAAAAATCTAATAATATTTTTTAATATCTATTTGTTTATCATACAAAATAATTATAAATTTTACTGAAATAAGTTTAAATTATTAATTTTTTACTAAAATGTTGATAATAAAAAATAAAATCAACAAAGGTATAATATACATATCCTATTTCAAGATAAAGTAGTAAAATATAATTTCCTATCATATAAGGAAAATATTTTAATAAAACTGATATTTTAAAAACAATATCAATAGTTATATTTAAATATTATACAAAAAAATGTATTTAGTTAGATAGTATTCAAACATATAAATAGCTTATATAAAAATAAAATGCAAAAACTATCAGATATAAAGTTATAGTAAAACGGTAAGAGAAACATTCACTATCTATCACGTGAGGTCACGGGTTCGAGCCACATAAACGCATGGAATTAGCTTGGGTGATAGGGTGATGCCGTGTATCTTTTTTTTTTATGATTAAACTTTTTCTGACGACCATTCCCCGTCGAAAATACTAGTAATTTTGACCATCTTTAATTACTATTAGTGACAACATTTTTGTTTTTTCCGACATCCCTGACCGTTGAAAATGGTCGTATTTGTGACGGTTCGTCGGTAAATAATTATTTACGACAAACGTATTTGTGACGGCCTCCGACGACTTTTTTTCATTGGAAAAGCCGCCTATTTCCGACAGGAACTAGCCTTTTCTGACGGTATTTTTTGTGCCGTCGGAAATAATGAGAAAAACAATCAATATTACACACGTTTCTTACGGCATAAAAAGTGTCGACAGAAATGATAAAATTTAATTCAAATTAATTTTAATGGAAATTACGCTATCAAAAATGTAGTACTATTTTCTACATTATTTATTATGGCATTGTCATGGAAAAAATAATTAATTTGTTATTATAATATTAATTAATAAATTACAATAGAATGTATTTGATAATTTATACGCTACAAAAAAAATGTAACTTATAGGTCAATATTTTAAATGTACCACTATATGTGTTATTTTTTATTTATCATTATTTTTTTTAGCAAAATCTCTCTGTCACATTCTTCACTAAATATTTTGATTTAATTTTGAATTTTCAAAAAACTATATCATAGATAATGTAAAAAAACATATATTAAAATTTATGACTATCAGTGTAAGAAAATTAGATAATAGGAACCAGACTTTAGGGACAAAACAATGGTACTAATATAAATTCTACCTTATATGTATATCTAACTAAATTAAATAAATATAAAATATATCATAATTACTAGTAATTACATTATTGTAATTATTTAGTTATTTATAATTGTTTTTAATGACGTTACTATATCACATTTTTTGGAAAAAAGAACTCTAATAATTTTTTTTAATATCTATTTGTTTATCATATAAAATAATTATAAATTTTACTGAAATAAGTTTAAATTATTAACTTTTTAGTAAAATGTTTATTATAAAAAATAAAATCAACAAGGATAATATACATATATTAATTCAAGATAAAGTAGTAAAATGTAATTTTCTATCATATAAGGGAAATATTTTAATAAAAATGATATTTTAAAAAAATATCAATAGTTATATTTAAATATTATACAAAAAAAATATCAATAGCTTATATATAAATAGTATACAAAAGATATCAGTTATAAAATTATAATAAAACGGTAAGAGCAGTGATGCAGCGCGCACCTTTTTTTTTTATTAAACTTTTTCCGACGGCCATTCCCCGTCGGAAATACTAGGAATTTTGATCACCTTTAATTACTATTACCGACGGCATTTTTGCTTTTTCCGACATCTCTGACAGTCGAAAATGGTCGTTTTATGACGGCTCATCGGTAAATAATTATTTTCAGTAAACGTATTTGTGACGGTTTTCGACGGCTTTTTTTCTTCTGAAAAGCCTTTTTCCGACGGGAAATAGCCTTTTCTGACAGCATTTAGCCATCGAAAATGACCTTTTTTGTAGTGAAACTAAGGCCTGTAATTGACAGTCCTTCTTATTAGACCTTTTATAAGAGCAATCCTCCATCAGCTTGGTACCACTCGACAAAAACCTTTCATCTGCTTCTTCTTCAGAAAACGTCGACACGGAGCCATCATTGATTACCCCCCGTTAGTTTGTCTTCTTTTGCCCAAATCCAGTTTTGCCTTGGAGATAAGTTGACATCTAGGTCTTGGTTTCATGAACCCACCTCTCATTGCCTTTATCTAAGGCATTTCTCAACATCAAGGCCTTATCTATTTTTTCCTTCAAATGCTTGAATAAGTTATTGTTGACTACCAAATCTTGCCCCTTCTCATAAACTTTTCCTTTCTTGAAATAGGTTTGCTCCACATCTCCCTTTCTTGTCTGACTCCTTACAACAGTTAGCTTTTTTCCAAGTGCCCAAGATTGTCCCTCTCTACAAGTATGTCTTTGGAAGAAGGCATCCAACCTACCACTTTGTCTGTACCTTCGTCAAAAAATGCTAAAGTTATGTTTGAGATTGCTTTTGCTTAGGAAATAATCACTTATTTCTTAAGTTTTGAGCAAATGGATATTTGGTAAACTTCCTAAAAGTAACTTATTTCACAATTTGCTCCTTTAATAATCAGCTTTTGAAAAGCTGGGTGTGGGTTGTTTTGGAAGCAGAAGCTATTTTTTTTAATGAAATGTCCAAAATGTCCTCACTATTTATATTTAACAGTGATATATTAAAAAAATAAAAAAAACTAAAATATATCTCTTCAACAAAAAAAATATATAAAATATAAAATTTTAAAGGATGGTGGCCACCGCCGTACGTCGACGTCGGAGGAAGATCGAAATTCTCCAACAACGACGACCTCCGACGACTACGTCGGACCTGGATCCACCAACGATCATCTGTGAAAACGGAACCCAATTCGAACCTAACCCAGGACGCCTAGAAAGCTGCATGGTTAGAGCAACTGCAAACGATAGAAGCCGCCGAAACCAACTGCAGACGATGGATCTAAGTTGCTGGTAACCGCGATCGTAATTATCTCGGTGGTGTGTATAGATCAGCTCATCTTGGTGAAACCAATCTCTTTCACTTCATCTTCTTCTTTTCCTACTATTACACGTACAACACCATCATCGACTTTAATTTTCTTCATCATATGGTTGTCATCTTCGTTTGCCGGTGGATCTAGATCCGGATTCGGCGTCGCCAGGGTCGTCGACGTCTGACGAGGCCATTGTCTCCATCGCCGGAGGTGGACACGACATTTTGAAGTTTATGTTTCTTCATTTTTATTTTTTTTAATATTTATTACAATTATATTTTATATTTATTATATTTTATTTTTAATTATATAATTACTATACCAATTGATTGATGTATATTTTTGTCATTTCATCAAAATACAATTTCCACCTTTTCAAAAGCAAAGCAATTTTGAAATTAGTTTACCAAACATCTACTTACCTTTTTGTTAAGCTAATTGTTTTTTAAGTTAAGATATAAGCATATTAGTTTTAAAGCAAAACAATCCTAAACATAGTTTAAATCTGGTAAAGGATTCAAATTAGCTTGCAACTTTGCCAACCAGAAAACCCTCCAACCAAGCAAAGTTCATCGAATTCTTATCTTCCCCCACTCTTACCGTGAATGATCGAGCTTCCGTATCTACTTTTATCTTGCAAGAACAAACTTTCTCTAAAGGAACTAGCACCAGAAGTCGCCCCCTATCAAGCCTCTACTTAGAGACCTTCCTTCATTTATCACTAAGGGTTACCAATCAATCAACCCAGTTTATTGAAAAGGGAAGAGCACCGATAGTTCAATGGAATCCCCTCATAATTTACCCATACTAACTTTGCACGGGGACTATATGACTCTGATCAATTGCTCATGGATGTAAAGCAATCGTCCCATAGAAATCTATTATTGATAAATCCTTCTTTGTCACCCTTCGAATCGAAACTCCAAATAATAGAGTTATCGCCTAAGCAGGTTGCTAAGAACAGAAAGACTCTGTTTTCCAGCCTTCGATTCACACTTGACCCACTGGAGAAATGTTTAAGAATTCCCAATGCATAGCTCCTTAACCACTCTCTATCCTTTTGGTGACTGTTTCATGTCATTGAGAGTGTCCTATATGTTGGCATTTCCTTAGGGATTTGATTTCTCTTCTAATCACCCCTTAAAAATTTCGCAAATAAGCCTTTTGTGTAGAGTTTTTCACCTAGAAAGCCATCTCTTCCTCCATAAATAAGTTGGGAACATTCTTTCAAAGGGACTGGTATTCTTCTTCAACATCTCTACCAACCTCTTATTGCTTCATCAAACCAAAGCCATTTTTGTCGATATGGGCCACCCATACACTTGTATTCCATCTGTGAGATTCACCACCTTTAGTTCTTCCTGCACAGCCCCAAATCGAACAAAGGTCCATCTTGTTGAGTTCTTGTTAGCAAACAGATACATGTCCCTTACTCTGCCGAATGGATTAAAAATGCCCCATAGGCCTGATTGATCCAACATTGGATTCAAGTTGTCCACAAAAACAAAAACAAAAACAAGATTCAACCTCAAAATCATTTACATCACATGGCCTAGAAAATCAAAGTTTCTCTCTCTAGCTTCTCTCATTTATTTTCACTTGTAGTCCTATTCATTTTAGCGAGTGTATGACATCTAAATGTACTTTGTTAAAGATAGGAAAATCACAGGTAGTTTTGTTATTGCGGAAGAAATTATCCACGAGTGGAATAAAGCCAAAGAAAGGTGCCGGCTACTCCTAAAGCTTGATTTCGAGAAGGACAACGATAGCGTAGATCATAGTTTGTTGGATTTTGTGATAGAAGGTTTGGGTTTCGGTAGAAAATGGAAAGAGGTCTTAGACAAGGGGATCCATTGTCGCCTTTTCTCTTTAATCTTATGGTGGAAGGCTTGAGTGTATTACTTAGGAAGGCTTCGGATTTGGATATGTTGAGTGGAGCCACTTTCGCTGGTAATAGTCTGCATATTGCTCACCTTCAATTCGCAGACGACACGATTCTCTTCCTCAAGCCAAGAACGGAGTATCTAATCAACACTAGGAGCAGTGCTTGGAGTTAGCATTGGGCTTGTGCATCAATTTCCACAAATCATGAGTGGTTAAGGTGGGCAAGAGGGAGGAAAGAGACCTCGTTAGGAAACGGCTTTTAAGTGCAAAAAGCCTCTCTCCCAATTACATACCTCAGCTTATCTCTTGGTGCAAAGCCTTGCGCCAAATGTTTTTGGAGTCTCTTGGTTCGCCGTGTTGAAAATAAGCTAACACCTTGGAAAAGAATTTTTTTAAACAAAGGTGGGAGATTGGTGCTCATTAAGGGGCCGTATGGTATGAGGTAATCAAAATAATGTGATTCCTGAGAAAGTGAAACCCAGTAATGTGATTCCTGGGAAAGTTGTATGCATGTGTTTGGTTGTGTATGGGAATATTATATTGGATTCCTGGGAATATTAAGTAATAATGTTTGGTTGTACATGGGAATTTGTTTTTTATTTTGTATTAAAAACTATACCCAGTTTCATTTCTCAATTTTTTTTCTTTCATTTCTCTCTCTCTCTCTCTCTCTCTCTCTCCAGATCACCGTCCTCCTTGCCTCCAGATCGTCGTTGTTGCCTCCAGCCCGTTGTCTTCTTCATCCAAGCCAGTCGTCATCATCGTCGTCTTCGAAGCTCGCTGCCGTCGTTGTCTTCGTCGTTGAAGCACGCTATCGTCAACGTCTTCATTGTCGAAGCTCGCTGCCATCGTCATCGAAGCTCACCGCCGTCGTCGTCCCCATCGAAGATCACCATCATCATCATCATCATTGAACCCATATCTTGTTTACTCAAGATATGTGCAAATATTTTTTTTTTGTGTTTCTGGTGGTGTTTGAGATGTTGATTTGTTAAGATTGGGATTTTAATGTTTCCGGTGGTGATTTTTTTGTGTGTTTCCAGTGGTGTTTGAGATGTTTTCATATAAGATTATTTGTGGGTTGATTTGTTAGGATTGGGATTTGTTCAGCATTCCAGGACTAAGCATATTGACATCTGTCATCATTTCATTAGAGAACTAGTTGAGAGCAAATGCATTGTACTTGAGCATGTAGGTACCAATGATCAACAAGCGGATCTATTTACTAAACCCTTAGATGCTACTAGATTCAAGACTCTTAGTAGATCTATTGGGATTTGTTTAATGGAGTGATGTGTTGTGGTCTTTGATCCCATATGGGGAACTCAAGCAAAGAGAGCTATTGTATACTTGTTGCATGCAATTTTTATTAAATATGTTTATGCCTCTTTATTGATTGCTTGAGTAGCTTGGTTGCATTTATAGTATATTGTATTTTCTTAAATAAGTGTGAACTTTACTTTGATTACAATCCATATCATATTTATGTTCAAACCTGTATTTTTGGACTAGGAGATATACATTGGATGTACATGTTGAATGACCTATAATTATCTCCATGACATGATAATTCTTTAATGACATGCCGATGAAAAAATGATAAAGCATGAATTGATGATTGCAATTGTTGAATGCAAAATATTGTGTGAAAAGAAGCTAATGAGACTCAAATGTTGTATCAATGTCTCTATTTCTTTATTAGTTAAACATGGCTACTATCAGACGGGTATCCTTCCGGAAAAATCAAATAGGGTGCAAAGTTGCTCATGCCATGTTTAGCATATAAAGTTGGATATAGTGCCATTAAAACTTGATATCTATAAAAACTTTATATCCATAAAAAATTTATATCCATAAAAAAATTTATATCCTTGCTTCTCTCATGACAAATGGTGAAATTGGTTTGAATTATATTGGAAACCTTTGTCATTTGCTTTGACAAATACCATTGTTTTTGGACTTGAATGCAACATGTCTTGTATGCAAATCATTTTTAATTCACAAGTTTTTTTCAAATAAATCTCCTTGTTTCTCTCCTATTAATAGAGTTGCATAAATGTGGCTTATATAATTTTACAACAATCTTATATGCTCTTTTCTTTCTTTGCCTTGAGTAACCCGGTTGGGGACTTCTCATTTGCCTATATCATGACAAAAACGGGGAGTAGTATTTGACCTAGCATTGTGATGTTAGGGGAGTAGCATGTGTTGGCTCTGAGGGGGGTGTACTTGTATGAGGGAGAGATTACATATAGGGGGAGTAACCAATTGAGGGGGAGCATTGCATGAGCATTTCACGATGTCATACTCATATTATTGAATGCAATTTCTTTTGTTTTATATTCACTTGATCATCTCTCATGCACTTGGTTGGAAACTGTATTTGTGCTTACTTTGTGTGTAAGGTTGATAGTTCTACAAGAGATTGAAGATTTGAAGTTTTTTTTTATGTTTATCTCTTTGTAATGTAGAATATCTTCCCAGTGTTTTTCTGTTTTGTTTTTGTGAGGATCAATGTGAGTGGTGGTTTTGTCACGAAATAGCTAAAGGGGGAGATTAAAAAGTCCTCAATTGTTGATTGGCTTATTTCGTGAACAACCACATTGTTGGGGTTCATGTAAGGGTAGCTTACGCTCTCAAGACCTCAAGAGGAGAAGAACCAAAGGTAAATTCTTGTTCTTACTTACTTTGAAGAGATAGTTTCACACACCCACATATTCTTGCATAACTCTTGATCTTATATGTTGAGTGTTTTCTTGTGTGCATTTTAGTTTAAATGACTCTTGTTGACCGATTTGCATCTTGCTATGAAAGTTTTATGTCATGCTAGGTATTAAAATATGATGCATTTTCATCACTCTTGTACTTGTTACTTGTATGGTTTTTTGAGTGTTGATGTAGGAATTGCGCTGGTGGTGGGCTACTCGACCAGCGCAACATTCACAGTGGACTGTCGCTAGTGTTGCGCCACTGGGTTGCGTTGTTGTACCCGCGCAAAGATGTAAAAAGTGGGTGTGCGCTGGTGGTGCGCTACTCGACTAGCGCAGCCCCACCAGCGTAAACATTCCAGTGGTTTTGCGCTTGTGTTGCGCCACTCGACCAACACCTATTGAAATTTTTAGGCAGTGCGTTGATGGTGCGCTACTCGACCAGCGCACCTCACTAGCGCACAATGAAGAAACTGTAACGTTTTTTCCCAAACGACATCACTTTATTTGGATCTTATATATATATATATCTCATTGTCTTAAGGTCGTGTAAGAGTTCAAAATATCATATATCTTCCTCATAACACATTTCAAAGGAAAAGCACTTCCAAGAACTCATTTTTAATCACTCAAAGCATTCCCATGTGCATCAAATCTTCATCTTGCATCATCTAAGTTCATCCAGAGAGCATCTATGGATAGGGTTGCTTCATCACATCTTGTTTGGTAAGCTCTTCACTATCTTCTTACAAGTTAAGTGTTTATCCATGCTAAATCATCTCTTTAATTAATTGTATTCTCTTAGAATATTTCTAGATACAAATTAGAGATTGTTGTGATGACATGATTGAGTGTTGTATTGTGATAGCTTTATAGGATTGGTTGATCTATGTTTAGCTAAGCTATTTGAACATGTCATTTAGCACTTGATATCTAGGATTGCATTAATTGTCATCTCATTATCCTAGATAAGCATATAGGGTTTCTTAGCCTTGTTTGTTCATTGAATATCATTATACATTCACTTAGGACACTTTATCTCTTCATTGAGAAGTAAGACTTGTGTTGCTTCCGGGAGTAGGTAGCTTAAAGCACAAGCAAAATGAACTAGGTTCACTTATACCGGGATTAGGTAGTGGTGGTGGATTAAACCGGGATTAGGTTGTAATTCCTTACCATTAGTGAATTCGAGGTTCTAGTGCACTCATTGGCCCGTGGTTTTTTCCATTTTGAGAGTTTCCATGTATATCTCAAGTGTCGTTTATATTTTCTTATTTTTACACTTGTGATTTTATTGTAACTAGCTAGGGGCTTTTTCGTAATCTTGACCTTTAACGAAAATTGGGTAAATTTATTTAAAATCTATTCACCCCTCTCTATATTAATATTAACCACACCATAATATTTGTTTCAATAATATATAATAATATAATAATATTTAATACATAAAATAATAAAATAATATATATAATATATATATTATAATTATTTATTTATGATTTAAGAGTTTATTTTTGATTAATTCATTTTTCGATATGTTTTTTAAAATTAATTTTTGATGTGTTACTTTTATTTAATTTTAAAATTACAATATAAAAATTATATTTGTTATAGCAATATTAAACAAAATGTCAAAATTAATATTTCAATTTTTGATAGTTTTCGGTTAACCTTCCAAATGTGTTTTTTCTGTTTTTAATTTTAATATATTATTTTTTAGTATTTACTAACAGATACGTTTTCAGAATTCGAAAAAATAAACCTCTTAAAAATAGGATTCGCACTTTACAGTGTTTGTTTGGGTGTAATATAAACAAGATCGATAGTTATATGGGCCCACCGATTAAACTTTGAATATTTTAAAATAAAAAACTTTGGGGTGGGGGACTCTATGGCCACAAATACATCCGTCTTTATTAATAGATATATTTGAATTTTTTTTGTCTCATTATACACCAATAAATATATATCAGTTGTTTCTGAGATATGGACCTTTATATATTGATAATTATTTAATTATTTTAATTTAATCTGTATTTATTTATTAATATCTATCTATAATCTATATTTTACATATAATATATTGATAAAACACGTATCAAATAGAAAAAGAATACATATACCTTAAGTCTTTAATTTAAATTATATGACTTCAACATCATCCATTAGTTTGGTATAAATTCAAAGATGATTGTTAATTTACTTCTCCTCATCACCATTGGACTACTACCAAATGGATGGATTAAAATTTAAGTATCACACAAAATTGATTTGTTATATAGCCTTATGTCTGGGTTTGTAGGACTGAAAAACAGTTAGTTTATATATATATATATTTCCCTTTTTTTTTCGTTTGAGCTCATCCTAATTATTGCATTCCATTTTATTTCATTTGAGCTCACCCTAATTATTGCAGTGGTCCCCTAAAACACTTATAATTATGGATTCAAATGTTTTGTTGAACTGATTTTTGTGTTGATCTAAAACACTAAGGCAATGTTCTGTATTTATAGATAATAAAATATAAAATTATAAGAAATAAATCTCATCCATGGATTACACGTATCTATTGAGGTTAAGAGTCAAGACAAAATATTAGAGATAATGATTGGATGCTGACCGGTCAACATCCAAATATACACTGACCATCCAATGGGATATTGCCATATAACTTTTCTTCTTCCAATTTTTACAATTATGTCTTTGCATTAAAAGAAAACAAGTCATGTGACAACACTCCATTGAATGATCAGTATACTTAGATACTGATCGGTCAATGCTAATGGTGTCCACGGTCCGGTTTCGATTCGGTTTCGATTCGGTTTCGGTTACGAACCACCGGTTTCGGTTCCATGGAAAGGCCGAACCGTAACCGTAACCGGAAGGGGGCGGTTTGGGCGGTTTCCGGTTACGGTTCGATTTCGGTTTGGTCCGGTTTTTTTTTTTTAAAAAAAAAGTGCCACGTGTCAGCATTTAATTAGTTGTTGCATTTTTTTAATTATTTTTTATCGAAACCGGCGGTTTAACTGGCGGTTTTTGGACGGTTTTTCATAATTCATAACCGTAACCGAACCATCCGGCGGTTTTTGGACGGTTTTTCATAATTCATAACCGTAACCGTAACCGAACCGTAGGGAACCGGTTTTGTAACTGACAGTTTCGGTTAAAGTTTCGGTTACGGTTTTGAGAGAACGGTTTCGGTTCGGTTTCGAACGGTTTAATCGATACGTGGACACCTCTAGTCAATGCCCATGCAAGCATTATCCAAATATCAGTTCAAATTAAAAGAGGATCTCAAAGTATAATTATATCTAACCATCACTTTAATTAACATTAGTGCATTGAATGAAGAAGAAATTTATGGATGGTACTTGGTGCCGTTGGTGAGATATTAAAGTCACCATCAACCCTAATTAGTATGAATTAAATGATTATTGCTAGTAGCATTAATGTTCTTTTCAATGCATTGTATAAAGAGAAATAGAGTTAAAAAACAAACACTTTCATTTTCTTATTATTATTTCTAGTGAACATACAAATTACAATCCTTACTGTGATATCTTATTATCAGCAGTCTCCAAACAGTAAGGTAAAGAAGTAAACAACACAGGAGACAATGAAGCCTTCACAATACTAGTTGTTCAGCTTCTAGATTACTTGTTGGGTACCTTGATGAATCCCAAATGTGTTGAGTTTGAGACTTTGGTTAGGGTCATCAGGTCATAAGCAATCCAACATCTTGATGTATCCTGGTTGTAAAAGTAGCCCAAACACTTGCAATCCGAAGTACATTTCTTGCCACAATATTCCACCTTCACTGGTCCACTCCCTCTATTATACTTGCTCATGTAATGATCAACCCCTTCTACTTTATAATAGTGGAAATCCTTGGCAGCGCAAGAAGTCAATTTCTTGGCTTCACAGCTCTTACTCCACCCCAATAGGCCCTTCTCTGATGGACAAGCAACACATTGATTGTCTTCACACACCCCTAATTTGCCACACCTCTCCGGGAGTTGGCACTCTGTTTCCCAGGTAGAGTCTCTATCGAAGGCAGAGAATGTCTTTTCATATGCACCCCAAGAAACCTTATCATAGTATGTGTAGATCACAAGATTTCCATCCATTCCAAGCCTTAGAAACGACGCCGTGCTGTTGTATTTTGGCCTAGCCAAAAAGTTAGAGCTGCTGTCTGAATTCTCTAGAGATAGATCGTACGCAAAACCCTCATCGGTATCAGGGGTACAGATAAATTTCAGATAATCTGTCGGCTGGTGAGGAGATGAGTAGTAAAGAACAGGCTGTGGAGAACTGTTGATCTTACGGTACATTGCCCATTGTTTAGGCTCGAACCCAAAGCTATAAGACCCATCTACATTTTCTTTTGCAGATTTTCGACTCACAAGTTTTGTTACGCCACCAACACGAATAGATTGACCCACCAAGAGAGTATCAGTGGGATAATCAAAACTTTGCCAAATGAAATTACCCTTTGAATCGTGAAGCACCATGTTGCCATTTGAAAGTAACTTGAACCCAACAACACCTTTGTTGGCAGTGTTGGTTTGCCAAACAACAGTGCCATCGGCCTCGGCGAGGACAAGATTGCCATTGGTCCCGAGAGTGAAAGTGGCGTTTTCACGAACAGGTTTGCCACGGTTGGCTTCCCAAACCCAACGATAAGTAGGCTCAGTCCGTTGGATACCCATACGAAGAGCAAGTGTGTAAGCATTTGGGGTGGTGTTGTAAAAGGCAAGTTGGAATGGAGAACTGAAAACTCTCAAAGTTCTGTAATCTGCGTCATACTCGTTTACGTATGGACCGAATTCTCCTTCGTTGACAAACTTAAACGTCCCCGAAGGAGGAACAGTTGCTTTTGCAAAGGAGATCAAGGCAAGTGAGAAGAAGAAGAAAGTGAGAAACGACATCGTAGATGAAGATGGCATTGTGGGGTGGTGGATATGGAGCTGAGCAGCTACTTATTTATAGTAACTGAATTTGAATAATTTGGACAGCATTATTTTGGATGTGGGAGGACATTGTTTTTGAAATAATTAATTCAGTTTGTGTGACGCCGATCTTGACATTGTTATTGTTATTCAAACCTTATCTTAATAACTCAAATACACAGAATTGGACATGTCTTTTTCAGAGTTGCCTGTTTTGACCCAAAATCTTTGACTTTTCAAATAAATATTATGCTTATTTGTTTTCATAATCTTAACTGAATTTGTCAGCTTCTTACCAATGCAAATATGTTCACTGAAGTAGATTGTTTCTAGATTTTTTCGATTCATGTTGGTGTTATGAGGTTTTTTATTTGAAGTGTTAAGAAGTAAAAATAAAAGTATTTTAGTCCCTTAAAAAAATAATAATAATTTAGTCTGAACATTTTGATATTGTGATTGCTGTTGTCCAACGATTTAAAAGTTACCTTACTATATTTTTGGAATGATTTTTACAATTTTTAATTTAAATTTAATATTATATATATAGTAAAAATGAGAGCCAAAATCCCAAAAACATTAAAACCTATATAAATACACAGGTAGCTAGACATTTGACATCATACTCGTATAAGAGGATATTGGGATAAGGATCTTCAGAGAACACACGATTAAAAACAGACACCAAGTTAATTGTCATTGATAAAGAAGTTTATAGCATGATTGATTAATTAATTATATTAATCCAATTGACCAATTTTCTTTGCCCAGCACATCTTATGCTAATGATGGATTTGATAGTTAGTGCCAACTTGTTAGTAGAGATGCACATTTTCTTTATGATCCCTAAATCCCCACATCTTAATCTCCATTTAGGAAAAAATGGGGAATGACGTGGGGATAGAGATGATTTCATCTCCAAAATGAAACGGGGATTTTAACTTTTCTCATTTACTCTACAAAAACCCTAACTATAAAAAAAGAATCTCTCATTCACTGGCTCACTTCACTGCCGCTGCCGCTTGCCTGGTTCTCTCCAGTCTCCACTGTCCACAATTCCACAGCAGTTTCAGACTTTCATTTTACTTAATTTTGTAGTTGCATAATGTTATTACTTTTGATTGTTTCATTTTTTATTTTATTATTTAGGTAATACTATTGATGGTGTGGGTGACAATAAAGTTGACGAGGATAATTATAATGAAATGAATGATGTAATTATATATATATATATATATATATATATATATATATATATATATATATATATGACTAATAGATTCTTATTTAGAAATTCATGTCATAATGTGTTTGATTCATCTAATCATCTTGTCGTTGTACTGCTGTGTGTTGTTTGTAGTCTGCCTGTTGCAGCGGCGCAGCAAAGGTAGCAAAGGCTTAGTTTTCAAGGCTTCGAAGGTTTAAGAGAATTGGGTGGAGAGTTTTACAGATAATGAATTATTTTTGAAGACTTCAAAGGCTCTAGTGAATTGGGTGGAGAATTTTAGAGATTTGTATTGGGTTTTTAGCAAAAATACCCTATTTTAGGGGTTTAATAACAAATCTACCCTAAAAACTATTTTAATTGCAAAATTACCATGAAATTACCTTGTTACCCTTAACTTAAAAAACTCAATTTCACTGCCCTACCCATCCCAAAGCTTCCTGCCACCCCATCCCGATATCTGAAAGCCAAATTCACTGCCCACACCATCCCAAAGCCTCCTGCCACACCATCCCGACATCTCCTTGTCCTGTTCCACCCACCATACCCAACATCGTCTTCCAGTCGCCCATCCCGATAGCCGCCGCCGTCGATTTTGCCTTTGTCGAACAACACTCCCTCTTCGTCACGCCAACTTTGTTGGCTTCGTCGGCGAGTTGCAACGTCAACAGCAACATCAACATCTCGCCATCTGTCTTCGTCGTCAACAGCATGCCGGCGTCGTCTTTGGTAGCCTTCTTATTCTGTTGCTGCCATTCTTCGCCAATTTGGGTTCCATTGAACGCCGCCTTCGATTTTGCCTTTGTCGAACAACACTCCCTCTTCGTCACGCTGACTTTGTTGGCTTCGTCGGCGAGTTGCAAAGTCAACAGCAACATCAACATCTCGCCGTCTGTCTTCGTCATTAACAGCACGCCGGCATCATCTTTGGCTGCCTTCTTATTCTGCTGCTGCCATTCTTCGCCAATTTGGGTTCTATTGAAGGTATTTTGAGTGCAGCACTGGAAGAACATCCACCAGCAAGCACATTGTTCATCTGCTGCTGCCATTCTTCACTGATTTGGGTTCCATTGAAGGTATTTTGAGTGCAGCACTGGAAGAACATCCACTAGCATTGGTTTTGTTCTTCTGCTTTGATTCCATTTCAATATCACTGCCACTTCTTTTCAAGAATGCTTCGCTTAGCCTATTCTCTGCACCCATAAAAATGAGATTGAAATTTTGTCTATTGACTTCTTCTTTATTGTCTGGTTCCAAGTTGCTTGTTATCCTGTCAAACATATAATCATATTTTCTATGGTTGGCTTCATTGCTTTGTTTGTTTGGAAGATTCAACACCGAATAGGTGGATCAATTGAGTTGCTCTGTTTGGTTGAGTGAATCGTGAAGTGTTAGGGTTTTTTTTTTGCGTGTTCAATTACTTTTGTTTGATCGAGTGAGAGATATTTTGAATTCATGTTTTTCCTTTTGATTTTCCTGCATGCACTTTCCTTGCAACCAAACAGATATAGCACGTGGAAGTCACGAGATGACAAGATTATGAAAATGCGATTCTTGTTTTAGTTTTTGAGTGTATGCATTTTAATTTTTATGTGTTTAAATATTGATATCTTGTTTGTTTTTTATTCAATTGCGTAAACTAGGATGTTTAGAAGCTTGCTTTAAAATTACAGCTCTTTTAGATGTTCTTGCTGCTGGTAATGAGTAATTCTGTAAAAAAATTGCAGCTGTTTTAGATGTTCATGGTATGTAAAGTAGAACTGATATATAATACACATTGAAACTCACTAGTAGTACATTTGCATCTCAAACTCTATATACATTCCATGTATATCACTGTTTTGTGTTGTGTTTGTGTGGTTTAGAGGTTGTTTTGAGTTATTTTCTGTGTTGATGTTTAATTGTCATCGGGTTGGCCAAAATTTGGCAGCTTGAATTGCCAATTTTTGCTGAAATTGATGATGTATATAAGCATATGATGTTATTTTGTGGTCCTTATTTTGATTTAATGATATTTTTCTTTTTGTTTGCACATCTTCGCAAGTGCATTTTTCAATATTTTTATTTTTTGTTTTAGTTTATATATGAATGTATTGTGGAATGTATTGTGGTATATATACATGGGTGGACAGAAATTACTTGAGTCACTTAAGATCAAGGAATGTGATCGTTTTTCATCTCGAGTTTCTGGGTATTGTAATTGGGATAGTATAAGACTTATTAAATCGTGTCTCTCACAAAAACAACTCGATATGTTTAAAGAGACGTGTTTCGGTCATTTTTTAGATGTGAGTGATATGATGTTGTCTGGCCAATTTTGTCACCATATCTTGCTTAGGGAGTGTCATGTCAAGAATGAGGAAGAAAATTTATCTTGTTTGTGGTATCATGTCGGCAACGAGATGATACGGTTCAGCCCAGTGGAGTTTTGTTTAGTTACTGGGCTAGCCTTTGGAGAATACTCTGAATCCACATCGAATCTTTTCCTTCGAAAGAATAGTAGACTTCGACGATCCTACTTCCAAGAAAGTAAAGTCAGTGTTAAAATGGTTGTTGATTGGTTTAGAAACCTTATTCCTAATAATAACAATAGTGATGAAGACAATTTTTGTTAATTATGGTTTTCTATTTGATATAGGTCCGACTGTGGTATTTTTACTCTCAAATTCTTGGAGTACATATGGGCCGGAAAACAATTTGACATTGAAGCGAAAGATGGAGCACCCCTTACAGTTAAAATAGCAACAGAAATATTTCAAAATTCAAAACAAGTGCCTAGTGTAAATAATGCAAACTAATGTGTAAAATGCTAAATTTAATATTTGAGACTAGCATTTTGTATATGTTGTGGTGGTGATGTGATTGAAACGTGTGATATGGTGATGTGAGATATTTTGTGAATATTAGAAGTGTTGTATTTGCAGGGACCATTGAAGTATGGATTTATTGTAAAAATAAACGGTACTCTGCCGAAATTTTGTAAATTATATTCAATAGAGTACACCTTGACCATAAAAAACTGCACTTAAATATCACATGAATCATAATTTGCATCTCTTGGAAAATCAAACGCCTTCGCTCTTTGACCTTCATACCAATATTGACCATGATGACTTTTCCATTTTCCACCCCAATTTAAAACCAATTGCACACTTGTCATCTTCAATCCTGAAAAAAAAACAAATATAATAAACCGATAAACATCAGTACTATTTGAAAGAAATTAGATAAGATTGTCTAAACTTTGTTTCGAAAAAAAATAGATGTAAACAATCCTCGGAACGGGGTGACCCGATGTCAGGTCACCCTGTCCCGAGGAATAAAATCCTTGGGACGGGGAGACCCGATGTCGGGTCACCCCTTCCCGAGGATTTTTCCAATTCTAAGAAAATCTCTTGGGACGGGGTGACCCGATATCGGGCTGCCCCGTCCCGAGGATTTAAAGCCTCGGCAAGAGGTGACCCGACATCGGGTATCACCGTCCTGAAGATTTAACTCGTCGGGACGGGGAGACCCGATGTCGGATCACCTCATCCCGAGGTATTTTCCAAGACTTTGAAAAAACCTCGGGACGGGGTGACCCGGATGGGGTGACCCGACATCGGGTCACTCTATCCAGAGGAATTTTCCAAGACTTTGAAAAACCTCCCGAGGTATAAAATCCTCGGGACGGGGTGACCAGACATCGGGTCACCCTATCCCGAGGATTTAAAACCTCGGGGCAGGGTGACCTGATGTGGGGTCACCCTGTCCCGAAAATCTTCTTCAAACTTTAAAAAAGTTCGGGACAGGGTTACCCGACGTCGGGTCACCCCGTCCCGAACTTTCTTTCAACAATGGAAAGTAAAAAAATGGAAAGCAAAAAAACTTCAAAAGTATTTCAAAACTCTCAAAATAAAGCTTATGAGGTTGAAAACATAATTTTAAAATGCATAACATACCTTTCAATTACTTTAATATAATATCTTCAATGATTTATAAACCTAAAATTGAAAAACAAATATATGGGAAATAAAGTGTTGTAGTGTAGGAAAATTGTTAGACAGTATTTAGTTTATTAGTTTTATAAGTTAGTTGGTAAATGGTTGGTAAATGGAATAAAAAGGGTAATAAATGTGGTTAGTGATGAATGAGGGTATTTTGGGAAGAGTAGGGTAGTTTTGCAATTGATTTAGATTTTAGGGTAGATTTGCTATTAAACCCCTAAAATAGGGTATTTTTGCTAAAAACCCATTTGTATTTCAGTATTTGTAATATGATTTTATTGAACTGGGGGAACACTGAACTGGATGATTTTAATATGTATTTTAGTATTTGTACTACACTAAGCCACTAACGGATTTTGGTTTGTATTTGTAATGGAATATATTTTTTAGTTAATTTGTAATTTTTAGTCAAACAGGAAAATTGAGTAACGGAAACAAAGGAAAAAATAGAGAAAAACGGGAAACTGGGGTTGGGGATGGATATACCTCCCCCTAAAATTTCTCATCCCTATTTTTTCCAAATGGAAAAATGGGAAAAAGGTATGGGATGTAAGGATAGAGATGGGGGGACTTATATTCATTCTCATTTCCCAAATGTACATGTCTACTTGCTGGAACCGGGATGAGTCAACTTGCCAACTTTAATATTTGTTTTTAATAATGATTTAATTGACCTTTTTAAAAATTACATATCATAAAACGATATGTTTAAGGCTCTGTCCTGCAGCTGTTTTTCAGTCCGTTTTAGTTTTTATTTTTTAAAAACGATTTCGAAAACACATTCGTTAACCGTTTTTCATTTTATTTTTGGAAAAAAAAAATGAAAAACAAAACCAGTGTTAAAAGTGAAAGATTTGAAAAACACAAAATACTTGTCTTTTATTTTTGTTTTTGTTTTTTTTGTTTTTTTTTTTATATAAAAAAAATCATTTTTTTTAAATATTAATTGTACGGTGATACGTTTAATATAGCTAGGACAAAACGGAATAAGATTTTCATATGAATAAACTGCCCCTATTATATATATATATATATATTATAGTATAATTTATTTCAAACTGGAACTAAAAACATTCTTACAATAATATATATATATATATATATATATATATATATATATATATATATATATATATACACACACACACACACACATTATAATAATAATTATTATATAAATACATTATAATTTTATATATTATAAAATAATATATTTTATGTATATTATAATACATATTATTCATATTACATATATATATATATATAATATTATAATATATTTTATATAAATTATAACATATAATATTATAGAATATATTATATATTATTATAATATGTATATATATATATATTATTTAAGAGTTTAGTTTTGATTAATTCATTTTTTTGATATGTTTTTTGAATTAATTTTTGATGTGTTACTTTTGTTTAATTTAAAAATTACAATAGAAAAATTATATTGGTTAATTATGTAATCAATTTGTTTATAGTTGTAATGATATTAAACAAAATTCCAAATTTGATATTTCAATTTTTGATAGTTTTTGGTTAACCTACCAGACGCGTTTTTTTCCGTTTTCATTTTCAAAATACAGCTTTTAGTATATGTTACCATACGCATTTCAAAATTCGAAACTGAAACAAAAATCACTGTTTATATTTTCATTTTTATTTTGAAAAACAGTAACTGAAAAACGTTTACAAGACTAGCCCTAAGTGTTTTTTTTTTGTGTCCCTCCAGCTAAGGGAATGTTGTCCGTATTTCTTTTTGTTTGTGAAATTATTTGCCACGCCTTCACTGACCCCGATCCTTTTTTATGGCTTTAAAAAAAAAATAAGTATTATTATTATTTGAAATACAAGATGTGATGGCAGTTTAGTATCTACCTATCCACTTATCTAGTTCATGTAGTATTTTACCGTTGGTATAATTTCAATCATCGATTTGGGAGTCATTTATCCAAACCCCAAGAAGATATGCCTTCGTTTGGTTCGGCTCCGGTTCCCAGTTTCAAACCTACATTTCCATTTTTGGTTCCGATTCCAAGATAACCATAACAGAAACCGGTTCCCCGGTTCCAGTCTGGTTCCAGTGATTCTATCCATTTCGATTCTTTTTTTTAATTATTATTATTTTAATAGAAGCCGAAAGGGAAGATGAAGTTCCCACTATCATCCTGATTCCTAAGCAACTGCCTAGAGAAAAGCTCACGGAGATCATGCCTCTCAAGTGGATCACTAACTATGAGAAGGCCTTCCAAAACATCACTCCTGTTGTCGCTACAGACACCAAGTTCATCAAATTAGCCGATGGTTCCATCCAGACTACTTATGAACAAATTGGCACTTCTACGACACAGGTGATCAGCACTCCAGCCATAGAAACATCACTCAGTGCTCCTCCGGTGTTCCAGGTCCTCATGATCTGACCTGTTACAACTGAAAAGGAAATCCCAATCCATCGCTTTGAACCTGATGGAACTCCCGTTTATACAGACAAGATCAACGGCCATTTCATATGGGACGTTGACCAGAAAGATGTGATGCTGACTGTGAATGCAAAACTTGTTACAAACCGGTGAAATCTCCTTGTAAATCCATTCGCTCTCGCCGAGATCCTAAGGACCCTTACAGTCCTTGGATTGGTCTACAACCAATAAAAAACAAGTCTCTCTCTATCTATGGTAGAGCCCGCCAAATCCTGAAAGATAAAGAATTACTTCTGGTTGAGCCAACAGAACAAACACTACCTCCTAATCCGGCTCCCATTCCTTGCTTCATGGCCTCCAGCTATGATAAGGACTTTCCACCCTTGGAATCCTATTCAAACCCATGAAGGAATTTATTTTCCAGGCCATTCATCCAATCTACTGAGGTCTTACCTGACGGATCTCTGAAGCAGCCCTCCCAGGCTAAACAAGTCCTCAATTGGCACACTCGTAACGCCACTGTTCAGAATAGAGTTCTCCACTCTATCGACCAAAAAATTGACCAGGTCTCACACCATGTTTCCCAACATGATCACCAACTCCAACATCTCGATTCTACACTAAGCGACATGTATACAAATTTATAGTCGAGAGTTTCCTGGTTAGATGTTGATCTCCACCAATAATCAACCAAGGATATTTTTTCCCCAAATTCGACAACAAAGAAAGGGAAATCAGACAGCTCAAGGACAAGTTAGACCAGATAACTCGGGACCACTTCACCAGCACATCTTATATCCCAAGACCACATCCCTACTCCCCATCCTTGATCTTCCCTACTCAGTCGCCCCCCTCCTTCCAGGCCCCCTGACCATACCCAGTTTTTCAAATCAACTGGAGAGCTTTTCAGAAAATACCCGTCTTTGTCTGCACATCCTGAACATCCATCCTCAAGCAGGGCGAAAAGAACATCTCCTTGAAAAAAGAAACCATCGGGTACCCACAAGCATTCACCACCAGATCACCGGAAGCATGCCTTTTATACATTTTCTCACCAATTTTCCTCTTCAAGAACCTCTGACAATCCTATAGAATCCTCTTATGATTCCCCCTCTTCGTGGGAAAAGTATTCCCCAGATTTCTCGGGCTCTCCAGTCTCCTCAGATCATGCGAATTACTCTGACCCAGATGCATTGTCAGATCTTTCCCAGATCTACTTGGCTGCCAGAGCTGACCCTTAACCATCCACCCAGCCAGTTGACACATCTGAGTCTTCAGATGAAACCTTGGAAGAACCAGCTTCTATGGTCGACGAACTGCCTGACCAAAGGCCCAGGACCCAAGCCCCACCCCAGAAACCTATAAATGGCCCTTGGTTTAATTTTGACGACCTAGCACCTCGCCAATGGAGAAAAAGAATGTCAGAAATGAGCGCCTCGCTCGACCTGCAGACAGCAAAACGAGAAAACAACACAGAGTCCATTTTGAGAGAATTTGTCTTCAGATTTACTGGATCTCTCAGAGATTGGTACCAAGCCCTTGGAGAATACCGACAACTGTAACCGGTTCGATGTGGTTCGGTATCCCAAGCAATGGGAATTGTCTTCCGAGAATTCCTCGGAGATGCCTCTCAATTCTATAAATAGACCAGACAAGAATTCTTTGAAATGGGAGTCTGTTCACTAGACAAGAGAGACATAGATTACCACTACAGGCGCATGTGTTTCAGGTACCATGCACTCGGTGGAATCAACGATGAAACCTTGAGACAGGTGTACTTGAACTCCCTTCCTACAGAACTTCAGGGAGAACTCCAAAGATTAATTGAATTCTCCGACAGGGGCCCACGAGATATTACTCTAGGAGAAATCCACATGTTCACCCACACTGCATTCGATAAACACTATGCCACCCAAAGATTTTTTTACAAAAATGATCAAAGAAGGTAGAAAGTATGACGGATACTGCAAATTTCCTCCCACCTGCCATCTCAAATGCAACTCCACTGAACACTTCAACTGTAGAGCAAACAGGTCCCATAGAAGACGGCCTTCCAGAAACACACTCCAAAAAGACAACAATTCCTCAAACCCCAGAAGGAATAGGAAATATAAATATTACAGGAAGAATGCAAGGAGATCATGGAACAAGTCCAACAAGGGCTTTGCCTGCGGACAGGAGGGTCACTATGCCAAGCAATGCCCTATAAAATAGCAAAATCTGCTAAGCTCACCCAACAGCTTAGACAGGTCGCTGATGAAATCCCCTCAGATGCAGACGTTGAATCTTTCTTCTCAGAACAATAAGATGTTAACCAGTTGACCTCCTTTATGGTCCACGATTCAGACGACTCCAGCACTTCCTCAGAACAGACATGATATACAGATCCTGATTCCTCTTCAGAAGCCTACCAAGCCACCGGTAATGGTAGTACAGGCCCCCAGGTCAAAATCAAGGTTCTAACAACCAAATACTCCAAGCCCGTCCCTGTCATTGCCTATTTTGATACTGTAGCACATTCCTCGATAATGAATCCCAAAATCCTTCCTACTGATGCCTGAAAAGAAGAAAAAAATGATTTTCTAGCAGCAGATGGACAAATTTTCAATACTTACTTGATCTCCAAGCACAAAGTGGGCATTCAGTTTTTCCCTTCGTTCACCCTTTGGACTCAGGTCATTGGAACCCCTCTTCTAGACAAAGACATCCTCATCGGATGGGACATCTACAGCCAATCCAGAGCCATCAGAATCCTCCATAACGGAATCAGCTACAAAAGGGAGTTCAAACCCTTCATCGACATCCCCAAGATTTCCCCCTTTTCAGACATCAATCCAGATTTCCAGCAAATTCAAGAAAAACTCCTACAATTCTGCACCAACAGCCATGCAGACTTCAAACATCAGCACCCACTATGGAAAAACCCTGACTTCTTCATTAGACTCCCTTTCAAACTCAATGAAGATGTCAACCCAACGTAAGCTACTCACTCAGGAATGTCCCTCTCTGACCTATCCCTAGCAACTGTATAATGTGACGAGCTCCTCATACAAGGCCTGATAGAGCCCACCTCTTCTCTATGGGCTTGCCAAGCCTTTTACGTTGAGAAAAGGTCAGAACAACTCAGAGGAAAGAAAAGACTCGTAATTGATTACAAGCCTCTCAACCTCTTCCTTCTAGACGAAAAGTTCCCAGTTCCCAGAGCCAATTAGTTATTTTCCCAAATTCCTGGAGCCACTGTTTTCTCCAAGTTTGACTTGAAATGAGCCTTCTGACATATTGGTATCCATCCAAATGACAGACCCAAGACGGCTTTCTACCTCCCGAATGCCCAGTACCAATGGACGGTCTTACCTTTTTGGCTAAAAATAACCCCT
The DNA here is from genome assembly GCA_032871835.1 of Dipteronia dyeriana. Taxonomy (NCBI): domain Eukaryota; kingdom Viridiplantae; phylum Streptophyta; class Magnoliopsida; order Sapindales; family Sapindaceae; genus Dipteronia; species Dipteronia dyeriana. The sequence goes on along the minus strand of CM065302.1, from coordinate 51,735,073 downwards.
TCACTCTTCCAAAAGGCCATTACCAGAATTTTCTGTCCTATCCTCCATACGGCCCTGCTATACATTGACGATATCCTACTATTTTCACCTGACAAAGAATCACATGATAAGCTCTTACAACACTTTCTCCAACTCATTGACATATATGGAATCATGCTATCTGACAAGAAGAGCTCAATTGGTGTTACTGAGATTGAGTTCCTTGGCATGAAATTTAAAGATGGGTCCTATGTTCCTGGACCGCATCTCGCTAGATAGCTTCTTACCTTCCCAGATTTGAACCTTTCACAAAAGCAGGTCCAACAATTCCTTGGCATTGTCAATTATATCAGAGACTTTATCCCACGAGCAAACCATTACACTACAACCTTGTCCAAACTCCTCAAGAAGGATCCCTCTCCGTGGGACACCTCTCACTCCGAGGCAGTAGTCCACTTAAAAAGTGTCTCTCAGAGACCTCTCCCTTTGCATATCCCTTCTTCGGGACAACTCATCCTATAGACTGATGCCAGTGATCACTTCTAGGGAGCCGTCATCTTTGAAGAATCCAATAGAAAACGTCACTACTGTGGTCATGCTAGTGGACAGTTCAAAGACTCCCAGAAACACTATCATACCATTTATAAGGAGATCCTTGCTGTGAAAAATGGAATCTCCAAGTTTGATTTCCATCTCAAGACCAAGAAATTCGTCATCGAAATGGATAACTCATCATTTCCAAAGGTTCTTGAATTCCACAACAAGCTCCCCCCAAACCCCCAGCTCCTGAGACTAAAGGATTGGTTCTCCAGATATGACTTTTCCGTCAAACACATTAAAGGGCACCACAACATCATTCATGATATGCTTTTGAGACCTCACCCTATCACCCTGATATTCCGGGTTGGTCCAATCCCCTTGATTTACATGACATACTCACATGCCTCTTCCTCAATAACTCCGCATGTAGTTCCACCACCTCCTACTTTTCCGCCAAAATTTATGGCTACCCTTCCACCGGGCCATATTCCCTCTGTTCAACAAGTCCATGACTTTGCAAAATTATAACTCCCCAGGTATCTTGCCCAGATCAACGATTAGGGTTGCCACCACCAGTTAGCCAACCCTAGCAAACCTTTCCTCAATCCTTTTATATCTCCACCCTTTTACTATTATTCCGACCAAGTACTATGGTTTTGATGGTGCTTATCGGTCCTCCACCACCATGCCATAATTTTTTCTCTCCAAGCATTATACTGTTTCGTCCAGAGCCCGACCTCTCCTAACCTCACAACCTTCCTACAGTGGTTCAATCCTCTATCCGTCTAGCGTACCGAACTTACCAGGCTTATGGGCCAATACCATCTTTGGAAAATAGACCCAGAATCGGCCTCCAAAGTATGTTGCATTTGGGTTTTTAGCATGCCCTACAGGCACAACCCACATACCCGGTTTTTTTGGTCCTCCAATGTCAGCTACGAATGGGATACTTCGTATGACTACGAAAGACTGTATCGGATCGGTATCCAGATTTCTCTCCTCAATTTCCTTTGTGACGTCAACAATGACAAAACAGACATCATTTTCATCCTCCCAGAGGTCCCATGGGACCCAGCAAGAAGCTGGCACCCCTTCCAGAACTCTTATCTTATGGATTCCCAAGACCAGGCTGACACGTGGCCCTGTTCCATTTGTGGGGCTTTTGACTCAGACAACGAATACCACGCCACCTACAACCTCAGCAGTCCATAGTTGTCTCGCCTACCCTATCTGTAAAATTATTAGTGCGTTTGCCAGCTTCCAGAACAGCTTTCTAGTGCTTTGTTGACTTTTGTTTAATTATTGTTGTATGTCGACCTCTGTCTCTGGCCTTATCCTTTGTAAGATAGGCTTGCCACTTGTTTGCTGAGTGCTCCCTTTTCCTATATAAGGAAGCCCTTCTCTCTTTGTAAAATCATCAGAAAATCAGAATAAAGCTTGAGTGTATATGGCTTTCTAAACAGTTTCCCTCGTCCTAATCTTCAGACGGTTCTACGTCTAGAACTATGATTCTTCAAGATCCCAGTATGCTCTATGCTTTCCTCGTATGAGGACCCTGCATATCAGAACAGATTTTAGTTTTCTAGTCTGGTATATCGACTGAAATACCTGGACATATCCGGAACCAGAATGTTGCTGGCTAGGATAAACTCAGGTTTAATAACGTCACGTACTGACCAGAACTTGGCTTAAGATCTCCACCTATCTCCGTTAGTATTTTGTAAGTAAGTACCCTGTTAAGGCCATTGAGGAAGGCCGTTTGTGTGGAAAACGATACTATGATACTCTTTGTGAGATGGTCGTGGAGCTCTCTACCGCCTACATGCATATAAACTTGTAAATGAACTTTATTGGTTAACCCTAAATTAAATTAAAATAAATATATAACAAACTAGAAAAAGAAATTAAAATATCAAATTGGTCTTGCCCTAATTTTTTATCATAAATGAGAATTAGAGAATTGGTTAGGGCTATTTATATAAAAAAAATAATAAAGGAGTCGTTGTTGATGTCAGCAGATCATTGGGTCTCAACAGCTCTAACGAATTAAGTAAAAAAAAAAACCAAATCTGGTAAGGAAACCGTCGGTTCTGAAAAACCCATTCTGAGGTCCACGGTTTCAGTTCAATTCTAGGGTTGGAATCGAATTGCGATCATATCTAACCTCAAACTCGTCCATCTATTAACTAAGCTATACTCCTAAAAGCTGTAATACATATGTTTGTTTATACTAATGATCCTGAAATGACATTTCACAACCTTAGTTTTTGTTAACAAATAAGTTTTATGTCATATTTCAAAGAATAAAATATAATTGTCCAATTAGTTACCTAGAATCTAGAGGAAAATCTAGAAGAAAATAAAGAGGATGAAGATTTTCAGTGAAGAAATTGTTTAAAGGTTAAAATTATCATTATAGAAACAAAAGTAAAAATATATTTAGGTGGCGTTTGTTTTTTTTTGTCTGAAATCTAAACAGGTCCAAACTGTTCTAAAATCTGAAGTTTAAACAATATATTTGTTTTTTTCATCTAAAATCTGAATTAAAAAGTTAAGTTGTTTGTTTTTTCAAAACATAACATATGAAAACTTCTAATTTGTCATTCATACCCATAGTCATATGTATTACACAATTAATAATAAAATTAATAAAAATGAGTGTCTAAAGAAATTAAAATCATATAAAATTAAATGATGAGACAAAATTATAAATAGAAATAAAATTGTTTGACATATTAGAAGTTAACATAATTGATAATCATATATTTAATTCAGTTTGTCCAAAACAAATCATATTACGGTGCTCTCAAAACAAAATAAAAAATTTATCTTAATATATAAAAGCAATCACATCCACCGATTAACGGAACGATCTCTCTCTTTTTCCTTCTCTCTTCTTCCCTTCTCATTCTCTTCTCTTTCTTCTCTTTCTCTGCTTTCTTTCTCTTCTTCATTTATTTAGACAACTCCAATCAACAATTTTCATTCATAAAATCCAACAATTAACTCCATCTCCATCTTTATCTCCATCCAACTTCTCATTTTAGAAAGTCTGAAAAACCCAAAAAGGTTGTCTTCTTTGTTCTCTCTATCACATCTCGATCGATCTAACCCACCTACTAACCAGAACAAAGGTTGTCTTCTCTGTTTTCTCTTGCATCTCGATCGATCGATCAAACCCACCCACCTACCAGATCAAAGTTTTTTTTTCTCTAGATATCAGTGTATGTTTGTTTTGGTTAGGGTATGAATTGGGTATAATGAGAATTCTGTGATTTGTGAGAGGGTATTTTGGGTATGAAATTTTATAATGATTTCTGACGAACCTCATTTCAAATTTCATTCAGAAATCCTGGCTTTTTAATTTCATCATTTTTACTCTTTTTTTTCAGACTTCAGACTCATTGAAAAAACAAACATGCCTGAAAGGTGACTTCCGATCCTTTCATATTTTACCCAAAAAACAAACACCCTCTTAATGGACCATAAATATCATCCATCTTAATTAAACAGACTGGGGCTAGCTTAGGCTAAAAAATCATATATAATTTATTGTCTATTATTATGGGTCAAATTAAACCAACTTAAATTTGTGATATAAAACTTTGACTTCAACATCTCAACCACCCATGTGCTTGTAGCTTAAGAGCTGTAAATACATTCAAATCTCAACCATTAGATTAAAAACACATGTGTGGTTGAGATGTTAAAGTCAAAATTTTAAACCACTATTATAAGTTGATTTAGCTTCACCCTATTATCCTTATTATATTAGATGGGGTAGAGACATGGCATCAAGGACAATTTATATTAAGTTTACAATTCTCATGTGTGAGAGCTCGTTTATTTTTATTATATTAGATGGGGTAGAGACGTGGCATCGGGTACAATTTATATTGAATTTACAATTCTCATGTGTGAGAGCTCGTTTAATATTTTTTTTGTTAACGTTATACAGTAACTTGTTTTTTAAATAGTATTTAGGGATAATTACCCTGTGATCATCAATTTGGATCACCACTATCAAAATGATCATTGGATAGAGAATTGGTTTCAAAATGAATATTTTTGACGAACATTATTACACTACTGATCATTCTATCAAATTTCATATAATTTCATCTAATGAGTGGTATTTTGGTAAATAAAGGGATGCTATTAATTTATTTTAGATGTTTTATGGAAATCAATTTTTTCTTTTATTTTTTGAAATGATTAATTATATTTAGTGTGTGTGTGTATATCTATGTTAATATATATATATATATATATATATATATATATATATATATTTAAAAGATTAACAGTCAGTTTGATATTGCTGTAACTTATGAAATAATTGATGTTAGTTTTGTTGATGGAATAATCAGCTGTGAAATTAATTAATAGATGTTTTGTTACTTGTAGTTTTAAAACTACTGTATATCTCAAAAACAGTATATATATGTTTTGTAATTTTATTCCAAAATGATAAGAATAGTTACAATGACTGAAATAGGCATGATTTTATAACTATGATTATTTTTTTCATTAATGAAATTAAAACTTAAGTATAATATTTAAATTAGCAAAAAAAATCCAAAAGAACAATAATGACATTTGAAAAGATTTTATAAATCAAATCAATATTTGAGTAGAATATTTAATTTTAAGATGAAATAATGTATAAATGATTTTATTTTGATTTTGTAAGGTTAATAATGATATTTTAAAATATTCATTCAATATTGAAATATCTTATTCCATAATCACTTAAAAAAAGTAATCCATCACATACTTCTCTAAATCACTATCAAAATTTGTCAAATTATCAATTAATTACTTTTGAAAGTTTTACCAAACATCAATTTAAGTCAAAATCATTAAATAAGTAAATTTTTAAAAACTATACTAAACTGGCCATAAGACTACAAAATCAAAAAATTCTAAAATATATATTTAAGATTTTTTTTTTGTTGAAAAGATTAAGGCTACAAAATTGAAAATTTCTAAAAAATATAGAGTAGAATCCATGTAAATTGATCTCCTATAAATTAATATTTTATCTAAATTAATAAAAAATTACAGTCCCAACTCGGACCAGTGTAAAAAAATAATAAACTCTTTTATCATAATAATTAATACTTTCTTTTTTAAAACTAGTGCAAACTCCTTTTCAAAATGATTGTCGCATAATTAATAATTTCATGAAAGTACAAAAATATATTATATATTATTCGAGAACTAGAAAAATACTTCAAGATGTAAGTTTGCATCAGGCCACCAAGTTTGATATTTTTGACTTCATCATTCATCTTTGAATTGTTATTAAGAACCTATCGTGATTACCTTCTTGTTGTAACAAAAATGTTTCACTTAAATTTAGTATTTCAATAGCCTTTTTTTATAGAAATTTTAGGTACCGCATGACTATCGTCGTCGCCATTATCTATCTCAACCTCATCATCATTATTCTGTTGTGATATCATTAGTGATATCTTCTTCAGTTGGAGTGTAATAAACTATGGTGTTCTAGAAAACCAATTTCTACACTTTTTAAGATAAAATAACACTTTACAATATAAAACCCTTCAAATTAATAACTCCTCTAAATTAATATTGAAGAGTGGATCCCAATAATATTAATTTAGAGGGTTTTTACTGTATTTTAGATAGTTTGAAAAGAAATATATATACACACTAACTGTAATTATTCGTTTAAATAAAACAGAAAATAATTAATTTCTAAAAAACATCTAAAATAAATTAATGTTATTCCGTTATTTATCAAAATGTCATTCATTGGATGAAACGAGATGAAATGATCGTTAGTGTAAGTTCTCTAAAAATAATCATTTTAAAACCAATTTTCTATCTAATAATCATTTTGATAATGGTCTTCCAAATTGACGGTCATCGAAATAATTATCTTTAATATTTACCTATCTCTCCGTTTAGATTAAGTACTTTTTTGAAAACTTTATGTTTTTTATTGTATTCGAACCAGAACTTCTTGTCGAGAAAGTGGAGTGGTGTATTTTGAGATGCCGATGCTACTGTTCCTGACTGTAAACCAAATTCAATCCCCAAATTGGGTGAACTGACAGGTGATGGTACTATATGCATATTAAACAAAATGGCCGTACAATTCAGGATGCATATCATTGATCATTATCATATATCCTAATAGATAAGTTCAATTAAATTTTAGGCGGCTTTTGGTCATTTTGTACGAGGAATCTAAATTATGGTCCAAATCCATTGAATATCTTTTTATATATTTTTTTAATTGATCTTTTTTATTAGTGAATACCATCACTATATATAAAGAAAGATACGACGTGTGAATCTCTTAGCCAGACTATCTATATAGATCATTTAAAAAAAAAAAAAAAAGCGCTCTCGACACTATGTCCGAATAAAAAAATGTAAAAAACTTGTATATACAATATTATATATAATGAATGGATTCATTTTAATAAAATCCCTCTGCGATACCTTTTATTCATGTTAATGAATACACGTCGCTACGTTAAAGCGTTACCGGAGAGAACATAAATAAATAATAATAAAAAGAAAAAAAATTAAAAAGAAGATAAAGTAAATCCAATCACACACGACATAAGAATTTACATGAAAACTCAAATCGAAAAAAAAAAACCACAGTCGTCAGGACGATAAGAGAAAGTTCTACTTTATAGAAAATTGTTACATCCACACTCTTAGGATTCTCTCCTTAAAAATACCTTAAACCCAATTGCACTCACTGCTCTTTTGAGATCTCTCTTTTAATTTGTTAATTTGCCCCACCATAATAAACTACATATTATGGTCTATTTAAATGAATTACAAAGAGTTTAAGTCAAAAGGAAATCATACTCCTATACATACAATAATTACTTGTTCCATAAAAATATAATTTCTTATTTATGATAAGACTTCTTACAAAGGAGAATCTTTTTCTTGTAAGAACTTCAAGAAACATATTATTTCTCATTCCATTAATATTTCCTGATTTAGCGCGTGCTTATGATTTACTATGATTCAAGTTGCAGTTGGCCACTCGTGTCCTAAACCATGTTGAATTTTACCATTCAGAAAACTACGATCCACGGGCTACATCATTAGGAAGATGCCATGACCGTTGTCCTGACCGCTGTCTCACTGATGTGCCATCCACAGTGCACACACAGCTTAGGCGGACCGCTGTCTCACCCATGTACCACCCATAGCGCAACTCATAGCGGTTCCTACTGGAATAGGACTGCTGTGATACCACTGTCATAATTCATAACGATTTTGACTATTTTCTGTTTCTTCAGTTCTTCAGGTCTTCAAGCCTCCCTCAAACTCGATCTTATACTCCCAAACTTATCCTACGTCTCTAAGAAGTCTTCGCATTAGTGAATCCCGTTTGGTAACCATTGGAAATTCGAGTCATATCTAACAATCCTCTCTTCTGGCGAGAATTCATAAAACTTTGTCCATAGCTACGACTCTTATCACCGAGAATTAACATACCTACCACGAGGTATAATCACTTAGGAACACCCATCCTAAGATTTCACAGACACATGTCAAAATTTACCTTGCTGAAAATTGTGGCATAACTCCTTATGTTATGTTTCTAGGGATTTTGTTTAGCCATCGACATCCCTGTCCAAATCACACCATGCATCACCTCCTAACCAATGTCCGTGCACAAATTGTGGACCCGCTATCAGTAACACATCCTCTTTCATTGCAACTAGCGGTCATGCCATGAGGATGTTTATGCTCTTTTAAAGGGCATCACTGTAGTCGTACTCAAGAGAGGTGATTGTCGAATCCCCTTTTTCGGAGCCTTTGGTAACACTTGTCTACCTATTTTGATAATCCATCCAAAAATGTCCAGACTGTCCACATCCCCATCAAGTGACTTTCTTCTTGGAGCCTTCCTTCTTCCTATCAACTAAAAGAGCAGAGTTATCAGAAGATTTACCTTCACTCTTTAGCTTTCGTTCCTCGGAGATTAGTTTGTTCACCACATCTCTAAAACATATAGTTGAACTCCCATGCATCAAGATTGGCTTCATGTGCACATAAAATGATGGAAGGGACTAGATTAGTCTTAATCCTTTATTTTCTTCATCAATCTTTACTCCAATTGACTGTAATTCAAAAAACATCCTATTGAGCACTTCCAGATGATCAGAAACTTTCGTGCCTATAATCATCTACAGCATATGAAATTGCTCCTTCAGGTAGAATCGGTTGCAGACGGTATTTGCTTGATACAATTCTTCAAGCTTCTCCTAAAGTTCTTTCGTTGAATATGCTCTTTAAATATTTGCAAGAACATTATTGGCTAAGCTCAATTGTATCGCACATGCATCCCTCTCGTCTAAATCCTCCCAGTCATCATCGCTCATCACAGGTTTTTCAGAACTAGTACCAGCTGTTTTTTTGGTAGAATCTCCAGAGCCTTCAGGGTTTGCAGGGGTTGACTCGCCCTTCTAATGCATTGTGTAAACCGTATTAGATTAGCAGATCTTTGACTTAAACTTGTCACAAGCCAAAGTTAATTTTTCCATAGAACTTCTCGACCTCGAATCTCATAATCTTTGCCATAACAGTTTGTTAAGACTACTATCAAGTAACCGGAGGTCTGATACCAATTGTAAGCGAATAAACGTCTCTACGCGTAAGCACTACCAGATAGAACACAAATAAACAACAGCAAAAATAGAAATTAAGAAGAAGAGAAAATAAATCCAATCACACACAATAAATCCAAGTTTGAAATTGTTAAGGAGATGGACTATGAAGATGTCATGAAGTTCTTTAAGAATTCTAGATTGAAGAAGAAGTAGGAGATTCTAAAGTCGAAAATGGAGAATCTTGAATTAACTTCTGAGAAACACAACCATCCCAAGAATTAGCCCAAACAAGTGAGTCTACAACATGAGAAATCACAATCCAATCAATCCGAAAACAAATATACGGGAAGCATGCTCGGAAACAATCGCCAAGCACCCATCCACCCTTCTGAATAAAATCCGAGACCCTCACTCAGAGCGGGTGCTAAATAATCTGGAATCCTTAAAAGCTCCGAAATTGGAACCCCTAGACAATATCACGCCAAAAGTCCTATTGAGAGTTCTCGTCAATCAGGTAAATACCTTTCTTAAGAAATGAACTATAATTGGTCTGAAAAGAACACTAAATCTAGGAGGTGACATACCCTCACTGAGGCTTTTGCAGTTGCTTGAGATACCTCTCCTAAAAAAAAATGAGAAAGCAAAACCATGGAAGTTCATAAACTTCCAAGTGAATTTCCGCGACAACGAGTCATTTAACAACCCAAGATCTTTTAGACCAATACCACCCTAAGATTAAGGCTTACAACAATAATCCTAAACAACCCAAACCAACTAAGCCTCCTCACAAGAAGCAATACATAAAAAGTTCCTCAACTTGTGGTTAATCAGTTACACTAAATAAGAAGGCCATTTGTAAATCATGAAAGAGTGCACAAATGAACCAGTGATGACCGACCTGAATAAAGTAGCATGACCGGCCAGAGAGAGTGACTTGCCCTTCCATTTACCAAATTTATACAAGATCATATCTGCAATAGGCCATAATACTGTCTTTTAAGGCTTACCTCGAAACAAAGGGACTCCCAAATAAGAGAAAGAAAGTTGTCCAATCTGCATACAAACCAGAGACTGCAAACTACCAATCTGGGAAGAGGAGACAGAAGATCCGAAATAAATAGAGGACTAACCCCAGTTAACCAACTGGTCATAAATATCACCATAATCCTCATAAGCACCCATGATTTTCTTCAGATTATTTTGAGTGCCTCTAAAAAAGATCAAAACATCATCTGCATAGAGTAAGTGAGTTGGAGCCAAAAAAATCCTTTTAGAGAAGAAATCGACAGAATCTGAGAAGAACCAACCATTCTCGTCAATAATCTACTAAGGAAGTCCTTAGCAATACCAAACAAAAGCGGAGATAGCGGATCTCCCTAACGAACCACTATAGAGCACTAGAAATAACCCTCTAGGACCTTATCCAAACGAACTGAAATCCTAGACGAATGAAGAATGTCATATATCCAATCGATTAAAAAAGAAGAAAACCCAAAAGCCTAAAGCACTCTACAAGGAAAAGACCTGTGTCAAAAGCCTTACCGATATCAATCTTAGTGGCCAAGTTACCCTTATAGCACTTCTTCTACAACGCATTCGCACAATCAGAAGCCAAAGCAATACAATCCTCGATATGCCAGTCTTGAATGAATCTGAACTACTGAGGAGAAATAATCCTTGCAGCAATCCAAGCTAAACGATCAGCCAAAATCTTCGATGAAATTTTGAATAGAAAGTTACTAAGTACAATCAGCCAAAACTAATCAATCAAAATTGAGTCCCTCATCTTCGAAAAAAGAACAATAAAGATGGAATTGAGAACTGGGAAAATAATTATAGTGATTAAAAAATCCTGAACAGCGATAACCACATTACTACCTACAATATCTCGACATCTCTAAAAATCCATCTGGCCCAAGGGGGAAGAAATAACATCAATAACAAAGGCTACATCATGAATATCATTTACAGATGGAATGCTAGTCAAGAAAGCGTTCTCTACGACAGTCACCAAGAAGGAATCACATCATCTACAATAGATAAATCTCTCCAAACTCGAGAAACAACAGAGGAAAAGTGGTCAGAATAAAAACTAATGATATGATCTCTAATGATAGGTTGATCCATCGAGAGAACCCATTAATCGAGATGGCTAATATAGCATTACGATACTGTATACGTCTAATAGAGGCATGAAAGAAATATGTAATCTGATCCCTATCACGAAGCCACCTTACTCTAAACTGATCTCGAAAAAAGCACTCATGCCCGCATAAAAACACATCCAACTCAAAATAAACACTTGCCTCAGCCATAAAAATATAATCTAAAAAACCCCAGTTAGACAGAACCAGTTGAATAGAATGAAACTCCGCAGACTTCCCAGTAATGGCAAAAGTGAGAACCCTGAAAACCATAAAATTCCAAGTCGTGAGAGCCTTCTTCAAGCTCCTCAGCTTACTGTTAACAACCGATAAGGCCTACCCACAACAAGAGAGCTCCAAATAATATAAATAGTAGCTATAAAATCAAGATGCTTTAACCATATGCTTTGAAACTGAAACGACCTAGGACTAGAAACCTCAAAATTTGATAATCGAACCAACAACGAACAATAATCAGAACAAATACAATGAAGAGCCACATACGAAATTTTTGTCTAACAAGAAATGCAACCATCCGAAACCAAAATTCTATCTAATCGTTTCTCAACGCCAGTGTGGGTACTGCGACCTCTAACCCAAGTGAACTGGGCACTTTAAGAACGAATACCAACCAAATCACAATCCTTAATCATCAACCAAAAAACCTTATAAGAACCATGGGCAATCTCAAAGCTTCATGAGCAACTAGAACTGTACTAAAAACCCCAATAACCAACTAGGAAGAAGAAACCAAACTAATCATATTCTAAATAGACTGCCAAAGCGACCTACGAATCATCGTAGAAGTGCTCACATAAACAAAAGTGTACAAGAACCGATCGAGAGTGAAACAGTAACCTGTTGTTAACAATAGTGAACTATCTGAGCATCTGGAAATGAAGCACAAGCGAAACCCAAATAGTCAGAATCAACCAACCCCTATAGTACATGCTCACCAGGTGTAGACAGGGCGAAGACTAGAAACCAGAAGAGATAGAGGAAAATCCACCATAGGCTCTGCAATACAAACCAAAGAAGGTCTATATAAATGACACAACTCCCTAAGAACCTTCATAGTGGGCCTAACCCGGATCTCACGTCAGTTTCAAAGAGAACATTAGTTATCGTAAACTATTGGATGAGCCTTGTATCCAGACTAAAAAGAAGCCAGCCTACGCTCAACCCTTAATGGTCTCTGAGCATTATCAACATATACTAACTCACCCTCCTCCATCTAGTAAGCCGAAGAAGAATCTACAATAAGGCGAAACTCGTATTGAGATTCCTACAATGAGTCCGAGATTCGAATATGCACCTCAAGATCCACCCAAAGAATGTGAAAAATTAGATCAATCTTGTAATATATTATGATACATATTGACATTTAAAACTGAAGACACAAGCGCCTTCTTAGAAGATTGATTGCTTGAAACCTGTTGAACCCTAACTTCTGGACGAGCCATATGACTCGGATAAGAAAATGACCTAGATAAAATGATAGAGACCATAGTGTGAACCTAGTTGACTACCAAAGAGCCTTGAATAATAGTCCTTGAATCATGCACCACCCTCACAAATGAACTTATAGAACTAACAGAAGGATCAACGACCGAAGAACTTGAAACCAAAACATAATCAATGACCCTGTCATCAAATCCTAAACCCTTACTAATCTACAATGGAGAGGAAATCATCAGAGAAACCGAACTCAAATCAACTATTGAAATATCTAAGACAGCCGATGAATATGGGTCCGAAGAAAGAACCAAACCAGAAGTGGAACCTAAGATCAAGTAAAACCCTATAGAAGTACGAACAACCACCAAATCCTGATCACCTAGATCCTGGTAAATAACTTAAAAAACATTGGATACAAGACCACCTCCTCAGGTGCAATAACATGGCGATAAACCGATTTAGAAGACCGAGTCCGAACAGGCTGAAAACCATCATCCCTGGAACCTCTAGATTCCCTAATTTTTTCCTATGTCTATTTTGGCCAATGATAATAACTGGGTAAATGACCAATAAAATAGCAATTAGAGCAAAAATTCAGGAGATTCTCATACTCAACAGCTATAAAAACTATGAAATTTATCTCTCTCCATCAATATTGAAGTATGCAGTACTGATGACACATCCACATCAACTAGAACTCTAGCATAATGACCAAAATCCTCATCACTAGTAGCCTTGTCCAACCGTAGTGGCACCCCAATCCTTCTAGGCAAGACAAAAATAATTTTTGGATGCCAGTATTCCCACGATAGATCAAAGAATCTAACCCAAACCTGAGCATTGGTGGACTTTTAACTTTCTCTAAATAATAACATATAATAGGAAAACTAAAAAAAACTTGGATGTGAACATGGAGAAAAATGTATTAGGAGATTTGGGAAAAGAGATAAGAGATAGAAACCTAATGGAAAGAAAAAAGAGAGACAAACCTAACGGGGGAGAAAAAGTAAAAACATAAAAGGGACTTTTTCTAAATACCATGGCTAAAGTTGTTAGGAACAAAAAGTTAATGGAGGTGTATAAATTTAGAATCCCGAATAAGTTTATGGCCAAAAGTAGGGCTGTCCTCCAAATTTTATTAATTTCTTTGAATTTAGATAAAAGGTGTGATCTTCTTCTTTTCTTAGGAAATAACACTAAACCTCATTGAGGTTTGCCCCTTTACATACAAAAATAATTGTAGGGACCTCGATTTTATGATTTGCCTATTTCATGACAAACCTTACCACATTGGGGATGATTGTGTAATGGGTAGCTTAGGTCCTCATTGGCAAGCTACCAAGTATCTCCATGACTTCAAAAGCAAAATGTATATTCACTTGACTTTGTCTCTTGAACAGTTTAGGTGCGCACACATACTTCATGCATGATTTGTCTCAAAATGTATTTGTGTCCTATTGCTTATGTGTGCATCCCTTTTCACAATCACACTTGCACTTCATTTTTTGTCTTAAGTGTGGTTGTTGTGTGTCTAATTTGTATTCCGTTGCATGATCGGATACGTCTGCGTGTGCACGATGGTGTGTTTTTTTTAGCATGATGAGAGACATTTGTAGTCTCTACTGCGCGGGTAAGTGCACGGGTAGGCTAACCGCGCAGTACCCATGCACTGGCTTGGTGGGGGACTTTCCATCTCTTAGTTTCAGGTCATTATGTAGACATTTACGCAGTATAACGTGGCTTTGTACAGCATAACGCGGTTATGCGCGGATCATTATACGGGTATGAACCCGCACACTACAAGGTGCTGAGTAGAAATTTTATTAAATGATACCGATTTGCTTGTGTCTCTATATATGTTATATTCTCACCCATTTTGACCTAGAACTCAGAATTTTCAGATCCTTGTGAGAGAAAGAGTTCCTTAGGATCTGGAAAAAAAGAGTTCCTTAGAGAGAGAAAGCTTAAAGCTTTGTTCTTTGACTCTCTAAACCCTAAACCCATCATCATCTAGCATTTCAATCATCTTCTCAAGCATGAGTTTTCATTGATTGGTAAGAAGAACCTCTATTGTTGTTCATTTATTATTCTAGCTTACCAAGTCATGTCTGTTGAAACTCTGTTCAACGGTTACGCATCAGAACTAAGTTTTATTTTTTTTCTAATATAGATCATAATTTGTATCTAGGACCAGTGAACCTGGGATCGTAATTATTTTTCAGAACTAATACATACGATATGTATACAAAGGAAATTGTAATCAATAAAATTAGAAGAACATACCAACGTTTGGAGGCTCTTTCACTTTACATTATGCTCCTGTCTGAACCAATCTTACCAACGTTTGGAAGCTCCTTCACTTTATAATGTGCTTCTGTCTGAACCACTCTATCTTCCTCGCTATCTCCCGGGATTGATAACTGCGTGTGGGCGCGTCACAGTCTCAGAAACTTGAATGGAGGATGTAGAGAAATACTTGAAGAAACTCTTTCTTCTCAATTTGGTTTATTGATTTCATGCACACATGAATTGTATCTCATGCAAAAAAAATATTGATAGATGTGATTCCGTATATTCAAAAACAATATATCTCAAATATCTATCTATATGACGCCTGCACATCTATATATACATATCGCGCCCCTGCTTACAAATATCACAAATATAGCTCTTTCACGCCTCTGCATGCGCTTTTAATATTTGTAGCTTTTTTTTTTGGCTGCCGGTTTTTAATTATATATCTGTTTTCACTGTTGCCGCTTTATATATATATATATATATATATATATATATATATATATATATATATATATATTTCACTTTATTTGTATCCTATACAAACACTTATATATGTGTACATACCAATCTACATCCAATGCAATCTCTTGTGATATAATTGATATATATCTTTTAATTATCCTTTTCGAATATATCTAATATATTAAAAATGATAATAAGTATATTAAATTTAAACTTAAATTCAAATACTTAGATAAATAATTTAGTAAAATAAATTAATCTCATTATTTTATCTTCACCTAAATTCATATATCAACTAACACCCTCCAATTAATAGTTAATTAATAATTCATAATTATCAATATAATTAAATAATCTAATTATTTAATTAATTTAACTATTAACATTCATTAATTAAATAATCTCATTATTTAATTAATTCCCGAATATATACGTGTCACTTTTATAACACAATTAATTGGACAATCCAGTTAATTAACCGTAACCCTTGTTACCTAAATCGATCGGGTTGGCAAGGGGACCTAATGGTCCCACAGTATTTTGAGCTTCAATAATTCTCGGAATCATTAATTAAACTCTTTAATTAATATTCCTTGATTATTAACTCCGGTGTTATTCCACTAAAAACCCGAAGCTGCACTCTCTTAACTGTAGACGTTTTTACACAGACCGATACAACTTGGTGTCAAATCGATATAGCTATTATACATGGTGTGATCCTCCACAGTAGTTTATAATTAGAGCCCGGTCATAATGTCCGTTTACCCTTCTAATTACATATATCCTTTAAGTACCATTGATTATGTAGTGGACAATAAATCCTATTTCCTCACGGAATTAGGAGAGCGCTCATATTGTCCAAGCCTCAAATCAACCCTTAAGGGAACTAACGTCTACTTCTCACAAGAAGGAGTGGATTTCGCTATTGTGTACAAACCTTCCCAACATACAGATCATATTGATCGGGAACTGCATCTGACCTCACTCATGGTATATCAAAGACCACGATCTAACCTAAAGGAGTCGATAAGAATATCAGGATTAATACCACCCACGTATAGGCATCATTAGTTGATATTTATGAATCTTATCGATAAACGGATCATGATGAGAGATTCATATAGATCATGGCTCAGTCCTATATGATCACATCATACAAGGTGCCTTCATTCCTATATCTCATATGAATGATTCAGGATAGAATCATCGTACATTACGGAATGGACCCCAACTATAGATTAACCATAAATAAAGTACCCAGCTTTATTTGCTATCTATGGACTCCTTAGATTGTACGTCTCTTACTGTATCCATCTGTATATGACACTCATATACACAGTTTGAGATTACATCCGGCAATCTTAGATGTTAAATATATGCACAAGTTATAAAATAAACAACACAACAAGAATGTATTGAACTTTTCCTTTTATTTATTTCATAAATCTATTTGCAAATTACATCTTTAGGGCGTAAACCCCAACAATCTCCCACTTGCACTAAAGCATGTGAGGCATGTCTCGTAACCCTGGACCATCTAGTTGACCCGAAAACACTTTAGCCGGTAAGGTCTTTGTAAATGGATCAACATGATTGTCTTGTGAGGCTATCTTTGTGACAATCACATCTCTTCTACGCACTATCTCTCTAGTGAGATGATACTTTCTCTCTATATGCTTCCTTCTTTTGTGGCTTCTTGGTTCTTTGGAATTAGCCACAGCACCATTGTTATCACAATAAAGTGTGATGGGCTTATCCATATATGGAATAACTTTCAGATCACTCAAGAACTTGCAGAGCCAAATAGCCTCTTTAGCAGCTATATATTCGGCTTCCGTAGTGGAGTCAACAATGCAAGATTTCTTGATACTTCTCCACACAATGGCTCCACCACCCAGGGTGAATACTGATCCAGACATGGATTTCCTAGAATCCCTGTCTGACTGAAAATCAGAATCTGTGTATCCTAACGGGATCAAATTTTATCCGGAATACACTAGCATATAGTCTATCGTTCTCCGAAGATACTTGAGAATTGTCTTGACAGCAACCCAATGATCCAATCTTTGGTTGGATTGGTATCTGCTGACTACTTCTATTGCATAGCAGATGTCCGGTCTCGTGCATAACATAACATATATAAGACTACCTACTGCCGATGCATAGGGTACACGTCTCATATCCTCAACTTCTTGAGGTGTCTTAGGACACTATTTCTTAGACAAGTGAACTCCATGCCTAGAAGGTAAATTACCTTTCTTGGAGTTTTACATCAAAAATCGCACAAGAATCTTGTCGATATATGATGTCTGAGATAGTGCTATGAGTTTTTTCTTACGATCCCTTATAAGTTGGATCCCTAAAACATAACTCGCCTCTCCTAAATCTTTCATTTGGAATTGGCTAGCCAGCCAGTTCTTTACATCAGACAACACTCCCACATCATTCCTAATGAGTATGATATCATCTATGTATAGGACCAAGAAAACTACCCTTTTATCAATGATGCGCTTGTAGACACAAGGCTCATCGACGTTCTGCTGGAAGCCATAGGTTTTGATCACATCATCAAACCTAATGTTCCAAGATCTAGATGCTTGCTTAAGTCCATAGATGGACCTTTGCAGCTTGCAAACCTTTTGCTCTTGATCTGGAGACACAAATCCCTATGGTTGCATCATATAGATGGTCTCATCAAGATTGCCATTCAAGAATGCAGTCTTGACGTCCATTTGCCAAATTTCATAATTGAAATAGGCAGCAATGGATAAGGGAATCCTAATAGACTTAAACATGGCTACTGGAGAGAATGTTTCTTCATAATCGACCCCCTATTTCTGGGTATAACCCTTGGCCACTAGCCTTTCTTTGAAGGTCTCTACCTTCCCGTCTACTCCTCTCTTTCTCTTGTAGATCCACTTACACCCTATGGGTTTTACCTCATCCGGTAAGTCTACAAGATCCCAGACTGAGTTAGAGTATATGGACTCCATCTCGAGATTCATGGCTTTAAGCTAATCCTCTTTATCAGGATCTTCCATTGCATTCTTAAATGTCAATGGATCATCCACACTATCTGCAGAGACAACACCTTGTCTCTCACCTATACCTAAATACCGTTCAAGTTGTCTCACAACCCTCTCACTACGACTAGGTGGTAGTGTATCCTGATCAAGAACCATCTGACTCTCAGATGTTTGTGGATCAACAACTCTTTTTGATAAAGCACTAGTCTCACCAGGCTCCAACTCATTCAATACAATCTTAGAACGAGGTTTATGGTCACTAAAGTAATTGTCCTCAAGAAACGTTGCATTTGTTGATATAAATACTTTGTTGTCTTCAGGACTATAGAAGTGTCCACCTCTGGTCTCCTTGGAGTGTCCTACAAATAGGCAGACAACAGACTTGGAGTCTAGCTTTCCAGTTCTGTTCTTCAACACGTGTACTGGACACCCCATATGTGAAAATGTCACAAACTAGCTTTACGACCATTCCACAACTCTAAGGGGGGTCTTAGGAACAGATTTGGATGGCACTACATTCAAAATGTATGCCGTTGTTTGTAACGCATATCTCCAAAAATAATTTGGTAATGATGAGAAACTAATCATAGATCTCACCATTTCCATCAGGGTTCTATTTCTCCTCTTCGCTACACCATTTTGCTGAGTTGTACTAGGAGCTGTGAGTTGGGAAACTATCCCATGCTCAACCAAGAAGTCTTCAAACTCTTGGTCAAGGTACTCACCTCCACGATCCGATCGTAGTGACTTGATAGTCCTACCTAATTGATTCTCAACTTCAGCTCGGAATTCTTTGAACATTTTAAATGTTTCTGATTTCCGTTGCATTAGGTAAACGTATATGTATCTTGAGTATTCATCTATAAAGGTGACATAATACTCATAATCACCCCTAGCTTTAACATTCATCAGTCCGCAGACGTCTGTATGTATAAGCTCTAGCGGTTCTTTAGCTCTAAGCCCTTTTCTAGTAAAAGGTCTCTTAGTCATCTTACCTTCCAAACAAGATTCGTAAACTGGTAAGGTGCCAACCTTTAACTCACTTAAAGGTCCGCTTTTTACTAGTTTGTCTATCCGGTCAAGGTTGATATGACCAAGCCTTAGATGCCAGAGATACGTGTCATTATCTGGAGAAATCTTACGTCGTTTAGTTTTTGGTTTTTCAACCTTAAACATTTCGGTGTTGAGTAGTGTAGTATGTATTAACGGTCTTAACACATACAAATTGTTTTCATTAATTCCTAAACAAATATTCAGACCATTCTTTCCAATAATAAAAGACTTATTATTAAAAGAAACAAAATATTTTTGTTCTAACAACTTAGAAACAGAAATCAAATTCCGTGTAAATCTAGGAATATAAAATACATTGTCCAATAATATATAATTATTACAAAAACGTAATCTAATTATGCCCACTGCTCGTGCCGACACGACATCCTCTAACCCCACACGAATTAAGAAGGCTTGCTCCTCTAGCTGTGTCCAAGAATCAGTCAAATGTAAATAAGAACAAACATGGTTAGTGGCCCCCGAATCAACTATCCGGGGTGAAGAATCATCTTCTACTAAACACGACTCAAGAACAAGTATATCATATTTACTTTTCTTTGACTTCTTCTTGCTTTGGGCTTTCTTGGGTTTAGGCTTACCCTTCGCTTTCCCAGTAGACCTCTTTCTCATCTTATTATTAGAGTAGGAAGATGGTTCGGCAACATTTGCCTCACCGGTCTTGCCCTTGCAGCCCTTAGTCAAGGACTTAAAGGTAGTGAGCTCATTGAGCAACTGTGTGAGATTGAATCTTAACTTGTTCATCCCGTATTTGCTTTTAAACTGATCGAAACTCTTTAAAAGAGTCATCAGTATGATGCTCACTTGACTGGGTTAGTCAATGGCCCCGCCATTGACTTCTGCCATGTTGAAGTAGGACATCATGCTCAGGACATGTTTCCGAACTGACGTACCTTCCTTCATCCGAGCGAGCATAGCAGAACGAATGGCTTCGTGTCGCTTTTGCTCTGAGGGTTGCCCGAACATAGCTTGCAATGACTCTATGATTTTGAATGCTGAAGTCATTGCTTCATGCTTTGTGACAAGCACGTATGTCATAGAAGCCAACAGATATGTTCGGGCCTTCTCATCAGATGAGACCCATGGCTCGTATGTCTCACGAACAGTTCATGTGGCATTGGCAGCAGGCGCTGGAGGAAATTCCTCCGTAAGCACAAACTTTAGGTCTTTAGTGACCAATATTGTATTAATGTTAAGTTTCCACTTAGTGTAGTTATCACCGGTTAATTTGTCGTTTGCTAGAATTTGAAGTAATGCAGAAGACATTATTGCTAAAATAAATAAAACATTCATTCAGTCATTTATTTAAAACAAGTGCGAGTGCTTTGACATAAATTTAAACATGAGGCTTGCACATGTTTAACGAATTATAACTACCCTAAAACTAGTTACTATACCACGACAATCCAACATACTACAAAGAAGTGCTGCTTTAGGGTCGGTTAAGTCTTTGCATGTTGGACAGAGACATTCTCAATCAAATAATATTCTAGAATAACTCTTATTCCATATCATTCAACCATCGTTCATTCAGTCAGGTTTTTAATTCACAAACTTAATCAAAACCTTCGTGAGTGTAACCTATCATTTCAGATCTCACGAGCTTAACTCGAGAATTGCCGCCTTAGGGTCGGTCAATCCCGAAATACCCTCAGAAATCCTATCCGTTAGGAAGTCAACCTTGGTATTGACCTTTATGTAAACCCTCTTTAGGGAGGACAAAAGCAAATTCGTCACGATGCCCCACTAGGATCTCACAGTGTTAAACTAATGATGGAGACCCCGGGATATATATGTCATATATCCCTCTCCCACTCACTATTTTAAAATTAGGGTTTTCTTTTAACCGTTAATGCACATAGACTCTACAGGATTAAACGACTAACTTTAATCAAGTTATCTAGCGCATTAACTAATTAGAAACAAATTCTAATTAATTAATAAATTATTAATGATTTTTAACAATTAAAAATCTAATCTATTAGTGAATAATCTAAGTCTTTGTAAACTATTTACTAGGGTCAGATTATTATGTTAGTGTTTACCAAGTTTTAACTATTAAAACCCTAACACTTTATTTGGATCATTTATTATTAGGTAATTAATTATATTAATCTAACTTATTAAACTCTTTAATAACTAGATTAATATTAATGAGAATTACTAAGATTTATAACCATTAAAAAACTAATCTCAATATTCATAGCCAATTATATATATTGCCCATTTTAATCACATTAAAAAAAATTACATAAAATATCAGGCTATGATGCATGTATTACATATCAAATATATTTGTGTAGGTACATCTAATCTAAATGACATACGTATGCATACAATGCTTTTATCTTCACATAATATAAAGCATAAATGAATTGACCGAATACTGTGGATTATTTAACCTAAAAAATTGGAATCTAAAATTACAAAAAAAAATTCCCAAGGCATTCCTTGGTCTTCATGTAATTTTCGAGTCTTCCAGTCTCTTCAGGTCACTCCGATTCATCTCATGAATCCTTCTTTGCGATTTTTCTAGGTCTTCAATATATGTTACAATTTTTTTTTACAATACAATAACAGTAAATAATAATAATAATAATAATACAACCCATAAACCCTAAGTCTACAATACCATATAATTAACAATCAATCATGTTTTTGTAAATAAAAAAAAAATACATACAAAAACATCGTACAGTCAATTTAAATTGTGCCTACACAATCATACATACAGGAGCAACGAAAACTATTTCCTATTCCGAAAAAAAAACCTGGCTCTGATACCAATTGTTGAAACCCCGTTCACCGGTTATGCAGCGGAACTAGGGTTTAATACAGATCATAATCTGTATCTGGGACCAGTGAACTTGGGATCGTAATTATTTTTTTAAACTAATACATACAATATGTATACACAAGAAATTGTAATCAATAAAATTAGAAGAACATACCAACGTTTGGAGGCTCCATCACTTTATGTTATGCTCCTGTCTGAACCAATCTTACCAACGTTTGGAAGCTTTTTCATTTTATAATGTGCTCCTGTCTGAACCACGATCTTCCTCGCTATCTCCCGAGATTGATAACTGTGTGTGGACGCGTCACAGCATCAGGAATTTGAATAAAGGATATAGAGAAATAATTGAAGAAACTCTTTATTCTTAATTTGATGTATTAATTTCATACACACATAAATTATATCTCATATAAAAAATATATTGACAGATGTGATTCCGTATTTTCAAAAACAATATATCTCCGATATCTATCTATATGACGCCTGCACATCTATATATACATATCGCGTCTTTGCTCACAAATATCACTCTTTCACGCCTCTGCATGCGCTTTTAATATTTGTATTTTTTTATTTTTTTTTGCTGCCGCTTTTTAATTATATATCTGTTTTCATTGCTGCAGCTTTATTTATATTATATATATATATATCACTTTGTTTATATCTTATACAAACATTTATATATGTGCACAAACCAATTTACATCTTATTTAATATCCTGTGTTATAATTACACTGCTGCCGCTATATATATATATATATATATATATATATATATATATATTTCACTTTGTTTGTATTCTATACAAACATTTATATATGTGCATACATCAATTTACATCCAATACAATCTCTTGTGTTATAATTGATATATATCTTTTAATTATCTTTTTCGAATATATCTAATATATTAAAAATGATAATAAGTATTTTAAATTTAAATTTAAATTCAAATACTTAGATAAATAATTTAGTAAAATAAAATAATCTCATTATTTTATCTTCACCTAAATTCATATGTCAGCTAACACCCTCCAATTAATAGTTAATTAATAATTCATAATTATCAATATAATTAAATAATCTAATTATTTAATTAATTTAACTATTAACATTCATTAATTAAATAATCTCATTATTTAATTAATTCCTGAATATATACGTGTCACATTTGTAACACAATTAATTGGACAATCCAATTAATTAACCGTAACCCTTGTTACCTAAATCGATCGGGTTAGCAAGGGGACATAATGGACTCACAGTATTTTGAACTCCAATAATCCTCAGAATCATTAATTAAACTCTTTAATTAATATTCCTTGATTATTAACTCCGGTGTTATTCCACTAAAAATCCGAAGCTGCACTCTCTTAACTGTAGACGCTTTTACACAGACCGATACAACTAGGTGTCCATCGATATAGCTATTACACATGGTGTGATCCTCCACAGTAGTTCATAATTAGAGCTGGGTCATAATATATGTTATACCCCTCTAATTACATATATCCTTTAAGTACCATTGATTCTCTAGTGGACAATAAATCCTATTTTCTCACGGAATTAAGAGAGCACTCATATTGTCCAAGCCCCGAATCAACCCTTAAGGGAACTACCGTCTACTTCTCACAAGAAGGAGTGGATTCCACTATTGTGTACAAACCTTCCCAGCCACAAGCAAAACCGTAATCCCGACATACGGAGCATATTGATCGAGAACTGCATCCGACCTCACTCATGGTATATCAAAGAACACGATCTAACCTTAAGGAGTCGATAAGACACTCAGGATTAATACCACCCACATATAGCAATCATTAGTTGATATATATGAATCTCATCGGTAAACGGATCTTGGTGAGAGATTCATATAGATCATGGCCCAATCCTATATGATCACATCATACAAGGTGCCTCCATTCCCATATCTCGTATGAATGATTCAGGATAGAATCATCGTACATTATGGAATGGACCGCAACTATAGATTAACTACAAATAAAGTACCCAGCTTTATTTGCTATCTATGGACTCTTTAGATTGCACGTCTCTTACTGTATCCATCTGTATATGACATTCATATATACAGTTTGAGATTACATCCGGCAATCTTGGATGTTAAATATATGCACAAGTTATAAAATAAACAACACAACAAGAATGAATTGAACTTTTCCTTTTATTTATTTCATAAATCCATTTACAAATTACATCTTTAGGGTATAAACCCCAACAATGACATTTATTGCTTAGGTTATCAAATCTTCATATTTATGGTTAATCTTTTGAATTTATAACATGTTTGGGGTTTGTATTGTGATATCTTGTATTATTAGGTCATTTATGCCTAAATAGCAAATCCTTGAATGTTTATGTATCCGTAATTGATGATTAGGTTGACTTTGTGCATTTGGTATAGTTTGTGAATATTTTTGTGTATGCATCATTGATTGCATTTATCGATTGAAAAATTATTACCCTTGATTATATGTTGTGACAACTTGTGTTGAATGGACTTATTTAAAAATTAGGTTGCTAGATTTTAGCTACATATATTGAGTCATTATTTGTGGGCATGCAGGCATTGTTGATAACCAGGATGTTGTATTGCATTATCTACATCTAGTTAAGCATTTTATGTTTGGTCTTACACATAATTGCATTTGATCATAGTGTCATACATACATTTAGACCATATACTCTTCATTGAGTCAAAGTCTTGTGGTTTCGGTGTGAAGTTGCACAAGCAAGAGAAGTCTTAAGGGTGGGTTTGCAAGCAATTGGTCGGGTGACACTATAAAAGGCCCAAAGGGGTAGATTAGGAGACGTTCATGCTAAGAGTAGTGTATTAGGGGATATCACTAGGGACTGAACCAAGAGTGGTGAGTGGCGGTGTCTATAGCTTGAGGTTATCGAGAGTGAGAGTCCAAGAATCACTTGAGGGTGTAACCTTTTTCTCATTTTATGGATTTTAGCGATCGTGTGTGGGTAGCAGAATAGTTGACAGTACCCACCCCGACTCCTCTCTCTTGAGTACGAGGGAGACCCTGTGGGCTGAACTTTTACTCTCATGATAAAAGGACTTTCTACTAAGATTTCCATAGGAAATACTTACTTTTAAACAAACAAAATGTAAGGAGAATATTGGGGAGTGCAAAATGTACATAATTGCAATTTCTTTTCATATTTTCGTTTGTTACAACAATTTGTCAAAAAAAGACTGATCGGACCAAAAACCGACCACTTTAAAAACTAAGTAACCAGTCCATCCCGAGTGAGAAACCGAACAGGCCGAGTAAGAAACCCGAGTAGGCCGAGTAGACAGGATAGGCCATGTGGGCCGAGTAGGTCAAGTGGGCCGAATAGGTCAAGTAGGCCGAGTAGGCCGAACAGACCGAGTAGAATTCTGACTACCGTCTCGACCATGCCTATTTCATATTTCTAAATATGTACATGAAAATTTAAAATGCATGACTTTTATGCTTCATGATGTCATCGAGTGGCCCACCTCAAAACTTCTGAGTCCGCACAACCGAGCAGCTACCTGGATAAATATTTAAGAGTGAAAGGATGAGCGCTAACGCCCAGTGAGTGAATGAAAACTTTTAAAAACACTTTTCTAAACCACTTTACAATAAGCATTCATACATGGTATAAGATAATATATCTACTTTCGTACTTAATAAGCTGCATAAACTGAATGCATCACTTTTCTGAACAAGAATAAGATACTTTATAAAATCTTAATCTGCACCAAATTCGTACCGGGGATATCCTCAATACGTAGACCGAAATACTTTGGGCAAACGCCGAGTCATGAATAACTTCTGGTCATACCCGTGCAGAGCGACTCAATTACTCTTTCTCTGGTCATGCACTTGCAGAGCGACTCACGACATACACATGTGTAGAACGACCCCAAAAGCCAACCATAATCATAACTGGGGAAGGTACATACATGGTGCTTTTATAGAAATCATAATCTCTTCTTGATAATTCATAAAAATAATATACTGATTCTGAATGCTAATATAAGCATAAAATATATACTTTCAGTTCTCTGTATACTCACCATCAATTATAAAAAGCAATAAAAAGCTTAAAATGATTTGCAGCAATTAAAGCATAAAACTGTAAACTTGAGTTAAAAACAAAACTGAAACTTAATTCACTCACAACTTAGACGTCAAGCTTAATTCAGACTGAATATGCTAGGTTCCCTTCGTCTTCTTTCCCTATCAATCACAAGATCCAATTAGAAACTGGATATCAAAGAAGAATCAACTGTAATCGCGAGAGAGAGCTTTACGGACTTCTTCTCTTTCCTTTCTTCTCTTTCCTTTCTTCTCTTTCCTTTCTTCTCTTTCTTCCGCTGGATTCTACTGCTTTCTGGCTCTCACAAAGTTTATCCTCTAATATATATACTTATGGAAGGACACAACTGAATTTGTGAGCTAATTAACCAAGCTCATAGATGCCTGTCAGCCATGCAATTCGTTTAAGCTTACTCACCTGATGCCTTTTCTGCTTTACGCTTATCCAATTTTTTTTTTTCAATTTGGGCCTGAAAGACATGGGTTTTGAATATTTACTAATCAGGAAAATTGGTAATTGACTTGATCAAATCCTATTCACCCCCTAGGTTATTAGACACACATTTTTATGGAATTTTCAATTGGTGTCAGAGAGGGTTCCTTAACATAATTAGGTGATTCGAGCTCCTGTTTGTATGCCTTGCATTTTTTTTTTTGCATTTGTTTGTTGCATTACAATTGCTTTCATATAACCCAAAACACCATGAGTGATTTTATGAGACTAGAGGGTGCATTGATCTCTAAACCACCTATGCTCACCAAGGATAACTACTCCTCTTCGAAAATGAGGATGGAAGTCTTTTAATGTGACCTTGATGAGCATGTGTGGATGTGTGTGGAAGAAGGATACTCACCTCCCAGAGAGACACAAGAGAATGAGGCTTCTATGCCTAAGCCCAAGTCCAAATGGACAAATGATGAACTCGAGGCTACCGAGTGGAACTCAAAAGGCCTCAGTGTCTTATATTGTGCAGTGGGTGAGAGTCAAGCAAAACTCATCCAAACCACTCGAGATGTTCGAAGAGCTTAGGAGATTCTAAGAGTCATCAATAAAGGTACCGTGAAAGAAGAAGACAAAAATTTTGGTACCTCGAAGATCAAGCTTCAATGTTTTGATTATGGTGGCTATGGGCACATCTCCACGGATTGTGGAAACTCGAAGAACAAGAGTCAAAGAGGCAAATCAAAGGCCTACTCTTGTAGTGAAAGTAAAGAAAGCTCTTCGGATTTCGAGGGATGTGAAAGGAATCACAAAGTCTCGTACTCTTTACATGATGACAACTCTAAAGCGGCCATAAGACACCCATCAGTCGAGGATCACATTGAAGAAGCTAGCATAGATGATGATTACCAAGAGAGCACAAGTGGTAGAAGCTTCAATGAAGAAAGTTAAAGCTACAAGAATTTGAGTGATGAAGGGTTAGGTTATGAAGACTTCATTAAAAGTCTTCAAAGGTCTTTGAAGAAGAAAAATAAAGAAATCAAGAAGTTGAAGAAAGAAAACCATCAACTAAGGACCAAGTTAGATGACTCATTGAAGATGGACATGGTTAATCCATTCAAATATAAGAAGGAGATTGAAATTGGCATCAAAGGATGAAGGCAATGAAGGATGAACTTGCCAACAAATGCAATTCCTTGAAGATTATCAAGGATAAAGAGATGATGTGCCTTGAGGAATTGAAGAAGGTCAAGGTCAAACAACCTCAAGCTCAAGGCAAAAGGAAAGCTTCACCTCTACAGCATCCTGGGAGGAAGATTGATCTTAGAGAGTCATCTAAGAATGGCCAAGTGAAGATGCCAATGAAGGATGGAGCTAATTCTCAACAACCAAGATCTCCACCTCCAATCTTTCCTCAACCAAGGAAGCATGGAAATCCGGTTCAACAACAAAGAAGAAAAGAACCAGTTCAACACCAAATGCGACATCAAATGCATGACAAGTCTCAAATGACTGTGCAAGGATATTATATGACTCCTAATTTTATACATGTCATTTTTACGGTGTTGATGGGCATATTAGGCCAAATTGCTATAAGTACATTAAGAAATGTAGGGTTGAGAGCATGATAGAGAGGAATAGACTTAAATGGGTCAATATGCACATTCTAAGGAAATCTAGAGTAATTGATCATAGGAAATATAGAAACATGTCTATGACCACTAGGAATGAAAATATATCACCGAGGTGGATTTGGATTAGGATTAAAAAGAATGAACATGCATGATATTATGCTAACATGTCACCCATAGACTCAACTAGGTCCAATTGACTTGGTGGGTCTATAGGGGCTCATGCTTCCCATTGACTTGGTTGGATTTGACCCTATTTGGGGAGTTCAAGCAAAGAGAATGAACTTGCATGATTTGCAATGTGTAAAAGGTTGATTAATTTTATGCTCTTTTGTTAATTGCTTGAGATTTTTTGTTGCACATATATGCGTATATGCTTTTTTTAATAAGTGTGCATCATTGCTTAGTTTGCAATCCATGTCATATTTATGTTCAAACATGTATTTTTGGACTAGGAAATTTAATTGAAAAGGTACATTTGAATAACCTATAATTTATCTCCATGATATGCGAACTTGCTAATTTTGACATGCTTAAAATGATAAGTATGAATTGAGTTTGATTGCTTTAATGCAAATGTGTGTGAGTGCAAATGAGAAGACTAATCAATAAGGATTTTGTATCTTTGCAATTACTAAGGATTTTATATCCAAATTAGTCATCTCTATTTTCTTAATGGTGAAACAAGACTACTATCATATGGATAATTATCCGAAAAAAACTAATAAGATCTCTTGGTCCAATGTCTTGATTTGCTTTCAAGGATTGATATAGTTGCTTTATTTTCAAAATTTTGAAACTGTATCTTGTTTGCTTATGACAAAAGGGTACAAATTGGTTTGAATTCTTATGGAAACCCTTTTGATGTTTGCTTTGCCAAATAACATTGCTTGAACTTGAATGCTACATGTCTTGCATGCAAAACAACAATTTCACAAATTTTTGTTTAAATAAAACACCTTGAATCTCTCTCAATTATTTAAGTTGCATAAAGTTTGTGTATATGATTATGCAATGTATTTGTGCGAATAGCTCTCTTTGCTAAAGCAACCCAATAGAGGGAGCTCATTTGCCTATCTCATGACAAAAAGGGGGATAAGTCTTGAGAAATATAGGGGAAGCACTGGTTATGCTTTGGGGAGAGATCATGAGAGAGTAACCCATTTAGAGGGAGCAGTGCACATGCATTTATTTATATTGTTTTATTGAGTGCAATTGCTTTTCATATTTGTTCACCTCACATGCATTTGTTCTTGGAAAATACTTTCTTGCTATTGTGTGTATGTATGATGATCTATGAAGTGATTGATGACCTTCAAGACTTAGAATATTAGGTATCTCTTTTTGTAATGTAGAATGGGCTCTCATAAACAATAGCTTTATTTTTTAAATTTGTGTGAGGAATTATTTATGAGTGGTTGTTTTGTCATGAAATAGACAAAGAGGGAGATTGTAATGACCTCGATTTTATTATTGGCTTATTTTATGACAAAACACATCACATTGGGGATGATTGTGTAATGGGTAACTTAGGCCCTCATTGGCAAACTCCCAAGCATCTTCATGACTTCAAGAGCAAAATGTATATTCACTTGACTTTGACTTTTAAAGAGTTTAGGTGGCACACCGACACTTCATGCATGATTTGTATCAACATGCATTTGTGTTCTATTGCTTATGTGTGCATCCTTACTCACAATCACACTTGCACTTCATTCTTAGTCTTAAGTGTGGTTGTTGTGTGTCTAATTCGTATTTCGTTGCTTGATCGGATATGTCCGAGCATGTTGTGCTCTTTTTAGCGCGATGAGAGACATTTGTAGTCTCTACTGCGTGGGTTAGTGCGCGGGTAGGTTACCTGCATAAAACCCGTGCACTGGCTTGGTGAGGGACTTTCATCTCTCAGTTTCAGGTCATTGTGTGGATATTTGGGCAGCATAGCGTGGCTATACGCGGGTCACTACACGGGTATGGACCCGCGCACTACGTGGTTCTGGGCAAAAATGTTATTAAACGATGTCATTTTGCTTATGCCTATATATATGTTATCTTCTCGCCCATTTTGACCTAGAAATCAGAATTTCCAGACCCTTATGAGAGAAAGAGTTCCTTAGAGAGAGAAACCTTAAAGCTTTGTTCTTTGGCTATCCAAACCTTAAACTCCAAACCCATCCTTATCTTGCATTTCAAGCTTCTTCTAAAGCATGAGTTTTCATTGAGTGGTAAGTAGAACCTCCATTGTTGTTCATTTATTGTTCTAGCTTACCAAGACATGTCATTTATTGCTTAAGTTATCAAAACTTCATATTTATTGTTTATCTTTTGAATTTATGACATGTTTGGGATTTGTATTGTGATAGCTTTCATCATTAGGTCATTTATGCATATATAGCTAATCCATGAATGTTCATGTATGCATAATTGATGATTAGGTTGACTTGGTGCATCTAGTCTAGTTTATGAGCATTTATGTGTATGCATCATTGATTGCATTTATTGATTGTAAAATTATTGTCCTTGATTATATGTTGCGACAACTTGTGTTGAATGGACTTATTTGACAATTAGATTGTTAGATTTTATCTACATCTAATTGAGTCCATATTTGTGGGCATGTAGGCATTGCTGAAAACTAGGATGTTATATTCCATTATCTACATCTAGTTAAAGCATTTTATGTTTTGTCTGACGCATAATTGCATTTGAGCATAGTGTCATATATACACTAAGACCATAAACTCTTCATTGAGTCAAAGTCTTGTGGCTTCGATGTGAAGTTGCAAAAGCAAGAGAAATATTGCAACCAAGGGTGGGTTGGCAGAGCAATTGATCAGGTGGCACTATAAAAAACCCAATAGGTTAGAGTAGGAGACGTTCAAGCCAAGAGTAGTGTATCAGGGGATATCACTAGGGACTGAACCAAGAGTGGTGAGTGGCGGAGTCCATAACCTGAGGTTGTCGAGAGTGAGAGTCCGAGAATCATTTGAGGGTGTAACCTTTTTCTCATATAGTAGATTTCAGCGATCGTGTGTGGCTAGCAGAATAGCCTTTAGTTTTTCCCAGTTGGAGGGTTTCCATGTATACATTTTGTATTATTTATATTTCCGCAGTTTACATTTGATTCTGTATGTTTGTTTTTATTAAGTGAATTTTTGAATATTGACTTATCAAGAAAATTGGTAGTTGACTTTGTGCGGCTAGTCTAGTTTATGAACATTTATGTGTATGCATCATTGATTGCATTTATTAATTGCGAAATTATTGCCCTTGATTATATGTTGTGACAACTTGTGTCGATTAGACTTATTTGACAATTAGGTTGTTAGATTTTATCTACATCTGATTGAGTCCTTATTTGTGGGCATATAGGCAATGTTGATAACTAGGATGTTATATTGCATTATCTGCATCTAGTTATGCATTTATTGTTTGGTCTTACACATAATTGCATTTGAGCATAGTGTCATAATAAACTTAGACCGTATACTATTCATTGAGTCAAAGTCTTGTAGCTTCAGTGTGAAGTTGCACAAGCAAGAGAAGTCTTGCAACCAACGGTGGGTTGGCAAGCAATTGGTCGGGTGGCACTATAAAAGTCCCAATGGGGTAGAGTAGGAGACGTTCACGCCAATAGTAGTGTATCAGGGGATATCACTAGGGACTGAACCAAGAGTGGTGAGTAGCGGCGTCCATAGCCTGAGGTTTTCGAGAGTGAGAGTCCAAGAATCACTTGAGAGTGTAACCTTTTTCTCATATAGTGGATTTCAGTGATCGTGTGTGGCCAGTAGAATAGCCCGTGGTTTTTCCCAGTTGGAGGGTTTCCATGTATACATCTTGTGTTATTTATATTTCTGCACTTTACACTTGATGTTGTATGTTTGTTTTTATTTGGTGAATTTTTGAATATTGATTAATCAAGAAAATTGGTAATTGACTTTGTACATCTAGTCTAGTTTATGAACATTTATATGTATGCATCATTGATTGCATTTATTGACTGTAAAATTATTGCCCTTGATTATATATTGTGACAACTTGTGTTGATTGGACATATTTGACAATTAGGTTGTTATATTTTATCTACATCTAATTGAATCCTTATTTGTGGGCATATAGGCATTGTTGATATCTACATCTAGTTAAGTATTTTGTGTTTGGTCTTACACATAATTGCATTTAAGCATAGTGTCATATATACAGTCAGACCATATGCTCTTCATTGAATCAAAGTGTTATGGCTTCGGTACGAAGTTGCACAAGCAAGAGAAGTCTTGCAACCAAGGGTGGGTTGGCAAGCAATTGGTCGGGTGGCACTATAAAATGCCCAAGGGGGTAGAGTAGGAGGCGTTCACGCCAAGAGTAGTGTATCAGGGGATATCTTTAGGAACTGAACCAAGAGTGATGAGTGGCGGTGTCCATAGCCTGAGGTTGTCAAGAGTGAGAGTCCGAGAATCACTTGAGGGTGTAAACTTTTTCTCATATAGTGGATTTCAGCGATCGTGTGTGGCTAGCAGAATAGCCCGTGGTTTTTTCCAGTTTGTGGATTTCCATGTATACATATTGTGTTATTTATATTTCCGTACTTTACACTTTATGTTGTATGTTTGTTTTTATTGGGTGTATTTTTAAATATTGACTAATCAAAAAAATTGGTAATTGACTTGATAAAAACGTTTTTAGGGAATTTTTAACAATTTTGTTAAAAACTTACACTTACCTCATCTACTATTAGGGCTTGGCCTCATTATGTTAGGGTTGATTGTTAAAATGGTTAAAAGATGAAATAACCCTAGCTAATATCCCAATTCATATATATATATGGAATTTATATAAAAATAAATAAATAAATAAAAAGTTCAAAATCTTAGATGAAAATGGATAGTAGAGATCTATTTAGAAAACCAAACTGTGAATAAAATAGAAAAAAAAAATTCTTCAAAAACAAAATATTAAAAAAGAGATAATAACACTAAACTCCCTCGAGATTTGTTTTTTTACATGTAGAAACAACGTTATCAATAATTAACACTCATCTCTCCTACCGTTAGAGTTTGACTCTCAAGTGTAATGATTGACCGTTAAAAAATGGTAAAATATGCAAAATATACGAGATACAACAAAATTTTAAAAAATTGAAATTTTTTTTTTAAAAGGAGAAAAGCACATGATCTACTAATAAAAAAAAATCAAAGTAATAGAATTAAGAAAAAAAAATCAAAGAAAGACAGATCTCTACGGTCTATCTATAACAAAAACAATATTTAAAAAATGAAAAGATAAAAACTTGGATCTCTACTAGGATCTCCATTGATAATTTACGATCTGAATGAGATGAAAAAAGGTGCAGAAATTGTCACCCAATGACTCAAAGAAATTTTTTGTACACTCAGTTTTTAATGGAAAACTTACACAAACTTATTCTGGTTATATGTATAATTACACTATAACCATTAAAAAAAATCATAATAAACACTAATTTACCTTAATCTGTTAACTGACAGTTGACTGACAATTGACAACAGTTAGTCACTAACTAGTGAAATATAATTTGGCATTTTTCAATGTTATTTAATAAATAAATAAAAAGTATCGAATAACATATCGCTACACTAGCCATAAAAATTAATTAATTAATTAAATTAAATTAAAAAATATGCTTCATCCTCTCCATCAATTTTCAGAGACCAAATCACTACCCTAAACAAACCAAATCGAAACTCAAAATAATTCTGCTTCTTTCTTTTATCTTCTTCTTCTCCACCCTTCATCTTTTGTAACCATCACAAACTCATCCGAAAACACAAACAATAAAAATTAATTAAAAAATTTAGAGAAAAATATATATAATAGAGATTCTCAATGAAAGATGACGCGGTGAAAACGTAAAAGAATTAGATCAACGTCTAAATTCTATTGAAAACTGGAATCTACCAGAAAATAAAGAAACAAATTATGATATTTTTATTGAATGATAAGCTAATGAGCCTTTCGGCTTACAATGCTATTTAAAATAAAAAAACCTAACCCGAATCCTTGTTGGATAAGAAACGAGATTACATATCAAAAGCTGTCAAAAATAGAGAAAATTGCCAAAAATAGCGAAATCACGAAGGTTGCGAAAATAAAATATACTAACGACCATAAACAAGCTGGAATTAATGGTAGGTGATCCTGGCTTGTCAAAGTCAACTTATGACTAAAAAGGAAATTTTCCCAAAAAGAAAGAACTGCGATTTCGGGGACTAAATGATGAAATTTGGCTGAAAAAGGCAGTGGTACAACACCAAAGGTGTTGAGTTCAGAAGATCTCATCGATTCCTTTCAATTAAAATCATTTATTCATGGATTTAGGATGGTCCCCCAAAGTCATGTAGGACTCAACCACTTGTTCTACATCAAAAGAGATGTGGTTATAGATCTCCTCCATTTCGGTGGGAGATCTAGAACTTTTGAGAATCAGGATCGCCCCCATTTTTGGAGAAGATCTGGAACAAAAATCTCAATTAATGGAGATTTTTATATTTCCTCTAATGGAGATCGAGTTCTCTTCATTTGATTTCTTTAGAGATCTGGAGAGATTATTTTATTTTATTTTTATATTTTTAGTTCTGTATATTTTTTATGATTTTGCATTATTGTTCTGATTTCTTTTAATTATTTGATTTTTATATCTCTTGTTTCAAAATTTTATATGTTTTTTTTCACAGTTATTTGATTTTCTTAAATACATTTTATTTTCTGAATTTTAATTCGTTAATTTATTTAACGTAATATTTCAAAATACCCGTACAAGGGTAAAACGGACATTGTCTTTTTTCTATGATTGACTAACGGTGGTGAACCATAAGTCAACGTCTCAAAGGGATTTAATGTCATTATGGTTTTTTTATCGGTTATAGTGTAATTATTCATATACCCAGATTAAGTTTGTTTAGTTTGGCTATAAAAATGAATGTACAAATAATTTCTTTAGTTGGTAATATATGTACCTGAAAAAAAATCTTTTTTTTTTTAAAATATATATATTTATATTGTTTGAGTGTGCTAAATTAAATACAAAAAAAAAAAAAAATCAGTACACCATCTGTAATGTGACAACTCAAACCTAAGGCATTGTCAAACTAAATAAACCTAATTTATCTCCGAGTCATATTATGCAGTAGTGAAAAGCTTTTTAAGCAAACCTTACGATAAAATTTCTTAATTAAAAAATATTATCTAGATAAGAAATATATAATAACTTTTTCCCCTAAAAACATTTAAAAGAATGTTAAAAAAATGATTCATAATGAAACAAAGAAAAAATAAATCAAGTGAAATAAACTAAATGCATACTGCATACTTGTTCAGACTTTAGCAAATGAAATAATTAATTTAAAATTTAAATCGAAAAGAAAGAAAAACTTTAATGTATTTGAATGTCAATAAAAAAAATTGACTACATCACTATAATGAATCTAGTGAGATGATATCAATTAAATTAAATTGTAAACTAGATATTTTTGTGAAATATATATCAAACAATTTTAATAAATATCATACCATTTGAATTATCGATCATTTGAATTTTTTAAAGTTTTATTTAATTTAAAAAAATTCCAGAATCTTTTTTAAAAAATTTAACTTAAATTTTTTTAGCTTGGACGGAAACGCAGGATAGCTAACATACCTTCGCATTCATTATTATAAGTTATAAGGACGTCTATAACATGATTGATTTCATGAGTAATTATTATAATAATTCAATTTTGTCTCTTTAATCGGCATATGTTCATGCTAGTCATGGATTTGATAGTTCATGGCAGTTTGCTAGCCGGGACGAGTCAATATTCCAGCTTTAATATTTTTGTCCCTCACGCGACTTTTTTTATAATCAAGAGCAAAAAAGAAGAAGACTAAGGGCATCCCAACTAGATTGTCACCCCAAAAATCTCCCATCCTACGCCTACAACCCTTCGAGTCCACAGACTTTTATTAAAGCCAACCCAAACCCTAATTGTTTTATCTATCTTCTTCTCTCTCACCTCACTAACTCCAGCTCAATCCTAATTCATAATTTATTTGTTTTGTTTTTTTCCTTATGTGACCTTTACAAATGGCTTTCTGATGCAAGAAAAAATAAATCAATTTTTCCCTCGAACCTTTCAAATACTTCAACTAGTACGAAAGATCGGTCTTTAATTTGTTCGACGGCTCATGTATCTCGATTATTATCAAAGTTCCTAGATTATGACTCTATTTCTATGCGTGTATTTTGAATATCTATGCTTCTGTTTTAGTACCAACTAATTTTTTTTAAGCTTTATACAACATGATTCATGGATTGGACTACGTGTACACAAGTTTACTTTTGCTCAATCCTAATTCATAATTTATTTGTTTTGTTTTTTTCCTTATGTGATCTTTACAAACGGCTATCCGATGCAAAAAAAAAAATCAATTTTTCCATCGAACCTTTGAAATGCTTCAACTAGTACGAAAGATCGGTCTTTAATTTGTTCAACGGCTCATGTATATTGATTATTATCAAAGCTCCTAGATTATGACTCTATTTCTATGCGTGTATTTTGAATATCAATGTT
Organism: Dipteronia dyeriana; assembly: GCA_032871835.1. Classification (NCBI taxonomy): domain Eukaryota; kingdom Viridiplantae; phylum Streptophyta; class Magnoliopsida; order Sapindales; family Sapindaceae; genus Dipteronia; species Dipteronia dyeriana. The sequence continues at coordinate 51,697,929 of CM065302.1, read as the reverse complement.
TCTGTTTTAGTACCAACTAATTTTTTTTAAGCTTTATACAATATAATTCATGAATTGGATTACGTGTACACGAGTTTACTTTTGCTCACCCCCTTAAAGGGGGTGAGCATTACCCCCTCCCGTATGGAGGACATGTGTCCATGGAGGGGGTAAATTTATCTAAACACTATCATATTTTGAGATAAATTTACTTCTCTCTGGATATATGTCATCCATACGGGAAGGGGGTAATGCTCACCCCCCTTCAAGAGGGTTGAACAAAAATGGACTCCGTGTACACGATAGAATTAATTCAATCCAATTTTGGAGGAACCAATGCAAAAGTTGCAAATTGGTCTTACAGTTTGGGTCTTCTGCACCCCTTGCATACAGGAAACTTCTTTTTTCACTGAGCTTACAAAAAATTGTTCGAAACAGGAAAAAAAAGAGAGAAACAAATTTTTAAGAAAAAAATTCAAGAAAACCGTCAAGGGTAGAAATTTGAGAAATAAATTTTTTGAAATGCAAAAGAAAAAAAATGTACGGAGTAGAAAAAATAGTTGTTGTTTTATGAAAATAATAATATAGCAACCTTAAGGCCCCGTTCTGTAACTGTTTTTCAATCCGTTTTCGTTTTTATTTTTCAAAAATAATGTTGAAAATGCGTTCATAAACCGTTTTTCATTTATTTTCGAAAAAAAAATGAAATACAAAACCAATGTTAAAAGTGAAAGATTTGAAAAACATAAAATTCTTGTTTTTGTTTTTGTTTTTGTTTTTCACTTTTTTTATATAAAAAAAATCATTTTTTTAAACTATTAATTGTACTGTTATGCGTTTGATATGATTAGGACAAGACGAGATACGATTTTCAAATGACCAAAGTGCCCCTCTTATATATATATACATACATATATATATATATATATATATATATATATATATATATATATATATATATATATATATATATATATTCGAGAATAATTTATTTCCAACTAGAACTAAAAACATTCATTTAATAATATATATATATATTATAATTATTATATAAATATATTATAATAATATATATTATAATATAATATATTTTATGTATATATTATGTAATATTATAATATATATTGTTGACGTCAATTGCTGGATGCGTGAGAAAAGTCAACAAGATTAGATTTTAGCTGTGATTTCAAAGAGAAAGAGAAGGAGAAAGTAACTGGACACAAGTTTTACGTTGTAAAAATCCGATGATATGAGAAACGTACACGGGTGGTTGAATAAACAATCGAGCCAAAATCCACTATCGAAATAAAGACTTACAACTCTCGATCTCTTTTTTTACTCTCTGTATTTGCTATATCTTTTTTGACGAGATTATGAGTCTATTTATATGTGTATAGAACCCTAATCTCTTGTGTACAAGTAATGAAAGATCTTTGTATTTAATTATGATTGGTTACTTATTTGAAGTAGTATGTCTTCTTTCCTATTTTGGAGATTTATATAAAGATTGAATGAGACTCTAGTGATATAGTCCGGTTAGGACTTATTTCCTTATAAACGCGTAGTCTTTTTGAAGAAATAAAATTGTTGCCTGATTTGACACCTTCTGTTTGGTAATTTTATTCATCTTAGAATTCTTCTTTGACGCGGATATCTTTACGTATAATTCTTAGTGTGCGAGCTGGGCTTCTTTATTCAGGTTTCTTCATGTTTGTCCCGAGCAAAACATGATGTTAGCTGGTCCCGAGTAGAACATGACTTCATCTAATCCCGAGTAGAACATGACTTCATCTAATCCCGAGTAGAACATGACGTCAGCTAATCCCGAGCGACGTTAACTGTTCCCGAGTAGGCTTTGCTTGATACTTATTTTACTCGGGTTCCTCTTCTTTGGAGATATCTCACGGGATACTTTTTGAATGCCTATTTGGATGTCCACCTGACAATTTTATCCTCTTTGTCAATGACGTGTACGTCTGATAAATTTACATACAACAATACCCACTTAAAATATCTTTACCGAACAGGGTTTCGTTCCGGGCAAAAGTATTTTAATCAACCCTTTAATTTTTTCGTCTCATCAATGCCATAGTAAATGTCTTATCATAATGATGTGTTTTAATGGTGACCATGTAAATTCAATTTGCCTCCTCACGCGAGATCTCAATGATTGCGACGTTTTGGAGTCCTGACGGTCTTGGTCAGTTCTTCTCTTAACATGTGTCCTCTATCGCTTCATTTCTCGATACCATTTATGAGAAACGACCTACGCGTCCCTTAGTGCGCCGTCTATATCATCAAAACTACCTTTTGATTTTTTCCATTTTTGGAGATCCTAGGGTTTTACTCTATTACCCCTTTAAATACTCTGCTGAACGGAGTTGCCTTGACTTATTCTCAAACTCAAACCAGAAATTTTCCAATACCGGTTGCTTTACGCAGAAAATCTTCATTCTCCGTTGAAATTCTTACGTTAGGTTTCTTCACTCAAGGTTAGTCTTAATGAATCCGACTTCCTGTCGTCGACTCTTTACTATAGCTCTTGAAGCGCTAGATCGTGGGGATTTTCAACTGGTCTCTTGCGCTCATAGATTATTGGGGGAAATCCCCCCTGATGAACCTTCTTTTTTAGAAGTCGACGTTTCTGAGCTTTACCCTAACATCCATTTTAGTTTTGAATCTAGTTTTGAATCATCTAGTTCTGAATCTGTTGTTTCTAATCATAGGGTACCACTTCGATCGAGGATATTCATAAGCACAACTCGGGCAACGTTCGGATCAGGGAACCGATTATTAACGAGAAGAAAATTGAAGAGGAGTTTAGAAAATATCGTCTTTTTTTTTCTTCTAATCTCCCGAGTGGGTATGACGCCGAACCGAATGTGGTCGGGGAAGATGAGATCTGGAAATATCGTGCTCGATTTGACTTGGACGATTCAGTCATTCTGATTCCTACCGATGATAGATCCACGTGGAACCCTCCCCCGGGCGTTACTCTTCCTTTTCAACCGTTTATTACATGGTTTCTGGCTAAAACAGGGATCGTTCCAGCCCAACTGGCCCTAAACAGCTACAAGATCTTGATGTGTATGTGGCACATGTGGAGCCGAATGAACCTGTCACCGCCTTCCCCGAGTGAAATCAAGCACTTCTGCACACTAAGGTAGTTTGGTAGGACAGAGACTTATTTTCTCATGTCTCGCCAGATTGCTGGGTCCCTAGGGGACAAAAGTGAATCGGGGAGTTGATACCTCCGATGATGCCAAAAAAAAGGGCTTCGTATGGGGATTCCCTTCATCCAACAAGTACTGGAAGAACAGTTGGTTATTCACCGGAGATAACCTTGGACTTGAAGTTACTCTTTCGGCTGGGGAGACTCGGACGGTGCTAAAGGTTCCCTATTTTTTCTATTCCCTTGATGTATGGAATAAGAAAAAACTTGAATTTTACGATACTAAGCTGACAAGACTTGTTCGGGCTACAGTTCGCACTTTGGAAAAAATGAGCATGATTTATCTTTTTAATGAGAAGAAGATGATAGATCTCGACTTCTTTAGCCAGATTTCAGGCTATCGCAGACGACGTGAGTGGTCTTCCAACCCTCATTTTTTTTATATTTATTCTGCTTTCTATTTTTTGACTTGATTTTCTATCTTTTGAAGTTTATGACTCGGACATTGTCTGTGACGTCCAGGCTAGCCAAGTGAAATCAATCCTTCAGGCGAGTCAAAAGGAGGTTTCTCGTCAAAACAAAGAAAGCATTACCCCACCTGAGTCAGATGAGGATCCTGATGATGCTGATGAGCAGATCCCCAAATATGTCCCAGAGAAAGTCATCCGATCGACCGTAAGAAAGTCTAATGGTCAGAGTGACCCAGCAGACCACACTCAGGAATTGCCTGAAGACATAGGGGAGGAAAAGTGATAGTCTTGGTGAGGGACCTGGTGAATCGAGCTCCCCGGTTGTGGTTCCTATCAAGCAGATGGATGCTGGTGATGGAGATAAAACTTCTGAAGGATGAGTAAATACAGATCCTGACTATTTTGAATCTTTCCGGGATGATGTTTAGGAAGATCCCTCAGTTGATCTCGACTTTCATTGCTCTCGGGCTGAAAAATGGAAGGCGGTCGAATCTCCCGCTCGTCCATATAAGTTTCCTTGGGTAGTTTCATTCATTAACTCCAGTGATGAAGACACAGGGGCTGATATTTTTCCGAGTGTTGATGTTGAAGCATTGGCGAGTGCGGAGACTTCTTACCCAAACAGAGGTTGCTTCCCCCCTCCTCCCCGAGGTTGAAGATGTAATGACTGAATCTTTTGGAGGTCTTTCATATCCTTCTCTTCAGGATATGCTTAGAGCAATTTCATCTGGTCAGGCTTTCATCGGGGATGATCACTGGAGCTATTTCAGGGATGCTTCTTTGACGAACAATCTTCAGAATATTTTCAACGGTGCATCTTATGTAAGTTTTATTCTACTCTTATTTTGTTTTGCTTGCTAGATTTTTAATTAAACTCCCTTGTAGATGGTGGCCGAGTTTGCTGAGCTGGTTCAGTCGCAACAACATCAAGCCAATCGAATAAGGCATCTTGAGGCCTGGCTGAAAGAGAGTGAGGATAGCCGTGCTCGGGTTGAATCGGCTTATCAAAAGGAGGTGGGCTCTGCCCAAGTGTTTGCCGACAACAGTTTGGCAAAGCAAGTGGAGGCCGAGGAAAAAGCTTCTTTGGCAGAGGAGAAAGCTATGTCACTTTAAAACTTTTTGTCTTCTGCTCAAGAATCGATGCTTAATGCCGAACAGGAAGCGGAACAGTCCAAGTCAGCTTATGAACAGAAGATAGAAGACTTGGAACGCTAGGCTTTGACGGTCTAATCCTTATCTAAAGAGGATAAGCTGGAACTTGAAGTTAGGGGGTTAATCGTTTTAAAAGATCCATTGCTTAAGATGCCCTTCTCCTTTGGGAATTTCAGCGAGGGCTAGTTTCAGCTGGTGAATTTTTTAAGGTCAAGAATCGGGCAACTGAAAAAGCCCTAACCAACTGGGAGCTGTCGATCAAGAACCACATGGATTAGTCCATGGAATCCCTTCAGACTTAAATGAAGGAGTGGAGAGCTTATTGCCGCAGTTGAGGTAAAGAACCCCATCCCATGCATTTGGAGGTTCCATCAGAGCACTCTCTCTCAACCTTTTATGCCAGTCAGGAGTCGAGCGTGGAAGGTTTGGCGCCTGATGTCGGACCGATCCCTGGAGAAGATTACAGCGAATGGATGGATGATTCGGTTGACATAATTACTTGGCCTTCAATTAAGAGTCTCTTTCGTGAGTACGAAATGGTGCCCGACCCGAGCATCGACAAGAGTTCCAAATCCTCCCAACCTTGATTTATTTTTGTAAAGATTCATTTGTAAAGATTTTTATTGATGAAATTGTGAATTGTACTTCGAAACCGAGTGGTTTAATCCAATTCCTTGCTCAAGAAATTTCACCAAGTATCTTATCTAGATTTTATTATTGCTTTCAATGCCGAGTATCTTACTGAACTGGCTAACGTAATCACTGTCAGATCTTAAACTAGCTAACTGCGATATGTGCCAATTATCTTATTAAACTGGCTATTGCAATCTATGCCAAGTATCTTATTAAACTGGCTATTGCAATCTTTAGGCCAAGTATCTTATTAAACTGGCTGTTGTAATCTATGCCAAGTATCTTATTAAACTAACTATTTCACTCTTTAAGCCAAGTATCTTATTAAAATGGCTATTGCAATCTATGCCAAGTATCTTATTAAACTGACTATTGCAATCTTTAGGCCAAGTATCTTATTAAACTGGCTATGTTAACCGAGCCAACTTGAAACAAACGAGTAGATTTACTCGTATTTCATACTCGGGTTATTACCCAAACATTACATTAAGGCTCACCATGATCATATGTTCGAGTCCCCACACATTACCAAGGACGTCTCCCCAATTTTCTGTGTAAGGGTTTGCCGAATCGTTAAGCATTTTGAACCGCTTAACACAGCTGCGCATTTCACCGGAATTGTTTTCCCACAGTGCCCCGAGCCGTTCTCCAGAATCTGGTGCATCAGGTTTGCCTTTTTGCTAAGGTTGTCTGACCTTGCTCGGCTGGTATGCTCCTTCGAGCTTCTCCGCCCATTCGGGAATCAGTGGTTCCAAGTATTCTATTTTCATGTTCTTATTATCATGCTTGTCTTTCATATGTTCTTATCATATGCTTTATTTTTTGGAAATCCGGAGTTTGATTTTTATTTATAACTGCAAAACCAACAATAATTTAAATTGCAAAGCTAATAACTGATTGACTAAATTGTCCTAACTAATAGGAAACAAAAAATAATTTTAAGGATAGAAAATCTTCAGGTACTGGGCATTGCATGGTCGGGGTAAGACCCCTCCATCGGGTCGCGCAATCAAATATGCTCCATGGCCGGCTACTCCTTCAATTTTGTACCGGCTTTTCCATTTATCAGTTAGGGAACCCGCAACTTTTTTTTTTTGTATTCAGTGACACTTTTCTGTGTACCAGGTCTCCTAGTTGGAATTTCCTGACCCGAACATGAGAGTTATAGTGGCGAGCTACTATTTTCTGATATGCCATATTTCGTATTCGGGACTTCTCCCTTTTCTCTTTTAGCTCATCTAGAGTTTGTAATAGCATATCAACATTCTGATCTTCATTATATAGCCTGACCCGGGGTGATGCATATGATGTTTCTACGGGAATAACAACTTCTGTTTCAAATGCTAAAGTGAATGGAGTCTCCCCTGTTGAAGTTCTTGTTGTTGTCCGATAAATACATAATACTTTGGAAAGTTTTTCAACCCAACTTCCTTTCTTGGCATCTAGTTTTGCTTTGAGTGTATGTTTGATGATTTTGTTTACTGCTTCAACCTACCCGTTTGTTTGAGGGTGGGTAGGTGTGGCATAGTAATTGGTAATTTGGTACTTTTTGCACAGCTGTCTGAATTTCTGATATCGAATTGGGTGCCGTTGTCGGTGATGATAATGTTTGGGACTTCAAACCTATAGAGTATATTTTTCTTCACAAAATTTGTGGCATTTGCTTATGTGATATGCACTAATGTTTCAGCTTCTGCCCACTTCATGAAATAGTGACAGCTACTATTGCATGCTTCGCTCCACCCACCGCTTGTTTGTCAAGGATGACCTGGCTTCCCATAGAGGGATCCAAAGCCCGAACAGTGGCTAGCAGGTCTGGGACCTGGCTACGGAGCATGGATTTTATTCATTTCTTCGGGACCTTTCTTGTCGATGTAGAGGAAGGTTATCCCGATACGCCTGGATGTCCTTGGGAAGAGCAAAGCCTAATGACTCCATTAAAATAATAAACTTGTGAATATAAAGATGGTGGTGTGAGAGTTCCCCACAGACGGTGCCAGAAAGTGTTAACGGGAAATTTACTCAAGATGAGAAATTCCAACTAACATCCTTGAGACCACTAACACAGAGGTGGTGGCCGGGGTCGGTACCTTTGATACCTAACCTGCTTAGATAGAAACGAATGATTGAATGACAATAGCAAATGGGAGCTTTAATATTGAACACTTGTGATATATAGAAATCTCTCACATACACTCACGATCTCTCTAGGACATAGGAAGGTGGCAACTTCGTGCTTATTGAATAGTGGATGCCACGACAACCGTGTTCTGATCTTAGAATTTAGGCGTCCGACGTAATTCTCTCTTTCTTTCACTCTCTTCTGCCTATCTCTCTTTCGTCTCTGCTTGGCCTTATTTATATATGGCCGAATCAATTTGAACAGGTGTATCTCCTGCCTTGATTCTCTGAACCCACTCCCTCCTTTTCGGACGGGATCCTTTATTTGAAAGTCGTTGACTTCGAGTAAATAACTGACTCAAGATTATCGTTGGTGGAGATAAGTTTGTTTCCGCTTTGGAAACAAACTCTTGTCTTACACGTATGCAGAATTTAATGTTTGTTATAACGTAGATAAGATTTTGTATGTATTCGTGGCATGATTCTTCATGGAGGTCATCGAGTTAGCTGCTCGTTGTTTCGTAGATCGAGGTAGATCTACATTTAGGTTATGTCCTTAGGAGCTTGGGATAAACGCCCTTGTAGACATTCCTAGAAGGTAGCACGGGTCTGATTCACCCAGAGGTCCTTTTTCTCCTCGTATCGTGTAAGAGACAGCGGGCTCCTGGAGAGGTTGGTGGGCTTCCAGTTTTAGGCTAGCAGTTAAGCTTGACCTCTGGGGGCCTTAACATGGTGGAAGCTTGTTTTGCTTGTCGGGCTTCATTTTGAGTGTTTCCGAAGCCCGGTGATCCTTCCATTCTTCTGCGGGGTAGATTTATGGTCTGTCCAGGATCTCATGAATGTCGACTTTGGGCTTCGATTCGGGCAAAAAGAGTGGAAATTTTCTCTTTGACCTCTAGCCAAATTTTACTATTAACAATTTATAATATTATGATTAAATATATGATTAAATATAATAATGTTAATAGTAAAATTTGGCTAGGGGTCAAAGAGAAATTTTCCACTCACCTAGCCCGAATCAAAGCCCAAAGTCGACATTCATGAGACCCCGGACTGACCATAAAAGTACCCCGCAGAAGCATGGAAGAATCGCCGAACTTCAGAACTATCAGTGATAAAGCTAGGCACGACCAGGGTTTAACACTAGAATCCGGGATTCTCGAGGCCACCTATCAGGAACCTCGATTCTTGGGGTCAGACTCCAAAACCATCCCGCGAAAGCAAGGAAGAATCGTCGAGCTCAAGAAACACTCGAAGTGAAGCCCGACAAGCAAAGGAAGCTCCCACCAGGTTAAGGCACCCAGAGGTCGAGCTTAACTCTTAGTCTAAAACTGGAAACCCACCCGCTGTCCCCTCCACGATACGAAGAGAAAGAGGACCTTAAAGTGAATCAGATCCATGCTACCTCCCAGGATGTCTACAGGGGTGTCCATCCCAAGCTCCTGAGGACAGAACCTAAACATAGATCTACCTCGCTCTACGAAACATTGAGCAGCTAACTCGATGACCTCCATGAAGAATCATGCCATGAATACATATAAGATCATATCTACGTTACAACGAACATTAAATTCTGCATACGTGTAAGACAAGTGTTTGTTTTCAAAGAGGAAACAAACTTATCTCCACCAACGATAATCTTAAGTCCGTTATTTACTCAAAGTCAACGGCTTTCAAATAGAGGATCCTGCCCGATAAGGAGGGAATAGGTTTAGAGAATCAAAGCGGGAGATACACCCGTTCAAAATAATTCGGCTATATATAAATATGCCTAAAAATTCTCAAGAAACGAGGAGGCAAAAAATAGAGTAAAAAAGAGAGAGAATTACGTAGGGCCTAAATTATGTGATCAGAACACGACCTTCGTCATATCTACTATTCGACAAGCACGAAATTGCCACCTTCCTATGTTCTAGAGAGATCGTGAGTGTATGTGAGAGATTTCTGTATATCACGAGTGTACAATAATAAAGCTCCTATATGCTATTGTCATTCAATCATTCGTTTCTATCTAAATAGGTCAGGTATCAAAGGTACCGACCCCGACCCCAACCCCGACCCCGACCCCGACCCCGACCCTGACCCTGACCCTGACCCAGACCCCGACCACCACCTCCGTGGTAGTGGTCTCGAGGGTGTTAGGTGTAATTCTTCACCTTGAGCGAGTTTCCCGTTAACACTTTTTGGCGCCGTCTGTGGGAAATTCCCACACCACCATTTCTATACTCGTAAGTTTGTTGTTTTACAGCAGGCATGCGGCTTCGCTCCTTCCAAGGACAGCCAGGCGCATCGGGACAACCTTCATCTGTATCGACATGAAAGGTCCCAAAGAAAAGAAGAAAATTCGGGCTCCATAGCCAGGTCCCAGACCAGCCAGCCACTGTACGGACTTTAGATCCCCTTATGGGAAGCCAGGTCGCACTTGACCAATAAGCGGCAACCTTCGTGGAAAACGTCCGCCTACGATTGCTTGTTGAGGGTATTACTGTCCAGTAAGCAAACCTCTGCAATCGAGGGGAACCAAGCAGACCTGGGTCTAGGCAACCCGCCTTTGATCGCCTAGGACCTACCCCTCTAAAGCCAACTCGTAATAAAAGAGGACTCCAACCCTCCATCCAGGATAGGTTAAGGCCCATGCCTCTCATTCCCGAAGCCCTGCCACGCTACCAATCCAGGCAAGTTAAGTCCGCGACGGACGTCCCTCCCCAAGAACAATATAAGTTTCTTAACCCAACGACTTCAAGGAGAAGAGCCCGAGCTAGAGAGGGCGAAAGCCAGTCAAGCCCCTAGGTAGACTCCCTCTGAAGAAGGAATCAGGTAGAGGTCACCAGCTCGTCAGAGGGGTTTAACAGTGAGGAGATCGAGATCAATTCAAGGAAACCTGAGGGTAAATGCCTAAGAGACCAGTTAGCAGAGCTTCCAAAAGAGGTCCAGCAGATGAAGAAGTGGAAGTACAAAGAGGATAAGAAGGACCATCTAAGTGAGATAAACACTCCCTTCACTAGAAGGATCTGGGAGGCGGAACTCTCACCAAAATTCAAAATACCGACTGATAGATTCTTCAGGACTGGGGATCTTTTGAACACGACCAGGGCCGTTGTGTGTCGAATGTTCCCAACGAAGTTGATGGATTACGCTAAGACCTGGTTTAGAAAGCTACCCACTGGCAGTGTGGATTCCTTCACAAAGTTGTCAACTGATTTTTGCTCGTAAATCCAGGGAGTTAGGCCCCGATTAAAGGATCCAATCCATCTACAATATGTGATCCAGGAGAGAGGGTAAACCCTCCGGGCTTATGTCGATCATTTCCACAAGGTATCCAGATGGGGGGTCTTTACCGAGAAAGAAACCATCACCAACTTCAGAAGGAACTTGTGGGCAGGAAAGCTTTTCAAGTCTTTTGTCAAAAGATCTCCAAAGACCTACCAAGAAGCCTATGATCGGGCTTTGGAGCAAATTGAAGTCAACGAACAACTCAAGGTCAAAATGGAACACGACGATATGAGAGCCGTAAAGCTGCATAAGAAGGAAGCTCCCTAACCCGAGCAAGCTCAGAAAAGCCAGAACAAACCTTTCATTAGGTTGACGTATCATTTCCCCATTTCTCAGCCCAGGTTGGAAAGACATCCAGCAAAATAAACTCCTCCGCGGGCTTCACCTTCTTCCAGGACAGTGGCCTCAATAGCTCAAGATGAGAAAGGATATGATTGTTACACTCCCTTAAATGCTTACTGTGAAACAATCTATCTCGCCATTCGGGACAAGGGGTTGCTACAGCAGCCCGCACCCATGAAAGCTCCTATCGATAAAAGGAATTGTTATAAGTATTGTGATTTTCACGAACACGTGGGACATAACACCTAAGAGTGATATAACCTGTAAAATCAGATCGAGACTTTGATAAGGGGAGGATGTTTGGTAGAATTCTTACAGCAAATCAGGGATAACATTCAGACTAGAAGGGAAGTGCAAGCCGAGATCCGCGAGCATGTTGAGAAAAGAAAAGGGGAGCAGGCGGATCTAATACAATAAATCCAGATAATACATACCATCAGCGGAGGGCCAACTTTGGCTGCTACCTCCAATAATTCCAGGAAAAACCACGCAAGGAAAGTCCCTCATATGGACGAAGGGCGGGGTATCTTTTAAGTCGACCAGAGCCCGACCAACCCTTCCTTGATGTCTCAAATCATTTTCACCGAAGCGGATGTCTACAACACCGTGCAACCTCATGATAATCTCATGGTGATCACGGTACAGATTACCAACTGCATGGTACACCGTGTGCTCGTCAACACAGGCAGCAGCGTCGACGTTCTATTTAAAGACACCCTGGAAAAACTGAACTTGAAACAGTGGTGTTACAATAGTTGCACTACCCCACCGTATGGGTTCACTGGGGACTCAATCATACCCGTGGGATCAAAAATCCTGCCAGTAATCATTGGAGTCACACCTCTCCAGCAGAATATCATGACAGACTTCATGGTGGTGGATACCCCGTCGGCCTACAATACAATATTAGGAATGCCATTTTTATCATCCTTGAAAGAGGTCTTATCCACCTGCCACAACCTCTTTAAGTTCCCAATAGGAGACAAGGTAGGGGAAGTTTGGGGTGACCAGCAAACAACCAAGAGATGTTATGCAGTGTCTGTCAACCCAACAGCTCTAACAGAACAACTTGCCCAGGTGACAACGATCCAAGATTGGGCAACCCCTGTATTGACCCTAGAAGATGTAGGACCCACAAATAACCCCGAGGATGACCCCGTGGTGCCAAACAAGGAAGAACAGAGAAGAGAATGGGTCAGCAGCCATCCAGTGGATAAGCTAGAACAGATTCCTATCTTAATGGGCGATCCCTCGAAGGTCGTCAAAGTCGGAGCCACCATTGAGCCAGTTGTGAAAAAAGGTTTATTCGGGCTCCTCAAAGAGTTCAACGACATCTTCACTTGGAGTCACGATGAGATGCCTGGGATCCTGATGACTTTGGCTGCTTACCGATTGGCAGTGGATCCGACCTTCAAGCCCATCAAACAAAAAAGACGTCACTTCAACACCTAAAGAAATATTGCGGTTCAAGAAGAAGTGGAAAAATTGACCCAAGCAGGATATAATAGAGAAACATGTTACCCCAAATGGTTCGCCAACGTAGTTATGGTCACAAAGGCAAATTGAAAGTGGTGCATGTGCGTCGATTATACCGACCTCAGCGGGCATACCCGAAAGACAATTTTCCACTACCAAAAATTGATCAGTTAGTTGACTCCACCTCTAGAAATAAGCTTCTGAGCTTCATGGATGAGTTTTTAGGATACAATCAAATTATGATGCACCCCACCGACTAGGAAAAAACCAGTTTCATCATCAGGCGAGGTCTGTACTGCTAAAAGGTGATGCCTTTCGGGCTTAAGAACGCAGGAGCTACATATCAACGGTTAGTCAATCGACTGTTCAAGCCCGAAATTGGAAGATCAATGGAGGTGTACATCGACGACATGATCACCAAGTCATCAACCTCTGAAGGCTATATGGGTGACCTTCGTAGGACTTTCATGATCCTACGGGAGAACCATATGAGATTAAACCCTTCCAAATGCGCTTTTGGGGTGACTACGGGGAAGTTTCTAGGCTTTATGGTCCATGAAAGCGGCATAGAAGCTAACCCGAAAAAGATTAAGGCTATCCTGGATCTAGAGTCCCCCATATCACTTAAACAGGTTCAAGTCTTGTCCGGGCAGGTAGCACCGCTCAACAGGTTCATTTCCTGGTCTACTGATAAGTGTCTCTCATTCTTCAAAGCTATTAAGCAGGGAAAAAACATAAAATGGGACCAGGAGAGTGAACAAGCTTTTCAAGCCTTGAAAAAATACCTGTCAAGCCCTCCGCTACTGGTTAAGCCAAGACTTGGAGAAGAGCTGCAAATCTACTTGGCCGTTTCAGAAACTGCGGTAAGCGGAGCCTTGGTCAAGGAATGTGGAGATAGGATCTAGCAGCATATCTACTACATGAGCCATGCTCTAACCAAGCCCGAGAAGAACTATACCCTTTTGAAGAAGCTCGTTTATGCCTTGGTAACCTTACCAAGGAAGCTTCGTCCTTACTTCCAAGCTCATTCAATAGCAGTAGTGATGGACCAACCCCTCTGTTAATTCTTGCAAAGACCGGATTTTTCCGGAAGGTTGGTTTTATAGGCCCTGAAGCTCACCCAGTTCGATTTAAGGTGCAAGTCCAGGACCGCAATTAAATCCTAAGCTCTGGCAGACTTTATAGCGGAGCTCTTTAGGCCCCCAGACCAAGCAACCTTCGCAACAACAAAAGTATCCTCTGAGAGGATTCCAGAATCTGACAACTGGTCGGAAGGCTGCAAGTCATGGATCCTCTACACTGATGGAGCTTCCGGGAAAGCTGGTGGAGGAACGAGCATAGTTCTAATCGACTTAGAAGTTACTGAGTGCTGCCACTGCTTCAGATTTGAATTTAAAGCCACTTACAATGAAGCGGAGTATGAAACCCTCTTAGCCCGAATAAGGGCAGCTGCGGAGCTCGGGGTCGATTACCTGCAGGTCAGGAGTGACTCGTTGCTCACAGTCAACCAAGTCTCTGGGGATTATCAGACAAAAAGGGATAACATAATTGCCTACCTGAAGCTAGTTCAACAGCTTAGAAGCAAATTCAAAGGTTTCAGGATTGAGCAGATACTTCGACAACAGAATCATTAAGCAGACATCTTAGCCAAGGTAGCTGCGAACGGTGGCCAGACCTTACCACAAGGAGTACCTCTCCAAGTGATCCCCCTACCAAGCACCGAAATAGGTAACGAGACTTATATCCTGGATCGGCGGCCATGTTGGATGGACCCAAAAGTGGATTATCTCCAAAAAGGAAAGCTCCCTAGGAAGCCTAACCAAGCTAAAAGGATTAAAAGACTTTCGATTCGATATTGCTTGGTGGATGGGTACTTGTACAGGAGGGGAAAATCCCTTCCTTTGCTTCGATGTTTACATCTTGAAGATGCCAAATGGGCCCTAAGAGAGGTTCACTTCTCGGAATGCGGGAACCACATTGGTGGGGAGGCTCCGGCATATTAGGTACTCAGGTATTACTGGCCAACCATCCATCAAGATGCAAAGATCTTGGTACGATCATGCAAAGCTTGCTAGAAAATCGCAAACTTGACTCACATATCGTCGGAGCGATTGTCATCCCTTAGCTCACCATACCCTTTTGTTATGTGGGGTGTCGACTTGATCGGACCACTTCTTACTGCTCCTTGTCAATCCAAGCATGCTATCGTGGCAATTGACTATTTCACAAGATGGGTCGAAGCCAGACCGCTCTCCCAGATGTTGAAAGAAAATACAACAAGATTCATCAAAAATAATATAGTTTGCAGGTTCGGAATTATAGCTGACCTCGATAAGTAGTTTGATAATGGCCGATGCAAAAACTTTTGCGAGGGCTTGGGAATCGACTTTAGGTTCGCTTCAGTAGCCAACCTCCAGATTAACGGGCTGGTGGAATCCACCAATAAGACTATTAAGAAGCTGTTGAAAAAGAAACTACAACAGAAAAGGGGTAGATGGACTGAGGAGCTTCCCGAGGTCCTTTGGGCTTACAGCACTACGAGGAGAACGGTTAACGGGGAAACACCCTACTCCCTAGCCTTCGGGGTTAAAGCGGTGCTTCCCATTGAGCACAAACTGACCTCCTTTAGAGTCCAACATTTTGAACTGGGGAGCAATGAGGGCAAGCTCTAAGCTAGCTTGGATCTCTTGGAAGAAAAATAAGATCGAGTAGCTGAGAAGGTAGCAGTTTACCAGAGCAGGATTGCTAGATACTTTAACCGTAGGGTTAAAGCCTGAAACTTTAAAGAAGGGAACCTGGTTCTCAGTAAAGTGACGTTGAATACCAGAAAGAGGTCAGACGGGGTTTCCGGGCCCAACTGGGAAGAGCCATACTTGGTAAAGGTGGTGATCAGTAATGGGGCATACAAGCTCGAAGACATGAATGGTCGACTTATCGATCATACTTGGAATGCAGAACACTTGAGAAAATTCTACCCCTGAACAGGGGACTCATAAACAGGCTACCTCCACATAGTTTTTAATCTCTAGCAATAATGTATTCTTTTCTTTTATCAATAAAACATGTTTTTTCTCCATCTTCAACTATGTTCTACAACGATGTGGGTCTACATGAGAAATTCAACATTATTGTCCCAAGACCAGGGATTAGCCGGGAACTATCGACTAAAATCACTGAGCTACAAGTTTCTGTTGAGATTTGAAAGCTCGAGCTAGATATCTACTTTCACACTTAGTCAGTTTTCCAATCTTGTTGCTTCCCCGAGTTAAGTCAAGTTGATTTAAGGGATGTACCTAGATCGAGATCAGAAATGAATCAAGTACATGCCAATCACAATTCAAACCAGATCTAAAGTTAAATTCCATTAATGAAATGGGGAGCCTATTCCCCGGTAAGGCTACAACAATCGATCAGAGAGCCCAACCCCTAGTTCCGGGCTATAAAAAATGATAATGATGATCAAGCATGAGTAAGGATGGAATGCCCACCCCCCTTTCCAGGCATTCAGAACAAGCTATAAGAAGATGGATTCAAACTTCTGTGTCCTCATAATTTCCTCCAGCTTCTCCTCATTCCAGATGAACCTTGCCTCCTGCTCCTCTTTCTAGTGATCACTCATCCCGGATAACTGCCTCTGCCACCTCTTCTTGAGGATGCCCCTCGATTGCCTGTTGCTCTGCAGAGTCCTCCTCCAATACCTCATTGACCACCGTCATGACCTCAGGAGATATGGTTGTATCAAGAAGGTTGGCCATTGACTCTGGCATAATCTCTTCTACTGCTGGTTCCTCCCTTAAGGCATCTTAGAGGGACCTCAGACTTTGGTTGGGCCTCCTTCTGGCTCCATGGGTTGAATCTCCCTCGAAGATTCTCCGGGACCTGACATTGGGAAGGTTGAGATAGGAGGAGGTAGATCTGGTATTTTAGGCTGCTTCCCAGCTCCGTATTCAGTAGAAGGACCCGCTTCGTCATTATTGGGGATAGACATCTCTGCAGCCCGAGACATGATTTCTTCCCTATCCCAACCGGTGATACTGGAGAGGTCAAAGGGGAGAGAGAGGGCTTCCGCAACCTGGAAAGAGGCATAGAAATACCCCTCGCTAAAAGAGGCTTCTACTTCTGCCTGAAGCTTGGCAATCTAGGACTGTAGATTTTGGTTCTCAACATCCAGTGCCTTCGCTTCCTCCTTCCAATCATCTCGCTGACTGGCTTGACACTGAGACAGAAGGGTTTCTTGATCGAAAAACCGCTTTAACCTTTCATGGTCACACTGAAGCTCGACCAGATGTGCTTCCATCCCCTTCTAGCTAGAAGTCATCTATTGGACCAGGGCTTAAGCCCTCGCCAATAATCCCATGGCTCGTTCAGCCTCAGCTTCAGCCCTAGCTGCCCGATCGTGGAGGAAAGCTATCTGGTGTCCCATGGCTACTTGAAATTTAAAGGCCTGCAAAGGGAATTATTGTTAGGAAACGATAAGTCAAGTTGTTACATGAGAAAATAAAGGTGATGACTACCTCGGCCAGGAGGGCAGACCCCTCGGTAACCAGAATATCCACGGGCATGGAAGTCATCCTAGAGAGCCTGCCACCTAGGCAAGACTCAACAAATTGCTTCAAAACCTTGTCCTGACCAACCGAGGGCGACTGATGGTAGGGGCGAGAATGAGGAATCTCATGAACACCCACCTCGGGATCCCTTGGAGCCTAAACAGCTTGGGGAACAGATGAGTCAGTTGAAGAAGTGAGTAATGTAACTGAAGTAGCAATAACTGTAGTGGGGACCACCTATAAAGGGGCGGAGGCCGTCGTACTAGCAGCCTGAGAAGCAGGACCTCTTTTGGTTAGCGCCTTGAAAGCCCGTGACGTAAGAATATCCATCCTGGACCTAGCTTGTGTAGGAGATGTAGATGTAGATAGAGCTGGAGCTGAAGCAGGTGAAGCAGCAGCTGGAATGGTAGGCCTCCCTTTCTTCGAGGTAATCGAAAAGACCCCCCGAGACAATCTAGCAGGAGGGGGAGGGGTCCGAGCTTGCTGGGCTTCACAGGAAGCTTGAGCAACAACAAAATTTGTTAAAAAAAATAGAGATGTGAGAAGTAAACCAGCTAATAGAACGAAGCATAATAACTTAGGATTACTTACGAGGGGTAGCATCGGAGATCCGCAGTTATTGATTCACCCTATGGGAATCAAAGGGATCAAGGGTGGGATACATCAAGTTAAGATAGTTTCTGGCGAGCACTGCCCTCAACACCGTTTTAGATTCAGCGGGTAAAAAGTCCCGATCCCATGTTGGTTTATCATTGAAAAAAGTAGGAACAACGAACTCGTGCCCAGCTATGAAGATCGAGCTCCCCCAATCATCATCGGCCAGTATCTATTCCTCCTTCTAGGCTGGGTCATTCCTTAAAGCTCCAGGGATGATGAAGTTAAGCTTGTTCTTGGCCTTGGCGTAGAATTGACCTCGGGGGACCCCGACCAGACTCCTGATTTGGAAGAGGAAAGCCAACTCCTTTGCTTCGGGTTCCCTGGTTATCTTACTGAACTCGTACTGCTCCCTCCACAGTATAAAGAAGCAGATTAGGTGCCTCAAGAAGCCGGACGTCAACTGGAGAGGCGCTAGTTGAAGGGCATTGAGGGCCAGCCGCAGGGTAGGATAAAGCGGAAGCTTGACCCCACTCTCGAAGGCTGCCACGTGAATTGGAAGGACTTCCTTGGGAGGGTTAAAGACACCGTAGTCTCTGTAAGGGATGGTGAGGGAAACGTTGTCAGGAATACCATACTTGGATCTTATACGATTGAGGGAGTCCGGATCAACTGTGGAATTGGGAATGACTCTAAAGTCGTACGGCAGAAGCTCCGCCGGAAGAGGACCGACTACCGTGACTTAACCCCTCCTAGCGATGTGGTCCCTCTCTCCTACATCAGAATCTTTATCGACCAAGTTCAGAGGGTTGTCGGATTGATTCGAGAAGCCGGAGCTTATTAAGACATTCCTACTAGAGCAACGGTGCTGCCGGACAGGGGAAGAGTCCTCATCGCTCGAGATTCCTCGTACTCGTTTCTGAGGAGCCAAATTAGTGCCGCTAGTGCCCTCGACCAGGGCTTCAATGCTATCAGAAGAGTTCGACAATGCTGAATGAGAAGAGCTTGAAGGTAGATAAAAGACAATGATGTGGTTAGAAAAGATAGCAAGAAAAAGGAAGTTTGAAAATTTGAAATTGGAGGAATGCGTGAGGAAGCAGCAGTGGGTTTGGGGTTAAATATAGGTTAGGGTTGTAATGACGATGACGATGACGATGACGATATCCTCGGGAAGATCACCTCGAGCCACGGAGAGGGCCGAAACGTAACCGGTTTACTTCGAGGAGCACACCAATCCAAGTTCGACACGTCACCAGAGCAGTTAATAATAAGATTTCATTCGAGATTCTTAGTAATTATCTCGTAACGAAAAATTTCATAGTTAAATAGGGAATATGACTCCAACCCTAACTCTACTTCAAGTCAGAGGGGACTTTTGTTAATAGTAAAATTTGGCTAGGGGTCAATGAAAAAATTTCCACTCTCCTAGCCCGAATCGTAGCCCATAGTCGACATTCATGAGACTCTGGACAGACCATAAAACTACCCCGCAGAAGCATGGAAGGATCGTCGGGCTTTGAAATTATCAGGGATGAAGCTAGGCACGACCAGGTCAAGTCCTCACGCGAACACTAGAATCTGGGCTTCTCGAGGCCACCTATTCAGGAACCTCGATTCCTGGGGTCGGATTCCAAAACCATCTCGTGAAAGCAAGGAAGGATCGTTGAGCTCAAGAAACACTCGAAGTGAAGCCCGACAAGCAAAGCAAGCTCCCACCAGGTTAAGGCTCTCAAATGTCGAGCTTAACTCATAACCTAAAACTGGAAACCCACCAACCTCTCCAGGAGTCCACTGTCCCCTCCATGATACGAGGAGAAAGAGGACCTCAAAGTGAATCAGACCCGTGCTACCTCACAGGAATGTCTACAGGGGCGTCCATCTAAAACTCCTAAGGACAGAACCTAATCGTAGATCTACCTCTCTCTACGAAACAACGAGCAGCTAACTCGATGACCTCCATGAAGAATCATGCCATGAATACATACAAGATCATATCTACGTTACAACGAAAATTAAATTCTGTATACGTGTAAGACAAGAGTTTGTTTTCAAAAAGAAAACAAACTTATGTCCACAAATGATAATCTTGAGTCCGTTATTTACTCGAAGTCAACGGCTTTCAAATAGAGGATCCCGCCCAATAAGGAGGGAACATGTTCATAGAATCAAGGTGGGAGATACACTCGTTCAAACTAATTCGGCCATATATAAATATGCCTAAGCATTCTCAAGAAACGAGGAGGTAAAAAAAAGAGTAAAAAAGAGAGAGAATTACGTAGAGCCTAAATTCTGTGATTAGAAAACGACCATTGTCATATCTATTATTCGACAAGCACGAAGGTTCCACCTTTCTATGTCCTAGAGAGATTGTGAATGTATGTGAGAGATTTCTGTATATCACTAGTGTTTAATAATAAAGCTCCCATTTGCTATTGCCATTCAATCATTCGTTTCTATTTAAGCAGGTCAGGTATCAAAGATACCGACCCTGACCACCACCTTCGTGGTAGTGGTCTCGAAGGTGTTAGCTGTAATTCCTCACCCTGAGCGAATTTTTGGTTAACAAATAATATATTATATATTATTATATATAATAATATTATATATATTATATATATTATATATTTATATAATATATATGTAATATTATAATATCTATATTAATACTATATATATAGTGTTATTAATTACAATAATATATTATATAATATTATTTATGTATATATAATATATCAGTATATATAATATATCAAATATTATATATATATATATAGGATACAATGTAAAATATTATGTATTATTATATATAAAAATATAATATAATATAATATAAAAGTTATAATACATAAAATAATATATATAATAATATATATAATATTATAATATAATATATTATTATAATATGTATATATATTATTATTAGTTTTTATTAATTCATTTTTTGATATTTTTTTTAATTAACTTTTGATGTGTTACTTTTGTTTAATTTGAAAATTACAATACAAAATTATATTAGTTAATTATTTAATCGATTTGTTTATAGTTGTAATAATATTAAACAAAATACCAAAACTGATATTTCAATTTTTGATAGTTTTCGGTTAACCTACCAGACGCGTTTTTTCCGTTTTTATTTTTAAATTATAACTTTTAGTATATGCTATCAGACAGGTTTTCAGAATTCGAAACTGAAACAAAAAAATTTGTTTTCATTTTCATTTTTATTTTCGAAAAACAGCAACTGAAAAATGCTTACAGGACGTGCTCTAAAAGTTTAGACCATTGAAAAATATGAACTAAAAAATGGAGTTAGGAATTAGTCCAAAGAAAACAAATCTTGTCAATCCATTTTGTTCTTGCAACAAGTAAACAGATAGATCTTTAAAAGATGCGTATAAATCATATCAGTAGTGGATCTTAATTTTTGCCTGGGTTCCCTTCCTAGGATCGAGCTGAACTTTCAAAATTATGACAAGACTTGTGAGTCATTGATTAAGTTTAATAAGACTTTGAATAGGCTAAAATATGTGAATCTAATGGTTGATAGTTGTGGAACTAATATAAATAAAATCAGTTCATCCTAAGAAGAAAAAGACACACACACACACAAACACACACACACACACACACACACACACACACACACACACACACACACATATATATATATATATAAAAGTTTTTCTCTCTTCATGACCAAACTGAAATTTTAAGATTATGACAAGACTTATGAGTCAATTTTTAAGTTTAAGAAGATTTTGACTTAACTGAAATATATGAATCTAATGGTTGATAAGTAAAGCTGTTATAAATAAAATCAGTTTGTCATAAGGAAAGAAAGACTAATATATATATATATATATATCGGTTTTCTCTCATCAAGACCGAACTGAACTTTTAAGATTATGATGAGGCTTGTAAGCCATTGATTAAGTTTAGAAAGACTTTTAAGATATTTATATAGTGCCACATCAACATTTGTATTCATTATGGGCCAATTTCTGATTTTTTTTAAATGTACATTCACATCTCCAATGCAATTATCTAATGTCAAATATGCATCTAATTTATAACCAATCATATTAAAACAATTATTCCACTCTCTCGTCTTTTATTTTACAATTAAATGAGTTTTAATATTATTAGTGGAAATAGTTAGAAATCCTAGTCAGCATTTATATGAGAGTTTGTAGAATTAAAAGCCCAACTCCATATTCTCTGACTTTTTGTTTTGCCAGATAATTGCATTGGAGATATTTTTTCTAACTTTTTAATTATCTATCCTATGTGGCACTCAATTTTCTTCAAATGTATATTTGCAGTGAAGATGCTCTAATGCATTCAACGGACAACTAAATCCCAACTCAAAAAGCCATATATATATATACTATAATAATTATTATCATCAAACAATATATACCTTACTGTAATTTTGATAAGGATCTTGATAAAATCACATCGATTTTTATGAATTTTGATATGAATTTGTTTATGGATAATAAATTTAATGAAATCTACTTATGAATAAAATTTGAGAATTTTCAAGAACAGAAACTATTTATCTCGATTTTGTTAAATATAGAGACATCAGAAAAATGAGACAAATATAGGAAAATTAAAAAAGAAATAGTTCTAGTACTTAAAATATTCTCAATTTTATTTTTAGATCGATTTCAATGAACTTATCATCCATAAAAAAATTCATATCAAAATTTATAAAATAGATGTGATTTTATCAATGTCCTTACGAGAGACGAACCTAGAAAATATTTGTTGTTTGGGCTAAATTATATATATATGGCTCCTTAGGTATTAATAGTCAGATTTATCTGTTTTTGTTTAGTCAATATATTATAATGTTAAATTAATAGATCATAAACTCATATACTAAATTAATTAGATTTGGTGTGCACCGTGGATAAACTTTTGTGATTTTCCTCCTTAATACACACTGATATAAAAAAGTTAGTGTAATATATATGGGTCATTGTTTAAAAATAAAAAAAACAATTTACATAATTCTTGATGAAAGTATTTATTTAATTTTTTAATAATAAGATAACAACAATTCAATAATAGACTGCTCAAGGATATGAAATATATTGTAAAATTTATACATAAACAACTATTCAAACTTGTAAATGACTTAATTATATAATGTTAAAAACTAAAATATTATAACATTTTCCCAACTTTCTTTTAACAACAAAATATTTATGTTTTACTAAATTTAAATAAAAATATAATATTATTATACCTTAGGGACCTTTATATAATTAACCTATATATTACAATTTTTTTTTAAAATACGAGACAGGCCTCTCAAATGTTCGTCTTTTATCCTTATCAAAATTAAAATATAATTTATTATTTTATTATTATTATTATTCTATATATTATGACTTTTTACATCACGAGAAGAGTAATGGTGGGGGAGGCCTCGCCACCGCCTTTCATGAATAGAGGAGGTTTTGCCTTTCCTGCTTGCAGCTGACGGAGGTTGGAGCCTCCCAGAGGATGGAGATCTAAGATTGATCTTGGATCTTATTATTATTTTTGTTTTACTATTTTTGTTTCTTTTTAAATTATATGTTTCTATTAAAAATGTGATTTCGACCGTTTATCTTAAGAGATCCATCTCTTTTATTAAAAACAAATTTTTTTTTATTTGATCTCCTTGGAGATCTATTTTTTTTTATGTAGAAAAAACAGATTTAATTTTAAATTTTTGTATTTGTAACTTTTTTTCAATTTGTTTTTTAATAGATTTCGATTGTATATCTCAAAAACGGATTGTTGATATTTTGAACTATTTTTCATTTTCATTTTTTAAATTTCTTTATCAATTTTTTTTGGTGAAGTTACTTTGTAGTGTAAATGGATATATCTCAGGTAGGTATCCATAATAATAGTAATAATAATAATAATAATAATAATAGTAATAATAATGTAAATTGATATATCTCAGGTAGGTATCCATAACTAATTTTTTATTTTAATACTCTTTTTAAGATACAAACCATTTTTGTAATTTTTACATATCATTTTGTAATTTGTCAAATCTACGTGAACACTTATTGTCAAAACATTATTCTCTTATTCATTTTATTGTTGTTAACCATCTGTTTTGTCTTGAACAATTGAATAGTATATTTACTTAGAGCTTATTTGGTTGGGTTTTTGAAAAATCTCAATTGGTAAAAGATCTACTTGTAGATCTATTAGAAATATAGTTTTTTAAAAAATATAAATAATTGTTTGGTTGATAGATTTTTTTTTAAGAATGTTTATTTGGAGAAGTACCCCCATGAACTTTTGCCTAGTAGAGGTTTAAACTCTACTAGTCTCTACTCAATTAAAAATAGACATTCTTAAAAGCCCAATCTAGACGCTTGTAGACCTTTTGAGCCAGTAGAAAACTCAATCAAACGAGCACTTAATCCTTCTCAGTTCTCATCAACTAACTTAGTTAAGTAAAAATATATTTTTTTTAGTTATTTTCATTCTATTTAACACATTCCCTAATATCTATAAAATTTTCAACATAAAATTTACTAATTTCAGTGTTCTATTGTAACTCAAAATCCAATTTATACTTAAAAATACAAATTTTATTTTCATTGTTCTAAAATTGGCTCTTTTCTTTAAAAACGTTTCTGTTTAATTAAATGTTCTACTATATATATAAAAAATAGTTTAGCCCATTTAAAAAAAAAAAAGTTCGACTATGCTCTTTGAATTGTAATTATCTATTCATTTAATAATGCACACGTCATATGATTCTATTTGATTTAGATGAATGTATATATAATTATATATAGGAGGTAAAAAGGATTTTTTACAAATTTGACCTGGTCATGTTAGATGGGCCAACTTGTTGGTGCTGGTGGTTCGACTGGAACACATTGTAAAGTTAAATGAACGATATTTACAATCAAACCATATTATGAGATAGATATAAAATATTATTAATTTTACGATTTTTATTTGTGAGCGTAAATCGGTAAAACAAAATAATATGTCGCTATAATTCTCATTGATCAAACTAGGTAATTTATACAAGAGTTTCCTATAAGTTAAGGAATCAATTGCACTATCTTGTGCTACAATTGAGCCTATAGAAAATAAACAGCAAATCAACTATAATTACAATATTCCTACATTAAGGAAACTATCTTTATAATATAGGAAAGTCAATGATTCTCAACACTCCTCCTAAAGTTGAAGAGTGGATGCCAAGAACTCTCACCTGGTGTGGCTTGCCAATGAATGTGTCTTTACCCAATGGCTTGGTGAACACATCTGTTATTTGTTGTGAAGATGCAACATGCTTAGTGACAATTGAACCATCTTGAATTTTTTGTTTGATGAAGTGACAATCCATTTCAATATGCCTTGTTCTCTCATGAAACACAGGATTGGCCGTTATATGCAAAGCGGCTTGATAATCACAATGAAGTATTGCTGCCTCTGGATGTGGAAACTGTAACTCTAGCAACAAGCTTCACAACCAAGTAAGCTCACAACAAGTACCTGTCATGGCTCGATGTTCAGCCTCTGCGGAAGAAGGATAGACAATTTTGTCTCTTTGTCCTCCAAGAAATCTACAAAGTTCCAAGAAAGACACAGTAACCAGTTGTTGACCTTCTAGTATTTGGACAGCCAGCCCAATCAGAATCACAATAGGTTTTTTATTGTAAAGGTTTTTGAGCTAGAAAAAAAAAACTTTATCCCAGAGTATTTTTAAGATACTTTAAGACATGGAGTTCGGCATCCCAATGTGGCTTCCTTGACTCATGCATAAACCTACTAAAGACATGAACTGCATATGTAATGTTAGGCCTGGTGATAGTCAAATAGATAAGGCGACCTACCAATCTTATACACTTTTGTGGATCTGCAAGCAGTTCACATGTATTAGATAATTTGAGACTTTGTTCCATAGGGAAGCAAACTGGCTTTGTCCTCAATAAACCTCTATCTTTAAGAATCTCAAGGGTGTACGTTCATTGTGAAATACTAATTCCTTTATTGGAACTAGATACCTCAATACCCAAGAAGAATTTCAGATCCCCAAGATCCTTAATACAAAAACGGTTATGAAGAAACTGTTTGAGAGTATTGATAGCAGCCAAATCATTCCCTGTAATCACTATATCGTCAGTATAGATCAAAATAGCAGTAAAAGACTTCACTCGATTGCATGTAAAAAGAGAATAATCAGCTTTAGACTTAACGAAGCCAACATCATGTATAGCCTCAGAGAACTTTACAAACCATTGACAAGAAGCTTGCTTAAGATCGTAAAGTGATTTATTCAGGTGACATACCATATTATCCCTCTGTCGTTAAAGACTAAGAGGTGGAACCATACAAATTTCTTCATTGAGATCACCATGAAGAAATGTATTGTGAATATCAAGTTGATGGAGGGACCAAGATTGAGCGGCAGAAAGGCGAGGAGACAACAAACAGTGGTCATTTTAACCTTTGGAGAGAAAGTGTCATGGTAATTAACCCCTTCAGTTTGAGTGTAGCCTTGAGCAACCAAACGAGCCTTATACCGCTCGATAGAACAATCAGAATGATGTTTCAGTTTGTAAACCCAACGACAACCATCTTGTCATCTGGTAACCACGTCCGTAAACTTATGACATCAGCATTTGGGTCACCTTTCATCTTCTCATTTAGATTTTTTAGGCCAAACTTAATTAAATTGTTCATCTAATTTAAATCATGTTTGTGATGCATGTCATTTAGCAAAACATAATCGCCTTCCTTTTATCAAAAGTTCAATTTCTATTGTCAGAGCTTTTTCTCTTGTTCATTGCGATATTTGGGGGCCTTACAAAACTAATGTGGAAGGTGCCTTGTCAGATGCCAATGCTACTTAATAATAAATACCGTCACGTTGTCAACCCAAATTAATCAACGTCCTCGTAGCCAGATCCTATAAAGAAAAAAAGTCATTGAACATTGCAATTCTTTCGTGAGACGACTTAAAGACATAAGATTGACTTTAAATGTAGGCACACAAAAAACATCTCTTAAATAAAGATAAGAGTTTAGAGATAAAGTCTCAACAAAACTAATGGTTGTTGTCTCACCGCTAGGCAAAACCACCAGTTGCATAGTGCGATTTTTAACTTTTTCTGTAAATAAGTGAGAATCCAATGTGATGTGATCCATGGCACCACTGTCAATAATCCAGCAAAGATCATGAAAAGATTCAGTGATACCTAATGGTTGGTGAAAATTTCCTAGACAGTGTGTGTCTATAACCTGGGGGGGGGGGGGGGGGGGGGGGGTGAATAGGTTTTAATTCGATAGATTACCAATTTTGTGAAGTAATCAATATTAACAATTCTACCCCATTCTACTAAATGTTCAAATAAAAGACAACAAACATAAAACAAAAACAACACACAATATATATGTGGAAACCCTCCAAATGAGAAAAAACCACGGGCTAATATGTGCGCCACACACGATCCTCAAAATCCACTATTGAGAGAAAGTTTACAACCTAGGTTGACCTCCCGTCTAACCCGCCAGTTACTAACCCTTTCACTCAACCCAACGGGTCTTAATAGTGATTTTGGATCACCAACCTTGTGCATTAATCACATAGCCACAAGCTTAACTGAAACAAATAATACGGTGTGTAATATTAATCTAGAGAGGGGGAGAATAGATTTTAATTAACTTTTACCCAATTTCCGCTAAGAGTCAAGTTGATGAAAATACCCCTATCTAGTTACAAAGATACCAAAAGTGTAATAAATGCGGAATTAGTAAAAACACTTGAGATATACGTGGAAACCCTCCAAATGGGAAAAATCACGGGCTGATGAGTGCGCCACACTAGAACCTCGAATCCACTAATGATAAAGGAATCACAACCTAATCCCGGTTTAATCCTCCACCACTACCTAATACCGGTATAAGTGAACCTAGTTCATCATGCTTGTGCTTTAAGCTACCTACTCCCGGAAGCAACACAAGTCTTACTTATCAATGAAGAAATAAAGTGTCCTAAGAGAATATATGATGATATTCAATGAACAAACAAGGCTAGGAAACCCTATATGCTTATCTAGGATAATGAGATGACAATTAATGCAATCCTAGATATCAAGTGCTAAATGACATGTTCAAATAGTTTAGCTAAACATAGATCAAACAATCCTATGAAGTTATCACAATACAACACTCAATCATGTCATCAAAAAAATCTCTAATTTGTATCTAGAAATATTCTAAGATAATACAATTAATTAAAGCGATGGTTTAGTAAGCAAAACACTTAACTTGTAAGAAGACAGTGAAGAACTTACCAAACAAGATGTGATGAAGCAACCCTATCCATGGATGCACTCTAGATGAACTTAGAAGATGCAATATGAAGATTTAATGCATATGGGAATGCTTTGAGTGATTAAAAATGAGTTATTGGAAATGTTTTTCCTTTGAAATGTGTTCTAAGGAAGAAATGTGATATTCTGAACTCATTCACGACCTTAAGGCATTGAGTTATATATATATAAGATCCAATCAAAGTGAGATCATTTTAGAAAAAATGTTCTAGATTCCTCTGCATGCGCTGGTCGAGTAGCGCACCACCAGTGCACAGCCTATTTTTTAAAACAGGCGCTGGTCGAGTGGCGCATCAGTAGCGCAATACACAAGCGCAGATCCTACGGGAAGTTTGCGCTGGTGAGGATGCGCTAGATGAGTAGCGTACCACCAGCGCACGACCACATTTTTCAGCTACGCACGGGTGTAGCAGCGCAGATCAGTGGCGCAACACTAGCGACAATCCACTGTGAAAGTTAAGCTGGTAAGGTGCGCTGGTCGAGTAGTGCACCACCAGCGCAAGGCCTATTATTTCAACACTCAAATGCATATAAACAATAAGTTCAAGAGTGATGAAATTGCATCATATTTTAATGCCAAGCATGGCATACAACTTTCATAGGAAGATGCAAATAGGTCAACAAGAGTCATGAAAACTAAAATGCACACAAGAAAACACTCAACAAATAAGATCAAGAGTTATGCATGAATATGTGAGTGTGTGCAATTATCTCTTCAAAGTAAGTAAGCACAAGAATTTTACCTTTGATGCTTCTCCTCTTGAGGTTTTGAGAGCCTAAGCTACCCTTACATGAACCCCAACAATGTGGTTGTTCACGAAATAAGCTAATCAACAAATGACGACTTTTCAATCTCCCCCTTTGGCTATTTCGTGACAAAACCACCTCTCACATTGATCCTCACAAAACAAAATAAAACACCGGGAAGATATTCTACATTACAAAGAGATAACATAAAAAAAACTTCAAATCTTCAATCTCTTGTAGAACTATCAACCCTACACACAAAGCAAGCACAAATATACTTTCCAACTAAGTGCATGTGAGATGATCAAGTGAATATAAAACAAAAGCATTTGCATTTAGAAATATGAGTATGATATCATGAAATGCTCATGTAATGCTCCCCCTCAACGGGTTACTCCCCCTACATGTAATCTCCCCCCTCAAAGCCAACACATGTTACTCTCCTACTCCCCTAACCCCATAACATCACAATGCTAAGTCAATGCTACTCCCCATTTTTGTCATGATATAGGCAAAGGAGAAGTCCCCAAACGGGTCACTCAAGGCAAAGAAAGAAAAGAGCATACAAGATTGTTGCATAACTATATAAGCCACATTTATGCAATCTCAATTGATAGGAGAGACACAAGGAGATTTATTTGAAGACAATGTGTGAATCAAAAAATTCTTTGCATAAAAGACATGTTGCATTCAAATACAAAAACAATGGTATTTGGCAAAGCAAAATGACAAAGGTTTCCAATATAATCCAAACCAATTTCACCATTTGTCATGAGAGAAGCAAGGATATAGAGTTCTTATAGATATCAAGTTTTAAAGGCACTATATCCAACTTTAAAAGCTAAACATGGCATGAGCAACTTTGCACCCTATTTGATTTTTCTGGGAGGATACCCGTATGATAATAGCCATGGTCAACTAATAAAGAAAGAGAGACATTGATTAAACATTTTAGTCTCACTAGTATTTTCACACAATGTGTTGCATTTAACAATTGCAATCATCAATTCATGCTTTATCATTTTTCATTAGCATGTCATTAAAGAATCATCATGTCATGGAGATAATTATAGGTCATTCAACATGTACTTCCTATGTAAATCTCCTAGTCCAAAAATGCATGTTTGAACATAAATATGACATGGATTGTAATCAAAGCAAAGTTCACACTTACTGAAGAAAATACGATATAATATATAAGTGCAACCAAGCTACTCAAGCAATCAATAAAGGAGCATAAACACTTAAAAAAAATTGCATGCAACAACTATACAATAACTCTCTTTGCTTGAGTTCCCCATATGGGGTAAAAGACCACAGTTCATCACTCCATGTGACAAATCCCAATCGATCTACTAAATCCATTGGACCTAGTTGGGCTTGATTCTCTTATCCGAATAAGGGTCACCAAGTAGATGACTTTGATTCACAATGTCCATTAATCTTACTTCAAAGTCATTAAAGCACTCATTCTCATCCATCTTGAGCAATTCGAATTGCGTTTGGAGAACTTGAAGCTTCGATTCCTTAACCACATCGGTTCCCTCATGTGCAACCTCTAGGATATCCCATGCCTCCTTAGCTATCCTAGTATTTTGAACCAACTTGTACTGGTTCTCATCCATTGCACATAGGATGGCATGCATTGCCTTCCTATTCCATTTTGATGCCTCAAACTCTTGTTCGTTCCACTGTGCCTTTGGCTTGAGTACATCATCTTCTCCATCCGTAGGAGTCATCATGGGTGGAGTGTAGCCATCTTCAACCGCCATCCATGCCCTGTCATGAATTTGGAAAATATACGACTCCATCGTGCCTTTCCAAGAGGCATAATTCAATCCGGTGAGAAGTAGAGGTCTAGTGCTACAAGCTACCTCATTGCCATCATTTCCACTCATTGTATTTAATGAATGAATGATATGAATGCAAATGTATGAATGATCAATACACACACAAAATGCAACACATACCAAGTATGAGCAAGGATCACCTATGTAAGTCTAGGAACCCGCTCTGATACCAATTAAAACAAATAATATGGTGTGTAATATTAATCTAGAGGGGGGGGGGGGTGAATAGATTTTAATTAACTTTTACCCTATTTTCGTTAAGAGTCAAGTTGACGAAAATACCCCTATCTAGTTACAAAGATACCACTAGTGTAAGAAATGCGAAAATAGTAAAAACACTTGAGATATACGTGGAAACCCTCCAAATGGGAAAAACCACGGGCTGATGAGTGCTCCACACTAGAATCTCGAATCCACTAATGATAAAGGAATTACAACCTAATCCCGGTTTAATCCTCCACCACTACCTAATCCCGGTATAAGTGAACCTAGTTCATCATGCTTGTGCTTTAAGTTACCTACTCCCGGAAGCAACACAAGTCTTACTTCTCAATGAAGAGATAAAGTGTCCTAAGAGAATATATGATGATATTCAATGAACAAACAAGGCTAGGAAACCCTATATGCTTATCTAGAATAATGAGATGACAATTAATGCAATCCTAGATATCAAATGCTAAATGACATGTTCAAATAGCTTAGCTAAACATAGATCAAACAATCCTATGAAGTTATCACAATACAACACTCAATCACGTCATCACAACAATCTCTAATTTGTATCTAGAAATATTCTAAGATAATACAATTAATTAAAGAGATGGTTTAGTAAGCAAAACACTTAACTTGTAAGAAGATAGTGAAGAACTTACCAAACAAGATGTGATGAAGCAACCCTATCCATAGATGCACTCTAGATGAACTTAGAAGATGCAAGATAAAGATTTGATGCACATGGGAATGCTTTGAGTGATTAAAAATGAGTTCTTGGAAGTGTTTTTCTTTTGAAATGTGTTCTAAGGAAGAAATATGATATTCTGAACTCATTCACGACCTTAAGGCATTGAGTTATATATAAATAAGATCCAATCAAAGTGAGATAATTTTGGAAAAATGTTCCAGCTTCCTCCGCGTGCGTTGGTGACGTGCGCTGGTCGAGTAGCGTACCACCAGCGCACAACCTATTTTTTAAAACAGACATTGGTCGAGTGACTCATCAGTAGCGCAACACAAGCGCAGATCCTCTAGGAAGTTTGCGCTGGTGAGGATGCGCTAGACGAGTAGAGCACCACCAGCGCACACCCACATTTTTCAGCTACGCACGGGTGCAGCAGCGCATATCAGTGGCGCAACTCTAGCGACAGTCCACTGTGAAAGTTACGCTGGTGAGGTACGCTGGTCGAGTAGCGCACCACCAGCGCAAGGCCTATTTTTTCAACACTCAAATGCATAAAAACAATAAGTTCAAGAGTGATGAAATTGCATCCTATTTTAATGCCTAGCATGACATACAACTTTCATAGCAAGATGCAAATAGGTCAACAAGAGTCACAAAACAAAGAACTACACTTTCCAAGACAAGTGTATGAGAGAGATCAAGAAAAATAAAAACAAGTGCAATTTGCATGAATTTAGAAACAAGTAACAAGCAATCAACAATGCACATAGCAAAAGCTCCTCCTAAATAAATCTACTCCCTCTTAGTAGGTCAATCTCCCCTTAAATCATGCCAATATCAATTCCCCCTAAATCCAATACTACTCCCCCTTTTTGTCACAAGATAGACAAATGAGTAATCCCCAACCGGGACGCTGTAGCAAAGAGAGATATTGGCAATGTAAATGCATAATCATATACAACAACTTTATGCAATTTAATTAAGAGAGAGAGAAATCCATAGAAGTTTTATGTATTGGAATATGTGTGAAAATATTGCCCTTAATGAAATACATGCAATATCAACTTCCAAATGCATGGTATTTGGCAAAGGAAAATAACACATGAGGCTCCAAGAGAAGTAAAACCAATTTGCACCAAATTGTCAATGGAAAACAAGATATAGTTTAACAAAAAAAAATAAGAGCAACTATCAAACTTTACAAGTTGAACCAAACATGAGCGACTATTGCGCCTTTTTAGATTTTTCCGGGCAAGATGCCCATATGATAGTAGCCTGATTCAACAAGTAAAGAGAAAGAGAGAGACTATTGGATTGGGAAATCCTTGAAATGGATACAATAACCTTATTGAATGAAGTCTCAAAAGTCACTTGCACACATATTTGCAATCATTTTAAGCATTCAATAAATTCATCATGCATAAAACTTTAAGCATGTCAAGATCAAGTTTTTCATAAACATGGAAATAAACTTTAGGTCAATCAAATGTACTTCCCAATCAAACTTCCTAGTCCAAAAATGCATGTTTGAACACAAATGATACATGCATTTCGAATAAGGCAAAAACACACTTATTAAATAAAAAGTCATATAATAATACATGCATCCAAGATACTCAAACAATTAATTAAAGAGCATAAAATTGAACAATTATTTGCTTGTTAAAATGCAATTTCGCTCTCTTTGCTTGAACTCCCCATATGAGGTCAACCACCAAAACTCATCAATGCATATGACAAATCCCAATAGACCTACTAAAAGATTTAAACTTAGTTGAATCCAATGGTTTTGCAAACAAATCCGCTAGTTGATCATTTGAGCCCACATGTTCAAGTGCAATGCATTTGCTCTCAACTAGCTCTCTAATGAAATGACGTTGAATGTCAATATGCTTAGTTCTAGAATGTTGGACATGATTTTTTGAAATATTAATGGCACTCATGTTATCACAATAAAGGGTTAGAGTACCTTGCTTAAAGCCATAATCCACAAACATTTGCTTTATCCAAAGGAGTTGTGTGCAAGCATTCCTAGTGGCTATATACTCGGCCTCAACTGTGGATAATGAGATGGAATTTCGCTTCTTACAAAACCAAGACACAAGATTGTTCCCTAGGAAGAAGCAACCGCTCGATGTACTGTTCCTATCATCATAATTATCTGCCCAATCTGTATCACTAAAACCAACTAAACTAGCATTAGTGTCAAAAGAGTACCATATCCCATAGTTGGATGTCCCATTTACATATTGAATGATTATCTTCACAGAGGAGAGATGGGATTCCTTGGGATTGGCTTGATACCTAGCACACACACCAACACTAAAAGCTATATCGGGCCTACTAGCAGTCAAGTATAGCAAGCTCCCTATCATGCCACTATATAGACTTTGATCCACACTTTTTCCACTAGCATCCTTGCTAAGTTTCAATGTTGTACTCATAGGTGTGTTACAATGCTTGGCATTCTCAAGACCAAATTTCTTCACTAGCTTCTTGGCATATTTAGCTTGGGATATGAAGATCCCATCATGTATTTGCTTGATTTGTAATCTTATGAAGTAATTGAGTTCACCAACCATGTTCATTTCAAACTCATGAGTCATGACATCAACAAATTGTTCAACTTTCAAGTTGTTTGTGGAACCAAAAACTATGTCATCAACATAAATTTGAGCTATGAATAGCTCATCTTCAGTACACTTGATGAACAAGGTCTTGTCAACACTACCTCTAGAATAACCATTATCAACAAGATACAGAGTAAGACGCTCATACCTAGCCCTTGGTGCTTGTTTCAACCCATATAGAGCCTTTTTGAGACGATAAACATGATTGAGGTGGTATGGATCCACAAACCCCTTGGGTTGCTCAACAAACACTTTCTCTTACAAAAAGCCATTGAGGAAGACACTCTTAACATCCATTTGATGCAATTTAAACTTGTGCACATAAGAAATGGAAAAGAGAAGCCTAATGGACTCTAATCGGGCAACCGGAGCAAAAGTCTCCTCAAAGTCGATACCCTCAATTTGTGAGTACCCTTGTGCTACAAGTCTAGCATTGTTTCGCACAATGTTGCCATCCTCATCGGATTTATACCTATAGACCCACTTGGTGCCTATCACATTAGCATTATTAGGCCTAGGAACTAGAGTCCAAATCTCATTTCTTTGAAATTGATATAGCTCTTCTTGCATAGCAAGAACCCAAAACTCATCACTTAAAGCTTCATCAACCTTTTGGGGTTCAATTTTAGAGGTGTAGCAAGTGTAGCTAATTTGATTTGCTAATTGATGCCTAGTTCTAACATCTTCATTCACATCCCCAATGATGTCACTCTTGTTGTGAAGATGTCTATCCCAATGAGCAGGTTCCTTAGATTCCAATGTAGAATCTCTATCAAGAAATTGAGAGACCTCTTTTTCAAGATTTGACCTTTCATCACTTGAAGTCTTACCAATCTTCTCCAAGGGAGAATCATCAACCATACTAATCTCCTCATCATGGTTACTAACCTTAGGCCTACAATCATCTATGATCACATTGGATGATTCCATAACACTTCGTGTCTTCAAATTAAAAACTCTATAGGCCTTACTATTTAGAGCATAGCTAATGAAAATCCCCTCATCACTCATAGCATCAAACTTATCAAGTTGATCACGGTCATTTAGAATGTAGCACTTGCTTTCAAATGAGTGGAAGTAGCTAACATTTGGTTTCCTACCTTTCCATAATTCGTAGGAGGTTTGCCAAGTACCGGACCTTAAAAACACTCTATTTCCTATATAGCAAGTTGTATTCACTGCCTTGGCCTAAAGATTCCTAGAAACATTGTTGCTAAGCAACATCACACGAGTCATCTCTTGGAGGACTCTAATCTGCCTCTCTACAACTCTATTTTGTTGAGGAGTTCGAGGAGCGAGAACTCATAGAAGATTCCAAGACTATCACAAAAATTTTCAAAGAAAACATTTTCAAATTCTCTCCCATGGTCACTCCTAGTTCTCTTAATGCATTTTATGTGCAAATCCTTCTCATTTTGAATTTTAGTGCAAAGCTTTTTAAAAACTTCAAAAGTTTCAGATTTTTCTTTAATAAAGTATGTCCATGTAAATCTAGAAAAATCATCAACACACACAAATATGTACCTCTTACCACCGAGACTCTCGATTTGCATGGGACCCATAAGGTCCATATGATGGAGCTCTAGTGGCTCCTTGGTGGCAAGATACTTACCCTTTTTATATACACTCTTAGTTTGTGTACCTTGCTGTTTGCTTTCCTTGTTAGCAAGGTACACAAACTCCCTAAATCCTATTTCCAAACTTAGGAAGACCTCTCACAACATTCAACCTCTCAAAAACTTTCAAATCTTTGAAATTCATATGACCTAACCTTTGATGCCACAATTCAACTTGATCATAACTAGACAAATTACAAGAGATGTCATTAGAATCAAGACAATAACAATTGTCACTTGATCTCTTGCCTTTCAATAAAACTTGTCCATCTTCTTTTAGAATAGAACAATCAACTTTCCCAAACATAACCGAAAGCCCTTCATCATTCAAATGTGATATGCTAATAAGATTAGCTTGCAAGCCATCTACATAAAGAGCATTAGGTAAGGAGGGCAAACCGGTGATGGATATGTTTCCTTTTCCTAAAACCTTCTTACGTGAACCATCACCAAAGGTGACAGATCCACCATCCTCTATAACAAAAGTCTTAAAGAAACTCTTGTTTCCGGTCATGTGCCTAGAACAACCACTATCAAGATACCAAATGTTAGAGGCTTTTGTCTTCAAGGCCACTTGGGCCACATGGCAAACATACTCATTTTTTCTAGTCCACCTAGTAGCAACATTGTCATTTCTAAGAGCCTTGGGTTCATTGGCTCTAAAATTCCTAGGTGCATGCATTTTGGCTATTCTAAGCATATTCTTCTCAATCATGCTTTCAAAATGACACACCATAATAAATTTAAAACAATTCGGCCTTATGTGACCTTCAACACCACAATAATGACAAATGAGAGTAAAGTAAGAATTCATACCATATCCTTATGAAAGCATGGAAGACTTACCTCTCTTTTGAGTTGTCCTTTTGATGTTGAGCCGGATCTCTTCCTTGAAAGACCTTTTGTGATTGAGCCAAATTAATTCTCCCTCTCGGTTGTGGGTGAAAGATCCTTTGTTGACTTTGAGAGCTCCTTGAGACTTTGTTTGAGCTTGCTTTGATGATTCACCAACCTCGTTTGATGTCATTTATTGGTGTGACTCTTGAACCTCTCTGCCCTCTTGACTATTGACAAAGATGGTATTCTTTAAGGAAGTGGCATCATTGCCTTCCACATATCCTAGGCCCGTTTTATCACTAGGACTCTTCCCACATGATAGCATCTTGTCAAGTCTCTCGGGTCTGGATGTCATCTTGGCAACCAATTCTTTCGCTTCCCTAAGCTCAATCTTCAAGTTTTCTTCACTATTCTTAATGATCATAAGCTCCAACTTTAAGCTCTCTTCTAACTCTTTTCCACTCTTTACCTTCTCACTTAAGTTGGTAATCTTGAAAGTCAACTCTAGATTTTCCTTTTTCAACTCTTGATTCTCCTTCTTCTTTTTCAATCTAGACTTTTCAAAAAACTTCATGAAGTCTACATAGTCCATTTCCCTATCAATCTCAAACCTAGAGTTAGAAGATGTACTCTCATCACTAGAGTCATCTACTTCTTCCTTGTCACTCACAACTTCCTTGCCATTATGAGATGTTGTGAAGGTAATAAAGTTTGCAACTCTATCTTCATCATCCAAAGATTTTTCTTCCTTTTCTAGGTCTTCACTATCACTCCAAGTGGCCACCATCGCCTTACCCTTTTTCTTTTTCTTTTTCTTTTTCTTCAAATTTGTACATTCTGGGGCAATGTGACCAAAACCACTACATTCATAGCACTGAATGCCCTTCTTGGAGTCACTTTCTTGAGACTTTTCCATCTTCTTGAAATGAGTTTCCTTTTTCACTTCCTTTCCCTTGGATCTAAATCCTTTCCTCTCAAACTTCATGAATTTCTTGAATCTTTTAACCATGAGGGCCATTTCTTCATCTGAGTCCTCCTCCTCTTCTTCAACCTTGGTGGTCTTCAAGGCAATGCTCTTTTGCTTCTTTGGAGGTGTGGGTGAGGTTTTCCTTATTGACTCATAAGCTAGAAGTCTTCCAATGACTTCACTTGGCTTCATATTCTTGTACTCACTATTCTCTTCAAGTGTCGTCACCTTTGATTCAAACCTTGACGGGAGTGACCTCATAATTTTTTGCTTGACTCTCCTATCTAAATAGGGGTTACCAAGTTGATGGCTTTGGTTGACAATATTCATCAACTTCACTTGGAAGTCATTGAAGCATTCATGCTCCTCCATCCTAATCATCTCAAATTGCATTTGGAGGACTTGGAGCTTTGAGTCATTGACTACCTCGGTTCCCTCATACGCCGTTTGAAGAATGTCCCAAGCCTCCTTTGCAATCCTAGTGTTTTGAACCAACTTGTATTGATTATCGTCCATGGCACAAAGGATGGCATGCATGGCCTTGTTCTTCCACTTGGATGCTTCAAATTCTTGAGTACTCCAACTAGACTAGGGCTTGAGAGCTTCTACACCATCGTCATTGGTCATTGTTGGAGGAATATACCCATCTTCAATAGCCATCCAAGCACGGTCATCTATTTGGCAAAGATAGGCTTCCATCTTGCCCTTCCAAGTAGCATAATTCACCCCATTGAGCAAAGAGGGTCTTGTGCTTGAGGCTCCCTCATGACTATTTTCGTTTCCATTCAAAGTGTTTGAGGGTAATAAATGATATGAAGATGCAAATGTAATACAACACACAAAATGCAAACAACCAAAAACCACAAGGTAACACATACACAGTGCACGGATCACCTAAGTATATCTAAGCACCGACTCTGATACCAATTGAAAATTTCCTAGACAGTGTGTGTCTATAACCTAGAGGGGGGGTGAATAGGTTTTAATTCGATAGATTACCAATTTTACAAATTAATCAATATTAACAATTCTACTCCATTCTACTAAATGTTCAAATAAAAGACAACAAACATAAAACAATAACAACACATAATATATACGTGGAAACCCTTCAAATGGGAAAAAACAATGGGCTGATATGTGTGCCACACACGATCCTCAAAATCCACTATTGAGAGAAAGTTTAACACCTAGGTTGACCTCCCGTCTAACCCTCCAGTTACTAACCCTTTCACTCTACCCAACGAGCCTTAATAGTGATTTTGGATAACCAACCTTGTGCACTAATCACATAGCCACAAGCTTAACCAACAATGAAGAGATAATGGCAACCTAAATGAATATGCAAGAATATTCTATATGCAAAAAATGCTAGGTCAAGACATTCATGCTTATTTAGGATTAATAATGACAATTAAAGCAAATCCCAGATATCAATGTTCTAAATGCTAAGGCAAGAAGAATTAGCTAGAAGAGTAAAACCATCCTAAATTCTAGCTATCACAAATTAATCTATCACAAATTAATGCATCTCAACCAATAATCAATACTCAAGCATGTCATAAAAGCAATTAACCACACAAGCAAGCATTTAATAAGCAATAGAGACTAAAACCCTAGGCATACATGTCTTTGTAATGAAACTATGAAGTCTAGAGCATGTAGAAATTACCTAGTCAAGGAGAAGATGATGCTCCATGCTTGAATGATCCTAGAATGAAGCTAGATGATCATGAGATTAAGTTGGGTTGAGTAAAAATGATTGTTTGGAAGTCCCTCTCTCTCTAGAAAAGCTAGAACACAAAAAATGGCTTCTTGGACTCTTAAGAACAAAAAGAAGAGAAGAAAACATATATATATATGGTGCCCAACATAAAATGGTGTCGTTTTGAAAAAAAGGTAACCAAATCCCGTCAGAACCGCTGGCTATACCGCAGTCTAGGTAAGTGTCCAGACCGTAGCATAGAAAGCGGTGCATCGCCTAGACAACGCCCATTTGTAGGCCATTGTGCTTGCAATGTGCACAGACCGCGGTCTGGACAACATGCAACGTCTGTGAAACTCCACTTGGGAGACCGCGGCGTATGTAACAAGCACATACCGCACTAGCCACAACGTGCAGCCTCTGGTAACACTGTTATGCAGGCCGCGCGAGGGTATTGCACAGAGAGCAGTCTTAACCGCGTAATAGAAGAAAAAAAAAATCCTCTTTTTAAGGCATAAACATACATTCAACACTCAAGCAATAAATTAAGACACACAAGACACACAAGATGACAAATAACCATATATGCAAGATAATTAAAATAAAATGCATGAGTGTGTGTGTGCACTAATACCTCTTCAATGAAAGTTAAGCATGTGTTTTTACCTTTGATTCTTGAGCTTGGTTACGAACAATGATGCCCTAAACTACCCTTACATATTGATCCCAAAATGTGGTTACCAACGAAATAAGCCAATAAAACACTGAGGAACTTACAGTTGGCTACTTATTGCATTTGTTATGGGTCGATGCGAGTCTTTCTCACTCATTATAGTCTGAATCTATTGGCACTGAATCTCTAATAAAATAGGTATGGTGTCTTGGATTTCTTGTAAGGATGGTTATGTATTCATCTGATTTGTAGCCCTTTCGACTCCTCATTTATTACGGCCACCCTTAGGCTTATTGGTTCCGTAAAGATGATCTCTAGGTGGAAAACCATGAAACTTATAACAAGTTTCAATAGTATGATGGTCGTGATTGTAGTGAGTGCAATGTAAAGATTTCTTGTTGGCATTGATACACTCTTGGCCTTGACGGCATTGACGAATAACCATGGTTGCTAGTTCTATTGAAGCATGAGACAAAACCAATTCTCACTGTTTTTCTTCCTACGCAATCAAGGAGTAACCCTTGCGCATAGTAGACAAAGGTTGCATGAGTAAGATCTATCCACGAACTGCACTATAGGATTCATTGAGTCCCATAAGAAATTGCATTAATACATTTCGTCCGTCATGTTCCATAAGTTTTTTCAAATCACCACAAGAGCATGCCGACAAATCATTGAATGAAGCCACTACAAGAAAATTGGCCTATAGGGACAAAAATTTATTGGGACGATTTTTTTTGTCCCAACGTAACATCTATTGGGACACAA
Source organism: Dipteronia dyeriana (assembly GCA_032871835.1). Lineage (NCBI taxonomy): Eukaryota > Viridiplantae > Streptophyta > Magnoliopsida > Sapindales > Sapindaceae > Dipteronia > Dipteronia dyeriana. The sequence continues at coordinate 51,657,103 of CM065302.1, read as the reverse complement.
TAACATATTCGTCCCTAAAAGTTTCAAACCTAAAGAAACCTTAAGGGACGAAAAAATTCGTCCCAATAGAACGTCTATTGGGACAAAAAAATTCGTCGCAATAGAACGTCTATTGGGATGAAAAAAAATATTCGTCCCTAAAAAGTGCAAAACTAACGAGACTTTTATGGACGAAAATAATTTGTCCCATTAGGATGTGTATTAGGACGAAATAAATCGTTCGTCCTAGTAGAAAGTCTATTGAGATGAAAATTATTCGTCCATAAAATGTTTGACATCTTTTTTTTAAAGAAAAGAAAAAAAGTAAAATAAATTATAGAGGCTATTTTATTAAGACAAAAATAATATTTATTGCTGATTATGATTTATCGGGATTATATTTTTCATTTTTATCATTATTTTTTAAAGTTTTTCTTAAGAAACAAAGATCACAATTAAATTTGCTTCAGTTTTTATATTAATTATTGTAGATTAATTCAAAAAATTACAAAACATTATACATATACTTTTATAAATATAATAAATAAAAATCTAAAATACAAAACTACTTTTTAGAAAAGTTGTTGCACATTTATCCTTCCCTCTGTGATAGGAATTCAAATATTACATTTTTCGATTAAGTTGAATAATGAAAAGAAAGTCTCTCTATTCCGTATACGATTAATGATAGACCATTTCTTCTGACAATATATGATTTGAGAAAAATAGTTTAATTAAATGCTACAATAAACATTTTTTTAACAAGAAAAGAAATTATTAGAATTAATCTACAATAAAAATTAAATAACATACAGAGGTTCTATATAAATATTATGCTTTAATTAATAAATTTCAAACAATAGCAAAGTGGATAAGTTTTGTTTCAGTTTCAGGTGAGTGATTCGACGCTAAACATTAAATAAGGCTCTATTGTGATGGGAGGGTTGTGATGAGAGTGAGCTAGGGTTGGGTAGGTAGTGGGATGATAGGGTTCCAAACGAACAAGTTTTTTTTTTTCCAAATTTCGTCCCTATAGATATTTTATAGGGATGAAAAGAAAAATCGTCCCTATATTATTTTGTCTCTATAGGTAGTATTTTGAATGGATTTTAATTTTCGTCCCAAGGAACCTAATGTGACCCACCTTAGGCGACGTAATTTGGGATGAATTTACTCATTAAATCGTAAATGTGAAGAGAATTTTTTACTAAAGTACGAGTTTCAATCTTGATTCATTATTGTAACCATTGATCTAACAATTTAATAAAATATTATCTGATAAATACATTTTAATAGTCATTTGTATATCATACAAAATAATTATAAAGATAACTGGAATCAATTTAAATTATCTATTAATATTTTTTAAAAAAATTGTTCAATACAAATTTAATTTAGAAACTTATTTACATTATATATAAATAGTTTTTGCATTATTTATCAAAATTGAAGTTATGTAGTGTAATGGACTGAGATCTATACCATCGAATGCAAAAAAAACGAAAAATAATCGTCCCAACAGAAATTAAAATTTTATAATAAGTTTATCATTTTTTTTAAATATAATTACTGTCGGGACCTGCCGAGATTAATTAGACTCTACAAGTACAACCCATAATATTACTCCCACTATCGTCGAGATGTTACATATAGACTATAACTCTTACAACCGAAGATAGGGTTGCTCCCACAAATCGAGAGAAAACTTTTCATATTTACTTGTAAAATGTGTATGGTGAGATTCGAATATCTGACCACTAGGTGTGGAAGGGATGTGCACAACCATCATTGAATTTAAATTTTGAATTTAAAATTTTGATTAGTGTAATAAAATTTAAATTTATCAAACAATTGTTTTTTATAAAAAGACTTTGATTTAAAATCATCAACGAAAATTTAACAACTTAATAGGTTGTATATAATTTTGTGCAAACAATAATAAATTGGCATACTTGGTCTAGTGGTAAAACGTGCCCACCATTCTCATTGTTGAGCATGGGTTCAACACCCAATAAAGACATGGTGGAAGGGATTAAATTGTTGGGGTGTGCTAGTGTGTGGTGTCCTAAATCGTAGAACATCTATTGGGACGATTTATTTCGTCCCCTTAAAAAATCTATAGAATTTTTTCATGTATTTTTTGTTTCGTCCCAATAGGTACTCTATAGGGACGAATTTAAATTTTCGTTCAAAAAAGGCTATTGCGACCCACCTAAGACGACGGATTTTGGGATGAATTTTATTCGTCCCAATAGGTCTATAGGGACGAAAAAAATCACCTCGATAAGCCATTTTTTTTGTAATGAGCCAACTCATCACACAGTATTTCAGTTTGGTGTAGTACACTGACATTTGTTCCTGAGAGTGATGATATGTTACGCTGTGTTTGAAAAATTTATGGAGCATTGCTCTGAGAGAAGCGCTCTTTGAGATCCTCCCAAAATTCATCCATAGCAGATAAATAATCAAGAAAACATGAAATACAAAGATAATGAGTTTAAAGGAGACAACCTTTGAAGAAATCCCTCCAAGTGCACCATGAATCCCTAGCTCGAAATTGGTCATAGACCACTCCTATCTCCTTACAATCAACTCTAAAAAATGGTCGAGGATGTGTAGAAATGGGTGGTGGTGAGCTTCCCATGGAGGAGGACCTCGATGGGAGCTTTGGAAGCTTCTCTCTCTCTTGATTTGTGAAGAAGATAAAGAAAATAATGGATTGTTCTTGTCTTTGTTGTTTGTAGAGAAGAGGAGAAAATGATGTATTTATAATTAGGAAAAGTTTAGGGACGAATTGGGGTGCAAAATGAGGCATTTGCCCCTCTAAAATGGCCTAAAACTGACATGTCGCTGTCTGGAATCAGGTTTGTTGCGGTCTTGCAAGGTGACACACCAAGCAATAGTAGTTTTCACGGCTCAAGTGTCGTGGCTGCGACACCAGTTTTCAATCTCGCGCACCGTTACAAAAACACGCATATCTCCCTCTAGAAAACTCAGAATTGCAATCCATAAAAACCGATGAAAAGAAGATTCTGGGGATTTCTAAAAATTTAGTGTACAAAATCTAGTTCGATCAGAAGGGGGAGATATGGTCCTCGAAAGTTGGGTGTTCTGTATGAAGCTCTCTGTCGCTGTCGTGTTTTCTGCCCAGTGCACTGTTACAAAAACACCCATATCTCCCTCTACAAAATCGGAATTCCAATCCGTGCAAACCGATGGAAAGAAGACTTCTGGGGCTTTCTAAAAATATATAGTACAAAATCTAGTTCGATTAGAGGAGGGAGATATGGTCCCCGAAAGTTGGGTTTACTGCATGAAACTCTCTGCCGCTGTCTTGTTTCCTGCCTTGTGCACCGTTACGAAAACACCCATATCTCCCTCTAGAAAACACGGGATTGCGATCCATAAAAACAGCTAGAAAGAAGACTTCTGGAGATTTCTAGAAATAGGTGGTACGAAACCCATTTCACTTTGAGGAGAGAGATATAAACCCCGTAATTTAGCTTTCCAACTGTCATTTAAGCTTAAATACCATATGTAAGGAATATGTACCTACACAATGCTCAACAAACACATTATATACAAAAATACGCTCAAAAACGAGAATAAACGATATGTAATGGGGACCTCAAATAGTTATAAATATCGTCCAATCAAATACCCCAAAACCTATCTTTTGCTCGTCCTCAAGCAAAACTAAAAATGTAAAAAAAATAAACAACATATATAATAATAAAAATAAATGAAAAGTCACTTTCGTAGGGAACACAGTGACATTTAGCGTATGCCATAAGCCTTTCAACCACTAGACGATTCCCTAGATGGAGAAGTTTTGTCTTCTGAGGGTTTACAGGTACGACACCCACAAACGTATACTCTGTAAGAAAATGGTTGAGTTGCAATCCAAACATGTCAAGCAAAGACAACACATGCATGCTAGAATCTCAAATATACCAATTAATAACAATGCATCACATAATGCAAGTATGCCAATACTTAGGATGCTTTCGGTTTACAAAATAACTACACTCGAATGCCCAAGATAAAATTTGCCTCGACTCTAATCCTCACCAGATTTCAGTCATATATTTTCACTCATAACCTAGGCGAAAACACTCATCAAAATATGCAAAATGGAGTTTAGGTTGAATCAAAATGTAGTCGCATAATCATAAATGGAAGGACGCTCATATAAGTGCACAAGATCTCATGAACGAATCAAACATTAAGAACAAAGATAAAGCACATGCAACTTCACTCTCAAGCAAGCATTACCAAGATATCCACTAGGTATTTCATGGGTTGTAATGGGGCCATGGGTGTAGGCTAAAAAAGAATGGGAAAGTGAAAACAAACAGCATGCGACCAACACAAGGATTTTAATGACCATCTACAATGTAATAACGTAGTCTAAAATACATATTTTGTGGTCTACATATAGGCTACCTTTTGTTGTTCTAACATTTTTTTTCCTACTCCTTTTTCTTTTGAGTAGATATTCAAATTTTTCTCTCTTTTTTTCTCTTTTTTTTCCCTTCTACCATTCATTTCTTCGAATGACAATACAAGTATATACATTTAATCTTTACATTCAGCCTTAATACAATTGCATTTACAATCTAACCCTAGAAACTCATTGGTTTCTTTCCAACTATAATAATAATTACAATACACCCCCAAAACTCAATACCATCATCATCGCCAAACGGTCCCAATCTAATTAGGTAAAGTTTCACTATATATAGTAGCTTGGTTCTTTGGAAGTGTGGGTAATGAAAGAAATGGCTCATGTATTTGGCATCAAATTGGTTTAGGGAGCACACACATAGTGTATGAGTAAGTTTTTATGCCATTTAGTAGTTTAAGCACACATTGCCTAACATCACTTCTCAAGGATCAACCAACACAAAAGCAAATCAAACACACATGTGATATCTTACGAAGATTGTTCTTTAACGTCCAATGCAAAACCTATAGAGTTCAATCTAAACATTTGAAAAACAAGAAAAGTGTTTAAGAGTATAAACGAAATACACCCTAAAAAATGAACGTTAATAAGGCACAAAATTCTCACAATGGTAGTCTCAACAATTTTCTCAAGCTAAACAAGAATAGAGGTCTAATCCACCTCAACATCAAAAGATTGGCACTATACAAGCATATTTAAAGTGATGCATGTAGCTAAAAGCATACATGATATGTCTCTACTGGCACACAAAGAAAAACAACTTAATAAAACCGGACACTATAAATCAAAAAAATTCAAAATTGGCCGGTTTGTGTAGGGATTTAAAATTTTTCTAAATGTAACAAGAGCAAAAAAAAAATGAAAGTATCCATACCCCCAAACCTAAACTCAACATTGTCCTCAATGTTGCTCAACTCATAAAATAAGGACAATGTTTAGAAAGATTCGGAGATAAGAACACAATCATCACAAACACAACAAAGATAACGTTTTAAACATTGAAGCACAAGGGCAATTTCTGCCTAAAATCAACAATTATCCACAAGCACTCCAATTAGGCACAAAAATTAGAGGATACCTCTTGTGGCTGCAACCACATGGCCTTTGTGGCACTACCGTTTCACTTAGGGGTTGTTGGATGCGATAAGTGCACTCTTACGATGTTCCAAGAGTTGCATGGTCCGTCTGACCTGAAAATTTCCTATCCTAGCACACGACAACTCAATAACATTAAACACATATGCTATAAATAAAAATAAAATAATAAAAGGAAAAATCCAAACCGGATACATATATATCCGCAAAGTAATTAAATCTAAATATCTACATAACTTAAGCTGGAACAAGAAACAATCAACGAATAGGCATCTCCCAGGCAGTGGCGCCATTTTTTTGATAATCACTTTTGTGTTGTTACCAAATTACAATTATCAAAAATATATTTATAAAAAGTCCTACGCAATGTGCTCTAAAGTTTTGAAAACTAGTAAATCGGTAAGCGAGGGTATCATCCATAGGGAGGTGTTATCCGTCAATCGTATCATATTCTAGAGTTTACTAAAAGCAAGTAAATAAGAATACGGATGTGGTGAGAATGGTGTGTGTGAGAAGTGTATGCATATTGTGGGTGTGTGCAAAGGAAATGAACCTAAAAAGAATGCAAATAAAAACAAAGTAATATGGAGGGGTGAGAATGGTGATTAAGGTGACGAAAAATAACAGGGTGGATAAGAGAGATACATGAGAATGATCACACAAGGTTCATAAAGCTCACCATACATAAGTGCAAAAATAGTGGTTGTTAAGCATTAAGGACATCCAATTCAAGTTAAGGGAGAACATAAATACAAAATGGATAGAAAGGAGACATCCTTATCCGTAACCGGGAATCAAACACCGGGTCTTCTCGGGTGTCAATTCGAGATGTCCTCCTCACTGGACCACTACGGCGTTCTCCAATCTCATGCATGCACAACCCTTCTCAATTAAGGACATTCAATTCAAGCTAAGGGCTTGTTCTCTCACTTAAGATATTCACAAACTCAAATCACTCCCTAATGTCTCGGTGAAGTAATTGTGTTTGTAATCTCAACTCAGGGATTCAAGACACGAATCACTCCCTAAGGTCTCGATGAAGTAATTGTGCCTTAAGTCAATACCATTAAGCATATGAACATAAGCCAAAAACTACTCTAGCAAGGTCTTGTTATACCCGGATTGGTCGTCCTAAGCACAACCAAAATCCCACAAACACTCAATACCCATCCATACATGACATTTCGACCTTCCAAAGACATACACACATAAATGGGATATTTGATTACAACTACTCCTACAATTACATTAATCTACTCCTAATCCTATTAATGAACACATATCAATTTCTAATCTCCATACACAAGCATATCAAGATTAGAGATTATTCAATAATAGCAAGAATGAATCAAAACCCAAATGAATATAAAAACAATCACATATATTGAGCACAAATAAGGTTTACAATATTCCCCAAGTGGGGATACACATCAATGAAAAAAATAACAAGAGAAGAGTAAAAGAAGAAACCCAAGGTTGTCAATTCCGGATCTCCAAGCTCCATTGAAGCTCCTCCTCCTAATAGACAAGGTAGGGTGCTCTTTCTTCTTGAAACTCCTTCAAAGATGGGTGGTTGTAGGTAGAAGGTGATAGTGAGGAGGCATCCATGGAAGAAAAACCTCCATGGATACCTTTGGAAGCTCCTCTCTCTCTTAATTTGGTGGAGAAGATGAAATGTGGATTTTAGGATGAATTAAAGACTAAAGGATTCAAAGATTATGGGTCTTGTGGCAAAGTGATGTATTTATAGTTAGGAAAAGTTTGGGGATGAATTGGAGTGAAAAAGGAAACATTTTCCCTTCCAAAATGGAAAAAAAAACGGCATGTCACGGTCCGTAATCAAGTGTGTTGCGTCTCACGACACACCATGTGACAGTAATTTCCAATCTCTCGCATTGTTACGAAAATGTGCATATCTCCCTCTAGAAAACTCGAAATTAAAATCCGTAAAAATCGTTAGAAAGAAGACTTCTGGGGATTTCTGAATATATATATATATATATATATATATATATATGTATATATATATGCATATATATATATATGTATATATATATATATATAGACCAAAACATGATTCGATATGAGGAGAGAGATATGCCCTTCCGAAAGTGGATGTGCTGCACGAGCTTTTCTTACAATTTCAGCCCTTTTGCCACCGAATCTCACTTTTTACCTGAAAAGACATTGAATGCCTGGAATGACAAGGATAGAGCAATCAGACACCAAAATATGCTCGAAGACAAGCTAAAGGATATGGAATTGAGGGCCAAAATGTATGACAATTTTGGTCCGATCAATAGACCACACTATTTGCAATATCAGGTTCAATGGAATTGAGAATCATGAAAGCAGCATGTCATTACAACTTTGCCAAGGATGAGACTTTGTATATTTTGAAGGTGCCTTCAGTGTCCCATCAATGTAGCCCAACTTGTTTTTCAGCCAAGAGAGATGCGCATAGAATGACACAATATAGAGTAGTTGTCACCGTTGAGAAGTTTGGAGACAAGCACCATTCCAGAGTGACCAGAATGATGGATAAAAAAAAAGGACTAGAATTCTTATGACTAAAAGTCTCCTTAATTTTCACGACTACAGAGCCTTCTATCCTGGTATCTATGAAAAAGGCTTATAGTAACAAAGAAAAAAAAAACTAATAGATGAAAGAAAAAAAGAGCTAGGGCTTCCCTTGATAATACCATGTAAATTGGTAATATAAAATAATATGTCGGTATAGTAACAAAGAAAAAAAAACTAATAGATGAAAGAAAAAAGGAGATAGGGCTTCCCTTGCTAATACCATTGATCAAACTAGGTAATTTATACATAGTTACCCATAAGTTAAGGAATCAATTACACAATCTTGTGCTACAGTTAAGCCTATAGAAAATATACAACAAATCAGATATAATTATAATATTCCTACATTAAGCAGACTATCTTTATAATATAGGAAAGTCAACGATTCTAAAAAGTGAGAGTATTTCCTTATTCTTCATCTAAAATAATAGTGATTTTTTGTAATGAATAAAGTGAGTAAAAGAACGGTTGCATTAAAGAAAACTTGAAACATCCTAACTATCAGGGGTAGACCCACATGGAGACCAGGTAGGGCTCGTGCATGCCCTACCTCTATTTAAAAAAAAAAAGATTTATATATAAACATTAGTTACAACATATTCTCTTTAGCACTGTTGATAAATCAAGCTTCTTTCTACACATATTTTTAATTCAATTTTATCTTGGAATTTTTTTCGGTCTTATTTATTTTACCATATTTTCTAAAATTTCATGTGTTCTAAAACAAAACAATTCATTTTCTTGTTTGTATTAAATTATCTATTATTATGTTGGCTTTTTATTAATTCTAATAATTTTAGCTTGACATGCTTAACACGTCTAATCAATAAACTATAAAATCTTAAATTTTACTTTATTGGATTAAAATGGTCAATCTATTATTATGAATAATTTTCTTTTATCCTTAGTATTTTTCTTTATTTCATAGTTTTAATTTATTTAGAATCAATAAATCAATCATTTACTAATAACTTGAAGAATAACAATTTAAAAACATGTTTATTAATATTTATTAATAAATTATTTGTGTATAAATTTAAATTGAATTCATTATAAATGTAAAAAAAAAATCCCATTATAAAATTACTTTGTAATTTATTCTTTTAGTTTGTTTTCATTATTTATCTTGTTTTTCTTGTTATTATTTATTTTTTAGCATTTTTTGTTGTTTTTATTTATTTTTTAATGTAAACCTTTTTAATTCATCTGAATTAGTGTTCTATTTGTTTTATTTTGTTTAAAAAAAACTCATTTCACTAAGATTTTAATTTTTCAGTATTATGTATATATATAAAAAAAAGTGTCCTACCTCAATTAAATTTTTAGATCCGCCATTGTTAACTATATTGACACACCAAATAATCAAAATGGTAAAAATTCTAAATAAATCTCCTGTAACAAGAACAGTACAGATGATTGTCGTCTTAGCAAACGATTATTGCTGTGCAGCAACTTGAAGAACGTAACAAATTTTCGGCATAGAGGACTGTTTTATTATGAGGTGTTGATGCAGATAGTGGATATACTCTCTTCACTGTTAACCAAATTTAATTACCACATTAACTGAACTGACGAGCAATGGTCCAGCTACAGTAATAATAATAAAAAATTAATAAGTTTTGCTTATGGCCCTTATTGTTGCATATCCTAGACTATCCTCTTGCTATTTCATCTGATTAATTTTCAATGAATTTAGAAAATATCACCCGTTAGGGGTTGTAGCATTATCTTTTGATTTAGCTAAATTATATAAAAGAAAATATCAAATCTATTGACGTATAATTATTCGTTGTCTCTAAGTCTCTCTCCATCTTCTGACACGGCGCATGGTGTTCAGCTCCACAAATCTCATTAGATCTTGAACCGGAAGACATGATGGTTGTTGATTTTAGGAATGGTGGGAGTTGGTTTGGGTTTGGTTTTTGTTTTGTTAAATAAAAATTTTAGATTTTATTTTGCATAAAGAATTTTTAGATTTTCTTTTGTTCAAACAAAAATTCCAGATTTTATTGTGGTAATTTTTTTCCAGATTTTGTTATTTTAAAACAAAAATTCCTTCTGATTTTTTTTTTTTTTTGCGTTTATTTTTATTAGTTTTTAAAATTTTAATTTAAAAACAAAAACAATGTAATCTCTTCCCCACTATCATCTCCACCCATTCAATCTCTCTCTCTCACTCACTCTAATCTCTCAATTACTCAATCGTCTTCCTTAGTGGAATATAAGGGTCTGTCCTGTAAGCGTTTTTCAATTGTTGTTTTTCGAAAATAAAAATAAAAATGAAAACACTATTTTTGGTTTCAGTTTCGAATTCCGAAAACGCGTATGGTAGCATATACTGAAAGTTGTATTTTGAAAATGAAAACGGAAAAAACACATCTGGTAGGTTAACTGAAAACTATCAAAAATTGATTACATAATTAACCAATATAATTTTTGTATTGTAATTTTTAAATTAAAAGAAAGTAACACATCAAAAATTAATTTAAAAAAACATATCAAAAAATGAATTAATCAAAATTAAACTCTTAAATTATAAATAAATAATTACTATTTATTAATATTATATAATATATATTATTGTATGAATGTTTTTTTAGTTCTAGTTGGAAATAAATTATTTTGGAATACATATATAATTATATATATATATGAGCACTTTGGTCATTTAAAAATCTTGTCATGTCTTATCCTAACCATATAAAATGTATAATAGAACTAAATGAAACAAAATGAAAAACAAAATGATTTTTTTATATATAAAAAAGTAAAAAAGTAAAAAACAAAATGAAAAACAAAGACGAAAAATGAAAAACGAAAAACAAAAAACTAAAAACGAAAAACAAGTATTTTGTGTTTTTCAAATTTTTCATTTTTAACACTGATTTTTTTTTCATTTTTTTTTTTGGAAAATAAAATGAAAAACGGTTAACGAACACGTTTTCGAAATCGTTTTTGAAAAATAAAAACGAAAATTGACTGAAAAACAGTTGCAGGACAAAGCCTGATGTATTGAATTTGATTTTTTTTTTAATTTGTTTTTTTCGATTCCAGATACAGGTGGTTTGATTTTTTTTTTTAGATTTTCTGAATAACATGTTTGTGGGTTTGATTTTTTTTTTTAGGATTCCAAAATATTATGGTTATGAGTTTGATTTTTCTTTTTCTGGGCTCTGATTTGTATTTTTGTTTTTGAAAGTGCATTAAAAAAATTTAAAAAAAAATATTTAGTCCGGCCTAACGCAGAACAACTAAACCCATAAATTTGTTGGATTTATTTATCCTGCAAAACGCACTATTATTTCACTAAAAGTGGGTTCCACCAGATTATTTTATCCGGTCCAAGCCCACTAAATTGATGGGTTTAGTTGTCCTGTGTTAAACCGGACCTTTTTTTTTTTTTTTAGTTTTTTTCTTCAGATTTTTAAATGCACTTCCAAAAACAAAAAAGCAAATCTTAACTCAGAAAAAAAAAAATCAAACCCAAAACCATAATATTCTAGAACTCTAAAAAAAAAAAAGAAATCAAACCCACAAACATGTTATTATAAAAAACTAAAAAAAAATAAAATCAAACCACCTGTATCTGGATTTAAAAAAATCAAATAAAAAAAAGCAGTACTTCATATTCTACTAAGGAAGATGATTGAATGTTTGAGAGATTAGAGTGAGTGAGAGAGAGGGAGATCGATTGAATGGGTGGAGATGATGGTGAGGAAGAGATTACATTGTTTTAGTTTTTAATTTTTTAATTTAAAAACTAACAAAAATAACAATCGGTTTCTAGTAAATGCTAAAAAAAAATCTTTTTAGGAAGAAATTTTTGTTTCAAAAGAACAAAATCTGGAAAAAAAATTCCAAAATAAAATCTGAAATTTTTGTTTAACAAAACCAAACCCAAACCAACTCCCACCATTCCTAAAATCAACAACCATCCTATCTTCCAGTTCAAGATCTGAGGAGATTGTGGAGCTGAACACCACGCGCCGCGTCAAAAGATTGAGAGAGACTTATCAGAGACGACGAAGAACATCGTCGAAGAAGAAAAAAAGTAGAAAAAAAATGGGAGGTAATAAAGAATTAGAAGATTAATTATTTTTTCCAGGTAATAAAGAAGGAGAAAAAGAGATGGAGGGGAGAGATTAAGAGAAAGAGAAGTTAGTTTTTTCTCTCTCTCTAGAATTCCAAGTAACAGAGAAAGGAGAGAAAGAAAATGGAGGAGAAAAGGGAGAGAAAGTCGTGGATCACTGTTCTGTTTTTAGTTTTTTGTTGTTGTTGTTATTAAGATTTTATTTATCGACTGATTTTGTTTATATAAATTGAGAAGTTAGATTAGATACTTAGATGCAGATAAAGAAAATTATCAAATTATCAAATTAAAAAAATATTATATTTTCATTTTAAATTAAAAATATTATTATATTTAGTCAAATCTAATGTTTCACCAAACAAAACATAATTTTAATTCAGTTCAATCCCATATTTTTTCAAACACAGAATATTACTAATTCAGTCAAATTCAGTCAAATCCAATCTCATCTAATCCCAATCTCATCTTAATCCAATCCAATCCCATGAAATAGTCAAATCCAATCTTCGTGCACCAAACATACCCTTAAATGTATGTTCGGTTCCTCCATAAACAAAATGAACCAGCTAGTCTGTTAAGATAAATCACATACACACAAATCCAGTCACAAACAAATAATAAGAAAGCACTATAAGAAAAAAGGCATTTTGTAACTAACTTTATAGTCGTGCAAGATATATTTTTAGTTAGTAAATAGCTTTTGCAACTATTTTTTTTTTGTCGCAAAGTTAGTAGCGCTAGGTAAATTGCAGAAGGTTTTTGCGACCATCAATTATATAATTACATAAAGATTTACCTTTCGTAACTAAATATTTTGTTATAGATTGTGGTTGTTTTAGTTGCTTAAGATTATAGAGAATCAAACAAATAGTTACAAATAGTATTTTACAACAAAAACATTTGTTGTAGAAAAATATATTTTGCAAGCACATAAATTTAATGTTTACATCTAAATATATGTAGTAACGAAAGATTTATATCCACAACCAAATATTTTGTTGTGAAAATAACTTTCACAACCAATTTTTTTTTTATTGTATATCATATACATTCAAGCCACATTTTCATATGGAAAGAAATTTATAAAATTTATTAATATTAACTCAAAATCCTTACAGTTGTAGATCACAATTAACATATACAACATTTAAGTATAATAAAAAACAATAAAAACAATAAGACGATGTTTTCTTAATTTGACAAGTTGAATCTCCAATACTAGTTTGACAAGTTGAATTCTCTTGTTTCAGCATCTTTCAAATCTTCGGCAGTATCATTAACTCCCATCCTAAATTTCACCACTTGATAAAATAGTCAAAATACTTAAACTTTGAACCTTTTGCTGTATGTTTTTTCAATTAGACAGTATATCAAAGTTAGTAAAAGATAAATAAATTTCAATAAACAAAATAACCATCAATAATTAAAACATACAAAATGTTCATTATTCAAAACTCTCTTTCCTTGTTGATGGATCAGAGTCCTTACAATGTCAAAATCTTTTTCATGGATCTAATAACACAAATTAAACTCTTTATTGTTATATATATAAAGGAATAAAATCATAAAAAAATAGAAAATAAAACAAAAAACTAAAGAAAATTACAAACATTAAAGAAATAAAATCAATCAATGTAAAAAAGAAACATAAAACAAATGAAATATATTTGATTGACTTACTTGCAATAGAGAGATTGATGGTCAACAATTTCTACATGCTTTTTTTTTTAAACATCTTATATTTATTATAGCAAGAACTGCTGGAAATAAAAAAAGGTCCAAAGACCAAACCAGAACTGAGAGGCAAGCGGAGAGGCTCCCCACTGACAAACCACAACAAACTGACAGGCTCCCCACTGTCTACAAACTTGTTAGGCATACATCAAGTAATAGAAGATTTTTTTTATATTGATTTTTTGTTTGAGTTTTACAAAGAAGAAAACATATGAAATGAAGAAGTGAAAAGAAAAAGTAACTTTGTGGAGTTTAAGTGTGTTGTTAATAGAAAAAGTAGGGGTAGAGTTTATATGAGCTCTATTTTTTATAAACTTACCCTAGCTAATAAACTTATTGATTTCAATTTTTTTTTTTTCATTTTATATTTTGTTGTTATTCATTACTCTTATTTATTTTTTACTCTGTTTCCTTTTTCAATTTCAGTTAACGTTTTTTTTCCTGTTTCCTTTTTTCTATTTTTGATTTGTTTAGTCTTCCTTTTTTGTACTATTTATTCCTTCTTTCATTTTTATTTATTTTTCTTCTCACTTTTTTTTTAAATATTCTTCTCTCCCGTTTCACCTATGTAAAGAATAGTCACTAATAATAAAAAATATTAATTTATTAGTTTTTTACAGAATTTTTTATTTTTATTAATAAAATTATTTTCAAGATTTTTTAAAACAAGTATTTACAAAAAAAATAACTTATTTAAAAAACATAAAATAGTCATACAGATTTTCTTTCCTATTTATCAACTAAACATTTTACGTGGTTCAAAATTTTTTCTACGTCCACGGACTGCACCACACTCAATCTACCACTTTCAGAGTTGATTACAATCTCATTGTCTCTCTTTCAGTCTATCTATAATTGCTCTCTCTAGCAAATTTTTTCACACTTTAAGCACACCAAATGCAATGAGAAGTAGTAGTATTTAATTGGAAACACTAGGGTAAACTAAAACCCTAAAGGAGTACTTTCTTTTTTCTACACAAGTTTTCCTATTTAGCAGAGATTCCGTCATTACCGCAGTCTGGGCCGCAGCTGTAGCCTGCGACCTGTACCGCAGTTCTTCTCTTTTCTCCATCTCTCAGAACACCGCGGAGTAGGCATATGTCTGTGTCGCGGTTAACATCGCACAACACCTCTAGAAAACACCGCTCTTTGAACCGTGGTATGTGTATTATGTCCACACTACGATTTACACAGCATCAACCTACTGGAATCCATCGCTATGTGTGCCACGGCTTGGGCTTCTTATCTCCGTTGCAGTCCGTACCGCGCCACTTGTCGAAATTCTTTCCTTAGGCTGGTTTCTAGCTCCATAAAAACCAACAGTTTCCCACTTGAAGATTGAAAAGTCAATAAGTGTTCTCCATCCTTTCTCGATGACTCAGTGAATCACGGTGAGTTCATCCCCCACGTTTTTACTCTTGAAGACCCACTGTAACTACGCATAGTTTTATTTTCTCAGTAGTGACTGGCTTAGTAAACATGTCAGTTTGATTCTTGGTTCCTGCAATCTTCACTAACCTTAGCACTTATTTCTTTGATTAACGATCAAACAAAGTGGTAGTGTAGGTCTATAATGGAACACCGAATTCTTGGCCAAGTGTATTGCCCCCTGACTCTTACAGTGCAACACGTTCATCACCTAATCGAATCTCAACTCAACTAACAACCCTTGTAATCATATCGACTCCTTGCTTGCTTCTGTCATAGCCACATAATCGGCTTCAGTTATAGAGAATGTCACTATTTTCTACAACTGGGACACCTAAGTAATCGTGGTACTAGCCATCGTTAACACATATCAGGTCGTACTTATTCTATGATCCACCTCTCTAGTAAAATCTGAATTCACATAACCTTCTAGCTTGAGTTCATCTCTTATGAAGGTTAGACATCTCTCTCTAGTACCCCGTAGATATCTTATAATCCACTTCACGGCCTCCCAGTGAGGCTTACCCTGATTGGACATGTATCGGCTCACAACTCCCGCTTCTTGGGAAATATCTAGTCTCGTGCAGGCCATGGTATACATTAGACTTCTAATGAATGAAGCATAAGGAACTCTAACCATAAAGTCCTTCTCCTCTTCCGTCTTCGGACTCTAATCCTTAGAGAACTTGAAATGACTAGCTAAAGGTGTTCTTATCGGTTTCGTATAGCCCATGCTGAATCTTTATAACACCTTTCGAATATACTCTGCTTGTGAAAGCTTTAATATTCCTAAATGTTCGTCTCCACTAAATCTCATTCCAAGAATCTGTTTTGCTTCACGTGAATCCTTCTTCTCAAACTCACTCGAAAGTTGCTTATTCAAAATGTTAATCTCCTATAAATTTACACCAGTTACTATCATGTCATCAATATAGAGTAGCAAGATAATAAAACTTGACTTAACCTTTTTGAAGTAACAGTAGTGGTCAGCATTGCATCTCAAATATCCATTGTCTTGCATGAACTCATCAAACTTCAAGCTCTTCGTCAGCTCACATATAAGCTCTCCATTGCCAACTTTCACAAACCCTTTCGGTTGCTTCATATATATCTCTTCCTCTAAATCTCCATGAAGAAAGGTAGTATTAAAATCTAACTGCTCTAGATACCTTTTTGTTGGGACAATACTCAACACTAGCCGGATCATAGTTAGTTTAACGACAAGAGAGAAAATTTCAGAATAGTAAATACCTTCAATTTATTGCAAACCTTTGACTACTAGTCGTGCCTTGTATCTCTTGGAACTATCATGTTCTTATTTGATCCGAAATACCCACTTATTTTGTAGAGCTTTCTTTCCTTCAGGTAACTTGGTTAACTCCTAAGTTTGGTTAGATGACAATGACTTCATCTCATCCTTCATTGTAAACTCCCACTTGCTCACATCTTTCCTGGACATGCCTCATCATAGCACTCAGGTTCTCCTGTATCCCTCAACAACATGTATTACAAGTATTTCCTATTTGGTATAGGAGTTCGTGTTGATCTTCTCAATGTACTTTGAGCCTGTGTCGTTGGAACATCTCTGTATGGAATAGGTTCTTGAACCCGGGGCTGCACATCTTGCTCTTCATCATTCTGTGTACCATGTTCCACAATCCTGATACCTAGTACATCATCTGGCCTTAAATACTCTAGTTCTAATAGTTTATACACCTGTGTGTTCTTATCTTTGTACATGACCCTTTCATTGAAGACGACAACTGCACTTCTGATCATCTAATGGTTTTGGTAATCCCCCAGCATATAATCAAATTCATCTTCTTCATAGCCCACCAAAATACACTTCACTGAATTTGCATCTAACTTACTCCTCGCATGATCACCTACATGTACATAATAAACACACCAAAAACACTTTAAGATGTGAAAGTTTTACCTCTTTCCGACTCTAGATCTCCTTTGGTATAGCGAAGTAAAATGGTGGCTTTGATGGTCCTCTATTGATCAAATACGCTGTTGTATTGACTACTTCTGCCCAAAACTGTTTTGGCAACCTATGATGTAACCTCATGCTTCTGGCTTTCTTAGTCAATGACCTATTCATCTGTTCTGCTATGGGGTTCCAGGAACCGTTGTACTGAGCTTTATCCCATTCAGGTAGAAAAACTTCTTGAACTCATTGTCTTTATATTCTTACTATTGTCTGAATGCAGCTTTTTGATCTTCAATCTTGTCTCATTTTCAACCCTACCTGCTCATCTCCTGAAAGCATCAAACACTTCAGACTTGTATTTTAAGAAGTAAACTCATACCTTTCTAGAATGATCATCGATGAATGTGACAAAATACTGTTTACCCCCGGTTGACGTGACTGAAGTTGGACCCCAAACGTTGGTATGCACTAATTCCAGCTTCTCCTTTACCGGTACTCTTAAGTTGTTCTTGAAGCTCTCTTACTTTTGTTTTACCAAAATGCAACTCTCACATAAATCAACCTCAACACTCTTCAATTTTTCTTTCAAATGTAGATACTTCAGCCTCTAACTACATGTGCCCAAACCTCTGGTGCCATAGGTTCGAATTGCCTTTATATTCTGCCATATCGATTGAACCAGAGCCATCCGTGATTGTGTAAAGTGACCCATTCTTATTTCCTTGGACAATTGTCATAATACCTTTCAAAATCTTCCACTTTTCACCAATGAAAGTTTCACGTTAGCATTTGATGCTAGTTGCCCAATGAAGATCAAATTCTTCCTCAAATCCGGTATGTGTCTCACATTGTCGAGTTTCCAAACTTACCCTTACTGCTAAATCTTCACATCTCCCTTCCCATTAATGTATCATGTTTGATTGTCACCAAGATACACTTTACCTAAATTTTTAGAGAATTAGTTCTCGAAGAACTCTCTGTGAGGTGTGTCATGGAATTATGCTCCCGAATCCAAGACCCAGGACTTAGTCTTACTTTCTAACGAGCAGATGAGGCAGTCATCTGACTCATCTGATGCAAAATTTGCACTACTCTTGCCCTTATCCTTTTTCTCAGATCTACACTCATACGAGAAGTGGCATTTTTTACCATAATTCCAACACTCTACATCTCATTGTTGATTTCCTGAATAGTTGACCTAATTCCTAGATTTAGACATTCCTCTTAACTTTGATCTTCCTCGTTGATTCATGTCCCGATTTCTATTTATGTCTTCTTTTCCTTCTATATTCAGTGATGAAGATGTAGATGTCCCTAATCGCTCTTCAGGCAACCTGATCTCTTTGGTCATGATCATGTTCATAACCTGTTGGAATTTTAATTTTTCTTTCCCGAACGAGTTGACAATTGACTAACTTGTCATTTTCCAACTTTTTGGCAATTGGGTGAGCATCCACTAATAACTCCTCATCGAAACCCACAGACAAAGAACATAACCCATCCTTCACTTCGTTGAAATGGTTCAGAAACTCTTTAAAGTTCTGACATTTCGTCATCTTCAAACTTGATAACTTCTTGACAAGATGGACTTTTTTTACCGCAGAAGGTTGTTCACATAGTTTTGATAGAGTATCCATTAGATCTATGGCAGTTTGTTGATCATTTATGTTGAAACCAACATGTTTCGTCAAGCTGAGATGAATTGCTCCCAATGCTCTTATCCAGGAGTTCAAAATCATCATTATCCATATTCTTCGGTTTCCGTTTCTATGACCAATCTTTATCGATCATATCCTTCGGTCTCTCTTTTATCGGCCATTGCAGATCCTTCTGGTACAAACAATCCTCAATCTTCATCTTCTAGAAGTTGAAATTTGACCCATCGAATTTCTTAATCGTATGCGTATCCTTCTCTGATCCCATCTGTTCGACGAAATCGTTGACCTTGAGAAAACCTAGATTTGTGTGAAAAATAATCTGCACGAACCAAGAGCTCTGATACAAATTGTTGTTAAGAAAAATCACATACACACAAATCCAATCATAAACAAACAATATGAAAGCAATAAGAAGAAAAAGATGACACCAAAGATTTTACGTGGTTCAGCAATTTGCCTACGTCCACGAAGCGCACTACACACAATCCATTACTTTCAGAGTCGATTACAATCTCTCTTTCTCTCTATACAATTGCTCTCTCCCCTCTAGTAATTTTTTTCACACATTACGCACACCAAATACAATGGAAAATAGCAGTATTTATTTAAAAACACTAGGGTAAGCCAAAACCTTAAAGGAGTACTTTCTTTTTTCGTGCAAGTTTTCCTATTTAGCACATATTTTGTCATTACCGTGGTTTGGGCCGCTGCTGCAGCCCGTGACCTGTACCACGGTTCTTCTCCTGTTCTCCATCGCTAAGAACACCGCGATATAGGCATACGTCTGTGCCGCGGACAACACCGCACAACACCTTTGAAAAACACCGCTCCTTAAACCGCGGTGTGTGTACTATATTCGTACCGTGGTCTACACAACATCAACCTACTGAAATCCACCGCTTTGTGTGATGCGGCTTGGACTCTTTATCTCTGTGCCACCTGTCGAAATTCATTCCTTAGGCTAGCTTCTGGTGTCACAAAACCCAACAGCTAGCTAGTGATAATTAAGCACCAATGGCTGCTTTAAATTATGCAATGTTAATCAATGTCACTCTCGTCCTCATGTGCCTCACCATTACTACTACACTATGCCAAGTCTCTCGTAACCAAACCTTCAAATTCATAAACCAAGGTGAATTTGGAGACTGAATAATCGTATATGATTTCAAATCTGAAATGAAGATCGCATCTTCTTAACACGTCCATTTCACCTTTGTTTCTACAGCACCACCCATGATGCCTTCATTTTTGCCATTAGGGCAGGACTCCCTAACGATGAAAGCCTCATGCGCTGGGTTAGGGATGCCAACCGCAAAGATCCGATCCGTCAAAATGCCACCCTCACTTTGGCCGAAATGGAAACTTTGTCCTGGTGGAGGCCGATGGCCGAGTGGCGTGGCAAACCAACACAACCAATAAGAGGGTCACTAGCATTAAGTTGCTACTGAATGGTAACTTAGTCTTGCATGATAAAAATGGAAAATTCATATGGCAGAGTTTTGATAACCACACCGATACTTTATTGGCCGGCCAATTAGTCAAATCAACGGTCATGACAAACTTGTTACCCATACATATGATATGATTGGCTCCAATGGACCATACAATATTCGCTTAGGTGGTGTTTGGTTACCATGGTGGAATGAGAATTGGAATGGTAATGAGAATGAGAATTGTAATGGTAATGAGAATGGGAATTGTAATGGTAATGAGAATGGGAATTGAAATGGAAAGGAATGGAAAACTGATTTCTTTGTTTGGTTGGGACTTTATAATCAATATCTGAATCAGTAATATTTTGTTTGGTTAACAACTGAATGGAATGGAATCAACTGTATTTTGACCAAAATACCCTTAGTTACAAAACATTTATAATAACATTATATATTATGGATAATATATATATATATATATATATATATATATGAAAGTATATATAATATATATATTATTATAATATAAAATATATATTATTACAATATTAATATAATATATATATATATTAAATAAAATATATGTATATATTAATATATATTATTATATATTATATATTAGAAATATTATATTTATAATATATTAGAAATATTGATATTATTAATATTAATATAAATATTATATATAATTATATAATGTGTATATATATATAATAATAATAATATATATAATTAGAAAATATAATGTTCATTTTGGATAATAATAATAAAATATAAAAGTATAAATTATATAATAATATATATTTTAAATATTATATATATTATGTATTATATATTAGAAATATTGATATTATTAATTATAATATTTATATATATATTATATACATAATATAAATAATTATAAAATATAATATATATATATATATATTTTGGATAATAATAATAAAATATAAAATTATAAATTATATATTATATTTTGTATAAAAATATAAATAATATAATATAATATATATATATATATATTATAATATATGAATATATGTAATATATGTAATAATATATTATATGCAATAATAATAATAAATATTATATAATAGTATGATATTTATAATATATATATATATATATATATATATTATTTTTGAAAATGAGGGTATTTGTGGAATTGAGTTGTGGGATAGAAGGTTATTTTTGGAAAGAAAATATGTTATTGGAATGGAATGGGCATTCCATTGGTTTTTGGATGGAATACTCATTCCACCAAAATGGTGGAATCCCCATTCCAATGGAATGCTCATTCCATTGGAATTTTACAAACCAAACAAATGGAATGAATTTCTTTCCATTCCATTCCATCAAACCAAACACCACCTTAGATCATAAAGGGTTCACCATGTATTTAAATAATTTTTGTGAATAACTTATTTATGGAGTTTGGCCTAGTCGAGATTTTGGAAACAGAGTGACATTCGATGTTGTGACTGAAAATGAGCAGGCAACAACATATGAACTAGTCCTGACTGTAAATCAGGACCAAGTTCCGACATCACCCGAAAACCGAAGACTCCTTCAAGTCCATCCGATGGGAAACATGTAGCAAATCAACCTGAACAAACTCAATTACAATGCTACATATTCGTTCTTGAGGCTTGGTTCGGATGGTAATATGAAGGCATACACTTATTATGACCAAGTTAGTCACTTAATATGGGAAGAGAGTTTTTCTTTCTTTTCAAGTTACTTCATTAGGGAATGTGCATTGCCATCAAAATGTGGCACATATGGTTTATGTGACAAGAGGATGTGCGTTGCGAGCTCGAGCCCAAATGGGTTGTTGGGGTGGAGCCAAAGTTGCACGCAACTGAAGTTGCCGGCTTGTGGGAAAAGATCTGCACGAAAGGTTGATTAGTACAAGATAGTGGGTGTAGAGCATTTTCTGAATCCATATATGGATGATAATGAAAAACCAATGAAGGTTGGGGAATGTAGAGAGAAATGTAACATAGATTGCAAGTGTTTGGGATTCACCTGCAAGGAAGATACCTCTAAATGCTTGCTTGCTCCATAGCTTGGGACTCTCATCAAAGATGTCAATACTTCCGTGGGATATATCAAGTATGCAAGGTAGAGAAATTACAACTGTTGAAGGGCTAAACAATATTGTATTGAATTACTGTTTTTTTTTCTTGTGGTGTCAAATTTATTTTAATCGGTCAGTAGCCAAGAAACAAGAAAACAAGGTTCAAGCCTTTATAATATATATATATATATATATATATATATATATATATATATATATATAATGTACAATAAAAGGTTGGTTAAGTGGTAGGATATTCATACCTACGTTAAGGACGTAAGATACGAGTAATGCCTCTTTCCCTAACGTGGTATGTAGAAAAAAAAAATCTATATGTTGATAGGATCTTCAAAAATAGTCTGTGGTGGGTTTATAGTCCAATATCAATCCTTATTACGCTTCTTTGAAATCCTGGGCCTCCATTAAAGCTTTGTCCTGAAATTTAAATCGAAGCCTTAATAATACAAGTATACAACCGTTTTATTTATAATCCATAAAATTCGAAACCTTTCATTGATATTTGTTTTAAAATCTAATATTGTTGTTTTAAAAATAAATCTTATATTGAATCAATCAGGGGTCTATTGAGACCTACATAGATCAAATATTGTATGTGGGATCATAATATCTACTCTTGTATTATATATATAAAAAAAATCGCACACACTTGAAATTTTTTACACAACATTAACAAAAAAAATTAGTACGTTAGATTTATAGGTTGACAATATCAATTAAATGAAGGGACAATGATAAATAAAACACAAACCCAAAATTCAAAATCCTGAATTATTCTTTTGGGGAACATTGAAACTTTCTATACCCAAAAAGTTGATACAATATTCTATAAATCCCAAAAGATACATTATTCAAATAAGTGTTTGAAAAAAAAAGGTTAATTATTAAATAAATTTAGAAAAGTTAAACAAGGCTTTGACAAAGAATTTGAAATTTAGGACGTCCAATTACTTAAGGTTCCGGGCAGCAAAAAAGATTAGGGAAAAAGTTTCAATTCCACATAGCAATTCTTTTACTTGAGTTGTTGATTGACCAAACATTTAGAAATCACAATAATTTGATGCATTAACCTTTATTGTACAATTGAATATAATTAAAAAACCAATCTCAAATCTCTCTTAGGATATGGCTAATAAAGGTGGATTACCTTTTTCCACCTAGGAATACATTGATATTTTAACCTTTCACTATCAAAATGGAATAATCTGGCCATTAATACAAAGGTATATCGAACCATGATGTTGATATTTTTTCTTTATTAAATAATTCTCTGCCATAGAGTCTTCTAAGCTGATTAAGTATAAAATGACCTATTAACGGTTAGCCGTCATCATTTCTCTTCAATTATTGGCATAGGTTAGCTTTGCCATGAAGATCTACCGCTTCAATTGCAATACCTATATATATATAAAAATGGTTTTTCAGTCGGTATGCATTGATATAAGTTATATCAGTGTGTTAATTGTATGTGGACCATTGATTATAAAGAAGTTTTGACAATTGCATATATTTTGAGTCAAAGTATGTAAATCTAATGGTTCACATCCAACGCACTGACAAATTCATATCAGTGCGTACTGATTTGAAATTTTTTGTATATATATAAAGGTACTCAAGTTTTTCGTCAACAGAATTATATTATTATTATTATTATTATTATTATTATTATTATATAAGGCAATCTGATCTGTTTGGATTTAGAGTCGTTAAATCCAAACCTGTTGGGTATACAACCGAAGTCCCACATTAGCTAGACATGGGGTTGATTTTGGATATATAAGTATGAAAATAACCCATAATGGTATAATGCCTTTTTGGGTAGAGACCCAAGAGCAAATCAATACGGGCTTGACCCAAAGTGGACAATATCATACCAATGTGGAGAATGTGGATTCCATACTTCTAACAAGTGGTATTAGAGCCATGCCCCAGACTTGGCCGAGACGTAGTCGAACCAAGCAAGGAGATGGTGGGCCCCAGGTAGCTCGCAATGGGTCCGTGATGTTAGCTCTCGAGGCAGGAGATGCTCCAGATCTTCATACAAAACGTATGCTCCGGCGCGGTGGAGAGGAGTAACCTCCTAGAGACCCAAGAGCAAATCCGTGTGGCTTGGCCTAAAGCGGACAATATCATACCAATGTGGAGAATGTGGGTTCCATTCTTCTAACAAAACCTGCTACGGGTTTGGACGCTAAAATATAACCCGAAGTATGCATCAGGTGTGGGTTTGGGAAAAACCACACCCAAACCTGTTTACTTTTTAAAATAATTTATTTTATATTATGTAAATTATTAAAATTTTGAGGGTTTATAGGTGAGAAACTATATATATATATATGGTATAATCTATAAAACATCCGGTACACAAGAAATATTGTAGCATGTTATCATTTAAAAGATATACGTGATCACGATAAAATAAGATTTAAATTTGAATATGGTTGTATATGAGTTGTATGTGAATCGATGTGATTATGTCAAAAAAAACAATAATCACCTATAGTTTTTTAAAGGTATACGATATACCGGTGTTCTATAGACCAACCATATATATATATAATGTCAATAATGATATATATTTCATCTAAAATTTAGTTTTTTCATTCCAAACCATGTTGTAATTGAAGTGTCAAACGGTGAATGGATATACATTAACGATGATTTATTTCACTCATCACATGTATCCATTCATCAATCGACCACCTCACGTTTATTGAGATACGTTATTCGCATATTAGTTGTATTTGATCGCATAACTTTTGTCTACTGAGATCGTATGTGAGCATAGGCGAAGAAAAAGTGGGGCCATAGGGGCCAAGGACCACGACCAATGAAAATTCAACTAACTAAATTTTAATTATAGACATATTATGATACTGTAGTATGAAGATGGTAATTGCAACATGGCTCCTCTATTTTATTAATAATATAAATTTCTTCCATATTTTTTGCAGAGATAAAATCAATCCATTTTAATATTTTAATTTCTTATGATATCATATATTATTTATAATCTAACCTATATATTAGTTCAACTACTACACAGTTACCCTATAGTTACATTGTTCATTTTTCAACCATTGGATTTCAATCCAAAGGTCTGTAAAAACTAAAGATTTGAAAATTTATAAAAAATTAAAACTAAAAGAAAATAACATCCTCTCGTAATTACTCTCACACCTACATATGAACTGTATAATAATTAAATCCGTATATATATATATATATATATATATACTTTTTTTTTATTTATTAGATATTTACTGAAAAAAATTAAGACTTTATTTTCTATTTTATTATATAATATCTATCTTGTTTTGAGGAAGCTCTTATTGTTTGTATATAGTTTGTTTACTCATAGCCCCTACATTCTTTGTGTGTGGACCCGGATAAAGACCAACGGTTAAGGCCCAACCAACTCAAGTTACTTCACTCCAGCGAAAGTTTGACCAAGTTAGTTATCCAATAAAAGATAACAACACGTTTGATTTAGTAGTTATCAGATCCCCAGGTGATTCGCCCATGATTCGGGGGTTCTTGTTAACCAACGAGCTACACCACCAGCCTCAGGAAGGCTATAATTAGAACACTCTCTCTACGTTTTTAATTTCTACCAATTAACACAAGCTAATTTACGTCCGAAACTCTGTACGAATCTACACTCCGGCCACCAAAATTCTTCAACCTTCTATTTTAAACTCTCTATTCATTAGTGTATACCTAGATTCATCACAATAACGGTGACAACATCCATTTCCATGGTCTTGTTTACAAAATTATAGCTCTAAATATTATTTTGAAGAGCAATCTACAAGCTTTTCAAGAGCTCTACGGTTTAATTTATAAATAAAAAGCTATTTTATTTAGCAATCATTTATTCAAGCACTTCATTTTATAATATTAGCTTCAAACGAACGAATACCTAACTTGAACGTCAGAAAATCCTCTAAGACACACCCTCAATCGCTCCTTTCTTTATTTCTATTTTACGTATATCCAAAATGCTTGACAAGTTTCAATCCAACGAGCTCTATGTACAAGTTGCAAGTTACTAGAGATCTACAATTGTAGAGCGATCCCTTACAGTTTGGTGTCCACCATGTTTCCCTTGCAACTTTCTTATGAGCAAAACCGAGATTAGTCGACAATACACTCGAAATGGTAGAATACTGTATTCCACCAATTGTCGAAGCCTAACTTGCCACGGTAACTTCATAATAACTGCAAACGTTGACAAAGTACGTGAGCTCGAACCCAAGAACGCTACGATACACACTAAGAATGTAGAATTGCGTATGCGAGACGAAGGCCCCAAAAACAACGCAGTTCATATCCCACTGATCCCAGCGGGTGAGGACACGCACAACATCGAAAGAACGGACTCCAATTGCACAAAGAACAGACTCCCAAATGTCGAAGCAACAATTCCACATTAGGGAAGGTAGCTCAGCAAGAGATAAACCTCTAACTCCAACTCTCAACATCTAGAAAATATTTTCAGGACCCTTGAGTCCCTTCAGTAAACGTCCGAATTGATAAGATGTACTTCTAATATATCCATTTTTGCTCACCCTGAGGTTACTCGTAAAGTTACAGAAATGGAAGCACTCATCTAAAGAATCTCGAGCGTATTGACTCCAATCAAGAAAATCGCAGCAAACAGCTTCGCGACTCACCTTTTGTTGACACCATTGCCTTGGTCAAGATGCCTAGAAAGTTCATTTTCCCAAACATGAAGCAATTCGAGGTCATGATGGAGCCAGATGATTATATAGCCCAGTACAAACAGCTCATGTTCATTACAACAATCCCACACGACCTGATAGAAGTTTTCATGTGCAAAGGATTTGGCTCCGACCTTAATGGACCCGCTTTGCAATGGTATACGAATATGCCTAATAATTTCTTTTTCTTTTTTTGTAGCTTACATATATACATATATATAAGTCATGTAGTAGAAAAAAAATAGGGTTTTTCAAATTATCTTGGACCTTTTCGTTATACACGAATATAAGAAAGGATTTGTTTTCATACCTTTTATGATCTCTCCTTCGTTATACATTAAGCCTTCCGAGCTATGACCCGCGATCTAGCAACTGAGTGTGGGCACGTCATGAGTTCTTGAATGGAGGCTGGAAAGATGGAGAAGTCAACTCCTTATCTTTCTTTTTAGGGTTCGGCCAACTCAAGTAAAAAAAAAGGTTATAATTGTTTTTTCTCTTTGCAGCACTTCTCTCTCTCTCTTTCTATGTTGGATTCAGTTAGTTTCCTGATAAGTATATCTTATATATATACCAGGATTCTAAGGTTTAGTTAACCAAGTCAAAATAGGAATATAAATCTTTTTTTAATTCGGCCACCACTAGGACTTGTACCTTTAACCTCTTTAAATTAAATAAATAATCTCTGTTATTTATTCATTTTGCTTTCGTCTAGGTTCGAATCTCTAACCTCCAAATAACAATTAATAATTCTTAATTATTAATATATCAATTAAATAATCATATTATTTAATTATATTTAATTAATCAATCAAATAATTTAATAGTTAAATATTCATATCATTTAATTAATTCCAGAATATAACCAGGTTACTTTTGTA
The DNA here is from genome assembly GCA_032871835.1 of Dipteronia dyeriana. NCBI lineage: Eukaryota > Viridiplantae > Streptophyta > Magnoliopsida > Sapindales > Sapindaceae > Dipteronia > Dipteronia dyeriana. The sequence continues at coordinate 51,628,999 of CM065302.1, read as the reverse complement.
ACATAATTAATTGGACCATCCAATTCATTGTGAGCATTGTTACCAATAATCATAAAGGGCTAGCAAAGAGACTTAATGAACCCACAATTTTGAGCTCCAACAATACTTAAAGGAATTATTTAAAACACTTTAATTAATATTTCATGATTCTTAACCTCAGAGTTATTCCACTAAAAACCCGATGTTGCACTCTCATAACTGTAGATGTTTTACATTAAAAAAATATCTGTGTTCATCGATATAGCTATTACATATGGTATGATCCTCCAATAGTAGTTCATAATTAAAGCTAGGCCATAAAGTCTATTATACCTCTCTAATTATATCTTTTCCTTTAAGTACCATTGATTATCTAATGAAAAATTATATCATTCTTTCCTTTACGGAAGAAGGAGAGCGCTCTTATTGTTCAAGTCTCGAATCAATCCTTAAGGAAACTACTTCTCTACTTCTCGCAAGAAGGAGTGGATTCCTCTATTGTGTACAGACATTCATAGCCATAAGCCAAAACGTGATACCAAGATACAGAGTTATTGATCAGGAATGCTACTCTGATGTCACCAGTGGTATATTAAAAACCAAGATCTAACCTGAAGAAGTCAGTAAGACACTCAAGATTAAGATCACTTATATTTATCCATCATTTATCGATATACATGAATCTCTACATATAACGAATATTGATGAGAGATTCATATAGATTGTGGTTCATTCCTATATGACCACATCATATAAGGTGTCTTCATTCTCATATCACCATATGAATAGTCTAGGATAAGACCACTGTACATTACATAATGGACAGTAGCTGTAGATTATCCACAAATAAAGTATTTAGCTTTATTTGCTCTCTACGAACTCTTTAGATTGCACGTCTCAAACTAAATACATATGTATATGACACTCATATACTCAGTTTGAGATTACATCTAGCAATCTTAGATGTTTAGTACATATGATATAAATGTATGAGTCTTATTTATTGAATGAAATAACTACTTCTTTTGTTATGGATTTATAATGTTTAGAAATTACAAGTTCTAGGGCATAAATCCCAATAATATCCCACTTGCACTAAAGTAAGTGAGACATATCTTGTAATCCCAAACCCTCTAGCTGACTTTCAAACACTTTAGCAGATAAGGTTTTCGTAAATGGATCGGCATGATTATCTTACGATACGATTTTGGTCACGTCACATCTCCTCTCTACACTATCTTCCTGATGAGATAATACTTCCTCTCTATATGCTTCCTTTTTTTGTGGCTTCTTGGTTATTTAGAATTAGCCATAACACCATAATTATCACAGTAAAATGTCATGGGCTTATCCATGAGAAAGAAACCTCCATTTTATTCTCTTCTACATATGTGTCTCATCTTAGCATGTTGTTTTAGCATCTAAGGCGACTACACGTGTAAGAATGCCGGTCTCAACATAGCAATATATTTCTATCAACTTTTGTGTGTAATTATGCTAGTATAATGAGTAGTATGTTGTACTTTTAATGTATGTCATAATCCTTTTGACAACATTTCGATGTTTCAATCTAGGAATATATTGGTATCCACTCACCAATCTTACATCGTAACTGATATTTGTTAGGTTTTACAATTATGTTTGCTTGATTCCATAACAAAACTCTTTTGTTTAGGTAGTTCCTATTTGATATGAGTTTCAATGAAGGAAAGTAACTTCTCATGCAAAGTTCATTTTTAAGAGGAAAGACCCTTACTTGGATGCTAATGTATAGAGATTCATTCTCCTTTTGCAAGTCGTAAGGTATACACACATTTTTTATAACATTTGTGTCCTTGCATCATTGTGCTCATATTGGTATAACACATACACTCATATTATTGTATGCACATGCATTAGATTTAAGTTGACAACTTTTGGAAAAATGCATGTTCTAGGACTATCTTTAGAAAATGGCCTACTTTATGTGTTCTTGTGCTTTTTTGTTTATTTTTTTATTAATATCGAACTTGTATATGTTCTCATATTGTTTCTTATCGAGCTCCAAATGTTTTGGTTATTCATTCATAAGTTTTCGAGTTCCAAGTTGGATTTTACAAAACTTTTCGTGTGTTTATCGTGTATGGTTTTCGTCCTTGTGAATTGAGTTGAATTCTAAGTTTTTGATTAAATTTTTGTAAACGTCCATATTAGTGAGTGAGTAAGGGTTCATTATCCAAAAATATATTCGAATTCTAAGTTCCAAGGCAAAAGAACATTATAGAAGAGGAAAAGGGAATGAAGGGAAGTGGCAAGTTGCCAAAACATCCCCTCTCCCGTGGAGGACACGAGGCCTCCATGAGAAAGGACCCTCTCGCCCCCATGGAGGCCACACACCTCCACGAGCTACTAAGGTGGCATGGTGCACTTCCATTCCCGTGGTCCCTCACAAACCATATCAATTCCCTCTCTTTAAAATTGAAATTTTCTGCAATTATTTTTTTATGTTTCTCATTTTTTGTTTTTGTGATATCTCACTCATTTTAGATCCGATATTGGTGATCCAGAAACTAAAATTCATTGTATTTCAAAAGACAACAAGTCCCAAGTATTTTAAAGCCAATTCGAATTCAGATTTTCCTATTTACTTTGATCTTCATCAAGTGTTCATCATTTTATAAGTAAACCATATTCTCTACACTTTTCTTGTGATCAATTTCTTGAATCTCTTTAATTGAATATGAAATGCGTTTAGAATGATTTGGATTCTACTTTTTAGAATTTTCTAAGTGAGTTTCGATATTAGCTTTTATGTTTTTTTTTTAATTGAATATCTTTCTAGCTAATTTTGATGAACATGAACTTGAATATAGAAAAACTTTGTGTTTGATCTTCATTGTTGATTTCTAGGTTTTTGTCACATGTTCTTGAACTAGAATATTTTAAATGTTGATTTGCTGACTTGATTTCAAAGCTAGTTTCGTACTTTTTGTTGAAAATTTGTTATTCTAGCTTTGATTGACATGTTTAGATTTCAATGTATTTTTGTGAGTGATCTTGAATGCCTAATCTATATGTCTAATCACATGTTCATAAAGATTAGTTACATTTGTATGTGAGCTCGATTTGAGCAATACTAATTCTTCATCAAGCGTGTTTGATCAGTATACTCTATTTGCTTGTGTTTATATCGTGTTTGTATGTCTGTATTTCACTTAGATCTTGGATTGTGAAGTTCTTACTTGAGCAAGGATGTCTTGACTTAGATCGAAGAGATCTGGAAAGTTGAGCAACGAACTTTCTAGAGAAATGTGAAGTGTCTTGGATAGAAAGAGGCAAGTCTATCACTAGTAAAAGGTCTGAGGGTAGGTTAGAGTGGGACCATCCAATAGGGTGGATCATGTGAATTGATTGCTTAAGGCTGTACATTTTACCAACTAGTGAAAAATAGTGTTGCATGTGATTGTGGAATCAACCCGTGGATGTTTCCTCAAGTTGTGAGGTTTTACCACATTAAAAAAACGTTGTGTTGATTTTTTTCTTCTATTGTATTCATTTACTTTACATTGTAGTAGTTACTCTATATTGCTATATTTGATATACTTGTTACTTCTAACCATCTTGTAAAGCTTTTTGGTGTTTGTTTTTAAGAAGCGTTTGGATAGTTTGTTTGTGCAACAATCAAAGTCTGAAAAAGTTGTTAAAATTGGATCCAATTTATTCACCCCCTCTCGAGATTGATAAATATCCATCTTAGGAAATTTCAATTAGTATTAGAAGGATCACTTAAGGTACTTAGTGTGATCTCATGGTTCTAAGATTGGATTTTTGAGCTATAGGTGATTTGTTGCTGGAAGGTGCTTCTAGTGCAAGACCTCTACTCTTGGAGAATGGTAACAACCTTTTTTTTGGAAAACTACTGTGAAAGTCTACATTAGACCCATTAATGAAAAGGCATGTATAAGTGTGAGTGAAGTAGAAGAGAAAGAGGTGTCCTCGGATGATCGATTACATACTAGCAATTACATTGCTCACCTAGCTATATATAAAGGAAAATTTTAGGATAGTAATGAAGACCCCTCAAGTTATGAGAAAATTGAATACTCCTCAGGTAGTGAAGATAGTGAAGTCTTCTCTAATCATGAAGAGATCAAAGCTTCCTCAAATCATTATGAAACAAACTTCAATGACAAAATCCTTCAACTAACCAGTGAAAATGTCAAGAAGAATAATAAGAATAATAAGTTGAAGTTGATCAATGCTAATTTAGTGGTTATAATCAACACTCTTGAAAATGAAAAGAAGATGTCTTTGAAGAAGATAAGCAAGCAAAGTGAAGTCATCAAGGAGCATGAAAAGACCATTGAAGAGTATTTTTCAAAGATGGGGGAAAGTGCTCAATAGCTAGATGATTTAACATAAGACTTTACTATGAAGTTGTTTTCCATTTAAGGAGAGGTTAAGCATAATGTGAACACTTTTGCTGTCATGAAGACAAAGAAGTGTGAGCTTAAAGATGAAGTCAAAGCTCTGAAAGAGTCTATTAGTGGCATGGAAATTGGAGTCATTAAGCTTGATGAAGTAATAAAACTTGGAAAGCATCATGAAGATATGAGTGGCTTGGGTTTTGTAGAAGAAGTTAAGAAGACTTCTACAACCAAGAACAAGTCAAAGAAATCCAAGATGAAGAAAGACTAAACTACTATTCCTTTCAATATCAAAAACAATGACAAGAAGAGCTATTGAACTTCTTAACCAACTTCTCAACCAAAACATTCACATCAAAAACATAATTTTTCTAAATTCATTCTAGTTTTTCATTATTGTAATGTTGTTAGTCACATTAAGCCTAAGTGTAATATATTAAACAGTTAAGCAATGCAAACTAGGAAATGTGAAACATGATAATAATGTAAAAAGTTTACCTGATCATGGGTTTAAGTTTAGAGCTAAACATAATATCTCTAAATTTGTCCCAGTTTTTCATTTTTGTAATGTTGTAGGACATATAAGGCCTAAATGATACAAGTATATTAGACAATGCAAACTAGAGAATGAGATGCATGCTAGTGAGATGAAAAGACTTCCTTTGGTTGTTTCTAAACATGTTAAGGCATTAGAGACTATGCTTGATGAACATGTTAATAGAAAGAAATCAAGAAGGAAAGTTTGAGTTAAGAAGAATAATATGCATATTTGTGACATGGATAAGTCTTCTTTGGAAGGTTTTAAACATGATAATACCTTTGATGATTTGAGAAATGTACATATTGATCATGTTCATGTGAAGAAGCCTACAAAGAAGATTTGAGTTGAAAAGAAAATTGTGCATGTTAAGAAAAATGTTGAGATGATGTTGGTAAAGGAGAGTGTTAACCATGATCATTTAAAGAGTCTTGATGAAATATTTATGCGTGACAAAAATGATGAGTTTAATATAAGTGATATTTTCATAAAGAAGATAATTAATGATTTATCTTCTATATTTCATATTTCCATGAGTAATGATCATGATTTTATTTGTGTTGGTTTACCTAGGACCAATATATAAAGGTGAGTACTCTTATACTTGATTGAGTAGTATATATGATAATATTTTTTGTTCTTGTTTGATAAGAGTTCTTAGTTTGATGCTTGATTAAGCTATTCAGTAATATGCTAGGTCTAGTATTCAAGCTTGGTGTCTCTAGTCAATACATGAACTTAATATTCGCATACTTTCACTATGATAGTTAAAATTTGTTGATAAACTTTAGAAAAATTTATTTTTTGAAATCTTTATGGTGATGATCGTTGTTAATTTTTTTTAGAGAAAGTCGTTTTTATATTTGATTTGAGTTGAAGTGTTTAGTCTTTATTCTCTTGGGAAGACACACCAATAACTTGTTGCCATAAGGATAACAAGCCAAGAGAGCTCATGAAAAGAGCAAAGACATTACATTGATGAAAAACTTGCTAAGGTATATGTTTACTCTAAAGCTTGTCGTCTTGTTTCAACTCTCAACTCTTTGTGTGTATGATATCATATGGCATGTTATTTTAGAGAACTTGTTTAGGATACATACGGTTCTCTTTAATATTTGCCATCTGGTGATCATTTGGTGAAATTGTTCACATAGATCTTTTTACATTATGCATGAATTATTTCTTGTACTTGTTTGATTGATGGGTGGCATTTTCAAAAAATATAAGCTTCATATTCTTTAAAATCTACTCTTTTAAGAATTAATAATCTAATGTAAATCTCTATGTATTGCTTTTAGGTCATGCGCATATAAGCCTTAAGACTTGGTTTTTTAAAAGTACACGCATTGCTTCTCTTATATGTTTTGACTGAGTAAGTTGAGTTTGAAAATATATAAGTTATGGATGCACCTAAGAGTCTTTTAACAACTACATGAAAGATGACATATGGTTAGTTTCTATTTTACTTCGGTAACTACATAGAACTCAACGAGTACCTTCATGAAAAGGGCTATATATGTTGGTTGTACAACCACTCAATGTAGGAAATGGTTACACCAATATGATGAGTGAAAGCCATCATGAAGTGTATAAAAAAATATATCAAAGAAGTGTTAAAAAAATCAAATTAAAAAAAAATCTTTGATTAAAGCTTCAAAAGCTTAAAGGGGTATAATTATAAATTGTAACTACTCGAGTAACAAAAATGGATTGATGAACCGCATGTACACACATGCTCATATGTTGAAATATATTCTCTTAAAGAAAAAATACCAAATGATAATCTGTTTGACCTTAAATAGAAAAGCTTAAGATGAATAGATGTTGATATAGTTTACATGTTGATAAGCCAATTACTCTTTTACATAAAGTTGAAGCAATTTCACACACACACACACACACACTTGTTTTGCTTATAAGTGTACTTGATCTGCTAATTTTTTTAGAAGAATTATAAGAGAGATTGAAAAATCTTGGTGTATCTCTCATAGTTTATGAAGCTTATTTTATTGAATTTCTTTAACATTATTTGAGTGTGTGATTATGTGGATATCATTGTGAACAATATACTATCTTAATAGTAGATAGAGCATTTATTAAGAGGGCGTTGTTTGCTAGACTTTGTTCTCTTTTATGATATGTTCACAAGATTTATTTTTATATAAAAAAATGCCATAATTGAATCTTGAAAATACATGATAGTTATCTCATATATTTGCCTTTCCCTTGATTATCCCTTATTTGTTTCATTGCCTATTCCTTGGAAAAAAATGGAAGAAATGTGTTGCTTGACTATAGGGGAGTTTTTAAGAGTAGATTTTGCATTGAAATATTATATGAGATAAGAGGAGTTTATGTGTTTGTTTATTGTGTTTATGAATATATCTCACCAATCTTCTATGTAGAAGATGTTCTTGTTTTCTCACAGGTGCTTTGATGATTAACGAAGGGATTGTTGAAGACTTTTGAAGACATGGAGACATTTTAGTTAAGAGATCTCTTTATAAAGTGAAGATGTGTGAATGTGATCAATAATGAGAAAATTTGAGTGATCACCATATGGTGAGGTTGAGGTTTGTCACAGAATAGTCAAATGAGGAGATTGTTAGGTTTTCGATTTGTATTTGAAATTACCTACAGTGTGTGTAATTGACCTAGAGGGGGAGGGGTGGGGGTGGGCTGGTTTTAATCAAATTAATTACCAATATTTATTGATTAGTCAATATTAAAAATTCATCCCATAAACAAGCATACAAAATCTAATATAAAATGCGGAAATTAAATAAGACTTGATTTTTATGTGGAAATCCTTTATCATGGGAAAAACCACGGGCTAACCACTTAGCCACTACAATCCTCAAATCCACTATTGTAATGATGTTTGCAACCTAGGTTGACATCTAGTCACACCATTCTCGGTCACTAACCCACCATTGCTACCCAACAAACCTTTATAGTGATTCTTGATCAATGCTTGCCAACCATACCTTGGTTGCAACACTTCACTTGCTTGTGCACTACACCTTGTAGTCACAAGACTAAACTTATAGAAGAGATCAAAATAGTCTAAGTGAATATATGAATATTATAGAAGCAATAGAGTGCAAGCCAAGACACTAAATGCTTAACTAGATGTTGAGATACAAATCTAACAACCTAATTATCAAACAAGCCAAATCAACCTAAGTTGTCATTAATCATGACAAAGACAATAAATGCAATCAACAAGTCCTAATCAACAATGTCTAAATGCAATGCATAGAGATTTAGCTAGAGGGCAACTATGTCCTAAATACAAGCTATCATAATACAAACCCAATCATGCAAAGGAACTCATAAATAGATGCAATAAATGAAGTCCTAGCATTTAATCAATTAATAAATACAATAAAAACATCATCTTGGAAAGTATGAACAAATAACAAAGATGGGATTTTTGTTTAACTTACAAAGTCAATTTGATGATGCGGACTCATGCCTAAAGATGCTCAATGATGCAAGAAGGATGATGGGTTTGCAGAGTTAAAGAACAAGTCTTAGAGCTTTTCTCTCTCACTAAAAATGGGTTCTTGAAGCTCTAGAAATTCAAAGAAGAGAATATATATATATAAGCCATAAATGAAAACAACATATTTTTAAACTTGGAAAACAAAATCTCGCCAACACCGTTGTGCTACCGCAGTCCAGGCAAGGTGTCCAAACCGCGGTGCATGCAGCGTGACACTGTTGGGTAAATTCACAGTAAAGACACATGCAACAATGACGGTATAAACTATGGTAAAACACATAGGCATCTCTGAACAAAACCGTGGTGTAGGCATGATGCACATCCAGCGGCCCAAGCCGCGGTAGAGAGAAAAATTCTATCTTAAAAGTCTACACAATGAAAAGACCAATTTAGAGAAGAAAATGTCTTCTCTAAGGGTCAGCCACACTAAGTCTTTGTGCCTGTGTGAAGTGTAATGAAAATACAACAAGTAAACACAAATATCATGAAAGACATGCAATCACATGAAGTTCAATTCAAGATAAGGAAATGTCCATGCAAGTGTGTGTGTGCTACTAAATCTCTTCAAGAGTCAAGTTAAGTGTTTTACCTTTTGTTCTTGCTCTTAAAGTCACAGAGATGCTTGGAAGTTTTGAATCGAAAGCCTAAGCTACCTATTAAAAGTCATCCCCTAATGTGGTTTCTCATGAAATAAATCAATCATAAAAAAGTGGTTCTTACAATTTCCCCTATTTGGCTATTTCATGATAAAATAATCCTTACCAAAACAATAACAAAGCTATTGGTCAACAAAGTGTATTCTACGTTACAATAAGAGAAACCTAAGATCTAAGTCTTCAAGGTCTTCCTTCGTAAATTATCATATCTACACACAATAACAAGAAATCGCTATCCAAGATCAAGTGCATGTGAGGTGATCAAATAAAAACAAGCATTTGCATTAATAAAACAATACAATTAATATAATGTAGTGCAATGCAATGCTCCCCCTAAATAGGTTACTTTCTCTCCCAAGACTTCTTCCCCAAAGCATAAACAATGCTCCCCCTATATCTCTCAAGACTTCTCCATCATTTTGTCATGAGATAGGCAAATGAGCTCCCTCTATCGGGTTGCTTTAATAAAAAGAGCTATTAGTACAAACACGAAGCATAATCTTATAAACGAACTTTAAGCAACATAAGTAATTGAGAGGATTAAGGAGTTTTATTTAACAAACATATGTGAAATTGTTGCTTCATATGCAAGACATATAACATTAAAGTTCAAGCAATAGTGTTTGGCAAAGCCAACATCAAAAGGGTTTCCAAGAGAATTCAAACAAATTTGTACCATTTTTTCATAAGCAAATAAGATACAGTTTTTTTTTTATAAAAAAAATACAATTTAAGAGCAACTATATCAATCCTTAAAAGCAAACCAATACATTGGATCAAGAGATCCTATTAGATTTTTTTGAATAATTATCCGTATGATAATAGTCTTATTTAACTATTAAGAAGAGAGAAAGACTAATTTGGATATAAAATCCTTAATGATTGCATGGAAACAAGATCCTTATTGATTAGTCTTCTCTTTTGCATTCACACATATTTGTATTAAGGCAATCAAAAGCATTTCATGCATATTATTTTAAGCATGTCATAATAATCAAGTTCACATATCATGGAGATAAATTATAGGTCATTCAAATGCACTTCCCAATCAATTCTCCTAGTCCAAAAATGTATGTTTGAACATAAATATGACATGGATTATAAGCAAAGCAATGGTACACACTTATTAAAAAAATACCATAAAAGGATATATATCAACCAAGAATTTCAAGCAATTATCAAACGACCATAAAATTAATCAACTTTTTACACATTACAAATCATGCAAGTTCGCTCTCTTTGCTTAAGATCCCTATACGAGGTCAAATCCAATCAAGTCAATGTGAGGCATGAGCCCCTATAGACCTACCAAGTCCAATGGACCTAGTTGCATCTACGAGTGTCACATGGACACTAAGGCATGTGGGTTCATTCTTTCTAACCTACCTAGATTCCACTTTATCCTTTCTAGGGGTTATTGACATGTTTCTTAATTCCATAGGTTCATACAAACTTGCCCTATTTTTCAATCATTTTTCTTTCATGCTCTCTAACCTACACCTATTAATGTATTTAAAGCAATTTAGTCTTAAGTGACCAATCATACCATAAAAATGACAAATAGGTGAACAAGAAGAGTTTATACCATTACATTGAGATCTTATCGAGACATCGCCATGTTGAAAAGGTTGTCTTTGATGGTGCATCGGTTTACTTCTACTTGGAGCTTAAGCCGATTGGTGGCACCTTTGTGGTTTAGCTTGTCGAGGTGGTTGATATGGTTGATTTTGCTCCTTGGTTGGTCATGCCTCAATTGAGGTTGTCTTTTGTGATCATAGCTTGTTGGAGGAGGTGGTAGACTTCTCAAGAACTTGTCCTTTCTTCTTGAATTGCCTAGGCTTTGATAAAGTTGCCAAGGCTTGTGTGGAATTTCCTTGAGTTAAGGTTTGCTTGGATGAGGCTTTGCTTTTGCCTTGAGCTTGAGGTTGTTTGACATTGGCCTTCTTCAATTCATCAAGGCATCTCATCTCTCTATCCTTGACAATCTTCAAAGTAATGTCTTTATTCGCAAGCTCATCATTCATTGCCTTAATCCTTTGGTGGAATTCTTCAATCTCCTTCTCATATTTTGACACATCAATCGTGTCCATCTTTGAGGAGGTATCAATAGAAGTCTTCATAGGATGTCGAGATGGAGGAGGCAACTTAGAGATACTTTCCTTCATAAAAGTTATCTTGTCCGAGGATAGTGTGGACTCATCATTTACAAAGCCAATATCTCCCATATCATTTGGCTTCATTCCAATGTAAAACATGCTGTCAATTTTTTAGCAAGTGTATTTCTTGCATCTTCAAGTTCCTTTACTAACATTACTTTATTCACTTTAAGGAGTGACACTTCTTCATATAAGTGAGTCAACCAAGTTCTTAGTTAGAGGTTATCCTTTTTCAACTCTAGGATATCATTTCCTTACATCTTTAAACACTTTTGAAGAGAATTAACCAACTCTTGATAATCCACCTCATTATCATAAGAATTCCTAAAGCATGAACTATCATGGTCGAAGCTTTTACCACTTGTGGATTCGTGGTTCCTATCATCAACACTAGCTTCTCTCAAACTCGTTCCACTTCGGTTTCCAATCTCTAAAACTCCTTTTCTTTGTATTGATTAGTTGCTTAGGTGGTTCATGTTTGACATGACCTTTAACGAAGAGAAGCAACTTCTCACGCAAAGTTCATTTTCAAGAGGAAAAATGCTTACTTGGATACTAAGGTATCGAGATTCTTTCTCCTCTTGCAAGGTGTAAGGCACAAACACATATTTAATAAAATTTGTGCCCCTACATCATTGTACTTATAGGGTGCGTTTGGTACGTGGGACGAGACAGGACAGAACGGGACAACTTTCTCTTGTCCCACATTTGGCAAGCTATTAGCGTGGGACGGGACGGGACGGGACGGGACAAGGTTGGACAAAAACCATAAAATTTTGTCCCACCTCAGACCATCGGCCATAGGACAAGTCTGGAAAAAACATGTTTGCCCTTAAATATTTCAAAAATTACAAAAATACCAAATATAAAATAAAACCCAACCCCATTCTCAGGCTTCTCTCTCTCTCTTCATTCTCTCTTCTTTGGCCGACGGTTTCTTATCTCAATCTCAGTCTCTCCCGCTTGTCTCTCTCTCCACTCTATCTCTCCGTTCGATTTCTTTCTATTTTGGAGGTGGTGGTTTTTGTTGATTTCGATTTTCAGTTTTCGATTTAGGGTTCTCAATTTGGGGTTTTTGATTCCAGCGACCGGAATACAAAATCATCTGGGATTGCGTCGTCGGTAGCTAGGCTTGTGGGGGTTTGTGAGGTTGTGGTCAGGTGTGATTGAATCCAGTGGTGGATGGTTCTAGGTTTAATTGAAGCTGGTGGTTTAGTGTTGAAGATGGAATTGGGTTTGGTTGTCAATGGTGGTTTGGTGTTGACGATGATGGTGATTTTTTGTTTGTTTTTTGATTTGTTTTCAGATTTTGATTTGGTGTTGATCGTTGATGATGATGATTAATGGTGAACAACGAGATTTGATTTTTTGATTGAAGAAAAATATTGTTCTTAGTTGAAAACCAGATTTGAGGAATGAGGATTGTAGCAATTTTTTCCAGATGAACATGGACGATGATGTGGGAATGCAAACAAAGTTCATTTTGCTAAAAACGAAAAAAAATAAAAAAAAATAGCAGGACTTGTGTTGAACGGTGATGTGGGAATGCAAACAAAGTTCATTTTTTTCTTCCCTGTTTGTTTTCAATTTTTTTCTCTGTTTAATTGACTTAAGAACACAAATTATTAGGATGAATTTTGAGGAATTGATTTGTTGTTTTTGTGTGTGAAATTGACTGAAGACAAATTTATATTGTTTGATCCAGAATTTGATCTCATCATCTAGGAGTTTTTTTTTCTTTCAAAATTAATATAATTGTTATAAACATTAGAAATGGACATTATGGTCATTTGGACCTCTTGTCCTGTCCTGTCCTAGTCATGCCAAACGTATAACAGTACAGTTAATAGTTCTGTCCCAAGTATTCCAAACACAATATGGAACAACAGTCCCGTCCTGCCTTGTCCCGTCCAGTCTTGTCCTGTTATGTCCCATTCAGGTGCCAAACGCACCCATATTGGTATAACACATACACACACATAATATTGTATGCACTTGCATTAGACTTAAATTGACAACTTTTGTAATGCATGTTCTAGGACCATCTCTAGGAATGGTATACTTGTGTTAATTAATTTTTTTTTATTAATATTGGACTTGAATATATTTTCATATCATTCCTTATTGAGTTTCGAACATTTCAGTTATTCATTCATAAGTTTTTGAGTTCCGAGTTGGATTTTACAAAACTTTCTGTGTTTATCATGCATGGTTTTCATCCTTGTGTTTTGAGTTGAATTCCAAGTTTTTTGATTAAATTTTTGTGGGCGTCCATGTCTGTAAGTGAATTAGAGTTTGTAATCCGAAAAAGGATTTGAATTTTCTAAAGCCAAAGAACAATCAAAGAACGTGAGAGAAGCACAAAAGGAAAGAATGGGGAAGAGGGGTGATAAATTGCCAAAAACCTCCTCTCCCGTGGAGGCCCTAGGATGGCAAATTGCCAAAAAATGGTCTCCACGGGAAGAGACCCTCTATACACCTATGGAGGCCATGCTCCTTCACTGGCTGTTGAGGTGGCATGGTGCACTTCCCTTCCAGTGGTCCCGCACACTACATATAAATTCCCTCCCTTTTAAATTGAAATTTCGTGCAGAATTTTTTGCAAGTTTTTCATTTTTTGTTTTTGTGATATCCCACTCATTTTATGTCTGATTTTGGTGATTCAAAAACCAAAAGTCATTGTATTTCAAAAGAGAACAAATCCCACGTATTTTCAAAGCTAATTAGAGTTTAGATTTTCTAATTTATTAGAGGGTTGAATAGGTTTTAATGGATTATTTACCAATTTTTTGATTAACCAATATTATCAAATCACAAAAATGTAACAAGCAATCAATTAGCAATGTAACGGTGTAGAAAACAATAAGAGCACGTCAATTGACTTACGTGAGAAATCCTCTAACTGGGCAAAACTCATGGGACATCCATCTAGTCATATACGGTCCTCAAATACATTATATGTAATGATGTTTACAACCTAGGTTGACCTATATTCACACCATTCTCGTAATATAACACATCACTACTATCCCGCGGGCCTTTTATAGTGATTCTAGACCAATTGCTTGTGCACTGACAACTTAGTCACACAATGAAGAGATAAACAACCTGTGTGAATATATGAAAATTATCTAATATGCAAATAATGCAAGGCAACACTAAATGCTTATTTAGAGGTTCAAAACAACAGTCAAACTATCCTATATATCAACATGTATATATGCAAGTCTAAAAACCTAGTCATCACACAAAGTCCAACACATGTTGTCACTAAATAAAAGTCCAATCAACACATATTGTCACTAAATATGGCAATGACAATAAGTATGCAATCAAGAAATGCAATCAATGAGTCCTAAATATCAATGTCTAAATGCAAGGCATACAGACTTCGCAAGAGGGCAATAATATCCTAAATGCAAGCTATCACAAACAAAACTCAATCATGTTATCAAGACTCATAAATGTATGCAGTAAAGAGAGTCTTGACATTTAATCAACTAAAAAAATGTGAAAATAAAATTAAGTGTGTCTAAATTAACCTAGATGGGGGTTGAATAGGTTTTAATCAAGTTAATTATCAACTTTTCTTGATTAGTCAATATTAAAAATATCACCCAAATAAAACAAGCAATCAATCGACAACTTAAAGTGCGAAAAACAATAAATAACACATAGATTGATTTATGTGAGAAACCCTCCAATTAGGCAAAAATCACTGGTTGTCCATCTAGCCACTTACGGTCCTCAAATACACTATATATAATGATGTTTACAACCTAGGTTGACCTCTAAAAATTCTAAGAACATAACACACCACTACTACCTCGCGAGCTTTTTATAGTGATTTTAGATCAATTGCTTGTGCACTAACACCTTAATCACAAGACTTTACTCAATGAAGAAATAAACAACCTGTGTGAATATATGAAAATTTATCTAATATGCAAATAATGCTAGGAAACACTAAATGCTTATCTAGAGATTCAAGATGACAATCAAACAATCATAGATATCAACATGTATATTTGCAAGTCTAAAAGCCTAGTCACACAAAGCCCAATCAACACATGTTGTCACTAAATATGTCAAGGGCAATAAATATGCAATCAAGAAATGCATTCAATGAATCCTTAATATCAATGTCTAAATGCAAGGCATAAAGACTTAGCTAAAGGGTAATAATGTTCTAAATGCAAGCTATCACAAACAAAATCCAATAATGTTATTAAGACTCATAAATGTGTGCAACAAAGTTACTCATTGTAAGAGGAAGAAAAATCTTGATACCTTAGCATCCAAGTAAACACATATCCTCTTGAAGACGAACTTTGCATGCAAAGTTGTTTTCCTTCTTTGAAGCTCGATCCAATCACGAACCACCTAAGCAACTAAACAATACAAATAAAGAGTATTTTGTTATGGAATCAAGACAATACAAATCTAAAACCTAACACTAAGCAGCATCTAAGTGCACATAATATGTCATATAAAATTGGCTACCTCTAAGCACTCATCTTCCACTACCAAAATAATGTGATCGGTACACATCAGATTAATATTTTATAAGTTGCAACTATAAAAAGAGATTAGATCATTTAGTTTATGCATCTTGTTTTAAATACTTATTTGTGGCTACCACTTATTGTGGTTTTTGTCACTTCCTATAAGTGCTTGAAACTTGATACCGAACCTACTATAACTTTAGTATTCAAAATACTATAAAAATTTCCATTCAAGCCAAACCCTTGAAGGAAAGCCACATCACTTAAACTCTTATGTACTTATAAAACACACGTATGAGGTAGTTTTCAATCTACTCAGCAACATAATGTGAGTAATTTAATTTCTAGCATGATAAGCCTTCACATATATTATGTTGAGAAAATGTACTATGCTGACGTTCAATCACGGTTTGTATTACAGTCTCAAGAGCCTCTTGATCTTTAAAGATAAATTGAATCTTATTGTGACAAATCTCATAGATTTCAGTAAATATCTTTTAATTCTGGCCACAATATTTAGATATAAAAGTTATATCTTAAACTAATATGTGCAGGGACATAAAATCTACTATGCAAGCATATTAATTTCCCAAAAAAATGCACACAATTAATTTTTCCGCAAACACAAACCGAAAATATGATAAAATAATTTAAAGAGCGGAATCGAAAAGTTATCGATGCTTCTAATCATCATCCATTTCCAAAATTTTAATTATCATAAATTCAACACTTTGTATAAAATTCTAATTCTAACTATAAAATTCTAATTATAACTATAAAATTCTAATTCTAACATTGTACTTAACAATTTTAGAATTCCCATTGTTTGGTGATCATATAAATAACAGAAGAATACAATGCACAAGTTCCAAAAATATTTCAAGCATCAAACCCAATTTTTCAAAAATATTCACTAAAGAACGGTTTTAAAAATATTTTCTAAAAAATGGGACTTTGCATGTTGTTCTTTCTTCTAACTCATATTCATATGGATCACCAACAAGAAAGATGTTAATAGCCATTTTGACAGTGGATCAAAGAGAAATTTTTCACCTATCTTTACCTGGTAGGATGTACCCCCTAATACCAGATACGGTCTACCTACTACGACCTACCAAGAGATACCGGGTCCTGCTCACCAAAGTACCTCAACATCACTATCTGGAAGATGATCAACATTCACATCTCTATAAACTACCAGGTACCAAGACAATCTAGTATCACAGTATCTTCTGCTTAGCACCCTGATACTAGGATGTCTACCTGAGGCCAAAGTGCCTCGATGTTGTTTTGCCACCTCTTCAAGATACGTATCTTACCCATCTAGAAAGAAGGAAGTTAACTGGAAAGCTCTAGCATGATCGGTCAAGCACCACGCCACTAGACTGGTATCTCGCCATAAGTATGCAGAACCTGAATTCTTCTCCATGTTACAAAGAATAAAAGGTTGACCCTATCGCTATTAAATTTCCATAAAAAAGACTACAAAAGTCAACTGTATCACCATTCACCCACATTTAAACTTAAACGGAAACCTAACGTAATCAACAGAAGCAATTCTCACGTGATTCGATTCCCTCCATCAACTTAAATCAATTCTGGAAACACGACCTATCAGTTGGCCTAAATTATAATGATTTGATTGATAGAGGAGGAGGAGTTAAAATGGAAGGTTAGGATTCGTGTAAGGGATCGAGAACTGAAGTCCCGAAAGGTATACTTGAGATTTTGACCCAAACTCTCAATTTGACACCCAGAGTTGAGTGAGAATATTGCCATTACTGAGAGTTTTTTCCACTTATAGACATGCATGAGTTCTCCACAACCAATCCTTATAAATGAGAGAATTGGAGTGATGTTTATTAATACCATTGTGTAAATCATTTAATAAAAAAATATCTTATATTACACTTCTTCATATATTTCATATTTACACAGCCATACTTCTGTGACCACATTGTCACCTGGGTATGATGTACCTACCCCAACCGTAACCTACTAGGTATCTGTCTTGAGAGTGTTGATTGAAATTCCTCATCCTAAGCAAATTTTCGGTCAACACTTTATGGCACTGTCTGTGGGAAGTTTCCACACCTCTTTTGAAAGCCTGTGGTTTCACGAGTTTATCTTTACATTGTACAATATCATTAGACTTCGATCCTCCCGAGGGCAGCCAAAGATATTAGGGAACCAGTCAATAACTTCCATCCGGAAGGCATAAAAAAGTGGAAGAAGTTGAAGCATCAAAACCTAGCTCCAACACCACCTGCTACCGCGTGAGTCACAACTCAGGTCCCAGCCACCTCGGTAGTAGGCCATGCCATTTGGGAGCAGCATACCACAACCTTCATGGAAATATTCACCTCAATTCTAGAAGCTAGGTATCCCTTTGTAACTCGCAGCACTAGAAGCTAGAGGAGATACCAGAAGGTCAGGTACCAGGGTACATGCCTTTGACGGATTGGTACCATCGCTACCAGTACCGGTCCTTGATAGGTTAGGGCACTTGCCCTCAATTCTAGATAGGTTAGAGCTTGTGCCCTCAGCACCGAACAAACTGGTAAACTATCAACCTCGATAGGTAAAGTCAGCTCTTAACCTCTCACTTAGGGAACCTCGACAACCGGTACAACAAGTAACCATTGGAAGACAACCTTATTCTGTTACGGGAGGAAGTGGGAGGAGTGTCCGAGAGAACCCCATCTCGAGCTTCACCTCATTTTAGAAAGGTATCATGGGTAGTATGAGATAAGAAGGGGTACAACCATTACACCCGGCTAAATGCATCCCACAAGACTATCTACCTCGCCATCCATGATAAGGGACAACTTAGAAAGCCTGGTCCCATCAAAGCACCAGCTGATGCACAGAATCACTACAGGTATTGTGACTTCCACGAGGATGTGGGAAACAATACCTTATAGTGCTACAACATGTGTAACCAGGTTACGGCTCTGGTGAGAGGCGGTTGCCTGGTAGAATTCTTACAACAAGTACAAGATACCATCCACATGAGAAAACATATGCATGCCGAGCTTAAGGAAGATGCAAAAAAAAGAAAGGCAAATGGCAAGGATCTAATGCAACAGATCCAAGTCATTCATACTATCAGTGGGGGTCCTACCTTAGTATAGAGTTTTACAACAATTCTATGAAGATCCATGCCAGGAAAGTACCCCGTATTGAGGAAGGGCAGGACATTCTCAAAGTTGTCCGAGGATCAACAGTATCCTACAAATCAACCCAGATCATCTTCACTGAGGAGGATATGTACAACACAGTGCAACCCCATAATGATCCATGGTTGTCACTGTACAAATTGCTAACTGTCTGGTCCACCATATCCTGATAGATATCGGTAGCAGTGTAGATATCATCGCCAACGATACCTTGGAGAGATTCAACCTAAAATAGTGCTTTTACAATAGTTGTAACACACTGCTATACGGTTTCACTGGGGCTCACTCATGCCAATTGGATCAAAAATCCTACCGGTGATAGTAAGAGACTCCCATTCTAGTAAAACATCATGATTGATTTTATGGTGATAGACACCCCTCTACTTACAACACCATCCTTGGAAGACGCTTTTTATCAGCTCTCAAGAGGGTCTTACCGATTTACCATACTTTTTTATTTTTTTTGGTTAGAGACAAGGTAGGCGAGCTATAAGGTGATCAACAGATCGTACAAAAGTGTTAAGCCAAGCCAAACAATGTGCACAGATAGTTTTTCTACAAGAAAAGGAGTCATCGATGAGGAACCTCAAAATTCAAGTTGCCATATGAGATGTTAAAGTAGCGAAGGAAGAACCTGAGGTAGAAGTCCTGATTGAAGAGGAAGCAGAAGAGGAAGACCGAGGGTAGGCCAGTGGCCACCCGGTCGATCGATTGGAAGAGATATCTATCAGGAAGGATGATCCCACCAAGGTAGTCAAGGTAGGAGCTTTGCTTGAAGCAAAAGTAAATGAGGGACTGGTTAAACTCTTTCAAGAATACAATGATATTTTTGTTTGGAGCCATGAAGAGATGTTAGGGATCCCCATCTCCTTGACATCTCACAGACTCGATGTTGACCCTACCTTCAAGCCATTCAAACAAAAGCGATGGTACTTTAACCCCAAAAGGAATTCCATGGTACATGAAGAGGTTAACAAATTATTGAAGACAGGATTCATCCGGGAATCTCGATACCCAAAATGGATAGCCAACGTGGTAGTGGTTAACAAAGCTAATAGGAAGCGGAACATGTGCGTTGACTATACGGATCTCTACTGCACCTGCTCAAAGAACATTTTCCCCTACCCAATATCGATCAGCTAGTAGACTCAACCGTGGGAAACAAGCTCCTTAGCTTCATGGACACATTCTCGGGGTACAAAAAAATTATGATGCACCCCGTTGACTAGGAAATGACCAGTTTTATTACCAGGCAAAACCTCTACTGCTACAAGGTAATGCCCTTTGGTCTCCAGAATGTGAGTGCCACCTATCAATGATTGGTCAACCGGTTGTTCAAGTAGGAGATAAGAAAGATAATGGATGTCAACATAGATGTCATGATCACTAAGTCTTAGGTAGCTGAGCAGCACAAGGACCATCTATGTCGGACTTTCCAATTAGTAAGAGAAAACCATACGCAGTTGAGCCCTGCCAATTGCGCATTCGGTGTGGTACTACAAAGGTTTCTTGAATTAATTTTCCATGAAAAGGGCATATAAGCCAACCCAAAGAAAATCTAAGCCATCTTGGACCTTGAATCTTCTAGCTCGCTCAAACAAATATACGTTTTGACTTGTCAGATAGCTACTATCAACCGTTTCATATTACGGTCCACCGGTAAGTGCCTCTTTTTATTTAAGGCTATCAACTAGGGGAGAAACATGAAGTGGGACCATGATAGTGAGTAGGTTTTCCAGTGTTTGAAGATAATCTAGCAAGTCCACCACTACTAGTCAAACCGGTACCATTGGTAGAGTTACAAATATACCTAGCCGTATAAAATACAGTGGTTAGCAGAGCTCTGGTTAAGGAGTGTGTGGATAGGATTCAGCGACCTATCTACTATGTAAGACACGCCTTAGCCAAGCCAGAGAGGAACTATACACTCCTGGAGAAGCTCGCATTCGCCTTGGTAACTTCTATCAGGAAGCTCCACCCTTACTTCCAAGCTCATACAATTATGGTATTAACCGATCTGCCAATTTCTACAGAGATCGAATGTATCAGGTAGGCTGGTCATGTGGACTCTTGAACTCACTGAGTTTGAAATCAAATGCAAAGCCAGGAATACCATCAAAGCCTAGGCGTTGGTGGACTTTGTGGTTGAGTTCTACAGAATTTCTGATCCTTGTACCCTTTCAAGCCTGGATCCAGTCTCCTAGAAGGATCAAGTAGTAGTAGACTGGCAAGCTGACCGAGATTTTTAGATCCTATATATAGACGGGGCATCCGGCTAATTAGGTAGTGGAGCTGGAATAGTTTTAACAGATCCTAAAAGGATCGAGTGTTGCCACTGTTTCCGATTTATGAGTAATGCCATAAAAAAACGAAGGTGAGTACGAAGCTGAGTACGAAGCTTTATTGGCAGGGATGAGAGTGGCAACCAAGCTCAGGGCAAATTACCTCCTCGTTAGGAGTGACTCACAGTTGGTCGTCAACCAGGTAGCCGAACTCAATCAGGCCAAAGGTGATAACATGGCAACTTACCTTGAACTGGTCCAGCAGCTCAAGGCTTGGTTCAAGAGATTCAAGATAGAGTAGATACCACTGCAGTAGAACCATCGAGTAGACGTCCTTGCCAAGATAGCTTCTAACGGATGTCGAGCCCTACCTAATAGAGTACCTCTCTAGATTATCTCCTAGTTTAGTATAGTAAGCGGTAAGGAGGTTAACGTAGTAGACTGACTCCTGCGTTAAATGGATCCTATCAGGGATTACCTACAGGAAGAGAAGCTTCCCAAAGATCCTAATCAAGCTTGGAAGCTTAAAAGGATCTTGACTCAGTTCTGCTTGATAGATGGATACCTATACCGCAAAGGAAAGTCTCTACCCCTGCTCTGGTGCTTTCACCCCGACGATGTTGTTTGGGTACTTCGAGAGGTACATTCAGAGGATTGTGGCAGTCACACAAGGAAAGGCGCTAGCTTACCAGGTGTTGCGCATGGGTTACTATTGGCTAATCCTGTACCACGTTACAAGACAATTCGTTTAATCCTCCAAACCTTGCTAGAAGATAGCCAATATGAACCACTTACCATCGAAACAACTCTCTTCCATCAGCTTACCATACATCTTTGCGATATAAGGGTTGACTTGATCAGGCTTTCCTCTGCCACTTCTGGATAAGCGAAGCATGCCATAATAGCGATCGACTACTTCACCCGGTGGGTAGAAGCAGAGCCACTCTCCAAAATAACAGGATAGAATACCACTAAATTCATCAAGAGGATTATAGTTTGCAGGTTCGAGTCTTTGATGATCATCATCATCGATCTTGGCAAACAATTCGACAACACGAGGTTTAAAGAGTTCTGTGACGATCTAGGTATCGATCTCCATTTTGCCTCTATAGCTCACCCTCAAACCAATGGCCTAGTAGAGACTATAAACAAAACCATCAAAAATCTTATAAATAATAGGTTACAAAAGAAGAAGGGCAAATGGGTAAAATATTTTTCTGATGTACTCTGGGCTTACCGTATTACTAAGAGGACCACGACTTGAGAAATCCCCTACTTCTTAGCTTTTAAGGTAGAAGTGGTCCTACCTATCGAGCACAAGCTAACCTCTTTCAAGGTCTAACACTTAAAACCAGAAAATAATGAGGTCAAGCTAAGGGCCAAACTGGACCTCTTAGAGGAAAAGCAATATAGGCTTGTAGAAAGAGTAGCAGTCTACCAGAGCCGAATTGAGAGGTACTTCAATAGGAAAGCTGGAACCCGAAGTTTCAAATAGGGAAACCTAGTACCTAGAAAGGTAACACATAATACCCAAAATGGTCATACGGGGTACTGGCACCAAACTGGAAGGGCCCCTACCTAGTGAATAGCCAAATGGCACTCCTGATGTCTTGGTCAGACTATTACCCCCAAGAAGGGTCTGGACGTGAGTGCATAGTTGCCAACCGTATATGAGTTTCAAAGTTGTGGCCTTAGTTGCCCATCGTTTCCTCAAGTGCAGGATGAGCCATATGGAATTCCTATTGCCTTGGTCAGTCTACCACCCTCAAGAGGGATCTAGGTCGTAAGTGCATAGTTGCTTATCCATATAGAGATCATCTGGATACCGATTCTCATTGGTACAGGGATGAAATATGAATGAATTCGACCAGATATATACCTAAGCACCAAAATTCCCAAGAAAGGGATAATTGGTACATTGATTCCTCAGAAAGGGTAATCAGTGTTGATAAGGTCCCCACTAGGGATAATTTTGAATAAGTACCTCGGTAACCTGGTATCAGTCAATTATTGTGCCAATTTTTCTTTATCTATTTCTAAGTTTACATGTGTTATTAAGATTCATTTGAGTCATGCATACATAAAGGATTTGATGTAGGGATGCTAGATACCTCAATCTCAGTATCATCTAAATATCAGGGTACCATGCATATGAGGATCCCTGATACCTAGGATCTTTACAACAAATGTTTTTACCAAATTGATGAGAATCTTGATGCAAGAATGATTTGTGCCACAACCACGGTATCACCTAGGTACCAGGGAATCGTGTACATGGAAGTTCTTGGTACCAAGATTGGTTGGATTGGTTTCTCATCTAAGTACCAAAGTCCTCCAGATAGGGATGCTTGGTACCATAACTTTCAAGAAGGGATGGTCGATATTGATAATGAGCTACAGAGAAATTTTCTTACTAAGTACCTTGGTAATCTGGTACTAACCACCTGATGTGCTTGATTTCTTATCCTCAGTAGATTTTAAGACTTCCTTATATTACCAAAGATTGTTAAGTCAAATGTATGCAGATGACTGATTTCTGGAT
Source organism: Dipteronia dyeriana (assembly GCA_032871835.1). Classification (NCBI taxonomy): domain Eukaryota; kingdom Viridiplantae; phylum Streptophyta; class Magnoliopsida; order Sapindales; family Sapindaceae; genus Dipteronia; species Dipteronia dyeriana. The sequence continues at coordinate 51,605,248 of CM065302.1, read as the reverse complement.
CCAGCATGTGATAGATGTAGAGTTATACAGATTCAACCAAGGAAAAGATCAACTAGATACAATATAAATAAAAAGGAGAGGAAATTTTCATTCATCAAACCAGGGAGCCCATCCCCAAGTTTCGGGCAACATGCTTGTATATATATAAATAAGAATGGCATAACTGATTTTTCTGATCTAATAGAAGGCCCACCCCCTTTTTCAGGCAACATACAAAGAAAATTCATACAACTAGTTTATGCATCAGCCTTCTCCTAGTTTGTCTCCTCCACTACAAATCCTTCGGCTTTAATCTCCATCTCACTATGAGATCAACAACAACATCCGGTACAATAGGGGCTCGCCAGCTATTTGCTCATTCACCCCGCTTTGTGCCGCATCAATTGGAACCCCTACCTTAGCTGGACTGGTCTAAAGTTCCACCATGACGTCCATCCCAGTTTTCTTAACCATCTCCTTAGCAGTAGGTTGGTCAATTACCATCTCTTTAGTAGCAGATTGGTTCTCCACCATCTCAGTGAGTCCAAATAGAGTAGCATATAGGATCGGGGCTCCTCCTTTGACCTGGATCGCTGCATTATCAGGGGACTTCAAGGAAGGATCTGCTCCAGTAGCCCTAATGCCTGGTAAAAGTGAAGTCATAAGCTGTTGATCATCCCCGTCTTCATCATCATCCATGCCAACAGCTCGGGAAGGACCTACTTCGGTGGGAGCAAGTGCAGGCATCTTCTTAGCTCTCCCAAGTATCTCTCCTCTATCTCAATTTTCAATTACTCTCAAATCAAAATGGGGAGATAGAGCCTGAAATACCTAGAAAGCAGCATAAAAGTAGCCATTTATAAGAGAGGCGTCCGCCTTAGCCTCTGAACTGGCCATACTGGTGCGAAGAGTCTGGTTCTCTTCTTCCAAGACCTTGACTTTTTCACTCAAGAGATTTCCTGCCAGAGCACGACGCTTTGATCTTTGGGTCTCTTTGTCATAGGCACGCTTCATCCGCTCCAGGTCACATTGAACCTCATCTAGAGTTTTCTCAGTGTCTTCTAGGTCACTGTTCTGATTCTACACGATGCTCTGTGATCGGGCGAGCTTCTTCCGATCTGTTTTAAGTTTCGCCATAGCTCCTTCATCACGCCTCCGGATAAAGTCAATCTGGTGGCTCATGGAAATATTGAACTTGAAGGCATGCAAGTCACAACACATATGTTAGCAACTGTTTAGGTACCAAGCATACACATGTGAAAGCAGTAGGAACTAACTTATTTTAACCTCGGCTAAAAGGGCAATGCGTTTGGGGTGAGTTTGACAGGGAGATGTGACAGGACAATGTGGGACTGGACTGGACTGGACTGGACTGGACTGACAGCATAGAACTGGACATGTTGTTCTATATTTTGTTTGGAAGGTCTTGACAAAATTATAAACTGTACTGTTATGCGTTTGGTATAACTGAGATTAGACGGAACAAGAGGTCAACATAGACTATATTATTATATATTAATATATAATAATATCAAATAATATATATATATATATATATATATAATAATAATAAGTAATATATAATATTATTATAAATATTAAATGTTAGTATATATAGAAAATACAATATTTATATATATATATTATATAATTTATAATATATATATATATATATATGATATAATAAACATTATTATATATATATATATAAAAGATATATACATATATATGTAAATATATATTTCTGTATATAATATATTAAAGATTACTACATGTACAATAAATAATATATTTAAATATAATAAAATAATATTGTATAGGTAATAATATTATTATATACACATAATAATATTTAATATATTATATAATAATAATAATAATAATATATAATATAACATATATATATATTAATAATACATATTTCAAAATATATATATATATATATATATATAACATATGTATTATGTGTTAATAAATTATTTAATATTATGTGTATATATAAATATATTATAATATATACATATATATATATATATATATATAATACATATTAGTATATATATATTATATTTATATTATAAATTTATTAAATTATATATATTATTATAATATATATATATATATCCTATATATAATAATAATGTAATTATATATAATAATATATAATAATTACATATATATATATTATATTATATTATATATATATTATTATATATAGGATATATATATATATATATTATAATATAAATTTGTTATAATATATATATATATATATATATATATAAGTACATAATATATATGATATCTAATATATAGTATATATAATATAATATATTTAACATAAATATTGTTAATGGTAAAATTTGGTTAGGGTTTAAAGAGAAATTTTCCGCTCTCTCAGCCCAAATCGAGGCCCGAAGTCGACATTCATGAAACCCCTGACGTACCATGAAACTACCCTGTGGAAGTGCGGAGGGATCGTCGGGCTTCAAAACTATCAGGAAACAAGCTATGCACGACCAGGACAAGCCCCCACGTGAACACTGGAATCCGAGCTTCTCGAGGCCACCTAACTATGAACCTCGGTTCCTGGGGTTGGGCATATCAACCACCCCGTGAAAGCCAGGGGGTCGCCAAGCTCAAGAAACATTCAAAAGAAGCCCGACAAGCAAAAAAAGCCCTCTCTGGGTTATGACTTTCAGAGGTCAAACTTAATTCATAGTCTGAACGTGAAGCCAACCAACCTCTCTAGAAGCCCGCTGTACCCTCCGCGATACGAGGAGGAAGAGGGCCTCTAAACGAATCAGATCCGTGTTACCTCCTAGGAATGCCTACTAGGACGTTCTTTCCAAGCTTCCGAGAATAGAACCGAAGCATAGATCTATCTCGCTCTACGAAGACTAGAGCAGCTAGTCCAGTGACCTCTATGAAGAATCATGCCATGAGTACACATAGGATCATATCCACGTAATAACCAATATTTACGTGCAAGTCAAGAGTTTGATCCCAAAAAGGAAACAAACTTATCTTCGTCAACAGTATCATCGAATCCAGTAACAATTCAAATTTAAATGACGAATCCTGACCGATAAAGAGGAAACGAATTCATGGGATCATGACAAGATATTTGTGAACTTAAAACCTACTTGGACCATATATAAGTAAGGCCAAGCATGGTAAAAAAAAGAGGAGAAAAGATAGGAAAAAAAAAGGGAGACGACAGATAGACGATAAGAAAAGGGGAGGAGGGCCTAAATTCTGTATTCAGAACACGGCCGTCGTTGTTTTCCAATATTCAACAAATACAAAGCGACCACCTTCCTACATCTTAGATAATGTATCAGAGCAAATTCTGTGTAACAAAGTGATCGCTAATAAAAGCTCTTGTTTTGTGTTATAATGCAAATGCAAATTCCCATCTAAACAGGTTATGTATCAAAGGTACCGACCCCGGCCACCACCTCCGTGATAGTGGTCTCGAGGGTGTTAGTAGGAATTGAAACAAATATTATGGTGTGTATAGAATTAATCTAGAGGGGGGGGGGGGGTGAATAGATTTTAAACAAATTTATCCAATTTTCGTTAAAGGTCAAGATTACGAAATTGCCCTTAATTAGTTACAATAAAATCACAAGTGTAAAAATGCAGAAATATATACGACATTTGAGATATACGTGGAAACCCTCCAAATAGGAAAAACCACGGGCTGATGAGTGTGCCACACTAGAACTTCGAATACATTAATGGCAAGAGAATTACAACCTAATCCCGGTTTAAATTCACCACCACTATCTAATCCCGGTATAAGTGAACCTAGTTCATCTTGCTTGTGATTTAAGCTACCTACTCCCGGAAGCAACACAAGTCTTACTTCTCAATGAAGAGATAAAATGTCCTAAGTAATAAATGATGATATTCAATGAACAAATAAGGCTAGGAAACCCTATATGCTTATCTAGGATAATGAGATGACAATTAATGCAATCCTAGATATCAAAACCTAAATGAAATGTTCAAGAAGCTTAGCTAAACATAGATCAAACAATCCTATGAAGCTATCACAATACAACACTCAATCATGGCATCACAAAAATCTCTAATTTGTATCAAGAAAATCTTCTAAGAGCTTACAAATAATTAAATAGAAGGTTTAACAAGTAATACACTTAACTTGTAAGAAGGTAGTGAAGAACTTACCAAACAAGATGTGATGAAACAACCCTATCCATAGATGCACTCTAAATGAACTTAGATGATGCAAGATGAAGCTTTGATGCATATGGGAATGCTTTGAGTGATTAAAAATGAGTTCTTGAAAGTGTTTTTTCTTTGAAATGTATTCTAAGGAAAATATTTAATGTTCTGAACTCATACACGACCTTAAAGCACTGAGTTATATATATATATATATATATATATATATATATATAAGATCCAAACAAAGTGAGGTTGTTTTGGAAAAAACGTTCTAGCTTCCTTTGTGTGCAGTAATCGAGTAGCGCACCACCAACGCACAACCTATTTTTACAACAGGCGCTGGACGAGTGGCGCATCCCAGTGGCGCAACACAAGCGTAAATTCTCTGAAATGTTTACGCTGGTGAGGTTGCGCTAGTCGAGTAGCGTACCACTAGCGCACGCCCACTTTTTTTAACTGTGCGCGGGTGCAGCAGCGCAGCTCAGTGGCGCTGACTAGCAGCGTTCCACTGGAATTTTTGCGCTAGTGAGGTGCGCTGGTCTAGTAGAGCACCACTAACGCACAACCTGATTTCAACACTCAAACTTACAATTTCAACAAGTTCAAGAGTGATGAAACATGCATCCTATTCTAATGCCAAACATGACATAAAACATTTAATTACAGGATGCAAATAAATCAATAAGAGTCATCAAAATGCACACAAGAAAACACTTAACATATACGAATTAAAGTTATGCATGAATTTGTGAGTGTGTGCAACTATCTCTTCAAAGTAAGTAAGCACAAGAATTTTACCTTCGGTGCTTCTCCTCTTGAGGTCTTGAGAGCATAAGCTACCCTTACATAATACCCCAAAAATATGATTTGTTCACGAAATAAGCCAATCAACAAATGAGAACTTTACAATCTCCCTCTTTGGCTATTTCGTGACAAAACCTCCACTCATATTGATCCTTACAAAACAAAATAAAACACCGGGAAGATATTCTACATTGCAAAGAGATAAACATAAAAAAAAACTTCAAAACTTCAAAACTTCAATCTCTTATAGAACTATCAACCCTACACACAAAGCAAGCACAAATACACTATCCAACCAAGTGCATGTGAGAAGATCAAGTGAATATAAAAAAAAGAGCAATTGCATTCAATAACATGAGTATGAAATCGTGAAGTGCTCATGCAATGCTCCCCCTCAACGGGTTACTCCCCCTACATGTAATCTCCCCCTCAAACAAGTACTACTCCCTTTAAAGTCAACATAATGCTCATCCCTTAACACCACAATGTTAGGTCAATGCTATTTCCCCTATTTTGTCATGAGATATACAAAGGAGAAGTCCCCAACCGGGTCACTCATGGCAAAGAAAGCTAGAAGCATACAAGATTGTTGCATAATTATATAAGCCACATTTATGCAACTCTATTAATAGGAGAGAAACAAGGAGATTTATTTGAAAGAAAATGTGTGAATCAAAAATGCTTTGCATACAAGAAATGTTGCATTTAAGTCCAAAAACAATGGTATTTGGCAAAGCAAATGACAAAGGTTTCCAATATAATTCAAGCCAATTTCACAATTTGTCATGAGATAAGCAAGAATATAGAGTTCTTATAGTTATCAAGTTTTAAAGGCACTATATCCAACTTTAAAAGCTAAACATAGCATGAGCAACTTTGCACCCTAATTGATTTTTTTCGGAGGATACCCCGTATGATATTAGCCATGTTCAACTAATAAAGAAAAAGAGACATTGATACAACATTTGAGTCTCACTAGCTTTTTCACACAATATACTGCATTCAACAATTGCAATCATCAATTCATGCTTTATCATTTTTCATTAGCATGTCATTAAAGAATCATCATGTCATGGAGACAATTATAGGTCATTCAATATGTACTTCCTATGTAGATCTCCTAGTCAAAAAATGCATGTTTGAAAATAAATATGACATGGATTGTAATCAAAGCAAAGTTCACACTTATTGAAGAAAATACAATATACTATAATAAGTGCAACCAAGCTACTCAAGCAATCAATAAAGGAGCATAAACATTTTTAAGAAAAATGGGATGCAGCAAGTATACAATAGCTCTCTTTGCTTGAGTTCCCCTTATGGGGTCAAAAACCACAACACATCACTCTATTAAACAAATCCCATTAGATCTACTAAGAGTCTTGAATCGAGTAACATCTAAGGGTTTAGTAAATAGATCCGCTAGTTGATCATTTGTACCTACATGCTTAAGTGCAATGCATTTGCTCTCAACTAGTTCTCTAATGAAATGATGACGGATGTCAATATGTTTAGTCCTAGAATGCTGAACCAGATTCTTTGAAATATTAATTGCACTCATGTTATCGCAAAAGAGAGTAAGAGTACCTTGATTGAATCCATAGTCGACTAGCATTTGCTTCATCCAAAGGAGTTGTGCGCATCCACTCCCAGCAGCAATGTATTCGGCCTCAGTCGTGGACAAGGAAATCGAATTTTGCTTCTTGCAAAACCAAGAGACAAGATTGTTCCTAAGGAAAAAGCAACCGCCCGATGTACTTTTCCTATCATCACAATTTCCTGCCCAATCAGCATCACTAAAGCCTACAAGACTTGCATTAGTGTCAAAAGAGTACCAAATCCCATAGTTGGATGTCCCATTCACATAGCGAATAATTTTCTTAATGGAAGAGAGATGGGACTCTTTAGGATCCGATTGGTACCTAGCACATGCACCCACACTAAAGGAGATATCAAGCCTATTTGTGGTCAAATAGAGTAAGCTACCAATCATGCCACGATATAAAGTTTGGTCCACACTTTTACCACTAGCATCCTTGCTTAGCTTCAAAGTGGTACTCATGGGTGTATCACAATGTTTGGCACTTTCAAGGCCAAATTTCTTCACTAGGTTTTTGGCATACTTAGCTTGAGATATGAAAATCCCATCATCCATTTGCTTAATTTGTAAACCTAAAAAGTAACTTAACTCACCAACAAGACTCATCTCAAATTCATGAGACATGACATCAAAAAATTGTTGGACTTTGGTGTCATTGGTGGAGCCAAAGACTATATCATCAACATAAATTTGAGCTATAAAGAGCTCATCTTTGTCTTTCTTGATGAATAAAGTCTTATCAACACTACCCCTAGTGTAACCATTATCTATGAGATATTGGGTGAGACGCTCATACCAAGCCCTTGGTGCTTGTTTTAACCAATATAAAGCTTTCTTGAGATGATAGACATGATTAGGGTGGTGAGGATCTACAAACTCTTTGGGTTGCTCAACAAATACTTCCTATTGCAAGAAACCATTGAGGAAGGCACTCTTAATATCCATTTGATATAATTTGAACTAGTGCAAACAAGAAATGGATAAAAGAATCCTAATGGAATCTATCCTTGCAACAGGAAAATGTCTCCTCAAAGTCAATACCCTCAATTTGAGAGTACCCTTGTGCTGCAAGCCTAACCTTATTTCGCACAATGTTGCCTTCCTCATCGGATTTGTTCATATATACCCACTTGGTACCTATCACATTAGTATTCTTGGGCCTATGAACTAGAGTCCAAACCTTATTCCTTACGAATTGGTTAAGCTCTTCTTGCATGGCAAGAACCCAAAATTCATCTTTTAAATCCTTATCAATTTTCTTGGGTTCTATTTGGTAGGTGTAACAAGTGTAGTTAATTAGATTAGCCATTTGATGCCTAGTCCTAACACCCTCACTAACCTCTCCAATAATGTCATCTTTGTCATGGAGTTTTCTAACCCATGAAGCAGGTTTTTTTGAGTTCAAGGGAGGAATCCTATCAATAGGTTGTGTTATGTCATCATCAAGATTAGCCTTTTCAACATTAGAGACATCAACAACCTTCTCCAAAGGGGAGTCATCAACTAAATATACCTCCTCCTTATGGTCATTAGATTTGATCCAGTATCATTAATGACAACATTAGATGATTTCATTACGGTCCTAGTTCTTAGATTAAAAACACTATAAGCTCTACTATTCAAGGAATAGCAAATGAAGATTCCCTCATCACTCTTAGCATCAAATTTGCCAAGTTGATCACGGTCATTCAAAATATAACATTTGCTTCCAAATGTGTGGAAGTAGCCAACATTTGGCTTTCTACCTTTCCATAACTCATAGGAGGTTTGCCTAGTGTGGGGCCTAAGGAAGACTCTATTTCCTATGTAGCATGTCGTATTGACGGCTTCGGCCCAAAGATTCCTAGGGACATTGTTGCTAAGCAACATCACACAGGCCATTTCTTGAAGAACCCTATTTTTCCTCTCAACAACTTCATTTTGTTAAGGTGTCCTAGGAGCCGAAAACTCATGAGAAATGCCTAGACTATTGCAAAAGTTTTCAAAATGGGCATTCTCAAATTCCTTCCCATGGTCACTCATAATTCTCTTAATGCTTTTAATCTTGGAGTTCATTTCATTTTGAATTTTAGATCAAAGCGTTTTAAACTTGTCAAAAGTTTCAGATTTTTCTTTAAGGAAATAAATCCATGTGTACCTAGAGTAGTCATCTACACACAAAAAAATGTATCTCTTTCCACCTAAACTCTCGGTTGCATAGGACCCATAAGATCCATATGGAGAAGCTCTAGAGATTCCTTGGTGGTTACATATTTGCCCTTTTTGTGCATATTCTTGGTTTGCTTCCCTTGTTGGCAAGGTCCACAAACACCATTAACCTTTTTCCCAAGCTTGGGAAGGCCTTTCACAACATTGAACTTATCTAAGATTTTTAAATCCCTAAAGTTCATGTGACCAAGTCTTTCATGCCATAACTCTATTTGTTCATCCTTGGACACATTACAAGACACACTTCTAGCCTCAAGACAATAGCAATTTTCACTAGACCTCATACCTTTTAACAAGGTTTGTCTATTAGGCAATATGATAGAACAATCATTTTTCCTAAACAAGATGGAGAGTCCATCATCACTAAGATATGAAATGCTTATCAAATTGGATTTTAGACCATCAACATACAAAGCATTGGACAATGAGGGTAATCCGGGAACTGAAATGGTTCCCTTTTCTTTGACCTTCTTTTTGGATCCATCACCAAATGTGACATTTCCTCCTTCCTCCATCACAAGAATCTCAAAGAAACTCTTATATCCAGTCATGTGCCTAGAGCACCCACTATCCAAATACCAAAAATCACAAGAATGAGCATTCAAAGCAATTCGTGCAACATGGCAAAGGTGTTCATCCTTTCTAATCCATCTAGGTGCAGTATTTTCCTTCCTGGTGGTCAATGGTACATGGGCTCTAAATGTCCTAGGATCATGCAAAGGTGTTCCACTTTTCCTAGTGACATGCATCATGGCTCTAGATGTTATAGGATCATGCATCATAGCTCTAGCCTTTTTCTTCTCTATGATGCTTTCAATCCTATACAATTTGATATACCTAAAGCAATTTGGTCTAATGTGACCATCAATACCATAAAAATGACATGTAGGTAGAAAGTTAGGAATTATACCATATCCTTGAAAATGCATTGGAGCCTTCCCATGTCTTTGTGGTTGTCTTGCTTGTTGTTGAGGAGCTTTCCTTCTTTGTTGTTGAGCAAGACTTGATTGCTTCCTTGGTTGAGCTTGCATGATAGATGTCTTTCCTTTGTGAGCTTTTGGTTGAGGGAAGTTAACTTGAGGAGCCCTTGTAGAATGAGCTTGAGGTGGGCTTCTTGGTGCCACTTTCACTTGAGCACTACTTGAACACTCTCCTAGATCAAGCTTCTTCCAAGGAGTTTGATGAGGAGAGGACCCATTGAAGTTCATGCTTCTTACAAAAATGGTCTTGCTTAGAGTGGAGGACATCTTGTCATCTTCAAACCCAAGCCCCTTCTTGTCACTTGGCCTCTTTCCAACATCTAGCATGTGGTCAAGTTTCATAGTGCTAGAGTTCATCTTGGCCAACAACTCTCTAGCATCTTCAAGCTCTTTTTTCAACCCTTCTTCACTTCTTTTAGATCTCACTAACTCTTCATTTAGTTGGTCAACTTGAGTTGAGAGGTCTAGGTTTTCTTCTTTCAATCTTTTGATTTCATTCTTGTTCTTCAACCTTGAACTCTTAAACCTAGTCATGTAGTCCTTGAGATCCATCATTTCCAAACTTCCATTTGTTAATTGTGATGAAGATCCATCATCACTTGAGTAGTTTCCCTATTGACTTTCACTTTCTTCTTCATTAGCATCTCTACTCCTAAGAGAGGACGTAAAGGCTATGATGTTAGCCATGAGTTCTTTATCATCCGAATACTCATCTCCTTCATTTTAGTTATCACTTTCACTCCATGTGGTAGCCATCACTTTTCCCTTCTTCTTGACCTTGTGATTTGCACATTCCGGGACAAAGTGACCTATTCCACCACATTTATAGCATTGGACCCCTTTCTTCTCGGTTCTTTCTTGCCTAACTCAAACTTTTTGAAAGGAGCCTTTTTCTTTAAGTCTTGACCCTTGGATCCAAAACCTTTCTTCTCGGACTTGTATAATTTCTTGAACTTCCTCATTAGCAAAGCCATTTCTTCATCTGAGCCATCACTTTCCTCCTTCTCAATCTTGAAGGATTTCAAAGCAATATCGTTTTGCTTTATCGGTGGTGTGGGATTAGAACATTTCCTAGATTAGTAAGGTAGAAGCCTCCCAATCACTTCACTCGGCTTCATGTCCTTGTAACCACTATTCTCTTCCAAAGCTGTCACCTTAGACTCAAATCTATCGGGTAGAGATCTCATAATCTTTTGCTTGATATTCCTATCCGAGTAAGGATCACTAAGTTGATGACTTTGGTTCACAATGTCCATCAACCTCACTTCTAAGTCATTGAAGCACTCGTTCTCATCCATCTTGAGCAACTCAAATTGTGTTTGGAGAACTTGAAGCTTCAATTCCTTAACCATATCGGTTCCCTCATGTGCAACTTCTAGGATGTCCCATGCCTCCTTAGCTATCCTAGTATTTTGAACCAACTTGTACTGGTTCTTATCCATTGCACATAGGATGGCATGCATTGCCTTCATAATCCACTTTGATGCCTCAAACTCTTGTGCATTCCATCGTGTCTTTGGTTTGAGTACATCATCTCCTCTATCTGCCGGAGTCATCATGGGTGGAGTGTAGCCATCTTCAACTGCCATCCATGCCCTGTCATGAATTTGGCATATGTACGACTCCATCTTGCCTTTCCAAGAGGCATAATTCAACCCGGTGAGGAGTGGAGGTCTAGTGCTAGAAGCTCCCTCATTACCACAGTTTTCACTCATTGTGTTTAATGAATGAGTGATATGAATGCAAATGTATGAATGATCAATACACACATAAAATGCAACACACACAAAAATGAGCTAGGATCACCTATGGAACCTGTTCTGATACCAATTGAAACAAATATTATGGTGTGTATAGAAGTAATCATGAGGGGGGTGAATAGATTTTAAACAAATTTACCCAATTTTCGTTAAAGGTCAAGATTACGAAAATGCCCCTAGCTAGTTACAATCAAATCACAAGTGAAAAAATACGGAAATATAAACGACACTTGAGATATACTTGGAAACCCTCCAAATGGGAAAAACCACGAGCTGATGAGTGCGCTACACTTGAACCTCGAATCCACTAATGGCAAGAGAATTACAACATAATCCCAGTTTAAATTCACCACCACTACCTAATCCCGGTATAAGTGAACCTAGTTCATCTTGCTTGTGATTTAAGCTACCTACTCTCAGAAGCAACACAAGTCTTACTTCTCAATGAAGAGATAAAATGTCCTAAGTGAATATATGATGATATTCAATGAACAAACAAGGCTAGGAAACCCTATATGCTTATCTATGATAATGAGATGACAATTAATGCAATCCTAGATATCAAAACCTAAATGACATGTTCAAGAAGCTTAGCTAAACATAGATCAAACAATCCTATGAAGCTATCACAAAACAACACTCAATAATGGCATCACAAAAATCTCTAATTTGTATCAAGAAAATCTTCTAAGAGCATACAAATAATTAAAAAGAAGGTTTAGCAAGTAAAACACTTAACTTGTAAGAAGGTAATGAAGAACTTACCAAACAAGATGTGATGAAGCAACCCTATCCATAGATGCACTCTAAATGAACTTAGATGATGCAAGATGAAGCTTTGATGCACATGGGAATGCTTTGAGTGATTAAAATTGAGTTCTTGAAAGTGTTTTTCTTTTGAAATGTGTTCTAAGGAAAATATTTGATGTTCTGAATTCATACACGACCTTAAAGCACTGAGTTATATATATATATATATATATAAGATCCAAAAAAAGTGAGGTAGTTTTGGAAAAAACGTTCCAACTTCCTCTGTGTGCGCTGGTCAAGTAGAGCACCACCAACGCACAACCTATTTTTACAACAGGTGCTGGACGAGTGGCGCATCCCAGTGGAGCAAATCAAGCATAAATTCTCTAGAATGTTTGCGCTGGTGAGGCTGCGCTAGTCTAGTAACGCACCACTAGCCACACCCATTTTTTTTAACTGTGCACGGGTGCAGCAGCGCAGCTCAGTGGTGCATGACTAAAGCGTTCCACTGGAATGTTTGCGCTGGTGAGGTGCGATGGTCAAGTAGCGCACCACCAGCGCACAACCTGATTTCAACACTCAAACATACAATTTCAACAAGTTCAAGAGTTATGAAACATGCATCCTATTCTAATGCCAAACATGACATAAAACATTTAATTACAAGATGCAAATAAATCAATAAGAGTCATCAAAATGCACATAAGAAAACACTCAACATATAAGAATTAAAGTTATGCATGAATTTGTGAGTGTGTGCAGCTATCTCTTCAAAGTAAGTAAGCACAAGAATTTTACCTTCGGTGCTTCTCCTCTTGAGGTCTTGAGAGCCTAAGCTACCCTTACATAATACCCCAAAAATGTTATTTGTTCATGAAATAAGTCAATCAACAAATGAGAACTTTACAGGAATTTCTCATCCTGATTGAATTTCCCGTTAACACTTTCTGGCGCCGTCTGTGGGAAACTCTCACACCACCATCTTTATAATCACAAGTTTATTATTTTACAGGAGTCATGAGGCTTTGCTCCTCACAAGAACAGCCAGGCGTATCGGGACAACCTTCTACTGCGTCGACACGAAAGGTCCGAAAGAAAGGGAGAAAATCCAGGCTCCATAGCCAGGTTCCAAACAAGTCAGCCACTGTGCGGGCTCTGGATCTCTCTATGGGAAATCAGGTCGAGCTTTACTAACAATCGGCGGCCTTCGTGGAAAACGTCCGCCTTCGACTGCTCGTTGAGGGTATTATTATCCAGCAAACAAACCTTTGCAATCCGGGGGAGTTAAACAGGCCCGGGGCAATTGCAACCCGCCTTTGATCGCCTGGGACCTACCCTTCCGCAACCAGCTCTTAATAGAACGGGTCTCCCAACCTCGATCCGAGATAGGTTAGGGCCCATGCCTCCAATTCCCGAAGCGCTGCTTGGCTACCAGCCCAGGTAAGTCAAATCCGCGGTGGACATCTCTTCTCGAGAGTAGGGAGAGTTTCTCCACCAAACTACTTCAAGAAAGAAAGCCCAAATTAGGGAAGAAGAAAGTCAGCAAAGCTCCAGGGCAGACCCCCTCCTAAGAAGAAACCGGGTAAAGATCACCAGTTCGTCAGAAGGATCCGATAATGATGAAACTAAGATCAACTCAAGGAAATCTGAAAGCAAACGCCTGAGGGATCTATTCTTAGAGCTTCAGAAGGAGGTCCAATTGATGAAGAAGGGGAAGTACAATAAGGACAAGAAAGATCCTCTAAGTGAAATGAATGCTCTCTTCACCAGAAGGATCCGGAAGGCGGAGCTCCCGCCTAAATTCAAAATGCCAATTGACAGATTCTCTAGGACTGAGGATCCCAGAAGCCACTTAGAGAGCTTCGTTCAACAGATAGAGGTCCAGAACATGACCAGGGCCGCTATATGTTGATTGTTCCCCACTACACTCACAGATTGTGCTAAGACCTAGCTTAGGAAACTTCCTGCCGGCAGTATGGATTCCTTCACCAAGGTATCGACCGATTTCTGCTCACAATTCCAGGGAGTTAAGCCACGATTGAAGGACCCAATCCATTTACAGTACGTGATCCAGGAGAGAGAGGAAACCCTCCGGACTTATGTCCAGCGTTTCCACAAGGAAGTTATCCATATGGGGGTCTTCACCAAGAAAGAAACCCTCACCAACTTCAGAAGAAACCTGTGGGTGGGCAAGCTTTTCCGGTCATTTGCCAAAAGACCTTCAGAAACCTACCAAGAACCTATGATCGGGCTCTAGAGCAGATTGAGGTCGACTAACAGCTTAAGGTCAAAATGGAACACGACTTTATGAGAGCCGTAAATCGGTAAAAGAAGAAAGCTCCCAGACCCGAGCAAGCTCAGAAAAGTCTGAACGGTACCCCCAATAGATCGACATACCGCTTCCTCCTTTCTCAACCCAGATCGGAAAGATATCCAGAAAAACGAACTCCTCCACAAGCTTCACCTCCTCCCAGGACAGTGACCCTAATAGCTCGAGATGAGAGGGGGCACGACCATTACAATCCCTTAAATGTATCCTGTGAAACAGTCTATCTCGTCATTCAGGACAAGGGTTTGCTACAGAAGCCCACTCCCATGAAAGCCCTGGTCGAGAAGAGAAATCGCTATAAATATTGTGACTTTCACGAGGACGTGGGGCATAACACTTCAGAGTGCTGCAACTTGCTGAATCTGATCGAGGCTTTGATAAGAGGAGGTTGTCTGGTGGAATTCTTACAACAAGTCAGGAAGAACTTTCAGACTGGAAAGGAAATGCAAGCCAAGATCCTAGAGAACACCGAGAAAAGAGAAGGGGAGCAGACGGACCTGATGCAACTGATTCAGATAATACATACCATCAGCAGAGGGCCTACTCTGGCTGGCACCTCAAACAATTCCAGGAAAGGAAAGTCCCTCATACCGACAAAGGACAGTATATCTTCAAGGTCGACCGGAGACAGACCAACCCCTCCTAGCCGTCAGAGATCATTTTCACCAAAACAGATGTCTACAATATCGTGCAGCCTCATGATGACCCAATGATGATCACGGTACAGATTGCCAACTGCATGGTACATCGTGTGCTCATCGACACAGGTAGCAGCGTCGACATCCTATTTAAAGATACATTGGAAAAGCTAAACTTGAAACAGTGGTGTTACAATAGCTGCACTACCCCGCTATATGGGTTCACTGGGGACTCAATCATACCCGTGGGATAAAAAATCCTATCAGTGATCATTGGAGCCACACTTCTCTAGCAGAATATCATAACAGACTTCGTTGTGGTGGATACCCCATTGGCCGACAATGTAGTATTAGTGAGACCATTTTTATCATCCTTGAAATGGGTCTTATCCATTTACCACAACGTCCTGAAATTCTCAGTAGGAGACAAGGTAGGGGAAGTTCGGGGTGATCAGCAAGCAGCTAGGAGATGCTACGTAGTGTCGGCCAACCCAACGGCTTTAGCAAAACAACTCGCCCAGGTGACAACGATCTAAGATAGGGCAACCCCTGCATTGAACCTATGAGATTAGTTATAAGAGATTCCTGTCCGAGTGGGCGATCCCTCGAAGGTCGTCAAAGTCGGAGCCTCCCTTGAATATGGAGTGAAAGAGGGTTTGATCAGGCTCTTCACAGAGTTCAATGAAATTTTTGCTTGGAGTCATGCTGAGATGCCTGGGATCCCGATGACATTGGCTGCTCATGGATTGGCAGTGGATCCGACCTTAAAACCCATTAAATAAAAAAGGTGCCACTATAACACCGAACGAAATGTTGTGGTTCAGAAAGAGGTGGACAAACTGACCCGAGCCGGCTTTATCCGAGAAGCACGTTATCCCGAGTGGATCGCCAATATGGTTATGGTCACAAAGGCAAATGGACAGTGGCGCATGTGTGTTGATTACACCGACCTCAACTGGGCAAGCCTGAAGGACAACTTTCCTCTACCAAAAATTGATCAGCTAGTCGACTATACCTCCGGAAACAAGCTCCTGAGCTTTATCGATGCATTTTCAAGGTACAATCAAATTATGATGCACCCCGCTGACCAGAAAAAGACAAGTTTCATAACAGGGCGAGATTTGTACTGCTACAAGGTGATACCTTTCGGCTCAAGAACGCTGGAGCTATATATCAGCGGCTAGTCAATCGATTATTCAAGCCTGAAATAGGGAGGTCAATGGAGGTGTATATCGACGACATGATCACCAAGTCTTCAACCTCGGAAGGCCATATGGGCGACCTTCGTAGAACCTTCATGATCCTAATGGAGAACCAGATGAGATTGAACTCTTCCAAATGCACCTTTGGGGTAACTGTAGGAAATTTTATGGGCTTCATGGTCCGTAAGAGAGGCATACAGGCTAACCCGAAAAAGATCATGGCTATCCTAGATCTAGAATCCCCCTTGTCTCTTAAACAGGTTCAAGCCTTGACCGGACAGGTAGCAGCGCTCAATAGGTTCATCTCTCGGTCTACCGACAAGTGTCTCCCAATCTTCAAAGCCATCAAGTAGGAAAGAAACATGAAATAAGACCAGGAGAGCGAACAAGCTTTTCAAGCCTTGAAAAAATACCTGTCAAGCCCTCTACTGCTGGTTAAGCCAAGCCTTGGAGAAAAGCTTCAAATTTACTTGGCCATTTCAGAAACCGCCATTAGCGAGGCCTTGGTCAAGGAATGCGGGGATAGGGTCCAACGGCTTATTTACTACGTAAGTCACACTCTAACCAAGCCCGAGAAGAACTATACCATTTTGGAAAAGCTCATTTATGCCTTGGTGACCTCCGTAAGGAAGCTTCGTCCCTACTTCCACGCTCATTCAATAGCAGTGGTGACGGACCAACCCCTCCGTCAATTCTTACAAAGGCCGGATGTTTCCAGAAGGCTGGTTTTATGGGCTCTGGAGCTTACCCAGTTTGATTTAAGGTACAAGCCTAGGACCATAATAAAAGCTCGGGCTCTAGTAGACTTTCTAGCAGAGCTCTCAATACCTTCAGGCCAAGCAACCCCTGCGGTAATAGACGTAGCCCCTGAGAGGATTCCAGAATCCGACAGCTGGCCAGAGGGTTACAAGTCATGGATCCTCTACATTGATAGAGCTTTCGGGCAAGCTGGGGGAGGATCGGTCATAGTCCTAATTGACGCAGAAGAAACTGAGTGCTGCCACTGTTTCATATTTGAATTTAAAGTCACAAACAATGAGGAAGAGTACAAAGCCATTCTAGCCGGAATAAGGGCAGCCATAGAGCTCGGGGTTGATTACCTGAATGTTAAGAGCGACTCATCGCTCGTAGTCAACCAAGTCTCCTAGGATTATCAGGCAAAAATGGGATAATATGATCACTTACCTGAAACTTGTTTAACAACTCAAGAGTAAAATTAAAAGATTCAAGATCGAGCAGGTACCTCGACAACTAAATCGTCGAGCTGACGTACTTGCCAATATAGCTGTAAATGGTGGCTAGACCTTACCCCATGGAGTCCCTTTTCAAGTAATCCCTCTATCTAGCACAGTGATAGGTAAGGAAACTTATATCTTAGATCGATAACCGTACTGGATGGATCCAATAGTGGATTATCTACAGGATAGGAAACTTCTCGGGGAGCCCGACCAAGCTAGGAGAGTCAAAAGGCTCTTGATCCGGTATTGTTTGGTGGATGGGCACCTATACCGGAGAGGAAGATCCTTTCCCCTGCTCCGATGTTTTCACCCTGAAGACGCTAAGAGGGCTTTGAGAGAGGTTCATTCAGGGGAATACGGGAACAACATTAGTGGGGAGGCTCTGGCATATCAGGTTCTCCGTATGGGGTATTATTGGCCAACCATCCATCAAGACGTAAAGAGCTTAGTACGTACCTGTGAGGCATGCCAGAAGGCCGCAAACTTGAGTAACCTCCCTCTAGAGCAGTTGTCGTTCCTTAGCTCACCATACCCCTTTGCTATATGGAGAGTCGACTTGATCGGACCGCTTTCTACTGCTTTGGGTTAAGCCAAGCATGCTATCGTGGCAATTGATTATTTCATAAGATGGGTCGAAGCTGGACCATTCTCCCATATATCTGAAGAAAACATAATAAGGTTCATTAAGACTAATGTAGTTTGCAGGTTTGGAACCCCTCTTACCATTATAGCCGACCTCGGAAAACAGTTTGACAATGCCCGATTCAAAGATTTTTACGAAGACTTGGGAATCGACCTTCGGTTTGCTTCGGTAGCCCACTCCCATACCAACGGCCTATTGGAATCCACAAATAAAACCATGAAGAAGCTATTGAAGAAAAAACTACAGCAGAAGAAAGGCAGATGGGCAGAAGAGCTTCTCGAGGTCCTCTGGGCTTACAGTACTACAAGGAGAACAACTACCGGGGAAACACCCTACTCTCTAGCCTACAGGGTTTAAGCAGTCCTACCTATCGAGCACAAATTGACCTCCATCAGAGTCCAACATTTTGAACTAGGGAGTAATAAAAGTAAGCTCCGAGCTAGCATGGATTTTCTGGAAGAAAAAGAAGATCGAATAGCCGAGAAGGTAGCAGTCTACTAGAGCATGATTGCCAGGTACTTTAACAGGAGGGTAAAGGTCCGAAACTTCAAGGAAGGGGACCTAGTTCTTAGGAAAGTAACGTTAAATACCATGAAGAGGTCAGACAGGGTCCTAGGGTCTAACTGGGAAGGACCATACCAAGTAAAAATGGTGATTCGTAACGGGCATACAAACTCGAGGATCTGAATGGCCGACTCATCAATCATACTTGGAATGTAGATCACTTAAGAAAATTCCACCCTTGAACAGGGGACTCATGAGCAGGCGGCCTCCATCTAGTTTCTTATCTCCGGCAATAATGTACTCCATCCCTGTTATCAATAAAGCATGTTTTTCTTGTTTTCTCCATCTTCAACTATGTTCTACAATGATTTGGGTCTACATGGAAAATTTGACATTATCGTCTCAAGACCAGGGGTAAGTCGGGAAAGCCTCATCGCCACACCTGATGCCTTAGCAGGTCACTAACCCCCACCAAAAAGGTCCTGAGTATAAGAGCATAGTTTCCATCCAGATTTTGAGACGAGAAAATAGCTAGATAAGCCCTCCTGATGCCTTGGTCGGGCTACCACCCCCAAGAAGGGTTTGGGTGTAAAACCATAGTTGCCATCCAGATTTCGAGACCAGGAAATAGCTAGATAAGCCCTCCTGATGCCTTGGTCGGGCTACCAACCCCAAGAAGGGTCTGAGTTTAAGAGCATAGTTGTCATCCAGATTTTGAGACCAGGAAATAGCTAGATAAGCCCTCATGATGCCTTGGTCGGGCTACCAACCCCAAGAAGGGTCTGAGTGCAAGAGCATAGTTTCCATCCAGATTTTGAGACCAGGATATAGCTAGATAAGCCCTCATGATGCCTTGGTTGGGCTACCACCCCCAAGAAGGGTATGAGTTTAAGAGTATAGTTGCCATCCAAATTTCGAGACCAGAAAATAGCTCGATAGCCTTCCTGATGCCTTGGTATGGCTACCAGCCCCAAGAAAGCTTTGAGTGTAAGAGCATAGTTGCCATCCAGATCTCGAAGATCAGGAAATAGCTAGATAGCCCTCATGATTCCTTGGTCAGGTTATCGCCCTTCAAGAAGGACTCAAATTTAAGAGCACGGTAGCCCTCCCAGCCTAAGAGAACGCTAGATAGTTCTCCTTGATACCTCATTCAGGCTATAACCCCCTAAGAAACTCAAGGTCTGCGATCAGACAAGGGGACTGTCAACCAAAGTCACCAAGTTACAAGTTTCTATTAAAAGTCAAACACTCAAGCTAGCTATCTACGTTCACGATTAAGCAGTATTTTATCTTGTTACTTTTCATTAGCTAAATCAGGGTGATACAAGGGATGAACTTACATG
This sequence comes from Dipteronia dyeriana, assembly GCA_032871835.1. Taxonomy (NCBI): domain Eukaryota; kingdom Viridiplantae; phylum Streptophyta; class Magnoliopsida; order Sapindales; family Sapindaceae; genus Dipteronia; species Dipteronia dyeriana. The sequence goes on along the minus strand of CM065302.1, from coordinate 51,585,073 downwards.
CAAATTAGAATTTTAACCAAGTGTAAAAGCTAAATTTCATTGATGAATTGGGGAGCCTATTCCCTAGTAAGGCTACAGCAAACAGGGAGCCCAACCCTTGATTTCGGGCTACAAAAAATGATGATCAAGTATGAGTAAAGATGGGATGCCCACCCCCCCTTTCCGGGCATTCAGAGCAAGCTACATGAAGGTGTACTCAAGCTTCTGTATCCTCTCGGTCTCCTCCAGCTTCTTCCCCTTCCAGATGAACCTCCTCTTCTGCTCCTCCTTTGGGTGATCTCTCATCCCGGATAGCCACCTCCATCACCTCTTCCTAAGGATGCCCCTCGATTGCCTGATGCTCAGCGGGATCCTCTTCCATGACCTCATTGGCCATTGACTCTGGCATAATTTCCCCTCCAGATGTCTCCTCCCTAGAAGACATCTTAGATGGATTTTGAGCTTCTGTAAGATCTCTTTTCGGCACCATGGATAGAACCCCCCTCAAGGATTCTCCGGGACATGGTGTTAGGAAAACAAGAGGAGGAGGATGAAGGTCAAACCCAGATGGTTGCTTCCTTGCTTCGGCCACCTTAGAGGAATCAAGATCAACCACTAGAGGGGGAGACATCTCAGCGACCTTGGCCAGTATCTCCTCCCTATCCTAGTTAGCAATAATTGATAGGTCAAAAGTGGAGGGAAGTGCCTCAGCAACTTGGTAGGAGGCGTAGAAGTATCCCTTACTGAAGGAGGAATCCACCTCTGCCTAAAGCCTGACAACTTAGGCTTGTAGAGCATGATTCTCAGCATCTAGCGCATTCGCTTCTTCCTTCAAGTCATCTCTCTGGTTGGCTCGTCGTTTAGACATGAGAGTTTCCTGGTCAAAAGATCACTTCAACCTCTCATGGTGGCACTGAAGCTTAGCCAGTTGTGTTTCCATTTCCCTCTGGCTGGAAGTTATCTCCCAGACCAAGGATTGAGCTTGCGCCAACAATCCTATGGCCCGCTCAGCCTCAGCTTTAACCCTACCTGCCCGATCCTGGAGAAATGGTACTTGGTGGCCCATTCCTACATTGAACTTGAAAGCCTGCAAAGCATGAAACAAAGGTGAGAAAGCAGTCAAAGCTCAGAATCACAGGAAATAAAGGCAATGACTACCTCAGCCAGAAAGGCAGACCCCTCGGTAACTAAAAAATCCACGGGCATGAAAGCCATCCTAGAGAGCCCATCACCTTGACATAAAGCAACTAACTTCTTTAAAACCTTATCCTGGCCAACCGAGCCCGGCTGATGATGGGGGCGAGATGTGGGAATCTTAGGAATATCAGTTTCGGGATCCTCTAGAGCCTGAACTTCTCAGGATGCAGTTGGATCAGCAGAAGGAGGGGAATAATGTAGCTGGGGAAGCAACAATGGTAGCGGGAGCCACTGGTGGAGGAACGAAGGTGGACGTATCAGTGGTCTGGTGAGTGGGCCCTCCTTGATTTAGAGCCTTAGTTATCCAAGATGCAAGAATAACCATCTTAGATCTCATCTGAGAAGGCGATGAAGCAGGAGCAGGAAGCAGGAGAAGGCTAAGCAACAACCATAAGGATTGGCCTCCCTTTCTCTAAGGTAGTGAAGAAGGTTCTTGGGGATGATCTGGAAGGAAGGGGAGGGGTTCGAGCTTGTCGGGCTTCGTGAGAAGCTGGAGCAACAACAAAAACTATTAAAAACATCAGAACTAAACCATTCAACAACCCAAAAGCTTGATGGTGCAAGATACTTACGAGGAGTAGCATTGGATATCTGAAGATAGCGGTTTACTCGACGGGGATCAAAAAGGTCAGCAGTCGGGAACTTCAGATTCAAGTAGTTTCTAGCAAGGATGACCTTCAGCACCATCTCAGATCCGATAGTCAAAGAGTCTCTGTCCCATGAGGGCTTATCATTAAAGGTGGTCGGAACCGTGAATTCATGCCCACCTATAAAAATTGAGCTCCCTCAATCATTGCCAGCCAATTCCTATTCCTCCTTCCAGGCCAGGTCCTTCCTTGAAGCCCCAGGGATGATAAAATTAAACTTGTTCTTGGCCTTGGCGTAAAACTGACCTCATAGGACCCCGACCAGGCTCTTAATCTTAAAAAGGAAAGTAAAATCCTTTGTCCCAGGCTCTCTAGTTATCTTGCTTAGCTCGCACTGCTCCCTTCATAGTACGAGGAAGCTAACTAGGTGCCACCAGAAACCAGGCGATAGTTGGAGGGGAGCCAGCTGAAGGGCGTTGAGAGCCCGTCGAAGGGTAGGATGAAGAGGGAGCCTTACCCCGCTCTCGAAAGCTGTAACATGGAAAGGAGTACTCTTTTGGGCGGGCTGAAAACATCATAATTTCTGTAAGAGAATGTGAGAGAGACGGTGTCACGGATGCCGTATTTGGTCCTCAGGTGGCTGAGTGACTTTGGGTCAACGGCGGAATTTGGAACTACCCTAAAGTCATATAGAGGATGTCTCTCCACGGAAGAACAGGCAACTATGACTCGGTCCACTCCAGTGACACCAACCCTATTCTCTTCGCCAGAGTCCTCATCGACCAAGTTCAGAAGATTGTCCAGTTGGTTAGAAACCAAGCCCTGATGGCCACATTTCAGTTTGATAGACGACGTTGCGGGGACGGAGGAGAGTCATCCCCGCCTAGGTCTTGTCGAGCCCTTTTCCCATGGACGAGACTTGAGACCTCTGTGCCCTCAACAATGGAGTCAATGGAGTCACGACTGGCCTTCGACAAGGTAGAAAAGGTTTTGGGGCTTGAGAAGAAAGGAAAATCGACAGAGGGTAGTAACAGAGAAAAATCCTGTAAATTCGAAGTCAAGAGAAAGTGTGAAGAAATGGGTATAGAGTTTTATTTTAAATAGAGGTTAGAGGTGTAATGACGTCAACGATATCCTCGAGAAGATCACCTCGAGCCACGGAGAGAGCCGTAACGCAACCGGTATTCCTAGAAGAACACACCAATTCAAGTTCGACACATCATTGTGTAATTAATGAGAAGATTTCATTCGAAATTCTCAGTAATTATCTTGTAATGGAAAACTTTCCCAATTAAACAGGGAATCTAACTCCAACCCTAACTTTACCTCCGGCGTTCAAGTCAGAGGGGAATTCTGTTAATGGTAAAATTTGGCTAGGGGTCAAAGAGAAATTTTCCACTCTCCCAGCTTAAATCGAAGTCTGAAGTCGACATTTATGAAACCCCAGACATACCGTAAAACTACCCTGCGAAAGTGAGAAGGGATCACCGGGCTTTAAAACTACCAGGAAACAAGCTAGGGACAACCAGGACGAGCCCCCATGCGAACACCGGAATTCAGGCTTCTCGAGGCCACCTATCTAGGAACCTTGGTTCCTGGGGTCAGGCTCCTCAACCACCCCGTGAAAGACAGGGGGGTCGCCAAGCTCAAGAAACATTCTAAAGAAGCCCGACAAGCAAAGTAAGCCCCCTCCGGGTTAAGACTTTCAAAGGTCAAAATTAATTCATAGCCAGAACGTGAAGCCTACCAACCTCTCTAGAAGCTCGTTGTCCACTCCGCTATACGAGGAGGAAGAGGTCCTCTAAACGAATCAGATTCGTGTTACCTCCAAGGAATGCCTACTAGGACATCCTTTCCAAGCTTTCGAGAATTGAACCGAAGCATAGATCTATCTCGCTCTACGAAGACTACGAGCAGCTAGTCTAGTGACCTCCATGAAGAATCATGCCATGAGTACACACAGGATCATATCCACGTAATAACAAATATTTACATGCAAGTCAAGAGTTTGATCCCAAAAAGGAAACAAACTTATCTTCGTCAACAATATCATTGAATCCAGCAACAATTCAAATTTAAATGACGAATCTCGTCCGATAAGTAGGAAATGGATTCATGGGATCACGGTAAGATATTTGTGAACTTAAAACCTACTTGGACCATATATAAGTAAGGCCAAGCATGGTAGAAAAGAGTGGAAAAAAGAGCAGACAAAAAGAGAGATGACAAATAGACGATAAGAAAAGAGGAGGAGGGCCTAAATTCTGTATTCAGAACACGGCCGTCGTTGTATTTCACTATTCGACAAATACAAAGCGACCACCTTCCTACGTCCTAGATAATGTATCAGAGCAAATTCTGTGTAACAAAGTGATCAATAATAAAAGCTCCGTTTTGTGTTATAATGCAAATCCTCATTCCCATCTAACAGGTTAGGTATCAAAGGTACCGACCCCGGCCACCACCTCCGTGGTAGTGGTTTCGAGGGTGTTAGTAGGAATTTCTCATCCTGAGCGAATTTTCCGTTAACAAATATAATATATACATATATAATAGAATATGTTAACAGATAATTTCCACTGTGTGAAAAATCCCAATTAACACCCTCAACCCGCTACCTGGAAGGCTACGGGGGGTAGGTAACTCGTACCTTGGTGATCCTGTATGAATATGAAGGAGGATGGAGCGATAGGTAAGAGACGAGCCATCCTGGCCGTCAGGCTTCGTGCATTTAGAGGAAATATGGGAAGCTCGAGGTTCCTTTGCTAGAGTAAAGGGGTTAATTCTAGTGCCTGGTTCCTAGTTTCTGGTCTCCTCTCTTGGTGTCCTTGATTCAAATAGCGAACAAAGAGGTAGGATTGGTGCTCATCGATGATATAGATGTGTTTGTGAAAGAGTGGACCATCCGGTAGCGATCCTTCACGTCTAGGTGCTTTCGGTCTGGATCGGAATCTGTCCTGTTATCCACAGCTCGGTCTTGGACCCCAATTTCTTCCTGTAGTTCCCGGACCTATACGGCGAGTAAGGAGGGGGTTTTGTCTGGCTTATGTGTCAGATCCTTGTCTGCTCCTTTAGAGAGAGTGCAAGAGAGCTCGTCGATTCCTTTAAGATGGGTCTTAGTAGTTTCCCCCCATCTTGATATACGACTTTAGCATGTAAATGACAGGATAAGAGCGATAGGTCCAACGGGGTAGGAATCTAGCTCAAACACTTACACACATGCATAATACAAGAGAAAAATAGGAGAAAGACAATTCTTACATATAGGGAGGTGGACTGACCAAGGGAGAAAAACCATCATGAATGATCATATGCTGTAAAACCCCAATGCAATATCCAGAGGAAGGAGAAAGACCCTTTCTTTTGTATATATATCAAGCAATGCTCCGAGGAGCTTACAAAGATGGCAAAGTACTACAACGCATATGCTTTGGAGAGCTTACAATAGTAATAGAAAGTTACTCAATCCCGATATGTTTCTAGGAGAGGTAATACATGTCATTGAGACGATACCACAATGATGATATATGGTGAATTTAGACAAAGTATTTAGTTTTGCCTCGGTCTTGTTGATTTCTCCATTAAAGATGAAATTTGTTATCAGGTATCGAATTAAGCATCGAATCCCCTTTAATGTCCTTTTATAGGTGTATTTATACATGTTGTAATTAGGTTTCATTCTTGGCGTGCAAGTTGAAAATCAATGGATTGACCTTCCTTCCTTGATATGCTGGATTTTCTGTTGTAGTTGACCCCATATAATCGGGTGTAGGGGATATCTTGAAGGCAAAGGTGTTTGTTTCCACTTTGGACTCTCTCATTAATGGTGGCCATTAAAAGAATTGACTAATCCTCCCTTAATGACGTTGATTATATCATTAATAGAGTTGAATACCTCCATTAATACAGTTTACTTCATTAATATGGTTGACTACCTCCATTATTACGGTTGACCTCATTAATAGTATTGTAGATTTCATGAAAGTCAACCCTCTCTTTCTACTCTATTTGGAGGAGAATTCTGGTTTTGTATGTCACTTTGGTGAGGTACTTTATAGAGGTTACCTGAGGTGACGCTTGGCCTATCTAGGGTCGAGGTATGCTCAAATGCTGCTTTTGCTACTGGAGACTTGATTTAACTATGTCGGGATCTACAGTGGAACTTGCCCTATTCGTGTTGGCACGTTTTGGTAATGATGGGGCTTTGCGGGCTTCTTTCTTTTCTGCTCGGGGTAGGTTGAGACTATACCTTTATGAGGCATGAGGGCATTTACAAGACAAGTTTGGCACCATGAAGGTATTTTAGTGACTGTAGAGATGATGGTATGCTCTTGTAGGGTCATGTGGTAGCTCGACCTCAGGGACCATGATATAAGCCCGAACTTGGACCCCTTGCATGAAGGCTGGGAAGTGGAAATTCTCCTTTAGTCCTTAGCCATATTTGGCTATTAACAGAAGTCCCCTTAACTTTAACACTAGTACATAGTGGGGGTTGGAGTCAGGATATGTAACACTTGAAGAATTTTCCTATCTTTTCTTTAGTTAGCCATTACTTGAATTGAAAATTGTTCTCAGCATACTTGGCTCAGGCAAATCATGGTACAAGCATTGCTGCTTTAGTAATCTTGATATTTAAGTGAAAAGATCTTGGTAGGCAACTAGGGGCACTTTCATACCAGGTCTTTATACATAGGCGAAATGTAGGCAAATCCGGACCTTTAAAATAAATGAGCGGTGGCAGACCACAGATGGGGATATTCTCTTTATGGAATTTCTGACGCTCTTGATAGTGTATAATATGATAAGTAAGAGCGGTAAGATATGACAAACTGTATCGCTCAATCATGTGGGATGAAGCTCCTATGGCTAGTCGGCTACCTAGCGTTCCTTTTCTCGGAATCACTGTACTTAGGTGAACTGGCGAAATGATCCAGGTAGGTAACTATGCCATCTAGATCCTTCCTGATGAGGTTGGCCTGGCTAAGGCAGCATGATGACCATTTGGTTATCCTGGTCTCGTGATCTAGCAGGCAACTATGCTCTTATGCTTAGATCCTTCTTGAGGTGGCAGCCCGACCAAGGCATCAGGAATACTGGTTAGCTATCCTGGTCTTGAGATCTGGATGGCAACTATGATTTTACAGTCAGACCCTCATTGGGGGTGGTAGCCCGACCAAGACGTCAAGAATGCTAGCTAGCTATCCTGGTCTCGAGATCTGGACTACAACTATGCCTTTACACTCAAGGGGGTGGTAGCACAACCAAGGCATTAGGAATGCTAGCTAGCTATCCTGGTCTCGAGATCTGGATGATAACTATACTCTTACACTTAGACCCTTCTTAGGGATGGTAGCCCGACCAAGAAATCAGGTAGGCTAGCTAGTTGTCATGGTCTCGAGATCTGGACGGCAACTATGCTCCTACACTCAGACTCTTCCTAGCGAGGGTGGTACCTGGTCAAGGCATCAGGGGTAGTTAGGGGGCTTCCCCAAGAAATCCCTGGTCTCGAAGCTATCATTGTTGAAATACCATAGCGATCCTCCTAGAGAGATTAATCTGGTCTAGGACATCAAGAGTGTTGTGTAGTTCTCCTAGTAATAGCGATCCTCCTGGAGGGATTTGATCCGGTTCAAGGTATCTCGAACATAGGGGAATGGTGATCATATGGGAACTATCACTGGGATCGAAATCAAAGGAGATACAAACTCATGGCATTACCAAAACGAGGTTGTATCGACACAAAGTGGTACCGGTTCGTAACCAACCTCACTCTATAAGCTTTTTCAATAGTCAAATATCTTGAAACGATCTGAGTTATGGGTGTAGATGATAGAGTGACCTTCCCTAAAAGGCTCTTTTCATTATGAACCGGTCACTAGGAGAAATAGTCCCACGTTGGGGTCACCACCCCTTCCATAGAGGTACTATAGAGAATAATGAGCTCCTAGTACCCACGTGATATAACTGGTTTGAGGCTTTTTTGGGGTAGATAAGAATCTTTAATAATTATAATGGAGCTCGAGACCCCACTATGAGCGAATCGGGACCTCTGGGTGCTCCTCGAATGGATCGGGACATCAATGGCTCACTAGGGCATTAAACGGCCCGGTACAAATGGAGAAGAGCCATCAGTATGATAATCTTCGGGAGCAAGCTGATACTCCTAAGGTCGAGCTCGTGCAAGCCAATGAGGATGGCTATTTCTTTATAACCTACCAGGTGGATCAGGTTCTACCTCTCCCATTAAGTGTCACTGTTAGATGGTAAAAGGAATGGGATCAAGAAGAAAGATGTAGATATGGCTATGTATGCTCCCACAATAGCTGGCAAGTCTAAGGTTGCTGAAGCATACCCTAGTTCAAACTCACATGTTGAAGTAGAGAATCAATCCAAAGAGGAAGCTTCAAACCATTACACCTCTCCACTTGGATATGCTAAGATGTGTTAGATCATACTGAAACTACTAATAAGGTGTTTGTACTGGTTTGGTTAAAGAGGGCGACACCCAGGTTGACCCAACCCTGATGAGGGTGGTGGTCCATATTGGCATAACAAAAGTGGAAGACATCCCCTTTGGCTCTACTCAAATAAAAGCCTCAACTGAGGTGGTTGTACAAGTGGCAAGTGAGCCTCTAAGTGATCCAAAAGTAGGTGCTTTAGATGGGGAAACTTCTCTCTCAGGGAAGGTCAAACTAAAATAATGAGAAGCTGACCATGGTAGCGAGGGGTGCAGTCGTTCTAAATGAAACCCTGACCAGAACTAAGGCAACCATGGCTAATGCGTAAGTAGACATAGAGTGGATCTAGTAAGCATATGATCTGGAGAGACTCGAGTCCATGCGCCGTGCCTTACGAGGATTTCTCTGAAGGAGAAGAAACAAATTTGAAGGAAGTGATCCAAGCTCTGTATAGCAACGTGGCTGCCTTGGAAGCCAATGTGAGCTCTTCATTTGCTGAAAGACGCTTCAACGCTGCTTTCTAGATAGCTCGAGCTCTTTTTCCGTCTGACTTGATCATCATTGGAGGATGGATACCTTAAGTAGATCATGGAGAAAACTTAAAGTTGCCTGGGTCCGCTCCGACTGAAGCAGGACCAATATGAGCTGATGTGTGCATAAAAGATAAAGAAGACTTGGTGCCTCTTTCCACCTTTATGTCGAACCGCACTGGGGGAGAACCTATCTCGTAGTCCCCTGTTAATGCAGAAGCTCAGGATGTAGGACAAGCTTCAAACCCGTCTTCCTCTCCTTCTGAACTTGTCAGGGAGTTAAAGGTCCAGATCGATCCTACCAAGGAAGGGGAGGTCCAAACTTGTTTGTTAGATGTGGGTTGCTGCAGAAATTTAGGATGTAGAAGGATCTTCAAACTTGCGTACCTGTTCATCTGAACCTATCAATGAGGTAGAGGTCTAGATCGATCCAACGAAGGAGGGAGAGGTCCAACTGATTTGGCAGATGTGGGTTGCTGCTGAAGTTTGGGATATAGAAGAAGCTTCAAATCTATCTACCTCGCAAACTAAACTTGTTTAAGAAGTAGAGGTATGAGCTGATGCCATAATGGTGGGTAAGGTTCCAATCGCTCCGGTTTAGGAGATAGAGACCTATATTCATTCAGGTTGATCCAACCAAGGTGGCAGAAACTGGCTCTGAAGTAGCGACGCTAGAGGATGGTGACCATTCCTCCAAAAAAGTAACGGGACTAGAAAGGAAGGAGCTACTACAGTCGAGAAGACTAATCAGTGAGGTGGATCAGGATCACGATGGTTTGCTAGGGTGAAGAATGACTCGATACAAGAGGGGAGGAGCAATTGGCATGATACTGGTCCAAAGGTATGCTTGGGATTCAAGGAGTCCCCAGCAATTGAAAGAAGGTTATGGACCCCTTCGAAATGAGTAGGAACCATGGTGGCTCAATTGGGCATTGGATGACCTAATATAAATGGAGAGGGGCTACCTGTCTGGTACCGGTCCAGCGGCATACTTAGGATCCAAGGAGTCCCCAGCAACTGAGAGAAGGCTCTGGACCCTAGTGGAACGAACCGAGAGCTCAGTGGCTTATATACGCATTGATCGACCCAGTATAAGAAGTAAGGAGCCATTGGACCTTACAATGGGGCTGCTACTCCCGATGCTTGCTTAGGCATGTAGGAGACCTTAGCAAATTCAGGAAGCCTCTGGGCACTCCTCGATCATATCAGATCTTCAGTGGCTTACAAAGGCGATGAATAACCCGGCACATATGGAGTGAAGCCATCGGTCTTGTAGCGATGCTACTGCTCTAGAGACTTACTTAGGTACGTAGGAGGTGTTACAAGACATGGGAAACCTCTGGACACTTCTTGATCAAATCGAGCTTCGGTGGCTCTATAGGGCGTTCATTGGCCTGGCATAAATAGAGAGGATCCACCTTTCTGGTATTGGTCTAGAAGCATACATGAGATCTTAGAAGTCCTAAACAACTGAAATAAGGCTCTGGATCATGCTGGGATAAATCGAGAGCTCAGTGGCTCACTTGGGTGTTGACCAATCTGGTATAAATATAGAGGAGCCACTATGCCTTGCAGCGGGGCATTAACTCTAGAGGCTTGCTTAGGCATGTAGAAGGCCTCAGCAAATGTAAGAAGCCTCTGGGCACTCCTCGATCAGATTGAAGCTTCGGTGGCCTATTAGGAAGATGAATTGCCCGGTACACATGGAGTCAAACCACCGGTCTTGTAGCGGTGCTACTGCTCTAGAGGCTTGCTTAGGCATGTAGGAGACCTTACCAAGCGTGGGAAGCCTCTGAGCACTCCTCGATCAGATCAGGCTTCGATGGCTCAGTAGGGCGTTGAATGACCTGGCGCAAATAGAGAGGAGCCATCAGTCTAGTACTTGTATAGAAGCATGCTTGGGATCCTAGAAGTCCCCTACAACTGAAATAAGCCATTGGACCATGCTGGGATGAGTCGGGTGTTCAGTGGCTCACTTGGGCATTGACCGATCTGGTATAATTAAAGAAGAGCCATTGGGCCTTGCAGCGGGGCTGCTTCTTCAAAGGCTTGCTTAGGCATGCAGGAGGCCTCAATAAATATAGGAAGCCTTTGGGCACTCCTTGATCTAATCGGAGCTTCAGTGGCTTGCTTGGGCGATGAATAGCCTGGTACACTGGAGCGAAGCCACCAGTCTTATAGCGGTGCTACTGCTCTAGAGGCTTGCTTAAGCACGTAAGGGGCCTTACCAAGCGTGGGAAACCTTTGGGCACTCCTCGATCAAATCGGCCTTCGCTGGCTCAGTAAGGCATTGAATGGACAGTATAAATAGAGAGGATCCACCGGTCTGGTACTGGTCCAGAAGCATGCTTGAGATTCTAGAAGTTCCCATCAACTAAAATAAAGCTCTAGACCAGACTGGGATGAACTGGGAGCTTAGTGGCTCACTTGGGCAATGACCGGCCGGGTATAAATAGTGAGGTGCCATTGAGTCTTGCACTGGTGCTACTACTCTAGAGGCTTGCTTAGGCATGTAGGAGGCCTATACAAATGTGTGAAGCCTCTAGGCTCTCCTCGATCAAATCGGGCTTCGGTGGATTGCAAATGCGATGAATGGCCTGATACACATAGAGCGAAGCCACCGGTCTTGTAGCGGTGCTACTGCTCTAGAGGCTTGCTTAGGCACGTAAAAGGCCTTGACAAACATGGGAAGCCTCTAGGCTCTCCTCGATCAGATCGGGCTTCGGTGGCTTGCTAGGGAGATGAACGACCCGATACACATAGAGCAAAGCCACCCGTCTGGTACAGGTCCAAAGGCATGCCTAGGATCCAAAAAGTCCCCAGTAATTGAGAGAAGGCTCTAGACCCTACTGGAACGAACCTGGAGCTCAGTGGCTCACTTGGACATTGACCAACCTGGTATACGAGGTGTGGAGCCAGTAGTCTTCTATTGGTCGTGTTACTTTAGAGGTTACACAGCTGAGTTGGCTTCTCAGATTCATGTGTTGACCTGTTATCGCTACCTAGAAGCTTCTGGATGGTGGATCTGGTGACATGACGGGATCCGTATGACTAGGTACAAATCCAATGGGTCTTTTTGATAGAAGATCTACCGATAGCAAAGCAAGTCTTCTGTAAGGAAGCAAGAGAGGTGCAACTCTACCGTATAGGAGCTCTCGATGTATCGGAGTGGTTCAGTTGTGTAGGAGATCTTCAGGTGGGGAGCTACTGTTACGGAGCTTCATAATTATATGAGCAGGTTCGCTTCATAAGAGCAGCATAATAAACCGTCTCTATCAAGAGTCCCACGTATCATATTTTCTCCACAATAAACAAAACTTGTTAAACCACAAAATGAGCACTACACGTGGTGCGTATGTGATATAGACAAACATGGAGAAAGGATATCATAAACAATGACTGATAAATCTATCACATCAATAATATAAGGATGCTCATGTAGAGACATAAAAGCTTTCAAAAGGTGTGTGGAAACTTCCCACAGACGGTTCATTCACCCCGCTTTGTGCCGCATCAACTGGAACCCCTACAAGAGCTGGACTAGCCTAAAGATCCACCATGACGTCTATCCAAATTTCCTTCACCACCTCCTTGGCAGCATGTTGGTTCTCTACTACCTCCTTGGTAGCAAATTGGTCCTCTACCATCTCAGTGGGTCTAGATAGAGTAGTAGACAAGATCAGGGCTCCTCCTTTGACCTGGATCGTTGTATTATCAGGGAACTTCAAGGAAGGATCTGCTCTAGTAGCCCTAATGCCTGGTAAAAGTGAGGAGATAGGCCGTTGATCATCCCCGTCTTTATCATCATCCATGCCAACAGCTCGGGAATGACCTACTTCGGTTGGAGTAGGCACAAACATCTTCTTAGCTCTCTTTAGTATCTCTCCTCTATCTCAATTCTCAATTACTCTCAAATCAAAATGGGGAGATAGAGCATGAGTTTGCTACAAAGCAGTATAGAAGTATCGATCTCCAAGAGAGGTGTCCACCTCAGCCTTCGAACTAGCCACACTGGTACGAAGAGTCTGGTTCTCTTCTTCCAAGACCTTGACTTTTTCACTCAAGAGATTTCTTGCCGGATCATGACGCTTTGATCTTAGGGTCTCCTTGTCATAGGCGCGCTTCATCAGCTCCAGGTCACATCGAACCTCATTTAGAGTTATTTTGGTGTCTTTCAGGTCACTGTTTAGATTCTACACGACTCTCTGTGATCAAGCGAGCTCTTCCTGACCTACTCTGAGTTTCACCATAGCTCATTCAGCACGCCTCCAGATAGAGTCAACCTGGTGGCTCATGGCAACATTGAGCTTGAAGGCCTACAAGTCACAACACACATGTTAGCAACTGTCTAGGTACCAAGCATACACATGTGAAAGCATGAGGAACTAAATTATTTTTACCTCGGCTAAGAGGACAGTGCCCTTGGGGTGTGTTTGGCACAGAGATGGGACACGACAAGGTGAGACTGGATAGGACTGGACATGTTGTTCTATATTTTATTTGGGAGGCATGTATAAAATTATAAACTGTATTGTTATACGTTTGGTTTGGCTGGGACAAGACGGAATAAGATGTTAAAATAACCAGAGTACCCTCATACATATAACAACATAGACTATAATATTATTTACTAATATATAATAATATCAAATAATATATATATATATAATATAATAATATGTAATATATACTATTATTATATAATATTAAATGTTAGTATATACAGAAAAAATATAATATATATATTATATAATTTATAAACATTATTATTATTATTATATTATATATATATATATATATTAAAGATAAATAATATATATAAACATATAAAAAGTATTATTGTATAGGTAATAATATTATTATATTTAATATGTATTTGATAATATATATTATGTGTTAATATATTATTAAATTATGTGTATATATATTATTATAATATATATATATTAATAATACATCTTAATATATATATATTATATTTATATTAAAAATATATTAAATTATATATATGATTATAATATATATATCCTATATATAATAATTAAACATATATGTATTATATATTATTACATTAATAATATGATATAATATATTGTTACGTAATATGTATATATATAATATTATATATGTAATTGTAATATATATATATATATATATATATATAATATAATATAATTATATATATTGTTATAAAATACAATAATATATATATATATATATATGATATATTAAATATCATTATTATATATAGGATATATATATATATATATAATAATAATAATAATATATATAATATATGATATATAATATATAGTATATAAAATATAATATATTTAATTTAAATACAGTATTTATATATATATATATATATATATATATATATATATATAATATGTTAACCGAGAATTCCCACTGGGTGAAAAATTCCAATTAACACCCTCAACCCGCTACCCCGGAAGGCTGCAGGGGGTAGGTACCTCGTACCTTGGTGATCTTGTATGAATATGAAGGAGGATGGAGCGATAGGTAAGAGACGAGTTGTCCCGCCTGTCGAGCTTTGTGCATATAGAGGAGATATGGGGAGCTTGAGGTTCCTTTGTTAGGATAAAGAGGTTGATCATAGTGCTTGGTCCCTAGTATCCGGTCTCCTCTCTAGGTGTCCTTGATCCAAATAGCGAACAAGGAGGTAGGATTGGTGTTCATCGATGATGTAGATGTTTTTGTGAAAGAGTGGACCACCCGATAACGATCATTCGCCTCTAGGTTCTTTCAGTCGCGGTTGGAACCCGTCTTGATACTCGAAGCTTGGTCTCGGACCTCGATTTCTTCATGTAGTTCGTCGACCTATACGATGAGTAAGGAGGGGGGCTTGCCTGGCTCATGTGTCAGATCCTTGTCTGCTTCTGTAGAGAGATCATCAACTTCTTTTAGATGGGTCTTGGTAGTTTCTCCCCATCTTGACATGCAACTTTGGCATGTAGATAAGAGGATAAGAGTGCTAGGTCCTGAGGGGTAGGAATCTAGCTCATACATATACATACATGCGTAATACAAAAGATAAATAGGAGAAAGACAAGTCTTATGTAGAGGGAGGTGGACTGACCAAGGGGGGAAAACATCACTAATGATCATATGCTGAAAAATCCCAAGGCAGTATCTAGAGGAAGGAGAAAGACCCTTCCTTGTATATATATATCAAACAATGCTCCGAAGAGCTTACAAAGATTGCGAAGTAGTACAACGTATATGCTCCGGAGAGCTTACAATAGTAATATAAAGTTAGCCAATCCCGATATGTTTCTGGGAGAGGTAATACATGTCATTGAGACGATACCACAATGATGATATAGGGAGAACTTAGACGAAGCATGTGGATTTGCCTCGGGCTTGTCGATTTCTCCGTTAAAGATGAGATTTATCGTCAGGTCTCAAATTAAGGATTGATTCCCCTTTAATATCCTTTTATAGGTGTATTTATACATGGTGTAATTAGGTTTTATTCTTGGCGTGCAAGTTGAAAATCAATGGATTGACCTTCCTTCATTGATAGGAGGGATTTTTTTGTAGTTGATCCCAAATAATCGGGTGTGGAGGATATCTTGGAGGCAAATGTGTTTGTTTCCTCTTTGGACTATCTCGTTAATGGTGGCCATTAAATGAGTTGACTAATCTTCCCTTAATGGTGTTGATTATATCATTAATAGAGTTGACTACCTCCATTAATAATGTTGACCTCATTAATAGGGTTGACTACCTCTATTCATACGATTGACCTCATTAATAGGGTTTACTACCTCTATTAATATGGTTGACCTCATTAATGGTTTCGTAAATGTCATGAAAGTCAACCCTCTCTTCCTACGCTGTTTAGAAGAGAATTCTTGTTTTGTATGTCACTTTGGCGAGGTACTTTATGGAGGTTACCTGAGGTGACACTTGGCCTATCTAGTGTCGAGGTACTCTCGAGTACTACTCTTACTACTGGAGACTTGATTTAACCATGTCGGGATCTACAGTGGATCTTGCCTTAATCATGTTGGCACTTTTTACTAATGATGGGGCTTTACGAGCTTCTTCCTTTTCTGCTCGACCAGGTTGAGACTATACCTTAATGAGGCAGGAGGGCATTTGCAAGACAAGTTTGGCACCCTGAAGGTCTTTAAATGACAATAGAGATGGTAGTATACTCCAGTAGGATCGTATGGTAGCTCAACCTCGGGGATCTTGATATAAGCCTGAACTTGGACCCTTGCATGAAGGCTGTGAAGTGAAAAATTATCCTTTGGTCCCTAGCCATATTTGGCTATTAACATAATATATAATTTATTGGACATGATTGCAATTGTTTGAAAATTTAAAGGGTAAATTGGTCTTATTGACACTTGTCCCATGTCATGAGACAAGTTGTTCTAGGGTCTTGGGTAAGACAATTTTTTATGATTTTTGTCCCACGTTGTCCCGTCCTATCCCATACTAAGGACGTACCTGAAACAAATATTATGGTGTGTTTAATATTGATCTAGAGGGGGGTGAATAGATTTTAATCAAAATTTACCCAATTTTCGTTAATGGTCAATTAGACGAAATTACCCCTAACTAGTCACAATAATATCACAAGTGTAATAAGTGCGGAAATAATAAAGACACTTGAGATATACGTGGAAACCCTCCAAATGGGAAAAACCACAGGCTGTTAAATGTGCCACAATCGAACAACGAATCCACTAATGATAGAAGCATTACAACCTAACCCAGGTATATAACCCACTACCACTACCTAATCCCCGATATTAAGCGGACCTAGTCCAATTTTCTTACTCTTGAAGCAACCTACTCCCAGATGCAACGCAAGACTTACTTCTCTTCAATGAAGAGATAAACACCCTATGTGAATATATGATGAAATTCAAACAACAAACAAGGCTAGGGTACCTTATATGCTTATCTAGGATTATGAGATGGCAATAATTGCAATCCTAGATATCAAGAGCTAAATGACTAGTCATAAAGCTTAGCTGAACATAGAACAAGCAATCCTATGAAGCTATCATAAAAGCCAAATCAACCCATGTTGTCATTAAGCATGACAAGGACTATAATGCAATCACTAAATGCAATCAATGAGTCCTAAACAATATCTAAATGCAAATCATAGAGATTTAGCTAGAAGTTATCAATAACATCAATCCTAGCTATCACAATACAACACTCAATCAAGTCATCACAATAATAATTTGTATCTAGAATATGTTCTAAGAGCATACAAATAATTAAAGAGATGGCTTAGCAAGCAAAACACTTAACTTGTAAGAAGATAGTGAAGAACTTACCAAACAAGATGTGATGAAGCAAACCTATCCATAGATGCACTCTAAATGACTTAAGATGATGCAAGATGAAGTTTTTATGCACATGGGATTGTTTTGAATGTTTAAAGATGAGTTCTTGGAAGAGTTTTTCCTTTGAAATGTGTTTTAAGGAAAGTATATGATGTTCTGAACTCTTACACGACCTTAAAGCAAAGAGTTATATATATATATATGAGATCCAAACAAAGTGAGGTCGTTTTGGAAAAAACGTTCCATCTTCCTCTATGTTTGCTGGTGACGTACAATGGCGCAGCTCAGTGGCGCATGACAAGCGACGTTCCACTGGAATGTTGTGCTGGTCGAGTAGCGCACCACCAGCTCACATCCTAATTTTTCAACACTCAAACATACATTTTCAACAAGTCCAAGAGTGATGAAGATGTATCCTATACTAATGCCTAACATGACATGAAACTTTAACTACAACATGCAAATATATCAATCAAGAGTCATTTCAACCAAAATGCACACAAGTATAAACACTCAACATATATGAATAAGAATTATGCATGAATTTGTGAGTGTTTGCAACTATCTCTTCAAAGCAAGTAAGCACAAGAATTTTAACTTCGGTGCTTCACCTCTTGAGGTCTTGAGAGCCTAAGCTACCTTTACATAATACCCCAAAAATGTGATTTGTTCACGAAATAAGCCAATCAATAAATGAGGACTTTACAGTCTCCCTCTTTGGCTATTTCGTGACAAAACCACCACTCACATTGATCCTCACAAAACAAAATAAAACACTGGGAATATATTCTACATTACAAAGAGATATACATAAAAAAAACTTTAAATCTTCAATCTCTTGTAGAATCATCAACCCTACACACAAAGCAAGCAACAAGTACACTTTCCAAACCAAGTGCATGTGAGAAGATCAAGTGGATCGAAAACAAAAGCATTTGCATATAAGAATATGAGTTATGCACCACATCATGCAATGCTCCCCCTTAAAGGGTTACTTTCCCCTAAATGTAATCTCCCCCTAAAACAAGTACTACTCCCCTTAAAGCCAACACATGCTACCACATGCTACTCCTTTAACACCACAATGCTAGGTCAATGCTACTCCCCCGTTTTGTCATGATATAGGCAAAGGAGAAGTCCCCAACCGGGTCACTCAAGGCAAAGAAATAAATGAGCATACAAGATTGTTGCATAATTATATAAGCCACATTTATGCAACTCAATTAATATAAGAGAAACAAGGAGATTTATTTGAAGAAAATGTGTGAATCAAAAATGCTTTGCATACAAGACATGTTGCATTCAAGTCAAAAAATAATGATATTTGGCAAAGCAAATGACAAAGGTTTCCAATATAATTCAAACCAATTTCACAATTTGTCATGAGAGAAGCAAGGATATAGAGTTTTTATAGATATACAATTTGAATGGCACTATATCCAACTTTATAAGCTAAACATGGCATGAGCAACTTTGCACCCTATTTGATTTTTCCGGGTAGGATACCCGTATGAAAGTAGCCATGTTCAACTAATAAAGAAAGAGAGACATTGATGAAATATTTTAGTCTTACTTGTTTTTTCACACAATAATTTGCATTCAGCAATTGCAATCATCAATGCATGCTTTATCATTTATCATTAGCATCTCATTAAAGAATCATCATGTCATGGAGATAATTATAGGTCATTCAATATGTACTTCCTATGAAGATCTCCTAGTCAAAAAATGCATGTTTGAACATAAATATGACATGGATTGCAATCAAAGCAAAGTTCACACTTTTTGAAGAAAATACAATATACTATAGTATAAGTGAAACCGAGCTACTCAAGCAATCAATAAAGGAGCATAAATATTTAAAAAAAAATTGCATGCAACAAGTATACAATAGCTCTCTTTGCTTGAGTTCCCCTAATGGGGTCAAAGATCACAACTCGTCACTCCATGTGACAAATCCCAATAGATCTACTAAATCCATTGGACCTAGTTGAGCTTATGGGTGAAAACTTAGCATAATGACAAGCGGGTTCATCTTTTTTAATCCACTTTGATGACACATTGTCATTCCTAGTGGTCAAGATCATCATATTACTCCTACGATCATTAACAATAGCTTTCCTAGGCACATGCATATTGGCTCTACCCTTTTTTCTTTCAATCATGCTCTTAGTTCAACACATGTTAATGTACTTGAAGCAATTTGGTCTAATATGACTATCAACACCACAAAAATGACATGAATGAATAAAATGAGGGGTCATACCATTCCTTTATGAGGACAAAGGTGTTTTTTCATGTCTTTGAGCTTTCCTTTGGTATGGTATTGATTCTCTTCTCCTTTGTTGTTGAGTTGGAGAAGATTGCTTTCTTTGTTGAGCATGCAGGAAAAGCTTCTTGGCTTGATGGCTTTTAGTTTGAGGGATAGTTGCTTGAAGTGCTATCATTGGTTGAGCTTGAGCTTGAGCTTGACTTCTTGGTGCCATCTTGACTTGGACATTTCTAGAACACTCTCCTAGTTCAATTTTCTTTTTAGGATGAAGTTGAGAAAGAGGTTCTTTGAAGTCCAAGCTCTTGACAAATATCGTCTTGCTAGGAGTTGAGGTCTCCTTGTCATCTTTAAACCCTAGACCTCTCTTGTCACTTGGCTTCTTCCCAACTCCCAACATATGGTCAAGCTTCTCCGTACTCAAAGTTATCTTAGCAATCAACTATCTAGCTTTTCTAAGCTCCTCCTTCAAGCTTTCTTCCATTTTTCTTCCATTATTCACTTTCTCACTTAAGTGAGTCACTTCGGTTGATAGCTTGAGATTCTCTTCCTTTAGCTTCCGAACCTCTTTCTTCATACTCAACCTTGAGCTTTGAAAATGTTCAATGAACCCTTCAAGGTTCATACTCTCTACATTTCCATTTGTAGAGTGAGATGAAGAACTCTTATCACTAGAGTCATCACTAGTGTCACTTGTTTCTATGATGGCATCATCAATATAAGTAGCTTCACTTATCACTCTCTTAGCTAGTTTTTCATCATATCCTTCTTCAAGGTTACAAACTAAGGCCTTGTTGCCTTTTTCAAAGTCTTCCACAAAGAAGGCTCCAAAAGCCGTGTAGTTAAGAATAATCTCTTCATCACTAGAAGAATCATCTCTTTAATTGAAGTTATCACTTCCACTATCAATTGATGAGGTGGCCACCACCTTTATTTTCTTCTTCTTCTTCGAATTAGCACATTCGGGGGTAAAGTGACCTATCCCACCACATTCATAGCATCAGACCCCTTTCCTTTGGGTCTTTTCTTCCCTAGGCTCAAACTTCTTGAAATGAGTCTTTTTCTTCAAGTCTTGACCTTTGGATCCGAAACCTTTCCTCTCAGACTTGTAGAATTTCATGAACTTCCTCATTAGAAAAGCCATTTCGTCATCCGAGTCATCACTTTCCTCCTTCTCAACTTTGAAGGCTGTCAAAGCAATTCCTTTTTGCCTTTTAGAAGATGTGGTGGTAAGACTTTTCTGAGATTCATAAGCTAGTAGCCTCCCAATCACTTCACTTGGCTTCATATCCTTGTAAGCACTGTTCTATTCTAAAGCCGTCACCTTAGACTCAAATCTTTTGGGTAGAGATCTCGTAATCTTTTGCTTGATTCACTTATCTGAATAAGGATCATCAAATTGATGAATTTAGTTCACAATGTCTATCAACCTCACTTCAAAGTCATTGAAACACTCGTTCTCATCCAACTTGGGCTGTTCAAATTGTGTTTGGAGAACTTAAAGCTTCGACTCCTTAACCACATTGGTTCCCTCATGTGCAACTTCTAGGATATTCCATGCCTCCTTAGCTATCCTAGTATTTTGAACCAACTTATACTAGTTCTCATCCATTGCACATAGGATGGCATGCATTGCCTTCCTATTCCACTTCGATGCCTTAAACTCTTGTGCATTCCACTGTGCCTTTGGCTTGAGTACATCATCTCCTCCATCTATAAGAGTCATCATGGGTGGAGTGTAGCCATCTTCAATCGCTATCCATGCCATGTCATGAATTTGGAAAATATACGACTCCATCTTGCCTTTCCAAAAGGCATAATTAAGTCATGTGAGAAGTGGAGGTCTAGTGCTAGAAGCTCCCTCGTTGCCACCGTTTCCACTCATTGTGTTTAATAAATGAGTGATATGAATGCAAATGTATGAATGATCAATACACACACAAAATGCAACACACACCAAAATGAGCAAGGATCACCTATGTATGTCTAGGAACCCGCTCTTATACCAATTGAAACAAATATTAGGTTGTGTTTAATATTGATCTAGAGGGGGGTGAATAGATTTTAATCAAAATTTACCCAATTTTTGTTAATTGTCAATTAGACGAAAATACCCCTAACTAGTCACAATAATATCACAAGTGTAATAAGTGTGGAAGTAATAAAGACACTTGAGATATACGTGGAAACCCTCCAAATGGGAAAAACCACAGGCTGTTAAATGTGCCACAATCGAACAACGAATCCACTAATGATAGAAGCATTACAACCTAACCCAGGTATATAACCCACTACCACTACCTAATCCCCGATATTAAGCGGACCTAGTCCAATTTTCTTACTCTTGAAGCAACCTACTCCCAGATGCAACGCAAGACTTACTTCTCTTCAATGAAGAGATAAACACCCTATGTGAATATATGATGAAATTCAAAAAACAAACAAGGCTAGGGTACCTTATATGCTTATCTAGGATTATGAGATGGCAATAATTGCAATCCTAGATATCAAGAGCTAAATGACTAGTCATAAAGCTTAGCTAAACATAGAACAAGCAATCCTATGAAGCTATCATAAAAGTCAAATCAACACATGTTGTCATTAAGCATTGCAAGGACTATAATGCAATCACTAAATGCAATCAATGAGTCCTAAACAATATCTAAATGCAAAGCATAGAGATTTAGCTAGAAGTTATCAATAACATCAATCCTAGCTATCACAATACAACACTCAATCATGTTATCACAACAATCTCTAATTTGTATCTAGAATATGTTCTAAGAGCATACAAATAATTAAAGAGATGACTTAGCAAGCAAAACACTTAACATGTAAGAAGATAGTGAAGAACTTACCAAACAAGATGTGATGAAGCAAACCTATCCATAGATGCACTCTAAATGACTTTAGATGATGCAAGATGAAGTTTTTATGCACATGGGAATTCTTTGAGTGTTTAAATATGAGTTCTTGGAAGAGTTTTTCCTTTGAAATGTGTTCTAAGGAAAATATATGATGTTCTGAACTCTTACACGACCTTAAAGCAAAGAGTTAAATATATATGAGATCCAAACAAAGTGAGGTTGTTTTGGAAAAAAACGTTCTAGCTTCCTCTATGTGCACTGGTGACGTGCGCTGGTCGAGTAGCCAACCACCAGCACACTGCCCATTTTTTAAACTTTACGCGGGTGCAATGGCTTAGCTCAGTGGCGCATGACAAGCGGCGATCCACTAGAATGTTGCGCTGGTGAGGTACGCTGGTCTAGTAGCGCACAACCTAATTTTTCAACACTCAAACACACATTTTCAACAAGTCCAAGAGTGATGAAGATGCATCATATACTAATGCCTAACATGACATGAAACTTTAACTACAAGATGCAAATATATCAATCAAGAGTCATTTAAACCAAAATGCACACAAGTATAAACACTCAACATATATGAATAAGAATTATGCATGAATTTGTGAGTGTGTGCAACTATCTCTTCAAAGCAAGTAAGCATAAGTATTTTACCTTCGGTGCTTCTCCTCTTGAGGTCTTGAGAGCCTAAGCTACCCTTACATAATACCCCAAAAATGTGATTTGTTCACGAAATAAGCCAATCAATAAATAAGGACTTTACAGTACCAAACGTGGGGCGTGAACAAAATGTCCCATATTGTCTTATCATGTTCTGTCTATCCTGCGTACCAAACGCACCCTTGGTGATCAACACGTCCACTGGCATGGAAGTCATGGATCTTAGCCCTCCACCTAGGCAAGAAGTTACAAACCGATCCAGAACTTCATCTTGGCCATTATTCCTTAGCCGGCCGGAATTGTAGTTGTTCTCAAGAAGCAGCATCAATAGTAGCAGTAATAGGATCAAGGTCTCCCCCACATCCAAGCAGATATTGCAGTATGAAAAGGGGTAGAAACAACAACGATGGCCGTAGAATTAACAAATGTAGATGAGGTAACAGTAACTGGAGCACTAGCAGTAACAGCAAGGGTAACAGAATCTTAACCCCTCACCCTTTTTAACCTGAATTCAAATACATCCATCTGGGATCTAGGTCTAGAAGGAGGAGAAAAAGGTGTCCTTGGTATCTTAGTTAGGACAGGCTCACGCCTGACGTGTCTTATTGAGATGGAATGAGGAGAGGTTCTTACAGTTTTGGTAGATGGATGAGGGGTTCCAATAGACCTGGTGGTAGGGGATCCAAGTGGAGTGGGATACAAAAGAAAGACAGGTCTTCAAAAGGATCAGGCTCCCTTTAGACTGGTAGAGGAACCGTGGAAACTGTAAGAAACAATAAGGCTTAATATTTTCCAAAATCAACAAGGAGGCTTGATAGAGTAGAGTCAGGGAGTTTGCCATTACATGGGGAAGAAAGAGAGATATGGAAGTAGCGGCCCACCCTCCAAGCATCAAAGGCATCCGAGGCGGGATACATTTGGTTGAGATAAGACCAATTGATAATAGCCTTTAGAATCACCTCCGATTATATGGAAATGGTGGTCTTCTCTTAGGCTGGCTTACCGTTGAATATGGTAGAAGCCTCGAAATCTGTTCCCCCAATCACCACCAACCAAGATCAACTCCTCCTTCCAAGAGATATCTTCCAGGAGATATCCTTCTTAGTGGCACTCGGGACTACAAACTTTAAGTTATTTTTTGCTCGAGCATAGAATTTTCCCTTAAGGCTAGGGGAGTTGACAGTAATATGGAAGATGAATCTAAGCTCATTCTGTCTTGGTTCCCTTGTGAGGTTATCCTTCTCGCATTGTTTTTTCCACAGCACCAGGAACCCTACCAGGTGCCTCAAAAACCCTGGTGTCAGTAAGAATGGAGCAAATTTCACTGTGTGGAGCGCCCTATGGAGATATCCTTCTTAGTGGCACTCGGGACTACAAACTTTAAGTTATTTTTTGCTCGAGCATAGAATTTTCCCTTAAGGCTAGGGGAGTTGACAGTAATATGGAAGATGAATCTAAGCTCATTCTGTCTTGGTTCCCTTGTGAGGTTATCCTTCTCTCATTGTTTTTTCCACAGCACCAGGAACCCTACCAGGTGCCTCAAAAACCCTGGTGTCAGTAAGAATGGAGAAAATTTCACTGTGTGGAGCGCCCTACGGAGGGTTGGGGAGAGAGGTAGCCTAACTCCACTATTGAATGTCACGACGTGTATTGGGAGCTCACCGGGAGTTGGGTATACACATCAAACCCTCGGTGTGGAATGGTGATAGTAATACTTTCAGGGACCTCTAACTGAGTCCTTGAACGCTGAATTGAGTTGTCTGTGGTGGTGAATTCAGGAATATAACAAACTTTGTAGGGAAGATATAACACCCATCCTGGTACTCTAGCAGCAACCTCGATCAAGTTTTTACCAGTTGGGACCTTGACGGATTCCTCGCTTGAGTCTCCCTTAACTATCTCAAGTGAGGTATAAGGTTATTTGAAAACCAGGCTACTATGGCAACATTCCGGTTAGAGCGGCGGTGCTAGAGTTGAGGGGCATCACTTCCGCCACTGTCCTCTTCACGTGCCCTCTTTCCCTGAGCAAGGTTGGAGGAATCACCCTCGACGATCCTATTAATACTGTCATTTTTTATAGAAGACATCGTAGTAGAAGACTAGTAAAGCATGAAGATTGGAGGATAGGAAATTGAAGAAGAAAATGAAGAAAGCAGAGTGTCAGCAAGGGAGGGTTTTTGAAATTTGAAAATAAGAGTTTTGAGGCACGAAAGATACGAAAAAGGTCACTTGTTTAAATAGAGGGAATGAAGTTGTAACCAGTGACAGAAGCATGATCTATGAAGCGAGATTTTTGGCCAATATAAATGATAATCTCTATATACGTGCGATGCTAAAACCTTTTCATTTTTTCGAACAGGTTGATGTTCCCTTGCTCAACACTTGGGCCACACATTTAATATAAATATTTCCTCATGGAATATAGTAACCGGTTAAAAGTGGAAAATTCCTCAAACCTCATAAGAAACCTGACACCAACCTCAAATAGTCATCGATGTTCAAGTCAGAGGGGACTTTTATTAATAGCTATTTTTGGCAGGGGATCAAAGAGAAAATTTTCACTTGTCTTTACCTGGTAGGATGTACCCCCTGACACCGGATAAGGTCTACATGCTACGATCTATCTCGAGATAACGGGTCTTACGCCACCTAAGTACCACGACATCACTATCTAGAAGAGGGTCAACATTCACATCTCTAGAAAATACCAGGTACCAAGACAAGCTAGTACCATGGTACTTTCTGTTTAGCACCCTAATACTAAGATGCCTACCTAGGGCCCAAGTACCTCGATGCTGTCTCGCCACCCCTAAAATGTAAGTATTTTACCCATTTAGCAAGAAGGAAGTTAACTGGACAGCTCCAGCATGAATGGTCAGGCTCCACACCACTAGACCGGTACCTCGACATCAGTAAGCAGAACCTGAGTTCTTCTCCAAGTTACAAAGAATAAAGGGTTGACCCTTATCACCATTAAAGCGCCATAAAAGAGACTACACAAGTCAACTGTATCGCCATTCACTCATATTTAAACTTAAACAAAAATCTGACATGTCAACAGAAGCAATTCCCACGTGATTTGATTCCCTCTGTCAATGCAAATCACTTCCAGTAACACGGCCTATCAATTGGTATAAATTACAGGGATTTTATTGACAGATGAGGATGAGTTAAAAGGGAAGGTCAAGATCCATGCAAGGGATCGAGAATTAAAGTCCCAAAAGGCATACTTGAGATTTCGACCCAAGCTCTCAATTCAGCACCAAGAGTTGAGTGAGATTATCGCCATTGGTGAGAGTATTTTCCAATTATCGACATGCACATTTTCGCCACCACCAATCCTTGTAAATAAATGAGTTGGAGTGATGTTCATTGATGCCATTGTATAAATCATTCAATAAAACAGTATCCCAATTACACTTCTCCATATTTTTCCTGTTTACAAGTTATTTCAAGACTATACTTCTGTGACCACATTGTCACCTAGGTAAGGGGTACCTACCCCGATTGCAACCTACTAGATAGCGGTCTTATGGGTGTTGATTGAAATTCCTCACCCTGAGCGAATTTTAGGTCAACAAAAGACTTTCTCAGTCTTCATAACTCATCCAACTGCCATTATTCTTAAACTTTTGTCATTTTTCGCGTGCATAATAACTTAAGTGTCTATCATTATGAATATTGAATGTGAATGCTTAATGTAGTAGATTGCCTCGTATTCGTGAGATTGTGGCACTCCTCTGTAATTTCAAGCTCACGTGTTATTTGACCAAAAACATCGTGGTACCCCACTCTAGCTTTTCCAACCTTATGGATATAGTCAGCCTTAACTCTTTGGGAAAAAGACTATCCACCACATCACTCCATATAAAAAGCACAAGTTCAATTTGACTACGACTATTTTTTATTAATAAGATTCATAAAATCATCTATATTAAAACATATGAGACAATGCCAGATTAATCTCAAAATTTCTAAGTTACATATAAATATTTGTCTTCAATGACCTAATACATATATAAGGTATATGAAATATTTCATTCTCGATCACATAATTGATTAGACGAAGAGTCTTCTAATCGAAGGTATTTTTAATTTTGCTCCCATTGAAGCTAATTCCATTGAATTCCTAGTGCATAATTTTAAAAATAATTTTCAAACTCAAAAGTAGTTCAAATATATTTTTATTGTTTTTCAAAATTTCTTTTTAAATAAAAGAGGTAAACAATTAAAAAAATTTGTCACAAAAAAGCTAGTGTAAACAGCAACGGAATAAAATGTTTTTTTTTTCATAGATAAAATCACCCTATTTAAAATAAATAATGGGTTGAAAATGAGGGACCGTGTGTCCATGAGCAAGCCACACAACTCACATGCATCAGCAATCATGTACAATTAATTGGCTTAATTGCATAAACATCCCCTTAGTTTAGACGAAATTGTACTCATATACAACCTTTTTGTTTATTGCATAAACATTCTGATCAGAACAAGATTGTCATACATTTTGGTGCTCAATTCCATATCCTTTAGCATGATCTCGAGCATATTTTGGTGTTTAATGGCTCTATTCTTGTCATTTCAGGCATTCAATGTCTTTTCAGGCAAAAAGTGAGATTTGGTGGCAAAAAGGGTTGAAATTGTAAGAATAGCTCGTGCAACACATCCAATTTGGAAGGTCATATCTCTCTCCTCAGATCGAACCATGTTTTGGTCTACATATATTCAGAAAGCCCTAGAAGTCTTCTTTCCAGCAGTTTTTACGGATCGTAATTCTAGATTTTCTAGAAGGAGATATTTTATTTTCGTAACGGTGCATAAGGCTGGAAACTGGTGTCGTGACCAAGACACTTAAGTCGTAAAAATTACTGTCGTCTTGTAAGACCGCGACACACCTAATTCCAGACCACGACATGTCAATTTCAGGTCATTTTTAGAGGGGAAAATGTGTCCTTTTGCACCCCTATTAATTCCTAAACTTTCCCTAATTATAAATTAATCACTTTTCCACAAGACCCATGATCTTTGAATCCCTTAGTCTTGAATTCATCCTTAAATCCAAACTCCGCAAAATTAAGAGAGAAAGGAGCTTCCAGCATCCATAGAGGTTTTTCCACCATGGATGCCTCCTCACCATCACCTTCTACCTTCAACCACCTATATTTGGAGGAGTTTCAAGAGGAAAGAGCACCCTACCATGTCTATGAGGAAGATGAGCTTCAATGGAGCTTGGAGATCCAGAATTAACAACCTTGGGTTTCTTCTTTTAATCTTCTCTTGTTATTTTATTCATTGATGTGTATCCCCACTTGGAAAATATTGTAAACCTAATTTGTGCTCAATATATTTTAGTTGATTTTATATGCATTTGGGTTTTGATTTGTTCTTGCTATTATTGAATAATCTCTTATCTTGAAATGCTTGTGTATGAGGTTGGACATTGATATGTGTTCATGGATGGGATTAGGAGTAGATTAACTAATTATATGAGTAGTTATAATCAAATATCCAATTTGTGTGTGTATGTTTTTGGAAGGTCGAAATTAACTTGTATGGATGAGTTTGAGTGTTTGTGGGTTTTTGGTTGTGCCTAGAAGGACCAATTCGGGTATAATCATAACCTGTTCAATGCAAGACCTTGCTAGAGTAGGTTTTGGCTTATGTTCATTTGCTTAATGGTGGGGACTTAAGGCATAATTACTTCACATAGACCTTGGGGAGTGATTCGTGTCTCGAATCCCTTAGTTGAGATTACAAGCATAATTACTTCACCGAGACCTTGGGGAGTGATTTGAGTTTATAAATCTCTCAATTAAGAGAACAAACCCTTAGCTTGAATTGAATTTCCTTAATTGAGGGGGGTTATGCATTCATGAGATTGGAGAACGTCGTACTTGTCCAGTGGTCAGGACATCTCGGATTGACACTCGAGAAGACCAGGTGTTCGATTCCTGGTTACTAATAGGGGTCTCTTTTCTATCCATTTTGTATTTCTGTTCTCCCTTAGTTTGAATTGGATGTCATTAATGCTTAACAACCACTATTTGTGCACTTATGTATGGTGACCTTTATAAACCTTGCGTGATCATTCTCATGTATCTCTCTTATCCACAATTTTATTATTTTTCACATTAATCACCATTCTCACCTCACCATATTCCTTTTGTTTTATTTTGCATTCTTTTTATTTACATTCCTTCATATATACACACACACACAATGTAAAAGGCTTTCACTTCACACACACCACTCTCACCCTTTCCATGTTTTTATTTACTTTGCTTTCAATAAACACTAATTTTCAGAACTTTAGAGCACAATGCGTATGACTTTTTTTAAATATTCTTTTGATTCGTATTTTCTTAACGACTGAAAAAGTGATTATCAAATTGACACCGCTGTCGGGGAGGTGGCCTATTCTTTAATTGTTTCTAGTTTTAGCAAAAAATATAGTGATATAAATATTTCATTAGTTTGTTGTTTAGTTGTTTAGTTTTTTTTTTCTCAAATAAGTGTTGTTTGAGTTCTTGTTGTCAATTTTGTATATATTGATTGATTCTTAGTTGCTTGAACTTTCTAACGGATTTTATGAGTGTGCAGATTGTCTATAGCTTCTCTAGGAAGCATGTTTTTGCTGCTTGTTCTTAAAAATGAGGTTTCTCATCTATTGGGAAGAAACACAGGCCACTTGCGAGTCTTGGAGGGACAATCAAGCCCAGAATGCTCATAAAAAGGGCAAAAACCTCATTTGGCTGGAGAACATCAAATTAGAGTTCGAATAGTGGATGTGCCACAACAACGTCTTTTCCAGACGATAAATAGAGCGCTTATGGGAGGTAACCCACCTAAGTTTGCATTTCTAATTTTCTTTTTCTCGTTTTTGTTTTAATTGCTTTAGTAAATAATTGGTGGAGATTATGTGAATATTGTGTGGATGATATACTTGTGCATGGTTGCATATTTTTGGAGTTATAGATTCTTGATTTTATTGATTATTTTTATGATGAATGAGCCAAAGGGCTCTTATGGATGATTGCATGCAAGTTTACAAATTTCATTGCCATATATTGCCCAATTCGGTTTGAGGGTTCGATTGCATGTATTGTTTTTATAGAGGTTTTGATGCATATGGATAGATTCGATTTGGGGGTTGTTATGCTCATTCCGACATTTTTGGTAAATGCATGATGTAGGTCTTGAGCGTGAGTTTATGCGCTTTTGTGTTTAATTGGTAATTGCATTGTTTGCCATATTTTATGATGTGCCTTTTAAGTCTTTTATTTTGTTTTGGGGCATTGATTGTGCATGATTAATGTCTAGGTTTGTTTGAG
Organism: Dipteronia dyeriana; assembly: GCA_032871835.1. NCBI lineage: Eukaryota > Viridiplantae > Streptophyta > Magnoliopsida > Sapindales > Sapindaceae > Dipteronia > Dipteronia dyeriana. Next base: position 51,554,856 of record CM065302.1, on the reverse strand, counting down.
TCGTGTTAGGTGCACACCACTAGGGCGAACTCTTATGTCCAACATCGAGGACGATGTTGAGTTTTGGTTTGGAGGTGTAGACGCCTTTGTGAGTCATCTTTGTTGTGTCTTAAGTCTTTTTAGTGTCATTTTTTCAAGTTGTCTCATGGCCAATATTTTTGAACTTCAATTAGCTTGGGTGTGATGCCTTGAGCGTGTGCTTATGGCGAGTTTATTTATGCTTAGTGTGCTTAATTGAGTAGCTTGTTGTCACTCTAAGGCCTCACTTACACTTCATGAGCTAGTCCTATCTTTTTGTGTTCAAGTTAATGGGACTTGGTGCTCAAGCACCTTGTTCTAGTAGTGGAGACACCCGTGAGTTCACAAACACAAGCCTGTGAAAAAGCGTAATTGAGTGTACATTTTGCTCTATTCTTTAAAACACTCTTCTCGTCATAAGTGTCACATGCCATAGGAAATACATTGCATATATATTATGGATTGCTTGATGAATGCCTTTATTCCCTTGATAGACTAATTATGGAAATGATTTTAGGCAATAAGTGTGATTAACTACTGAAAATGCCTAAACACATTCCTTTATCCCTTATGTGTAATTCATAGCCAATTTTGAGGCCAAACACTTACCTTTCTTTTGGAACAACATTACACCATATATACTTAACCTAAACACATGCCTACCCTCATTGCCAATCTTGTTAGGATGTGTTGTGTTGTGGTTGAAAGGTGGAAAGGCTCTAAATATGAAGAGTTGATGTATACTTAGGCTATATTAATGAACGTGCAAGGGAAAATGCTCAAAAATGTAAAAGTACGAAAAGCATAGGAAGAGGGACTCGAAATCTGGTGTTATCATGTCGGCCAAACACTTATCTTTCATTTGGAACAAAAATAAACCATATAACTATAGTCAAACACAAGCCTACCTTTATTGCCAATCATGTGAGGGGGGGTGTGTGTGTGTTACATGTTTGGGTTGAAAGGTAAAAACTCTAATAGAGAATAACATGTATGTAGGCAGCAATGTAATTGTGCGTGAAATGGCTCAATATGTAAGAGTGTCAAATTTTCACTTATGAGCTTAATTGTCAAGATGTCATATATAAGTGTGCAAAAGAAAAGAAAACTCAAAAAGAAAGAAAAAGGCAAAGTAAAGGAAAGGAAAGAAAAGAGTCTTGATAGTAATTGTTAATACTCGAACGTAGTGTATAATTTTGAAGCATAAGTGTGTGTATGATATGCCTATTTGCTAATTGTATTAATGTGTAATAGAGCTTTGTGTGGGGTTTGTGAGTATGTTTAGACATGATTGTCAATCTTTGTACTCAAAATTTTTCTATTTCTTTGTTCACCACATCTAACCACATGGCCCTATTACAACCAAAGGGAAAGTCCTATTTGATCCATAGCAAGTCTTGATTGTGAATGTTTGTTAAAGCATGATCTTCCATGTCCATGGTATTTGATTCATTTCCTAGGTTAGTTCACCAAGAAAATAGCGTTATTTCATTGATATATTGTATGCAATGCATTAGATTCCTATGCATAACTTTATCTTTGCATACCTTGCATGAGTGTGAACTTAGGACTCCGAGCGGAAAGAAAAGAGAGACTCCACATGAGGCTTAGAGTCAAAATGAATTACGCTCGAGGTCTGAGAGTGAGTAGTTCCTAATATGAGAGCACTTTTAGGTGTGAGATTCGTGATTATGCGAGTTTCCTGTGAGTGCTTTCGAGTTGCCTTAGAACATTTTGCATATGTCTACTTCTCTCTCTCACACATCCGTGCATCTCACCAACAGTTGGACGTGCACCTTTTTGTTTGGTCATTTCGTTTGAGTTTTTTGTTTTGTGTCTTTTTGTTTGCTCGAGGACTAGCAAAGGTTTGGTTTGAGGGTATTTGATCGGACCAAAATTGTCATACATTTTGGCTCTCAGTTCCATATCCTTTAGCGTGATCTCGAGCATATTTTGGTGTTTAATGGCTCTATTCTTGTCAATTTAGGCATTCAATATCTTTTCAGGCAAAAATGGTTGAAATTGAAAGAAAAGCTCATACATTACATTCAACTTTGGAAGGTCATATCTCTCTCCTTAGATCGAACCATGTTTTGGTCTACAAATATTCAGAAAGCCCTAGGAGTCTTCTTTCCAACGGTTTTTATGGATCGTAATTCCGGATTTTCTAAAGGGAGATATTCGTGTTTTTGTAATAGTGTGCGAGGTTGGAAACTAGTGTCGCGACCACAACATTTATGTTTTCTTTTGAGTCCAGTGTTATATTTTCTTTGCGTTTAGTGTTTTATCATTGAACTTAATTTATGTAATGTCCAATTAAATTTATAACTCATTATATTTTAATAAAAAATCATAATACATTAAAAACAAAATTAATTATATGATATCTAAGAATAAAATACTTACATTTTTTCAATGTAATTTTAGAATAATATATTTTATTTTATCAAAATGTTTTCACAATTTTATATTATTAAAATTTCTTTTGGAAGGAAAAATACTTAGCTGCTATATTATTTCTTAGAGCCAATAATTATGGTTGGATTTGTGCAGTATTTACAAGGGCATTTAACTTATGGGCAGCAATTGTATAATATTTTTGATGATCAACTGTTATAGGCGGAAAATATTATTCTTTTCTGAGGACTAGGTATATGTGGTCAAAAATAGTATTGGCGCTTTCGAGAATCAACTATTGTGGTCGGAAAAGGTTCAACTTTTTTCCGAGAACTAGATACATGTGATCGTAAATAGTATTTGCGTTTACGAGGATCAACTATTGTGGTTAGAAAATATTAATCTTTTCCGAGGACTAGATACATGTGGTCAAAAATAGTATTGGCGTTTCCGAGGATCAGCCATTGTGGTCAGAAAATATTCATCTTTTCTGAGGGCTAGATACATGTGGTCAAAAATAGTATTGGCATTTCCGAGGATCAGTCATTGTGGTCGGAAAATATTCATCTTTTCCGAGGTCTAGTTACCTAATATCAAAAATAGTATTGACATTTCCGATGATCAAATATTGTGGTTAGAAAAGATTCATCTTTTCCGAGGGCTAGATACCTGTTGTAAAAAATAGTATTGGCGCCAAGCTTTGGCACCATTTTCACATTATTTTTGATGACTTTAGAGACTATTTCCGAGGGTATTTGTTTAGTCATAACAAATACACATTGTTGTTACACTTTTCTGATGACTTGATTTTTTTCATTGGAAAAACAACAATAACCAACCATAATTTCACTCCGTCGAAAATAGTTGGTTGGAAAAGACACTTTTTCTTGTAGTGACATTTACATTATGAATACTTCAGACATCAAAAGTTCGTACAAATATAGCATTCTAACTACACTTGATAATTTCTATACAGTTAGAGCCGATCCTGAGACTTTGGGAACCCGAGAAGAAATGTAAAAATGAGGCTCTTAACCCTCCACATATGTTTATTTGATTTTTTTCGAAAAAATACTTATAAAAATCAATATAATAATTCAAAATCAAGACTGTAACATAACAAAATAACAAATAAAAAGTCACAAATAAAAATTTTATTTCAACTCTTTCGATCATTTCATTCAATTCAATTCGAAAGGAGAAAAAATCATATGTGCTATAAATTCTGACAGAAAATTCAAAGTATGTCAAAAATCAAACCTAACAAACTAGAAAAGAAAAACAAAAGGAGCTTTTTCATTGAAAAAAAAATTGTGTTAGATTCAATAATATTCGAAACGACAACAAATTGAACTCTTTTACAGGTGAATTAAGCGATTTTTAAGATTTCAAGTCTGAATTTTCTTATCAAGGGATTTGATGTGTTGATATCTTATGTAATAATTAAAATTGTGTTTCTGGTGGGTCTTTTTAGTGGTAAGTTTTGTGGATTAATTGGTGGGCCTTTTCTTAAAAGAAAAGAAAAAAAATATGTGTAAACGTTGAGCCTTTAATTATAATTGTTGGCTATCTTTGTTCAAAAAAAATAAGTGGGCCTCCAACCTTATATTTTTGAAATCACAAAAAAAAAAATCAAACTGAAATTTTTGAATTTAGGGGCCCTTTACGGTTGGGGGTCTTTGGTGGTTGCCTCGTGAGCCTACTCTAAGGGTCGGCCCTTTATATAGTATTCATAGGTTGATAATTTTATTATTAATTTATGGGTTAATTACAATAATATACCTTGACATTTTGTAATACCACATTATGTACTTTTGCAGTTATTACATATACATACCCTTGACTAACCGTTGACTAGGTTGACCATATTAAATCTAACTATAGAATTAATAGTATAAGGGCAAAAGATCATTCACACCAAATAATTAGAAAAAAATTATAAAATAAAAAACTTACGTTTTTGAAATAATAAAACCTTAATAAAAAATAAATAACCAAAAAAATTATAAAAAATACATACGAAATGTTTTTGGAGATTTGGCGATCTCTTCAAAATTTTGAAATATATTTTAGAGATATTGGTGATCTATGATGATGTAGAACAAGTGGCTGGATCCTACATGGCTTTGTGGGACCATCCTAAATCCAAGAATAAATGACTTTAATTGAAAGGAATCGACGAGATCTTAAGAAGTCAACACCTTTGGTGTTGAAGCACGACCTTTTTCAGCCAAATTCCATCATTTAGGTCCCGAAATCGCAGTTCTTTCCTTTTTGAGAAATTTCTTTTTTAGTCATAAGTTGACTTTGACAAGACAGAATTGTCTACCATTAATTTTAGCTTGTTTGTGGTCGTTAGTATATTTTATTTCCGTAACTTTTGTGATTTCACTATTTTTAGCAGTTTTCGCTATTTTAGGTAGCTTTTGATATGTAATCTCATTTCTTGTCCAACAAGGATTCAGATTAGGGTTCTTTCATTTTAAATAGCCTTGTAAGCTGAAAGGCTCATTCAGCTGATTATTCAATAAAATTTCAGAAGTTTTATCCTTATATTCTGGTGGATTCCAGTTTTCACAGAAATTAGACGTCGGTCTATTTTCTTTTACATTTTCACTGCGTCAATTGCTATCATAGCACGGATTTGCCGATCTCGATGTCAACTAACGGAGCAAGAGACAGAAACCCTACTGACAGTGATCGTGGGGTGGAGACCTTATAGGCAGTGGTGGAGGAACAACGACAACAACTAAGGGAGATTCGTGAACTGCTTAGGATGAACCTCAATGCTAACAATAGGCAGTCGTAACAGGATAATAGAGCGTGAGCTGAGGGACTTACCCGAGGCCAACCTGTTAATAGAGGACGTCCTCATCGTCATCAACTTGACAGCGAGGATGACTCTGAAGATGAAGGAGACGGAGGATATGGTGTTATTCAACCATTGAGACGATCTAGAGAGCATGATGACTACCGGTTGAAGGCAAATTTTCCAAGCTTTAATGGAAATCTACGCATAGAAGATTTTCTTGAATGGATCACAGAAGTGGAGCGGTTCTTCGAGATGATGGAGAGTCCAAAAGAGAAGATGGTCAGAGTTATCGCCTTTAGACTAAAAGGGGGGACTGCAGTCTGGTGGGATCAGTTACAGAAGAACCGTCAGTGACAAGAAAAGACGATTGTGAGGGGGTAGGTTTCTGCCACCAGACTATGAGCAATATCTATTCCAGTTGCTTCAAAATTGCTTGTAGGGGACCAAGTCGGTGTTTGATTACACAGCAAAATTTTCTAGGCTCTCAGAGTGAAATAATTTGAGTGAAATAGAGGGGCAACACGTAGCCAGATATCTCAACGGGTTAAGGCCATCACTTCGAGATAAGATCGGACTGCAAGCGTTGTGGACTGTGAATGAAGCTTACAACATTGCGCTAAAGACCGAGTTACTAGAATGTAGAGTTGGAAACCCTGGTTTTCGAAGGAACAATCCTGAGTCATCATTCCCTAACAGAGACAAGGGTGTTCAATCATTGTTTCCAGTGAACCAACCAAAAGAAGCTAGTGGAGAAGAGGGTAGTAGTAGCAATCAATCAACAACGTCAGCCAACAGAAACGTACCTAGAAATCTGAATCCAAATCCCTATGTTAGACCTACACCGGGAACTTGTTACAGATGTAGAAAACCTAGTCATCATTCGAATGAATGTCCTGATCGTCGACCAGTAAATTGGGTAGAAGGATATGAAGAAGATCCAGATGTTCCTAAGTATAAAAGAAGAGACAGTGACTTGTATGAGAGAGCAGAATTCACTGAAGAAGATGGAAGCCAGTTAATTGTGTGGTACAACCGGGTGTTATACGTAACAAAGCAAGAAGACCACAGTCAGCGTAACAATATATTTTGATCTTGCTACACAATCAGTCAGAAAGTCTATGACCTGATCGTGGACAATGGAAGTTGCGAGAACTTTATCGTGAAGAGGTTGATGGACACCTAAAGTTGCCAACCGAGAAACATCCCAATCCGTATACTATTGGCTGGATCAAGAAAGGATCGATTGTAAAGGTAATTGAGATTTATCGTGTTCCTATTTCTATTGGTAAGATATATAAGGAGGAGGTAGTTTGTGATGTGATTGATATGGATGCTAGACATGTATTGTTGGGTTGGCCATGGTAGTATGATGTTGATATTACTTATAGGGGTCGGGATAATACTTATTTATTTACCCGGGGATCACATAAAATTGTTATGGCTCATTCCAAACGTCAGACAGTACCTATCAAGCTCTCTAAAGCGGAGAAGCAATCTTCCTAACCCTGATCGGATCTGACACAGAATTCGTGACAGATGTTAAGGGTCCACAGCAGGTCTATGCTTTAACGGATAAAGCTCTTATGGTAGAGGGGGAAGAAACACCAATGGTAACTGTTCCTGAGAAAATGCAGTCGTTGCTGAAACAATTTAAAGATATTACTTCAGAAGATTTATCCAATAACTTACCTTCATTAAGAGACATTCAGCATCATATAGACCTTATACCTGGGGCAAGTTTGCCTAACCTTCCAAATTACTGAATGAATCCAAAGAAGAATGACATTATATGGGAGAAAATAGAAGAATTATTGCAGAAGGGTTTCATACGTGAGAGTATGAGCCCATGCACAATTCCCGCGTTACTGATACCAAAAAAGAATGGGAGTTGGCGCATGTGTATGGACAGTCGAGCTATCAATAAAATAATCGTCAAATACCGATCTCCGATTCCCCACCTAGATGACATATTGGATCAACTAGAGGGTTCGAAGCTGTTTTTGAAGATTGATGTATGTAGTGGGTGTCACCAAATTCTGGTAAGGCTTGGGGATGGATGAAAGATGGCATTCAAGATTAATGATGGTTTGTGTGAGTGGCCGGTCATGCCGTTTGGTTTATCAAATGCACCAAGTACTTTCATGCGGGTGATGAATCATGTATTGAGGTCTTTTATGGGAAAGTTTTTTGTTGTTTATTTTGACGACATTCTTATTTATAGTAGGACTGAAGAAGAACATGTAGAGTAGTTGCAAGAGGTGTTAAATGTTTTACTGGAAAATCAACTGTTTCTTAATCTGAAGAAGTGCAGCTTTATGACCAGTAGTTTGTTATTTTGGGTTACGTGGTGAGTTCAGAAGGAATTCATGTGGATGAAGAAAAGATGCGAGCAATTCGAGAATGGTCTGCACTAAAAATCGTGAGTGAAGTTCGTAGCTTTCATGGCTTAGCTACTTTCTATCACCGGTTTATTCAGAATTTTAGCACTGTCATGATACCGATAACATAATGCATGAAGAAAGGTCGGTTTCAGTAGAGAGAAGAAACAAAGATGAGTTTTTCTTTAATCAAGGAGAAATTGTGTACTGCACCAGTACTAGCTCTACCTAGTTTTGAGAAGATATTTGAGGTGGAGTACGATGCTAGTGGAGTGGGAATTAGAGTTATGCTATCCCAAGAAAAGCGACCAGTAGCTTTCTTTAGTTAGAAATTAAGTGGAGTACTTATGATCAGGAGTTCTACGCAGTAGTCCGAGCCCTGAAGCACTGGGAACATTTCCTAGTATAGAGGGAATTTATCTTGTACACCGATCATCAGGCTTTGAAGTTTATCAACAGTCAGAAGAACTTAGACAATATGCATGTTAGGTAGGCCACTTTCCTTCAGAAATTTCCTTTTGTTATCAAGCACAAATTAGGGGTTCTGAACCGAGTTGCTGATGCATTGAGCAACCGTGCCACCCTGCTCGTAACCTTAGCTCGTGAGATTATGGGGTTTGATTCTTTGAATGAGTTGTATGAAGAGGATAACGATTATAAGAAAATCTGGTCAAAGTGTATTGAGAGGCTGTCTATCAGTGATTTTCATGAAAATGATGGGTATCTGTTTCATGGCAATCGTTTGTGTATTCTCAGGACATCTCTGCGGGAGAAATTAATCAGAAACTTGCACGGTGGTGGATTGAGTGGACACTTGGAACGAGACAAAACAGTAGCTAGCTTGGAGGAACGGTATTACTGGTCACAACTTAAACGAGATATTGGGAATTTTGTACAGAGATGTTACACTTGTCATGTGTCTAAAGGTCAGTCACAAATACTGGTCTTTATATGCCTTTACCTATTCCTAACAATATCTGTGAGGATTTGTCTATGGATTTTATGTTAGGAATACCTCGTACCCATCGAGGAGTAGATTCGGTTTTAGTGGTGGTTGACAGGTTCTAAAAAATGGCTCACTTTATCCCTTACCAGAAGACCTCTGATGCTTCACACATAGCCCCGCTATTTTTTAGAGAAGTGGTCCGACTACATGGGGTATCGCAGTCAATTACTTCTTATTGTGACATGAAATTCCTTAGCCATTTTTGGCTGACCTTGTCGAAAATGTTTAATACGTCTCTGAAATGAAGTACTACTCTACACCCACAAACTGATGGACAAACAGAAGTGAAGAATATAACCTTAGGAAATCCGGTCTGTTGTGTTTACGGAGATAAGCCGAAACAATGGGATCATGCATTGCCTCAAGTTGAGTTTGCCTACAATAGTGATGTACATAGTGCCACGGGAAAATCCCTTTTTGCTGTGCCATATGTGTCACCACTGAAGCACACTGTGGATTTAATTCATTTAACAAAGAATCCGAGAGTTAGTATTGCTGCAGAAAACATGGCTACTCAGTCTCAAGTAGTGTAAGCTGAGGTGAGACAGAAACTGGAAGAAACCAATACAGCTGCAGACAAGAACAGGCATCGGAAGGTGTTTGAGAAGGGAGATTCAGTGATGGTTTTCTTACGCAAAGAGAGGTTCCCAGTTGGGACTTATAACAAATTAAAGCCTAAAAAGTATGGCCCGTACCAGATTCGGAAGAAGATCAATGATAATGCATATGTGGTCGACCTACCTAAGACCATGGGAATTTCCAATACTTTCAATGTTGCTGACTTGTTCCAGTATCATGGAAGAGTCTCTTTATCCTGAACCTAACTTTAGGTCGAGTTCTATACAAGTAGAGGGGATTGATGTAGAACAAGTAGCTGAATCCTACATGGCTTTATGGGACCATCCTAAATCCAAAAATAAATGACTTTAATTGAAGGGAATCGATGAGATCTTTAGAAATCAACACCTTTGGTGTTCAGGCACGACCTTTTTCTGCCAAATTCCATCATTTAGGCTCCGAAATCGCAGTTTTTTCCTTTTTGAGAAATTTTCTTTTTAGTCATAAGTTGACTTTGACAAGCCAGAATTGTCTACCGTTAATTCCGGTTTGTTTGTGGTCGTTAGTATATTTTATTTCTATAACTTTTGTGATTTCGCTATTTTTGGCAGCTTTTAATACGTAATCCTGTTTCTTATCCAACAAGGATTCGGGTTAGGGTTCTTTCATTTTAAATAGCCTTGTAAGCCGAAAGGCTCATTCAGCTGATTATTCAATAAATTTTCAGAAGTTTTAACCTTATATTCTGGTGGATTCCAGTTTTCATAGAAATTAGATGTCGATCTATTTTCTTTTTCGTTTTCACTGCGTCATATAAAGAGATCACCCAGATTACCATAAAATTTTGAAAAAAAAAATTGGAGGTTTAGGAAAATCTCCATGAAAATCTCCCATATCTCCTCATGGAGTCATGGAGTCATGGAGTCATAGAGATCACTCTAAACTCCTCTGGTACGATCTCCATGGAGGAGAGGCTGTGGTCATCATGGTGTCGATCCTGGTGGTGATAGGGTGATGATGGTTGTGGTGTGGTGGTCGAGGACTTTGGGATGATGGTGTAACCATGCCATGATTTTTGTTGTGGGTTATGATGTTTCAGAAAATGAAAATGTGATATTTGTGTGAGATTGCCTTTGATTTTTTTAATCTTTACATTTTTTATCTTTTTTGTTTGAGAAAATGAAATTAAAAACTCTTCTGTATTATATTTCTTTACTAAGATAAATAAGAAGAAGAAAAAAAATACAAAATGAAAGAACAAAAGATGAAGAAGGAAATTTATGCTAGAATGTCACTAGGTTTTTTTTTCTTTTCATTTTTCTTAATAATTTTTAGTGTTACTAGGAATGAAAAAATAACTCGAAGCTAAGGAACCACGCGAAGACCAGCACTTATGGGGTGAGGATGAGATTTGATTTGGTTGGGATAAGGTAGGGACAAAGATAGATAGTAAAACCCACAATAGGTATAGGGCAGAGATGAGTTTTATAATCCCTACCCCATCCGCTTAAAATATAAACTTTAATATGTTATTATTTTGTTTTTTTTTCTTATGTTTAAAAATTATTGAATTTTTTTTCTTTATTTTTGATATTGATGCTTGTTTTTAATGTTTATGAGATAATTTTCAATAATTTTTTGAATTACTTTTGTTGATGTCGATTTCTGATTGTATAAGAAAAGCCAACAAGATTTGGACTTCAGCTGAGATCTCAAAGAGAAAGAGAAAGAGAAAGAGAAAGAGAAAGTAATCGGACATAAGTTTTTACGTGGTAAAACTCCGATAACCGGAGAAACATCCACGGGTGGTTGAATGATCAACTGAGCCAAAATCCACTATGAATAGAATAATTACAATTCTCGATCTCTCTTTTTTCTCTCTCTGTATTTTTCTATAATTTCTGTATATTCTGTGTCCTGATGTAGCGTCCACCAAACTGATATATCATTGGAAGTGGAAAACTATCTTTTGGGCATGCCTTGTTAAGATCTGTGAAATCTACGTACATTCTCCATTGTCCATTTTTCTTTTGGACGAGGACTACATTAGCTACCCATTGCGGGTAGTTGATCTCTCTAATCGACCCTACGGCGAGTAGCTATTCTACTTCCTGTTTGATTGCCTAACTTCTCTCGAGATTGAATGACCTTCTCTTTTATATCATTTGTTTTGCATTTGGGTCTACCGCGAGATGGTGAGATATTATTCGGGCATCTATCCCGACCATGTCTTCATGACTCCAAGCGAACACATCTTTGTATTCTTTGAGCAGATCAGTGAGGCTTTGTTTGACTTTTCCTTCCAAATTGGCCCCGATCTTGATCTTTTTATCTGGCTCATCTTCTTTCAATATAATTTCTTCGACCGGTTCAGTTTTGGACTCATTCGACTCTTCCCTTGGATCAAATTTGAATGATAGTGATTCTTTTTTCTGACTCGGCTGCGTTATAGTGCATACCTGTTCACCATCATTTTTGTCTTTGTATACTGACAGGTTAGTTCTTCGGGCCATCTCTTGGGATCCCTTGACTACATTGACCCCCTGTTCGGTCGGGAACTTGATCATCAATGCATAAGTGGCTGTTACGGTCTTTTTTTTTATTCAATAATGGCCTACCCAACAATGCATTATACGGCCAATTGTCTAAGTCTACCACCACGAAGTCGAGCAATACAGTTCTCTGACAAGGTGCCACTCCAATCTTTACGGGAAGCTTTACCATCCGAGAGACTTGACCTCAATTTCTCTGAATCCTCTGAGTGGAGTATGGAAAGGTTATAGATCCTTTCGGTCCAACCTGAGTTGATTGTAGACGGCTACATTGAGAATGTTTGCCGAACTTCTATTATCTATCAAGATTCTCCTGAATTCCCGGTGACCAATCCGGGCACTAATGACCAGAGCGTCATTTGGCAGAACATCAACCCCATGTGAGTCTGCTTCTGTGAATATTATTAGGTCTCATCCTTCCTTTACCCTTTTCGGGTCTGGCTCGACCGAGTTCACGTCAAAGTTATGTCTTGCTTCCACTTCTTCTCTGATTTCCTGCGTTCGCTCTAGGTTACTTCTCCCAGTGGATGGTCCTCTAAAGATTGTTTGTAATTCTTCATTGGCCTCGGGACTGGCCCTTTGATTTCGACCAGAGCTGTGATTGACCCTGATCTCTTTCTTTGTTTCTGACTTCTCATTTATTTTCAAGATTAAATCCTGAAGATGTCTCTCCCGAATGAGGGTTTCTATGTAATCTCTGAGCTGGTAACATTTGGAAGTCTCATGACCGGTTTCCTTATGGAATCTGCAGTATTTGGTTGTATCTCGCCGAGCAAACTGAGACTGTCGACGGGATTCTTTTACTAGATTTTTCTCTTCCAGTATTGCCAGAATTTCCTTCTACCTTTTCCGAAGCAGGGTGTAGTTGGCATATCTACCTCGGAATTTCTCCGTGGTCGATTCGGCATTACACCCGCTTCCACTGTCCTTGCTTTTTTCTTTGTTATTTTCTTTTTGTTTTCCCTTTTGGTTTTGCAGCTTGGTCTTAGCGTCCTTTTCGGGTTTTCCTCTATGCATGTAGCATCCTCATGTGGCTAACTCTTCTTCTTCGGCCAATGCATATCCTCCCGCCATGTCCATCATATCTGCATATCTTGTCAGACGGGCCCTTCTCAGGTCAAATGATAACTGTCCATTCTGTAGGTTGTTGATGAATGCAGCAATTATCTCTTCATCGTTTGCACTACTGATTTCTAATACCGCTTGGCCGAATCTTCCCAGGTATTTCTTCAATGACTCATCTTTTCCTTGTTTTATATGAGAAAGGTAAGCCATCGATTTTTTCCTATGAACGTTACTTAGAAATTGTCTTGAGAAACTCCTACATAGTTAACTGAAACTTCGACGCTCGCTGGAGCCAATCTCCAGAACCATCTTGAGCCCGTGTCCCCTAGAGTTTGTGGAAAGTTGATGCATAGTAAGGGATTGCTGTAGGCATACTAGGCCATATCACTTTTATAGCGTCTGACGTGTTCTTTAGGGTCTGTATCTTTCTTGAATTGCTCCACGTGCGGCATCCTGAACCTTTCTGGGAATGAAGTCAGTAAGATTTTCCTAGTAAATGGACTGTCAAAATCTTCGTTAGATAAATCGTTGTACCCATAACGTCTGACCAGTGCGTCCATTTGACACATATTGTTCTCGACTTCTCGAGTTAGGCTCTGAATTACGACATCTCTATCTCCCACTGGACTTCCATGATGGTTAAACCGCTGGGCGATTGTCATTCCTCTCTCTGGCTCTTCACTTTGATGCCGTGTTTCACGTATGGTTCCGTTGTGACACTTACGATGGTGCCAATCGCTATCTTCTGATAACGATCGATCCCTATACCGGTCATGTTTGCGTGTCTGGCACGGGCTGTCTGATCATAGTTCTGCTTCTGGCGTGGTCGTTCCTCTTCGGGTGTTTCACGTCCAGCCTGATTAATTGGAGCAGAGTTCTTTTCGACTTCCGGTGCATTTAGTTATGGCCCTACTACAACAGAACGAAGCCTTGCATGTGGGAGGTTGGAAGGTTACGCTCCTTCTGCAGCCAATAGGTCAACTCCTTCCTTTGCTACGTCTACCACCAACTGTTGCAGCGCCTCTCGGAAGCGTTGTGTCAGATCTTTGTTGGTCGGAGGAACTTGATGGATCCCCGCCAGGGATGTTGGTTGGTTCTCCGTGATTACAATGAGATCCCGTGAGCTACTGCTAACATGGACGTTATCTGGAGATTTTTAGACATCCCTAGAATTGCTTCTGCTTCTTGCCATTACCTTTAATTAAATCCAAGGTTCAACACCCCTTCCTTCTAGCGCCAATTGTTGACGTCGATTTCTGGTTGTATAAGAAAAGCCAACAAGATTTGGATTTCAACTGTGATCTCAAAGAGAAAGAGAAAGAGAAAGTAATCGGACGTAAGTTTTTATGTGGTAAAACTCCGATGACAGGAGAAACATCCACGGGTGGTTGAATGATCAACCGAGCCAAAATCCTCTATGAATAGAATAATTACAATTCTCGATCTCTTTTTTTTCTCTCTCTGTATTTTTCCTTGATTTCTTTATATTCTGTGTTTATATTTTGTGACGAGATTATGGGTCTATTTATATGTCCATAGAACCCTAATATTCTTTGTACAAGTAATAAAGGATCTTTGTATTTAATTATGATTGATTGTTTGTTCGAAGTAGTTTATTTTCTTTTCTGTTTCAGAGACTTGTTTTGAGATCGAATAGGACTTTAGTAATGTAGTCTAGTTAGGACTTATTTCCTTATAATAGCGCAATCTTTTTGAAGAAATAAAATTGTTGCCTGATTAGGAACCCTTTCTGCTTGATATTATGTTCTTCTTGGAATTCCTCTTTGATATAGATATCTTCACATATTTTAGTGGCTCAATTCGTGTGAGCTACGCGCTGGGCTTTTTATTCAATTTTCTTCATGTTTGTCCTGAGTAGAACACGATATTAGCTGGTCCCGAGTGATGTCATCTGATCCCGAGTAGAAAATATCATCAACTAGCCCCGAGTATATTTAATTAACCCCGAGTAGGTTTTGTTCAATACTTGTTTACTCGGGCTTCTCTTATTTGGTGATGTCTTGTATGATATTTTCTGAACGCCTATTTGGATGTCCATCTGACAATTTTATCATTTTTATCGATGACATGTACATCTAGTAAAATTTATGTACGACAACTTTATATATTATATCATATTCATTGGGTTATAAATTTATTATTTTATTAATAAGTTTTATAAATGGGTTAAATGGGGTAAATAAGTGGGGATGGAACGCCTTGCCTTGCCTTGCTCCGCTCCTATATTGTGGGGTTTTATGTGGGGTTGAGGTTTAAAAAAATACATGGGGAAGGGTGTGTGAAAGGTCACCCCACCCCAAACCCGCCTCATTGTCATCCCTAGGTGTTACTTCTAATCTTTTGAAATTATTTTTTAAAGAACTTTTAAAAAAAAAAAATCAATGGGGATCTTTTAATTTTTTTTTACAATTTCGGATTTATTTTGTTAAAATTATTTAGTAATTTAATTTATAATCTTAAAATTGTTTTATTATTAATTTTTTTTATTGTTAAAATTATTTAATAATTTTATTTTAAAAAAAAATTAGTGATTTATTTAATTTTTCTTAATTGTTTAGTAATTTATTTTTTAATTAATATAAAATTGAAAAAAAGGGCAATCTGGTCATTTTTAATTGTAATAATGGTCAACTGTTATCTTTGACTAGTGAAACTTTAGTCAATGGTATGTTTGTGTAGTAAACGTAAAAGTACAATATTCACTAGAAACATTAGAGTCTTTATTTTTAACCACGTTGTTGAGCGATTACAGAGATACTCTTTATAAAAACACTCCTCAAACTCTCTCATATCCTTTATCTCTCATCTCCCACCCAGATTCGGCTCAAGGCCTAGGCAAGTGAGGTAATGATTATTTTTTTCAAATTTTTAAGAGAAAAAAAAATTAACTAAATGAAATTCATTAAATTCATTTCTAACCGGGCCACAGTAAAATTCTGTTTTAACCAATCTTGCTAGTAAAACAACTATGTTTCCTTAAAGAATTACATGTCATACAAGTTACATGATGAACTGAAAATATATTACATGGTAAGCTGTGTCATGTAGTGTGCATCAAAAACCCATAAATTAATGAAATATGTTATATGATGAACTATGAAATATTTCATAGCTGACTATTATACAACGTTCATCAAAAACCCAAAATTTTCTAAAACTTGAATATTAATTTTTTAAAACCACGATATAATCGTAAATAGTATCCAAATCTATGAAATATACACCGATATAAACAATTGTTAGCTATTTAAAGCATTAAAAACTCATCAATTGGTAACTAGGAGGAAAAAAAAAAGGATATTGAAAAGAGAAAACGGGGAACTAAGAAAGAAGAAATAAAGAGAATAAAAAAACTTTATGGGCATTTTGTTCACTTTTGTGTTAATTTTGAATAGTTTTTGAAAGTTTTGGTTAAATAGAATTTAGTTTTATTTTGAAAATAAGGTTAAAAGTGATTTTTGATTTCAAAAATATGTTTGATTTGTCTATTTCATCACTTTTATTTCTTTTAGAAATTTGTTCTTCTAATTCCCAACTAAATGATATAATCGTTTTCCAATTAATTTAGATTAACATATGAAATATATTCATTTGAGAATTTAGAGAAAGGAAGAATTAAGTTGCACATATCCTCTTTAGTTCAAGTAGTCTTGGCTCCATTTCTACACGGTGATAAGCATTTGAGTTCTACTATATGCATTTTATAAGAATATATGAAAGTTTTATTATAAAAATGGAAATTTTTAATGATGATTATTAAATTAGTTCCGGACCTTTTTTAAAATTCTAAATTGTTTACGGTCTTTATAAAAGTGATAAAATTAGTCCATAAGTTTTTTCTAAATGTCAAATTGGTCATTGACTTTTCAATACAATATTGTTCATTGTTGACTATTAAATCAGATGTTTGACTTTGATTGAGAATTTGAAATTACTTTAATACCCTTATTTGAAACTGATAAATAAATAATAAGTAAAATTAAAATATTAAAAAAATAATTGAGAAAGAGTAACTGAAATGTGTCCTCCTATAGAGGATCCACGATCTGGGCTTCCAGAGCCTCCGCGATCTGGGTTTCCCATGTGTATTTCCACGCCTCCCTCGTTATCTACGTAGCGACTAAAACATTTCCATGTATAATCTGCAAAATCCAGTCGGTTCTCGTACAGTTGGCGTCGTATGGTACGTGAATTAGCATTTTGATGAGCCAGCAAAACAACCATCTATGAACTCTCTCTATTCTCTCTCCACGCACACATTTTGATGAGTTGTTGTATTTAAAGGTTAAGAGATGTATGACTTCTCTTATCAGCTATTTGTCACGGGCCGCAAGTTGTCAAGCCTAGGAGCCCAACAAAGGCCATAACTATGCCAAGCTCTTAGAAGATTCTAGAGACTTCTCCATAATTTCAGCATTGGTCAAGCTTCTGGAAGTCTCTAGCAACCCAACCCTCTCTACATCATTCTTGTATTTAGCTAGATAGTTGTAGAATAATCTAGAACCTTGTAAAGGCATGTAAATACATGTAGAGTATTCTAGCTAGGTGTAGAATATTCTGGAGACTTAATCTCCACTATTAGACTAGATTAATCTAGAACATTCCTTAAGGAGGTGGTTCACCTATAAATAGCCAACCCCCCTTCATTTGTAAATTATCCTAGAAACTCAAGCATTCTAGTATCCAAATCATTGTAAAGCTTCCTTCATAGCAATACAATCTTTGTTTCCATTCAAGCTCTTCTACTCTTTTCTCTCAAATCTCTCTTGTAAGGCTTACTTAGCAACATTCTCATAGAATTTGCCTAAGTGCCGCACGGGTGTGCTGCGCAAACTCTAAACCCGTGACATATTGCTTTAATTGTATGTTCTTGGTTTGCAACGAGTTGGTATTTTTGAGCCCAAGAACAAAGCTCTTCGATTTGAGGTCCCGTTTTCTGTTCAGGTAAGTTGAGTATTGGTGGCTTCACAAATCTCCTTTTCTCTTTTCCGGATTTTGTTTGCTTTCACTGTTTTATTTTTCAAAAAGTTTACACAAGTTTTTGAGTAATCCGTTTGTCACAGCTTTTTCTCAGTTTTCTTCATTAGTTTTTTATAATTATTTTTTTCATTATATAAACAATTTTAGTTGTAAGTTATTTTAGTTTATAATTTTTATTTTATTTACTCATTTTGGAAAAACAAAAACACCCTTTAACGGTTAAGTTGGATTAATGGAAGGTTAACGGATGGACCAATTAATACTTATAAAAAAGTTATGGATCAATTTGGTCATTTTTATATAGATCATAAACTAATTGATTTTTTTTATATAAAAAAATTAGGACTAAGTTGGTAATTGTCCATTTTATATATATATAATACCAAAAGGCTTAATTTAAGATTTTCGTCTAACGGCTCTCATATGTTCTTCAGGACCAACGGAGCTTTTGTTCTCTTTACAGTTAGTGTTTCTACTATATCTGCTATTATCAACTCTATACTCATGCTTAATGAGACTAAACACAATGATTGGAAAGAGAACATACTTATTGTTTTTAGCTGCATGGATCTGGATCTTGCATTTCAGATTGAGCAACCTGTTTCTCTTACGGATGCAAGTTCTCTTGATGATATGAAGAACTTTGAGAAGTGGGATCGCTTAATCGCTCGAGTCTTATGATCATCAAGTGTGGCATTCCGGAGGCATTTAGAGGTGCGATATTTGAAAAGATAACTAAAGCCAAAGATTTCCTAGCCGAATTTGAAAAGCATTTTGACAAAAACGACAAGGCAAAAACAAGCACGCTTTTGCAAAGCTTGGTTTCTATGAAGTACAAAGGAAAAGGGAACATAAGGGAGTACATTATGGAAATGTCTCATATTGCATCTAAGCTTAAGGCACTGAAGCTCGAGCTGTTTGACGATTTGCTCGTGCATTGGGTATTAATATCACTTCCTACACAATACAACCAGGTTAAGGTCAGTTACAACTGTCAGAAAGAGAAATGGACTCTTAATGAGTTCATTTCTTACTGTGTGCAACAAAAAGAGAGGTAGAAACAGGACAAGACTGAAAGTGCTCATTTGACTAGCATCTCTAAGGACAAGGGTAAAAAGAGGAAAAATAATAAAGCTGCTAAGGGTCCAGCTCAAAAGAAATAGCAGCTTATATTTTGAACCGAGTGCCAACTAAAGCAGCAGTAAAAACACCTTATGAGCTTTGGATAGTAAGAAAGCCTAACCTAAAGAATCTTCGCATTTGGGGATGGCCAGTTGAGGCAAGGCCTTACAGGAGACATGAAAAGATATGGGACCCCAAAACTGTGAGCAACTACTTCATTGGCTACTCTGAGCGATCTATGGGCTTATAAGTTTTATGATCTCACACTTAGGTCAATTTTTGAAACGGGAACTGCAATCTTTTTTTCGGATATTGAGTTTGGGGGGGGGGGAGAGAATAAGGTTAGAGACATTGTCTTTGAGAAGGAATCGGTTTCAATTCATCACTTTTGACAATGTGTAGGTTTCAATATCTATCATTGATCAGGAAGCGAATCTGGATCCTCAACCAAATATTGCTGAACAACCCTTCATTCAAGATGAGGTAATTGTTCTTGAAGAACAAACTCAACAACCTCAAGAACCAATCTCATTAAGGCGATCCACTAGAGAAAGAAGAACTGTTATTCCGAAAGAATTTTTTTATATTTCTCCCGAAACATGAGGAAGACATTGGAATAATGAAAGATGATCCAATCAACTTCCATCACACCATACAGGGTTCCAACTCTCAAAATTGGATTGATACTATGAATGAAGAGTATAAGTCTATGTAAGACAGTAAGGTTTGAGAACTTGTCCCATTACCAGAAGGTATGAAACCCATTAGCTGTAAATGGATATTTAAAACCAAAAGTGATTCAAAAGGTAATGTGGAGAGGTGTAAGGTTTGTCTTGTAACTAAAGACTTTACCCAAAAGGAAGAGATTGACTTTAAAGAGATTTTCTCTTCAGTTTCAACAAAAGACTCTTTTAGGACAATCATGACACTTATTGCACATTTTGACCGTGAGCTTCATCGGATGGAAGTCAAGACGGTGTTTCTCAATGGTGACATTGACAAAGCAATTTATATGGTGCGTTCAGAAAACTTTGAGTTGAGAGACCCAAAAAATATGGTTTGCAAATAGATAAAGTCCATCTATGGACTCACGCAAGCTTCCCGTTAGTGGTACCACAAGTTTTATCAAGTGATTATCTCATTTGGTTTTGAGATAAATGCTATTGATAATTATGTGTATCACAAGTTCAGCGAGAGTAAGCACCCATTTCTGGTTTGTATGCCGATGACATACTGATTGCCACAAATGTTATAAGCATGTTGCACGTGTAGGAAAAACATGCGGCGGAAGCGAAAAAGTTGATTGGTATATTTCAAAAAAAAATGTTTAAAGAGTGGATATTAACCCTTGATTAATGAACATATAATTAAAAGGTATCTTACCTTTTTCACGTGACGATAGATATTGCGTCGATATTGAAACTGCAAGATCTTTCAATCCAATCACGAACATGAATCACCTAGGAGTGTGGGCTCCCTTTCATTGAATTGTGTACCTGATGATGGAAAACAAAAAACCTTTTCTTTTGTTAGTCACAATAGTCCTCTTAGAGAAAAATAAAGAACATTCGGTCACTTGTGAATTCTCAATCTTTTGATCGAAAACTCATGTGAACCTAGTTCGATGTTGTGTACAAATTCTTTTGATGTAAAAGCTACTAATTCACTATCGAAAACAAAACGCTATTTATTTCTTCTTCTCTTGGCCGAATTCTCACACACCTTTTATGAGTTGGACGATTTTTTTAACCAAAATAAAAAACTCTCTCAAGAATAGGGCTTGGATGAATTCTCTCACAAGACCACTAGAGTTTGCTGAATTCTATGATAATGACATATATAGGTTGCTTAATCCTCATACAAGGAGGATTTGTATTGTGGCCGACAATCCTCTCATAAGGAGGATTTGTTTGGTGACCGAAAATCCTCTCACAAGGAGGATTTGTTTTTTTTTTTACCAAAACTATTATAAACTTTCAGAATTCAACCCTATTCCAACTCATTAGTGTACTATCCAATAATAAAGTACTGAATATAAATTCATTGTGACTTTATCAAAAGCCTTCTAATTTGACCAATTGTCAATTAGAGTTTTGATAGATATCAAAGACTTCCTAATTTGACTAGATAAATAAATTTCTTTTATTTATCTACCTGTCAAATAAATTTTTTGATACTTATCACACTACCAACAATAATATGACACTAGGAGATCTTCTCCTACTTGGAAAAATATTTTGACTTTTATTTAAATAATTAATTAATTAATTAATTTCTATTTAATTAAATAATAAAATAAAATAATATTTTAGGCTAATATTCTTAGCATTGCCGTCCAAGCATATAACATGGCAATATATTGTTTTTCCATTTTATTAAATTTATTGGACTTTAATATAAAGTCCACATGTGAACTAGACTCATTCATAATAGAAAAGAAACAATTCTGCATACCTTAAATTAATACATTAATATAATTGAAATAGCCCATTTAATAAAAATATGCAAATTATATTCTTTATGTATTAATGGAATACTGATCGTACCCTATTAGGGCCGCCCATAGATTCACACACCTTTGGCCGCCCATACCAGGTATTTGAAGAGTTACCAATTGTCTTGATCACACATGATCGCATCTCTCCAAAACTTTTGGATTCCGAAATTAAAAAACAATTCTAGATAGACCCAGAAATTGGTTTGGTGGAATATATCAAGTGATCTATGCTAGTTCGTGTGGATTGGGGATCATAGCAGACTATCTAAATTTAAGCTTCAATAGACATAACTTAATCACAATCAACAAATGATTCACTTAGGTTCGATCTATTAATTTTAGTTCATTCCACTAAAGAACTAAAATTGAACTCTTAAATAAATAAAGAATAAGTCATTATTCCTCATTCATACCTTAGGCAACCTTATTGAAGATAGTGTAGCCTCGTGGAAAAATATCAGTAATGGCCAAGAGCTTATGGACCCCTATAGCTCTCCTAGTTACCATATTTACTCATATGACCACATTTTGAACTTGAATATTTTGACTTGTCCATAAGCTATATTTCAATAGACACTATTGAAAACTTAACGTTAAGATTTAATATTCAATACCTCAAAATGTCCATATCTATAAATGAAGTCCTGTGTCGATTAACAAATGAATAATACCACCAAACTATTAAGGATAGACTATGTTATATAACTGTACTCATTGACAGCTCAAATGATAATATTTGTAACCATAAGTCCATCATTTATCTCAGGATTGAGATAGACTCTCCGATTGTCCTTAAGTGAAAACTTTTATCCATTGACGGTTCTGGATAAAGTATCTCATTGTGATCCTATTGAATGCACCTAGTGCACTAGATTATTTTTCCTAAAGACACTACACTTTGATGACTTTAGACTCATCATAACACATTTGATCTCACTCAAATGCTAGCAAAAGAATATACAACTTTAACAAGATAAATGCGCCCAACATTTATCTTAAGTTGTGAAAATTGTTCAAGACTAACTAAAGAATTATCTCTACCTCATACATAACCAAATGTACGAACAATTCTTTATTTCTCATAGACTTTTGACCTTATGATTATTTAATTTTAACAATTATAATAATTAAACTATAAATGCTATAAGATTTGTTAAACTAGAAATCACTTTATTAATGTGAAAAGATTGTCAAATACATTATTACAATCTTGTTATTGAGCATAATCTCAACAACACGAAGTCAAGAGATTTTTATCAAAGAATTTTGATATGAAAGATCTTTGTGACACCTCCTTTGTGATAGGAATCCAAATACAACGAGATAGTTCTCAGGGTATTCTTGGATTATCACAATGAAGCTATATCGATAAAGTGCTTAAAAGGTTTGGCATGTAGGACAACAAACCAGTTGACACCCCTATCGTTAAGGGAGACAAGTTCAGTCTCAGTCAGTGCCCTAAAAATAACCTTAAAGTTAAGGAAATGTAGAATATTCCCTATGCATCAACTATAAGGAGTCTAATGTATGTTCAGGTGTGTACAAGTCTGGATTTTGCATACATTGTTGGTATGTTAGGCAGACATTTAAGTAACCTTGGGATAGATTATTGGAATGCAACCAAACGGGTTATGAGGTATTTGTAAAGAACAAAAGATCACATGCTCACATATAAGAGATCGAATCAGTTGGAGATCATAGGGTATTCCGACTTCGATTATGCTAGATGCCAAGACAGTAGGAGATCCAAATCAGGCTACATATACATGTTGGTTGGTGGAGCTATTTCTTGGAGGAGTGCTAACCAGACACTCATAGCTTATTCCACCATGGCAGTAGAGTTTGTTGTATGCTTTGAGGCATCTAAACATGGAATATGACTGTGGAATTGTATCACTGGGCTGCGCATTCTTGAGGGTATTGAAAGACTATTCAAACTATATTGTGACAATAAGTCAGCAATGCTATATTCTAATAACAATATAAGCTCATCTAGGTCAAAGCATATTGACATTAAGTTCCTAGTTGTGAATGAGAGAGTGCAGAGTGGACAGATATCCATAGAGCATATTGAGACAAACTCCATTACAACGAATCCGCTTTCAAAGGGATTACCACCCAAGGTCTTTCATGACTACATTGCTTATATGGATGTTATTTTGTGTGAGGATATCACATTATAGTGGGAGTTTGTATCATTTTGTATTTTATTGCTTTATGTTTGATTTTGGACATACTTATTCATTTATGTATTTAGATATTTTTCTGATCAGAAATAAAGTATTCAGTTCATTTCACTCTGTTAAATTGTGTAAAGTATTGATCTCACTATGGAATAAAGTAGGACCATTTGGAAAAAGACATGTATAGATCATATTTCATGTAATTTCCATGCTACGCATACATGATTGATCTATGTCATTTGGTTATGTTGGTGTGCATGACCATTGATGGGTTTAGTCACGCTAAATGTGACGTAAACCGCTTTGATCGTATATCGGCATAATCAATGGATGAGATTGTTCGGATATATCCTAAAATTGTAATAGCAAAATTTTGAAGCTCATAAAGTCATACACATTTATAAAGTTACATATGTTGTCCAGTGGAAGATCGTTGAAAAATTCTATCATGTGGGGCCACACATATAAATATTACATGTGTTACACTATCTTTGGTTAAGCCTAAATTAAAAAGATTTAATTATGATTTAAGATTAAAGGCTTAAGAGTATAATTGTCATAGAATTAATGTGTAGATACCAGAATGTTATTTCTAATTTGATGAGGGGTAAAATTAGAAATAGCAAAACATTAATAATATGGTCCCCAAATTACACAATAACTTTTGGCTTTCTGTATCCCCATCATCAGAAAAGAGAGAACACTTTTGTGTTATAAGGATCGTGATAATTTGGAAGATCTCAACCCGTTCACCAACCTTCGACAATGGATTCAGGTACGCTCCTGCTTTCTCTTATCTCCCATTCGGTTTGATTAAGCATGATAAAGAAACATGTTTAGATTAAACTTTTGGATTAATTTTGTGCCTACACATGTTAGATTCGGTGTTCATTTAAATTCTTAAATCCTTGTTTCAAATCAAAAGATTAGAGAAAAACTTAAAAGCTTACATGGAACAATCTCATTACCATTTGGTGATACCGTCCAATACAAGTGTGACATGTGGCAATTTTAATTTATAGTTTTATATTTCCAATACAAATGATATATTTGCATTTAGGGACTTAACCAGAATTGAAAACCAGGGTAAGCTAGATTTTGTTTTTTTACTCAACATCAACATCACTTGGTTAGGACATAATTAGACATTCATGTAAAATACATATTCTGAATAAATACGTTATCGGATTTTATTTTATTTTTAAAAAGTCAAAACAAATTATGAGAGAAACAAAAAATAAAAATATGAACACTAATTAAATCCTAAGATTTTTTTTATTAATGACAACAATAATCTCTCTTTCAATGTAGACAATCATAAAGTTTATTAAAAATTCATTTTCCATCTTGATGCGAAATGATGTTTTGATAATTTTCATTGCCAAAAAAAATAAATTAAATATGCAATGTTTTTAAATTATTATACTAGTTTGATTCATTTGATATATAATAAATAATGTTCTTAAAAAGTTAATGAAATTCACATGATAATAGCGTTGCTTTGTAAATTTAAAATTGGACTACTCCTAAAACCTCATAAACTAAAAATTAGAATAGCTCTAAAATTTTAAAACAAAATAAATATTTAAAGTTATAATATTCACCCAAAAATTTATAATTTGAAGATTAATTGTTGGATGTTGATAAAAAGATTGAGTCAAATTTGAACAAATTTGAAGAATGATGAGAAAGAATTGTTATTATAAAAAGAAGAAAAAAAATTTATTTATTCTACTTTAAATAGAAAAAAAATTAATTCTTAAATTTATTTTTCCTTTAAAAAAATTCTTTAATTAATTTTTTTATACCATTTCAATTTTCTTAAAGGGGTATAGGGTGAGCCCACCCTAAGCTCCACATAGTTACGCCTCTCTTTACATTGGATGGTCTCACCAAGTGGTAAAGCCCACCCTAAGCTCCCATATAGTTATGTCTCTTTTTGCACTGGATGTTCTCACCAAGTGGCAATGTGACTGTCACATGCAAGTCTTTCTCGAAGATCAAATGCAAGGAGGGTAAAGGAAACAAGATGAGAAAAAATAAAAACATCACCAACTTTACTACTTGTACGTTTAGATATTGTTTAGTGTGTATATATTAATGATTGACCGAACCTCGATAACTATGTGATCAATAATGACAATATATGGTGCGAATGATAATTATTATTTTTGGTTGAAATATTACAATAATTCGGTGTTTTACAAGGGAGGGGTAGAGACTCTAATCCACAACTTCGCGATGTGTCGTGTGGGTATGAGAGATTTTACCACCGGATTAACCTCATCTTGTCCAGGTGTCACTAGTTAATGGTGGTGACAAATTCATATATTAAGAAATTGTTAAAGTTACAAGATGTTTATCAAACAAAATTCATATATATATATATATATATATATATATATATATTGAGTCTCTTATTAGAAATCCTTTAAATTTCAGTGAGGGCCATCGTGAAATCACATCGATCTGAATTTTGTAGTGGATGATAAACTAATTAAAATCTACCTCTGAATAAAATTTTAAAAAATTTCAAATGCTACAACTATTTATCCCGATTATTTTAAATATGAAGGCATTTGAAAAATAGACCGAATATAAGAGATTTTAGAAAACTAGTTTTAATACTTGAAAAATTCTTAAATTTGGTAAATTTTTTTGAACTTATCATCAACAAAAAAAAAATATCAAACTTCATTCAAATCGATATAATTTCATAGTGATTCTTATAGAAATTAAAATAAAGGATCTTTAATGATAGACTATATATATATATATATATATGTGTGTGTGTGTGTGTGTGTGTGTGTGTGTGTGTGTGTGTGGCTGCAGTTTTATATTTAGATTGTTGAGTAAATAATCAGGTTTGGTCTTTTGGAACGTTGAACTTTTTTTTAAGTATTACAAAAACTATTACAAAATGAGTATCAGGATCTAGGTGTAGGCACCCAAACCGTCAAATCGATCAATCTGTCCGAACCAAACCAATTAAAGTTGGTTGGTTTGGTTTTATTAAAGAAATATAACGATTGAGTTATTTTTTAGTAACCCGATTGGTTTGGGTTGTGTGTTCTAACCTTCTATTTAATCTTAAATTTATTTCTTCTTATCCGAAGTTGTTAGCACTAACCAAAATTATTGAGGATAAGTAACTACTTTTTTTATTATTTCATACAATGCATTAAGCAATACAATTTAGTTTTTTATTTTATACATTCAACACTTCAGTTTTTTTTTTTTTTTGTAAACTATTATTGTTATGCACTTGGGTTAAATTTAGTATTATTGTCTATTTTATTGATTTTTTTTTAAATGGAAATCGTTATTGAGAAAAAGGCAAACAACCACAAACAAGAGAAAAATCAACAAGCAAAAACATGGCCAGACAGGGGAACTAAGAAACCAAAACAGCAACCAAGAAAACAACAAAAGACCTAGCAAACAGTAACGAATAACCAATTAGACAAAGATCAAAGCGTCCCCGACTGTATGAAGTCCTCTTCCTCACTAGACCCCCCACCAAGTTATCGGTAAAAGAATTAGACGCTCTAGAACTAAATTAAACTCTCAACCCAACGTGAATCCTCAGACACTCGCGAATGTGGTAGACCAACTTAAAATGGTCTATACTCCTAAATGCATCGCTATTGATCTATGAAATAGTTATTGTAGAGTCACCGACAATCTCTATATTCTACACCCTCAAAGCAGTGATGGGAACCTAGGACTCAATGAAGATCGAGAATAAACACAGAACTGTCCCTAGGCTGTTCGTCAAGACTCCACCAATACCGGCCACTTTGGGATTTCCCCTCGTCAATCCATCAACATTAAATTTATAGGTGTTTGTCCCCATTGGAATCTATTCTTCATGCTCCCTTTTCTTAAGAATCGTAGGATCTTTGAAAAACTCATTAACACTACGAAAGAGAGTTGTGATGGGATCTAAAGATCCAGGACCATGATGTTTGAACCACCAAGCGACCCGAAATTGAACTGTATCCGCAGTTAGAGACATGACAGAAGTACTGTCCTTGAAGACCTTATGATTCCTAAATTCCTAAATAGTCCACACTATAGCAAACAACAATGAACTCCATGCTCTTCGACTGCTGGCAGAAAAGCTTAAAGAAATCTAAACTTCTGCCCAATCCTCAATTATTCTGAAGGCATATCCATTGGCACCCCACCAGCTCATACCAATCATCCATAACCTCAATGCCCATCTGTAATAAAGAAAAAGGTGATTAATGGTCTTTTCCCCTTCGTTGCATAGAGAACAACACTCATTTGAATTTGACGACATCCCTAACTTGTTAAGCTATTGTTACACCATGACTCTACCTTTTAAGAGCTGCAACACAAACATTTAAAAGTCCAAACATAATTGGCCCCATTATCTTCCTATTCTTTTCGAAAAGAACCAACATTGAAAGAGCCTTTGGGATCGTAGGACCATGCCAATGCATCATTGACGTTGCAACATAATTTGATGGTTTTAATGTAGTTGTAGAAACAGTTCCATTGTTGTTGTTCCTAATCAAAAACTTGTCTACGAAAGAGGATATTCCAAACCCTATTCGCACCACTTCATCCACCAAAATCGTGAATGACCACAACCTTTCATTGTTAACAAGGCAAATATTCTAGGAAAGGACTCTTGCAGTGAGACCGAGTCGATCCACGAAACTTCTCAAAAAAAAAAATTGATCCATCACCAACAACCACCCTCAAGCCATCCTTCAAAATCACATTTGATCGAGAGCCTGCCTTGAATAGACTTTCCATAGCTCTAGCAAAATGAGAAGCATCTTTAGAAACATAGCCTTTATATAAGAGATTGTTATCATCCAGTTCACATCTTACCATAATCACCTTCTCTACATCGCTGAATCCTCAAAGCCAATCTCCATACCCATTTAGCCAACACCGCCTTATTTTTAGTCGCCACTCTCCCAATTCCGAGACAACCATTGGACTTGTTAAGGCAAACACCATCACCCTATAGAAATCTCATTTGAAGTTTCTCGATTATTTGAGCAATACTCACCGAAATTTTGGAAATGGCCATAAAAAATGTTGGAATGCTCGAAAGAACCGATTTGATAAGAACCAGCATGTCGCCTTTAGTTAAAAATTTCCTTTTCCAAGGCGTTAATCTATTCTGAATTTTTTCTATGACCGAATTCCAAAACGCTTTGGAACTTGGGTGAGCACCGAGAGTTAAGCCCAAGTAAGTGATAGAAAGTGATGCTGACTTACAATACAGAGTCTTGGCCAAAACCGTGTCTTGCTCCACCTTCTTGCCAACTCTCACAACACATGACTCGAAGAAGTTGACTTTAAGACCGGAAGCTAACTCAAAACATCTTAAGATTCGTTTAATATTGTGAAGAAATACCACATTCGGCTTAGCAAAGATTATCATGGCATCGGCAAATTGAAGATAGGGCACATGGATCCTTTTCCCACCAAAATCTTCACCATACATCATATCCAAATCGTTAGCCTTTTGGAGCGAGCAACTGAGCCCCTCAGCAACAATATTAAATAAGAAAGGAGATAGAGCGTCACCTCGTCTCAAACCTCTCGTGATACTAAAATGAGTCATGGGACTACCAATGATCATAACAGACATACACGACAAAGAAATGCACTCTCTAATCCATATGTGCTATCTCTCTCCAAACCTTATACTCTCCAACATGACATCTAGAAAGCCATGATCCATACTATAATATACTTTTTCAAAGTCCAACTTGACTCATTGTCCATTTTCCATTTATTAATGATCTCCTCGGCGACGACAAAACTATCCACAATTTGGTGTCTTTTAACAAACGCCATCTAAAAATCACCAATAATCGAGTTCATAACACGTTTGATTCTGTTGGCAAGAACCATTGCTATGATTTTATACATCGACCCCAAAAAACTTATCAGTCTAAAATCACCCATTGTCGATGGCCTTTTCACTTTTGGGATCAACACAATAAGGTAGAGTTTAACTCTTTAACCGCAGAACCATTCCTATGAAATTCCAGAAGAAAAACCATAAAGTCCTCCTTAATCATCTCCCAATGCCTTTTAACAAAATTAAAATTAAACTCATTTGGACCCGAAGCTTTATTACCATCGCAACCATTAACAGCCACCCAAACCTTTTTAATGGAAAAATCTGTCTCAAGACCGTCAGCTTCACTGGGAAACAATTTTTTGAAGTTCAAACCCCTTAGTTGTGGCATTTGTCATCCCACATTCTGAAAATGACTTTTGAAGAAGTTGTGCACCCCTTCTTTTATTTGTTGAGGGTCATAAACAACAACTCCATTAATGGATAGATCGCCTATGAAATTGCCTCTCCTTCTTCCATCCGCCACCAAATAGAAAAATTTTGAATTCTTATCCCCTTCTTTAACCCATTTCACTCTTGATTTGTCTCCATGCTTTATCCTCCTTCCTAGAACCGTCCCATACATCAGCTAACAGGAATATATGTTCTTTCCTGTGACGCGCATTCCATCCCACCCGAATTGCCTCTACATCTACTTAAGTAAGTCGGGCCTCTAATTATTTTAGTGAAGAAGTCCTCACTTTGTTGGTAGCAAGCCAATTTTTCAACCTAGCCTTAGACTCTCTTAGTTTGGCCGACAAAGAAACCCTTCTTGACCCACCCGTATTACAGCTTTTTCAACCTTTCATAACATCCTTCATCATGCCAATGTCCTCCTACCAACATCTTACAAAAAAAAAAGGGTCGATGAGCCCATTCTTCTTTCTCATTCTTCTTTCTCATCACCTTACAAAATTGGATTGCGATCCTGCAAACTTCTTGGCAATCCTCAACTTTAGAAAACACAATAGTAAAGTTGGTAAGATAAGGAACCTGTCCAATCTCGACCAGGCCACCGTTTCTCTTGAATTCGTCCAATTGAAATTCATTCCCTACAAAAGAGGTACATCACTTTTTCTTTCAATAGAAAGGAATTGAAACTCCTTATAGCACCCACATTGTAACTCATCCCTATTCTTTCTGTTCCGTCGAGAACCACATTAAAATTCATGCCTACAATCCACGAAATTGAGAAGGAATTCATTGACTTCATAGTGTCATTCCAAAGTGCTTTCCTCTCAGTTATATTGATATCTGAAAATCACCAACAATCCACGGAATCTAGTTAGATTGATATTTTATATTTGTTCAAATAAAAAAATCAAATTATGTAATTATTTTCTTGAACTGCCAAACCAAGCTGAATCAAACTGATTTCTACTGGTTAGGTTTGATTTGGGTTTACGTTATAATTGGTTTTGTTTGGGTTACTAAAAAATAAACCGATTAAATAATGGTTTGGTTTGGGTGTTGTCAAACTCAACCCAAAGGTTTAAGATCAAACAATATATGTGTTGTTTGGATATCTACTCATATAACAAGAGATAACTACTCTCACAAACCAAAAAGAAAATTTCCCACATTTACTTATAAATTATGTACAGCGGGATTTTAACCTATCACCACTAATGGCCATTGGGAATGTTACTTGAACCAAGTTGTTACTTGATCGTTAATTATTTATTATACTAATAAAAATGAAATCTTTGAAGGTCAAACGTCTAATGATCTCAGGTGTTACAGTGCCTCACATGCACAGACTTAGATGTCAAACTATGACCTCAACAACAACGATAACAACAGTCACAACAACAACTTTAACTACAACAAAAAAGACTTGAAGTTGAATACTATGTAAAGAAGAGAATATTATCAATAACTAAACTCCGCACTCAGTAACATCAGTATCCAGCCTTCTATGATGAGCCTCATAACAAATTGTGCTGAGTCATCAGCATCCACAACAGAATGGTATTCAGCATAACAAAATATGTTTAGTCAGTATATTCTGTTATGTTATGATATGATCAAAGTTTTGCACCAAAAATTGAGAGGTCTTCTAGAAGATCAGGAAATGGTTTTACATCAGAGGGTTGTGACTTGTATTTTGTATAAATAAACAATTCTTGATATTATTTAACTCAATGAATCAATAAAAAGTTAGTTTCAGAGAGATTGTTTCTTTTTTTTTTCTCTGTGTCACTCATAGAATACAACTTCTTTTTCTTCTCTAAACATTTTTCATGGTATCTGAAAGTTCCCTAAAACGTGTGTGTCTATAAACCTAGAGGGGGGTGAATAGGTTTTAATCGAATCAACTACCAGTTTTTTGATTAATCAATATTAACAAAAACTACCCCAAATAAACAAGCATTCAATTAAAATAATTATGCTTAAAGCAATAAAAACATGATATATACGTGGAAACTCTCCAACTGGGAAAAACCACGGGCTGATATGTGCGCAACACTCGATCCTCAAATCCATTATTGATTGAAAGTTTACAACCTAGGTTGACCTCCCGTCATACCCTCCAGTTACTAACCCTTTCACTCTACCCAGAAGACCTTAATAGTGATTCTTGATCAACATGCTTGTGCACTAACCAATTAGTCACAAGACTTAACCTCAATGAAGAGTCAAAACAACCTAAGTGAATATGATGAAATATTCAAACATGCAAATAGTGCTAGGCTACACTAAATACTTATCTAGGAATTCAAAGAAGTCAATAAATGCAATTTCTAGATATCAATGTCTAAATGCAAGTGCAAGAAGACTTAACTAGATATATTTATAAGAGACTAATATCTAATTATCAAACAAAGGCCATTCAACAAAAGTTGTCATATAACATGGCAAAGAACAATTAATACAATTAGCAAATGCAATCAATTAGTCCTAAACAATATCTAAATGCAAAGCATACAAATTTAGCTAGAAGGGTAAAATCGTCCTAAATTCTAGCTATCACAAAATATAAATCTCAACCAACAATTAACAACCCAAGCATGTTATATAAGCAATTAAACTTAATGACAAGCTATTAATCAACAATAATTGCTAAACCTAGGCGTACATGTCATAAGAATGAAAAAAGAGATTCTAGGACATGTAGAGATTACCTAGCCAAAGACAAACAAGAGAATCCATACTTGGAAGATGCAGGAAGATGGAAGAAGATGCTAGATGCTCATGGATTGGAGTTTGGTTGAGTCAGAATGGGTTTTTGGGAGCTCTCTCTCTATTAGAGTCAATCTCTCTCTCAAAGAAAAGCTTGGACAATGAAAAATGGCTTCTTAGACTCTCTCAACCAAAGAGAAGAGAAGATAACATATATATATATATATATATATATATATATATATATATATATACATACATATATGTTGTACCCTATATGAAACTACACCATTTTGGATGAAGAGCAACTAATTCCCGTCATGGCCGTTGTGCGTGTCGCGGCCTAAGCAAGTATCCAGACCGCGGTCCATGCAGCATGACAAGGCTGGACATTGCCGTTGCCTAGGTCGCTGGCTAGGCATGTGTACCAAAAGCGGTCTAGATCATGGTACACACTTGGGAACCTCAGATTGGGAGACCCCTGTGCATGCAACATGTACAGGCCGTGGTAGAAGCAGCGTGCAACGCTTGGAGAACACCGTTGTACATACCGTGGTGGAGGCAATGCTCCGGGAGCGGTTCCAACAGTGGTCAAAAGGAAAATCATCTTCTAAGAGCAAACTAAATGCATCAAACACCCAAGCAAGATTTATGGCAAAAAGACACATAAATTGACATATAAGAAAGCATGCAAGATGATCAAAACATGCATGAGAGTGTGTGTATGCACTAAAAACTCTTTAAACAAGCTTAAGCAAGTGATTTACCTTTTGAAGCTTGAGCTAGGTCTTGAGCAATGATAACCTAAACTACCCTTACACATTTATCCCCAAATATGGTTGTCAACGACATAAACCAATCAAAAACTGAGAACTTACAGTATCAGAGCAGAGACGATCAGTGGCCATGGATTCATTAGCTGTATCGGATTAAAAAGATTCACAGGAGACTTTAATACTTACAAACAAACAACATGGAGCTCGAACAACACCAACTCTCATGAAGAAACAAAAGGAAATTCGATCAAATCTCATTGCAAATAATTTGAATTTCAACTTGACAATCAAGCTGAATCAAAACAATTTCGTTTAGTGGAAGGCATAGATCCTGCTAATAATACGAGCATTTGACATTGAAGAGTTTCTTTTTTGATCAGTCATAAGTCCACCAAATTATGTTGAAGAACATGATGTGGAAACAAGTGAATCTGTTTAAGTCATTAGTGATGACTTTCTCAATTGGAAAAAGATTGATCAGTTGTTAGTATGATGGATTCTATCTACATTGAGTGAAACAATTCTAGGTCAAGTAACACATTATATTACTGCTTTTGAGATTTGGAGTTGTATTATAGAATTGTTTTCTCAAAGCTCGATGGCTAAGACCATTCACCTAAAGAATCAGTTGTAAAATCTTAAGAAAGGCACACTTAGTATGAATGAAAATGTTGTTAAAATGAAAGGTATATCAGATTCATTGATAATTGGTGAACAAATTGTCAGTGAACAAGATTTAGTCAGATATATACTAGAAGGTGTAGGACAAGAGTAAGATCTTGTTGTAGTCACTGTTACTATAAAAGAGGACAAATTTCACTTCAAGATGCTCAGTTCCTTTTAATGAGTTTTAAGGATAGAATTGAGCAGTTTGTCACAGTTGAGTTGGTGAATGCTTCAGCCAATGTGTATGTGAGGTCTCAAAGAGGTGATACTACTAAATTTTAAAAAGGCACTCAGTCACAAGGGAGAGTCAGAGGCAGGACTAGAGGCAAAGAAGGTCGAGTCAACAACTCCAAGCTAATCTACTAGGTCTGTGGCGAAATTGGACATAATGCCAATGTCTATTATCATAGGTTTGATCACACTTACGATAAAAACTCTACAAGGCAAGCAATTGCACCTCAAGGAAATGTTGCACATCAAGTGGATTCTCATGACTCTTATCAGGTTCACAATAATAGCTTGAATGTTATGGCAGCCAACTCCTCTTTAGTGGTTGATCCAAACTAGTATATCGATAACGGGATGACAAATCACATCACACTTGACTTCAAAAACCTCTCGATCAGCAGTGAATATAAAGGTAATGAGAGATTGGTTGTTGGTAATGGCCAAATGCTTCTTATTTCTCACATTCGTAGTTCAAAAATTAGATCTAAAACCATACCTGATTGCATGATCTTTCTTAGAAATGTCTTGTTTATGCTTGAGATTATTAAGAACTAGTTAAGCATTACACAACTTACTAAGGACAATAATGTTATTGTTAAGGAACCACTATTTATGCAATTAGAATGGCACTGGAAATGAAAATGAGAGAAAGAAGCTTCGGTTCAAAATGAATTGTAAATGAAGGAGACTTTAGAGACAACCTATTCTCTATTTTTGTGGATAACCTTAATTCTAAGGTTGATTATGAATTCCTATGGGGTTTCTTCTAACCTTTTGGTAAGGAAAGGGACATTTTCTTATCAGCTGTCAAAATCACAACGAGGAGTCGTTTCACTTTTGCTAGATTTAGGACTGAAGAAGAAGCCTCAAAGGTGGCAAGAACTACTAATGGTATGCATATTTATGATTGGCCTATTGCTACGAAAATGGTGAGCAAGGATTGGAAGATGAGAAGCTTTAAGTATGTGAAACAAGGGGTCGGAACGAAACAGGAACAACGGGGTCAGGACTCAGATAGAAAAGTGACAAGTGTTTATCGTTCCTTCGCGGAGGCAGTGAGAGCGACACGGTTGGAGGAATCCAAAGGTGAAGGAAACGGTAGGGAGATCCCAGTCTGCATGTTCTGGGATTTCAGGGATAATTATAAGAACTGGAATAACAGGTGTGTTGTTGGTATTCTTAGAGAATTTAAAGAAGTGTCAAGGGTTAATAATAGTTTATTAAGCAGAGGTTTTGAGTTCACCACAGCATATATGGGAGAAAAATGTCTTCTCTGGTGTTTTGAATTAGAGAGTCACAAGGACAAAGTCATCAGGGATAGAGGACTATGGGAAGATTATTTTTCGAATATGATAAGGTGGTCAGAGACAATTGTATTGAAATCCAGATTAGTGTGGATTAATTGTTGGGGAACCTCTATTAATTACTAGAGTCGGGCGTTTTTCATGAAATTAGGTTGGCAAATAGGGGAGCCATTGTTGGTTGATGCAAACACAGTAAACAAAACACATTTACATATAGGTAGAGTGTTGGTGTTGATTCCTTAACAAGATCCGGTCAACACTATGATTGAAATTAATGGATGATTCAAATCGTTTATGGTGAAGGTTGAGGAAGACGACAGTAAGGTGGACATTGAGTGGTTAGTGGGAATACTGGCTTTGAGAAAGAGCCAAGTTCAATCTGACCGGAATAATGCACTGGCAAATGCGAATTTTCAAATCTGTTGGCTAGGAAAGGTGGGTGAGGTCTTCACGAGGCTATCAAGTCAAGTTGGCAAGTTACAGAGTAACAAAAGGCCGAATTGTCAAGGACATGAGAGTGAGAAGACACTCAAAAGGTGTTTGAAAGGACGTGAGAAGAGAGACAAGAAGGGTCTGGTGGTGAAAAGGCAACTTGAAAAAGGTAAAAAAAAGTGGTTTAAATAGTCGAGGATGAAGACTGGTTCTATTATGGTTCAGAGTGGCAAGCTGATTTTGGAATAGAAAAAATGCAGGTGTCAGAAATAGGGTCTACACGTCAAGTAGCAGTACGGAATCGTCTGAGATGGATGCTAGGAAAAAGAGGTTTTTGGACTCTTATAGAGGGGTGATAGAGTGCTCTAGAAAAGTTGTGGATGAGCCTAACAATTACAAGCCCAAAAAAATGGGTGGGTATGGCCTAATAAAGGGAATGAACCTAAATGATAGTGGGAAAGTGCAGATTTATGTAGATTTGGGTCAGGTAAATGTGAGGCCTACGAATAATAGACCTGATTTATTGGTTTGTGAAGTGTATGAATGTGATAAAGATAGCCAGAGGTATGAGAGAGAATAAGTGTTTACTAAGACTCTAGTCAGTGATAATTCGATAACTAAGAACGAGATGGTCCAAGCGATAATAGAAGCTGAATAAATGGTGGCTACAAAAAATCAGATAGTGTGCAGTGATGATTAGTTGGTTAATGTTACAATAGAAGTGGAGGAGAGGAGTAAGGAGAAAAGTACTCTGGCTTAAGCCGGAAATAGAATCAGTTTTAAAGCTGTTAGATCACACGGCATGAAAACTAGAAACTCCGTTAATTCAAAGATAGATTTTGCAGATAGTGAGTTAGGTAAAATCATAATGATTGGCATAACTGTTGGGTTTGATTTTTCTAAGGTGGAAGATAAAGTTCTAGCTGAAGTTGTGAGAAGAGAAGATGAGGACAATGACAGATTTGCAGCCATTTATGGTTAGTTTTGTTTTCTGCGTTCTGTTAGTTTCTTGGTTTTGTGATGTTAGCTCTTTCATGGAATTGTAGGGGTTTGGGGAAGGTGGAGAATAGAAATATGGTTAGGAAACTAGTCACTAGATACAATCCGATGATCTATTTTATTCAAGAAACTAAGTTGAGGTTATTGACAGTATTGTTATTAGATCTTCAGGGGGTGTGACTCTGACTCGTGGTATTGGGGTGGAGCCTAAATGGATTGCGGGGGGATTGATCACTCTTTGGAACGAGGATCTCTTTTCAGTGAAGGCTTGTATCTCTACTCAAAGGTGTATTATTGTGGTAGGGGAGTTATGTAGTGTTAAGAAAGAAGTTGTGTTCTATAATTTATATGCATCTAATGTGGAAGGTGATAGGAAAGAGTTATGGGATTATCTCGTTGATGTGTAAAATACTTTCAACTTACCGTGGTGCATGGGGGGTGATTTCAACACTGTTCTTAATCCGATGGAGAGGAAAGACAAAAGTTACGATGAGGGGTCTGTTAAAAATTTCAATAATTTTGTTTTGAGAGCTGGGTTGGTGGATATCCTGTGTAGGGGAATGCCTTTTACTTGGTCGAACAATATAGTAAAGGCGTCTTGGGGGAGATTGGATCGTTTTTTGTTCTCTCTTGACTTTTTGCCTTGGTTTCCTAATATGAGGCAACTCGGCCTCCCACGGACTCTTTCGGATCACAATGCAAGTTTAGTGGGTGAAAAATGGGAAGATTGGGGCCCAAAGCCGTTTCGATTTTTCAATGGATGGCTTGAAGATAAAGGGTTAATGGAAGAGGTTGTTAAAGGCTGGAATGGGTGCAAGACATCTGGTTCTAAGGGCCATTCTTTAGCTTTTAAGGAAAATGAGGCTAAAAAGAGTATGAGGAGATGGATTGCAGTTAACAAGAAGGTAGTGGGTGAAGGAAAATTTATTGAAAACAAACTTGTTCTTTTCGTTGTTTTTTGGTTTCTTTGTGCTTGGTTCTATTTCGTTTGCCTGTTTTGGCCTTTTTTTTGCAGTGGTTTTGGGTGCTCTGTTTTTGCCCCTTCTTGTCTACGTTTTGCTGCTTTCTTGCCGTGTGATCTTTATTGCTTGGTGCCTAGTTTGGCTGAGTTGTTGGTCTTTGCCTGGTTTGGGCTTTTAATAAAATGGTTGTTTAAAAAAAAACAATGTTATTGTTGAGTTTAACTCAAATTTATGCTTTGTAAAGGACAAGGTCACAAAGAGAGTGTTGCTTCAAAGGGTTCTTAAAGATGGATTGTATCAACTAGTAATGTCAAGTGTTGGAAGAAGTCTCATCTCAAACAATAAATCTACACAAATCGAGTCCAAGTCTACTTCATTAGTGTCTACTCTTAGTGTCGTCAGTAATAAGACCAATGTAACTAGTGGTGTAAATATGGACTGGGCCAATACAGGTCGTTCCGTTTGGCCCGTAAAGAAACGCAAGTCAAACCTTGTACTACCCACCAAGGAGGCAGGCCGGACCAGGCCCAACATGTACGAGGGCCGCTTGCCAGGCCATGGTGGTAAGGTCCAGTGGGCCGGCCCGTCACGACACGCATGGTCGGCATGCCAAACAGAACAATCGGCAAGCCAGGCCGGCCTGCCGGACCTGCATGCTGGTCCGCCTGTTCGACCGTTTGTTTATTTATTATTTTTTTAAAAAAAATCCCTCCAATGGCTGAATTTTAAATTATGGTTGTAGGAGCATAAAAAAATTTCAAAAATCCCCCTAAAGTCTTCTAATTTATATTTTGACCCAAAGTTTAATTTTTGCTATAAATACTTTCATCCATTTCATTTTTCATTCACTCTCTCTCATTCTCTCATGCTCTCAAATCTCAATCTCTACATTCTCCAAACCCCTACACATTTTCATTCAAAAAATTTAATGTTGATTTTCTATCTTATTCTCTAAATTTTCCACCAACACACTAAAGCCTAAAGGTACATTTTTCTTATTATTTTTGTTGAAATATTTTTTTCAGTAAATTTATAATTTTATGTTTAGACTTTAGTTATTAATTGTTACTATTTTTATTTAGCTTTTAAGTTTATCATTTTATGTGCATAATTAGTTGTTAAATTTTAAATTATTATTTAGTAAATTAAGATTTTTAATTGTAATATTAATTGTAATATTTTTTGTTAGTAAAGTTATCAATTTAATTTGTATTAGTGAATTATATATTTTTTAAAAGTAAATTATGATTTTTAAATGTAGTAGTTAATATTAATACTTTTTGTTAGTAAATTAAGATTTTTAACTGTAGTATTAATTTTAATCATTTTTGTTAGTATATTATGAATTTTAAGTGCAGTAGTTAAAATTAATATGTTTTGTTATAAAAATAATATTTTTAAGAGTAGTATTAATTTTAATAATTTTGTTTGTATATTACGAATTTAAGTGTAATAGTTAATATTAATATTTTTTGTTGGTAAATTAAGATTTTTAAGTTTAGTATTAATTTTAATAATTTTTGTTAGTATATTATGAATTTTAAATGTAGTAGTTAATATTAATATTATTTATTAGTAAAATAATATTTTTAAGTGTAGTAATAATTTTAATAATTTTTGTTAGTATATTATAAATTTTAAATACAGTAGTTAATTTTAATATTTGTTGTTAGTAAATTATGATTTTTAAGTGTAGTAGTTAATTTTAATATTTGTTGTTAGTAAATTATGGTTTTTAAGTGTAGTAGTCAATATTAATATGTTTTGTTAGCAAATTAAGATTTTTAAGTGTAGTATTAATTTTAATATTTTTTGTTAGTATATTATGAATCTTAAGCGTAGTAGTTAATTTTAATATTTTTTATTAATAAATTATGATTTTTAAGTGTAATAGTTAATATTAATATTTGTTGTTAGTAAATTTATCAATTTAATATGTATTAGTGAATTTTAATATTTGTATTTACTAAATTTATCAATTTAATTTGTATTAGTGAATTTTAATATTTGTTTTTAGTAAATTTATCAATTTAATTTGTATTTGTGAATTTTAATATATTTGT
This sequence comes from Dipteronia dyeriana, assembly GCA_032871835.1. NCBI lineage: Eukaryota > Viridiplantae > Streptophyta > Magnoliopsida > Sapindales > Sapindaceae > Dipteronia > Dipteronia dyeriana. The sequence goes on along the minus strand of CM065302.1, from coordinate 51,514,821 downwards.
TTAGTGAATTTATCAATTTAAGTTGTAATAGTGATTTTAAAAATTTTGCGTTGGTAAATTTTAAGTGTAGTAATTAATTTTAATATTTGTTGTTAGTAAATTTTGATTCTTAAGTGTAGCAATAATTTATTTTTTTATATATAAAATTTTGATTTTTAATGTGACTGTTAATGACTATAGTGTTTATATTTGTATTTCAGGAAATGGATCAAAACCAACAAGCTTATTTTTTGGACGATTTGAACATGCTGAACGATGCATTTGATCTTTCCGACCCGACCCATACCCAAGCGGGACCTTCCAATTCTACCGTTACACCAATATCAGATCTCAAAAGATTAACATCAGATATTTGACAATGTTTCAACGCAGTCCAAATGACACTCCCAAACGGGATGACTGGGCTCAAAGCTAAATGTAAGTTTTATCGTAAGGACTATACCACAAGTAGGAAGGGAACCGGTCATTTGAGAAGGCATATGATCAAATGTATGCATGCACATGGACAGGTAGACACTACAACCCAGACACAACTACAACGGTACCCAGACGGATCCGTTACGATGTGGTAGTACGACGAATGCCACGCTAGAAATTGTTTAGCACGATACATTGGACAAACTGATCAACTGAACAAAGTTGGTGACAATGTTTTTTTTTTCAAGAACTAATCGCATCTGCATTTAACCCCCAATTTAAAACTGCTTCTAGAACCACCACTAGAAACGATTTGATAAGATTGTTTGAAACCCAAAGATATGACTTGATTGCTAATGCAGCATCTAAGTGTCCTTGTTGCATTAACTTCTGATATTTGGAACGCATGTTCCAAACAGTAATATTTATGTGTCATATGACATTATTTAGATTCTGAATGGAGGATAACAAAAAGAATTCTTAGCTTCCGTCTTATGGATTTTGCACATACCGCAGAAAATATTCATAATATCATTCTTTTTTTTTAGAAACTTATGAAATCACGAATTGCATCATTTCTATCACATTAGATAATACATCTGTAAATACTATCTCTATTGCATTATTTGTTGCAAGAAATATCCCGCAAGACGGAGGTTACTTCTTCTATCAACGGTGTGCATGTCATTTCATAAATTTAGTTGTACATGCTGGTTTAAGCAGGTAAGCGACTAAATAGATCGCATTAGAGATGCCATTTCTTGGATTGGTAGTTCTAATCCTAGATTCCAAGAATTCAAGAGACATTGTAAATTAAACGGTCTCAAACCCCGATGATTCCAAACTGATATGCCAGTAAGGTGGAACTCTACTTACTTAATTTTAAATAACTGTTTGGATTATGATACAACAATTACTTGTTTTTTAACATGAAATTGGCCAAAACTGATCATCCTGATGCAAAAGCACTTACCTCAGACGACTGGTATGTGGCAAGGGCTTTTATTCAATTTTTTTTTAAAAATTACAATGGCAATATAACTTTTTCTGGGGTCTATTAGCCCGCATCTTCCAAGGCAATCCATCAGATAGTGGAAATGTTTGAAGCGTTAAACAGTTATAGGGAAGATGAACATCTAAGCCCTGCAATCGTTGCCACAAAGACAAAGTTGAAAAAATATTGGACTAACATTCATCTACTTTATGCCTTAAGTGTTATAGTAGATCCTAGGGTTAAATCATCTGGTTTATAAGTTTTGCTTGAGTTTATTGGTACTAATTTTACAATAGATTATTCAAAATAGGTTACTGATATTCGAAACAAGTTGTTCAAAGTTTTTCATATTTGTGAGCGTAGGTTTGACAACATTGACACTCCCCAATCAGCAGAACTAGTGAAATATCAGAAGCAAACAAGTTGGATCCTTCTCAAACGGTAAAAAAGGACAAATCAATAAATACTTCTCCAAGGCAAGGATCTGGTCCATCTTCTTATGCCGAACTGACTAGGCACCTTGAAGCACATTTCGATGCTGTTGAAGACAATAAAGAGTTTGATTTGTAGTTATGGTGGAAGACCTATACGTACAGGTATTCGATTCTATCACATCTAGCACGTGACGTACTAGTTATCCCCTTGTCCACGGTGTCTTCAGAACAAGCTTTCAGCACTAGTGGACGTATAATTGAACCAAGAATAAGCTGTTTATCTCCAGAGATGGTGGAAGTATTAACATGCCTTCGGGATTGGGAGCCTGATTAAAAAAGGTTGCAAAATCAAAATGTAAATAATTTACTTATTCTAAATTTCAACAATCTATATGTTAATGAGCCTTCCGATAGTGGCCACGGCCAGAACTAGGTTATATTTTTACATGTGTATTTACTTGTAAGTTGTAATACGATTGCACTCTTTTTCCCTTACCAAGTTTTTATCCCACATGGTTTTTTTATAAGGTTTTTAATGAAGCAATCATGTAAATATGTAATACTGAATTTCATAAGTCAAAAATAAATAAAATATTGTTCCTTTCATATTTTCTTAATTACATATATTTTTATTTTTGTATTACTTTATCTTTATTCATTTTTGGAATTATCATTAATATTAAATCTATGATCTACTTGACTAATAACATTGAAATGGATTATTATTTTCATATTAATTATTTCAGAAGATAAACAAATTAATTTGAAAATTAAATCTTTATAATTGAATTTTTAAATTGATATTTTGTAGTTTTTGATGTATTACTGTATTTTTCGTAAATCCTAAACCCTTAAACCCAAAATCCATGAAAAGTCAATTTTTAAAAATTGAATTCGAAAGTAAAAATAGACCAGCCTATCGACCACAAGCGGACCAGGCCAGCTGACCGACTTGGCACGGTCCACCTGAGGCAGGCCACCGTGCAATGTCGTTCCCTTGTTTTCGAAAATGGGTCAGACCAGGCCCAACCCGTTTTTGAAAATAGGCCATGATGGGCTGTGCCAAATGGGTCGGGCCAATCCACTTTTACACCATTAAATACAACACACGTTACAACAGATGTTAAAGCAATATAATGTAATGCATTTTCTATTACTTCAGGGTTGTACCTTCTATTAGCCATTTGCTTGTGAAAAATTGGCACAACAAACTTGGCCATCCTTGTTCACATGTATTACCATCTGTTTTGCATTTTTTGAATATGAATGTGTCTATTTCTTCATTAGAACAATTTTGTGATGTATGTAAATTAAGTAAGTCTCATCGTTTACCTTATTCAAGGTCCTCTCATATTTTTACTTTACCTTTGGAGATGGTTTGTGCAGATGTATGGGGTCCCTCTCCCCTTCTTTCTTCATAAGGACATCGGTACTACATTAGTTTTATAGATGCTTACTCTAGGTACTGCTGGATTTATCCATTAACTCTAAGTCCCACGTTAAACAAACTTTCATAAATTTTCATAGGCTTGTTGAAAACAAGTTATCAACAAAACTATAATGCCTTCAAAAAAAATGAGGTGAATTCATGACTCTTTCTTCTTATTTGAGTGAACATGGTTTTGCTTACCAAAAGTCATTTCCTTATAAACCTCAACAAAACGGTATCGTTGAGAGGAAACACAGACATATTGTTGAGGTTGTATTGTACATTCTTGCTCAAGCTAACATACCTCTGTCTTTTTGGTGGGAGTCATTTCACACTGCTACCTATCTTATCAATCGACTTCCTTCTCCTGTACTGAATTATTCCACTACTTTCCACAAGCTATTTCATATACTTCCAATTTACCTTGAGCTCAAATCCTTTGGCTGCTCATGTTTTCCATATATTATAGCATATCACACACACAAGTTAAATTTTCAGTCAATTAAGTGTGTGTTCATTGGTTATTATGATTATACAAAAGGGTATACGTGTTTGCATCCAAGCGGTAAAGTATATGTTTTCATATATGTAATATTCAATAAGGAAGAGTTTCATTATCAGTCATTGTTTATTATTAAATCTATCTTCTATACTTCCAGTATTCATCTATTAGTTCTAACTAAACACAACTTTGAGGTGTCAAAGGATACAAACACTTCTATTAAGAATACCTTGAAGCATATTACTTCATTTCTAGTGACTTGTCAAACTCCACATAACAGTTGTTGACGTTGATTTCAGGATTGTATTAGAAAAGCCAACAAGGATTGGATTTCGGCTGTGATTTCAAAGAGAGGGAGGAGGAGAAAGTAAACAAGACACGAGTTTTTTATGTGGTAAAACTCTGATGATTGGAGAAACTTCCACGGGTGGTTAAATGATCCACCGGGCCAAAATCCACTATGAATTTATAATGTTATAAGCTCTCGATCTCTCTTTCTTCTCTCTATATTTTTCTATGATTGTTGTCTATATCTTTTTTGGCGAGATTATGGGTCTATTTATATGTTTATAGAGCCCTAATCTGCTTTGTACAAGTAATAGATCTTTGTATTTAATTACAATTATTTTCTTATTTGAAGATGATTGTCTTCTTTCTTGTTTCGAAGTCTTGTCTTGAAATCGAATGGGATTATAGTAATATAGTCCAATTTGGACTTGTTTCCTTATATAAGAACATAGTCTTTTATAAAGAAATAAAGTTGTTACCTGATTGGGAACCCTTCCAGCTCAGTATTCTGTTCTCTTTGGGATTCCTTCCTGATATGGATATCTTTGTGTATTTTAATGACCTAATCCGTGTGAACTAAGCTAAGCTTTTTATTCATTTTTATTCATATTTATCCCGAGCAAGGATAATACCAGCTGGTCCCGAGTAACAACATTTGAGCCCGAGTAGAAGCGTCATTTAACCAGTCCCGAGTGTCGTTAACAGATCCTGAGTAGTATATAACGTTGATTGACCCTAGGTAGGTTTTATTCAACATCTGCTTACTAGGGTTTTCTCTTCTTCGGCGATGTCTTGAAGGATATTTTCTGAATGCCTATTCGGATATCCACCTGGCAATTTATCCTCTTTGTTGATGACGTGTTCATGCGATAAAATCACATATTACAATACCCCCTTAAAATATTTTTGCTGAACAAGGTTTCTTCGGACAAAAGTATTTTAATTAGTTTTCAATATCTTTGCAGCACCCGAGTAAATATCTTGTCATAATGACGTGTTTTAATGATGACCCTGCAAATTCGATTTGCCTCCTTACGCGAGATCTTTAATGATGGCGACGTTTTGGAGTTCTGACGTAAAAAGCTAGTTCTGTTTCTGACACGTGTCCCTTGCCATTTCGTTTTTTGATATCATTTATGAGAAATGACTCATGCGTTTCCCCGTGTGCCGCCTACGTCATAAATCCTTATCATTGTTTTTTCCCGCCTTAAGATGTAGGGTTTTGTGCTTTTATTTCTTTAAATTCTTCACGGAGACAGAGTTGGTTCATTCATAAAGATTTCTTAGCAGATTTTTTTTCTTAAACCCAGATTTCTTTACGCAGAAGGTCGTGACTTTCCATTAAAGATCTTGCATCAGACTTTATTCAAAGTTAGTTTTAATCTTCCCGTTATCGTCTTTTTAATGTCGCTCTTGATGCATTAGAACGTGGGGATTTCCAGTTGGTTTCTTGCATTAGAAGATTACTGGGGGAAATCCCTGTTGAAGAACCTTTATTTTTTGAAGTTGATGTTTTTAGGCTTCACCCTGACATTACTTTTAGCCCTATATCTAGTTCTTTATCTAGTTCTGATTCTGATATTTCTGATCACAGGGCACCTCTTCGAAGGATGGGAAAACATCAAAGCAGAATTGAAGTCCGTAAGCACAACTCGAGTGACATTCTGATCAGGGAGCAGACTGTCAACGAGAACGACGTTAAAGAGGTGTTCAGAACATCTCGCCTTTCTTTCTCTGCTACTTGCCCGAGTGGGTTTGATTCCTAGCCGAATGTAGTCGGGGCAGACGAGATATAAAAGTATCGTTCACGATTCGATCTGCCCAACTCGGTCACTCTGATTCCAGCGGGTGATAGAGCTGAGTGGAATCCTCCCCCTGGCATGGTGGCAATCTACAGATCCATGCTCTGATGCGGCATCACTCTTCCTTTTCAGCCATTTATTGCCTGGTTTCTGGCTGAAGCAGGGATGGCTCCAGCTCAATTAGCCCCGAAAAACTATAAAATTTTGATATGCATGTGGAACATGTACAGCCGGATGAACCTGTCGCCGCCTTCCTCGAGTGAAATCAGACACTTCTTTACACTGAGGCAGTATGGTAAGACAGGGACTTAATTCCTCATGTCAAATCTGCCAGACTGTTGGGTCCTTAAGGGGACAAAGGGGAGTCGGGGAGCTGATATCTCTGACGACCCTAAAAAGAGGGGTTTTATATGGGGATTCCCTACATCCAACAAGTTCTGGAAGAACAGTTGGTTTTTTACAAGAGGGAGCCTCGGTCTTTATATTACTGTTTCAACTGAGGGTACTCAGACGGTGCTAAAAGTCCCCCGTTTCTTCTGTTCCCTCGAGATATGAAACAAGAAGAAAATTGATTTCAGTGATCATGAGCTGACCAGACTTGCTCGGCCAGCGGTTCACACTTTGGAGAAGATGAACAAGACTTATCTCTTCGTTAAGTCGAAGATGATTGAGCTCGGCTTCTTCGAACAGATTTCGGGCTACCGCAGGCGATGTAAGTGAATTTTGCAACCTTTCTTTTCATTGTTATATATTTTTTGTTTTGCATTCTGACCGGTTCCTTTTTTCTTGTAAATGTATGATACGGACGTCGTCTGCGATCTTCAGGCTAGCCAAGTGAAGTCAATTATTCAGGTGAGTCGGAAAGAAGCTTCTCGTCAAGTCAATGAAGGCATCACCCTGCCTGAGCCCGACGAGGAGACTGATGCGGTTAAAGAAAAAGTTCCCGAAGATGACCCTGAGGACGTTCAACCGACAGCTGGGAAAACTAGTGGTCCAAGTGGCCCGACCGATACTCAGTTGCCTGACGACGGGCAAGGGCAGAGTGAAGGTCTTGGTAAGGAGCCTGCCGAGCAAACTGACACCGGTGATGGAGGTAATACCTATGCGGGAAAGGTACCCATAGGTCCCTAATTGTTTAAAGCCTTCTGGGATGATACTTAGGAGGATCCCGCAGCTGATCTCATTTTGCACCTCTCTCGGAGTGAGAAACGGAAGGCAATCAGCTCTCCAACTCATCCTCTCAAGGTTCTTCGGATGGTCTCTTTCATCGACTTCAACGATAAAGATGTTGTGGCTGAGACTCACCCGAGGTCTGATGTTAGAGCATTAGAGGATGTGGAGGCTTCAGAACCGAGCAGGGGTTCCCCTCCTACCGAGGTTGAAAATCTAGGGGCTGAACCCTCGGGGGTTCCTTCACATCCTTCTCCCTAGGATATGCTGCGAGAGATGTCATCTGGTCAGGCTTTTGTCGGGGATGACAGATGGACCTGTTTTCGGGACGGCTCCCTTGTTGAACGTCTTCAAAACATTTTTAACGGTGCATCTTATGTAAGTTATCTTTAACTTCCTTCAGTTGCCTCGTTTGTTTGTTTGACTGATTTTTAATTGAACTCCTTTGTAGATGGTGGTCGAGTTCGCTGAGCTGGTTCAGACACAGCAATATCAAGCTAATAGAATAAGGCGTCTCGAACCTCAGCTGAAGAAAAGTGATGACCAACGTGCTCGGGTAGAAACGGCTTGAAACAAATAATATGGTGTGTAATATTAATCTAAAGGGGGGGGGGGGGGGGGGGGGTGAATAGATTTTAATTAACTTTTACCAAATCTTTCGTTAAGGGTCAAGTTGAAGAAAATACCCCTATCTAGTTACAAAAATATCACAAGCGTAATAAATACGGAAATAGTAAAAACACTTGAGAAATACGTGGAAACCCTCCAAATGGAAAAAACCATGGGCTGATGAGTGCACCACACTAGAACCTCGAATCCACTAATGATAAAGGAATTACAACCTAACCCTGGTTTAATCATCTATCACTACCTAATCCCGGTATAAGTGAACCTAGTTCATCATGCTTGTGCTTTAAGCTACCTACTCCCGAAAGCAACACAAGTCTTACTTCTCAATGAAGAGATAAAGTGTCCTAAGTGAATATATGATGATATTCAATGAACAAACAAGACTAGAAAACCCTATATGCTTATCTACGAAAATGAGATGACAATTAATACAATCCTAGATATCAAAAGCTAAATGACATGTTCAAGAAGCTTAGTTAAACATAGATCAAACAATCCTATGAAGCTATCACAATACAACACTCAATCATGGTATCATAACAATCTCTAATTTGTATCTAAGAATGTTCTAAGAGCATACAAATAATTAAAGAGATGGTTTTGTAAGCAAAACACGTAACTTGTAAGAAGATAGTGATGAACTTACCAAACAAGATGTGATGAAGCAACCCTATCAATAGATGCACTCTAGATGAACTTAGATGATGCAAGATGAAGATTTAATGCTCATGGGAATGCTTTGAGTGATTAAAAATTAGTTCTTGGAAGTGTTTTTCCTTTGAAATATGTTCTAAGGAAGAAATGTGATATTCTGAACTCATACACGACCTTAAGGCATTTAGTTATATATATATATATATATATATATATATATATATATATATAAGATCCAAACAAAGTGAGGTCGTTTTGGAAAAAAAGTTCCAGCTTCCTCTGTGTGCGCTGGTGACGTGCGCTGGTCAAGTAGCCCACCAACAGCGCACAACCTATTTTTAAAATAGGCGTATCCCAGTAGCGCAACACAAGCGCAGATTCTCTGTGATGTTTGCGCTGGTGAGGTTGCGCTGGGCGAGTAGCGCACCACCAACGCACGCCCACATTTTTGAACTACGCGTGGGTGCACCTGCACAACTCAGTGGCTCATGACTAGCAGCGGTCCACTGTGAATGTTACGCTGGTGAGGTGCGCTGGTCGAGTAGCGTACCACCAACGCAAGGCCTATTTTTTCAACACTCAAATGCACAAAAACAATAAGTTCAAGAGTGATTAAATTGCATCCTATTTTAATGTATTACATACAACTTTCATAGCAATATGCAAATAGGTCAAGAAGAGTCATTTAAACTAAAATGTACATAAGAAAACACTCAACATATAAGATCAAGAGTTATGCATGAATATGTGAGTGTGTGCAACTATCTCTTCAAAGTAAGTAAACACTAGAATTTTACCTTTGATGCTTCTCTTTTTGAGGTTTTGAGAGCCTAAGCTACCCTGACATGAACCCCAACAATATGGTTGTTCACAAAATAAGCCAATCAACAAATGAGGACTTTTCAATCTCCCCCTTTGGCTATTTCGTGACAAAACCACCACTCACATTGATCCTCACAAAACAA